>OX493385.1:13359954-14609954 GCA_950371165.1 Lacanobia oleracea
TCATAGAAATATAGTGATCTGCACGGCATACTGAATTCAGTACTAAGGTTAGGTACTATAATTATGCATAAATATCCACTGAACAAAATAACGACGGCTTTTAAATCAGTAAAAATTGATAGTAGTTTTAGCCATTCTCCCGTATTCTGAAAATAAGTTTTCCAAGATACTATTTACGATACGATATCTACCGTCAAAACTAATAAATGAATCTTCGCTGAAAGTCTAATGGTGTCTCGCGATTTGGGGAGCCCCATTTAGCTTAATCATGGGAAGCTAGCACGAAGGCTATTAGTCTAGACATAGCAACTGAACCCAGCCCATCCGAGTGGAATCGGCTATCGTATGTATCTGCAAAAAAGTTAACATATGAGCTCAATATACATTATACATACACAAAATTCTTACGTTACTGAGTGACTGACAGACAACACACAGCCGAAACGTCTGGTCGTAGAATGCTGACATTTGGCATGTTATGTCATCTGCAAAGTCCATCCTATCTCTATAACATTCCTGGCATTTTTTCAGGATACAAACGCACACATAGAGTTCCTTAACACGAGAATTATTATTAATTATTCTGGATAAATCCGCATCAAAAGCGACAAGTCCGAGATTAGCTCAAAGGTGTATCGTTTGTTAGTCTGATGTCATACAATCCTGTTATTTGACAGCGGAAGAATATAAATTCGTAATCATATTAGTGCGGTGCGTATCCCGGCCCCCACAGACAAGCGCAGCGCGACAGTGATGTGACGAACATTCTTCATAGTAGTGTTGACCGAGCTGTTGTGGTCACTATGAATTGTGTCCAATATTTGGTATTATTGCAGCTGGCACTATCTCTGTTAGATGTACAGTCTGGCTGAATGCATCAGTTATCTAACAGTGTAGATATGTCATCGGGAAATTGCCGACTCCGTAAGATAGTAATAAATCTTTATTAGAATATGATTTCTCGATTAATTATGAACAAATCGTTTTGTTTACAATAAATCTCACCCAAATTCAATAGTTTCCAATATGTCCGCTTATTAAGAAAAAAATATTCTACAGTTTCACGCGATATTTTACAATTATACGACGTTTGCAATTTTCCTGTAACAGAAATATTTCCAACAAAAAATGTCGTCTCACCGTTGTCGCTTGGCAGTCTGTCTACGGGAGCCTTATTGCTGCGCCGTATGCAGCGCACGCGCCGCCTCCTGGGACATCCTTCCGGCGGTGGTTTCGGCGCCCAACAATCACCCGCGACGTGCCTAGACTGTGCGCCATACCGCGCCGGGCTATAATAACACCGTCACATATGTCACCGGCTGAACAACCCGCCGGGAAGACGGAAACAAATACCCACACGTGGCTGCCATTCCTTGTTTAAACAACTACTAGCCATTGCAATTTAAATCACTTCAATAAGATACGGCAATCGTATAACTCAAAGTTCCAAGACGTACGAAACCTACTTATATATAACTTGCAATACAAATGATGCGCCGGCGCCTGAGCTCGGTAGCGACATTAGTTTTTACTTTATGGTGATAATCGCAGGCGCTCGCTCTCAATTGATTCATCGAGCTAGTATTCGTTACAAGGACGACACACGAAATAATCGTGTAACAACTTTAATTATGTACTGGGTTCATCTGCACGCCGCCACCGACGCCGCCCGGTCGCCTGGCGAGGTAATTGTCCTCGGGAAACTATAAGAATGGGTTTGTAGCCAACACTAAAGGTTTGAGTAGAGCGCGCATACAATATACTTATTGCCCAACAGCTGGCGAACTTGAAGCTAAATTAAGCATTGAAAAAATAAAGGCTCTTAGAAAGTAATCACACTTAAGATTCATACAACGCGCAGGCTCCAGGCGTGTTCATGTGCTAGTTGCAGTCATAATCTTGTGGCAGTTGTTTCTTTTTAGGCTGCATCTGCAATGTCTTGTGTCACCCTTTATTTTTTATGTAAGTGAGCAATAACTTGGCAATTTAAGCGCTGTTGGGATCGTTGAGGACACCGTGCCGGGACGTCACGCTGCGCGCTCCGTGCTCTACGCCACATTTCGTCACTCAACGAAGTGCGCGCGCGCCGCCCGTCAGGCGACCAGTTGCGTTGCGGTACATTGCTCGCCTAATGAACACAAGTATATCTACGTTCTTGTATAATTGAAAACGATCACTAGAGCCTAAAAATAATCCGAACGAAGCTTTGCATTGTTTCTGACAGCGACAATCGATATTTGTGTCATTATAATAATTGAGTTTTATTCAATCGTATTGTTACTGCGTTTTGTTGTCTCTTTAAAATGAAAAAACTGGCCAAGTGCGAGTCGGACTCGCGTGCAAAGGAACGAATTTCTTTTTTTATAACCATGTTATTTTATCACTATAGAATTCTTATAGATTTTCCTGTAATCTCTAGGTAAAGATCTATTATCTCCATTTTTTTTTCAAATTTTTAGGCTTAGCAGGGGTATGGTAATTTTTCGTCTAATTTCTTGAATTACTTCAAAACCATTATTTTTTAAATTATGAAAAAAATATAATTAAAACCCTCACAGTAAGTCCTTTTATTTGATATGTCACACAATATTTTTCAAAAAACATTTGATTTTTTTTAGTTTGACCCACAAAAGTGACCCCAGAGTAAAAATTTAATGATTTTCGTAATGCTTCCGTGTTTGTGTCACAGAAGACCATATGGGTGGGTATCTACCAAATTTCAACAGAATCGGTCCAGTGGATCCTGAGAAAACTGGCTGTGGCAGACGGACAGACAGACACCCAAGTTATCCTATAAGGGTTCCGTTTTTTGTTCGGAACACTAAAAAGTAAAAAAAAAAAAAATATTTCTGTCATTCGTAGGTATGAAACTGGTTAAGAGCTTGTTGATATTGATTCACACAGACAAACCACATGCGTAATGTTACGCGGACAGCCGCAGTCCAGTTAGGCCTGATGACAAATAAATTGGCTACGTTCTGCTTGTCATTCCATTTCAAAACATCGAGATGAAACAGGTAAGATCCAAAACATACGGTTTGCATGGAGCAAGGCGTGTGAAAACAACCACGTCGCCGTTGTTTACATTACACTCAAAGCTATCAACATAAATAAATAGAGTGAATAGAGTGAATGCTGTAATATTTCTCTGAACCATCAATATTATTAGAAGTGTTCAAGTCTCAAGCTAGGTCATACAGTTCTTGATCGGTCGAAGCGCAATCACGTTCTGTCGAAGGCTGTCGTTGCGGTAACGTTTCTGTCAACTTCTTTTATGAGCGAGTCCGCCACAAACAATTGATGAGCTAGAATTAAAAATTGTATGATAAAATTTCTATCTACGCTCTGCCCATCTTTGGTGTTGTAAAATATGCGAGGAAATGCGTGGCAAGAATTGATATATTTGATAGTACAATATTGAAATTTATTGCTGAAAATGTATGAATATTTATTTCAAATTCAAAGTCAAAATTTATTCCAATTACGCCATTAATCGGCACTTTTGAACGTCATTCACATTTCAAATAATATAAAAATTCTAAAGTGACTCTACTGTCCATTCGGAAAGATAGATTCTTATGGAGAAGAATGGACAAGAAACTTCATAGTTACTCTTTTCAAATAAATCTTTTACAATATTTGGCATACAAAAATTTAGTTATATGTGAGGACTATGCATCTAGGGTATGCAGAGGTAGATTTATCAATTTTCTAAATAAGTAGGTACATGATACTCACACATTTACAAATATTGGAATCACTAATTAATAGTGTGTGAGTTAACAGAAAAATACAAACAAAAAGAAACAGAACATTTATAAAGTTAATACTTACATAAAGCCACCAGTTTGACTTTGTCCACAACATTTACTGTCCTATGGAGCAGGACCAGCATGCTTCCAGGCATTACTTTGTCAAAAGGATTTATACAAATTTCGCACAGTCCATCGCGTGATATCGCGAGCCGGCGCGAGGCAGCGCTGGCCATCGCGAGGCGGCGCGGTATAGCGATGGACATCTTTCGGTATAAAAGGGTAAGCGTGATTTCAATTCACGCCCATCCCATCCATGCCTCGCTTCGCCGGTATAAAACCACCTTAATACTCTGTTACAATAGTAAAAGCAAGTAAAAGTCAGTAGTTTCAATTTGCTTTTTATGTGCATTGTTTTTTATGAAATAAATCCAATCCAAATTCAATAGTTTTTAATACTCAAGTGGGTCCTTTTGGACCCAGAAAAATAAATTTTTTTTTTCGCGTAAATCGATGTAGCGATGATGCCACATCGATTTACGCGAAAAAAAAATTTTTGCTGGGTCCAAAAGGACCCACTTGGGTATAGAGAGGTTTTAAGAATAAATAGTTTACAATTTCACGAGATATTTCACAATCTTACAGCGTTTGCAATATTCCGGTGACAATTGTACCTCATACCGTGCTATTACTGAAGTATAATCATCATATCAGCCGAAAGACGTCCACTGCTGGACATAGGCCTCCCCAAGCGTCACCAGAACGACTGGTCCTGGGATGCGATACCTTCACCAGGTCTTCGGTCCACCTTGTGGGAGGCCTTCCAACGTTGTGTCTTCCGGTACGCGGTCGCCACTCCAGAACTTTTCGGCTCTATCTGTTCTGCGAGCAATGTGCCCTGCGCACTGACACTTCAGTTTGGCTATCCTATGTCGGTAACCTTGGTTCTCCTGTGGATAACATCCTTCCTGATACGATCACGCAAGGAAACTCCAAGCATTGCCCTCTCCATTGCCCTTTGAGTGACTTTGAGCCTACTGATGAGGCCCATTGTGAGCGACCACTTTTCAGTTCCATATGTCATCACTTGCAATACGCACTGATCATAGAATTTCGTCTTGAGACACTGTGGTATGTGGGACGAGAAGATACCACGCAAACGCTGCCCAGCCGAGTCGGATTCGACGGTTGACATCTTTCTCGAAGCTGGCCCTGGCTAACTGGACCGTTTGTCTTAGGTAGACGTACTCGTCTACAGCTTGATTGTAGAGTATCCGATCTTGACGGGACTTACTACAGAATAACAATAAAAAATAAAAACCGGTCAAGTGCGAGTTAGACACGAGCATCAAGGGTTCAGTTTTCGATACTCACAAAACCTTGAACACGTGCTGTTTACCAAGAATCATTATTAATCATTTATTAATACGGAACCCTTCGGAGTCCAACTCGCACTTGGCCGATTTTTAATGACAATAATAAAATTTGTTATGTATTATTATTTATAGCAGTGTACCCACCTATTACCTACTTGATGTGGCCATGAAAGTAAGTGACTAGTCAAGTTGTATTTTAACTTAACCTTTACGTATATCTTGAATGAAATCAAAGTACAGAACTTACAAAAAGTTAACTTGCTAGGAATTATAGTAAAATACTCCACGAATTTAAAAACCTGCAACAGTCAATTTAAATGTTTTATTTTTATTTATATGTTTTAAAAGAAAGAAAACAGTGTGGGATAAAATATGACATGTGAAACCTACAATTAAAAATATATAAATTCAGATCTTTCAATAGGGTATTTAACTAAAAATACCCCATTGTAAACTGTGGAGAGTGTTGTACACAAATTTTATATACTTATTTGAAATGTCGAAGTACCAAGCGATGGTCAAACCAAATAGCGGAGAAGTTGAAAATAACTGTCAGCGACGCACTCCACCGAGCTACAGAACGGGACCGATGGAGACAACTGGTTGACGGAATCAAACGGAGTCACGGTCCTCAACAGTGAGGGACCGACTGAAGAGAGAGATAGATTTGAAATGTTATTTTTTAAAGGTTTCTATCCAATATCCTGTTTACCTTAGAACCCTAAAGTACACCTTATCAGTTGCGGTATCTGAGTCGTGCCGACTAGCATAATGCAAATAAGGGTGTGAACAGAATTTAAATCGCGCGTTATTTTGCGCCTTTTACTCGTATTACGCGAGCGCACATAAAATGTTCCTTCATCTACCTTGCCTTTTCCCAACTATATTGGGGTCAACTACCAGTCAAACCGGATTCAACTGAATACCAGTAGTTTACGTGAAGCAACTGCCTGTCCGACAGCTGGGTAACGCGGTACTTCTTGGCAGACTGGCGTAAGGTTTTCTGACTTCTGACTATCCGTAACGACTGCCAAAGATTAGACGTAGAGACCAAAGGCTTAACGCGCTTTCCGAGGCAAGGTGGAGACTCGCAATAAAAATAAATGTTCCTATCATATAATAATTATAATACATATTTTATATGTATAAAGTTATAAACGCTGTTTCTTAGCGTCTATCGCCTATCGGAGATTATGTGAAGCAGCCTGTTGGGATTTTTATTAAAACTGGGTCAACCAACGAAGTATTTTGTAAATTTCGTTTAAACATACATTCGTTGCGTTTACTTGACAGATGTTTCCTTATGTTGCTTATATCCTCGTCTTTCGTTAACTTGACCTAGTTTAGAGTTTGCACGTTTTTTTGCCAAATGTCTTGTTAGTTTTGGTTGTAAATTTGTAAGATTATTCTCGTGATTTGCCTTAAAACGACCAACAAGGTACGTGAAATATATTATTTTGGGTCATTTTTTCAATAGTCTGTCTATTTTCAGTCGAACCGCTGTTTTTAATCCTCCCGTAAAAGTAATCTGATTACTAAAAAATTGGTCCTTAATATGTCGAATTATATTTTTTTCTAAGAAAGGCCACGCATAAAATTTCTATGTATTCAACAGTCTGCCACACTAACCTCTAAGATAATACCTTATCACAACCACGAACTCATTGCTAACAGCGAACAAGTAATAAGAGCGCTATGAATACTAATTCCAAGCTTCATTTATCTTTGAGGCCGTTATTTCAAAAACGGACAGCACTATTTCGTAAAGGGTGGGCGGAAATATGTATATAGCCTACGCGTTTCCCGATTACGAAGTTAATAAACCATACTACCTAAACTATCTGTTTCTTATACTGTGATGCAAGACCTACTGCCTACTTGGACTGATTAAAGTGTCAATACCCGATAGCGCAGTGCCTATCATCTATCGAGTAGACTACGTAGATAGGCTGCCCTGGTTCCTAAACGGTTTACTTCATGTTGCCGGTGCCGACGAAACTTGTACAACAATTTAGTTTTAAATAGTTTCAACTTACTGAAAAACTATCCGAGGCATTGAAAGTAAAAATGCCTGAAAATAGTTTATTTGTCACCTGCCATGTATTCAATTTGTTCGATTGAAACGAATTAATTACTTACTCCAATATACACACTTTTAGTCTACACAAAAAGTGCTTTTTTGTTCAACATTTTTCAGCAGTCTCGGAAAATATGAATGAGGTGTCATTCGATTTTGAAGATGATTTTTTAAACTTCGTAAATGGTAAATTAAAAATTGATCATAAAAGCTTGTCGCGAGGTTTGATTAATTAAATACTTATAGGTACCTACGTACGCAAACCTCACGATTTATATCACAATATTTTTCGAGTTACTCTCAACAAGCCCTTTGATTTGATACCCGTATTGTAGAAATACATTAAAAATAACTATTCCGCCATCTTGGATTGATATTGGATTTAGAATGACATCACATAGCTTATCGTGTATTGTACTAGAATTTAAGTTAAATATTAACTAACCTATGGACTCCGGTCTGAAATAAAAACTTTCTATTCTATTCTATTCCATGGTCATCCAAACTAAACGTGTATACAAAATTTTAGCTCAATCGGTTTAAAATGTCTGTTTCAAAATTGTGTGGCAATTTCCATCCGAACAAACATACATACATACATACATTGCAAGTTAAATAAAAGCTTTTAAAATATATATTTTTAATATTCCAAAGAGGATATACTCTGAAGCTTTTTAAAAATAGCTCCATCGAAGGAAAAAAACTCATATTGTCACATTGCAATGTTCATGCTCAAGCAAAACAAAACTGCTGGCGGATTATTGTACATCATCTATCTAGTAAGTTCCTGATTATTTAAAATGTTTAAATCAATTTTAGTGTCTTAAGTGGCCGAAGTGGGCGCGGCTTGCGAAAGCCAGAGTACCTACCCGTTTTCGCTGGTATTTTCGCCCCCCTGGGAAAATTAATAATATTGGTCCTACAGTTCCGGGTGTAGAATTTTTTTAGGCAATTTCCTCCTCTGTTCGAATCTTTTTTTTAGATTTTATTTAAAAAATCTTAATTGGATTTTAAGTATTTGAAAAAAAATAAAACCCTTTTTCTTTTTTCAGTTACCTAACTGTTTATAACTTTTTACAGTTTTTTGAAAGGTACTTTATTTTATTTCAAAAATCATCAACATGCTCTTTCAAATCGAATGACACTTCATTCATATTTTTCCGAGAATGCTGAAAAAAGTTGAACAAAAAAGCACTCGTTGACTAGAGTACTCGTATATTTTTTATTTTCCAATCTTTTAATTGATATTATTGCAAGTAAAAAAACTTACAGTTGAAAAACGTATTCCTGTTTTACGTATTTGTAAACCCAAAGCGAGAGTCGTCGAACGGCAGTTTGCGATGGTCAAACATAAAATAGCGAGGTACCTATCGAGCAACTTTGCGTCCAAGCGCCGCGTCCGGCGCTCCGCAAGTCCGCCACCCAGCAGTCCGCTGCAGAATCATTTACTAGAGCACTTAACAGCTCTCTGCATTGCCTGGCTTCGATTTCGATTAACAGAAGTGCTGGGAAGCTATTGAAAAGGTACATGTACCGGCAGTCTCATCGCCCCCACGTGTATACCCACGGACGTTATTGTCGGTCAGCCATTGGCCATCATGTATTCATTGAACCTACATTTTTACGTCGAATTCAAAAATCTGTTGTATTTTAATGTGTCAGTCCGGGAATCGAATCGTCGCACGGATTATTTAAAACGTAGAAATAAGAGCTATTGACAAAATCCTCACGTTTTTGAACTTTTAGTCTGAACGATGAAGTGGGTCAAGTGCCATACCATTCGTACGTAACTAGTTTGACGTGTCGTGGGTTCTGGGGAACTGTCCTCAGCGACTCAGCGCCTCAGCGTCCGTGACACACCGCTCCATTGTCTGGTGCTTACTAACGACCCACGCGCACGAATATCGTTAACGTAACACAATTTAGTAATACTGTGGGTGCTCTCACTCATATTTGGAAACTCTTACCCATTTCTTTAATGCTTTCTATAAACTTGGTAACTTAACATGCTGTGCATACATACATTTATGACTTCGCGTTGCATAATATTTTATTTGATTCAAACCAAGGCAGTGAAAATATAAGTTATCTATACATATAATAAAATAGTAAATCTTAAGGTGTATGTTTTCAATTGGCGAGAAAACTACTGAACCGATTTTATCTATCATAATTTATATGTCAGCTTAACAACTTTTTCTGTTTTGACATTTCGCTTACCCGTAAGACCGAAACGTGGCAACGTCTTATTGAGGCACGAATTGGTTTCGTTCCGTAATTTTCGATATGACCGCGACGGATCCCTAATCAACCTAGAAAAGTTTGCAAAATCTCTACGTGAGACCAATTTTATTAGTTTAACTGTATTTGTTGTTTTAAATGATTCTAAAATATTTTGTACTCTATACAGAAATCTTTTAATGGTGTTCATGACAGCATAAATACTATAGGCAGCAAAGGATTTATGTTCAAATTGTAAATAAATAGATTTATTGTCTACAAGTCTTGCTTATACTATTACCTAACACTGTTAGGCACTTAAGCAGTGATAGTAGGAGGTGCATTTACGAACAATATCTACATATTCGCGGGCGCAGGTTGTGTAGGTCTGGCATTTCCGTTTAGAATGACATGACCTCGGGTCTATTGAGAACCGACCGAGATAAACAAGATCCTCCAGTTCCTTTGTACTCATTATTATAATGTTATCTAAGTATTATTACTGTTTTTCTGTGTGTTGTTGTACACACAGAAAAACAGTAATAATCACTTTTTAGTGGTACGCAGGTACCACTAAAAAGTGAAACCATAAACACAGCGTGCCGGCGTGATGTTATGTTATGTTATGAACTGGTGTAAACAATCTACAGACATGCGACTTCAGAAATCCCGATCCTTTTGCTATCATTTATTGAAGAGTTCCGTTGCCTACCTCCGAAAACTTCATCAGATCTTCACCGAATTTAAATGGGACCAGTCCGAAAAAAAATTCTAATGAATCATCCAAATCGGTTAACAATTGGCGAAAATATCGCTGAACAAACATTTTTGATGGGATCCCATCATCAGGTCAGCAACATGAGATGATGATTACCAGGCACAAATATCTGAATTGCGAAAGAAAGTTTATGAAAAACATTGTATGTGCTTATGAAATTTGAGGGTTTCCCTCGATTTTCATGGGGGCCCGTCATCAGATTCTAACTTGGTGACAATGGGACCATCTCAGGAGTATAGGAATTTGAATAAAGAAGGAATTTTTAAAATTGGTCCAAAATTGGCGGAGAAATCGATGAACATACAAAAAAAAACATGCAGCTGATATAGAACCTCCTCCTTTTTGAAGAAGTCGGTTAAAAAGGGTAGGCAGCCTGGTTTAAATATTTCTGAGTTAGAAGATATCTATGTCTCCCTCTGTCTCACATATTTTATTTAAATAAATGTATCTCCATGCGGATATCCATATCACATGATAGTTTAGCAAACGGATTATTCACTGTTTTTCGACCTTCAGGATAAACATGCGCAATTTATAAAATTCATATGTCTGCCACAGTTTATTATCATAAGTACCTATCTTCCCTGGTAAACATGATGAATTCTCGTATAACGTACATAAAAAAAAAAACTAAATGTAAGCATTCATTGATATTTTGAAATCATCGAAGGACATCGTTTTACAAAACATTAACTAGTATAAAAGTACACACAGTCATTTCACGAAGCATTCCTCCCGAAACAAAGTGAAGTCCTAGACCACTTCGAAATTCCATTTCGTGCCAGTGAATCGATATACGAAAAAATGTAAACTGAAAAGGCAGGAGTTGCAAAACGCAGGTAAAACTCAAAAGCCCTGCTCCTGTTGCGAACCTCGCAAATTCGACTGAAGTTACAATTTTATTGCACAAAATTTAATCCATATGACTTGAGTAATGATGAAAATTAAACATTAGGATCGATAAAAAAACTAACACCAATCTTGCCTAGCACCCCTCACCTAACACCCCTCTTTTTGCGTCGGGGTTTCAAAAAGTAATATCTTTCTAAGCGAAATAGTATCATTACAATTAATATTGTAACTTATTTTCAAAGACAACTACAAAAACAAGCGTTTTCTTTCCGTAAAATTTACGAACAATCGAGTTACTTCATGTTTTCGAGCCTGAGCAGTCCAATGTACTGCTCTCCAATGTAAATACAGATCCTGATATTCAAACGCATCGATCCAGTTAGACTGAAACTTATCGCAACGTGATCCAGCCGCACAAAGCGTATTTCAGAGGACCAACTGGATGAGCAATATTCTATTGAACTTGCAGTGTTTATATGTTCGTTACTCGATCCATCTCTCCTCCTCTCAAACCTTTATCACTAAACAGGCATATTGAAGTACCTACATTCCCGTTAAAGAGTTAAGAGGACTTAATATTCATTCTTTCAAACTACATGAACTTAGAGGGCTATATTGATGATTAAAATGTTTATAATTCTTTAGATAAATACGCGTTACGGTCGCGGATCGCATTTGGTCCACATACAGCTTCACACTGACCGGCAAATTGCAAAAAACATAAAAATATTTGAATTTCGCGGGCTACCCTGGAGCATTCACCTTAAATAGAACATTTTGACAGATTTTCAGGCTGAAGTACAGTCTGAGAAACTCTCACCTTCAAATAGGTACTTAAACTATTTAGAAACGGGTCTAAGTAATATTTTTCAGCGCAGTCTGCCATTGTTTCTTGCACTAGATCAACAACTGGTCGCTCGCCGCCGACGTTTGTACGAGTTCTCTATAAGGCACTCCTCGCTTGTTTTACCATAACGCCAGCGCACAAACCGAGTTTTTTACTCAATTTAGACTAGGATTTGACCGCGTCCTCGCTTTTGTTTCCCACGTAAACTAATATTGCAATTCCATTCACATAATAGGCAGCGCCATCGACGCAATGTCATTCATTTAATAACTTTCCCTCACACTGCACCCGCAGTGCAGTTTCCGCAATACGACCGTCTTTTTGGACTTATTTTATGGACGAATGAATACCGATGAAAGGGCAAAAAAGCCATACCGCCTTTTGACTAACTGAAAGGTTTTAAACAATCAATTATGTCATTCTAAAAAAATCTTTTTTGTTTCAGATTCCATTAAATTAATTAAAATGCAACTTCGATAAATCATCAAATAGAAGCGGGTGAGTTTCAAGTTCAATATTATTTGTGCATATGCCTTGCTTTTTTTTTATTTGTAATGGGTTTGCTCTTGACTCTAGTCTATGTCAGAGATGACAGAGACAAAGTCTACGATGGAGCGAGCCTACCCAGAAGGAGCCTGTTCACTGTAACTTTGAAGAGATTAGGGTTGTAAGCTTTTGGAAACACAGACGCTTTGCGTCAAAGGCGTAAGTTCTGGGTATATGGAAAATGCGTCCCAATTTGGTGGTGTTTTTCTTTTTATACTAATGACTGGACAAGTATCTCGTTCAATCAACTACGATTAATTTAAAACCTACGGTAGTCTCTGTAATAATCATAGAGCTTTAAAGAAAAGTCAACGTTTTCTTAAAATAAACAAAACAGCTGGTGCACAGTTATAATTGAATGTGAATTAAAATGTAATAAATACCGAATGCCACGTGTTCTCGAATAACGGTAGTATTGGCAATTAGGATTCACAAATAAACACGAGAAAGTCCAGTTAATCACACATTAATGGTATTTGAAAGTCCAATTAGGACACGAGGCTGGTGTGCAATGTGAATGGGGAATGTGTTCGAAGCTATCAGGGTGCAACGAGTTGTGAGCAGTCGGGGGGCAGCTGGACCCTCAAAGGGTTGTGTGATGGCCCCATTTAACTTTGAGTGGGAACAAATTTTACGTGTGTGTCAGTAAAAAAATCTATATATTGCATAGGTAGAGGCTTTGGCAACATTATTTTCTTTTGCAGCGTTTCAGTTATCGTCGTTTTGCGTTTGAATGTCAAACGCAATCGCACTAACGTATACCAAACACAAAATATTAACAGTATTTTCATAATGCTCGCAATCCAATACAAGGATGAAGATACGAGGTATAGTATCTCTTTTCAACTGTTTCACGGTCTTTCGTAAGCAATAAACGTATACCCAGCAGAGGTATATAAAGAGCTAAAATATTTTTAATAACTTTTATGCCAGGAGTACAAATGGGCGGTATGCTTGGTGTATTCAGTCAAAAGTTACTTTTAAAACTTTTAAATATTTTATTTTTTACTTTAATGTGTTTATTTCTTTAGTTTTCCAAATTTTTCAACCATTTTTTATGTAACAACTTCCTTTTAGTTGAGTCCTTTTTATAATTTACACTGTCTAAGGCTTTGAATTTTAACATCTGTCATGTTGTTCATGTACTTATAAATAATTAAATAACAGTATCAAGTAAATCTTTTAGAAAGTAGTTAAAGTTGTTCGAAATTGGGTATGAGGTTGTATCGCAAATATTAACTGTCTTATAGGTACGATCGTATATATTTGTAACTAATCATGAGATAATTATGTCCAGCGACATCACGGAGATCTCTGCGACTTGGTAAACATAATAAAGGCAATGATGTCAACAGACCTTATAATAGAGCTATGAATACATAAATTCTCCTTGACAGCGTACGCACTACTGGAAATACCGACATTGCCTACTTGAAGGTTATTTAATTTATACTCATAAAGCCAGAGCTATATTATACGAGAATATTGCACGAAGTCCCATACTAACAAATATCTGGGATAATTTTCCAACTACTCAATGAACAATGATATTCAACACAACACCGTTTCGACATGTGACTGTTTGACTACGGCTCTGTTTGTTCAAGAATCGTTTAGGTCGACTAGCGCGCATGAGCGGCCAAATTAACATACTCATTACTGTCGAGACATTTATTTACTTTCTATAATGCGGCGAGTGGTCGCCGGTCGGTACTAGCGGCTGGTGAGAATCGCGTCGATACATCAGGCGGTGCTGTGTGCTTAACTGTGCAAGCGCAACAGCCGTTTGCATCTTACTGCATTAGTCGGCTAACGGTACATTGCCCTTTTTGGGATCGATCGTACATTTGATTTACTATCTTAGTAAAGTTTATGTCCACGACCATATGTGTCGCATGCATTGTGTCGTGAACTCATGACATACATGATGCCCGCACGCAGCTCCACACTTCATGATTTAGTAGCTTCGAAGCTCTATTCTCCTTCTATGAATACCGAAGTGATGTAACAATCGCGTTTAATTTTTCCCAATAATATGCAAACGAATCAAGCCCAGCGCGACCCGGCCTCCGTGACCATCATTGTCTTGCAATAAAGGAGTCAGTCCGTCACACAATTTGGTGCGTTATGCAAACAGAGGGGAGAATCTGTTTCAGTGTGAACTCCGCCATCCGGTCTAAATATAACCGGGCGGAGACAGCTGGCGGGGCGGGGGGTGCGCGGCGCGGGGCAGGGCGTCGACCCGAGCAACCCAGACCTTGTGCGCATTGCCGGAAGGAACGATGCCACCAAATTTGCACCATTGTCCTGCCTGACATTGTGTTTGTCGCCACTCGCAACCTCCGCCGAGAGAAAAAGTAGTTGATCTGGAGTACCTCCTCGCCGGCGGTTCCCAGCCGACTTACTACGAGTAAGTCGGCTACTTGCACTACAATGGACGTACTTGTTCGACCTCTATTCTCTTTAGCGATTGTTATATAACATTCAATTGGCAAGATTTGTTCTGAGACGCAGGATGTGAAATCACTTTACAGCCAGCTGACCAGGATAAAGCAATTTAGAACAATATGCGCAGATACCCCGAGTGGTGAGCGACTAGAGCGTACCGAGGTGTGAGCTCAGCGCGGCAGCACGTTATTGTGCACCGGTGTGATAATCACCGAAAACAAAGGCACTCGTCCACATGACGTTAGAAAATCCATTTGCAGGTCAATAGCACCGCTAGTTGAAGGTCTTGGCCGCTACCTCCTCCCTCGCCTCTTCCCTCTGCTTCCGACAACCACCCTCCTCCCCGTCGTTGCCGTGAATAATAAACGTGGAACCTCATTGTGGGATACGTCGACAAATTTTAATGAAAAATTACGCAATTACCGATTGTGAAATATTGTATTGTAGAAAATCAAGGAGAATTGAGTCACATGGTTTCGAAACCGGAATTTACCTTTGAAATGTAATAGCCTAGTAACCTTGTCGCCTGAAAGTACCTACGGGGTAATTTGCGTCAAATCAGGTGGTTCTGATTTTCTGCAGACTTGTTTATGATGTTGGCCCAATGAATAATCCAAGATTGTGACCTCGAGCGCCGACCGCAACTTTGTCAAAAATCTAAATTGTTTCGAAAATTTCGGATTTTTTTTCATATTTTTGCGATTATAACCCTAAAATACTAGTTTTTGATAGTACCTTCTCAGGACGTTTTTAGATTTGACTAAATTTTCTAAGATATGAGATTAGAATTGTCTCTGAAGCCCCACTAGTTTCCGAGATAAAGCTTTTTTATCATTTCATAATTTTTTCGAAGTTCGCAATATTTTAGGCGTCACTCGAAAAACTCTAGCGGTTTGTTCCAATAACGTCCGATTTCGTGAGGTCACGAATACCCCACAACACCTCTTGTGGATGATATCTTGCGGCTGCAAGAACGGGTGTGGGAATGCTTGCAGTTGCAGGAAGGCAGGGTTGAAATGCTCAACAGTCTGCAGGCGCTGCAGCGGGGCCTCCTGTGACAACATACCTGAAGTAATTTGCTACAATATGAGTTTAGAATTTTCTCTGTAGACCCAATAGTTTAACGAGATAAAGCCTTTGAAATAAAAGCTTATAAGAAAATATTCACAAAAACCAATAAAATGATAAACGTTTATTTTTCGATTTTTGACAAAATTGCGTTCGGCATTTGAAGTCAAAAACTTGAATTATTCATTGGGTCAACATCATAAACAAGTCTACAAAACATCAGAACTACGGGTTTTGACGCAAACTGATGTATAAAGTGACTGGACTATATACAACAGTGTGCTAACAATAGACTGCTCCCTTAGTTTCAAGGGTGTCCAAACATGGGGCTTTTCGTCGATTATATATAAAAAGTCTGCTGCAGCATTGACGTGTTTGCAAGTCACAAGGCCAAAAATGGCCTTGTGACTTGCAAACCGTCAAAAACATAAAGAACCTGCAAAAGACAGGAATCATTTTCCTACATCATTAAACTATTATGCTTAAATCACCAAACTGAGAATAAACAGTCAGTAGATAACGCTAATAAAAGGCAAAAATTAAAATGGCAATATTCTTTTTAAATTTTATCGCCAATCACCTGAAATAACTATAGAAGTTTTCCTTTACACCAGATTGTCGTAGCACATTTTCCTTTACACCAGATTGTCGTAGCACATTTTCCTTTACACCAGATTGTCGCACATTTTCCTTATGCTTGTAGTTTTCCTCTGTCTGTTATTTTTCACTGTATTGTAAATTACGAAAATCCAATAAGCGCGAGCAGCGCAGGATAATGCATTTCTCCCAGATTTACGTAGCGTTCTGTCTGAAACTCTTTTGTGCCTACAATCCATTATCTGCAGTGGGAAATAGTGTTTTATGCAGTGATTCATGCTGGGCGGTACGGTTGATGTTGTGGCTACCTACTAACGACCATCCATAGTCCAATCTAATTGGTCTCAGGCCGGGACTGCCGCTCAAAACAACTTGTGCGAGAGAGGACTTGCCCACAACACTATCAGGTATCAAACGCTCGATACCCGATACACGCTTGTGACGTGTAATTTAACCATCATCTCTACATAAAATGTTATATAGTTTTCGCGTGATTAATGCAGCACGGTGATGTTATGCGGTGTATTCTAGCAGCACATAGATATGTCATATTTATTGAATTGCGGCTTATTATATGTAGGTACCATGAGGCGCATGGCACGACGTCTGTTGCTGCTAGATATTTTTACTTTTAACTATGTAGGTGTACTTATAGACGGGGAATGCGGATCGTTTCCTTTCATCAAATGCGCGTAAATTATCGCAATACGAGTGCACTCGCGTACTATGCTAACACAATTGTGAGATGAGGTAGGTTGATACTGTTTATAAATCAAGGAACTGCCACATTAAGTAGAATCGTGTTTGTAACAGATTGCAATCATGATGCAGTTCACTTAGAGTCGGAAGCGTGTCGCCTACGCACTGCACTGTCTCGTGTCTTTGGATTACTGTGATAAAACACACGTAAATATAAATATGGCTTTGTGTAATTTCTATTTCATTTTGAATCACACAACAGATTGTTTCAAAACACTTAGAATCACACAATAGATTGAAATTATTAATTGAAAAATCATACAATATTTTCATATTCAAACATAGTTGAGCTTTCTTGTTGAACTGAAATAAATCAATGGACCTGAGTTTAAGAAAATGAAACAGAAATCTATCAGCTGCAAGCTACACATGATTTGAAATTAGGAAATAGTTGTGAGGTGAGCGTCGCTGTAGACTGCGTAGTTAGTAGTAATCTAAGAAATGGATCGACAGGGGCGCGTCGTATCGGTGTTGTCCGAGCGATTGTATTGTGACAAAAGCGAATTTTCCAAGTTGCAGTGGCAGGTGGTGCAGTGTTCCGGGCGATCAATACTGCTCCCTCTGCCGCCCCTCCCGATCCAGCCGGCGTGCATCGCCTCCAACGACACACTCGCATGCACCCACCGCCCACATTATACCAGTTTCTTATTAATTGTTCATGTACGTTTCTATTAATTGTTCACGTTATCAATTTCAGTAGCGTCTTCTATTATTTTAATTATTATAGCGAAGATGTGTGTGGGCCATTGTTTTACATATAAAGCTGATGGTTTGTAGTTTGAGTTGAGGCCTGCCCAATTTGGTCACCCTACCCCATTGGGTAGGGTGGCCAAATTGGGCAGGCCCCTGGCCCAGGCTTCTGCTGAAGTTTTCGTCGAGTCGTAGAACTCGTAGAGCTCAAAGGATAGGAGAGTTGTTTGTGTCCTGGATCTTTTTTTTAGTAGGACGATAACAGAGATGATGCAAGCCTATTTTTTTCTGTGAAAGTCGTATCAGGAAAACCGACTAACTAAATAAAGGACCAAAGGTCCAAGGCGAAGGCCAAGGCCCAAAGGTTGACTGGTAGAGAATGCCTTGTTGCATTAAGTCCGCCCATGTACCATTATTGTACATGAAACTTAAGTAAATAATAATAACCTATTAGTTCGCGGTTACCGAACATTCAAATGCACGAGAGAAATATTTCACGTGCGTATTCCACGCGCATGCTACCTACCACTAAATAAACAGAATATTTCACTAATTCATGAAATTTAATTTAACTTTGAGATTTTGAACTTTTGTAGCGATGCCAATGTTTGCATTCGAGAATTTTGTAGTAACTGATGCTGTTTTAATTGAAGAGTTTTCGAACGAAATCCGATTTTTTTAATTTAACAGTGAGCTTAAATACTAGGGGTTATTAATTCCGCATAAACAAGTCTTATTTCGATGAAAATTAAGCTATCGTGTCTGGAGCTCGAAATTCAATAGGTATGTGATGGAGATGCAATAAACTGCATGAAATCAGTGACGCGATAAAAAATAACTTACTAAAGATATTCTTTACTTCCTACTTGGATTCATTATTGTGTATAAGTAGGTAAATTTAGAGTGATCTACATTTATCTGACAGATGGAGAGAGACTGAAGAGGTCTATTTATAAAAAACAAAAAGTTATTTGCGCTTGCAACTCGCTGTGATTGTATTTGTCTGCGTCAGGGGTCTTCATGTTCGTTCAGTAATTTTGTGAACTTGACTACTAATTAGAAGCTAGAAAGATACTTCAGTACTGCTTAGTGCGGACTGGAAATCCACCATTGTGTTAAATATTTAATGTAACGTTTATTCGTCAGTTGTCAGCGCTCACATAGTATGGGGGCAGTTCATAAGGTTATTTATTATTCGTAGCCAACACTCTAGCTAAGGGATTTTAGACCAAGCTGACATAATGATGAACGTATTGTAGAAAGTTGTATTAACTGGGGCTGGACAAAACACTCTGTTATTTTGCAATCAAGAGGGTGCCCGGTCGTGGCTTTCTTGCAGTATGTACCCACCAGAAAGCCGGCTGTCCATAGAGCCTCCTCGGCAATTAATTTAATTGTTTAAAGTCGTGTTTTACTGAATAAATCATAAGTTTCCCACGCGTACAGTTGGGGCGCTTTGACTACGAAATTAGCCATCAATTTGTTTCATGATGACGTATTCCATGTCTACTGTCGTCTGTTATAATTTCTCTATTATTATCTTACTACTAGTTGACCCGCGCAACTTCGTCTTCCTATTTTCCTGCTCTTGGTCTTCCTCGTTAAATGGGCTATCTAACACTGAAAGAATTTTCAAATCGGACCAGGAGTTACTGAGAATAGCGCGTTCAAGCAAACAAACAAACAAACTCTTCAGCTTTATATCTTCTTTATATATATAATTCTACTGTAGTCTGGAGCGATTTGAATTATGTTTTTTGTACATATGCGTTTGGGTGGCGCCCTGGATGGTTTAGATTCACAAATCAGACCGGCAGATGGCGCAGCTCATGCAGGACAACGTCTGTCGGGTTTGCTAGTATTAGTATAGATTATAGCTCTATATATATTATACAATGCATTTTAGCTGCTTATTCTGTCTTTCTATCTGTATGAAATCGATTATGTTTTTATTTCTATAGCTTACCGAACATGGATGGACTGACGATATTAAATCTTTGATGGAATTTAATAAAGTTCCAAGTTAATATCTGCTAGAGATTATATTGATAGAATATATTAAACGTTTTAGTATTAGAACAAAGCGTTGTTATTCTGTAAAAATCGAAAAAACTAAGGGCGCCTTCAAATTTGTCGAAAAATGCCGAGTGGCAGCATCGCGGCTGCAGCGCTGCTGCTGCGCTGGGCCGCCCTGCTTTGTTAATCCATACAAATAATAAACGCAAAGTGCCGCGCTGCAGCCGCGCTACAGCCGCGCTGCAGCCACTCTGCGGCCGCGCCCTTAGAGCCTGTGCACACGGCGTATTTTTAACGACGACTCGCGCTCATGGCACTGTATAGATGACAAAAAATCAGTTCTGTCTGCGTCCAAATTTCGTTTAAAGCGTGTTAGCGCGCGTCATCAGCACGTCGTCAGCGCGTTCAAAAAACGTACGTTCACAGCGAGATGTTTACAGAATTGACCAACCTAATTCCATCCAACAACCCAATAGCCGCCCAGCAATCGCTCACGGAAATAACATTCTGACAGTGAGCTTCAGATTGCCATGTACACCGGAGCGTAGGACAGGAAATAATGCCGGAACATCCTCGTATCCGATGTGTGATGGAAGTATGGAAATAGCAGTAGTATAAGTATCCCGTGAAAGTGATACTGATCAGAGTACTGATGAGAGTTATCTAATTATTATGGATCCCTGGCCATCGCCAACAAGTTTCAACAATTTATTTATTTCAGCCTGCCTTGCCTTTCTGGCTTCCAGTATAACTGGATTTAGCTGAATACCAGTATTTTACTTGACTACCTGACTTGCACAATCCAGTAACTTATACGTAACACGGTAGTTCTTAACAAGACTGGTGTCAGATTTTATGGCTTCTAACAATCAGTAACGACTGCCAAAAATCTACAAATGACAGCTTGGATCAATACAACCAATAAAATGTACGTTAAGGTGGCCACCCATCCACGGAACGACCTCGGCCAGCGTTGCTTAACCTTGAAGGTCGACCCGTGACCCGGCTGTTATTATTAAGCCACGAGGTACTCAGAATGGATTTCTTTCTTAAACGTTAATAAATGGCTTCCTGATGTTCAGTAACCTCGCTTGCACCCGCGTGTTCGTTCAATTGTTCTCTGCTAATAGGCACAAATGGCTCGTTGCGCCGCTACTCGCTCCTCACAGGAATTCATTTTAATTAAGACCCCACTCTCCCCGCGTTATGAAATTCTTTGTTATTCTCGGAACTATTTGGAACTTAGGTAAGCTCCAAATAGTTATAAATTATCACAGTAAAGGAGGTCCTTTACTGTGATAATTTATTAGTTCCTTGTCCAATAGAAATCTGATTATCAATCTATGCTAATTATATAAAGCTGAAGAGTTTGTTTGTTTGCTTGCACGCGCTAATCTCAGGAACTACTAGTCCGATTTGAAAAATTATTTCAGTGTAAGATAGCCCATTTATCGAGGAAGGCTATAGGTTATATATCATCACGCTAAGGCCAATAGGAGCGGAGCAGACGAAGTTGCGCGGGTCGACTAGTAGGTAATAATATTTCGTATAAAATTCTTCCGTTAATGATTGAGTGACTGACAGACAACACAAAGCCACAACTTCTGGCCGTGGAAAGCTGAAATTTGGCATATAGATCCCATGGGAAGTGCAGGCGAGCACTAAGAGAGGATTTCTCGAAATTACTACGAGAACGGAAAAAAATGGAATATGCGCGTACGAAGTCGCGGGCGAAAGCAAGTAATGTAGGTACCTACCTACCTACTACTATTAGGTTTAGATAACGCCGAACTTTTTTCCTTCGGTAAGTCAGAAAACAATCTTCACCGATCTGATGTCTTAAACCTTGGCCGACTTGACTTAAAGAAAACTCAGTTCTTCGTAGGTAATTTTTCACCTCCAGCTACAGATTTATTATTAATTTTAAACAAAATAAATACTACTTAGTTTGATATAATAGTAGTTTTCAAATATGAACGGGAAGTAAACTTATCCTCGAAATTCGAGCAATGGTTTGATTCTCAAACATTAGGTATACAGAAAGTCATAAGCTTTTTTTCATTTGCAAGCAAGCTATCGACACTCGACTTGGTCGTTGCTGCCGAACATCCAAACTTCACGAACTTATAAGCCCTTCGCTCTAGACATTGGTTTCCGCAATATCAGTGTTCACGTCCGAGAAGGCGTATGTTACATACTCACGAGCATGCATTAGGGCGGAGGCGGTTCTCATGTGTCTAAAATATGCAGTGTCACGCGCCCGCGGCTGGGGCGAAACGACCTAAAAGCTTTCGCACGAACCTATCGCCTATGAGGTGCAACCCGGGCCCATTGTCTCGCAGCATTAATGCCTTTTAAACTCATTCGAATAAATTATTGCTGTGATGAGTACAAGTACACCTTTATTCCGTTTAACAGCGTCTGTGAAGACAATCCTGGATATCAGAGGGTAATGCAATGGCGTAAGCGTAGTCGCAACAAATCAGCAGCCGCTTTCGATAGGCAGTGATAGTCTTGTCTCCTTGAGTGATGCGTGGAGTCGCATAACTCTGTGTGTGTATAATGGTCGTCTGGACATACGGGCTGGAAGTATGCGAGGGGCAACGTCCGTGAGTCGTCGGGTCCGCGGCGGCGTGTGATGCGGCATGCGGGCTGAGTCCGCACGGTCAGGGGGGGGGGGCGTGTTAATAGTCGCCTCAACAGGCTGGAATTTGCTCTATATTTGGGCACGGCGAGTACCACAAGTACGTGTCGTGAACCTCGTGTGTTTACCTGAGTTGCTGCGGAGCTTACCAGTCCTATTTATGAATTCGATGTTTGGATACAGGATTGTGGCTTCTCAATTATGTCTCAGCGTTTTGGAGATATCATGAGGCTGTGTTTGGAAGGAACCCGATTCACTCCACAAGCACATTTAAATCTGGGAAGCTCAACACTCAGGAAACCGTCAAGTCACATGGTAACAATATTGTTATAACAACACTAGCTAACGTCAATCCTAATTTATCTCGTTACCTGTATGGTATGGAAAGCAATTAAGCAACACACTAAACTATTTTTGAAGCACTAAAACGGAGTTGCGCGAGCGCATAACGAGGCATGCAGCCGAGCGCGCTATTTAGTGTTTACATTCATGCAGTTTACGGGCAAACCGTGGCCAATTTACGACTTGAACACATTTTCTCGAAGAAAAAAACTGTTCAACAACATATTTAACCTAAATTTATTGTGTAGCAAAAGAGAGTGGTATCACAGAGAAACAAGGAGGAAACGAAGAAGATCATTTCAAAGATGAGGAGATTCCTCCAAAAAAGGTGCGCAATTGAAAAACAAGGAGGAGACTGACACACGACCACGAGCCATTAAAAGACAGGTGGAGGCGGCCATGCCAATACAAAAAGGAAAGATTTCCGGATACATCTTATTATATCAAACTAGTTTTAGGGTTGCTAATATCTATACGCAACCTAATGGATATATAATTTAATGGTAAGGGGGTACTGTACAGCCGACAACTTTCATCAGGACAGGACCTCTGTAAAGGTTTAGAAACATAACTATGAATAAATAAAACACAAATTCGAATATGACATACAGAGATAGGACAGCTGCCAAGCAAAAATCAGCTTTAATGATTTTGTGTAGAAAATAATTTAAAAATATCTTATGTCTGCTTGCAAATACGCTTATTATTTAAAGGTAGGTAACTCGTTCCGACAATGTCATCACATTAGGCTGATACTACCTGAGCCAATAACATACAACGAAGTACTGCTGGTCTATAATAGGCCCAGCTCTAAGTAGCTCTAAGTACGAGCAGAAGCCGACTTCACAAGAAGTGCTTCGCCTATCTGTCTCGCGGACGTCAGATTTGCTCAGTTTGCTCCACAGCGAATTACATCTTGAATGATTAAGAGGCTATTTCAAAACACATCCATTGATTGACGTTTGACATAAAAATATACATAACATACCCTAGTAACGAGGACCTTGTACGAAAAACAATAATTTTGACTTAGGCAATCAAACATCTTGAAGGTATCGATAAATGTGACTTCCATAAACATTAGAAGACCACAATATCTCAAATGTGTATGCACTACCTCTACATCGTATATGGCTCATGCCTAGAATTTCGCAGTGACTGAAATCAATCCGTCGCATCAACATTGTATTTATGTTCTGCCTCATATAATGAAATTATGTTTGTTTGTTTTGTTCATGTGTCATTATTACATGCAAGTATTATTTGAACTACCTATGTAATATTAAGACCGGTATTGTTGACCTTTTCAAGGTAAGCACAAAGTTCTGCCGTACAACGTTGCATCACAACACCTCAGCTCCATGTAAGGGCATGCTCATAAATCATGTCGACTGCACCGTATGCTATACGATATCTCTAGTTTAAACAAGGGAAAACATTTTAATCTTCCCGTTCCAAGTAACACGATGATAGTGATGACACAGTAAAGATATTTATACTGTGGTGATGGTCAATCAACAAACAATATTTGCTTACCTTATCGAGGAATGCGTATCTAGTAAGTTCTTGTTTTATACTTCTTGCTTATAACTGATATTTATTTTGTTAATAGGTCATAAATAACACTTTTACACGTCAAACTTTTTCGGTTGTTAAAGTCGGTTTGTCCTAGGTGACCACCCTGAGAAGAAACACCAAAATAAATTCAGAGGTGTCTTTTAACGTCCATACAATCCGTACAGGTAAAATCTTACAGGAATCATGTCTGAGGTGGTCTTTCGGCGAAAGTACTACACAGACATGAGTGGACCTGTCCAGATAGTGAGAGCCCTACAATATGCATCGGTTGTTGTTTAACCACATAACGTGATGGGAACAGACTAATTCTTCAATCAGTCTTGCAATTGAAGGCCTCAGTTCAGTTACACAGGTTCAAGGCATTCAATGAAAGTGCAAAAGAACAAACTTTACCTGTAATACTAAAAAAATAAGTTGTTTCGTATGTATGTACACCGACTTCCAAAAACAACAACACAAAATAACTTCGGAAGAAAGAAAATAACTTAAATTTCGGACTTCGGTGTTTTAGGTTACTTTTTAGTTTTTTGGCACCGACTTCCGAAATTAAAGTTATTTTCTTTCTTCCGACGTTATGTTGTATCTTGTAGTGTTTTGTTTTTGGAAGTCGGTTTTTTTTTGTAAAAAAGTTTTTTATTTTTCACTTTTTAGTGGTGGTTTTACCTACCTGCGTACCCATTAACAGCGTACCGGCACTATGTTATGTTAAGAACTGGTGTAAACACTAAAAAACATGCATTTTCAGCAATCCCATTTGCTATTATTTATTTAAGAGTTCCGTCCGTTGCCTACCTCGTTCTTCGTCAGATTTTCACCAAATAGAAAATACTCTTCTAAACAAAAAAGAATCATCCGAATCGGCAGACAATTGGCGAAATATCGCTGAACAAACATATTTCATGAGATCTCAACATCAGATACTAATTTGTACCTTCCATCATCAGCTCAGCGACATGAGATGATGGTTACCTGGCACAAATATCTGAATTGCGTTAGAAAGTTAATGAAAAACATTGCATGTGCCTATAAAATTTGAGGGTTGCCCTCTATTTAATGGGATCCCATCATCGGATTCTGACTTGAATGGGACCAATCGAGAAGTATACTCTTTCAGATGAAACAAGATTTTTTCAAATTGGTTCATAAATTACGGAGTTATGAGGTAACAAACATAAAAAAATAGTACTAGATTGAGAACCTCCTCCTTTTTAGGAAGTCGGTTAAAAATGAGAATCAACAAAAAAACTGAGTAGAAGATAACCTCATGGTTATCTTATACTCCGTTTGTTTTTGTTTTTTTGTTGTTTCACCTAGTAATCAGCATAAGGACGAGCTCCTGCTCGTCCTTATGCTGATAACTCAGTGGAAATGGAAGACATAGCAGCAGGTCTCAAAAATTATTTCATCATGTTTAAGTGTTTCATTTTAAGACATTTGTGATAAAATAATTCTCGAATATACACAATCATGTTCTGGTAAAACCATGTTATATTTTTTTTTGTTGATTATATTAATGATCGTGAGTTTGAAAAAAGTATTAATATTTATAAGTAGGTAAAATGTATTTTTTTTTGCTATTTATATTCTTTATTACTCGTTCAATACACTTACAACTAGTCACAAGTTTAAGTTCGGAAGCATACTTATTGATTTTGAAAAGGTTATCTCTTCGTAGAAAACCCACAGATATTATCAGACGGCGGGAAAACGTTTGTAGGCGCGCTAAAAATATTCTCTATTTTTTTTAATCCTAGTGAAAACAATATTTTCAATTTTACTGCAAGGGAAAATATTAAGTTTAACTTTACTCACCACATTTTGGGGGTTTGTGGAAGGCAAGGGTCAATTCTTTTAAATATCATCTCCGGCGTGTATGAAACGTAAACCTCACGTTTGAAGAATTCTCGACATTATTAATACAAATAGAAACCCTCCTAAACTCCAGAATATGTACCAATTCCATGTCTCCCAAACTACGTACTCCCTCTTATACCAGCCCATTTCCCGATTGGCCGTCCGCTTGCTGCACCTACGAAAATCTCACAGCTGCAAACACGTCACGCTTGGTCCTCTACGAGCGCATCGAACAGATGAGGCAGAACTTCTGGGAAAGGTTGGTCGCAAGAATACGTTTCGGAGCTGCAGATAAGGAGCAAATCGCAGTCCAACACCGACACTATAGCACCCAATATCGTGGTGCTCATAAAAAAGGACAATCTGTCACCCTTAAAATGGCGTCTAGAACGTGTCATATGCACTTCACCTGGGAAGGATGGACTGGCACGTGTAGCTCACGGAGATAACATCAAAACAGCTAACGAAGTGATACGAAGATTGTACCTCAGATTACGTCCGCTGCTAAAGGAGGAAGAATCCTAACTTCTCTCACTTCTACATTCTTCTACTTCGTTGGAGGCTGTCACTCCAAGGCAGGCGGCATGTCCACAACTACTACTAGACATTGCGAGTGTCTTTCCGAATTTCTCAGCGTGCGGCGCCTCGGTCTTTTCAATGAATCGCTCGAAAAACACGCACACGACAAACGCATTATTCTTCTCAAAACTGACGCCTTATTGCTATCGAAGAAGATTTTCATTCATCTCCAAAACATATTTGGGTGTGAAAAGGAGCTCAAAGTTCAAAGGGGAGATCATATTCGACGTCTGCTTCCAGCGCACCTTTGACGGATAAAGAGATACAAATATTCATTCAACGCATGGGCGGATCCAGGGGGGGGTATGGGGCTCAACAAAAAAGTTCCAGACATCTTTAGTAGTCCAATCCAATGAAGTCATTGAGGAATTTACAAAAAGTAACCCAAAGAAGCTTGTTATGCGTAATTTGAAATACAATTGTACGAGTATGTGGTTTTTCAGACATTTTTTTTAATTTTTTTATTTGCGTTGGTTTTGCTCTTGACTCTAGTCTATGTCAGAGACGACAGAGACAAAGTCTACTTTCCTAAAATCTACCCTCAGCGGGGTCAAGCCAAACGAAAATCCTGGATCCACCCCTGATCAACGCGTACGTGCCAATTCTACATATAACGCCGCTTCACTACGTCAACGAACACCTACAAAGAAAACGTAGGTTGGAAAATAAACAAGTCGTCTTTACCGCAACTTTTGTATTCTTTAACTCAAATTTTCTTGCCAATCGTCTTACAGAAGTTGGACTAATGTTTTGTTCTGGAGAAAATATACATCGTGGTTCTTTTGAAATCCCATAATTTTAAAGTAATACAAAAAGTCCTGGAAAAACCCATCACTGCACTAACAAGTTCTTTATTCATTAAAACTTTATTAAAAAACTCATTATAAAAATAAAATGCAACTAAAAAACAATTTTAATGAAACAATAAGGATGACTAAATCAATTGAACCATTACTTTAACCAGTAGTTTATTAGTTTAATACGCGTTTGTGTAAAAAGTCACTTCAAGATTGTGTACCTTTATCTAACTACATTTAAACCTTTCCAGAATACACTTTCGCGCGAGATGGTCTATCTCTCTTGGTTTACCTGTCTCTATCTCTCTGTATATAAGTTTCATTGAAAAGTACGTGTAAATCAATTTCATTTAAATAAATCATTCATACATTAAGCTAAGAAAATGCGACGTCGTCCACATCACGTTAGGATATCTTATATAAATAACTAATTGACCCGCGCAACTTCGTCTGCTCCGCTCCTATTGTTCTTAGCGTGATGACATATAGCCTATAGCCTTCCTCGGTAAATGGGCTATCTAACACTGAAATAATTTTTCAAATCGGACCAGTAGTTCCTGAGATTAGCGCGTTCAAGCTAACAAACAAACAAACTTTTCAGCTTTACATATTAGTATAGATTGTGGCTTTGTCAAATTATTTTGTATGAAAAATGAAAACAAACGAAATAGTTAATGTACCAGTGATTCTTTGACATGGTGATTGATACCCTACAGTTATGGATAACAAAAGGAAGTCGTCTACAAGTTCTACAGTGGGTGATAGACGTAGGAGTAAGTACGCGTACTTACGGCTCGACGACCTTCTTCGCTCGTGTGTCACCGTACGCGTACTAAAAACATGACGCGTACTAAAAACAAGACGCGTAGAGAAAAAGGTCGTCGAGCCATAAGTACGCGTACTTACTTGTACATCTGTCACCCACTTAAGAATACAACAATGAAACACTATTTTAGTTTCCCTAAAATAATATTTTATGCTTTTCTTGTTGGTAGTTGCTGTCCAGTGTTCTAACCAATTAGCTTCAATCCATTACCTTTCATGGACTGTCCTGAAACAAACTGGATGAAAATATCTGCATGGTGCAGGTGACAAATTTCGTTTTGTTCGTATAGGAAAAGAGGAAATCCTCACAGACAAAGTGCACAAAAACAGAACAAAATATGTTTTTCATCGTACTCTGCTATTTGTAGGTACTCCGGTTAGGTATAGAGGCAGTAAACTTGTGTGTTTTCTGTTATTTAAATCCCGGCTTTGCTTGGCTCGCTACGATATGGGGACAAGGGAGAGCGAAAAAATGAATGTATTCTGAAAAGCGACCGCGTTATTTACATTCACTTTAAATGTACACATATTATGCGCTCTTGCCGATCATTGAGCTTGTAGGTACTCAGGATTGTCAACTCTTATTTTTTCGTACTGTGCATATAATAGTAATGAATCAAGTACACTATGTTTTTTTTTTAATATATTATTAGGTATAAAGAGCAAGTTGCGAATTGCTTGAGTTTGAAAAAAATAAAATGGATTCAATTTATTGTAATTTAATAAAAATCGGGCTATGACCATCCTATTTGATTATTCCACATTCATTTGT
Source organism: Lacanobia oleracea (assembly GCA_950371165.1). Lineage (NCBI taxonomy): Eukaryota > Metazoa > Arthropoda > Insecta > Lepidoptera > Noctuidae > Lacanobia > Lacanobia oleracea. The sequence goes on from OX493385.1 coordinate 13,389,372, forward strand.
TTCAGAAGAAATAAACAGGCTAATTCAGCCTCCGAAGAAGTTATGCTAGCTTTTTCCTCTTTATAAACCGTTTCATTCAAACACTATTTACTTGATGTAGGAAAACGTAAATGTAGAGATAATTGAGTGTAGGTTAGTAACAAGATCAGGCCGTAAGCTTGGCAGTGATATTTGGTGATATATCGGGTGATACTACAAAACAGTGAAGGTTTGATCAGACCTGATGATGGAGACGACAGAGAGTCAAGGGAACTCCACATCGGTATGTAGGAACCACCAAGTGTTTGGGCTTATTTCATTCGTATTGACGAGACCTTTACACCAAAAGCACTACGTTTTGTTAAAAAGACCCCACTTCATAACATGATAACATCACGCCGGTACGCTGTGAATGGGTACGCAGATGGTACCACTTAAAAGTGAAAAATACAGGTTGTCATACAGAAATCACACGTTAACAGGTCATTACTTTAATTGAATAGCCTAGACAAGTTCCGAAGGGCGTCTTCTTATACCATACAAATAGAGATTTTGCAATATTTTTAGCTAGTTTAGTTATGCGACGATAAACTAATCTGGTTGTACAAACAATGATTGTGATGCGATATGATTCATACATGAACCAGCTTCTACGGAACAACAGTCATCGACTGGCCGCTGATGTAAACAAGGTGAGTCCGTGGGCAGGGATTTTAGCAACACTATAAATAACATATTTGTAAAATGTAATGTTTTACAATTTAACCTCAATATTTAGGTAGGACTATGAATAGTTTTTCCGACGATACACGAGTAGTGAATGCTTAAATGAAAATAACGTCTGGTTTTCAAAGTTGTTACATTGAAATTACTTATTATACTCGTACATTAATAGGTACCTAATCGTTGTCCTGCAAGTAACTCAAGAATGTTAGCTACTCAGTTCTTTGTACATAATCGCAGTAGCACAACAACAAGCGTATATTCATAGCCAAGAATGATAACCGATAAGCGATGTGACCGAGAACTTGTTTCTGCGAACTATTTCTTACTTTTCCCTTGAGCGCGTTGTGTTGATATGAATGACGTAACGACCGTTTTTAGTATAATGATCATGACTCGCGTCACTCACACGACCTCATAGAGTATTCATTCATTTAGTAGTGGTCCGCCAGCAGCAGCACGCATGTTATACCGCAATAACATTTATGTGGCGCGCACTTTGGACTGCTCGCACGGGTCGCTCCGTTCGCTCGCTCGCGATTGTGAGCGAAACGAATCGCGGAACGGTTCGCGTTTATCGTTGAACATATTGTTGTGCAGGCCAGAGGAGCTAAGTGCAGCATTGAAGAAATTGGATTGTATTGTTTGTTCACTTAAAACTTTCCCAGTTAGTTTCGGCCGGCGTATCGAGGACTTTCCTGTGCCGTGCCCAACCGTGGAACATCGACAAAGGCGTCGTTTGAATGCTTCAAGGTAGGTACCTAATTTGTTTTGCTTAGCGCAATCTTTATTTTTTACTAGGCACAACAGCGCTTGATATTTTTATTGCAACAGTTTTGCAAGCATTTATTGTTTGAGCAACTTTGCTTATTCTCAGCGAACTTAGGTAGGGACTTAAGTACTGATTTGCTGATTCTCAGCGGACACAGCGGTACTTAATAAGGTAAGAACTTAAGTACCTAATGAACAACTTTGCTGATTCTCAGCGGACACAGCGGTACCTATTAAGGTAAGAACTTAAGTGCCTAATGATCAACTTTACTGATTCTCAGCGGTCACAGCGGTACCAAAGAAGGTAAGACCTTAAGTAGGTACCTAATGATCAACTTTGCTCTTCTCCTATTGGTCAGAAAACTGAAAGATTTTTTTAAATCCGACCAGAAGTTCTTGAGATTAGCACGTTCAAGCAAACAAACTCTTCAGCTTTATGTATTAGTATAGATATAGATATGTATATTTTTTTGTTTTTTTTTTGTAGTTTTAAATTATTTTTCTACCTTATATTTATTTTTTCTGGTTATTGTTGCATAAAAATTAATTGTGTCATCTTTCGGGAGAGGGAAATGGCTCTTGTAACACAGTTGTATCACCTAGCACAGGAATCAGGGACTTCACAGATGTTGTAAACTTCAAATTATTCTTTCTTTTCTTTCTGTCACAATTGATCATTCATCATTACTTGCGTTAAAAGTAGGTAGGTATATAAACTCAGTAGCTATGATATAACACACATAACTGTTTGAATGACATAGTAGGTAACATGAGGTCAAGGCGACATTGATAAGTAATCCTATTATCAAGGGAGTTCCGTGTTTAATTCCTTCATCATCTGCCTAGCCTTTTCCCAACTATATTGGGTCGGCTTCCAGTCAATCCGGATTTAGGTGAATACCAGTATTTTACGCGGAGCGGCTGCCTACCAGACCTCCAAACCCATTAACTGGGCTACACGGTACTTTATGGCAAGACTAGAGTCAGATTAACTGGCTTCTGACTATCCGTAACGACTGCCAAAGATCTACGAATGACAGCCGAGACCAACGGCTTAACGTACTTTCCGAGGCACGGAGGAAACTCGGTATATTAAGATGGTCACCCATCCACAAAACAACCTTGGCAAGCGTTGCTTAACCTTGAAGATTGACCCGTGCGGCTATTATTATGAAGCCATGAGCTCATCCGTGTTTAATCCCTTAACCTTTTTAAAGTAGTACCGGAGCGTTTATGACTTAACATCACGCCGATGTCCCTGGAGGGTTAGACAGGCACGGATAAAACAAACAAAAAACACTGAAATTATGATGAAATCTAATAGGGTAGATGACTAAAAAATCTAATTAGTACGTCAGTTAGGTTCCCAAAAAAAATTGACACGTTCTTTTTTCTTTTTTCACGTTATTAAAAAAATTAAGACGATACGGTGCGTTAAAAAATCGTGTTAAGTCACATGTAAGTACATTTTTAACAGGGTAGTGACGTGAAAAGCTCCCACTTCTGATGCTTTTTATCTTCGTAATTTTTTATTGATTTGATAGAGCAAAAAAAAAGTGTGCAATACTTTTCGATAATTTAGAATCAAATTTTTTTGACTCATGAATCATCCCTATTGGGAGTGTGATGGGCACATTCTCATTTCGATCCATTCTCATTTGACCTTATAAGTAATTTTCATATGTCCACCCTATTCCTTACTTATAGTAAAATACAAAAGTGAGTTTGTTTGATTGATACACATAAACGCCTAAATCGCCGATCCCATTTTGTACAGAGAGAGATAGGATCCTGGAGGTGGCTAAACAATTTAACAAAAAATATTTTTAAGTAGCTAATAAATATATACTTATAGCTAGTTATGATTATTAGAAGTCATATTTACAGTCGTCATATTATGATCAACTGCAGCTCTACATAAATTATTTTATACATCAACGTTTTTAAACCCAGTGAGCCGTTTCGGCATGAATCAGAGGTAGGGTTAGGGTTATTGACAAAAATAATTATAGACCGGTAAGGTAGGGCCCGGCGAGAAAATAATTTGCGGAATTAGGGTGGTATAGGGGATGGGTTAAAAGTATAGGTACGTACCTATACACTCGATCAATCGGCACATTTTCCGATCCTCTTTTATGGAAAACAGGGGTTACACCAAGCCATTATTAGATTAATAAGCGAAAAATCATGCGTAGTTAGGTACAGGCGATTTTGTACCATATTCGCACAGCTATTAGTTAGTAGTAAGTGTCATTTTGCCTTACCCAACACATCAAATCTGCACATGAAATGTTGTAATGATTGCGGACGGGCCCCTGTGCTTGGATAGTTACAACAACGAAATTATTCGGTAACTTAATAGTATGAAGCTTCGAGCGAAGGGTGCCGACCACTGCTCCCACCCCCGATACCATGACTGACGTTTCCACTGTGTATGCCTGAGCTCTACCCGGCTGGGTATGAGCATGAATTTAGCTTGTTTGAGGCTTCAAACAAGCTAAACTCAAGCTCATCATTTTGGTGTGTTCACAACAAGTCATAATGTTTCGAATTTCACGGCAAATTTAAGTATTTATTACTAACTCGAATTAAGTTGTTAGTGCTAAGCAATCTTCTTGTCTGGCATTCCTACCTAAAACAAAAAAGACGATAATAATACCTAAGAGTACACAAAAAAGTTTATCTTTTTTGAGAATACCACAAAAACTGGATTGTCAAGCTGTTCAGTCTGCCGCCCAACAGGTGGAACTCAACTTGAACGATGAAAAAAAAAACGACAAAATACACAGTCGTAATTCACGTCGTAGCAGATGTAAATAAATTCATTCGTGAAACATATGATCTTTTACTTATTATAAATAAATATATATTTATAATTACCCAGAAAATAGGCGTATTCTTCTGTATTATTTGTGTTGCTAAGCTGTGTACTCTCAACTAATCTATACTTAATATATAAAGCTGAAGAGTTTGTTTACTTGAACGCGCTAATCTCAGGAACTACTGGTCCGATTAGAAAAAATCTTTCAGTGTTAGATAGCCCATTTATCAAGAAAGGCTATAGGTTATGTCATTACGCTAAGACCAATAGGAGCGGAGCAGTAATGAAAATTGTGACGCAGACGAAGTTGCGCGGGTCAACTATCTATATAATATTACAATCAATATTATTATTCTTCCGTTACTGACTGATTGAGTGACTGACAGACAACGCACAGCCGACACTACTGGTCGTAGAAAGCTGAAATTTGGCATGAAGCTCCCTCCCGTACACTCCGTAGAGGAGCACTAAGAGAGGATTTCCCTTAAACTTTACAAAATAAAGGGATATACGCGTATGAAGGCTAAGGGAGAACCTGACTGACTGACATATACTCGTATTACATCAACGCACAGACTACTGGGACTAGAATCAGAAATTTTGCACAAGGCTTGCTTTTCGTAGGTGAGCACTAAGAAGGGATTTTCGGAAAATAAGCCTTAAGGGTGTTTTTCCATTGGTTAACACCCTTAAAGTTTCCCTGGTTTTTAGGGTTTGGTTGTATTTCTCCATTTATTCGCTCCGGCGCCTCGCTCCGCTGTAATGGACAGCATCATTTACTATACAATTCTCGAATACTACCATTGGCAATTTGGCAACGCAACAAAGTCCAAAATCTCAATAGTGAAACATTCTATCCTCCCGATAACGACGCTCCTGAGCCGAGGTCCGTACCCCACAGGGGGTGCCGAAGTTGTAGGTTCTAAGTTTTGTTGTCTTGGCTGGGGGCTTTAAATTTATTTGAGGCCACCACAGGCAAGCCCGGTTAAGCAGCAACCACCCTTAGAGAGGTGAACTGCGAGTGGTTCATATAAAAAAAGTGAAACTTTATGTTTATTTAGTGGTAGCATGTGAGTGGAATACGCCCCAGACCGGTACACACTAACTATCGCTGAGTACCGTGGGCTTCTTTATTTACCAACTAATCACGATTCCTGAGGGATAGGTTAGTCACAGGAACCAAAAGACGTGAAAGAAATAGTTTTAGTATAATATAATGAGACGGTTTGACCGACCCGCATGTGTTTATTGACGACTGTCGACCGCTCTCGTCGAATTGACGCGTTAATTTATCTTTTAACTGCTATACTTTCCCCCAAGTCAGTGCGACCATATATTTTAGGAGAAAGCTTGTTCTATTCATTACGCGGATACTACGACAGCGCATAAACCTGTAAATGGCTATTAGCGAACTTGATAACTACTCGTAATAGTTTAGAAGGCAATTTTTATGCATTTTTTCAGGATATAATCGAGATACTCGACAATAAATATCGTCGATAGTAAATAGTTATAAGCGATATATCATCGATAGTAAATAGTTATAAGCGATATATCATCGATAGTAAATAGTTATAAGCGATATATCGTCGATAGTAAATAGTTATAAGCGATATATCGTCGATTTCAGTTGTTTAGTGAGTAAATTTCAGTCTAACGACGGATTTCTGAATTGACCTCTGATTTATAAATGAGGTAGGTATTTGAATCTCCTATTCCTAAACCTCACACTCTATTTCATAAGTTTTTTACTCAAAATACTCAGAGCGATTTCTGATTAGGATATTTTAGTTAAGAACGCGATAAAACCATTTTGTTAGACTTTCACCAACACGGATTATCATCATACGCCTTACCTTTTCCCAATTATATTGGGGTCGACTTCCAGTCAAACCGGATTTAGCTGAATACCAGTGTTTTTACGTGGAGCGGCTGCCTACCAGACCTCCACAACCCATTAACAGGGTAACACGGTACTTCTTGGCAAGACTGGAGTCAGATTTACTGGCTTCTGACAATCCGTAACGACTGTTAAAGATCTTGCAATTGACAGCCGGGACCAACGGCTTAACGTCCTTTCCGAGGCACACAGGAAACTCAGTATGTTTAGATGGTCACCCGTCTACAGACCAACCTTAGCAAGCGTTGCTTAACCTTGAAGATCGACCCGTGCGGCTGTTACTATTTAGACACGAGCTCCTCACAAACATGGTTTATAAAAATTATAAATAGATTAGGTATTACGAATTGTTGAAAAATATAGTTACGTAAATTATATCGTTAATAATCATAATCATCATCATCATCTGCCTAGCCTTTTCCCAACTATATTGGGGTCGGCTTCCAGTCAAACCAGATTCAGCTGAATACCAGTGTTTTACGTGGAGCGGCTGCCTACCAGATCTCCACAACCCATTTACGGTAACACGGTACTTCTTGGCAAGAGGAGTCAGATTTACTGGCTTCTGACAATCCGTAACGACTGTCAAAGATCTTGCAATTGACAGCCGGGACCAACGGCTTAATGTGCTTTCCGAGGCACACAGGAAACTCAGTATGTTTATATGGTCACCCATCTACAGACCAACCTTGGCAAGCGTTGCTTAACCTTGAAGAGCGACCCGTGCGGCTGTTATTATTTAGCAACAAGCTCCTCACAAACATGGATTATAAAAAATATAAATAGATTAGGTATTACGAATTGTTGAAAAATATAGTTACGTAAATAAAATCGTTAATAATGATACGACTACAGGCAAGATCCGCAAGGCAGTTTTGTGGCGAACTGTTGGGCAGTAGCGACCCCACGGACCTGATCTCCAGGGAGAATTCTTGTTCCTCATTACCGGCTTCGGCTGACCGCAGTGAACACTGACGAGGAACAGAGCTCCCACCTCTTTGTTGCCTTAATCGGCCGGTCTGAGTGGAGATTCGCAAGAGCAAACGTGCTCGGAAGAAGGACGTATAATCCAGTAAGGTGCTGGTAGGGATCTTGACCGCACTTCCGGGATTGTCCTGATAGCCGTGGTATACCTCTCCACTCCTCTAGCATCTCAGGATATGTTGCCCCCTTGGCGCTACGTTACTTCGTGCTTGCGACCCTTTTCGGGGGGCCCATTTATTGAGTGTGCAAGTCACCCCCTGCTATTTTAAAGCCGTTTTAATTGTCAATGGTGAGGCAGGGGTCAATAGTTCTGCCATAGTAAACGATTAATAGTCCACTAAACCAGCCAAACCCATAGCGTTTCATCTTTTGTTTCCATATTCTGCAATAGTCCTGCTCCAACCGGGGGTTGTCCTCGGCTATACTTTCACAGTGCATACAGGGATAATGATAGTCGGTTGGTGTCCCATTCCATTTGAAATATCTAAAGAGGCCTCTGCGAGTTGGCTTCGGCCCCTCGTACGCCTACCAAAGGACCGGGTCTCTAGGGACCCGAAAAGTCGAAAACATGAAATAAATACGACTACAAAAATTAGAGCTTTCCACTGAAAGAAAACTAAAATATATTATTGACAAGTGTCACGGACATACTAAAATACACGGAAGTTGCGGGCAGAATCTAGTAACCAATATTATAATAAAACGATATTATCAAGAATTGCAAACTAAATTTATATCCAACTTTACAAACATACATACAATACTATACAATTCATATAACTGACCAAATTATATTGCCGTCGAATATTGACAAGTGATACGCGTAATTGACGTATTTAGTAAATAAACACTTTACCGGTCGACTCTATCGATTAATTTACTCGTGAATTTTGATGCTAGGCCGGCTATACGATATTCCCAACACATTTTTAAATTTACACGGTCAGTTTACATTTATTTACCATATTAACAACCCCCCTTCCCCACCAGCACTCCATACCACCCCTCGTTTCATGACAGAATTTGCGAAAATCTTTTGTAACCAACTATAAAAAAATTAATCACAGCGACGACGATGCTTTCGTTCCAGACTTAAGTTTTCTTTACGTTGAAGTACTTCCTTTTCTATAGTAAATAGACCTAACGTCTGAGTCGGAGGTTCTTTGTCACCATCATATTTTATAAGAGTTTCAGTCAGTTATGCTTTGCGGCGGTGGCAGGCAGGTGCCGTACGTATCAATCCGTATAATCACAAGCCACGACAACGTCTAGATACTCTATTGTAGTAAAGTTACGAAAATATCTCTTTTATGTGTTATTGTTGTAAGTATTATTACGTAAAATGTTACATCAATCCAACTTTCCTTCCCGGTTATGGAAGTTAGGACAACAAAAACAACGCGCTAGGGCGAGCCGGCTCATGGCCCACGATCGTCGAGCGCTCCACTTACTACTTTCTGTATTAGGTACTCTTGATTCACTTTGAAGATAATAACTTCGTGTTTATATAAACTTTAATTTCATACCGAGACTATATAATATTATACAATCATAACGAGACTAACTCCTACATAGATACGATTAATTGTATGTAGGTACAATAATTACATAGAACGATCATCTTCATCATAAAATATTTTGGTCGATAATTCGGAATCTATTCAAATCGTTCATAATATCTGTACTGTACTGACTTAGACTCACACAGTATCATACTGTTCGCGCACTACGCAATACTGAAAGAAATTAAGACCTTACGTGTCACCTAGTGGTAGTGTAAATAGTTGTTGCCGCGTAGGCGTTAACACATCGCGTAGGGTGCGTAGCAGCGGCGTAGCATGCGCGTAGCACTTCGTAGAACATGCGTTGCGTAGCTCTGCGTAAAAGATGCGGCGAAGGCGCGTAGCGCTGCGTAGCCTCCGCTCTAGGTCATGCCTAGCACTGCATAGGAGTCGTGTTTGCGAAAGCGCATAGCGCTACGCAGACCACAGAGATTTGCACTGAATAGGTAGGCAAACTTGTATTAGCTGTAGCCATTTTTTTATCAATATTTTAGTTTTGACGACGTGCACCAACTATTATTTTTTTTATCTAAATTAATCAGATGGATTTTTTTTAACTAACAAGAATTGTGGAGTCGCGATCGCGAACCATAATATAACACAGCTTATTTTCTAAATGAAATTCAGTTCATTTAGTGACACGGGAGTAATACAAAACCTAAACTTTAATACCAACCACCGTATGGTACGTAGCTGTCTAAATGAAAGTGGTACGAAAAAGCCTAGACCTAAACCGAATGAAACGGACTGCTTACCAACTAGTAAAAAGAAGAACTTAAGTGATACTACAGGAGACCTGATAAAAGTTGTTACCTCAGATATGTACCTAAGCGAAAAATATACTATAATAGAAAACAAATTAAAAGAACGGACAAGAATAAAAACAAGCAAGAGTAAGGAATCTTTTCTAAGTGAAGAAACCCAAAAACTAATTGAAGACAGAATAAACTTGATAAAAAAAAGGATAAGAAAGAAAATCAGAAAGAAATCTCTAATTTTAGCAAGCAGATTCGCGAAAATATGAGAAGAGACAGGAAAAACAGGAGAATCAAAACGTTAGAGAGTCATATTAATAGAACGGGAGGCATGAGTAAGGCGTTAAAGTAACTTCGAGAAAAAGGAAAAGAATGGATACCAAAGTTAAAAGACAAAGAACTGTCCACTACGTCTCGTAGCAAAATACAAAATATAGCAACAAACTACTATCGCTCACTATACCAAGAACAGTGTTCAAATCAACCTAAAATACACATGTCCGAAGGGGAAAATAAACAAAACGATAGGAACAAAGATACTGGAGATATCCCAGAAATATTAGTATCGGAAGTAGAAAAAGCTATAAAGAGCCAAAAGATGGAAAAAGCCCCTGGCCCAGATAGAATTACAAACGAGCTAATGAGAGGCACAATCAACGAACTAAGCCCAATACTGACAAAAGTCTTTAACGAGACCTTATATTCTGGCAACATTCCAAGCCAATGGGCAGAATCACACATAATACTTCTACATAAGAAAGGGCCAAAAGATGAGATAGGAAATTACAGACCCATATCACTCATATCAAATGTATATAAAGTTTTCGCCAAAGTCATTCTTGAAAGAATATCACAAAAGCTCGATGAGAACCAACCCGTGGAGCAGGCCGAGTTCAGGAAAGACTTTAGTACAATTGATCATATACATACAATCAAACAGCTTTTACAAAAATACAATGAGTACAACAAAATCATCTACCTAGCCTTTATAGATTACTCCAAGGCTTTCGACAGCCTCAAACACGAATCTGTCTGGCAAAGTTTAGAACAGCAGGGCATCGAAAATGCTTATATAAATGTCATCAAAAAAATATACAGCGAAAGTAAAGCTAGGATCAGGCTGGAATCTACAGGAGATGTCTTTCCAATCAATAGGGGCATCAGGCAGGGTGACCCACTTTCACCTAAGCTATTTACAGCAGTGCTTGAACAAATGTTCAGAAAGTTAGAATGGGAACAGCTGGGGCTAAACATAAACGGAAAACGATTGAATCACCTAAGATTTGCTGACGACCTGGTTATACTGGAGCAGGACCCACTAATTCTGGAATCCATGATACAGACACTAGTAGACAGAAGTAGAGAAGTAGGCTTAGAAATAAATACGGACAAAACTAAAATGATGACAAACTCAACACCCACAGACATAACCCTCAACGGACAGAAATTAGCGTATGTGGAGGAATATATATATTTGGGTCAGATAATATCGCCAAATCATCAAATGACTAAAGAAGTAGACAAAAGAATTTCCACTGGGTGGAAAAATTACTGGGCCTTGAAGGAGGTCATAAAAAGCAAGGAATTGGACATGAAGATCAAAAAGAAGACTTTCGATACCTGCATCCTACCCTGCATTACATATGGCTGTGAAACCTGGGCTTTGACGAAATACCATAGGGACAAACTAGCAAGATGTCAAAGAAGCATGGAAAGAAGCATGCTAGGTTTCAAGCTAATGGACAAAGTCAAAAGTGTAAACATCAGGCAGAAAACAAAATTAACAGACATCCTGTCACGCATTGACCAACTTAAATGGCGGTGGACTGGACATATGCTCCGCTGCAAAAAGGAAAAATGGAGTAAAGAAGTGACAGTTTGGTACCTCAGGGATAGCGTTAGGAAGCGAGGTCGAAAAGCCAAAAGATGGGAAGATGATCTAAGACTAACCTTGGGACCCCTTTGGATGAGAGTAGCGGTTGATAGAAATCAGTGGAAAGAGTTGGAGGAGGCCTTTGCCGTAAGGCATACCGAATTAAGAGACATTTTGTGAAGTCAATAATGTGCACTTAAAATTTACTTTATTTTTTTTTGCATTTGTTTAAATTTATTTTATTTTGTGTTCAACTAATTGTAAATTTCGGAAATAAAAGGCTTTATTATTATTATTATTTTCTAATGCTTTTTTCTGGTGATGTGCTATTGGGCTATCCTAGCCCTAATCAGGTTGTCTGATGAAATCGTATTATTTTATACGAGGACCACTCTCTCTCTATCTGTCTTTTATTTCGTAATTCTATATAGTAAGTTCTTGTCATTTAGTATTCAAATGAGGCTTAAACAATATAGTAACTAGTAAGTATTAGTTGCTACTTACTACTTAGCAACTGGCTCGGGTAGACTAATTTCTGGTCAAACTTTAATCCGTTAAGTAATAGCACTTCACACAATACAGTGAACAGGTACAGTCGGGCAAAAAGGGATAGCTTCGGTCTGGCTGATACGATCCGAATGGGACCGATTGTTTACAATTTGCCAGTTGGCTTTTGTCTAAAGTCCCTAACAAGATCGAAAGCCGATCGGCCCAGGTGGAATGTAGCTTTAATATAGTAGGTATTGCACTACTTTAACTCGGAGCTCGGTCGCTAGACTTGTCGCTCTCGTACAAAAAATTAATATTATAGTAGACTGTCGGATACTCCTGTAATTAATGCTTGGATCATTAGGAATTTTAATAAATCCGTAATTGTTTTCTTCTGAGCTTAGACTATAATGAGACAAGAAAATTGAAGATCATCTCAAGTATTTTGTTCTTCAGACAATGAAAATAGTTTGAAGTCCACGCTCTATAAACTACCGTGCCTAGGTAGGAATGATAAAAATTCTGAGAATATAATATCTTGGAGGCTACAACTTGTATCTCGTAGACTGTAAATTACTTTAAAAATTCAGAAAGATAGACTTAACAAAATCTATGCCAGTGGCTAGCTAGACACGAGAGCCGATAGAGCAGGAAAATACACATTATTTTCTTGCAAACATTTACAGCAAGATGTTCACTAAATGCCACGTGGCATTTAGTGAACATCTTATGCGGTTCTGAAATTTATGTAATTCAATAAAATATACGTTTTTTTTCTGTTTGACTTCTAAATCTCGGAACCTGGTACCTTCTTAATGGTCGTATTCCATTAACCAACGTTTTTTCTATTTATCTCTTATATATCGCCCACAGTTTACTTTTTACTAGAGTAGCGGTAGTATGTGGTGAACCCAGTAAGAAAAATGTAAAAAACAAATGACCTACCATTTCATCTTGATTACACGGACTGACAGCTGTTCATTTCGTGATCACTTCACCCAAGCCTTCACTTCGACAAGTTTACGGAATCGCACTGACTGCAGTACAACTCTTGAACTCCAGAAGAAACAGCGGACACCATAAAAGTGTCGAGGCAGTGAGGCCTATGTTAAGTGGTATTCTTTGTGCTTAAATGTTGAATGAATGTTGTTATCAATTGTTTCCAGATGGCGTTGGTAGAGGAACAAGGCGCGGGCGCCGCCGCCGACGACCCCGAAGCCTTGCTGAACGAGTGGCTAGGCGAACTCACCGTGCTCACCGCGGTAAGACTATCGCACTGTCATGCTATTCTGTAAAAAGCTTGATTTGTTCGATTAACAACTCACTGCATGTTCGCTCAATTTTTAACCGACTTCCAAAAAAGGATGAGGTTGTCAATTCGGCGGGTACTTTTTTTTTGTGTATGTACACCGATTACTCCGAGGTTTCTCATCCGATATGTGTGATTCTTTTTTTGATCGATGCTTGCCGTTGCTTGACGTTTGGTCCCGTAAAATTTGATTCAGTTTGGTTCACTAGTTTATATTTTATGAGCATTTTTGCTTATTTCAATTCTTGCATAAATGAAGACGTCTGCCAAATATCACCACATAAAAGTGAAAAATAAAATACTTTTTGACAAAAAAATATATCCGACTTCCAAAAAATACACTACTAAGTATAAAATAACCTTAATTGCGGAAGTCGGTCTAAAAAACGAAGATGCAAAACCAAAAACACTGACTTCCGAAATTACTAAATACTTCGTAGTGTTTTTTTGGTAGCCTGTTATATTTTTCACGATGAGATTTCGAAAGAGTAGTAACACTAAAGTTTTCGACAAAGTGACATTCTATCACCGAGCATCAAAACTGCCACGCGCTATAGAATAACCACGTGGTCATTCTCATTTTGGCACATAGCGACAATCTCATTTTGGCACAAAGCGACAATCTCATTTTGGCACATAGCTACAATCTCATTTTGGCACATAGCTACCATCTCATTATGGCATATAATGACATTTTGCCTAGAGCCTGTTTCTTTTCTAACGTGAATGACAGGCTTGTAGAGTCATAGAGACTCCTTATGTAGGTATTACTTACGCTTTTTCTCCGCCTAATTAACAAGACCTAATCCACTAGTCAAGATAATTCTTTTAAAAAACGTTTACATCAGTTTGGTACCAATTAAAAAGAACTTACCTACAAGTGAGCTTTACATCTTTACGGATTAGGAACGGTTCCGTCAGTGCTAACTTGTGATACCTTGAAAAAGACTTCGACTCGTTTCTACAGCTACGTCTGTTAAACATACACATACCAACAGGTAATATAATATTTCACGGCCCTCTTTGAAAATCTCCACGTTGCCTAACTCAACGCAATCGCACGCCATAAATAGAGGCATCTGGCCTAAACTCGGAATCGTATTTTAGTCCAAAGATAAGTATACCTTCATTAATTAAATAAATAAATAAAAACGGAGAGGCTGCTTGAGTTTAAAAGGGATGATTGATGCTGGATATTGTGCGCACGTGTGTCTTGCAGCCGGCGCGCGCGCAGCGCAGGCGACGCCGCGGGACAGGTGCGAGCGCATATGCGCTTTTACCATGATTTTGCATCGCTCGCCGAGCTTATTATGCCTTGCGTTAACATCGCAGCCGTGAACATGCGGTAACTTGATTTTCAACAGACCTTTAGCTGTTTCTTTAATAACCTTTTCGTGACATGATTACTGTTTCTTTTTGCATCACATTTGATAAAGCTCCCCCATCGAATTGTGTCGCCAGAACGTATTAATAATAATTACAAGTCACTCCGTCACAAATTAAGTTGTGTCCAACTCTTCGCTGTAATCAATAGTTGAGGCGACAGATGTGCGTTCGTTTAGAATGCTTCATTTGGGGGAGGTCTTCCCAACTGTGTCTGTTAAGCCCACATCATCATCTTTTAACTCGTGCTTCTAATTTCGTATTTAGACAAATATTTCCCTTTTTAGGGTTCCGATCAAAAATGGAACCCTTATAGGATCACTCCGGTGTCTGTTTGTCTGTCCGTCTGTCACAGCCAGTTTTCTCCGGATCCACTAGACTGATTCTGTTGAAATTTGGTACACATATGGACTTCTGTGACCCAAACACGGAAGCGTTACGTAAACTAATACATTTTTAGTATGGGTGTCACTTTTGGGGGTCAAAGTAGAAAATTTCAAAAATAGTGTTTTGTGCACTATAGTGTGACATATCAAATGAAAGGGATTACTTTGAGAATTTTGTTAATATTTTTTTTCATAACTTTAAAATAAATGGTTTTCAAGTTAAAAGTTTCCGAAACTACTGACCCTAAAATTTTGATAAAAACGGAGGTAATAAATAGATGTATAGATTACAGGAAAATAAGAATATAAGATAAGAATTCCATAGTTTTAAAATTATAATAATAAAAAGAAATTCGTTCGGAACCCTTTGCACGCGAGTCCGACTTGCATTTGGCCAATTTTTTATGTTTTTTTTTATTTTGATAAATGTCTTTCAATGTCAACTTAATGCCAATTTGCTCCTAGTGTTTAATCAAAGAGACTAAAAACGGACAAAACCGAATTTGTGCAGTAGTTTGAGATATAGGCTGAAGTTATTATTCGCATATTTATGTGTATAGCAAGTCAGAGATCGATAAAAGTGGATCCTGCCTGAGCATCTGTCGCGCGCGGCATCACAAGCAGGTGTTTTCAACACAGCACCTGTTTCCCATTTTTTGTCCGTCTTTTTCATACAACTTCTGGTATAGTCCCGTACAATTCACAAAACTCATTACAACTTCTTCGCAGAAAGATATTATTATGAAATTTGCTTTAAGCGATTATCGAAATTGACATTTTTATTGCGTGGATAATGGTACACTTAGCGGGTAAGCAGGACCAGGGTGCAACCGCAAACCTCCACTCAATCTTATTGTTTACGCATTTCATTGTGCTGCCGTCCCATATATTTACAATTATTATGTAGAGCGTATTTTTGTCAGAGTTACTTACATTTTGTACAGTATAATACGGTGGCGGGGTGCGGCCATTACTTAAACAAAAGTAGGACAAATAAAACTAGGTCATCCTGCGATTTCTTCTTTCATTGTCACGTGCTGATGTAAAGCATAGATGCCATTACCATACAGGAATATTAAATTTTTTGTAGTAGTTTTAAAAGCCAAATTTATGGAAAAATTATATAAGTACCTAAGTATTGCGGAAATTATTGGTTTGTTATTAATAGGTGTATAGAGGAAATCTGAAACAAGGATGTAACATCCTTAAAATATTTTGGTGTGATTATCAGAAATGGTTAAATCGTTTATTTAGTTAGTTCCTAGTGCATGAGTGAGTGTAGGTAGAGGGGCAGGCACCGAAGGCAGGGGCGCGGGTAAGGCGCGTGGCGCGGGCCGAGGGCTCGGGGCCGAGGGGCTCACGCACACCAGC
Source organism: Lacanobia oleracea (assembly GCA_950371165.1). Lineage (NCBI taxonomy): Eukaryota > Metazoa > Arthropoda > Insecta > Lepidoptera > Noctuidae > Lacanobia > Lacanobia oleracea. Next base: position 13,405,678 of record OX493385.1, read on the forward strand.
GCGACACTCATTCTGGAATCAAACAACGTAGCGTAGCGGGCCGCGCACACGTGCGCAAGTCACAAAACACGGTGCCGCTTGTCTACTCGCCTCCCCCCAAGCCTGCCGCGGCCGGCCGACTCAGCGGCCCGCGAGCGCTCATGCTTCATTTTGTAATACTACTCACTTCACTGTGCTCTACGCTGCCTAGTCGTGCTGCGTGCCCGCCAGCCCGCGGTCGCCGAACGCGTTTCAGTTCCTCGTTAGTGCTCTTTGTTCTGTGATTTTACCAAACACGTATCATAGCTGGCGCGAAAAGTTTGTTTTCGGCGAAGTGAACGGGCGAGGTCACTACTCTGTGAGATATAATATCTAACTGTAGTGCAGCAAAGTTGTGCAGTCCGCGCAGGCTCTGTGTTCTGTGCCCGTTGAAATAACAAACTCGTTTCCATACATACCAATCATTTTAAGTGCATACTTACATCTGACTTGACTTATTACTTATACAAAGTGCAGAATGCCATTAATTGAGTGGCGTTATATTTAAGTCGTGCCTTCCCTAAGCTGATCCATACGGCCGCAGTACGGAGCATGTCCCGCGTAGCGCCGGCTTTTGGCACGCTTTGCTAATAGTGAGAAGTGTTCGTTTGTGAGTCATAGCTCGCTGCCATGTAGACGTAATGATGGATGTGCAACTAAACGAATCGAGTAAGTGGCAGCGCGGAGGGTTTCTGTCAACTCTCAATAGAAGTTTCCGACTGGCGAGCGGGAAGGCAAGAAGTGTGCACAACTCTCCCACTGAAAATAAAAGCATCGAACAAACTTTGGACATGACATCGACGGCGACGGTACGTGTGAGCGTGTGACTAATGACTCTGCTGATAACCAAGTCTGAAATTGTTTACTTAAATGTTTATTTTATGACATAAACTCGGTTCAAAATAGAATTTAAGATAGAGTCATCGTTTTGTTTATGGCATTGTGTTTACCCAATGGATGGACCTTTGAAGTTATTGATACCTAAATTGCTAATGTGTCAGATATTGCGATCCCTTAGAAGAAATCTTCCTACTTAGGTACTTGACGAATCTCACGAGATATCCACTTGAAATGCTTACACAAGACGTACCTATATAACTGTGTTATCTCATATTGTATTATGAATATCATTGGTATCAGTATTTAATTATAATTAACTCTTGACACAATAGGACAGACATCAAAACTTACCAAGTTCATTGTTTGAAGACAATGCATTCCCAACTATGTTTTGGGATGTCAACTTGTATGTGCGTTGATAATTAATTCCCGGACATATAGGGACGTGTATGGGGTCCATCATTTGTATTCACTGCGTCCTTAGCGGCGTTTAAGGCGTGGGATTAGTTACTAAGACTATAATAGGTGAAGTAGGAATAATTGCGAATAGTTTTACTAATGACTTGAGTGTGCTGTATAATTCAGTTTGTTGTGTTTTAATTGCAGGGGCTGAACTCGTCGACTGATGGCTCGTCGGCGCTGAGGCCGCTGGAAATCGTGGCGCCACGCATCGACACGTACAGGTTCTCGATGGCCAACCTGGAGGAGACGCAGGACGCCGACCTGGACGCCATACTGGGCGAGCTCTGCGCCCTCGACTCCGAGTATGATGAGGAGATATCCAGGGTGTCGTCAGGTAACCGAAAGTTTCCAACCGAAATCCATGAATACAAAGGTCACATTAAATTGCAAGAGCCGTATGGTGTCGGCCGGTGCCGTATGGTAGCGTAAAAGAATAATACCCATTACTTCCCGTGGGTGTCGTAAGAGGAGACTAGGGGACTCACCAGAGAATGGGCAGCAGCGTTCTCCGTAAAACGCAACACCACCATACACTGCGATCGCCAACTCACCGGCCAAGCGTGGCGATTATGGTAAACTGTCCTTTGGGGGAGAAATATTATGTCCAGCATTGGACGTCTTTCGGCTGATATGATGATGATTAAATTGCAAACAAAACTTCAGTTACGCTACTCAATTTCACCCAGCAATATTGTAATATTTACTTATTCCATCTACTTACATAAAAAAGCTGAAGAGTTTGTTTGTTTGGTTAAACGCGCCAATCTGCAGGAACTCCTGGTTCAATTTGAAAAATTCTTATAGTGTTAGATAGCCTATTTATCGAGGAAGGATGTTAGTCCAGTCCGGATTTTTTGATTTATGACAAAGTTGCTTTCGGCGCTCGAAGTCACAAACTTGGATTATTCATTGGTCCAACATCATAAACAAGTCTGCAGAAAATCAAAACTACCGGTACCCCGCAAAGTACCCCGTACTTTTAGGCGGCAAGGTTACTGGACTATTAGATAGCCGTAGCTAACATCACGCTACGAGCGGAGCATTCATGTAAAATGTGACGCAACACGAAGTTGCGTAGGTCAGGTAGTAGGTACGATGAACTTACCAATATATTCTGATCAAACTGTCATCCCACAGCCTTGTCATCCGTATCAAAGTCCAGGGCAGACGGCGGAGCCGAAGGCCCTCAGAGGCAAGATAAGGAGTGTGCAGATGGAGCATCCAGCATCGCTCGTACCGACTCTCCCGACAACGACTCGGCCTTCAGCGACACTGTAAGTTTCCAAACTGTATCTAATAATTACCTGTGTAAAAGAGAATTCGTTTAAAATGTAAGTACATATACCCTACCAAGTGATACTGTAATGTACTCGTAATCAAACTGTTTGTGTTCTATTAGGTCTCTATGCTGTCCAGTGAATCTTCTGCGTCTAGTAGCACCAGCACGAAATGTAAAGCGTTAAAACTAAATCTTCATCAAACTCAGAAGGTAAATCCTAACTATTGTTATGTTATTTACAATTACGTATTTGTGTTTTGAATAAGGCATTCCCTTAATTCATTATCAAAAATTTCCAACTTTTCTAGTTTCTATAAATATATTTTATCTTCTCACTCCCCATCTCAAATGATCACCCCACTACATCCATGTATTTAATACTGCAGTATGAGTAACTTTCTTTGCGACCTTACCAGGACGCAAGTTTCCAACTAAAGGCTGATAAAATAAAGTTAGCGCTGGAACGAATGCGCGAAGCTAACATCAAGAAACTCTTCATCAAAGCCTTTTCTATGGATGGATCTTCCAAGAGCTTACTGATCGACGAAAAGATGACCTGCGGATACGTGGCTCGACTACTTGCAGACAAGAACCACGTCACAATGGAGCCGAAGTGGGCCATTGTCGAGCACCTGCCTGACCTCCATATGGGTAAGGAGATGGCTATTCTCAAACTTCATCCTACTAGTTAAAATAAACAGTTACCTAAATTCAGTTAAATCCATTTTAGAACGAGTTTACGAAGACCACGAGATGCTAGTCGACAACTTAATGCTATGGACGAGAGAATCAAAAAACAAAATCCTATTCGCCGAGAGACCTGACAAAATATCTCTGTTCCAAACTCCTGAAAAGTTCCTGTTGACAGAAGACGACAGAGGTAAATTCACGATGCGACTGCAACCTGATGTAAGCATACTTATTAAGATTACAAATAACCTATTGCTGATGTTTAATTGCAAATGTTAAGGTTGGTCCAGCGAACATGACGAGCATTCGAGACAAGTAATCATAGAAGAGTTTTTCGGACAGAGTGGAGGAACTACGAGCACGGTACCGTCCGTGTCAGGCCACCCAGTGCCTCCGATGGAAGGACCACTCTATCTGAAAAACGATGCCAAAAAAGGATGGAAGAAAATATACTGCGTTTTGCGACCGTCTGGTTAGTAACTGTTTCGACAAGCTGCGCTGTGTGGCCACACCCCTTACGTCTTTTATTAGCAAAGCGAATAAGCCAAAGCGAATCATATGCGTTTTTGATTTTGACATAATTTTTCTTTAATTACATTTCACTTTGTCATTATGTAGGACTGTACTACTCACCAAAGGATAAGGTGAAAACGTTGAAAGAGCTGGTGTGTCTAGCGACGTTCGACACTAACGAAGTGTACATAGGGTTGAACTGGAAGAAGAAGTACAAGTCGCCCACTGACCATTGCTTCGCCATCAAGCACCCGAGGCTACAGCAACCAAAGAGTGTTAAGTTTATTAAGTTCCTGTGCGCTGATGACCAGCGGACGCTCGAGAGATGGGTGACCGCGATGCGTATAGCAAAGGTACGGAAATAAGATTTTGTAATGTATTTAGTTAATTAGGTATTTGAACCTATATTCTGAAAAGATATAGGTCTAATTCAGTGGCCTTAGTGCGAGTTTTTTAACGTTCTCGATCACGTTAGCGTAAACGTCAATTTGTATTGAAACTCAATAAGCGCCGTCTGGTGACAATAACGGACAACCTCTTTTTTTTCTATACAATTTGACATAAGCGAACGTTTACGTTAACGCGATCGAGTGCGTTAAAAAAGTTACACTAAGCCCTCAGGGCAATTTCACAAAAATTAAAGAAAAAATAAAAATGCGAGTCGGACTCGCGTGCAAAGGCACCAATTTCGTTTTATAACATGTTATTTTAACACTACAGACTTCTTATAAGTTTTTCTGTAATCTTTAGGTACAGAACTATTAAGTATCTGCATTTTTTTAAATTTTAGGCTCAGTAGATTCGGAGATAAGGGGTCATGTTTGGTCAATTTCTTGAATAACTTCATAACTATTTAATTTAAAATAATCAAAATTATATAATTAAATCCGTCACAGTAGGCCCTTTCATTTGGTATATTACACGATACCTTCAGTTTGGATAACTTTTTTTCTAGTTTTACCCAAAAAGTTACCCCACACTATTTTTTTTATTTACATAAAGCGTCCGTGTTTGGGTTACAGAAGTGTATACTTTATAGAATCGGTTCGGTAGTTCCGGATAAAACTGGCTGTGACAGACGGACAGACAGACAGACAGGCAGGCAGATAGACAGACGGACACCGAGTGATTATACAAAGGTTTCGTTTTTTACGGATGTTCGGAACCCTAAAAAAAGAGAAAAAATATCTAGGAACTTACAATGACAATCTGAATTTGTTGTGATTTTAAGGGTAGATAATAACAACAATGACCAGACAGACTTATTAAGAGTATTCCCAGAATTCCCAGATGTTCAACAGACATCGCGCACTTTGGGCTTTGTCCTCAAACATAAAATACCACGTGCACATTGTCGTGGGCGTCGTGATTATTATGAAACATTTAGGATGTCGCCGAGCAAAACAACTACGTAAAGATATTCACTGTGGGTCAACCAGAATGTATAAAACAAATCGATGCTTGATTGACAAACAATATTCGCTACTTCTAATAAACCTATTAAGATGATTAAATCACGACATTGCGAAGAAATCATTTCAATTACAATAAATCCCATTCAAATTCGATAGTTGACGTGACATTGTACGAGTAGTATCGAGCCTTAAATAATGTCACCGGAAAATGGCAAACTCCGTAAGATTACAAAATAGGTTACTCGAGAGATTGTAAAGTCACGATAAATTGTCAACTAAACATTTGGAATTATTTTTGACGCAACAAAATTTGGTAGTCTATAATCTCTCGAAGTCATTCAGATAAATTATGGACTGAAATAAAATGCGACTAATTAGAGTCTACAATTTTTCCATTTTCGTGTGATAGTAAACGTGGAAACAAGGCTATCATTGGCCTGTTCGTATGTGACGTCACATGTACGCCATAGAGCTAAAAATTAAATGGACCTCCCGTTGGATTTGATTTACTTTGGGTGTGTAATGTTAAGTATAACAATGTTTAATATAATACTCTTCTTCTTTCTTTGTAAACTAATGAGTAAACTTACGATTCTTATATTGTTTAAGATTTCTTTCGAACCGTATCGATATTAGTAAATGCGTCCTGCGTACTTATGGCCAAGTTGCCGTCTCCAATAGGCACTTGGGAACGCCATAGATCGAATGATCACTAACTTTATAAACGAAAACGTCCCAAATTTTTGCAGCTAATGGCTGTCCTTTTTTTTGCTTGAATCGAAAATGATCCCATTCAATTTGTAATGCTATGGCGTACCCGTGAACGCACACCAAAAACTACCAATTAGGGGGGAGAAGTTTTCAATTTAACCATCTACTAACAATAAAATCTACCGTTCCCATTTACCTCTGTGCCCAAATACATCAAAATCGATTCAGCGATTTAGGCGTAAAAGGGTACCTAAAACAAACTAACTCGCTTCGCATTCATAATAAACTTTTAGTCCATAAATAATTATGTTAGTCGTACTTATTATATCGATTATTCAATAAAATGTGTACATTTCCTTGTTTTACAGCATGGAAGGCAGTTGCTAGAGAACTATCGTTCGCTAATAGAGGAACTCACCCAAGAGGACTTAGATCACCTCGCCCACGCCCGTTCTTGTTCCGTAAGTCCATTGACAGCATTTTTTTATTTCCTTATCAAATAAAATTATATTAAACTATAAGTATAAGCACTTCGCCCGCGACTTCGTCCGTGCTGCAATTTTCTTAAGGATCCCTATTTTTTTTCTAGACAAATTATTAAAACCTTCCTCGATAACCACTGGTGAAAACAGCATGTAAATCGGTGCAGTGGTTTTTGATTTTCTCGCGAGCAGACAGACAAACGTGGCGGAGGACTTTGTTTTATATGTAGTGATGTTGACATAATCCTAGACATTTATTAGAAAAGTATCTTGTCGCCTCTTAGTGGTTTTAATGAAACATCCAAGATTTTTTTTAAATACATAATTGTGGAGTGGTTCTAACCGACGCGATAATTTTTTTGGATGCTATACCCTCCATATGTTCACTTAAAAAACTGGCCAAGTGCGAGTCGGACTCGCACACGAAGGGTTCCGTACCATATACCTAAATTTTTATTATTTGTTGAAATAGCGGCAATAGAAATACACAATCTGTGAAAATTTCAACCATCTACCTATTACGGTTCTTGAGATACAGCCCGCTGACAGACAGACGGACGGACGGACGGACAGCGGAGGCTTAGTAATAGTGTTCGTTTGGTTACCCTTCGGGTACGGAACCCTAAAAAGAAAACACTCTCTTTAAAATATTAGTATGGCTACGTGCGTATGTAACGAATAATTAAACTTACAGATTACTTCAATACCGACAAAGACCAACGGCTTGCCGGCACTGGGCATCAATAGCCCAGCACAGTCTACGTCCAGCAACGCTAGCGTGGCTAACTCTGACATCAGCAGCGGCAGGTTGGTATCACACACGAGGCACTAATGCCCAGGATACACGAGGCTATTTTCTCAAGCCAAGGTAGCAAGCTAGTTAGTTATCGTCATCATCTGCCTAGCCTTTTCCCAATTATATTAGGGTCGGCTACCAGTCAAGCCGGATTTAGCTGAATGCCAGTATTTTACGAGGAGCGGCTGCCTACCAGACCTCCACAACCCATTAACTGGGTTACACGGTACTTCATGGCAAGACTGCAGTCAGATTTACTGGCTTCTGACTATCCGTAACGACTGCTAAAGATCTACAGATGACAGCCGGGACCAACGGCTAAACGTGCTTTCCGAGGCACGGAGGAAACTCGGTATGTTAAGATGGTCACTCATCCACAGACCAACCTTGGCAAGCGTTGCTTAACCTTGACGATCGACCCGTGTGGCTGTTATTATCTAGCCACGTAGCAAGCTAATTAGTCTATACCAAATATTGCTAAACTTTTTTCGTAAAGAGTAGGTAACTATGGAGTTTCTTGTCCGCTCTTCTCCTTATGAATCTAAAATTGCGCATGGACAAATTAGAGTAACTTAATTTTGTTTTGATTTTTAAATACCGACGTTCAAAATTACAACCCTCTAAGTTCATTTAAACCCTACTGAATGGTTATTTCATGAAAAAGTCATTCAATGGGGGTTAGAGGCTGATGATTAAAATGGTTATAATTCTTTACATAAATACGCGTTACGGCTGCGAACCGTATTTTATTCAACATACAGCTTCACACTGACCGGCAAATTCCAATAAACATAAAAATATTTGAATTTCGCGGGCTACCCTGGAGCTTCCACCTTAAGCCAGGATAGTTTAATAGGACGGGATTTTTGGGCTATAGCCCTCTATGTACCCCAGTACCTACTGTACCCTCCACCGCTGGTTTTATTTCTGGCTTGACTGTAAGTTTGGCATCAAGTAAACAATTCTAGCGTGTTCCGAAATAAAACAATGTAGTATGTAATCTAGCTTGCTATTCTAGCTTAAAGAAATAGGTGCGAATATCCCGAACATGAAGCCACCCATAGACAACCTGTAAAAATACATCCAAGTTTTAAAAAGAGTTCGAATTGGTAGAACGTCAGCTCTCTGACGGTTACTCCTACAGTACCTGTGAGACTGTGTCTTCCAAAAGCTGATGCGGTAGCGGATGTACTTTCATCATGATTCCGGTATGAGAGAGAGATGGAGCTCTTCTGGACGAATAGCGCTATCCCATTCTCACAACGGAATCGCGATGGGATTGGTATTTCGTTTTACGGTCGCAGGTACTGTAGGTACGCAGATTTACAATGGTTTTAGAACAGCGGTACTAGATAACACTTAAAATCTTATGTTTCCATACGATAAAATAAAACTTTGCACAGTCTAATCTACGTAATTTTCAGTTCACTTCCGGTTATTACCATTATGGCGTACATTTTAATATTATGCCTATATTTGTGACGTTTCGCTTTCCAGTGGATGTATTTACTTTTATTTCTCAGCGACTGAATTCATTATTCTCGATGTTATTTCAGATAATTCTCAAAATGCTTTTGCGTATGGTTTTTTTATGTTTTCCCTAGGAATAAAATGCGAATGCCATTTTTATTTCAATCTGTAAATTGATGTTACTGTCGCTATTGCTTTATTTTTATATTTAGGAATGGGCTTGCTCTTGACCACAATCACGCCTGATGGAAAGCGATAGATGAGATAGCTTCAATAATAAATGTTATTTTTTCCCTGTTGAATATGTATCATCAGTTTGTTTGTATACAAAAATGATTGTACCTAACTACGAGTATTAACGTGTGCAGACATTCCCGCGCATCGTCGTCCAGTTCGAGCGGATGTCTGTCCGACGGCGGCACCGCTTCCGAAAGTGCTTTCGACTGCGAATTTCCCATGGGTAAATATACATCATTACTAACACCTTCACGTTTCAGAGGGAAATTAATTATTGTTTGAGTTAATTGTTAGTGAAATACTTGATATTTTGCCATTAACCCGGCTGATGTTATAAATATTATTCAATTACTTCAGGTACAATAAAGCGGAAGCCATCGATGAAGCCCAACATTCCTCTAACATGGATGACTCGACAGCTCAAAGAGATGGTAGAGAAGGGCAGCGAGTGCGGGGTGGAGGAGGAGGAGGGGGGCGACTCCGGTACGCTGACGCGGCGACCGCGCCCCGCGCGCGCCGACCAGTCCACGCTCAAGCGACACCACACCATCGGTACGTTCTACGAGTATACAGCCGGCGGAACCGAAGATACTCAATATCATTTAATTTGCAAAAGCAATTCTAATTCTTTATTCTGTCTTATTTAACAGATACCGCAGACTCGAGTGTGTTTAGCACATCAACCAGTCGGCTGAGCAGCGCCGGCAGCGTGGGCAGTGCGGGCAGTCCAGCTCGCGACCCGCCCTCCCCCACCTACGGGCACTACGAGAGCATCCCGCGCGACAGCCTCTACCGCAACAGCTCCGACAGCGGCTCCGCACTGTACGGGTACACCGCTGTCTACGACAAGGTGCAGAGACCACCCGCAGTAAGCACCGTGGAGGACCTGCCACCGCCTCCCCCACCTACAGAAGACATACCTGACGGCATGTTCAGCTCCACGCTGAGCCTCGACTCGCTGCCGCCGCCGCCACCGCCGCTCGAGCCCATCGAGGACCTGATGGGCTCGCAGCTCAGCCTGCCGCCGCCGCCGCCAGAGCACACGATGGAGGCGCAGGCGGCGGCGGGCCGCGTGCACGACATCGTGACGCAGCTCACGGCGGTGCAGGGGGAGCAGGCGGCGCGCGCGGGGCAGGCACGGGTCGGCGCGCGCCCCGCCGACCACTGCCGCACGTTCCCGCGCCAGCCCTCGCTCGACAGCGTGCACTCCGAGGCGTCGCGGACCTCGTCCCTGCATTCCGATAAAAGTATCTATGGTCAGCAGAACGTCGCGTACGGCGCCTGCCTCGCCGAACTTCAAACGAAGAAAATAAGTAATGGTAGTCCCTCCATCCAGCGAAAAATAACTGCAGAACCTTCCAAGGAACGCACAGGCTCAATGAAAAAAGTGAATTTTGCAGATGACCTACCGACTTGCACTGATAGTAAAAAGAATAAGAAAATATCGTTCAATTTAAAGGAGCAACCGCCGTTGTCACCTCGCAAGCCGCCGCCGCCCAAACGAAATGAGAGCACTAGGTTATCGTCGCCAAAGAAATTAGCAGATTCGAACAGTAATCCTCCAAAAGAGTTCCTTAGAGACTTGCAAAGGGTTATGAGAAAAAAGTGGCAGGTAGCACAAAAATGTAAGCTAGAACCCGCTACCACGCCACACGAAGTTCTAGGTTTTAGAGAATACCCGTTGTCGGAAGACTACAAAGAGACGAGCGTGTCGATGTGGGTGCAGGAGCACTACGGCGGCGGCGTGGAGGACCCGTTCTACGAGAACGTGTTCAGCCGCGCGGAGCCGCCGCCGCGGCGCGAGGAGCCCAAGCCCATCAAGAAGCGGCCGCCGCCCGCGCCGCCGCGCCGCAGCGAGTCCACGCACCTCTCCTCGCACCCCGCCGCCGCGCCCGCGCAGCCCGCCGTCTGAGCACACGACACATGCTTCTCAATGAGTACTATCACAAACTGCCGCCATGTACCGACCGGGATTACATATTGATTGGTAGATATTATAATTATTTGTACACATTAGGCACTCAATCATTGTAACGGGATCTGTGTCCCATGAATCGCTAACAGATAAACGTAGCGAATAGCGAATCTAAATGTTATATAAGTTTAAGCCTTTCTAATAATAAAACTAAGCTCTCTGAAGTTAAGTAAATGTGGCGTATTAACTTGAAACGTAGTTACAAAACTAAATAATAAAGGCAACTGAAAAAAAATACATGAACAATTTGTAAAGCGTGTTTCTTGTAAAAATGACCAATCTCGATAAATTATTATAATTTTGAACGCAGTTTAAAAAAATATAGTAATCAGAATGGGGTGCTATTTTGAAAGATATACTAAGGTATGTAGGTTGGCTATTTGCAAGTTCACTGCAATGGAGAGTAACGGGATTTAATTTTCGTAAAATTCATAAGTTAGGCAAGGCGCTGTAAAAATAAATATATTTAATTAGATTTTAGAAACAAGTTATACAGACTTTATACATGGTGTGCACAAGCTGTGCTGTGCGCATCGATAGGAAGCGATGCCTTGCAGAGAACTTGCAAAATATATTTATTGCGGAGTTGGAGTTTTGTCAATTTTATATTATGTTCCTAGTTAATTATTGTATACGTTTTATTATAAACTCAGGCAGTCTATATCTAAGAATAAGTAGAATTTTTAACTGCAACAGAATGTCGTTCATTTCATGCGATATTACGGTTTCAGTCATCTAGAGAAAAATATAGAAATTTATATTGAACTTGCTTTTCCATAACCGAAGAGCTTCAGCAACTAAGTAGATTTATAGTTGAATGTGTTTATGGGTGTTCGATATAAAAGCTTGGCCTTACGCCACTGAAGACTCAACATAATATTGTAAGTGAGCTAGTAGTGTTGCGAGTAGTCGTAATATTCCTCGTGAGTGCCATAACTTCTGATTGTATTACTTTGATCATTTATAAATGCGATATGAAATATTTGAGTAGTCATCTTTCTAAAACAACTTCTGCAATCACGTGCAAAACGTGTAGTACCTACACTTATTAAGAAATACAGTAGTCTCTTGAAGTATCTAAAGAAACCGAACAATTTTAAGTGTGGAAATATTCCTTCCTTCTGAAATATTGTCAAGATTTTCAACTGAAATTGAATTACATGTCACTTCCGTTTAAGTTCAAAATCTAGAAATAAACAGTATTTTAACTATTTGCAATTTTACACGTGAATGTAGCTAGTAAAGGGCGGCGCGACGTTCGGCTGGAACATGTCGAATGCGATCACAGAGAGGGCCCAGTTGCGTCCATCTGCAAGTATACCATGACAATATACCAAGACAGTAGGTCTTGGCTGTTTTGAGAGGGAAAGAGTGGGAGGGTAGCAGGGACAAAATGAAAAATATACAGAACTCCAATGTGTCTGATCTCACTGTAACATCAGTAAGCGTTATTATTATGTTTGGGCTGTGATTATATCGTGTCTGATTTATTTTCTGAATACAGTTTATACGACAACGGTGGATAAATAATTAAAGATATTCCAAACTTACTAAACTCAAACTTAATGGTGGCTCGGGTTCACGAGGCGAATCAATACTTGCGCAATAGGAAATAAGTATATGAGACAGCGAAAAGAAGCCAGCCAACTTCAGAGCTGCCTTTAAGTTGAAATCGATCTGTGTCTAGCTATACCAATGTAGGCAACTTGTAAAGGTCAAAAGATATGATTGAAGCGTATTAATTATATTTTCACCGCTGTTCTATATACTGCTGATAAATATAATGTAAATTGTTTTATGGTTTTTAACGGAAAACAACAGCACTGGAACTCGGTCCATGTGTAGCTAATTAGCTTAATTAAGCTTTGAATACCTGACTAGATTTAATTATTATTTTACGATAAATTACGTACGAATATTTTTTTTTTATTATTTTAGTACGTTCAAACTGTTGAGTTGAGATAGTTTATTATGATGATGTAGTTAAATCACTAAGGGAAAAGAATAATTAAGAATCTAGTTGTTAATACGCAAAACATGTCGACACTTTACAAAGCGCCCGTCACTATTCATCATAGTTTCAGCAAAAAAACACATTATAGTTCACTAAACATAGGTACAACGCATGTAACTCTGTCTCAACTCGCAGTAGAGATAGTTTTCATTGATATAAACTGCCTTATTTATAGATGCTGTTTTATTACTAAAATCTTGCATTCCTTTGTTAAGTTCGGAAGTTGTAATATGGCAACAGTCTATAGTGATCAATGTGACCGTATAATTGCAAAAATTTAAGTTTATAATAAATCGCTAAATTGTTTTAAACTCATTCTTCTCAAGAAGACACGGATATATTGGAAACTATTGAATTTGGTTACAATTAATCCGTTTTCTAAATTATGTGTCTAATAGCTAAAGATTTTTTCACAATCCTATGAAGTTAACGATTATACCGTGACATATACAGGGTTATTGAAAATATCAGCTGTTTCATACATTTTCATTGGCTAAATATTGCATTTTGTATGAAACAGCTGATATTTTTCTCGATATTTCGGAGTTTTCCCAAAGTAAAAGTTGCTTATAATTATGTGTACTTTCACTGCCTAAGAGATTGCTGGTGTTTTACAAATAACCTGTATATTCTAAACGATCGAATATTGATGGGATCTATTGTTTTCGAAATTATCTGTTTTAAATAAATAGTAGTGTTTATATCATTATCAAGATTTATTACAATCTTACGGTGATTGCAATAATCCGGTGTCCGGCAAATAGTTATTTAACAACACTGAAGAGAAATCGATGATAGCGTGAATAAAATATAGTGAGTTAGTTATTCAGTAAACAAGTAGGGACTCGTCTTATCAGCTTAACCACTTTTAACGATAATTTATTAGGCCATTTTAACTGAGGCGGTATGAAGAGACCACGACTGCGTTTACACTGGATTTTACTTTATACATAATATGAAACCAACTGAAGTCCATCCAATTCCAAATTCGGATTAGAAAGACTGAAAATATGAAATAATAAATCCGATATTGACAATAAAGTTACGTCCAAAAAATCTGGAATCGTATTAAATGGAGACAGACACCGCACACTGCCTTATTGAATGTGCTCTAGTGTCTATCCACTGTTCGTTATTGTATCTAGTCGAAGCTTGTTTTTAAGCAGGTTAAACGAAGAAAATATTCTCAGTTCTCACCAAAATCGACGCAAGACGCATCTCCTGAAGTACTTTCAGATGTTTAACAGTACGTCAGCGGCCGCATTATCATTTCAAACATTTCATTTGTATTCTGACGCGTTCAATCGTCGAATGTTCTCTGTTTTATCTTTTCGATATTTTCAGCGTAAATATGAAAGAAAAACTTCGTATTTACGAGTAGGTAGCTATTATAAGTGAAAGACTGTTGGTTTGTATAAAATGGAAAGAAACTGTACGAAATTCTCAAAATATCGATCAGATACAATGCTCTCAAAGTTATCGAATATTTTCAGTTAAAAATTAAAACATTCGTAATAAAATGATGTAAAACAAGTAGGTCTACTACTTGTTTTACATCATTTTATTACGAATATTTTAATTTTTTATCCAAATACCTAGAATAAATTTAGTAATTGGTCTTTTTTGCTATCGGCGATATTTTTCAAGGTAATGTTTATAACTACCGTACTGAAGAAAATAAAACTTCATGATAATGATGATGTTTATCTGTAAGTAGTTATCTCTGATATACATACTTATTACAATACTTACATAGGGAGACGTATTTTGATTTGTTTTAAACCTGTACCTATGTACTAACGACACTGAACACTGAGTGAACTCGATTTTGGACCAATGTCGAGCGTGCAATGTGGTGAACTTTACTAAAGTAGGTAACGTTAACTGAAAGTATCAAGTTTGTTAGTAAGTATATCCTTACTACTCTGATGTGCCGTAAGTCCCAACAGGACTTTAAAATATCCAAAATAATCGTAAAAGCATAAGCACTAACTGTTCTGTAACGTTGTATAATAATATAATATCTGATATGCTAGTTCTAAATTAAACACTGTTTACAGCTAACGAATAGATAGATACGGGTTGTATTCTCATAATTTTGACGCATAGGTACCTAATGATGTACCTACCTAATTGAAAATGGTTTAATAATCACTTTTGTATAACGCATTTATTAGTATTCTTAATTAAATATGTTAAAATTGTACAGAACAAATTAATTATTACATTAATTCTTTGTATATTTTTTCAAATATAATGAAATTCCAAGAAACACATGTCTTATTTATGAACAGCTACCGCCCGCGGCTCCGGCGGTCAAAATGTTGATAACTATCCCAAATCAACATACTCCGAAGATAAAAAGTATCATATTTCCTTTTCGAGGACGTCCTGGCACGCCAAGCTACAATTATAAGTAAGTTCAGCCGTTAAGATAATAAGAAGTAACAAACAAACTAACTTACCTTGACATACATAGTTTAAAGCAAAAATATCAGCTGTTTCACACAAAATGCAATATTTAGCCAAACAGCTGATATTTTTCTCGAGATTTCGGAGTTTTCCCAAATTAAAAGTTGCTTATAATCATGACGTGTACTTTCACTACCTAAGAGGTTGCTGTGTGTTTTATAAATAACCCTGTATAAGAGAATATAAATTTCGAAGGAAAATCGAGGTAACATAATTAAAATTTTTGAGAGGAGCTTGTTTGTGGCTTATCTTTAAGGTTAAGCGACGCTTGCCAAGGTTGGTCTGTGGATGGGTGACCATCTTAACATACCAAGGTTCCTCCGTGCATCGGAAAGCACGTTAAGCCGTTCGTCCCGGTTGTCATTTGTAGATCTTTGGCAGTCGTTACGGACTGTCAGAAGCCAGTAAAATCTGACACCAGACTTACAAAGAACTGCCGTAATACCCAGTTAATGGGTTGTGGAGGTCTGGTAGGCAGCCGCTCCACGTAAAATACTGGTATTCAGCTGAATCCAGTTTGACTGGAAGCCGACCTCAATATAGTTCGGAAAAGGCTAGGCAGATGATAATTAACTTTTTGAATTATATAAAAAAATCAAAGAAAAAACATAATTGAATTTAGAATTCTAAATCAGATACAAATATTAAAAAATTAAAAAAAAAAACCGAAACGCCTTTGAAGTTTGGCTTTGTGTTAGTTTTATGTATTTTTTTACAAAAAGTAGGTAGACAAAAAAAAACGATGCCAGTTAATTGCGGATATTATATTTCTATGGGATATTATAAGGTATTGAAAATTTATGATTTAAATAAATACTTGCTAAGTGCAAGTCGGACTCTCACACGAAATGTTCCGTACCATAAACCGAAAAAAACACGTTTCTTGTATGGGAGCCTACTTTAATTTATAATTTTTATTATTTGATGTTATAAGGGCAAACCCGCAAACCACACTCTGTGAAGTCGCTGTGCGAGTCGGACGCGCACACGAAGGGTGCCGTACCCGTACACGAAATACACATTCTGTGAAAATTTCAACTGTCTACCTATTACGATTAGTGAAATACAGCCCGCCGTCAGACAAACAGACGGACGGAAGGACGGACGGATGTACGGACAGCGGAGGCTTAGTATAGGGTTTCGTTGGTTACCTTTTAGGTACGGCACCCTAAAAACTAAAATTATTTAGTTATCATGTTATGTTCAACAGGTATGTTTTTACCCTTTAAGAAGAATTTATAAAAATAAAGAAAAAAAGTTTATTCAGTATCTCGTATTAATCCCCCCCTCCGGGCTTAAATGACTGCCAAGCTGTTTCCCATAGAACGGAGTAATGTCCCACAAAACAATATTGTGACACTACCTTTCTGGTTCAAGCTGGCCAAGCTTCTCCGTAGTAGGATCTCTCGCTGTGAGTAGTCTTATCAATTAATTCTATATCTGATCTAGGCATCATTGGATTCTCGAAAAATCGTTATTCTTACCAGGGAATCGAACCGGTTGATTAATAAAAAAATAACACACCCCGTATTATTAAAAACGGTACCACATTTATTACAAATAATTATATTCCATAGAAATAAATAAATATGCGTCTATGTGCGTTTCGTTTCTACTGAAACATTTTCCTTTTTTCTTCAAAAACACGGGCCTGAAAAAAATATATATAACTTTAAACGAGTAACTTGATAAAATAAGCTTTCTAATAAGGTATACTACTCTGTCAAGAAAGTACCGGGAAAAGATCAATAATACACAAAATGTCTGTTATTCATCCAAATTTATTTTATCACCTTCAAAGTATGCTCCTTTAGAAACGATACACTTGCGCCAACGAATAATCCATTCATCAAAACATTTTTTAAACGCTGCTTCCGGAATTGAGTTCAGTTCTCACCGCGAATTCTCCTTTATGTCTTCTATCGATTGAAAACGGGTGCCACGAAGTGGTAATTTGAGTTTAGGAAAAAGAAAAAAGTCAGCAGGAGCCATATCTGGTGAATATGGTGGTTGCTGGATGGTATTTGTTGAGTGTTTTGTTAAAAATTCGTTCACAATGGTAGCCTTGTGCGAAGGCGCATTGTCGTGGTGCAAAATCCAAGAATTTTCTTTCCACAAATCTGGCCTTTTTCGTCGAATTTGCTCTCTTAAACGCCGCATAACGCTCAAATAATATTCTTTATTTACCGTTAGACCTTCCGGTAAGAATTCAGAGTGCACAACACCGCGATAGTCAAAGAAAACAGTCAAAATGACTTTGACTTTTGATCGACTTTGGCGTGGTTTTTTCGGTTTCGGTTCAGTTGGAAGGCGCCACTCCGAAGCTTGTTGACTAGTTTGCATGTCAAACTCGTAAACCCACGTCTCGTCACCAGTAACAATGCGTTTCATGAATGTTGGGTCCGAACTGACTCGTTCTAGCATGTCCTCAGCGACTTTCATGCGATTGAGTTTTTGGAGAAAATTCAGATCTTTTGGGACTAGCCGAGCAGCAACATGTTTCATACCCAAATGATTAGTTAAAATGGTACGGATCGACTCGTGAGATACAGGAAGTTCGGCGGCTATCTCTCTCAGAGTTGAATGGGGATTTTCAGTCACTATTTCCTTCACTTTTGCGATGTTAACTTCAGTTGCAGACGTTGACGGCCTACCAGAGCGAGGCAAATCTTCCATCACATCTCGACCGCTTTTGAACGCTTTGAACCACTCATAAGCACGAGTTTTTGATAAAGTCGATTCACCGTAAGCCTTCTGTAACATTTTCAGTGACTCCGAACACGAAATTCCATTGGCGATGCAAAATTTAAGACAAACTCTTTGTTCGATATTTTTGTCCATTATGAAATTCGCAATACACACTATATATGATATTACTAAAACCAGCACTGTATTTAATATAAATAACAGATGCAACTCAAACTCCGCGCCAAAATGGAAAACAGTTGTGCCAATCTAACAACTACAAAAAAACAAAAATTTGAATTTGGAACCATAAACAAATCATCCATTCCCGATACTTTTTTGACTGAATGTATCACATTAGCGTTTAAAAATCTTCAGAATATTGTACCACTTTTGAACGTGTCCTTTCAACAGAATCGGTCCAGTAGAAACGGAGAAAACTGGCTGTGACAGACAAACAGACAGACTGACAGACTGACAGGCTGACAGACTGACAGACTGACAGACTGACAGACACCCGAGTGATCCTGTAAGGGTTTCGTTTTTGTTCCCTAAAAATTATGCTCTTTCAATAAGCTTTCAGAAAATGTTCGCCTTGGACCGGTTCTTCCCCATCTCCACTTAGAAAAGGCGCAGATTTTTGATATGACAGTGCAGATACATTGTATGTAGGTTTCTTTTCCGAGATAAACCTCTTCCGATAGTAGGTAGATGACAATTAATGATAATGTTTTTTATGTCACAAAGCTTTGACATGACATGTTTGCGGAAAGCGTAGTTGTTGAATGTTTACTTTGTAATACATGATTTACTTCTTATCTTCTTTAGATTTTTCATAGATTTTTTCTTAAGCATTTTATTTGATAATGTATATTATTTGAATTGAATTGTACTTGAGGTTAAACAGTCAAACTTACAAATGGAAAAGCAAATTAAAACAAACTCGCAAATTAAAAAGTTGCTGAGGAAGCCTTCACAAAGTAAAAATGAACCAGAACAACGAAAAATGAATTCAGAAGAACCTCCGGCTACTACAAAAGATGAATGTATGAGTGTTGTTAACATTAGATATTTTGTTTAGCAGTAGAAGTAGATAAGACCTGGGGCCAAACTATGACGTCTTAAACTCATCATGGTTCCGGTGTGAGAGAGAGACGGAGCTATACACGACGAACAACAATATCCATTTCTGACGACGGAAGCATGATGGCGTTGCCACATCCTAGTAGCTTCGTAGTAGACCTGCACACTGCTCAGTGCACATAGGCTAAGTATGTAGAAAATGGAGTTAAAATCTATACTAATATTTTACTCAAAAATGCGAAAGGCTTGTCTGTTTGTTTACAACGGATTTAAATGAAACTTGGCACTATTAGCCATTTTTGCTAAATGTGCTACTTCAGTATGATAACCGGCCTTGTTTCAGAGCCGAGTGCTCTCAGTCTTTAACAAATCACTCAGTATTTAGATAATAGTAGTGTATAGTAGAACAGAAAATCGCATCAACACTTCGAAAATGCTAGACATTCCTGAGATGTGTGTTTCTGTTCAATCATTCCACGTACTTTCGACCAAACCTGAAAGTAATTTAACTATCACGCGATATTTTACAACTCTACGACGTTTGCAATTTTCCAGTGACAACCATAAAAGGTAGATACATTTCGACAAAGAAATTGAAAACAGGATTGGCAACTAATGGCAACCACACACGTAGCGATTTATTTGCGCAAGCTTAGACTTGCACAAGTATACTGTAACGTGTGTTGGAAAATACTTGCGCAAATTTCAGTCACTTCGGAATAACGTGCATTTGTGCAAGTGTAAGCTTGCGCAAGTAAATCGCGTTTGGCTGCCGTAAGAACCCGTTTCGTAGATCGTACCTGCTACGCGCGTAGCACGTGGCCTACGCTGTCGTAGAGGGTACGTAGTACCCACAGAGACGCAAACTTGCAGAGTTGAAACTCTACACTAGTAGGTATACTATACCTACATGTATTAGAGTTAAAGATACATTCAATATTATGAGTTAATTACTTTTATTTAGATAATGGAAGGTGTTCCGCTATACATGAGAGTCCTGATTCCAACCAAAAAAACAACCGGCCAAGTGCAAGTCGGACTCGCCCACCATTACTTTAAATAAGAGCTATTTTTTTTAAGATTTAATTGCAAATGTACAGTTTTCACACTTTTCCCTTTACTTGTAGTATAAGACTACACTTGTAGTACTTGCCAAATTTCATAGTTCTAGGTCAAAGGGAAATACCCTATCTATACATTTTGATTCCCTTGAGAGTGTCGAAATATACGTTTTTTGCGCCATAAACGACCGTATCTTTTGTTAACTTAAAAGTTTGATTTTTTCACATTTGCAAGGGGTATAAATTGATTTTAATTTCGATACCTCCACGCTTTCCCAAGATAAACGGTCTTGACAGACAGACGGACGGTCCACAAACTGATCCTAAAGTTCCGTTTTTTTCCTTTTAAAGTACGAAACCCTAAAAATTATAATAATAATAAATAAATAAATAATAAATCCGCAAGGCAGTTTTGTGGCGAACTGTTGGGCACTAGCGACTCCACGGACCTGATCTTCAGGGAGAATTCTTGTTCCTCATTTCCGGCTTGCCTTTATTGGCTGGTCGGGGTGAAAACTGACGAGGAACAGAGCTCCCACCTCTGTCTTGCCTTAATCGGCCGGTCTGAGTGGAGATTCGCAAGAGCAAACGTGCTTGGGAGAAGGATGTATAATCCAGTAACGTGCTGGTAGGGATCTTTACCGTACTTCCGGGATTGTCCTCTAGCACCTCAGGATATGTTGCCCCCTTGGCGCTACGTTACTTTGTGCTAGCGACCCTTTTCGGGGGGCCCATTTATTGAGTGTGCAAGTCACCCCCTGCTATTTAAAGCCGTTTTAATTGTCAATGGTCAGGCAGGGGCCAATAGTTCTTCCATAGTAAACGATTATTAGTCCACTAAACTAGTCAAACCCATAGATAGCGTTTAATCTTTTGTTTCCATATTCTCCAACCAGGGATGGTCCTTGGGTAAACTTTCACAGTGCATACAGGGATAATCGTCGGTTGGTGTCCCATTCCATTTGAAATGCCTAAAGAGGCCTCTGTGAGTTGGTTTCGGCCCCTCGTACGCCTACCAAAGGACCAAACATGAGAAAGTCAAAAACATGAAAAAAATAATAATAATAAATGTTTATTTTGGAACAATAACACATGACTAAGTACAACAGTTAAACGATGATAGCTGCAAAAGTATAAACTGTAGCGCAGCTAACAACGTCCTTCTCCAAATACAGAATGGAATAATGTTCCATACAAAAAGTGTTAAACAGGTAAAAGTTAAAAACAAGCAAGATGATAAAAATAAGCAGTATAGGATCTATGATTGGGATGTATTTTGACGTTGAGTTAGAGTGGTGAGTGTTTCTGTAGGGTGAATGGGTGTGTATGAGTAATGAGTGTCATGAGTTATGCATGTATGTTGTGGTGATTGTGGCATGTCTGTTATGTAATTGATCCTGTAAGGGTTCCGTTTTGTTCCTTTTGTGTTACGGAACCCTAAAAAAACATTCCTATATCCATTTATAAGTTAAAAAACCAACCACGACATTAACAAATGTATACATCTGAAAAATCAATGTGATGATTTGACATAACATTTTTGACGTGATAACGTCTATTAAATCGATGAACGCCGGCTGCACGCATGAAAAAGTGTAACGTTCCCGTAAGCTGAGCGTGCAAGCGAGAGCGCGAAACAAGCGATAGAGACGCACGATCGGCCTAAGCGTTCGGCTTGTTTGTTAACAATTCAATTGTTTTCTTAAGACATTACCACGTAAAAGTATTTTACAACCAATTCATTTTTATCCAAAAATTATTAATCCCCGTTTTTATTTCTCGCTTTCAAAGTTATGTGACTATTGATAAATCGGGCTCCAGTGTTTTTATTTCTATTTTCTCAGCGGGTTGCAAGTGTGTTAAAATTATTGGTCACTTGGAAAGTGTGAATTGGCACGACCACCGAGAATACCGGTACAGGCCCGGACAGCTTGCTCTGGACGACTGGACTCAAAACCCTTTCATTTGGCTGCATTACGTCGAAAAATCGGACGGTATACTAGCCGAAGATGACGTTCTCTTGTGAGTATATACCAAGCTAGAAGAAGTGACACATACACTACCAACGTTTAATGAACATTACCAGGGGTCGGGAATAGGGAATATGCTTGAAAAACATATTTATCATTTATACAGTTTATCTGAAAATATACAAAAATATAATACTAACAGTGAAAATACAATCAAAATTACTCGAAAAACGAAGGAGATATAATTATTTTAAACAAATATATTTGTCCCTCTCGCGAAAACGCTGTTTTAATGATGACTTCAAAGTTTTCATCGGACTTCTCTTTCTAATTGTAATCTTTGAAGCTTTATAACTTCATCGCTGATGAAGGTATTTAAAAATAATTTCACGATTGTTTACTAGAGCTAATGAGTATTTAATTTTGCAAATAAAAAAAAAACGCATGCATATTCCCTATTGTTCGAAAGAGTTTAAGGGAACACAAAGAGATAAGCTTAATTCTTCTAAACGGTGCGTTTTACGGAGAAAGTCAATCGCGATACTTTTAAAGTTGACAAAATTTGCTACAATTTGACTGTAGGTAACGGTTGCTCTATAGATTCCATAGGTATTGACGTACAACACTTCGAACAGCATAGAAAATCTAAGAACACTTCAATGACTACACGGTGACGTATAAATTACTCATGTTAACTTTTCCGTAGTAAAATTATAGGTAATTCTTTGGTCGCGCAGAGTAAATCTAGAGGATTTTTTTTTGAATTCCCTCCCTGCTCACCGATGTCCGCACACGATGTTGTAAGTACTTTCACGGGCAAGGCGAATCAATATATTTTTGAATTACGAGACATAAATTTTTGGTGACGTCGAAATCAGATCATTTCTACTTTAGTAGGTCTATATATTTGTTTTTTTAAGTAGTTACTTTAAAAGACTCACTCTACAAGGAAAGTCGCAAGAGATGAAGTCGTAAACCAATTGATTCAGGCGATTTTTTTTTTTTCAGTAAATTAACTACAATAAATATCGACTTCGTAGTCCTAATTAACTATTTTTTTACTAAAAATGTTAGCATTAGTAGATTTTGTTAGGGATTATAGCTGTAAGGGCGCTAATAATCTTTAACTTTGGTGCAACACCTAACTAAGTCATTAACTCCGATCATACTGAAATTATTACAAAGTCAAGTCACTACCACAGGTTCGTTTTGGGAAGCTCTTTTTACTGTTGTAACTTATGGTTATTATGAACTGAACAAAACCCTTAACTTTGAAGTGTAATTTTTCACATTTTATCTCCAAACGGACCTAAAATTAGAAGTAGTTATATTTATAGTAAAAAGTAGTCTCTTTTTAATAGCTCTTTTCAACAATGACTTATAATGATGCTATGGGGCGCTAAAAATTGCTTAACTCCAGCATTCAAAATTATTTGTCCGTTCAGGTTAATTCATTACCTTGAACGAATTCATAATTGATAAAAGTCGAATACGTAGCAAAGTATCTTCTAGAAAAGGGCTTTCCAACGGTAAATGTCTTAAGTAAATTGAACATTCGGGTATTTTCCCCGTGTGCTTCTGTTGCAGAAGTCAGCTGAGGTCCCGTCATCACGTAACGTAAATCATTTCCCTTAATTTTCTTCTATATTTGAATACTCCCAAAATATGTGCAACATTTAAGATCGTTAAAATAGTATTTTTTAATTGTACACGATTTTATTTTACATGATAAGAATCATTTTACACTGAACT
Organism: Lacanobia oleracea; assembly: GCA_950371165.1. NCBI lineage: Eukaryota > Metazoa > Arthropoda > Insecta > Lepidoptera > Noctuidae > Lacanobia > Lacanobia oleracea. The sequence continues at coordinate 13,429,603 of OX493385.1, forward strand.
AACAAACATATAAATTTCAAAACTCCAGTAAATCACAGGGCTCCATTTTTAAACTACAATTTCGATTATTTGTTAAAAATGGGTCGTGTTTGATGTGCTATATCTCAATACCTGTAAAACCAATTCAACTGCATTTGCACTGTAAATGTAGCAAATCGTATCTACTTTAATAGTCCACAGATTAACTTTTTATGTAGAGTTCACCGTTTAGAAGATAAGGCAAACTCTGAAAAATTACTGAAAATGTTAGTATTCCGAACACCACGTAGTTAGCACAGGTCTTTTGAGGTTGAAAAATTGGGTGTACACTACTGGCATCTACCCTAATAACATACCAATTGGATTGTTCAAAATACTACGACCTAAAATGTCTTGTATGACTGGCCTATATTACTATCGACCTAACTTTAATGGCAAGGTACAATACCGGTTAATTTTGTAAGTGTCCACCAAATTAAAACATCCAAAAGCTGATTCAATAACAGGAGGATTACAGGAACTTATCATCACTAAAACAAGAATGAATACCTGTGATGAAGTTGACAGGTCTGTCTGCTTAGCTAGTTGCAAATAAACATATTACAGCTATTATTCATGTGAATGTTTGGTTGGCTTTTTATAACTCAATTACATCTGAACGGCTAAACGGATCTGGATGAAATTTGGCATAGAGATTATATTCTGGAATAGCACATAATTATGCTTCTTTTAATAACTATCCCGGGAGAATGTTCTCTTTGAATAATGTCCGTCAACAACGCGGGCGAAGCCGCTGGCTTTAACGAAACAAAAATTAATTGCAGGACAAAAGAGTCTGAGTATTGGGAGATTAACGAGGCGCAACGTTATTTCACCGGTGACCATCACTGTGAAACAGTGCTATTTGTGTACCCGTACCCGTACCCGAGGATGGTCACACCCCTCGGCAGTCACTTGTGGAGATCCAACGCTGCCTTGAAGTTGCAAAGTCAAATCTATCAACGCGAATTGCGCAACAGCATGGAAACTACTCTAAAGGTTTTTATTATTATTACTTTGCATATTTTTTCGAAACAGTCGCACACGAAGAGTTCCGTATCACAAACATGGTACGGAACTTTTCGTGTGCGAGTCCGACACTTGAACATTAAGGTTTCATAAATTTTATTATTTGTTGCTAGCGTTGCCAGGCGTCCGGATTGTTGGTTGAGTGTTCGGCCATATTAGACAGACGGCCAGCCTGTCCAGCTTTTGATAGGCTTTTTGAATTTGAGCATTTTTTACATTTTGTCATAATGTTGATTTCAATAAAAAACTACAAGGTACAAAATACGCGTTACGGTCGCGAATCGTATTTTGTTCAACAAACACTTCACACTGACCGGCAAATTGCAAAAAACACATAAAATATTTGAATTTCGCGGGCTACCCTGGAGCTTCCACCTTAAAGCTAGGGAACAACAGAGCCTTTAAAAGTGCAGACCAATCTCACGACAAAACGTAACCAGTCTTGGTTTATACAATGCCTTTGTAAACATAGGCAACTTCGTTTACTGTACCTATTTTTGCAATCATCATAGTCCCATCAGCTATGGCTTCTCGTATAAAGAAGTGTCGTAGCTTGATATGCGTAGTTCTGTTGTGGAACTCATACAGCGGATTCAGTGCAAGCTTGATGGCAGATTCGTTATCCACATGTAGAACAGGAGTGATCGTTGATTGTTTAAGTCCCAAGTTTCGTTATCTCTCAGGGAACTTATTTCATCATCCATAACATCGCGCCATTAATGTTTATCAATAGTCTTCATCGCATCTTTGAACGTATTTGGTTCTTCCTCATGGTCATAGACCTTTTCAACAAATTAAGAACAAATTCATAAAAATCTTATCAGGCTGTTTAAGGTGATTCAATCAGAATAAACCCGTTTTTCGTTTTAACGTATCTTGTCAGGTTCCTGGAACAGGAATGTGAAAATGTGGTATATGTTTTTTGACTATATGATCTAGTATTCAACTGAAGGAATACACGATACGAAGACATTTTCTCGATAGAAAAAAAATACAAAGTTCGAAATATCTTTTTACTAGTTTTCGCTACAAGACGCAACGCTTTAGATTGGTCCTATGAAAATTACTTTAAAATAGATTAAATAACATTATCGAGGTTTCAACTGAACAGATTTTAATTTAATAATACTTTTATGTTATCAAGTCCAAAAATTTATTTTGGCACTTACGTTTTTTTATTCCAAGCTAGTCTCTTATCGTCATCTGATCTTTTGCCTTGCAAAAGTATTTGCATCTCTCTCGTTTGTTCAGTTCTTCAGATGCTCTTTGGAGCTCGCAGCAGGACCTGCGTCACTTTTTATCAAATCGGAGCTGTTAGATTTTCGTAATTTAAATATTTTTTTCAACAGTAAATGGGACAGGTTTAGCATTTTACAATTAAATTTAGTGTTAAAAAGTGTCTGAACCATGTAAAAGTAAATTTTTATGACCTTGAACAATAAACAACGTAATATTTTTCCATCCGCACCAACTTTTGAATTATGTATAAAATTGGTATGAAATCAAAAGATCAAAACAAAATAAAGTACAACGTCGTTGGTAGTTCTTACCAGAAGGCGACAATAGACGTGTTTTCCAGGAAATTAATAGCTACAGCTTGAAGAAAATAGCGACTCCAAGTCATCTCCTTCATTTGCTTAAACGTAAAGGATCCTCTAAAGTTTTCATATCGCAAATCAATATTGGGTAAACATTTTATTTTCTATATTGGAGTGTCTGTTTTTACAACGTTAATTTATCTCAAGACATACGCTAAAATAAATGTTTTCATTTTAGGATTTATATATGTCAAACATCAATGTGTCAAGAATTTTATAAAACGTCAAATGTTAAAAGGTCAAAGCCTAGAAATTAAATGGAGTTGAGTTTGAATTGTGTTAAGTAAATACTAGCTTTTAAGTAAATACTAGCTTTCCAAGTCATCTCCTTCATTTGCTTAAACGTAAAGGATCCTCTAAAGTTTTCATATCGCAAAGCAATATTGGGTAAACATTTTATTTTCTATATTGGAGTGTCTGTTTTTACAACGTTAATTTATCTCAAGACACGCTAAAATAAATGTTTTCATTTTAGGATTTATATATGTCAAACATCAATGTGTCAAGAATTTTATAAAACGTCAAATGTTAAAAGGTCAAAGCCTAGAAATGAAATGGAGTTGAGTTTGAATTGTGTTAAGTAAATACTAGCTTTTTCCCCCGACTTGTCTGCGTGGGTTTCAGAAGTTCCAGAAATAAATGAAAAATATGTAATCCTACTAATATTATGAATCTAAATCAATATTATGTGATAATAGTTGTTAGCCCCAATTTTACTTCATCATAATTCTTACCTCCTGATATTTGGTAAGTCTTTACCCCTCATTATTCCAGTCCAGGGCTCGGCAAAATGCATACTTTTCTTTAACCTCTAGCGGCCGGAGTGGAACCTTTGGTTCCACCCGACGCCACTGATTTAAAACTTTATTTGTATGTTCTTGTGGTTTATTTTCGTTTCAATCATTGGCTCCACCAATGGCTCCACTCCAGCCGCTAGATAAAAATGACAAAATACTATCTCGCAAGTAAAATAAAATATAAAATATCTTTAAGTAATATATTTGAAATGTAAAATAAAAATTCAGTATTTCAACTATTTTTATTTTGAATACAAATTACAAATAACTCTTAAGACCACCATCATGGGCTAAAAAGCAGAGAAAAAGTAGATTAATCACTAAAACCAGAATTTATTTTCATAAACACTAGATTTTTACATGATACTTGACGTACAGTAACAGGTGCAGTGTTCGACATATTTAGCGGTCGCCAATGTACAAGTAATTGACAATGCTGCCGTTTCAAAGCCTTAAGTTCGCTTTGTCGCATTTTCAACTTCTCATTAGTTATATCGTCAACAAAACAGTATATCAATCAAGTGTTGATAGCCTTTTCATAACGTCGGCGAAGACAATATATATATTTTTTTCTATTGATGTCCGACCATCAGGTGAGATAGTGGTCAAACGTATGCCGTTTGACCACTATCTCACCTGATGGTAAGCGATGATGCGGTCGAAGATGGAACAAGCTTACCTAGAAGTAACCTATTCACTCTTTAGACTTAAAGACTCCCAGGTTGTAGCTATCAGGAAACAGACTCTGGCAGGGAATTCCACTCCTTAGCTGTACGCACTATGAATGTGTTCCCAAATCGTTTTGCTCGTGTGGGTGGGATGTCCACCATGTACCGGTGTCGCATCGCCGTACGTGTTGTGCTCCGATGATGGAACGGGCTTGGTGCAATTAAATTATGTAATTCAGTCGCACACTCCCCAAGATGCAACCGACTTTGGAACTTCGACTCGATGTGCCTATCATTGCTGATGATGTCCTGGCTCATTTCTCAATTGACTCATGGGCATCAAGCTCGTATCTGGCAGATCCGTCTCAAAGATGATACTTGTGAGTTCGATCGTGTATGAATTACTGCTACTCCATACACGATCGAACTTGCGCTTGAGAGTTTGAGCCGCTGTTTCGGCGTGAAGTACCGTCCCAACATTCTGGCAGCCACTCGAGCCTTTACCTTTATTAAAGGGCTAAAATTGAGGGTAGATGTTAACTTAACACCAAGAAGCTTAGTTTAGTTGGTTATCGGCACGGTTACACCTCGGAAAGACGAAGCTGGGTGGAATTGTGAGATGTGATGGAGTGGGAGAGACCGGATCTGCGACCCACGAGCTCGTGTGTCCGACACGTATCTCTCAGCAACAGTGCTGTTGTCTGCATACCCTAAGGTACCGAGTTTTAGCAGATCATTATTATGCAATAGGAACAATGTTGCCGAGAGCACCGACCCCTGAGGAACTCCGGCATTAATATCCAGCAGGCCGGACGAGCAGCCACCTATGACCACTCAGATAGACCGATCCCTCAGGAAATCTGCAATACAATCAGACAATCTGGTGGGCAGACCGAAGGGAAGCTTACTAATAAAGCCTATCGTGTCGAACGCCTTCGAGATATCAAGGGATACCGCTAGTATCTCCCCGTGCTTCTCGATGGCCTCTCTCCAAATGTGAATTAAATACGCTAGAATATCCTCAATTGAACGATTTTAGTGGAACCCATATTGTCGGTCACTAAGGACATTATGCATATAACAACGGCGGTGTGCCGCATATAATAGCAGCGGCGCTCATGTAAAACTTCATCGGAATATTACTGAAAATTTCGTTGCATCAGATTTAGGTTCTTGGGTTAACTAACGTTATATGATAAAGAGTTGAAATACCATCTCCGAAAAATGCATGGTTTCTGAGAAAGAGTGTACGTGTTCGAACGCACGGCAAAAAAGAAACATATTAACTACTTATCATTTCTTTCGTTTCCATAACATACTAGTTAAATTATGATAAGCTGATTTTTTACAACTGATCTACTCCATAGCTTCCGAGTGCTAAAAAGTCTCTAGTGCTGTCTCTGTCGCACAATTGTGGCCATGTGCTTAAAAAATCTACTGAATAAGTAATTATCAAAATAATTTGGTGACATACTAAACATATAATTTACTGACAACTGAAAAAAATAAATCTTAAAGTAAATAATGATTTGTCTGCGTTCTATATTTTACTTTATTCTACGTCTAATCACTGTTTATAAGAGTGCTGCTTTTTGTTATTATTTTGACAGCAGAAACTTATGAAGTTTGTGTGCGAGCAACACTGAATCAGTTGGCGGTTTGAATTAATCTGATGCTTTGGCCCTAGGTTCGATATTTGGAACTTTCCACGTGGAAGCATGCGGGGACCGCGTCAGGTGCGCGGCGCCCGTCGGCGCTTTCGAGCTACCATAAATTTCAAATAATTAAATGAGACTTCTTCTAAATAAATACCCACTAGCTTCTTTAAAAGAGTATGTTATTTTTTAAACAGAAAATGGAATCAGCCACGACGCAAATGGATCGACTGATTGTTCCCGATAGCATCGTCAAGCTAGATCGTCTTGATTATTTCAGCAGAAAGGAATTCTTGCGGCACTTGCAGAACATTCTAAGGTATGCTCCATTGTATAGAGGGTCTGTTTAGAAAATAATGGTTTTAATTAAGTAGTTAAATACCACTCATAAGATAATAAAAAAATATTATAATTAACTTACAGCTATGTTAAGATGTTTCGCAATTTCTTTTCTCTCACATAAAATAAAATTAGAACTCATTTTAAAATATGGGTAAATCTGGGTAAACCGTAGTCGTTTAATCATCATCGTTTTAAGCGAACGTATACATCTAATGTAGTTATAGTTTGAGGTTATGGATAAATTTTATATAGAAGAGCAAGTTAGTAAAATTAACGGACATACCCTTCAGTATAACTTGACATCCATCGATTTGATAGATGCCTAAAGATAAAGTAACAAATTTCATTGCATTTTATATGGGCTCGCTGGCTAGTTTGTCAAACTACCGACCACGAGTATGACGACATTCGAGGATGCGATGGTTTGAAACCTAGTCAAACAAATGAAAACTTTTGAAGTATTCTTTAAACTATTCGTAACTAGCGACCCGCCCCTGCTTCGCACGGGTGCAAATTATATAGTAAAACCTTCCTCGAGAACCACTCGTATCTATTAAAAAAACCCAAATCAAAATCCGTTTCGTAGTTTTAGAGATCTAAGCATACATAGTGACAGGCAGACAGCGGAAAAGCGACTTTGTTTTATACTATGTAGTGACGAAATCAATGTTGTAGCAGTGTTTAACATTTGAAAACTTGAGGGGTATACACATACTGACTCTGTGTGTACTGATCAGTCATTTGACGCTTGATGCTGTCGTGCAACTCGTGCACCGTGAGATATCCATTTAAAGCATATTTAAAATATAGATCCTATTATAATTAATACATTACTATATGTACTATACTCAGCTGACATAATTAGTGATTTCATACACTTGAACTAAGATGTCATTAATGCAATTTTTCTAATAACCTACGCAAATCCTGACCGACCTGAGTCCTACACTCTAAGCATGAAAGGTACTGAAAAAAATATCTTCCCTTAGCATTCAGTGAGGTTTAGAAAATGCTTATATAAAAGGTCATTGAATGTGTCACGGCTTGGACACGGACGTGTGTGAATAAGTTGTACCGTGCACACAAATACACTCGTATTTTGAGTTTCTAACGGATCACGGGTATAATATACAAGGTATAATTACCTTAAAGCATTCTTTACACAGATCGATGCTCAATGTGATGGGCGTAGTTTTCAGGACAGGCTCCAGTTGGTGTCGTTCGAGAACATGTGCTGCAAGAGGCTGGAGGGAGTTAATCTGTTGCACCACCTCGCATGCTTCAACGCCAACACTCTCAAGTACCTGTTCCTCTGGAGATTCGTTCTGCCCAACGAGAACCCTCTCCTTATTAACTACTCGTACATCACAGGTGACTTACGTAAATATTAACATAAAATAAAGTGCATCTATTACTGCTAGAGTGCCAGCTGTAGGACCCTAAAAAATGTTATAATTCTTCCCGCGAGATCCCACTCCTGGCTTAGTAAGTTAGAACATAGACCCGTTGACGCGGGCATACAGATGGGTAACGCTAAAAGCGTGTTTACTGCACAAATTGCTTCTTTTTTTTAATGCTCATACTGCCCACTGCTTGGCAAATACCGTCCCCAATAATTTGTATGGATATCACAATTAATTTGGACAAACCATGTAAGTATATTTATAATAGCTTTTACTGAGCTTTCATTTCACCCTGATGCCAGTGAGTGAGAGCTTCACTAAATTTGGCACGGTGGGATTGTTAAAACACATAGCTCTTTTTACCGACTTTCTTGCCATTAATCTTAGCAACAACATCCCACTCCCGCCTTTATAATTCTACATTTTGATAAATAACTAAACACCGTGAACTAGAATTAGAGAGACAAGAATTTCATATATTGATGCACCTACTTTACTTTCACCTTCAATACTAGACCTAGGAAAAAATAGCAATTTATAATGAAACAATAAAATATTGTTGACCATCAAATCATATTACAACCAAAAATTGTCACAAATACAAACAAAATACAAACATCACCAAATAAATCACTCAATAGTCGAAGAGTCCTTCGGTGTGGAAGGCTTAGCATGAAACCCATGAGCTTGTGGCATGATCGACGTGGCCGTGGTGTTCGAAATCTTTTTATACTGGAAATGTGGAAGGTTCTTCTTGGCTGCGTCCACAGTGTCTCTTAGCCGGTTGGTTCCCACTGCCGGGGCCACTCGCCCTTCATCTTTGCACTCCTTCACGAGCTCTTGCATCTCCTGCTCAGCCAGAGGTACAATCATTTGAGAAGACTTCTCCAGGTGTCGCTTAAGTTCGCTGTCTACACGAAGCAGCTTCTCTTTGCTAGAATTGGTGCGCCATGGTCTTTTAGGATCTGCACCAGCCGAAATCTTTTCGTCATTCTCTTTTTTGGCTCTGTGAAAAGAAACGTTACTCTGATTCTTTGTTGCTATAAAGTAAATGGAAACACACAAACAAGTGACCAGTTGGTAGACAGACGCATGAAATTGTATTTTTTTTTGTTTGTTTTGCTCCGAATCTCACTCTTTAAATATTACTAGATAAAATCAAAACCACTGGTAGGTAGTTACCAGTGGTCTTGATTTCATACCTCATCCTAATAGGGTTAACTTGGGATATCTACATATATAAACAGAATTTCAGATAAGTGTCTTATTGGAAAACAAACAAAATAAAATACGAACCGTTTACTTTCAGCTAACAATTCCCTCAATTTCTTTTCGTTCTCTTCGAGTAAGCGTCGATCAACTTTGTACGGGTTTTCACTTATATAATTTTCGTCTTCCTCCTGCTGACTTTCGGCCTGTACCTCTCCCCCAAACCTCTCGTGAAAAGTCTTCACAAGACCAGAACATCGGTCCGTTAACTTCACCTCAGGCACTTCTAATCCTTGCAACAGTTTCACAATTTTAGACTTTTCTTCGTCTGTTGCCATTTTCAGGTCCGTATTCCAATATCAATGGTTTGTTACCGTGACAACGCCAGCTTATTTCAATGAACAGTTGTCATGGCAACTAGCATGTATAAGGGTATTTGTTTAATTTAACTAAAATGATGTTGTATTAGCTATCGCATTGAGCTTAACGGATGCCACTTGAGAAAAATGTGAGAATAGTCCGCCGACGTACACTCCCAGCATACCCAGTAACGTTGCGCATGGTATCAGGAAACAGAACAATTTGCAACTTGGATACATTAAAATTAAAGGCAAAAGGTGAAACATTTTTACTTTTGATTGTCTTTTTCTAGATAATTTTTAGCGATATTTAAGAATTTTTTAGTTTTTCAATTTTTGTTCGTTTTTAAAGAATTACTTGATTAATTTTCTATAAAATGGTTTGATATGTTACGTTTTCTCAACGTTTATGACATCTTTCAAACTATTTTTTTTTTATAAACTCTTACTGTCTGTAGACACGATAAAGTTTTATAAAAAAAGTTTTTGGTTAAAAGCCTAATTATTGTACTTAAATTAGATTCGTAGTTCAATAAATTGAAAATGTTTGTTGTAAGGCGATTGACACACGGCGCTGTAGACGTCATCCAGCAAAATCTAGGCTAACAACGATCTCAAGACTACAATTTTTTCGCTCATACTTCACTCCTATAATAATCGTACAAGCTTGTGTTTGGGCACTATTTTAAGCACTTAGCTCTAAAAAGTTACAAGTAACTTTTCGAAACGGACTTCCGATGGAAAGATTTTTTAAGAAAGTGATAAATCACTCACTTTCCCTCTGAATTCTTTTATAGGACTTATTTAACTTGCAAGTTTAGAACGTTCGCAAACTATAAATGAATGATGTTGAAGTAATTTCGCGTACCCGAAATATTTTCACGACTTCTTTAAAAAGTTTGCTTATTTTTAATAGTCGATTAAGATTTATTATTATATTGATCTAGTTCACATATACGAGTATAACTGACTAATAAAAATTTCGATGAAGTGATGGCATGAAACACAGATTAAAATAAAACTAGATCGGGCAGGTCATACCTACATTATAAGTTCCTAGTTAAATATCTCGTAACTCTTGTTAGCCATACACTAGTTTTAAGTTAGGAACTAATTTACCTTTACAAATTAGATTTTACTTTATTATCTTTTTATGGCTATTTATACACATATCATTGTATTTTTTTTATAAATAAATTTAATTGAATTGAATTAAAATGAGAAATTTCTCGGCTGCTGATTTTATATCCATGTAGACCTTTTTTGTTCATTCAAGTGTTCTCTGCCCACGATAACAATATACTTTGATATGGTGGGTCTTGGCACATTGTGCAATGCATCCAGTGCATCTGTGTGTGCGAATTGTTTCTTAGATCATACTACAAGTTTTCCCAATTTCAGGTAGTGGAAAATATCTACCTAGGCCGGATTCTAGAAACACGTTTCTACGAAGTCTTGGTGAACTAAGGAATCTTCGCATACTTGCTCTTGAGTATGCGCACATCGCCGATGGAACTGGAGGCGCCTTGCTGTCTTTGTTGCCGGTCATCAAAAGAAAACATTTTCGATTGCAGGCATGCATTTATTATTACTTAAACAGCGACTTCACTCGCACTATATTCCCAATCCTGTGGGAATTCAGACGTTTTCGGGCATCATAAAAATCCTCTAAGTACACAAAATTTTAGCTTTCTGGATCCTAGAGTTGGGCAGTTGCTCTGCATGATAGTCAATGTCAATGATGAAGTCAGGGATTACCTTTTTATTGTTATGATTGGTTGTGAACATGGTGATGGCTCGACCATCGCTACGCGTCTCTGGAAATACTTTCCATACATGCCAACCTGGTATGTAAAACACAAGATTGATGCCCTTCTTCTTTCTTATTTAAATACCTATGTGGTTCCACGTAGCTGACTCAATTAGTCGAAAGAACTCTAGAAGAGTTATGCAAAAATGTAGAATAAATTCAAATGTGATAAGTTAAGAAAACGAACGAGTCCGAGATTTGTGAAAGTTGTCGTTGTTAGCAGACGATAAATACGTGTACGTATTTTATATTTATTTATTTTCTTTATTAAGGTAACCAACGGCGATACTTAAAATATATTACAGGTTATTTGTATAACAGTATTGTATGGCTAATAATAGGTTTCCTTCTGTAACTGGGATTCTTTATGTATACGAACGGACTAACAAGATACAATAAATAAGTATAAAAATAACAAAATTAGGTACTTACGTTAAGTTTAAAATTTTGAGAAAATGATACTTAAACAAAAGAGACTAAAAGATTGGTTGTCATTTGCCTTCGCTTATACTTCTTATTATTTGTTTCCTGATTTCCTGAAAATATTATACGAGTAAAAGAAGTCTGGTTTTATAAGTGTGAACCTGAAGGGTTGCACACAAAATGAGACTATCAGGAATTTACAATGCTTTTATAAACTATATGATTATTGATTACGCCTTACAAGCGGGCGTAACATATGAAAATACATTCATAAAATTTGAGACAATTTTATAGGGTATCAGCATAAATTACAAGGAAAAATCGGGGATGCAATTATATAGCTCGAAAGTGGACCTTCGAGCCACGCTCTATCAAGTAAAGGAGTTCTATGAAAGAGCGCAGCCTCTAATGATACATTTATCCTTGCAACTCTTAAGAGTTTTGAGAGAGATTTTAACAATTTCCAATAACAATCAAACCTCTGATTGTTATTGGAAATTGTTAAAATCTCTCTCCGACATTGCCGAGTCTCATCACAATACATAGGTACCTGCTGATTGACTAAAGCTCCCTAAGCTCTCTCAAACTGGCTTCGTGTTGGGAGCCTCATCTTAACAGCCGATAGTCAACTGCTGGACATAGGCAAAGGGGGCGTTTGCCTAATCGGCATGCTTGGCTGCGGGTCGGCAATCGCAGTGTTTGGTGTTGCGTTTTATACAGAACGCTCAGAGAGCCTCAGGAGCCTATAATCTTTTAAAAAGTTCCGATTGCTTTGATAACTGAGTAAACCAAACAGTAGGGACTAAAAAGAGGCTTAGCCATACAAAAGGTGGAGTAGAAAATGTTTTAATTTGTATTCCTTTAGTACAGGCTTGTCAAGAAAAATGTGAGTTTACGACACATACTCTGTAAGACTATGGAACGCGTGCTGAATCATAAGCTCCTGAATCCTAAGGCGTACCTACAAGCGAATGATATCCTTAGTGACCGACAATACGGGTTCCGCCGAAATCGGTCAACTGGGGATTATTATTATAAACATTTTTTATAAAGTCTGTGAACCCTCGAGGTCGAAATTTACATTTTAACTTACTTTTTTTATAACTAGCTTAACGACATTATATAATCAAAGAACTAGCCTCTGGGTATTGCTTGAATACAAAAACCCGGCCAAGTACGAGTCGACCTCGCACACGAAGGGTTCCGTTCTATAAACCTAAAATGTTATTATTTGTTATTATAGCGGCAATAATAATACACAATCTGTGAAAATTACAACTGTACCTATTACGGTTTATGAGATACAGGCCGATTACAGACAGACAGACAGACAGACAGACAGACAGACAGACAGACAGACAGACAGACGGACAGACGGACGGACAGCGGAAGCTTAGTAAATAGGGTTCCGTTGGCTACCCTTTGGGAACGGAACTCTAAAAATTAAAACATTTTCTATTCCATATTTTGTAGGGAAAAACTACCTGTAGACCGTGCTAGATTAATTGTACTTTAGCCCATAATAGACAGACACAAATAGGCGTAATATCTGCTGTACCTACCCTTTCATCACGCTTAAGTTCTTTTATGTGGTATTTATAGTATACAGTAACATATGAATATATAATGTTGTCTTTGGCTTCTAGCTGATATGCCGAGAAGACCAGATTCCCGGCCGGGCTGACGCCGCCCTGGGTGTCGGAGGGTATGACATACCCGACACCGCCTGGCGACGCGTCACCATTGCCTGCCCCGACCTCTTTCTGCTCTTCGCATTCTGTTAGTTTTTATACCATTTTCTATAGAAATATATAACGTAAAATTTTAATGTTCTTTTCCCGCGGCTGAACAATTAGGTAGTAACATAACGTTATACTAACAAAATAATCATATTTCTGTGTGTTTTCAAATGATTTAAAAACAAAAATATTGTTAAACTCGAAATCGTGAGAAAAAATATTAGTCCTCAAGCGACGTAGGTAAGTAACTACTCAAACGCACACGCTGCGATTAGTGAGTAGCGATTCATAAATGTTCAGAGCAAATTAACCTCTCATTGCGTAGTGAATCGGATTAACTACACGCACTTATCTTCCATTTTTTTTTAATTCTTTTTCCTACCAGACATTTTGCTGCGGGAAAACAACCATTAAAATATCACGATGCACATAGAGTGGACTTTGGTGCTTTGCCTTAAGATTCAATTAAGTCCGTTGACAAAACTCGAGTACCAACGTCCGTGAAGTTTCAGTTTTTATGAACAAACAAACTAGATTTACTTACTTATTTTTTAAACTGCGACAATTTTTTAAAGGTCACTTTAGCAGAATCAGAAAGCACATCACGCGTCACTGTCAGATATTCCCAATCAATCTTGAACCAAATACTTTAGCGACAAGAATGAAATTGACAGATTTTTGTATAAAATTCTATTATATTAATGAATAAAATTCTTTAAACCTATATTAATAGGTTTAAAGAATTTTATTCTCATAAAAACTAAAGCAACAGTTCACTTAAAATGAGATACATTGTGCCTCCATCTAAAAATTATATTTGCCTCTAGGGTGTTGGCGACATTACAGGGTACCTATATAATACAGTGTGAGTCTTTATAATGTGCACAAACGAAATTGAGGGAAACTCTGCTTAATTTATCGACGGAAATCGTATTAAAAAAAAATCATAATGATTTTTAATATTTTTATAGATTTTTTTTACAATTTTGCTCATGACTGCGGCTCCAGTGTAAACAAAACTGTGTAACTTTGTAACTAAATGATCTATTTGAAATAAACTTCATAATGATCGGAAGTAATTAGGCGTAAAAACTTAAAACCCGACTGCAAAAAAAGTCAACTTATCAGCAATACTCTAAAAAGACCGAAACAAATGTAATCTTCCTTTTTTCCTTTTTCTTTTCTTCGCTTAGGCGCACCTTGTGTTACTCCGCATCGGTGTCACTGCGGAGTAGCTGTCGACAGCCTCGGACACCATGGTCTTTCCTGCTGCAAGAGCGCAGGCCGCATAACACGACACGTTAGCATCAACGATATTATTCGTCGAGCTCTTGTCACCGCCGGCGTACCTGCAGTATGAGAACCTAGTGGCTTGGTACGTGACGATGGGAAGAGACCAAATGGTATGACGCTGGTGCCGTGGAAGGTGGGCCTCTGGTGTGGGACGCAACATGTGTCGACACCCTTGCTCCATCACATGTTCCAAGTACGGCGAGCTGTGCCGGCGCTGCTGCTGCGGCTGCTGAGGGCCCTCAAGCGGCGCAAATACTTTAACCTTATTGGTAATTACAGTTTTTAGCCGTTTGAGGTCGAAACGCTAGGGTCATGAAGTCCAAGCGCGCGTCTCCTTTTTAAGGACATATCTCGCCGACTGATCGACACTTTGCGTGACCAGAGGGCTGGCTCGTTCTTTGCTCAAAGAATGAGCATTGCCATTCAACGTGGCAATGCTGCCAGTCTTCCGGGCACGTTTCCGGATGACGGCGATGCGGAGGAATTCTTCGACGCCTGAGTGTATTTGTTTTTGTATATTAATTTGTATATAGTAAAAATAGTATATAAGCTGTATCTTATTGTAAACAAATCTTGAGCCTTTTTATCTCCCTTTAATTTCCTTCATTTTGATAACCAACTCTAAACTTGTCAATTTGGTTAAAAAAATATTAAAGACTTACATTTGAGCGCCAAAAGTCCGCCATTTCGATCGTTTTCTGACCTGTCTAAGGACACTTAGTTTTTTGAGACAAATCTAATGACATCTTAACTGTCGAAATCTATCCAGCCGTTAGGAAGATACGAAGTAATAAGTAATAAAGAAATTAACAAACGTACATACCAGATGCGCGCGAAAAGCATACCCAGAGTCTTCAGCCACAACTCCTTGATCAGGTCGTCTACGCTCTGTTTCCTTCAAGAACGGAACACACACCCCCATTGCAACTTACGACAGAGATGCCGTCGAAATGGGTGTTGAGGAAAACATACCTGAAGTGACACAGGTAGAACTGAGGGCTGGGCTTTTGCGGCTACAAGCTAAAAACACTGCTCCAGGACCGGACGGATTACCAGGCCGTGCGCTGGCCTTGTCAATGCGGGTACTTTGGCCCAGATTTGTGGGACTTTTTAGTGCATGCCTTGAGCGGAGTCAGTTTCCACGGCGATGGAAAGCTGGCAAGTTGGTCCTGCTGAAGAAAGAGGGGTGCCCTTCAGACTCTCCGTCAGCATACAGGCCTATTGTGCTTTTGGACGAGACGAGTAAGTTACTGGAGAGAATTATTGCCGACCGCCTTATCCAGCACTTGTCTGGCGAAGGGCCAGATTTGTCAAATAATCTGTTTCGCTTTCGCTGAGGTCGCTCTACTGTGGACGCAATCATGCGAGTAAAAGTTTTAACGGAGGAAGCAGTTGCCCAGGGTGAAGTCGTCTTGGCGGTATCTTTAGATATAGCAAACGCCTTTAATACCTTGCCCTGGAGTTGCATTAGGGAGGCCCTTGTATACCATCGCCTGCCAACCTACCTCCGTCAAATTATCGGGGACTATTTAACGGCGAGAATCGTAGCTTTTCCAGGTCAGGAAAGATGGAGTCAACGAGAGATGTCGTGCGGTGTTCCACAGGGCTCGGTCTTGGGACAACCGCTGTGGGACATTGGTTACGACTGGGTGAAGCGCGGTGCACTTCCCGAGGGCGTAGACGTAATATGTTACGCTGATGACACCCTGGTGTTGGCCCGGGGGCAAACGCATCGCCAGCTGGCATTACTGGCCACGGCAGGGGTTGCACAGGTCATTGGAAGGATTCGTCGTTTGGGTCTCGAAGTGGCCTTGCACAAGTCTGAGGCTCTCTGTTTTCATGGGCCTCGGAATAAGCCACCACGGGATTTACACATAGTGGTAGGAGGCGTCCGCATCGGTGTCGAGTCGACGATGAAGTATCTGGGACTCGTCCTCGACAGCCGATGGGGTTTCGAGCCGCACATGCAGCGTCTTGTCCCCAAGTTGATGCGGGTTGCAGCTGCTCTTGCACGGCTTTTGCCCAATTTAGGAGGGCCCAACGCCTCTTGCCGGAGGCTCTACGTGGGGATCGTGCGGTCCATGGCCCAATATGGGGCACCCGTGTAGGCAGACAACTTGACGGCCCGCAATGCCGCAATACTGCGAAGACCATGGAAGCATGGTTGGAGAGGCGGCACGGTGCGCTCAGTTTTCGAATGACGCAGGTGCTCACTGGACACGGGTGCTTTGGAAAGTACCTGCGTCGCATAGGTCGGGAGCGGATGCCCATTTGTCACCACTGCGTGGACTGCTCCGAGGACACGGCGCAGCATACAGTGGAGGAATGCTCAGCTTGGGCACAACAGCGCTGTGCCCTCGTTGCGGCACTTTGCGTAGATGATCTCACGCTTCCGTCCGTAGTTAAAAGCATGGTCGGAAGCGAGAACGCGTGGGATGCCATCGCCTCTTTCTGCAAGGAGGTGATGCACGCAAAGGAGGTGGCGGAGAGGTAGAGAGAGCATACCTCTCAATCCAACCGCAACAGAAGGGCACCTGGGCGTCGAAGGGCGCTAAACGATCTCCGGCCACCATAAGGAGGGGCCTGCGGGCGACTAACTTGGGGCTGAGTAGTCGCCTGACCAGCCAGGCTGAAAAGACGAGGTGCACAATTCCGTGCGCGCCTTTATTGGAGCATGTGAGGTCGTTGAAGCGACCACACTAAGAGGTGGAGCAATGGCGGTCTGATACCAGTCGCGGGTGCGCGTGAATTTTATTGTATCCCGGGCCCTCCAGTCATGGTAACGGTAGGAACTGTGGGGTTTGAGTCGGTAAGAGTCCGACATAATAATCCGTCTCCCCAGACGGAGTATATCCATAAGGATTTCCCCACAAGAAACTAAGACAACTGATAATAACACTAACAGCTCCTGGAAGCACCGGGCTCAGCGTTTTGACATCATTGCGAACTATTGTAATATTAATATTATACGAGAGAAATACATCGATAATCAATCTTGCTACTTATATTGGCGACGAAACACGGGGGTACGTGTTGAAAGATATATAATTATAGTTTCTTTACAAAAAGTAGTAATATCCCATCAAAATCACAAATGCCAAAAAGTGAGCAAAATTTCAATGTTAACAATATCCGTGATTGTCGACTTCAGCAAAAACAGAATTGAGATCTAAATGGGCGCCAAGCGGGTCTAAAAAGGCCACTTTAGCAGAATCATATTGAACATAATCCTGAAATAAGCAGCGTCAGCGCGACAACAGCGCGAAAGCACCGCGACTGTCTCGCTGCTTTGTAAATCCATACAAATAAGAAACGCGCGGCAGCCGCGCGGCACTATGCGTTTATTGATTGTATTTATTAACAAAACAGCGACAGCCGCGCGGCACTTGGCGAATAATTTGAAGGCGCCCTAATAGTTAGATTATACATTGATGTATCTATAAAACAGTAGTAGGTACATAACTTTGCTCTATTGTCAATAGTTTCCGCAGCGTAGGTACGCGATATGAGACTCTTTTTTGGTCATTTTTCACACCTTGAGTTTTGACATTATTGAAGTTTTCAAACGTATCTCTAACTTTTTTATTAATATTCTACTTCCCATCAAAAATATAAACGTGAAAATGGCAGCCAAACTTCAATGTTACTAATATCCGTGATTTTCAACTTCTGCGGGAAAATAATCAATACATATAATACAATCGTAGACTAACCGTGTCTGTACATTGAATATTTTTGCATAAAAATTACATAGAAAAGTTAAGAAAAAGATATAACACACCAATATGCTATTTTGGATAATGTTGTTAGTTTTCCTGTTTATCTGTTTGTCTGTGCGTTTTAGGGAGCATCACGCATAAACCATAGATTGGGTTCCAAACAAGGTACTTAAAAATATTAAGTGATAACCCGAAAAACAATTAAGCATTTATTTCATCAAAATCGACCCACAAAAGTAGTAAGAGACTTCCTAATTTATTCTGATTAGTCATAGTGCCATCTATTGAAAAAGATGAAATGCACGAAAAGCATGTATAGTATAAAACACCAAAACAAATTGTCGATTTATAGTGAGAAACTTTTGGCAAAATAAAAGTGAACATTTTTATACCTTATCGGAATTTTTCGTAACAGCCGATCCACAAAATGAAAATATATTGAATTTTTAAGTTTAGTAAGAAACTTCCTAATGTATTCTAATAAGGCAAAGCGCCATCTATTGAGAAAAATAAAATGCACGAAAGCATGAATAAATATTATACCAAAATACATTGTTGAGTGATTTGAGAAACTTTTATTCGTAGAAAAATTAAACTGAATATTTTTATACCTTATCGTTATTTATCGTTACAATCGATCCACAAATTCAAAGTACTGAATGGTTATTTCATGAAAAATGAATGACTTTCTTTAGGGCTTGATGCACTTAGAGGGTTATATTGATGATTAAAATGGTTATAATTCTTTAGATAAATACGCGTTACTGCCGCGAATAGTATTTTGTTCAACATACAGCTTCACACTGACCGGCAAATTGCAAAAAACATAAAAAATATTTGAATTTCGTGGGCTACCCTGGCGCATCCACCTTAACGTCTTCTGCTGCTAAAAACATATTGTCAGTTTACGACTTTGTCGATTCAGAAAAACGCGTCATCGGTGCAACGCCATCTGTACTTAGATAGAAAGTTTACTTACAAAGAAAACTTAGTTTCTTAGTTTTTTTAGTTGTCTAACTTTACTTTAACCAATATTTGAATACTTATCCTTTTACAGTTCGTATTCGTGACTATGACAATGTAAGACGCTTTCTAACACCAAGTTTACCTCTACGAGAAGTGCATCTGCAATTGGGTATCGATTTAAAAATGCGACAGCGGCAAGACTCGGACATAAGCTGCTTCGTTCGGCATATAGCATACCGCTACGCCGATACATTAGGTGAGCCCATCTGTTACATTTGATATTTGAATCAAATACCAGTGAATTAATTAGGTAACCACTTCTTCTTCGTTCGAGTCGACGGTTACAGTTTTAGATAATAATTTGAGCCCAGTTTGTGCTCACTAGATTTGCAGCGAGAGAGCTGGCATTCCAGCGTATGAGCCTGGTTCGTACGACCCCATATTGCCATGTTTTGTTAGTAGCGGCTAGTCACGCAACCGATCTAGTCATACAACTAAGATAACAGGACGAATCCAACGTTAATATCTAAGTATTCCTCCTATGGTCATTTTATTCACTGGGGACTGGATGCTGTGGAAAAAGGACAATAATTTAAGTAATAATTTCAGTGACAAAATAGGGAACAAGCATGAAAAAAAAATTATATACTTATACAATTTATCAAGAAATATAATACTTACAGTAAAAATAGAATCTTAGTTGCTCTAAAACCAAACAAGCTATTATTATTTTACACAATCTTGCGAAAACACTTTTTTTTTCTATGGCAGCTGTATAGGCCTCATGGACTTTGACGTCAAAGTTAATATCGGACTTCTCTGTCTAATTGTAATCTTTGAAGCTTCATAACTTCATCGCTCATGAAGGTATTTAATTGAAAATAATTTCATGATTGTTTACTAGAGCTAATAAGTATTTCATTTTCAAATAAAAAAACGCATGCATGTTCCATATGTGAAACACCTCGTATAATTAAAATATATGTATATCATCGAGTATCTATTAGTGAGTTATATTTCTGTGGTGAGTAGTGTCACTAAACCGAATGGCGACGGCCGCTGCCGTATGGTGCCGTAAAAGAATAATACCATCCCATCAGTTCCCGTGAGTGTCGACTAAATGACTCACCAGAGAATGGGCAGCAGTGTTCTCTGTAAACGAAACACCATACACTACGATCGCCAACCCGCCTGCCAAGCGTGGCGATAATGGCAAACCCCTTTGGGTGAGGCCTATGCCCAGCAGTGGACGTCTTTCAGCTGATATGATGATGATGACGATGCCACTATAGGGAGCGTGCAGAAACCATAGGTGGCAGCACAGAAATGTCACTGTCAAGTATATTTCAAGTATAAAATTCGAAATAGCTACGCTAGGTAGCAGTCTTCTTCGCGCACGTTCCCCTTAAACTGAGCGTACAGGAACTACAGGTGGCAGCACAGCTGATTACCATCCTTATCTTATTGTAGTAACGTTGAGCATTCATCAATGGCGGTTTGCTGTGATCCCAATGCGTCGTATCATGGAGCTCATGCCCAAGCTTGTGCGTCTCCTTTACATCGGCAAAGTTGAAGATGAAGTGGATCTTAAGAGATTACTCCATATGATTGCTTGCGGGGTTTGCAAAAGTAAGTATTTTATGGATAACTACATGTACTGAGTGTTTCACGAACAAGTGCGTATTCTATTAAGGCTGATATATCTAATATACAGAAAAGAAACAAGTAATATAATATAAAATAATATAAGCTTACAACCCTAATCTCTTCAAAGTTAGAGTGAACAGGCTCCTTCTGGGTAGGCTCGCTCCATCGTAGACTTTGTCTCTGTCATCTCTGACATAGACTAGAGTCAAGAGCAAACCCATTACAAAAAGAAAAAAAACTTTCTCTTCATTCCGTAACCTTCTTCTGCGTATCGGGGTGGAGGCGGAGAGGTGTGTCACCTATTGGTATATGATGACAGACATCAACGCCCCATGTCGGGAATGTACCTGACCTGTTACGCTGACGACACGCTGGTACCTGAGATTAGTGTTCGACAACCGGTGGGAATTCGACCCTTACTTCCAGCAGCTGGCGGCCAAGTTGCTGGGCGCAGCTGGGGCATTGTCAACGCTGCTACCCAATCTGGGGACTCGAGCACCGCTTGAAGGCGGTTGTACGTGGGGATTGTGCAATCGATGGCACTGTATCGCGCCCCGATCTGGGCGGCCGACCTGATGGGCGTCAAGAGTCATCAGGGGTTATCGCATGGTCTCCTACGAAGTGGCTTGCTTGCTGGCCGAATTTCTGCCCTAGGACCTGGAGCCAAAAGTCCTCGCGTCACTGCAATAGTAGCGTGAGAACGCGCGGTTGCGTGGCGAGCGCCTGATGCAGCGACACACCGAACTGCATCTTTCGCAGCTGCGCCAGGTCCTGGTCGCGGAATGGCGGGACAAGCTCTCACGCCCTTTCGCCGGCCTCGTCACTATTGAGGCCATCTGGCCGGGGCTCGACCTTTAGCTCGGGAGAAGGCACGGCTCCCTGTCGTTTTATGTGACGCAGGTCCTGTCGGAGCATGGCTGCTTTGGGACTTTCCTGTATCGCATATGTATCCCCCGACACTCGGTACAACCACAGCGTCGACTGTCGGGAAGACACAGCGCGACATACGCTGGTAGAGTGCCGCTTGGGAGGAGCCACGCCATGCCCTCATCTCAGTGTTAGGCAGTGACCTCTCGCTGCCGGCCATAGTGTGTTCTATGGTCGACCGCGAGGAGTGCTGGGTCGCGGTAATCTCCTTCTGCGAAACAGTTCTCGCGCAGTAGAAGGCTCGACCTCTCCTCTCCCGGCCCGTAGCAGACGCACCGGTCGTCGGAGGATACGCTGCCCCCTCTTGGCCCCCTAACTGGGTCCAGGGGCGGTGGACTTAAGGATTTCTGTCGGCCTTCATTCATCTGGCCACGATGTGCCGGCGCTTGATGTTCCCTTGCGAGTGTGACGTCGCGGGGGGAGTCAAACACCTCACTCCCCCCGCTGACCTAAGATGACTCGCAGAGGCGAACTAGCCGGGGATTACAGAAGTTGCGTAAATTCCCGCGAACCCTGGCGTAGGTGGGAGATGGAACACCGGGGTGGATTTAGTCAATAAGAGTAGGTAGGAACCCAGGCATCACCTGGAAATCACAAAAAAAAAATCCTCAAAAAAAAATCCTGGAAATTACTGGAATCTCCTGTACAATGAAGATTCGAAGTATCCAAAAGATTGGAACGTGGAATGTGCGCGGAATGCTTCAATCAGGCTAATTTGATTTTTTAGGGGAAATGACGCTTCATTTCACATCGCTATGTAGAATAAGTGTAGCAAAGGATTGTGAAGCTTGCCATCACCCCTGATGTGACGACCACGACCACAATGTTAAGAGTGCAGTGACTAATAAGATGGTCCAATACAGGAAAATTAATAACGTGTTTAGTTGACCATAATATTACAATTATCGCATTTTAAAAGCTTTTTACAGAAGGAGACCATGTCATTTGCAAGTAGGGAACCTAATAATTATTACTATAATAGATTACATCGCAAGCAGTACACCGCAGACTAACCCCTTTTTATTATTGTAAGTTCTCATAGTCCATCCTAGATTGACACCTAAACCACAACCACACTACCACTACTACTACTACTATTACTGTACTATTATGGTACATACCTAATACCACAATAGTACCCATAGATTGATGTTTATATCAAATTGTAACTATTTTTGGTGTGCATAAAAGTGTTATTTTGATTTGTTTATCAGATTTGAAACAATTAAAAATTCAAATACAAGACGATGACATAAAAATGGATTATTGGAAGCATGTTGTAGAATCTGTTACTGAAGAATTTGCAGACATAATGCAGTTGTATGACATACAATTCTGTATAAGTATCTACAAAAGTTAAATACCTACCTAATAGTTAAATATATTTTTTAATTTGATTGGGATTCATCTGATAAATGATTAAAATCTTCAATTTGAAAGCTGCTTTTTTATTTTTTGTACCTAGATGTTTATTTAGTAGTGTAGGTTCAGTCAACAAAGCTATTACTTACGCAGGCAGCTAACTTGCAAATACTTTTAAACAATGTTGTGAGTGTGCTGAGTAGCCAATTATTGTACAACACACTCGAAAGTATTTCAAAAGCTTAAAAAAATATAATGCACACATTACAAATAAATGTAGGCAGTGCTGTGGAAAAAATAATATTTTATTTTAATATTGCCTGTATATCGAATAGCTTTGTTGACTGTACATATCTACCTATCTAAAATCTGAGTACAACAAAAGGTGATGCCTGTGACCACTGCGGGACCCCGACGCCAATCGCTTCCATATTTGGTAAAAAATAGTACCCAATTTGTACTAATTGGTACTCGTAACAAAAAATTTGCTACCTTCGTAGTTTTCGAGAAAATCGACTTTGAATGTGGTCCCACGGTAGTCACGCTATTTTCAGCGGGACCACTATGAGCACCGAAAAAGGGGGCATGCTACAGCTATGTGGATTTAAACGGCGCGCCGTCGCTGCTAGAATGAACCGGCACGTCGCCGCGAAGCATTTTTTTTTGTATTAAGGCTCATATTTGTAACAGCGACAAAGTAAACAAGCGTTTTAAACGAATTTACATACTACATCTGGAAGGACTTTGGGGTAGGCCTTTTGCCAGCGATACAGTCTAGGCTAAATGTCTCTCTCACATCACATCAGAATCATAACGGAATTGGTACGTCATAGTACACATAGTAGACCCAGGCCTGGTTTTGAGGTCTGCTGCGACGCCAAGTCGATTGACCATATATTCAAGTAAGTACTGAGATGTACATTGTCCATATGCGGCGACAATTAACTTTCAAACCAAGGACTAGCAAACTGAACAAAGCGTAGATACTAACTCGAGAAGTGAGTCCGTTGGATGTAAGTTACTCGAAATGGTTGACAAACGCTTTGGAAGTTGAAGATAACTCGACAAGCTATAGAAAATGTTATGCTCTGAGGAATTCACAGGGTGACATCAGCTAGATGAGAGTTGTCGAGAATCGAGATGAGTGACAGGCAATTGGGGACACCATATTCGCAATAGACTGCTCTAGGTTGACAATGACAATGGCGGCAAAGCCGAAAATGGATTTGTTTAAAGTGTTTTTTTATTTCACGCCGCCCCCCGATGGATTCCTATTTTCTTTAAAGCGCTCCTTCAGTGATTGGTCCAAGGCCGCGCCGCCGGCACGCCGCCGCCGCCGCCGCCGTCGCCGCCGCCGCCGCCGTCAATAATCGCCACGGCGCTCATATCTAATTCCAAGCTTGAGGAGTTTGCCGTTTTTCTCAAACCTATATAGAAAACTAGTTGACCTGCGTAACTTCGTCTGCGTCACAATTTTTATTACTGCTCCGCTCCTATTGGTCTTAGCGAGATGATATATAATTTTTCAAAACAAACTCTTCAGCTTTATATATTAGTATAGATATAGATATAGAAAATTAGTAACCTGCTAGATAAACTTAGTAAGTACCCAGGCCATAATTCAAAATTAGTAGGTAGTTTACGAGATATACCATGCTATTGATGGGTGGTGGTAGTCACGATGAAAAATTTCATTTCAAGACTTTCCTATCAAAAACTCGCGTGATTTCTTCCCAAATTTGTACAAAAAATTGTACTCCTAAAGACGTTGTAGTGACCAAAATTCGAATTCCTAAATGTTTTAAGGGGAATAGGCTTCAAGCAAGTTATCATTTCTACTCTACAAGTAAATGGTGTTAGTCTCCTCATGCACAAACTCTAGAGCCTTCTCAATAGTTTCTGGTCTCATACATCTAACACGCGCGCCTAACGGATCTTACGAACCGCGGAGGTAGGCCTGCAAAGTTAGTTTACAATATAATTCGCACTTGGCCTCAATAGTCGACTCCATAGTATCGTGCAATGAAACGTACCTATATGCCATGACGGTGCTGAAAAGACTGCGGCAACGCTCATAAAATTCCTGAGGCGTGCCGGAACCTTGAGTAAATAAAGCCAAATCGTTATAAAGAGCGGTCTCATCTCGCTGGTCGGTAAAGTTTTTAATAAGAGCACTACGTATGCCTACCCAATCATTAGGTATACCGATAGCATTAATCAGACGAGCGGCGGGCCCTGTAACTTTGTTCAATATACCGTTTAAAAGCGCCATCTTATTTAAATACGGTTGCCCCTCTTGAATGAACTGAAGTGCTTAGGTACTGGTCACACAATTTGATGACCCTGGTACGGTTCATCAAATTGTGTGACCAGACCAGAACGGAGGGCTTTGAGTATACAATCTAAATCGTTGATCTTGGGTTCAATTTTGGGATTAATATTACGTCTAGAATTTACACTTCTATTCCTACTACTAATTAACCTAGGTGTACTCGATCTACGTGGATAAAAAATGTTAGATAAGAGATATGGAACTTACACACAAAAGGAAAGTAAGCAACCACTAAGAAAATTCAGCGGACTTACATGAACATTCTGGTCTTCGTTGAGCGGTATCGATATCTGGATCTCCGGCGTATTCTCGTTGTTCAGGATCTCCCGGTCCGGCGTTAAAAGCCTATCGTAGCGAACGCGGTGCGAAAATCCGATAAACGCAAGAACGACCCGGGAATCCTACCGACTGTCGGAGGACTAAAACAAAACCGAAATAATTTTAAACTAATTTATTTTAATAAAAATTACAATTATTGGAAAATGAATATGGTTCGATCGATGGTGGATGCGAAGTGCGCGGGCTCGGTCACGTAGACGGTGTCTTCGGGCCTCGTGACCTGTGTCAACAGTTTCACCACGTAGCAACTAGGTTGACGATAAACACGCGGCTTGCCTCGTGCCTTTGTGTCAGCGCTTTCCATAATAGGGGTGCACTTAACACGAGTAAACAAATTATTACAAATTGGATAAAGACACTAAATTACGCAGACACTCAGGCTCTATTGCAACACACAAAATGAAGCACACACATGCACACCATCACACACAGACACACACAAATGCATACCTTTACATAAACATTCTGTATTAATAAATCGAACATTCCTGTAGAAGCATTTCTTGCTTAAAAGGAAGCTCCAATCATCAACTAATGTAAAACTTTTTGGGTCATAAATAAAGATTTTGTATTTTTATTTGTAACCCTGAAAACTCGAAAAAAATATCAGCTGTTTCAAACATTTTGAATGGCTAAATATTGCATAATTTGTATGAAACAGCTGGTATTTTTTTTCGAGTTTACGGGGTTGTTCTCAAAGTAAAAGTTTTTTTATAATCATGTGCACTTTCACTGCCTAAGAGATTGTTAGTGTTTTACAAATTTCCCTGATTATTTTTCCGACCCAAATATCGGCCAATAGAATTGCACCATTCGACGTCACGAGGTACAACCTACATGGTATTATACTGATAATTTTTTGATTATTTTCTCTGGTAGTTTTATTCATTATGAAATTCTTATTTGTTGACTGTTCATTTCATCTCATGGTGCAATTCTATTGGCCGACATTTGGGACGGAAAAATAATCCCCCGAATACCACACGAGCTTCAAAATTATCTGGCATTTCCCGATAATTTTGAAGCTCTTGTGGTATTATAAGTGAAAATAGCGTCACTACGGACCACCTTCTAAGTCGATTTTCGCGAAAACTACGAAGTTACCATTTTTTATGGTGGTCATGGACATTGGTCGTAGCGAGATGATATACAGCCTAAAGCCTTCCTCGATAAATAGACTATCCAACACTAAACAATTTTTCAATTCGAACCAGTTCCTGAGATTAGCGCGTTCAACCAAGCAAACTCTTCAGTTTTACAATATTAGTATAGATTGTGATTAAAATTTTAAAAAGCTAACAATAATCATGAATGAAAATATGTCGGCTACGAGTAAGTAGATTATGTTTTACTAGCTGTTGCCCGCGACTTCGTTCGCGTGGAAATGTTGATGTGTAATGTATAAGAACGGACCGCCTGATCAAAATGTGATCAATGTGTTGATGATTATACAAGGTGTTCTTTTGGGTGTTTAATTAGGACGGCAATATTCCTATAGATACTCGTTCTTTGGCGACTGCACTGCCCTCTCATACAACCAATCTTCATTGTTTATATTAATCTCCAAATTGGGAAAAACCTGCATGATAAGTACATCTACTGTAGCCAATTCCAGACGGCCTTCTCCAATTTGCAGCAGCTGATTCGCAGTCTCCTGATTCGTGGTCGTTGTACAATTCGGCGAACTTATAATGGACACTCCTACCAACTTATCTGTGAAATGGCGAAAATTGGAACTACGGCCGTCATGTTGAAAATAGTTGAAATGTTATTCGATTGTCAGTGTCTACTACATTCGGGTTCTCAGGTTGTTTTGTCGTGATATTGCTGAATTTATAAAGTTAAATATGCCGAAAGCTATTAAAAGTGATGCTCGAAACATTATTCTAAAGGATAAAACTTTTTTGAAGAAGAAGCTCGGGCGGGGTCTCCGATTATTCCATTTAATCTATATATATGAAAATGAATCCCTATTTCCCTTGGTCATCGCATCACGCTTGAACGGCTGGACCGATTTCGATAATTCTTTTTTGTTGTATTCGTTCTGGTCAGGAGAAGGTTTTAGGCTATTTATTATCACGCTATGTCCTCTGGAGGACAAGCAATATTAAAAAATGTCCGTTTTAACGACAGGTAAATGGTTCGATCCCCGTCCAGCAACATCTATAATTTTTGTGTTTATTTTATCTTTTGAACTGTATTTTTACACCAAAGTATTGTCGAAAAAATAATAAAATGGTTAAATGCAATTAAAATAACATTTCAATTCATATTTCAGATTTTCCAAACAGTTTAGTGAGGAATACAACAACAAAAACTACAACTTAATACAACTTTGCAGATACTTATGTGTCTAACCTTAGCAATGTTTATCATCACGCTATACTTTCAAGGAGCTGAGCAACGAAAAACCATGACATAAATAAGATCGGCTATTTCAATCATTTGTCAACAGTACTCATAGACCATCGGTTTAAAGACTGCCTTTCTAAAGACTTGGTGTGGGTTCGAATCCAAACACAAATGTGGTTATTTTTGAATTTTGTATATATTTTAAATTATTAATTTCCTTTCTTTTTTACTTTTACAAATATTTTTATTCATTGATAACATGTTTTTATTGTATTTTGTATTTTTTTGGCATATAATAATGCCAAAATATAATGGCCCACATGTTAAAGGAGAATTAACAGAACCCACCACGTTCAAAAGTACAAAACCAATGCAGATAACTTTTACATATAAACCGGATAGGAACTGTAGCAATGTACATGAAATCAACATTACCTACGTAATGCAGATACCCATAATGCCATCTATTGACCTCAATACAGTATTAAAATTACATCAAAACATGTTTTTTAGATATTAGTGGTACTTTTAAAACGTCTGAAAAAACGGATTATTTTAATAACTTAAAAATATCGTTCATAAAGTAGTTTCATAACTTTGTAGTTTGAAGAGCTAGCCCATTCCTAAATAAATAAAAAAATCAAATAAACGCTTTTTCTTTCTTTCTTTCTTTCTAACACCATTCATATAGCGCAAAATAATATTAGCGTACTAAAGATCAAATATTATGCAAACATGTGGCCTGTTTTGTGGTCCGACGTCGTAAATAAGACTATTAAAGGCAGGATGCACAGAGCGGTTCACGCAACAGAAGACTGTATAGATACGCGTCGTGTGTGGTCGCGATCCTCAGCATTTAAGGAACTACGGAGTAGAAGAAAAATGCGAACATAGCAGGCCACTCAAAGCTGCATTATTTTACGAGTACTGTTAAAAATTTCCAATGGCATGCACCACAATCAAGAGGTGGTTAGGTTATTTTAGAAGACGGCCTATGTTGTCCGTTACTTCAGCATTAATTCATTACTTCTGTGAACGGGGAACTCACCGACCAAGCAGACCATCAATACGGATAATGAAAAATGTTTTAGGAAAAAATAAGGAAACTATTTAGAAGAAAATGATACAACCATCTGCTAAAATTTCATGATTTCTATTTAAATAATTTACTTCTAAAAAACTTAGCAAAGATACTTGGTTGACTCAGTCACACGTATCCAACAAACTGTCATAGTAGCTGAAATAAGATATCGGGTGATTGCTCCGGCATGGCTAAGAACTGTTCAATTCCCAGTGAAGCAACAGCTCAGGGCCAAAAACTGTCCGTTGCGGGTTTCGCTTTCCAGTGGATCATGGGAAACTGTAGATCCCCAGGCAATGACGCTAGAGACGAACTCGCTAAGAGAGTTTCCGAGACGGTGCTGCTGGATTCGTACCCGCTTCTCCTCATACCTTCCTCACAGATTCGTGCATTTTGCCAGAGATTAACTAAACTTCAGGACAACAAATGGTCACGGGCTAAAAATTACAGGCAGTCAACAATGGCAATGTCAAGCAAGCCTATACACGCGACTAACTAAACGACTTCTTAACCTAAGTAGAAATACCCTCCAAATAATAACAGGTATAATTACGAGTCATTACCCCCTTAAAAACATATTTTCATCATGGGCGCTGCGGCACGATGGATCGATGATTTAAAGAAGGTAGGCAGCGAATGGATGCAGACTGGACAAGACTGAGATGATCAGGCGCTCTTTTCAGGTTTACGTTCAGCAGTGGATGGCAATTGGCTGAAATGATGTTGATGATGATAGACGTCATAGACAGCCCAATGAGCAGAGGTTGTTTCAACACTGAGAAATTAGTAGCCGACTTCATTCTGGAAAAAAATCTGCCTTTGCTATCCGACGTGAAAAAATCCTCGGAACAATCAGGTCGCTCCGCGAAACCCAAGCTACGCTGGCTAACCTAGCCAAGACTCCTACGCACAACGGAGCGAATGGGAGTCGAGGTGCAAATAACGGAATCTCAACTGTACTCTCTCCGTTGCGGAGGTAGTCTTTTCTTCTGGATGGAGTTTCACATTTCAACTTTATGCAGCTTTATCGTGAGTAACAACCCTAGCAACTTTTTTCAAAGCCGTGTATATTACTAGGCCTGGTTGACTTTTTGAATAGAAGAGTTGATACAGCCTATGCCTTGCATTTTAAGGGGGTCAATCAATGCTAGAAGTTGACTGTTCGTATATCTTATCTTAGCGATCTTACCTAGCGACATCATTTTACTACACGAAAATGAAGTCGCGCCACAAGGTAAACCGATGACCTGGTGAAGGTTGCGGGTAGCCGATGGATGCGGGACGCGCAGGACCGGTCGTTGTGGCGACGCTTGGGGGAGGCCTATGTCCAGCAGTGGACGTCTTTCGGCTGATACGATGATGAAGATGATGAACGAATTCGCAGGCAACAGCTATCTTTCTTTTTCTAATCTTCTAATGTATAAGTGTTTGTTATCGAACTCCTCCGTAATGGCTTGACCGATTTTAATGACATTTTTTGTGTGTATTTATATGGCAAAACAACGTTTGCCGGGTCAGCTAGTATATTAATAATAATAAAGAGTGAAGCGCTTTGTGAGACAGGCGTTTTCGGGAACTGATATTAGTCCCCGAGAGTATTTGTCCCGGGTCACAAAGCGCATCGACTTCCTGAAGCCGAATGTGTATCCATTGGCAAACCGTATTCGGAGGTATAAGCGGCGCGTGGAGCGATACACCCAGAATCGCACATTCCAGAGTAGTGAAAGGTGAGTATACAGAGCTTGGGAGCGTCCAGACCAAGGTGTGACTGACACGCGCTTGCCGGATGATGATGCCATGTGTTCGTTCTGGCGCAGCATCTGGTCTGACTGACAGGCAAGTCACACCGAAGGTGGTTGGACTAGAGAGGTCGAACGAGCGTGCGATTCAATACCAAAAATGGGGGCAATCACAATCAGCCCCCAAGATGTAGCTCGTGCAGTTCGTCCGTTGCCTAATTGGAAATCTCCAGGACCGGACGGATTGCACAATTTTTGGATTAAGTGGCTACAAAAGTCGCACGTTCAGTTGGCATTTCTTTTTTACTTTCCCATTATCCCGGCCAGTGGAAAATCGCACAGGTAGTGATGATCTTGAAACCAGGTAAACCAGCCCAAGAAGCATCATCATACAGACCGATAAGTCTCCTACCGGTTATTGGAAAGTTAATGGAAAAAATCATACTGAATAGAATGCAAAAACACCTAAGCGAAATAATACCAAGTCACCAGTTCGGATTTAGAGGAGGACACGGGACCATTGAGCAAGTGCATCGGCTAGTAGACGTCATTGGCAGGGCACTGGAAAACAAACAATACTGCTGTGCAATTTTCCTAGACATTAGCCAGGCATTCGACAAAGTATGGGATAGAGGGCTGCTCTACAAAATCAAAACCATGCTACCACACTCCTTCTTTCCAATTCTAAAATCTTACCTAGAGAACAGATGCTACGAAGTGAGACAAAATTCCGACACGTCACAAATGTACGAGATCAAATCCGGTGTGCCACAGGGTAGTATATTGGGACCAGTCCTATATCTTATTTTCACAGCAGATCTACCCACTGTCAGCTTCACCACCACAGCGACCTACGCAGATGATACCGCAGTTCTTTCGGTTCATGAAAATCATGATACTGCATCTGAAAAGATTCAATCACACCTGACTCTTATCGAAACATGGTTCAATCAGTGGCGCATTAAAGCCAACACAAATAAGTCTGTCCAGGTTACGTTCGCACTCAGAAGGAAAACCTGCCCACCTGTGAAACTTTACAATAAAGACGTCCCTCAGCAAGAAGATGCCAAATACCTAGGTATGCATCTAGATCGCCGTCTTACCTGGCGCAAACACATCTGGACTATAAGGAAACAACTAGACTGCAAACTTCGCAGCATGTACTGGCTCATCGGACGTAAATCTCAGTTGACAGACGTCAGTAAAATGACCATCTATAAAGCCATACTGAAGCCTGTATGGACGTACGGCATTCAGCTCTGGGGCTCAGCCAGCAATAGCAACATTGAAATACTGGAAAGATTTCAGAGCAAGACTATGCGTGCTATGTACAACATCCCACAAAACATATGCAATAAATATGTGAATCGAGACTTCAACCTACCAACAGTTAAACAAGAAATTGAATCATACAGTAGGAAATATCAAGCAAAATTGGACCAACATATAAACACATTGGCTGCTGACTTACGGAGGGAGGGCAGTTTAAAATACACTCGCCTTAAGAGAAATAGTATACCGGATCTTGAGTTATGATTCGCAGACAAGTGATGAGATTAGCATCACTGGATGTATAACTCAGCTAAAGACAATTTGACAAGGGAAACCTGACAAAGTATTAGATTATTGTTTAGAAAAACAGATTGCTAAGTTGCAGGATACAAAAAAAAAGAAAAAGTTGGCATTTCAGTACCAGACTGCCTTGGATACCGGCTCGCTACCCGAGTTTCTTACAACAGGAGCTACCAACCTGCTTCACAAATCTGGTAGCAACGCGGACCCCAAAAATTATAGACCGATCACGAGCCTACCGACAGTCTATAAGGTTCTTACATTTTGAGAGCCAGAATTAACACACATAATATAGACAGCAACTCGATTACGTCTGCCTCTCAGAATGGATGTAGGAATGGGTCCCACGGTACTAAGGAGCTGCTCCTCATAGATATGGCCATTAGCCAACAGGTTCGGCGTTCCCGAAAGGATCTATCGTCATGCTGGATAGACTATAAGAAGGCCTATGACTCTGTGCTTCATACATGGCTCATGAGGATGCTAGAATTGTATAAAATTGATACAAGCATAGCGTTGTATCAATTTTATACAATTCTTCCTGTTGTCGTGTATGAGGCAATGGAGGACAGTCCTTCGCTATTCAGGATGTCGAAATATCCAGAACACTAGCGAACCGATAAGGATCGAGCAGGGTATATTTCAGGGCGATAGTTTGAGTCCGCTTTGGTTTTGTCTAGCCTTGAATCCTCTAAGCACCCTACTGGAGAATACAGGGCTAGGATATCGGTTGAAGAGAGGTGGTCAGGTTATAACCCACCTCTTTTACATGGATGATCTGAAACTCTTTGCCCCCACTGATCTGCAACTGATGGAGCTACTGAAGGTAACTGAAACTTTCAGTTGCGCCATCAGGATGGAGTTTGGTGTGAACAAATGTGCAGTCATGCATGTAAAAAGTGGAGAGATTATGAAATACGTGGGAACTCAACTCTCGGATTCTATAAACCTGAGATCCCTGTCTCCAACTGAAACATACAAATATTTGGGTATGTCGGAAGCGTTAGGTATCAATATTGCTGACATGAAACAATCGTTGAAAGAGCGCTTCTTTGGCCGCCTGATGAAGGTATTCAATAGTCTTCTATCGGGCGGAAAAAGGTGCGCGCCTTCAAAGGTTGGGTCATGCCAACATTCGTAGCGAAGGAGCTACATAAGTTGCCGCCCGTCACATTCACTCACGTAGAGGTCACCAGGTTACTGAAGGATATTACATCTCTCTGGGCGAGCTCCCACCGGGAGTGGACCTGACGTGTTACGCTGACGACACGCTAGTCACTGCCCGGGGGAGCTCGTACAGAGAGGCAGCGTTGCTAGCGACGGTCGCGGTCTCACAGGTGGTGAGCCGCATACGGCGCCTTGGCCTGGAGGTAGCCCTCAACAAGTCGGAGGCTATAGCCTTTCATGGCCCCCGGCGGGCGCTCCCAGCGGGATCGCACATGTTGTTGTTGGGGGGGCCCGTATCGCTGTCGAGTCCACCATGAAGTACCTGGGATTGGTTCTCGACAGCCGGTGGGAGCGCCCGCCGGTGGGCCCCCATTTCCGGCGGCTGGCGCCCAAGTTGTTGGGCGCGGCTGGGGCGCTGTCAACGCTGCTTCCCAATCTGGGGAACCCGAGCACCGCCTGCAGGCGGTTGTACGTGGGGATCGTGCGATCAATGGCCTTGTATGGGGCCGCGATCTGGGCGGCTGACCTGACGGCCGGCACCATCACTGTTCTGTGGAAGCCGCAGAGGGTGATGGCCCTCAGAGTCATCAGGGGTTATCGCACGATCTCCTACGAGGCGGCTTGCGTACTGGCTGGATCTCCGCCCTGGGAACTGGAGGCAAAAGTCCTCACGACACTGCACCGGTGTCGTGAGGAAGCGCGGGCACGCGGCGAGCGACTGATGCAGCGACACATTAAGCTGCGTCAATCACAGCTGCGCGAGGTTCTGGTGGCGGAATAGCGGAACAGGCTCTCACGCCCTTCTGCCGGCCTCGTCACTATCAAGGCCATCCGGCCAGTGCTCAACCTGTGGCTCGGGAGAAGGCACGGCTCCTTGACATTTCGTGTGACGCAGGTCCTCTCAGGGCATGGCTACTTCGGGAGGTTCTTGTGTCGCATAGGCAGGGAACCGGACGCTCGGTGTCACCACTGCGTCGACTGTCGGGAGGACATAGCGCGGCATACGCTGGCAGAGTGTGCCGCTTGGGAGGAGCCGCGCCGCGCCGTGCCGTGTAGTTCGTGCTATGGCCGACGGCGAGGAGTCCTGGGACGCGGTGGTCTCCTTCTGCGAAACAGTTATCGCGCAGAAGGAAGCTGCGGAAAGGGAGAGGGAGATCTCAACCTCTCTCCCAGCCCGCAGCAGGCGCACCGGGCATCGGAGGACCGGGCATACGCTGCCCTCTTCCGGCCCCCCTAACAGGGTCCAGGGACGGCGGAATTGGGGATGTCCGTCGCCCCCATTCATTCGGCCCCAAGGTGGCGGCGCGTGGAGTTCCCGTGCACCCCTCTTTGACGTCGTGGGGACGTCGTCAGAGTCAAACACCTCACTCCCCCCGCTGACCCGAGGTGGCCCGCAGAGACGGGCCGGCACCAGCCGGGGATTACGGAAGTCGCATTAGTTCTCGCGATCTCCGGTTGGTGAGAGATGGAGCACCGGGGTGGTTTTAGTAAGTAAGAGTCTGACAGACCCCTCCGCCCGCCCCAGGGCGGAGGACATCAATGAGGATTTCCCCCGTTACAAATAAAAAAAGTCAAGCCTGGCCGAGGTGCAGTGCAAGTTGGAGAAGTCAGAAAATACCATCCATGAACTACATGCCGAGGTAGTGTTGCTACACAGTGCTGTTTCGGAAATTAGGACAAATGACGAAGCCAACGTAAACAAGCTTCGTGGGGCGCAAAATACAGCAGTCAGCAGTTTTGCTTCGGTGAAATTGGATTCGTCGTCGATTGTAAATATCGAGGGTGATGCACCGTGTCCCGCCGCCCCGTGCCTCTCTGCACCGGCAGAGAATACGACACGCGTAGCTACGTCGACCCCAACCCAAATAACATTTTGGTGTCAGTTACAGGCTTTTTTATGACTTTAAGTAATATAACAGGGTTATAATAATCTTAGTTATAATTAAAGGCGATATAGAGGAGTTAACAAACAAGCTTTAGCCACCATTGCAGCACTAAAGCTTTAATGGATGACGTAAAGCTGAGAGTTATAATGGTGCTAGTAGCAGCTACTACGATACTAATACGTTATAGCTTTAACCTTTCTGTGACACCCAAGTCTTTATAAAAGTGGCGAACACTTTTCCTTTATCGCTTATTGTTGTATAGTTATTGCAATGAACTGTTTTATATCACTTAAAGTGCTATATGACCATTATTGCAGACATAGGCTATAAAATAGAGATTTTCGACAGTTTAGTAACACGAGAAACTACGGTGTCAAACAACTCCTCTATCTAGGTTTAACCTGTAATAAAGGGTTTAACTAAAGCTTATTGTGTTAGACAGTTCTCTTTTAAAGACGTTCTAAAGGTATTGGTGTCAAACAACGCAAGTATGGGTCGTTTTTAACACTAACCTCACTTTTGTAAAGTTCGCCATTGTTTTGGTAACCTAACAATTAATATTATTTCGAGTTATTCAACATTAGACTACAATATACAAAATTTCGTACATTATTTGAAGCGTTCCATGAATGCCACTTAATTTTACACACCACTGCTCAGGAAGCAGGAAAGAATAATAATGTTTAGCTTGAGGTACCTATTTTATTATCATAACTTTTCTTTTAAATCTTTCTCCCCGGGTGGTGCTAATCAGGTGATGGGGGCCGAGTCACCCGCGTCCGTAGGAGAATACCCAATTTTTAGACTCTACACGTGGTCCCCGGGTGGTGCTAATCAGGTGACACTAACTGGTGGTAGGCTTCGGCCGATGGCTTGTGACCACCCACTGGGCAAAGACGTACCGCCAAGTGGCTTAGCTGCGTTCCGGTAGCCGGTACGATGCTCAGTGTAGCCAATTCAGAGGAGCTGGATCGAAATAGTTGTTCTAATGCAGGCAGACCAACCAGGCTTGCCCTGGCGTGGGCGTATCGGGAGACTAGTCACGGAGGGTAGCGGGATCCGAGGCACGGTGCGCCGCTGGCCGACCGCCAGGTAGTTGGGGGCCCAAGTAGTGTGCTAGCCACACATGAAAGGCTGCCCCGCCAACTGACGAAAAATCCCGGAATGCACCATCGTGCTGGTTGGCGACCAGATGCAAGGGCCCGATGGTCATTCCCGGGGGGGCTCGGGCGTCCCCCGCAGTCTCCAGACTAGTCCCCCAAAGATGTCGTCCTGTCAGGGCGTGCCTGAGGGTTAGCAGCATGGAACCTCATTTCACTTCCTTCTCCTCAACCTCACTCACTTTTATTATGAACAGGGGAAAAAAGAGAAAAGCTGTACAGCGGCAGCACGCCCTTTCGCATAAAGTGCACCTCTCTAACATACGAGGTCTGCACTCAAATCTCGCTGCAGTCCATCACCACCTTGAGACCGAGAAACCAGTGCTCTTGTTCCTGTCAGAGACGCAGATCGGATGTCCGTCGGATGTGTCATACCTGTCTTACCCAGGGTTTACCCTGAAGCACCACTTCAGACCACGCGCGGGCGTATGCATGTACCCCCGGGACGACATCTGCTATCGGCGTCTCCGTTACCTTGAAGACTCCAGGTACTCGACGCTGTGGGCTATAGTGGACACAGGCCTAGACAAAATTGTCTATGCCTGCGTCTACCGTTCGCACAGCGGTGATTAGGAGACAACTGGGCTTACACAGCACCTGAGTGAGGTGGCGGATGCGGCTCAGCAGCGGTACCCTTCTGCCCAATTGGTGTTACTGGGGGACTTAAGGCTTGGAAGCAAGCTAACGTGCAGCCCGTGCCTAAGAAGGGTAGTCGAGCTGACCCGTCGAATTATAGACCCATCTCGGTAACGTCCATACTATGTAAGACTAAGGAACGCGTGCTGAATCATAAGCTCCTGGCGTACCTAGAAGCGAATGATATTCTTAATGACCGTCAATACGGGTTCCGCCGAAATCGGTCAACTGGGGATCTTCTAGCGTATGCCATTCACATCTGGAGTGAGGCCATAGAGAAGCACGGGGAGGCACTAGCGGTCTCCCTTGACATCTCTTAGGCCTTCGACAGCTTCCTTCCTTCGGTCTGCCCGCCGGTTTGTGTGATTGGATCGCAGACTTCCTGGGAGATCGGTCTATCCGAGTGGTCATAAATGGCTGCTCGTCTGGACTGCTGGATATTAATGCCAGGGTTCCTTAGGGGTCGGTGCTTTCGGCAGCACTGTTCTTGTTGCATATTAATGATCTGCTTAAACCCGGTACCTTTGGGTATGCAGACGACAGCACTGTGGCTGAGAGATACGTGTCCGACGCACGAGCTGGTGGGTCGCAGATCCGGTCTCTCCGGGAGGCAATGGTTGAACGCTTGAACGTGTCCTTACAGGCTGTCTCTGATTGGGGCGATGCTAATCTGGTCAAGTTCAATGCTGCTAAGACCCAAGCGTGTCTATTTTCCGCCAAAAGTTAGCCAATTTCACCCAGCTCCATCTTTCCGAGATTTAACCGTGCCGATAACCGACCAACTTGAGCTTCTTGGGGTTACATTAACATCTACTCTCAATTTTGGCCCTTATATAGAGGCAAAGGCTCAAGTGGCTGCAAAGCAGTTGGGGATTCTGGCAAAGGTGAGACGATACTTCACGCCGGAACAGCTGCTTAAACTCTATCAAGCGCAAATTCGATCGCGTATGGAGTACTGCTCTCATCTTTGGGATGGATCTGCCAGATACCAACTTGATGCCCTTGAGTCAATTGAGAAACGAGCCAAGAGGATCATCGGCTATGAGAGGCTTGTCGCGACGAAGCTCCAAAGTCTTGAACATCGACGACGAGTTGCTGGCCTGTCGGTTTTTTACCGGTTGCATTTTGGGGAATGTGCGACGGAATTGCATAATTTAATTCCGCCAAGCCTGTTCCATCATCGGACCACAAGACGAACGGCGATGCGCCACCGGTACACGCGGTGGATATCCCACCCATATGCACAAAACGTTTTGGTAACACATTCATAATGCGTACAGCTAAGGAGTTGAATTCCCTGCCGGAGTCTGTGTTTCCTGATAGCTACAACCTGGGAGTCTTTAAGTCAAGAGTGAATAGGTTATTTTTAGGCAAGCGTGCTCCATCTTCGACCACATCATCACTTACCATCAGGTGAGATAGTGGTCAAACGCGTGCCTATCTATAGTAAAAAAAAAAAAGAAATTATTAAATCCTAGGCGCGTTAAAATTGAGATGATAAACATGGTAGTATACATTTACCGCGAAATCATAAGGGCAGTCATTTTTCACTTCACTTACTTAAATAACTTAATATTCCATAATATTATTCTGTTGTGTTGAGTAATGGATGACATAACTCTTCCACTACGAACAGATTTAATTTTAGTAAGGTTACAGGCTTTTTCAATCTTGACGTGCGCTTTTTCCCACCTGTAGTGCTCACTAACGCGGTATTACAACGGTAATATCGTATTAAAGTAGTAGCTTCGGATGAATAAGCGCTCTTGTGCAGCTTTAATATCTTTGTGACACCGTTCTATAGGCTTTCTATAACTTTTACCTGGAAAACTGTGGGCCTCTTTCGTGGTTATAAATGAGTTAGAGCATGCTCTAACTCAGTTGCACAGGTATGCGTTAACACTTTTATACTCAAATGAAACTGAAATACGAGTCTTACATAGGTGTTTTTAACGCTTAGTGTTAGTTGGGAAACTAGCTTACACCGCAATTACTGCCGCAAACAAAACAGCTGCGCCACAACCTACGCAGCAGAAAGGGGGAAAGCAGAACCGTCGCTGTGAAACCCTTCCGGGGAATCCGCCCTGTCCAGCGAAGTTACAGTATGATGAGGATGGCTTCACCAAAGTGCAGAAGAAGAAGAAGAAGCCTACTTGACGCAATCAATGCGGTACTGGACTGACAGGACCAAATATGCTGCTACGTCCAGCGGTGCCTACGACGTTGCTATATGTGTCCCGACTACATCACTCCACGAAGGTTGAGGAGATCATGGAGTACATGAAGGTGAAGACCAACTGGACCTTGAGGGTCGAGAAGCTGGAGCCGCGTCACAACACCAACTTCAAGCCGTTTGTGGTGCGGGTTCCGACACAACATCTTGACAGATTCATAAAGGAAGAGTTTTGGCCGAAGGATGTAGTCTACCGACGTTTTCGTGGTAGGCTACGCGACACCGCGCAGCGTAACACGACGCCGTCACTTCGTGTGTCTTAGTTTATATGTATTAGTTTATTTTTATTTTAATGTTTTGTTGTGTATTGTATTTGTATGGGCCACCGTTACCTGAAATAAAGGAATAATAATAATAATATTGATGTACTCTTTCGGCGTACTCAAAAAAAATGGAACTTGACGCCCTGGATAGGCGGGTCCGTACACTGCTTACTGCGTATCGAATGCATCACCCACGGTCATCGGTAATGAGACTGTATATCCTGCGAAAGTGTGGAGGTCGACGCTTTTTAAATGCTATTAAGACTCTCTACGATCGTGAGATATGCAGTCACAGGGAATACTTCCTAGCTGTCGACGTGGGTATGCATCGAGATGTAGTGGTGGTGGACAAAGGGACTCATCCCGCTCTCCATGGCAAATGAGAACTGGCGCGAACCTGTAATACTTGACACCATCGATCGCAGGGCGGTATGGCAGAGCAAGGAGCTTCACGGACGCTTTTTCCCGGCCCTACATGGGCCTGACGTATATCAACTAGCGTCCGTAGCCTGACTGCGTTTCGGTGATCTTTTTGGAGAAACCGAAGGTTTTGTCAGTGCAATTATGGACCAAGTTATCATGACAAGGAACTAACGGAAATTTATTGTGAAGGACGGCACGGTTGACATATGTCGGGCATGTCACTGTCCGGGAGAATCAATTCGCCACATTATCTCTGGTTGTTCTCGTCTAGCTAACGGAGAATACTTGCATAGGCACAACCTTGTAGCCAGGATTATCCATCAGCAACTTGCTCTGAAATACTCTCTTGTGGAGTCGGAGGTGCCGTACTACAGGTATGCGCCCGACCCAGTTCTCGATAATGACAAAATCACATTGTACTGGGATCGGTCCATCATTACTGACAGGACTATAGTTGCCAAAAAGCCTGATATAGTGGTGTTGGACCGAATCGAGAGGCGTGCAATGATTGTAGACATAACCGTCCCACATGAGACCCTCGTGAAAGCCGAGAAAGATAAACAAATCAAGTATATTGACATGGCTCGCGAGGATGTGGATTCCGCAATCATTGTACCGATAGTCGTATCAGCCAATGGCTTAATAGCCACGAGCCTCGTCCAACATCTTAAGAGGCTTTCGTTAGGCTGCTGGATCAAGGGCTTTATTCAGAAAGCGGTACTTCTGGACATATCTCTTATTGTTAGGAGGTTCCTCTCTCTGGAGCCCTGACCGCCGGTAGCTTGGACCCTGTTCCCGATACCGATGGGCTACTATTTATTATATTTTTAAATGTTTTTTATAATTTTTTTGTTCAAATATTTAAAAATGTAATTTGTAGGAATATTTATTGAATAAAGGAGATAATAATAATAATAAATCCGCAAGGCAGTTTTGTGGCGAACTGTTGGGTACTAGCGACCCCACGGACCTGATCTCCAGGGAGAAGTCTTGTTCGTCATTTCCGGCTTGCCTTTATTGACTGGCCGAGTGAACACTGACGAGGAACAGAGCTCCCACCTCTTTGTTGCCTTACTCGGCCGGTTTGAGAGAAGATTTGCAAGTGCAAACGTGCTCGGGTGAAGGATGTATAATCCAGTAAGATGCTGGCAGGGATCTTGATCGTACTTCCGGAATTGTCCTGATAGCCGTGGTATACCTCTCCACTCCTCTAGCACCTCAGGATATGTTGCCCCCTTGGCGCTACGTCACTTTGTGCTAGCGACTCTTTTCGGGGGGCCCATTTATTGAGTGTGCAAGTCACCCCCTGCCATTTTAAAGCCGTTTTAATTGTCAATGGTCAGGCAGGGGCCAATAGTTCTTCCATAGTAAACGATTATCAGTCCAGTAAACCAGCCAAACCCATAGCGATTCATCTTTTGTTTCCATATTCTGCAATACTGCAGTCCTGCTCCAACCGGTGATTATCATTGGGTATACTTTCACAGTGCATACAGGGATAATCGTCGGTTGGTGTCCCATTCCATTTGAAATGTCTAAAGAGGCCCCTCGTACGCCTACCAAAGGACCAGGTCTCTAGGGAGCCAAGAAAGTGAAAAACAAAAAAAATATTGAGCCGTTGTTACAAAGATTGCCTTAAAATTATCTTAACTTAATGTCGGACTGTTAACACGTAGGTACATTAAGACTTGCAGTGGTCCCCAAACCAGGCGGCGCGGGCGCCTGTATCTTGGTGGCCGGAGTTCCGATATATAGAGCTTATGGCTTTTATAATGCTAAATAAAGATCTAAAGTAAATAATAAATGAGATCAGATCTAAATAAAAATCTAAAATTAATAGTGAAAACAAATAAAAGTTAAATCTACATATGTCATATCTTAAACCTGAAATTGTGTTGTTCAGAATATAAAACAAAAATTGTATTTAACTAAAACATCGAAAGGTAAAAAATAATTAAATAAGTAAGTACCTAAAACAACCGAATCAAATAAAATAAACAAATGACATGTGTTAGAGTGTGTTGATATTAATGTTTGTGAAGGTGTGTGTTAGAGTGTGTTGATGTTAAAGTTTGTGAAGGTGTGTGTTAGAGTGTGTTGATGTTAAAGTTTGTAAAAATATGTGAGAATTTGTTCCGATTCATCGTACGACAGGCCTAATAGCCATTTTTTAACTACATTTTTACACAACGGGACGGAGTCCTTTTGTGTCAATAGGCAAACTTTGTTGACTTTATTATAAATCGGGTTGGGAAGGTAGGCGGGACAACGTCTAGCTCTCAGAGAGGTGGTTCGTTGTAGTGGATATGAAAGACGCGTTTGGAAATTATAGTGATAGTTTGACCGCAGCTTTATGGTTTTGTGAGTATGGAGGTATGCATTGAGAATATACAGTTGGCGAACGCGTAAAAATTGAAACTCTCTGTACAGGGAGTCAGTCAGGTAGAGAAATGGTATCTTTTTTTAAGTTAACTTTGATAATGGCTCTCTGGGCTCTTTCTAGCTCAATCATTGTTGTTTTCCCAGCTCCACCCCAAATAGAGATTCCATATTGTAAAACCGACTTCCAAAAACAAAACACTACTTACAAAGTAAAAAATAACTTTAATTTCGGAAGTCGGTGTTTTTGGTTATTTCGTTTTTGAACACCGACTTCCGAAATAAAGTTAGTTTTTACTTTGTAGTGTTTTGTTTTTGGAAGTCGGTTTTATTTTTTCTTAAGTATAAAGTATTTTACTTTACACTTTTTAGTGGTACGCAGGTACCACTAAAAATTGAAACCACAAACAGCGTGCCAGCGTGATATTATGTTATGAACTGGTGTAAACAATCAACAGACATGCGATTTCAGAAATCCCGATCCATTTGCTATCATTGATTGAAGAGTTCCGTTGCCTACCTCCGAAGTTCTTCATCAGATCTTCACCAAATTTAAATGAGACCAGTCCGAAAAATTACTCTTCTAAACAAAAAAAGAATCATCCAAATCGGTTAACAATTGGCGAAAATATCGCTGAACAAACTTTTTTCATGGGATCACATCATCAGATCCTGACTTATACCTTCCATCATCAGCTCAGCAACATGAGATGATGGTTACCAGGCACAAATATTTGAATTGCGTTAGAAATTTTATGAAAAACAGTGTATGTGCTTATAAAATTTGAGGGTATCCCTCGATTTTCATGGGATTCCATCATCAGATTCTAACTTGGTGACAATGGGACCACCTCAAGAGTATACACTTTCGAAAAAAAAAAGAATTTTTAAAATCGGTCCAACATTGGCGGAGAAATCGGTGAACATACATAAAAAAACATGCATACAGTCGAACATAGAACCTCCTCCTTTTTGAAGAAGTCGGTTAAAAATGGACTGGCATATTGCGAAGTAAACCATTCGCATGATATATATCTTTTGGAGTACGGTCCCTCAATTTCTTTATAACATGTATAAGTTTCCTTACTCGACCCGAGAGAAATTGAATGTGGCCTTTTTAGTTGTGGCCGACCGGTTTTCGTCAATTAGGAGACCTAAATAGCGAATAGACTGTGTTTGGCTAATTGAGTCGCATGAGCAGTCTTCGCGTGAGGTGTTTTGATGGTTGTGACAAGTGTGAAATTTTAATGTTAGGTCGGGTGGTGGGTTAGATGAATGAGTTTTGTAAAATGTGATTAGTTTGGTTTTCGTTATGTTGAGTGCACGCAAGTTCTGATTGAGTGTTTGCGCTACTTTAGCTGATCCTTCTTCTGCATGACAGTAGATCTGTTCCCAGGTTCGACCGTGAAACGTGATAACCGTGTCGTCTGCGTAAGATATTAGTTCCACGTTTGTCAGTTTGATTTTCAATATGTCGTTCATGTATATTATGAATAATGTTGGGCCGAGTAGACTTCCCTGCGGGCCTCTAAAATTGATAGGGAATTGTTCACTTGAAAGGTCGCCTAATTTTACGTATTGACGGCGATTGGTGAGGTAACTGTGAAACCATTCAAGTGGTTTGCCCTTTACGCCGACTGCGTCTAGTTTTTTTAGAAGAAGTTGTGTTGAAATGGTGTCGAACGCTTTAGCTAGGTCTAAAAAGATCGACATGCACCGATCACCCTTTTCTATGGTTGCTCATATGAAGTTAGTCAGTCGTGAAGCCACGTCTTCAGTTGATTTTCCGTTTTAAAACCGAATTGACTGTCTGAAATAACGTTGTGTTTTTCAAGAAAATTTGTGAGATGGATGTTTACTACCTTTTCCAAGATTTTAGAAAAAATGCTGAGAAGTGCAATTGGTCTATAATTTTCAGGTTTATCCTTAGGACCACTTTTATGAATGGGGCTTACTGCTGCAATCTTCGATTGTTCAGGAAAAACTCCGACGTGTACTTGCTAGTGAGTGATGTTTTTGTTTCTGATAATCTTGTCAGTA
This sequence comes from Lacanobia oleracea, assembly GCA_950371165.1. Taxonomy (NCBI): domain Eukaryota; kingdom Metazoa; phylum Arthropoda; class Insecta; order Lepidoptera; family Noctuidae; genus Lacanobia; species Lacanobia oleracea. The sequence continues at coordinate 13,474,169 of OX493385.1, forward strand.
TTGTATCGGCCAAGTTTTTACCTACGGATGTGAAGTAGGAGTTGTACTCATTAAGGGATTTGACAGGGTCGGCTGAGCTTATTACTAAGTTGGATGTATTGCATCTTTGGCCGTTGGGATTGAACATGGATTTTAGAACTTTCCATAGCTTTTGGGCATTTTTGTTGTTTTCCTGTATTTGCCTGCTTTCGTATTCAATTCTAACATTCCGCAAGAGATTGTTGCAGAAGTTTTTGTAACGGATGTAGATCAGCTTCTTGGTCTCATTATTGGGGTCGCGCCGTAACGATAGATGTAACCTGTCGCGGTGTTTCATGCATCTAATGAGTCCAGGTGTGATCCATGGCTGAATGTTGTATTTGTTGCGGGGAAGTTTAACTTGGCTTGTACGTGTTTGTACTAATTTGGCAAGAGTGCCGATAAAAGAGTCAGCGACAGAGGCTGCGCGGTTTTGCTTAAGGGAATCAGTCCAATCAGTTTTGGCTAATTGTTTGACAAAATCGTCCTCATTTAATTTAAGTGCTCAGCGATTTTATTAGGTCTAGTGTAAGCTTTTTTAAGAGGAATGTTGGCTATTGGATGGCATTCTGTGTGTGCACCATTGAAGTTCGGTAAGGTCATGATGACCTTTAACGGCGAGGAAGTATTCTGTTCTGTTTTTCTGTCAGCTAGTGATACTATAGCTGCTGTAAGGTCCGTTATGAACGGCCGTAATCTGTTTTCCCCGTCGTCTTCTATTTTCTTCGGTGGTGCCATCTGTTTAGTCACTTCATCGACTTTCGGCTCTAGTTCCGGTACTTGCGTTCGACGAGAGTCCACTATCGGTACGGAGTCTAAAGGGGGAGACGGTTGCTGCTCGCAGCTTCTATCTATTCTATTCTGCTCGCAGTTTCTGTCTGGTCTATTCTGCTCGCAGTTTCTATCTATTCTATTCCGCTCGCAGTTTCTGTCTGTTCTATTCTGCTCGCAGTTTCTATCTGTTCTATTTTGCTCGCAGCTTCTATATATTCTATTCTGCTCGCGGTTTCTATCTATTCTATTCCGCTCGCAGTTTCTGTTTGTTCTATTCTGCTCGCAGTTTCTGTCTGTTCTGTTACGGATGTCTCCCTCAGCGGTGTTGGTCTCTCTCTGTTGGTCAGGAAAAGGTTCAGCTGCCTCTTCCAGCCAGGAACGCACGTACTCGTCGTTCGAGTTTCTATCTTCTATATATGTTGGGTTGGAGCAATGCGGAGGATGCTAAGTCTTTGCGAATCCTATGCGAGGGCCCACGGGCTCAAGTACAATGCACTCAAGAGTGAACTGATGGTTTTCAAGGCTGGTAATAAAAGCTACTCTAAAGTACCACTTATCACACTGGACGGCATACCATTAAAAAAAGTTACTAAATTTAAGTACTTGGGCCGATTTAGATGTGGAAAGGGAGCGCAGGTCGCTGGCTGTCCGATGCTGTATGTTGGCCCGTAGGTTCGCCCGTTGTACTGCACAAGTTAAAGTAACGCTTTTTAAAGCCTTCTGCCAATCCTTTTACACGTGCAGCCTGTGGGTGAACTTCACGCAGAAGGCATATAGCGACCTGCGCGTCCAATATAACAATGCTTTCCGGGTGTTGTTGGGGCTGCCGCGTTTTTGCAGCGCGTCCGGTATGTTTGCCGACGCAAATGTTGACAGCTTTTCAACCGTCATGCGCAAGAGATGTGCATCATTATTATATCGGTTTCGCGCCAGCCCCAACACTATCCTGAGGACGTTGGCAGACCGCTGGGACTCTCCGATTCTAGGACGCTGGATACGACTCCATGCGGTGAAGTAGATTGGGATGGGAAAGTCTCTAGCGGGTTTACTTAGTTTGAAATTTATATAATTAATAAGGCATTTTATACTGGTACTAACAAATTATGGAACTTGATTCTGAATTAAATGTTTATTATTATTATTATTATATTCGTCGTCCGATTCTTGTTCGGCTCTCTGAAGTGCTAATTGTGCAAGCTCCAACTTAATCTTGAGTAAGTCTTCGCGTGCCTTTGTGACTCTTCTATAAGACCGCGTCGTCCTTCCCACGGTCGACGGCGGCTTGTCACGTTCGATACGTTCGATACGGGCGTCACCCCGGGTAGTCACCGGCAGGTTTCGGCTGTATTTTCTATCTGTCGGCTTCAGTGTACTATCTGAAGGCGTTTCAAATCTGGTTCCCTTTCTTGAGGTTGATGATTCAGATCCTAAAGTCGATTCTTCAAACTGTTATATGTCCCTGGATAAGGCTTCAGTAAAACTTGAACTAAAGTTTTTTCTTCAAACTATTTCTATGTTCTCGGATAATTCTTCGAAGTCCCCAATCTTCAAAGTCCAGAGTTGCTCTGAATCTTCTAAGTGTAAAATTAAGTCCAAATTCTTCAAAAAATTTCTATGTCCCGAATCAATCTATATTTTCTGTGTAGAATCTTCTCAAAATTTTCAAAGTCCAAATTCTTCGAAAATTTTCTATGTCCCGAATCGATGTTCAAATCTTCTATGTTCGGATGATCAAAATTTTCTAAGTCCCAGTATGAATCTTCAAAATTTTTCTAAGTGCCACTGTGCCAGCTTCTATCTTCGAAAAATTTTCTAAGTGTCGGGTTCAATCCTCAAATTTTTTTTGTCTCGGGTTCAATCTTCAAAAAATTTTCTAAGTCCAGGTTGAATTTTCAAATTTTCTCAAAGTTCAGAATTCTTCAAAATCTTCCAAGTTCAGACGCAATCCTTCAGTGTTTCAGGAAAATTTTCAAAGTCCAAAGTTTCGGGGTGAGTCCTTAAGGGTGGCTTGAAGGGTAGTTTTCTTCAAGGGTAGTCCTCACGATGAACCACGATGCTGAGCTTGAGGCTTCTTAACTGGAACGTATGTTGACGGATAATTTCGGATCCGCCTCAGGGTGAGTCAAGGGTTGCTCTTGAAAGGTAGTTTTCTTAAAGGGTAGTCCTCGCGATGAACCACGCTGCTGGGCTTAAGGCGTCTTCACAGAAACGCCAATCGACGACTGACTTCGGATCTGTTTCGGATGAGTCTTCAAGGGATGATTCTTGAAGGGTTGATTCGGGATCGGATACCAATTGACATACTGCTAAGAAACAAGATACGGGGTGCGTATGTTTGGCTCTTGTGCCAAACTATATCGAAGGGGCTTCGGCTTGATTCTTCAAGACTTGTTTCTTCAAGGGTTGATTCTTCAAGGGATGATTCGGGAACGGATACCAATTGACATACTGTTAAGAAACATGATACGGCGTACGGATGTTTGGCTCGGACGTGCCAAACTATATCGAAGGGGCTTCGGCTTGATTCTTCAAGGCTTGTTTCTTCAAGGGTTGATTCTTCAAGGGTTGATTCTTCAAGGGTTGATTCGGGAACGGATACGTTTTGACATACTGTTAAGAAGCAAGATGTACGGGGTGCGTAGATCCGGCTCTCGAAGGACCAAAAAATTTGGTCCGGAATCCGGCTCGCATGGACCAAAAAATGTACCGGACGGGCGTGATCGACTGGAACGGGGGTTGTGATGGGGTAGGTCTATCCTTCTTCTACTCCTCCGATGTGAACTGTGACCGACCGACTGTGTCCAGCCGCGCTGACGTCCTGTACCGGGAACTGAGGTTCTCCGCACCACACGTACAACGTTCTTCTATTTTGCCAATTACTTGCTGTCTTCGGGGTAGATTGGGGTGCAGGATGAATGCTTACCAGGGTTAAATAATAGGCAGAAATTTGACAACACTACAGCTAATGGTTTAAGGGCAAATTCGCGAGTACTGCGATTCTATTTATAGATTCTATATTTCTTCTGCCGGTGACTACGAGTTTCTATTTTTGAACAATTTACTAAGGTACGAGGTTACCTTACCTTAACGAGGCCCAAAAACCACTACTTAACTGTTTCGGTTTTATTTAGCTGTACATTTTCACTATAGTTCATCCACATTTCTGGCTATATCTAGGTCTATTCTAGGTCTGGATAGGGGTTGATGCACCTCTATGCAAATCCCCCGAAATTCCCCGTCGAACGGGGTGGAAACCAACCCTTCAACCCTGCCCACTAGTGGGCTTGTTGCATTTAACTGTTGAAACTGTTTACAAGTTTGAACTTGTTTACTATTAAGGGTTGATTTCCCGGAAAACTGCCCCATGGGCTATGAAACTATCTGTATTCGGGTAGGTGCATCATCCCTCCATCCAGATACACAACTTATGAAGCCACCCCTCTAAGGGTGGAGGTACTGCAGGTCAGGAACCCGGAAGGGGATAAAAATCTGTTTTTCCTTTTTTCACGTTTGCGGCCTTATGCCTTGCCTGACCATGAAGATGTGTACATATCTGGATAGGGCTGAGTGCCAGGTTTCCAGTGCCTATGGTTTAAGACCTATATTCCCAGATTCTTTAAAGACTTAGTACTGAAGGTGTCTGTACATGGTAGTTTTCTCCATCCACCCTACTATCTTTGAGTGTGAAATGTCTATTATTTGTGTACCTTCGTTTTGGTTGATTTCCATCAACCAATCAGAACACGCCTTCTGGGTGCTATCAGGAATGTGTAGGGGAAATGTGTAGCCCTACCTATCTGTTTTAATTTTCTATGAAAATAAGTTTTCCCCAGAACATCTTTTACGTGTTTGGGGAAAAACGACAAATATACGGTTTTTAATCGATTACATAGCTTATAAACTATCACTATGCGAGTACATAAGCTCCTAAGTTTTAGTACATAGGCTTACGACTATAGGTACATGGGCGCTATCTATGCGAGTTACACAATGCTAAATGCTTCTCCGCGAATATTTCTATGACTATTTGAGTATATAAGCTCCTAACTTTTAAATATATAAGCTTACGACTATAGGTACATAAGGCTGTTTATGCGAGTTATACAAAGTAAAATGCTCCGTCGCGAACACATCTAATACTCGCTTGTGCGGCATTGTGAATGCGTCCCATACTAAGAGTTTGCACTGCTGCAAAAGGACTCCCCGGCAACTGTTTTTGGTAATATTGCATTTTGGGGTATCTTCGCTTGTAAGATTAAGCAGCAAATTAAACCACCAACAATTTAATCCTCAATCAATACCAAAGCGTTGTTAATGATCATGTCATTGTGAGCGCCATCTAGCCCTATGCGCAAATCTTTTGATAAAGCGTCCTTGTATATTTATCCTACAGCTGGTGGGGGTTGGTTAGTCCGCGAGTGCTCATTCATGTCTACTGACCTGATGACCAATGATGACGACAATAGATCGTGGTGAGATAAATGAAAGTGATAGTAGACTGTATAACAAGAAATTATAATGGACTAAATATAAAATTACAACGGTACGGTTGGTTTACGTTAACTACAAAAATATGGTAATGTAATATGCGCGAGCGCAGCCGTGCTCGGAGATGAGCAACTGCTGACAGGCTAAGCAGATCCAGGTACTTCTGATGATGGAATCCTGGAGTAATGGGGGCAACTCTTCACATTTTATAGGCACACTTGAAGCGATTTTTGAAGAGTATTTTCTCGGAGTGGTCTCATTTCATTTTAGTGAAAATCTGATGAAGAACTTCGGAGATAGGATGAACGGAACTCTTCAGTAAATTATAGCAAATGAACCTGGATTGCTGAAATCGCATGTCTGTTTATTGTTTACACCAGTTCATAACATAACATCACGCTGGTACGCTGTGAAGGGGTACGCACATGTGAATTTAAATTTAGTTGTGAAGATCGTGTGCGTCATCCCAGCGGAAGTGTCGTTTTTTTTAATTTCGTTTTAGTAGATATTTAGTGTATGACGTCTTGTAAATATGGCAAGTACGAATTTGTGCATCCAACCATTAGGGAGTTATTCAACAAAAAAGTTTCCGCTGGGATGACGTCAACCCAACGGAACTTATTTTTTCCAATGGACGTACAAGAAAAAAAATACCAAAGGTACAATAATTAGTGTGTATTTGTGTGTAAATGTGTACTTACATATGTTAAAATTAAATTTGTGTGTCATGAAACTGCGGAGATATTTAAGTTTCCGCTGCGCTGACGTTTGGCTATTTGATGAAAATCATATAAAACGGTTAAGTACAGAGTTGTATTTTTTACACACGTTGCTTTAAATTTGTGTAATTTTTGCGAAAACTGAATTTGAAAAAAGCATACCGTTCAGAACTTATATTTGTAAAAGTAAAATAAGGTTATTAGGTCCTACAACACTACACAATGTACTACAATAGGGATTCTAGAGCCTAACTTATGACGTTTATTTGTACCTTGTAAGGGTCTACAATGTCCTCCAAGTTTCAATTATGCTCCTTCTGGATAGGCTCGCTGCATCATCTCTGACATAGACAGTCAAGAGCAAACACATAACAAATAAAAAAAAAAAAAATTATGTGCTATTTGTAATTAATGAGCAATGGCATCATTTTATTAGGACCGAAGTACTATGTTTTATGACATCCGATTTTGTAGGACTATTTTAAAGAAAAACAAAATAAACATATTCCAATATTTAGTGTATTAATGCAACTATTCACATGTTAAATTTCAGCTCATTACACTGAATATTAAAGATATATAAATAAAAATACCAGAACCACCACATAACATGGATAATCGGACCAAGACTGAATGGCTATTAAAAGGCACCCATCTTCTATCCTAATATACAGGTTATTTGTAAAACACCAGCAACCTCTTAGGCAGTGAAAGTACTCATGATTATAAGCAACTTTTAAAAAATATCAGCTGTTTCATACAAAATGCAATATTTAGCCAATGAAAATGTATGAAACAGCTGATATTTTTTTCGGGATTTCGGAGTTCTCCCAAAGTAAAAGTTGCTTATAATCATGAGTACTTTCACTGCCTAAGAGGTTGCTGGTGTTTTACAAATAACCCTGTATAAAGCTGAAGAGTTTGATTGTTTGTTTGAACGCGCTAATCTCAGGAACTACTGGTCCGATTTGAAAAATTCTTTCAGTAATAGATAGCCTATTTATCAAGGAAGGCTAAGACAATTGGAGGAGCGGAGCAGTAATGACAGTTGTGACGCAGACGAAGTTGCGCGTGTCAACTAGTTTAGTATAAAGAGCTGTCCAAATAGACTAGCGTTAAGTATATTATTACATACAGTCCACTGATTTGAGTAGTCGCAAATAAACCTGCATGCAAACTACACGTTGTTTTTTTTAAAAATCCCGGTCAAATAAAAGTGAACCTTAATTAATGAACATTTGGTCCGTAATCGAACCGGATAGTGCTAATGAGCTTCGAGCCCGTCCGACTCGCGTGAACAAAAGATTTTTACCTGAGTGAGATAAGGAGTCGACCGGTGTCAATTTTTGCCAATGTGTTATGAGTTATATGCAATTTTATTAACGAACGAGTTATTACGGTAAAATTTATTGACTAGAAACTGTTACTTGTTTACAAGGTGTATGTGACTTTTGGAGAAAATCATAATAACAGTACATTGAGTGAGCGTTTAAAGAGATTTAAGTTGACAATCTGTTATTTAGTGAGAACTTATTACCTAAAACCAGTGACTATTACAAGTGTTTGCTGTGATCGCTGCACGTGTTTATTTGTTACCAAAATGGAAGCACGTCTTTCGCAACAAGATGAGTTGTACGAGAATTTAAAAAAAGCAGATAAAAATTATAGGAAGACACCGAAAGACAGAATTAAACGCATGTACTTAGAAACGAGATTGGACGTGCTAGAACAATTATTTAAGGAGTTTAAAGATGGACACAAGGAGATTGTTGCTAAAGCGAAGAATAAGGGAGAATGCTTATTTTACTGAAGAAAAATATGAGAGTTTTGAGGAGTTATATGTGCAGTATAAATCAAGTTTGAGAGAAGCTTTGCAACAGTTTGTGCCCACAGTTTCTGAGTTACCTTATTCAGCTGTTACTAATAGCGCGACCAATAATTGCACTGATGTGAAACTACCTCGCGTACAATTACCTAATTTTGGGGGTAAATACGAAGAATGGCAAACCTTTTATGATATGTTTTCCTCATTAATACACAATAGTAGGAGTATTTCATCGGTACAGAAATTACATTACCTTAAGTGCACTTTGAGTGGAGAAGCGTTAAACCTACTCAGTAATTTTTCGACGACTGATTCAAATTATGAAGAAGCATGGAAGCAGTTAGTTCGGCGTTATAATAACAAGCGTTATAACTGTAATGCGATTATGAGGAATTTATTTGGCGCCAAGAAAATTGTAAATGAGTCAGCCAATGCATTTAAGAGTTTGTTGGATACGACTTCTGCTTGTCTTAAGTCTTTGGAGAACTTGGGGATTAGTACCGCCACGTGGGACGCAATTGTCGTACATCTAGTCATTTCGAAACTGGACACAGAATCACTTAGACAATGGGAGCAACATGTGAATATGGTCTGTGATGACTTTCCTACATGGGCACAGTTACAAGATTATTTAGAGTATCGATTCAGATCGTTGGAAATGATTGATACGAACGGGAACCGCGCCGCACAACATAATACTAAGCCTAAGTCAAAATCATTTCACGCATCAGTTGAGAAAGAGGAAAAATCGAAGGCTAAACCAGAGAGCATTATCTCAACCATCAAAGAAAGACAAGACTTCATACAAACGAGTAAAGTATGTTTTAATTGCCTAGCACCTACTCATGCGGCAGTTAGGTGTCGGCAGGAGTTTAGCTGTAAGAGATGTGGCAGAAGACATCACACGATGCTACACTTTGTGAGGGAGAACCGGGAGCCAACCAGCAGCAAGGCGGTGGCAGCCGCAGTGCGTGAGTCACAGGAGACAGCGAGTACAACACGAGGTGACACACTGGTGACTGCTACATTTTCTAGAGGCGAGCTACAACCCAACAGCGTGCTGCTTGCGACGGCTACGGTCAAGGTATTCCGTTCTAACGGTTTTAAACAAATAATTCGTGCTCTGCTTGACCAAGGGTCACAAGCATCTTTTATATCTGAGTCAACTATGCAATTACTAGGTCTTGTACGCAAACCAGTAAGTGGTTGGGTGTCAGGGCTGGGAGATGGTCGTATGAGAATTAAACACACGGTCTCACTTCGCCTGGAATCACGTCATAATCGAGCTAGTTATATCTTAGTTAACGCTTATGTGTTGCATTCTTTAACGTCATTACTTCCTTCAACAAATTTGAGCTCTCAAAAATGGGTGGAAATTGAACATCTTCCTTTAGCTGATCCTACTTATGCGACGCCAGGCAAAATAGATATTTTGCTAGGTGCAGAGGTTTATAGTGAAATATTACTTGATGGGATTATGAAGCATCCTGATTGTAATTTGATAGCACAGAATACTGTGTTTGGATGGATTTTGTCAGGTAGAATGTCAAAAGGATCTCGAGCGTTAGGAAAAGATAATCTCATTAGCATGCATGTGCAAATTAAAGAGGATGAGTTACTTAAGAAATTTTGGGAGATGGCAAATGAGCCTAATTTAATAAAGAAAGAAATGAGTAATAGCGAGAAAGTATGTGAAGATTTGTTTGATTTAACTACAGTAAGAGATAATGAAGGGCGTTTTGTAGTGAGATTACCTTTTGCGACAGACGATCCAAAGTGTCAATATGGTAATACGGAGGTAAGAGCAATAAAGAGGTTAGAGTATTTAGAGCGAAAGCTATGGAAAGATTCAAAATTGAGAGAAGAATATAATAAAGTGATGAGCGAGTATTTGAGTATGAACCATATGAGACTGGTTTCTAAGAGTGAGTTGCAAAATTCGAAGGCTGTCTATCTTCCTCACCATGCTGTGGTGAGAGAAGATAAAGACACCACGAAAGTGAGAGTCGTTTTTGACGCTTCGAGCAAAGGTGACAACAGTGTGTCACTAAATGATGAGCTTCTTGTTGGACCAAGATTACAACAAGATTTGAGGCATATTTTGATGAGATGGCGTCATTATAAAATCTGTATCGTAGCCGATACTGTTAAAATGTATCGGATAGTGAGAGTGGCGGACGAGGACACAGATTTCCAGAGAATTGTCTGGAGATTTGATCCTTTGGAGCCTATACAACGTTACAAATTGTTACGTTTAACGTTCGGTACAGCATGCGCGCCATATCTAGCTGTCAAGGTATTACACAGACTTGCCGAGTTAGAAGAGGAGCAGTATCCATTAGCTGCGAGAATAACTAAACAATGCTATTATATGGATGATTTAATGACCGGTTGTGACACCGTTAATGAGGCCATACAAATTTATGAGGAGATGAATGAGTTAATGAGGAGTGGTGGTTTTGAGTTACAGAAATGGAATAGTAATAATGAGAAGTTTTTAGAGCAAATTGGCAAGACTGAACTGATTGACAAGCAATCCATAACATTAAATAATCTAATCAAAGTGTTAGAATCGTGTTGGAATAGAAAAAATGTTAATTTTGAATACAAGTTAAATTTACCTGAACCGAAAGATTTAGTCACTAAAAGACAAGTATTATCTGAAGTCGCGAGATTGTACGACCCTTTAGGCTGGATTGCCCCAGTGATAGTAAATGCTAAGATTTTAATTCAGAAACTGTGGAAATCTGGTCTTGAGTGGGATGAGTGTTTGACGGATGAATTACTTTTTGAATGGTTTAAATACAGACAAGATTTAATAGATTTAAAAATTCTTAAAATACCCAGGTGGGTAAATTTTATGCAAGATTGCAAGAGAGAGTTACACGTGTTTTCGGATTCTTCAAAATCAGCTTTTGCGGCAGCTGTTTACCTACGAGTGATTGATAGTTCGAATAGAGTGTATGTACATTTGCTGACCGCAAAGACCCGAGTTGCCCTAATCGTAAAGGAAATTTCTATTCCACGAATTGAATTATGTGGCGCCACCTTAGCGGCCAAGCTCATATGTGAGGTATCACAAGTGAGGTACCTAAACAACATCTCTATGGATGGACCGACTCCACCATAGTGTTAGCATGGCTCAAGGGAGGCTCAAGTCGTTGGGCAACATTTGTTAGCAACAGAGTGTCCACTATTTTAAATATTATGGATTATGACCAGTGGAGACATGTGTCATCAGAGACAAACCCAGCGGATTGTGCTTCGCGTGGTTTGTTGCCAAAGGAGTTGAGTGAGCATGCATTGTGGTGGAGAGGACCGCAATGGTTGTCAGAAACCACACTACACGCTGAGAGTCAATGTATTGAGGATACACATGAAGAAGAGCGAATTCGATCTTTAACTGTTATCTGACGTTGACGAGGATTTTTTTTTGGTCAAAATACTCATCTTTAACTAAACTACTAAAAATTGTAAACGAGTTTTAAATTATAAATTCAAGAAAGATAACAGACCTAAACTAACTAAATTTATTACACCAATTGAAATGAACGACAGTTTAATAGCATGCATTAAACAAGTACAAGAACGCGAGTTTTCATTTGAAATAAAACAGATAAAGAGTCGAGGATGTGTGCCTAAAAAGAGTAAGCTAAGATCTCTTTGTCCCTTTTTAGACCAAAAAGGGATACTAAGAGTGAGTGGGCGGATAGAACAATCAAATGTGTGTTATGACACGAAACACCCGATAATTATGCCCGCTAAAAATCATTTGACCAAGGTTATTGTTGCGGACGCACATGCAAAAACATTACACGGCGGTCCGCAAGCTATGTTAGGCTTTCTTAGAACAAAATATTGGATATTACGTGCAAAGGAACTTGTCAAAAAATATTTTAGAGAGTGCACTATTTGTTTGAGATACTCCACAAGAAAGACTACACCCCTAATGGGCCTGCTTCCAAAGGCTAGGTTAAAACCCAGTAAACCATTCAAATCTACTGGTGTGGATTACTGTAGCCCTATTTTTATTAGATTTTCGCCAGGCCGTGGAGCTAAGTCTTATAAAAGTTATATTAATTGTATATTCGTGTGTATGGTAACCCGAGCAGTCCACTTAGAAGCAGTAACCGATATGACTGCCAAAGGTTTTATTGCTGCGTTCAGAAGATTTACTGCTCGTAGAGGTCATTGTCAAGATTTATATATAGTGACAATGGCACTAACTTTGTTGGAGCCGATAAACAAATGCGAGACATGTTTAATAGTGCTAAGTCTTATCTTCCTGGAGAATTAACTGAATTACTTTCTTTAGAAAGAACCACCTGGCATTATATTCCTCCCCACTCGCCTAACTTTGGCGGGCTCTGGGAGTCCTCGGTGCGTAGCACAAGACCCATTTAAAAAAGGTAGTAGGAAATAGTACCTACGAGGAAATGTCGACTGTCCTGGCGCAAGTGGAGGCGTGTTTAAACTCGAGACCGATTTCTTTGTTGAGCGATGACCCAAATGACCCTCTCCCCCTGACACCGGGTCACTTCTTAGTTGGTGAACCGTTGTTAAATATTGCAGATGAGGTTTACACTAACGTGAATGTAGTTGGTTTAGATAGATGGCGATTAACGCAAAAAAATGTGACAGATTTTTGGAATAGGTGGTATAAGGAGTACGTAGTTAATTTAAATCAAAGGTATAAGTGGAACACTAAACATGATGAACCAGAATTAGGCGATGTTGTTGTTTTGAAAGACGATAATATTCCGCCAGCAAAGTGGACACTAGGTAAAGTTATCAAAAAATATCCTGAACCAGATAATGTAACTCGAGTCGTATCTATTAAGTGTAAAACCGGAGAATTTAAACGGCCAGTGAGCAAAATTTGTATTCTTACAAAATTATATTTTATTATGTTTGTTATTGTTTGTAAATTACTTTGTCAAAACCCGTTTTAATTGTATAAAGTTACGTGTTTGCATACTTACCTGATACTTAAAGAGTTTTCAACTAACCCTATAAGTAGCTATACATACACTGAGATTCGCACTAATCACCTGTTTACTATCAACCTGTTTTTTTTTCTATCAATGTATGTAGTTGTTTACGATTAGGTTGCGCCAGCTTGTTAGATTCATGTGCTGTTTACGATTAGGTTGCGCCAGCTTGTTAGATACATGTGCTGTTTACGATTAGGTTGCGCCAGCTTGTTAGATTCATGTGCTCACCTACTTACCGTCGATAAGGAAGATAAGTTTTATTGTGATTCAGTTGTTATTAGTTTTATGATGTTTTGAGAGTGATTTCTTAAGTATTTTTGTTTACATTTGTTAAGTTAAGTTTGAGCATTTGTAAATCAACCTTTTTGGTTTGTGTAAGGTAGTTTTATTTTAAAAGTGTAGTTAAAGAACTAGGTATGTTCTTTGGCGGGCGGAATGTTCAAATAGACTAGCGTTAAGTATAAGTTTTAACATACAGTCCACTGATTTGAGTAGTCGCAAATAAACCTGCATGCAAACTCCACGTCGTTTTCTTTAAAAATCCTGGTCAAATAAAAGTGAACCTTAATTAATGAACAGAGCTAAATTTCCAGTATAGTAAGTTCAAATTCAATTTTCTCGAAGGTACCATTTGTTTTTTGTTAGAGTAACAATTGAGTGCTAATTATTTACTAAATGGACACACAATTCTTGAACAAGTTACTAGTACTTAAGCTACTAATTAATTTCGTGATAAATACAGTGGATTGCTTGTTTTTAGGATTCCGAACAAAAAAACCGTAACCTTATAGGATCACTCGAGTGTCTGTCTGTCCATCTGTCACAGCCAGTTTTCTCAGGATCCACTGAACCGATTCTGTTGAAATTTGGTACAAATATGGATTTCTGTGACCCAAACACGGAAGCGTCACGTAAATTATTAAATTTTTAGTATGGGAGTCACTTTTGGGGGTCAAAATAGAAAACAAAAAAAAAAGTATTGAAAAATATCGTGACGTATCAAATGAAAGGACTTACTGTGAGGGTTTTACTTAATTTTTTTTTTCATAATTTTATAATAATGGTTTTGAAGTTATTCTAGAAATTAGACGAAAAATGCCTCATCTCCGAAACTACTGAGCATAAAATTTTGAAAAAATTGGAGACAATAGATCTTTACCTATAGATTAGGTATAGGAAAATCTATACGAATTCTATACTTAGTGTTAAAATAACATGTTAAAAAAAAGAAATTCGTTCGGAACCCTATGCACGCGCGTCCGACTCGCACTTGTCCAGTTTCTTTTTCTTAAACTTATAAATTTAAAACGAAAATAATTTCATCTGTATTTACAAATGCATTTATTTGTCAGAATAGTAGTACCTAGTTGTTACACTAGGTAATTATTACGTCCGTGTTGCATGGTACAATTTGAATTTATCGATTAACTAATAATACCTAATTAGAAAAAAGGTATTGACACAAGTAGGTAATAAACTGAAATGTGGAAAATTCCAACTGTCTTACCGTTTACATATTATGGTCTAAGTAAGATCCAGTCTAAGAAATATATACCCTCACATGTTATTTAATTCTAATATACCTATAATAAATGATAGATAGTTTAGATTGACACGTTGGAAGTGGGTTGCCTAGTTAAAACATGTGCAAATGACGTTAAACAATAAATTGTTTAATCTCATTTTTTTGACCAACTTCCCTCATTTGTTATTTATAAAAGTCGACCATCAGTTAATAGAATATACCCCAAGGAATAGAAAAAATATGGGTTGGCTACTTTCCCTCTGTGCAACTATGGGGTTGCCAAGGTTTAAACAGGTAGGTAAATGTTGATAATATACCCCCATAAGTTATTTAATCGAAATACATATCAAGTGAAAGCTTTATTTATTTACAATCCAACCGTACTAAGAACAACCGTACTTGATAAGGCAACCATCAAAAAGTGTGCTAAGTCCATGGTTGCCTGGATTTAAGATGTTAAATTATCTGCACGAGCGTTGAAGGGGGATTTTTCCGATCATGAAAGCGCGGATTGCTTAGGGTCGCTCCCGCTTGGTAACGCTACATACTTATACCTACATTGTTTATGTTTTTAGATATTACGTACCTGAGCACACCTTAAAGTACTTTACTTAGTTTATTTAATACTAGCTGTCCCCCGCGGTTTCGCGCTTCCAGAAATTGGATACCTACCCTACCTACCCATTATTTTTGGTTTTCAAACCTTAACTTTTTAACCGCTTGTCTGTAGCGCCTGTTTGTAGGAGCCTTTAACTTAACGTTAAAGGCTCCAGCCGCAACAAACAGGCGCGCACAACCTTACCACTTCGTATCACAATCGTTCATCTCAGTTACTAATTGTTTAACCTTACTAAATTCTAATTGTTTATATCACAATAATCTCTTATTAATCACTTTCTTCGTATCACAATCGTTCATCTTTAAGCTAACAAGTAAATGTTATATCCTTAACTAACCCTGTTTAACCTTACTAAATTCTAATTGTTTACATCACAATAATCTCTTATTATTCGACTTTTTCCTTTTCTCATAAATCAAACTATAATAAATCTTTGAATCACAATTGTTTACCTATTCTTTTTTTGCTTAGGTACCAGTTATTAATTCTTAACATCACATTTTATTTTATAGATAATGAGGAATAAGTGTAGATATATTAACACTTATTCCTCAGTATCTATAAAATAGGTAGGTACGTAATAAGTTTTGATTACGTATTAAGTACCTAGATCAAATGCAATGATATACGAATTTATAATAAGTAGGTATAGTTATTGCAATTCACGAGCGCACTTTTCATTTAGATGTGTGTTGAACTGTTATTTGTACAGTATGGACGCGCGGACGCTATTACTTGGCGGCCCTGAAGTTAGGCTCTACGAAATTTAAAGCTTGTGCACTTGTTAACAAAATAAAGGGTTTACCTATTATGAATGACGTCCGCGCGCAACTGTTCGCTTCGTCAGGCACACACAAGCGCAATGTGTGCGTGACGTGTACGTACACGAGACCTACGCGCAAAGGCTCGAGTGCGCTTATATAATTGCAACAACTATAATATTAGAATTACGCAGTCTCCTGCGTCATGCGATAGGTGAGGACGCCGTGACGTCTCTCCAGCCACGCCTCAAAGAGGGGACTTACCGCCGCAATCGTGGCGTGCCCAGTCTTATTTATACCTATACCTACCTACTGAATATTATATGCAACTAACATAAGAAGAAATTGAAATAGGTAAGTACTTACCTCTCCATCACTTCTAAGTTGTAGATTCTAATAATAATTCATCTAAGTCTGTAGATTCTAATAATAATTCCTCTTCGTCCTTCTAATATTCTGATTAATTCCTCAGTAGTCGTCATTTTATCGACAATGCACAAATAGCCACGAACAACTTTAATGGAACTTTCCATTCGTTTCATCCGCTCGTGACGTAGGCAGCCGTCGTATTAATGCGACAGCCGCGCTAGACTAGCTAGAGAAATATATTGCAAGCATAGGCGTCTAGGGATGGAGGAGCCATAAGGCTGATTTAAAATAAAAACATAAAAAACTTTTTGACTTTTTTTATCGATACAATGATTGCCCCTCCTTAATTATTGTACGTACCTATTATTTTGTCGATTTGTAGCCAGCCAAGCGCTTAAAAGGTTAACAGAATTTTGGTGAGCCTAGCTAAATACAATTATTCAAATCAGTCCAGCCGTTTCAAAGTTTTAGTGAGTATAACCATCATTCCTACCTTTCCGCTATCCCACAGCGCTCTTACCTATACAAGGAGGCAAAAGTTTTGACAGTGCGTTAACTTTTTATCTTGAACATCATACTTATTGAAACAGCACCCATTACTTACCTATCATCCCACAGCCTCATATTGCAAAAGACGGTACGACCCTGTAGATCGCCGTCTCATACACCACTCTACTACCCAATTTTCAAAGCGGTTTTTCTGCCATCTAGGTGGTTTTCTATTTAAATAAACAGGATGGCACCTATAGTTAACCTCACTAAGGCTATGTCAAAAAGAAAGTTACTGCCCTACTACAGCAACTAAATTATGAGGACACTGAAAACTTACTTACCTATATGGTGTAATATCGTAGCTAAAACAATAACTTTACTAAATACAAAATTTCCTTACATTATTGGTCTAGGCTTCAAATTGAATAAAAAAATAAGACATAAAAGAAAAAAAGGTTTAAACACTGTAGGTATTACTTACCAAGTCCCGTTCTTCTATCACAACACAGAGTCACATAATATTATATAACAGTATCATTCAATACCGCACGCCAAAAAAAAAAACCTTAACACAACACACACACACGCACACACACACATATAACCTAGGTAACAAAAGTTTATGGCTAGAATTTCTTCTTATAATGTTGATTTTATTGTTTTTTCACCTTTTATGTTGCCAGTGTACAAGTACATAACAAATTAAAATTTATAATTTTGTAAAAGAGCGGAGACCTGGTGTCCTGAAATGCAGCCCTAGAGCTTAGTTAGACACCAGTCTCCCACAATATTTAAGTTGTCTGACTCTGATACCCTGTAATATGTATATTGTAATATTGTGGTGAGAAAATAAATATTTATTATTATTATAACGAACAGCAATTCAGCAATTATTATAATTATATAAGAAAAAAAAAACATAAAATTGTAATTTTGTGTCTGTGACAAAAATTATCTAACCCACTTGACTTTTATTCGCTAATAGTCAAGTGGGTTAGATAATGTTGGTCACAGACCCTACCAACGTAGGTAAGTCGTTGATTTTTCTTTGCTTAGTTTAAATGATTATATTTTATACAATATACAATAAATTTACACTGCAAAAATCTTAAATTAATTATTTCAAGTAAATATTTACATTCCTTAAAAACTAGTCTTAACATACTGACTGTTGTACCTGGTGCATGCGCTAAACCGGTATGTATACGTAGCGGTACCAAGCGGCAGCAACCCTATGCAATCCGCGGTTTCATGATTGGAAAAATCTCCTTCTTAGAAACGTGCATTTTATCGGAAAATAAAAACTATTATCTATACTCAAACACAAACTACAAATATGGTATTTTTGAAATTTTTGTCTGTTTTTCTGTTTGTCTGTGCGTTTGAGGGAGCATCACGCATAAACCATAGATTGGGTTCCAAATCTAGGTACTTAAAAATATTAAGTGATAATCCGAGTAACATTTAGCGTTTATTTCATCAAAATCGACCTACAAAATCAAAAGATATTGAATTTTTAAGTTTAGTAAGAGGCTTCCTAATGTATTCTGTTCCTTATGTATTCTGATTACAGCGCCATCTATTGAAAAAGATGAAATTCACGAACGCATGTAAAAAACACCAAAACAAATTATGTGTGAAAATTTTAATACCCACGTGGCAAAATAAAATTGAACGTTTTACACCTTATCGGTATTTATCATAACAACCGATCCACAAATCAAATTATATTGATTTTTTAAGTTTAGTAGGAAACTTCCTAATGTATTGTGATTAGGCAAAGCACCACCTATTGAGAAAAATAAAATGCATGAAAACACACATACCCCCTAAAACACATTGTTGAGTTATTTGTGGAACTTTTATACGTAGCAAAATAAAAGTTAACATTTTAATACCTTAATGTTGTCATACGGGCTCCTTATTTAACGTCTTCCAATGCTAATCATTTTGTCAGTTTACTTACTTGGTCGATAGATGGCGTTGCAGTGATGACGCGTTTTTCTGAATTGCGAAATTTTCTGCTGGAGAACGACCCTCACACGAGTTTGGGTTCGGTTTCTTATAGGTCTTGAAAGTCTTTTATAGGGTCGAAAATTCGAAATTACCAATATCGCTGTTCTCTGTGTTGTCTTTAATTAGATTCGATCATTCGTATTTCGTTCGTTTATTGTCCGTACCGAAAAATCAGTATTTTTATAATAGGTACTTATTCTAATATAAAAGACTGGCTGTAGAGTTGCTTGCACGTTCTTTTACACAGTGATCTACTTACGTTTAAAAAATCCCAAATAGCTTCATGTTTTTGACAGACTGATCTTAACAATTCAAAAGTAAATAAAATCACAAATAATAAATAAATAATAAATTTAATAAATTCAGTAAGTAAATAATTCACCTGTAAATAAATGGTTTGAATCTTGAATATCTCCCAAAGTAGGTACTCCCGAGATAAGAATGCATATGTGGTATTCCAGACTATAATCTACCTCTGTGCGAAGTTTCATCCAGATCCGTTCAGCCGTATTGTCGTAATTGAGTAAGAAGCATCCAGCTAGCCAAACTTTCGCATTTATTAGTAAACAAAAATTTGAAGTAAGATAATAGGCTGGCATCGACCTAAGCGCACGCGAACGACGTCGCGGGCACAGCTAGTTTTATAATAACGTATTGTCACAGAACTTTTGAGTGAAAACAACTTTTTTTTTCTATAACACCGAATAAGGAGCGTTACTACCTTCTTTTATTTTTTAATAACGTATTGTCACAGAACTTTTGAGTGAAAATAACTTTTTTTTTCTATAACACAGAATAAGGAGCATTACTACCTTCTTTTACAAAGTAGCTGCTGGGTACACACCTGGCTCGCTTCATCTCCATCTGTTTATTGGAATTGCGGGCGCAAAGCTTCTCTGCCACTTTCAACGCTCGCGCAGAAAATTTAACATTTTAAATCCAGGGAACCATGGACTTAGCACACTTTTTGACAAGGCAACCTAGTACGGTTGGATTGTGAATAAATCAAGTTATTCTTTGATATGTATTTCGATAAAATAACTTATGAGGGTATATTATCAACATTTACCTACCTGTTTAAAGACCGAGAGACCGAGCCAAAAGGAGGCTCAAGCGTTTTCCTTCAGAGCGCAATCTGAGTTTTTATAGAGAGCAGCAGTCGTATGTGTAGAGATGCAAAGAGACGCTATTTTCATAATTCTCTTGACAACCGGAACTCCTCTGAGGTCTGGAAGTTTCTGAAAACTGTTGACATTGACAAATCTCCGGCAGTTTCTAGTAAAGACGTTGACGTGTGCGCTCTGAATCAATATTTTTCTCTCCCTCCTGTTACTTTAGATCCAGACGTCAAATCAGCAACATTAACTAAGCTTTCCTGTTTACCAAGGCCACAGTGTTCCTCTTTCGATTTCAGTCCTGTGAGTGAAAGTGATGTCAAAAAAGCAATTTCTGCTATCTCCTCTTCCGCTGCTGGCAATGACAACCTTTGCTCTAGAATGATTTCTCCTATTCTGTCACTATCCTTCCTGTTTTGACCCACATTTTTAACTTTTCCTTTTTCTCTTGTTCTGTTCCCAATGCTTGGAAACAAGCCCATATCATTCCGTTACCTAAAAACTCTAACCCGGTCTCTCCGACCGATTTTAGACCAATTTCCATCCTTCCTTATCTATCCAAAGTTCTTGAGCATATTGTTCATCAGCAACTTTCTTTGTTTCTTTCCAGCAATGACCTTAGTCCTTTCCAATCCGGCTTTCGGCCTGGCCATAGCACTGTTACAGCTCTTTTAAAGGTTACTGATGACATCCGCTGGGCTATGGACCACAAATCTTTGACGTTACTTGTTCTTCTGGATTTTAGCAGCGCCTTCAACTCTGTTGACTTTGATATCCTTCTTGGGATACTCAAAACTCTCAATATCTCCTCTTCCATAATTAAATGGTTTGACTCCTATCTTCGAGGTCGCTCGCAGCGGGTGCGCCTTGATGAATATTTTTCGGATTGGTGTGCCCTTACTGCGGGTGTTCCTCAGGGTGGCGTTCTCTCTCCACTTCTTTTTTCTATTTTTATAAACTCTGTCACTAAAGTCATCTCCTCTAACTTCCATCTCTATGCCGACGATCTGCAGCTTTGCCATCACTTTCTAAGGCAAGATGCAGAAGCTGCTGTGTCCTCCGTGAACCGTGACCTGAGGTTAATTGAGGAGTGGTCGCAGTCCTTTGGGCTGCAAATCAATCCCAAGAAGTCTCAGGCCTTGGTTATTGGCGGCAGGTATTTTTTTTTTTTTTTTGGGACAAGCCCGCCACACATTCCCAACCCCTGCAAATCCTGAAAGCCAGAATCAACAGTGGCGACCACCAGAAAAACGCCGAGCCAATGAAACCCGACGAGTCCCGGAGAAACGATTCAACTGTCTTGGATCCTGCAACGAAATTAATCAGAAAAGTACAGCGGAGGAGTAGGAAAAAAATATATATAATTTCCACTTCCCTCCGTATCAAGCAGGAGACAAAATAGAACTAGGCCAATAGGCACCAAGGGACAAATACAACTGGGTTAAGGCCAGTTGCCAAGCACCACGGATTATATTTTACCACTTAAACTAATGGGTCCTAAATTGTGAGCTACTTTTGATTCCAGTAATAGGTATGGCAAAATCGCCTGAACACACGGAAATTTGTTCTGGTTTCAACAAGGTCCGTATAGTAAACTACCCCAGATGTAACCTTAATACTATCTAACATAATATTGCGTTCAGTTTGCCAAAGACTACACTCCCATAAGATGTGATGTGCGGATTGTTCGTATTCATGGTCAGCTGTAGAACATTGACATAAAGGCGAGGCCACAAGCTTAAGGTGAATGCTCCAGGGTAGCCCGCGAAATTCAAATATTTTTATGTTTTTTGCAATTTGCCGGTCAGTGTGAAGCTGTATGTGGACCAAATGCGTTCCGCGACCGTAACATCTTAAAATTGCCGTGACCTGTGAGAAATTGTGCAACACAGTGATCCACCCCCAGCCATGTCCTGTCCAGCCGCTCGCGAACAGATGACGGCCTTTGATGGAATTTTCCCACCTACATTGCCACTCGGATAAAAGTTCCTCCCAGACATCAGTCTGGGGTTTTAGTAATCTAGAGATCTTAGCACGGCCGCGTTGCGGTAAGAACTCTGGGTCCGTAATCTTTCTAGCGTAGTAGTACATTGCAGCACGCCGCTGCACTTCTAGATCGACTGGGAGAACACCCGCCAGCACTGGTAACGCTTCAGTACTAACCGTCCTATACGCCTTGCATAAGAATATCAAAGCCAAACGCTGGCTTTGAAGCAATTTACGTCGTACCGCACCTATGATGGCCCTATCGGCCCAGACAGGTGCCCCGTAGCACATACAACCCAAGTAGGTAGCCCCATAAATAGTTTTTAAGGTTTGAAAAGATAGACCCCAAGTAGCTTTGGATATTCTCGTCAAGGCGTAGAAGTTCTTTTTTGCTTTCTCACCTACTGTTTTTATATGATCAATAAATGAAAAGTTATTTTCTAATAGCATACCGAGATAGCACACGGATTCTTTTCTTTTAACGGGTACGTTATTAAATTTAATACTAGGCCAGGATTTAAGGTTTCCTTTTAAAATAAGTTGATAGGTTTTATGCGGTGCAAAGGTCAGACGGTTTCGATCGCCCCACTGAGATATTAATCGTAGGCATGTGTCATCCAAATTCTCGAGGCCAGCCCGAGTACTTGCCTGAATGAGAAGCAAACCATCGTCCGCGTAACCGGTTAATGAGCAGCCGCATGGGAGCGGAAGTGCGAGGAAATCATCGTAGCCAATATTCCAAACAAATGGACCGATAACTGAGCCCTGAGGACATCCCATGGTTAGAGACTTAGTAATGGAATGATGTCCAAGTTTGAGTTTCACGGAGCCGTTTAGAAAGTAAGAAAGAATCAGATTATAGATGTTTTTGTAACAACCACGGTTTTTCATTTTAAGTAGTAGCATCGGCCACCATGCGTTACCAAAAGCACCAGAAATGTCGAGAAAGATTCCAACCACATATTTATGTTCCGATAAGTTAATAATTTTACGAACAGAGAGCACCGCGTCGACGGTGGATTTACCAATAGTAAAACCAAATTGATTATTATGAAATTTAGGTCCATTCATTAGTAAGCGCGGAACGATAAGTCGCTCTAAGAGTTTTCCCAAAGATGGAAGTAGGGTTATGGGCCGGTAGGACTTAGGGTCATCCGGGGGCTTATCGCCACTCTTCGGAATAATGCGTATAGTCTTGTCGCCATATTCGAGGAAAAATACATTCCGCAATGCATCGGTTATATACTGATAAGATCGCGTCTCCCGCTGTCTTACACGCTTCTATAATCATTCTATTAGATATTTTATCTTCACCGGATGATTTGTTGAAAGGTAGTCTCTTGACAACGTTTATGAATTCGTCAGTGGATGGAAGATCTGCAGGTATATGCGGAACAGGCTAGATATTGCGACGCTGTCTCCACTCTGGCTGAATGGAGTACAGATTGAATACGCAAAGACAGCTAGAAACCTGGGGGTGATCATGGGCTCCCATTTATCGTGGACTAACCATATCACTGAAGTCAGTCGTAAGGTCTATTACACGTTTCATTCGCTGAAGTGCCTCCAGAGCTTTTTGCCCTTGAAAACCAAAATTTCCCTTGCTCTAACTCTCATTCAGCCCATCATTGACTACGCTGATGCCTGTTATTTGGATGCCACCGAGGAGCTTTTAAATAAACTTGAGCGTTTGCAAAATATCTATATTCGTTTTGTGTTCAATCTTAAAAAATATGATCATGTTTCAGGATTTCGCAAGGTTCTCAAGTGGCTCCCTATTCGAATTCGCAGGAACTCTCGGATATTGTGTTTGCTATTTAACATACTTCACAATCCTAAAACGCCTTCCTACCTGCGAGAACGCTTCTCCTATTCCCGTCCTTCGGATGCGGCTTGCAGGTCGCATCTTAGAAATCTCCTTAAATCCCCTCCCCACTCTACCGATTTTTACTCCTACTCCTTTACTGCACATGCGGTACGGTTGTGGAATTTACTACCGCCTGACATTAGGGCTTGCCAAACTCTTGCAGTTTTTAAAAGAAGAGTGAAAGAACACTATCTTTCCTTCTCGTCATAGTTGCAAATAGGTATGTATTATTAGTTATCTTTTATATCATATAGTATGTATTAGTATGTTAATTATGTATTGTATGTTATATTTAATATGTATAGTTTTTATTTTAGCTACTGTTACACACTATGTCTACATCTCTTTTTACTCTACTCTCCTTTCGCAGGTATGCTGGAAGAGATTTCTATTAAAATAAGCATCACCTTTGTAGTTATTTTTCTGTTTCTTTCTTCTTATCTTATTAAATGTGTGTACATAAATTGTTAAATAAATAAATAAAAATATAAATAAATTAAACCTTGGCAACCCCATAGTTGCACAGACGGAAAGCCCCATATTTTTTATATTTCTTGGGGTAGGTAAGGATGTACCCCAAAGAAGAGAAAAAATATGGGTTGGCTAGGATTGATAGAATTATCAGCTGATGGTCCACCACCCACCCACTTCCAACGTATCAATCTAAACATTGTCTAGTATTCATTCTATATTAGAATTAAATAACATGTGAGGGTAAGTTTATATTTCTTATACCGGATCTCCTACTATTACCATTCATGAGATAAACTAATGGACAGCGGAGGCTTAGTAATAGGGTTCCGTTGGTTGCTATTCGGGTACGGAGCCTAAAAAAAATCCAGATATTTCAAAAAAAAAAACAAAATTATAACAACTACGTTTTTTTTTGTACGTATACATTTCACATTTTCTAAAGATAAATTTGTCGTTACGAACAAAATAACCAAATTAGCGCGGCGTTCCGTCCATTCTAAATAGAGCCGCCTCGCTTCCGAGTCGGCTACGAAAAACGTACATAGGCGTGTACCTAATTATGAAAAATATCGATTAAAATAAAAAAAGAAATGCATCGGTCCTGTAAATGAATAAACAACTATCTAACACTGAAATAATTTCTCAAATCTTACCTGAGATTAGCGCGTTCAAGCAAACGAACAAAAAAGCTCTTCAGCTTTACATATTAGTATTGATGCGTTAGAACGTAGGTAGGTACTGCATTACACAACAAACCTACCTTCAAAATTGAGTAGGTAAATTATTATGATCTGTAATTCTGTTTGTATGACATAAGTATCTACTTTTTTTTTGCTGTAAAAGCTCGAACGAGAAGATCAACTCCCTAAAATTTACAAGTAAAACCTATGATTATATGTTTACTAATACTTATATGGGCTTTTACAGTATGCAATATGTGTATTTGTTATTATTTTACAGTTAACAAAACAAAAACTAATTCTTTATTTTAATATCAATGATAAACATTAATGATGTCGTTTTTATTTTAATTTATATTGGTAATTAGCTAATTACTTTTAAGAGTACAACTGTATGTACGAAACTATTAAACACAACGATACTATACTGGAAATTTTAGAACGCCAGCTCTTTATACTAAATGGGCGCCTATTAATAATTAATAGCCATTCAATCTTGGTCGGATTATCCATGTTTTGTGGTGGTTCTGGCATTTTTATTTATATCTCTTTAATTATTCAGTGTAATGAGCTGAAATTTAACTTGTTAATAGTTGCATTAATACACTAAATATTGGAATGTTTATATTGTTTTTCTTTAAAATAGTCCTACAAAATCGGATGTCATAAAACATAGTACTTCGGCCCTAATAAATGATGCCATTGCTCACATAATTATTATTTTTTTATTATTTGTACTGGGTTTGCTCTTGACTGTCTATGTCAGAGATGATGCAGCGAGCCTACCCAGAAGGAGCATAATTGAAACTTGGAGGACAATGTAGACCCTTACAAGGTACAAATAAACGTCATCAGTTAGGCTTTAGAATCCCTATTGTAAGTACTAGGACCTAATAACCTTATTTTACTTTTACAGATATATCTTCTGAACGGTATGCTTTTTTCAAATTCTGTTTTCGCAAAAATTACACTAAAGCAACGTGTGTAAAAAATACAACTCTGCACTAAACCGTTTTATATGATTTTCATCAAATAGCCAAACGTCAGCGCAGCGGAAAGTTAAATATCTACGCAGTTTCGTGACACACATTTTAATTTTAACATACCTACACATTTACACACAAATACACACTAATTATTGTACCTATGTATTTTTTTTCTTGTACGTCCATAGGAAAAAAAGTTCCGCTGGGCGCTGACGTCATCCCAGCGGAAACTATTTTTTTTAAATAACTCCCTAATGGTTGAATGCACAAATTCGTACTTACCATACACATTTACAGGGCGTCATACACTAAATATCTGCTAAACTGAAATGAAAAATAAAACCGACACTTTTCCGCTGGGATAACATAACTAATTTTCCTGCACTATATGGGTTACTTTATAAATCTTGCTACAAATTAAAACCACGTTTATTTACAAAAACCTCAAACAGAGATTTATTTTATATTTTTATATAAAATTTAATAATAAATAACGTGTTGTTACTAATATTTCTTGTTGAATATACATTTTTCTATGGAATATAAAAGTACTACATATATTTTTCTATTTTTTTATAATTATTTGAAAGGCTGGGAATTTAGCATTTATTGCTGAAATATTAGTTTTACATTATGGTGTTCATTAATAGGAATACTCAGTAAAGATTAGCTTTTTTTAAAAAGTTTATTTACATAACATACATAGTAACTGACAAGAGTAGCTAATAAGAAAAAAAAAAACTCAGCAGCGGAGACAGTAAAGTTAAAGAAATTAACATGAAAAGGACAGAGAGCGAAGCGTGTAGTCCAAGGGGCAGACTATTCACTGCGCATCTCGAGCCCAACCAACTGAATTCACGAAAGATTTGAGACAGATATCACTGCTTACTGAGTCACAGCTAACTATTTAAATTAAAACTAAATAAAAATATTTATTAAATTAAAAGTCACATAGTATAAGAAGTTTATTGTAACTTGGAGCTTTTAAATGATAAAAACGTTCAAATTATAATGAAGAAATTATAACTTATTGAATATTACAATGGAAATTAAGATAATAAAATGAGTAAAGGGCTTTTTAAATGGAGCTAATCATGTAATTAAATCAAATTCTTACAATATGTCAATAGAAACAACTGTGGAAAAAATTAAGAGCAAAGGATATTTTTATGGAGCTAATCATGTAATTAAACTTTCATAAAATTCTTAAAATATGCCAATAGAAGCAACTGTGTAAATATTTATTCATCGTTCTACTATTCGGATGCTTAATTAAGTATCATTATTAACAATTTCATTGAGGCTGAGATTGGCGTTGCGTTTTGTATATATATTCTACTCTGTTTGCAGTGGCGAATTGTATCACAGTCGAATCAAACCACCCAATCGCCATGATCAACATGATATTCACAAAAATAACGTTCATGATTAACAAGACTCAACAATCTGACGTCTGGGACACAAAAACTAAACAATTACGCCACTGCATTCAACTCAATCAACACCAAAAAATTAGCTATTTATTTTATTTAATATCTATAGAATTATATGATTTAAGTAAACAAGATTCATATATTAACCATTAGTTTTATGTTCAAAAACAAAAACAACAGTTAATAACTTCGTATCATAATTCTCTAAACAGTGACTTCACTAGTAGTAAGATTATTATAAGCTTTAACCCAATGAAAGCATCCAAAAGTATATTTAAATTTATATTAGACCAGAATATACAATAAATTTCATTGAAATCATTTTCGCAAGATGTTCAAAGCGTACAAGTTACGTTTCAGGAGCTCTAGATACCTAGGCTACCCTCGCAAGGAAACTGTAAACTGTTGGTTGTGCAAAAGATTAATTACTTTCTCTGCCGACAAGATTAGCATTTTATACAATAGATATTATAAAATAAAATAATCCTCAGAGCAGGTAAACCATTAATTGACTTTTTACATTATATAGTCAATTTGTAACCATGTATACTTGTATTTCTAGAATTAATATTAAAAACAGTAAAAACCTTTAAATAATTATTAAAACGAATATTAAAGATGTAATTGCGAATCTTGACAACAGAGAATGATGCACTTGCCGTATTAATACAAATGTGTAATCAAACATGCATAAGTATATAAATAAAATAAAATAATTTGTTTGGGTACACGTACAAGATTATAAACCATAATTAATTCTGTGATTTAGTCGAACACCTAATCATCCCCCGGAAATCACACCCAATGAAAAATCAACATGGCGCACTTCATCAATATTTATTATAGGTGTTTGTCACACGCATCAAAATTTTGAAGCAAATTCAATTTAAGATTTGATAAATAACTATCGCGTTTAAAAATATTATACAACTTTTTTCTAGCTTCTGTTAGGTTAATTAAGCATTGTCATAATATTAATAATATAATCTATAGTTCCGTTAAAGATGATTCTAATATATAAAAATATAGAAGACATTGAATGCCGATGTTGCGGTCGGCGTGGCTGCGATGAGCACGGGCGCGACCACCGGCGCGAACAGCGGCGGCAGCGGGGCCGCGTGGCGCGGCGCTCGTCAGTCCTCGCTGCACGAATCCTCGTTGTCGGCCTCTTTGATGTTTGTGAAGAACGAAACCAGCGCCTTCATCATTACACCTGTAACAAGTAAACAACATTTAAGGTTATCTCCTATAATGTTTGAACAAGTAGGTAAACAGACAAATCAAAATCATACCTTTTCCCTCTGGCTCCTTTTCGGACTCTTCCCATGCAATAAACCCATCTAACGAAATTATATACTGCTCATGAAGGTATTGGAAAATCTCTAAAGTTAAGCCTGTAACAAAAAATAATTCAATTAGTTACAACCTAAGTTTTTTTCGTTGCATTGTAGTGAAGAAAAATTGGCTTGAACTGCCTTACACCGTTTGCTTTATACAAACGATAAAATGCAGTTCAATCTGACTTTAGTTGGTAATTTATCAGTGAAGATGTACCTAACCTACGCGATAATCGTTGACTTATACTTATGATAGATACCTAATGTCATCTATATTAATCCATGGTACAGTTCCCGTTGCGCAAGTTTACCTCCGCGAAGTACGCCACAATCGACTAAGCAGGATGTCAAATACAACAGGGGCGGATAGCTCGCGCATGCGCGGATTAGCACGAGATAGCGGGTGTAATGGCATCTAACTCGCTCGTATACGTTCAATGCATAAGTGTGTCCCCCACTTGCTCACTGCAATACGACTGTGGATGCAAAAAGTGTTAGACGTTCTTACTATTTTTAATGATTTATTAACAGACTTCTTCAAAAAGGAAGAGGTTCTATGTTCGGCTGTATGTATCTATTTTTTATGTATGTTCACCGATTTCTCCGCCAATTCTGGACCGATTTAAAAAAATATTTTTTTATTCGGAAGCCTATACTCCTGAGGTGATCCCATTGTCACCAAATCAGAATCTGATGATGTTATCCCATGAATATCGAGGGAAACCCTCAAATTTTATAAGCACATACACTGTTTTTCATACATTTTCTAACGCAATTCAGATATTTGTGCCTAGTAATCATCATCTTATATGTTGCTGAGCTGATGATGGAAGGTATAAGTCAGGATCTGATGATGGTATCCGATGAAAAATGTTGGTCAGCGATATTTTCGCCAATTGTTAACCGATTTGAATGATTCTTTTTTTGTATGGAAGAGTATTTTCTCGGACTGGTCCCATTTAAATTTGGTGAAGATCTAATGAAGAACTTCGGAGGTAGGCAACTGAACTCTTCAAAAAATGATAGCAAATGGATCGGGATTTCTGTAATCGCATGTCTGTTAATTGTTTACACCAGTTCATAACATAACATCAAACCGGCACGCTGTTTTGTGGTTTCACTTTTTAGTGCGTACCACTAAAAAGTGAAAAATAAAACACTTTATAACAAAAAAATAAAACCGACTTCCAAACAAAGCACTACAAAGTAAAAAATAACATTAATTTCGGAAGTCGGTGTTCTAAAACGAAATAACCAAAAACACCGACTACCGAAATTAACCTCTCGCGCGTTTCTCGTACACATGGGTGTATAGTTCGCGTTAGCGTGGCTTGCCCCTCGGAAGTTAGGTTTGAGTGAAGTCCGCGCAGGTGCAATCGCGTAAAAAAGTGTTACATTCCTAAAATATTTTTTTGTTTATACGTATTATACTATAAACAAGTAACAAAGACTACCAGTAACAATAAAATATCAAAAAGTAACACAACAAACACATACACCACAAGAACACAAATCAAACTGTAAGAAATAACCAAAATAAATCATTAAAAACAATAACAACCTGTAACACTTTTCGCATCCACAGTCGTATTGCATCGAGCAAGCGGGACACGCTTATGCATCGAACTTATACGAGCGAGTGAGATGCCATTACACCCGCGCGCCGCGCATGCGCGAGCTACCCGCGCATGCGCGGTTGTATGTTTGTTGTCAAATTGACGTCCTGCGCAGCCGATTGCGGCGTACTTTGTGGAGGCAAGCTTGCGTGACGGGAACTGTACGAGAAACGCGCGAGAGGTTAAAGACACCAAAGTCTACAACAAAATATCGCTAGTTTAGTTCCACCCAACTATCATACATCATTCTATTATAGTAAACTATTATAATAACCTTGCGGATGTTCGAGCCTATGTATAAGCTGTTGTATGCCGAACAGACAGCTCGCCTCTCTCGACTGTTTAGTCTCGCCGAAGTCGTGTATGAGACTCGCGTATTTATTCATACGGTCTTGGTTAAAGTGTGGTGCATCGCGTCCTTCAGGTCCGAAAAGAGCATGTTCGCATATTGCTTGAATTAGTGCTCGCATGAACCAATCCTCATTCGTAGAGCTACTAATCTTGTCCTGTGAAAATAAAAAATTATATCTTTATATATAATTCTACTGTACGTGTGTCATTGTTTACAAATGTGTCATTGTTTACAAAACATTAGGGTAGGGTGTAGGGTAGGGTACGTCCTGACCGTACGTCCTTACGTCAGCGCTGACCGCCGGTTGCGAAAATGCATTCAGTGCTACGCTGACAACGTATTGCGACGCGTGTGTCACAAGAAGAATGAATCCTTTTGCTGAAAATGCTGACTTGTCGTCGAAATCCGGAAATTAATTCTTTACAAATTTCTTGCCAAGCACTTATTTAGCATCACGGTCTTTATAAAATACAGACGATAAATCCCATATTGCCGGACGAAGCCGCACTTAATTAATAAGGCGCTCTGTATCGATATTCATTTTTGCTTTGAGTGTACGTACGCGCGTACGGTCGGTCGCTCAGTCAGCGAAGCACTGAACGCATCCATACAATCTCATAGCTCCTCGGTCGACCGACGTATGCACGACAGACGAGCACCGACGGCTCGACCGACCATACGCGCGAACCATATCACGCGCGTACCGTCAGCGTAGCAGTGTGCGCATGCATAGACTTGCAAAGATATAGCTACGCCGACCTGACCGTCGGTCGAGCACTGTTTCCAGCCTTAACATTCAAAACCAGTTTAGACTATTTTAGAGAGCACCGGTTTGCAGTAAAAACTCTATAACAAAACTTATTACGAAACATCTCTAATACCTCCATTCAAAATCACTGTAAAAAATCTAGTAAACCCTAAAGGGTAAATGTGACTGGTCAAACGTGGTTTCAATTAGTGATGAACTGACTGGTCGCCCACTTTTATAGATTTCCAATTAAATATTGATATTATATTATTTACATTAAAGGTGCAAAATAACCTCTTTTGAAATATCTTACCTGTATCCATCCCTTTATACATTCGCAACTCTCATCAGCATTCATAAGTTGAATTAACTTGGTTTGAGTTTGAGTTGGTGTTAAAGTTTTCTTTGCTTCTTCGCTAACCTTGGAATCACCTTCCAAAAATTCAAACTTATTATCTTCTAACCATGTTGCTACCTGGAACATAATATGAATTTTAAGATAATACACAAGCAAATAAAAAATATCGACAGATATAAAAAACCGGCCAAGTGCGAGTCGAACTCGCCCACCGAGGGTTCCTTATAAATTTGTAGCTACAAATTTTAAACTTTCCCTGTACTTGTAGTATAAGACGGTATTACTTGCCCAATTTCATAGTTCTAGATCAATGGAAAATACCCTATACATTTTGATTTCCTTGAGTGTCGAAATATACGTTTTTTGCGGTACAAACGATCGTATCTTTCTTTTACATTAAATTAGTTTTTTTTTTGCAGCTTTAAGGGGAAGGGGTTTATACTTGAGTATATGGTTTTAATTTCAGCTTGATACCATCAAGCGTTCCCGAGATAAACGGTCTTGACAGACAGATAGACGGACAGACAACAAAGTGATCCTATAAGGGTTCCTTTTTTTCCTTTTGAGGTATGGAACCCTAAAAACGAGTTACTTACAAGTTTTTCATCCATCCATTGCTTAACTTCAAGGCCAGACTCTTGCCATTTGCTTTTGACGAACGACGGCCCCATGCTTTCTTTCAGGTCTCTAATCACTGCTTTCAAAAACAGATGTCCTTGATTTGCAGAAATTATGCTTTCAGAAATTCTAAGTATCTGTACAAATGTGATATGCTGAAAATAAGTAGAACAATTATGTAGAACTTGTTTAATGTGTTAAGTCTTGTTTAAAATTTTATGTATGTGCATAAAATAGTTTGACTCATTATACCTTCTTTTCAATTTGGGGTGCAAATATTTTTGCTAAATTATCATATAACATAGGAATATCAATGTAAAGATCGGGGGCGAATTCCAATATTTCCTTGATACCGCCAATGAAATTGTCAGCCGAGATAGTATTAGTTGCTACTAAACTGAGCAATGCCTTTGAAATGAGTGCAATTTCCTTTGCTGACCTAAAACAAAGATTGAGATTTAGTAACTATGTTTACATAGAAAATAGCTAAACATCGTTCGATATAAACTATGCTTACTTTTCTACAGCAATATTGAGTATTTCATTGACAACAGCAGTATGGTACTGAGCTGTGTACAGTTGCTTGACTTCAGCAACCATTTCAACATCATCTGAGTTTATGATGCAGAGGTCTATCATAGACTTGATCGACTTCTTCTTTGGCTCCGGGAGTGGTTCCTGTGGAACCGGAGCAGGTGCGGGCGCGGGCGCCGGGGCCTCGCTGACGACCGGCGGAGTGATCGGAGCCGCACTCGTGCTGCGGGTGCCGGAGTTGGAACGCGCTACGCCCACCGAACCAGAGCGGCTGCTACTTCCACTTGCTGCTGTAATTAGTGATTTTATTTAGTCTCAATCATTTTTGAAAAACATTAATTATGACAGTTTTTATCTGTTTAGTCCCAGTGTTAAACAAAAGAAACTCTGGACATGATAATCAGTAACCATCACATGCCCTAGTTTAGAGAATTACATACTAAATAGTTTTCTAAGCTCACATTTTTAAACCAAATAGTATGGAATATTATAACTTACTGAAGTCACCCCTTGAGTTGAATGTGGACCTTTCAATAGACGCTCCCTTTGAGTAGTTAGGGGTCATATCTCTGTTAGCTGAAAAAAAAAACCATTCATTTCAGAAATGTCTGAAAATTATAGTTATAAAATAGAAATGTATTTTTTTTTAATTGAAAACTATTTTCCAAACAATATCTAGCTGTGATCGTACTGGTTATCTTTTGGTGTAAAACTTATAGGCAGTATCATATTGCAGTTATCACAAGTTTGGTTAAAATCATACAAACCTTGCAAATCATTTTTTTTTTTTACCTCATCATGTAACTTTATAAGAATTTTGCAATTAAATATCTTATGTCTATTGCTTAAGAGGCCTCTCACAGAAATACGTTTTCGCCTAAGACATTAAATTTATAGTACCCAGTAAGACAGGACTTAGTGAACGAAATCGTTATCCGATACTTATGTCCTAGTGGAACCAAATCGCTCAGTGTAGTATGTCAACCCTGTATGTCAAGTCGTATTTATGACCGCTCTATCCAACAAAAGAAAAAGATTTTCTGAGAAAATATGCCGAGGTGCGCATTATTCTATTGCAAATAACGTTATGGTAACACGACTGGACCAAACTCGTTTTATTTTCGTAAATATATATATTTTTATAATGAACATTGTTATAGAAATAATTGTAATTTTTTTCCTTAAATATTAGTAAGTGTTATTTGTGGAAGTGAACATTTTATTATTATATATATTATATTCTTTTATGTTTTTGACTTTCTCGGGTCCCTAGAGACCCGGTCCTTTGGTAGGCGTACGAGGGGCCGAAACCAACTCGCAGAGGCCTCTTTAGGCATTTCAAATGGAATGGGACACCAACCGACGATTAACCCTGTATGCGCTGTGAAAGTTTACCCAAGGACCATCCCCGGTTGGAGCAGGACTATTGCAGAATATGGAAACAAAAGATGAAACGCTATGGGTTTGACTGGTTCAGTGGACTAATAATCGTTTACTATGGAAGAACTATTGGCCCCTGCCTGACCATTGACAATTAAAACGGCTTTAAATAGCAGGGGGTGACTTGCACACTCAATAAATGGGCCCCCCGAAAAGGGTCGCTAGCAGAAAGTTGCGCTGTGAAAGTTTACCCAAGGACCATCCCCGGTTGGAGCAGGACTATTGCAGAATATGGAAACAAAAGATGAAACGCTATGGGTTTGACTGGTTTAGTGGACTAATAATCGTTTACTATGGAAGAACTATTGGCCCCTGCCTGACCATTGACAATTAAAACGGCTTTAAATAGCAGGGGGTGACTTGCACACTCAATAAATGGGCCCCCCGAAAAGGGTCGCTAGCAGAAAGTAACGTAGCGCCAAGGGGGCAATATATCCTGAGGTGCTAAAGGAGTGGAGAGGTAAACCACAGCTATCAGGACAATTATATATTATTATTATAAATTATTATTTAAGCAGAATTCAATCATTTTAATAAATTGTTCTAATATTTGCAGACTTTTAATATATGTAAAGTTATATCTCTTGCTGAGTAGCTTAACCTTGCCTGGTAAGAGATGTAAGTAATGATTATTGATTATCTTATCGATAAATTTAATGAGGTAAGTGAAAAATTTAACATAATTTTATTCTGTCATTTCATTGAAATGTCAAAAAATAAGGAACAAGTCCTATTATTTCAAGTAAGTTTTTGTTATTTTAGATTACCGAATGTAAATATTGGATAACGCGAAAAGTGTTTGTTTGGTTTGTACAGGTACACCATAGAGAAGAAAACTGGTTTCCATCTGCTTTGCATCAGCTGCAAAGAAGGCCATTTACTACACAAATTAAGTATTTTAAATTCGGATTTTTTTAAGGCTCGTTTGAGAGCCCATCCATAATAGAAACTTGCACTAATATTAAACACTAACTTGTATTATTTACTGTTAGTGTTCGCGCGAACAGCAACGCTGCACTGATGATATAGTATATACAATATACTTAAATATGATGGTTATATATAATATTTTAATTTAATTGAATTAAACTTAGATTTGTTGCTATGTTCGACCCCTCCCCCCAGTGCATCTGCAATCTAAAAGGTATGGCTTTTAGATTAGAAGAGAAATCTAAAAGGCAAAAGTTCACTAAATTAGATGGGGACGTAGGATGGAGTCTTAAGATTTTATATTAATTAGTCATTGACGTAAAAATTTATAACTTTCCACACTGTTTGTCTCTCATTGTACCAGCTTATTAATGTCCCAGAAGACCCACAAACATTGATCACCTCGACGTTTGCTGTCCTTGAACAACAAAGTGTTGCGCAACAATTTAGTTTACCTACTATGTCTGCTCTAGTTTACTTTTCATGAATTACTGACCATACCTAATAATGATATTTTAGTCATTTGCATACAAAAAAACTGTCTAAATAGATAATTTAAATTGAAACTGCATTTTATTACTTTTCTAATGATTTGGCATCTGTTTCAATCTATTCAAATGTTAAGAAAAATAATTACAACTTGGTAACAACCCTAGCACACAGTGGGCACCTACAGGAAGCGTCCGATAGGTGGCCACAACATTCAGCTATCGAGCTGAATTTATAAATTTAAGTCAAAATTCAAAATGAGGGGATCACAGATTCTCTATGACATTACTTCTGATAGTCACTCTATTGTATCTTTACTCTCTTTGGTTTTCGCGCAAAGTGCCAACGCATCGCTTTTTGTAGAAATGAGGCAGTTGCAATTACGTTTATTTTGAGGTATGTAATTAATCTATTTAATGAAAACTAAATTTTCATTTCTTTCTCTCGGTTTATTATCGAGTTTGAGATGTATTTTCTGGTATAAATTTTACGTAATAAATGTATTAAGGAGAAATTGACAATATTGCTTTGATTTGGATTTTTTTCGACGGATATTCCATATTCATTTCAAATTTCTATGAACTAAACCACTATATAAGGAACTAGCACTTCGCCCTTTATTTTTATTTATCATCAATAGCTTTCTCAGCGCATGCCAAATAATTAATTTTATAGTCAAACATTTTGCTACTTTGGGTTATATTATTGCAATTTTCTTAAGGATCTCTATTTTTTTTTAAATATAATACAGCTTGTTCATCAGGGATAATGTAGGATTCTGATGGTGAAAGAATTTTTCAAATCGGTCCAGCAGTCTTAGAGCCTATTCATTTCAAACAAACAATTCTTTCCTCTTTATAATATTAGCGTAGATATTGTGATATACTTTTCATTTCACTTGGTTAAACTTACTTCGGAATGTTAGCGTTTTACAAATAATAAGTGAAAAATGCGAAAGTGAGGCCGCTATAAACTGTATTAATAACTATTCTCAACTACTACCCAATAAGCCAAAGTTGGCCATTTAACGCAAAAAACACAGTTAAATTGTAATAGGCCCCTTAAGTAAACAGTACATACCTCTTAGTGATGTGGGATCTGTTTGTACATTCTCTAAAACGCTGTACATATTTTTGCTGATGCTAATCATGGAATTGCTACTTGCTTGTGCAGTATTCTTTGTACCTGAACCATGGTTCCATGCTGAATTGTGTGGAGCTAATTTGATATTGTTCAGATTCTAAAACAAAGTAATTTATTATAACAAAAATATAATATATCTGTTTGGATTTCGTAGGTAAGCCAGGTTCCAAAAAGGTGCAGTTTCGTGACCTCTCAAACAGATTTTGTTTTAAAAAAAATCGCATCAACATGTGACTGTCATAAAAATCAGAAAGGTCAAGACGAACCTATCTCCTCATTTGGAGAGTACTGAGTTGTGGTTGCTGAAAATGTACCTATTACTATGTTGATATGATTTGACTGTAGCAGATTTTCTGACAACAGAGCAGTGATCATTTTTCTTCTATAATGTTTATTAACCACCTATCCTAATGTCACTTTGTTCCCATCCATAATCACTCTTCTCACAGCACACTTGGTAAGTAAGTTTTAGTTAAACATACCTTTTGCGTTACAGCCTTTAGTTTTAACGTGTCCACTGGATAGTTAGTAGTCCGAGAAGATTTCCATGTACTATCAATGAACGAATTATTTTGATTCTGTCTTCGACTGTCCCCACGCTTGCCACGGCCGCCCTCATCGCGGCGGAATCCACCCATAGGGTTGGCATTCATCAACTTAAAGGAAATATTATATTGTTTTATATGCAACACTTTATCAGACAAGGTCTTTTAAGTTTTAAAATATATTTTTCTGTAGTTTCTTTAACTGAAATTACCTCGATGTGGCGCTGTTGTTGCTCGGCTTCCTTCTGAATTTGGTCCATCATTTTAGGCTGTGAATCGATTACCGTCTTAGCCACCCATTTGCGTTTCCTAAGCTCAATCACGTCTTGTAACATGAATCTGTTAAAAAATATAAAGTTTAGTTTTTGCATGAAAGTATAATTGAAAAAGTCTCCTTCGGTCTATATCCCAAGAACCTTGCATTTTTCCAGAATAAAACAACCTCTTACAGACTACCTTTAGATGGACCAACATCATAAATAATATTAATTAGACATATTAATAATGTACTTAGTAAATATATAATTGGGAATGGACAAGAAAAATTATAATGAGACAATAATGCTCCTTCAACAATTTTTTCAACGATGGTAGTGTTTGAGCGCGCCTTAAATCTATGGATAATGATTCCACAAACCAGCTGTTTGAATATTGAAAGGTTTGTAAAAGAAGGATGTAGAATGCATAGGAATACTTGCTCTAGAATTGGCTAAAACTCAAAAGAATGAATTTTATTCTTCTAAAAATAAAGGAATGAAGAAATCTAAAGCTGAGCAAGAAGTGGTTTCGGATCGGTTGATAAGGAAGGTCATTGAAGAGAACATGGACATTAAGGGCGCCTATGTTAAGTCCGAAATAGTTGGCATCCTGTGATTGCAAAATTTAAAATGTTCCATCATGGACCTAGAATGTGTCACAGAGAAACTAAAAGCATTATTTATAACATGAAAAGAGTAAAATAATTAAATAGTCCATTAGAGACCAGAGAAATGCTGCGGGCATTCCGGCGAAGGCGAATAGGAAGACATTTGAGCTAAGTAAAAAAACTTTTTAACAAAAAAACTTCGTGGTGTCTTTGATTCGTTTCATCGTATTTTAACACCGACTTCCGCAACTAAAGTAATTTTTTGTAAAAAGGTTTATCATTTTTTGCTTTTAAATTTTTTCGGAGGTTCAATTTTTTTGTTAAATAGTTTTTATTTTATATTTTTTTGTGGCTTTAATCTACTAATAACTACATGCTTATTTTTTTATTTCTTTTAAAATAGCTATCTACCTTACTTTAGCTATTAACCGTTATACAATCCTACTTTCACTATTATTTGTTGTATAATATAAACACATAAAAAACAGGCTTTATGTACAACTTCGAGGTATACCATAAACCACTAAAAAAAAAATGATAAAAATCAGAATATTCTGTAAAGTTATGAGTACACGGTCGATCTTCAAGGTTAAGCAATGCTTGCCAAGGTTGGTCTGTGGATGGGTGACCATTTTAACATACTGAGTTTCTTCCGTGCCTCAGAAAGCACGTTAAGCCGTTGGTCCCGGCTGTCATTTGTAGATCTTTGGCAGTCGTTACGGATAAGTCAGAAGCCAGTTAATCTGACTCCAGTCTTGCCATGAAGTACCGTGTTACCCAGTTAATGGGTTGTGGATGTCTGGTAGGTAGCCGCTACGCGTAAAATACTGGTAATCAGCTAAATCCGGTTTGATTGGAAGCCAACCCCAGTACAGTTTGGAAAAGGCTAGGCAGATGAGACATTAAAAAAAAATATAATATGTATATATATATATAATTTTATACGAGTCAACTTGAGAATCTCCTCCGTTTTTTCGCTCTAGCTTGTTCAATTGGTCTTGTTCGAGATCAAAATCCATAGCATATTTGTCATTTTTTGTGGTAACTAACCTTACACGGCTACTGATTTTATTGGACTTGCGATCAACAATATCTTGCATCTTCTTGAAAATGTTATCAAGTTGGCCATGGACTTCATTTTCTACTTGTTCGCCAATCGTAGTTAATAGTTTGCAAAGACACTCCAGTTTTTCTTCTTCGACTTTTTCTATCAAATACTTCATACAATAATCCATAATTTTCGAAGTCAACATTTTCAATTTATACAGCTCCCCTGCAACAATCATATATGGAGTTGTAATTACTAGAAAATAGTATTCAAAAGACCAATATTGGGTTCTCAGAAAAACTTTTCAGAAATTAACAAAAAAATACAAGAAGCGCCTTATAAGTATTCTATTTATAAAATTTCAAAATTTGCCATGCGTTCGTTCGCAAAATCTCGATAATTATTTTCAAATCGGATCAGTAGTTCCTGAGATTAGCGCGTTCAAGCAAACAAACAAACTCTTCAGCTTTATATATTAGTATAGACTAGCGAGCCGCCCCACCTCACACGGGTGCAAATGTTAATTTAACCTTAACTAACAAAGTGAACATCTAATTACCAGAGTCAATAATATTGTGGTTCAGCTGAAATAAAAAGTGCAATAGATAACCGACAACGACGTCTGCTCTCTGGTGTCTACCACCAGTACGGGACATCTCTACCTCCATTATAATTATTTGGTTGCACAACTTAATTTAATTTTGAGGTATTTCCTAAGATATTCATCTAGATTAAACTATATGTACGGCAATTTTGCTCTAAATTAAAAACTCAAGATGACTAACAAATTTATTAAGATAAGGATTTGTACTATATTGGTAACAACACAACAGGAAACACCTTTGCAAATGAAACAGTATTTTATATCAAATTTGAATATCATAAAAATGGTTATTGTGAGTCAACCATAAAAGATACTTATGCTATGGCGGAATTTTTCTTAGGTATTGATGTGTTATCTAAAACTGTAGAACTATTTCTATCATATCATCAATAGTTCCCGCAGCACACGTGATGTAAAGAATTTTTTTGATATTTTTTTTCCGACCTCTTCAGTAATAATCGACATAATAAATAATAATCAGCCAATTTACACAAAACCTTGACAAATTATATACTAAAACCTTGCTCGAGAATCACTCTATCCATTAAGACCGGCATCAAAATCCGTTGCGTAGTTTTAAAAATCTAAGCATACATAGGGACAGACTGACGCGGGAAGCGACATTGTTTTATACTATGTAGTGATAGTGAAGAACATAGCGGGTTATCGATTTGAAACATAAAATCAAAAAAATGTCGCATTAGCAAAATAAGGTTAATTATCGTAACAGGGTTAAGCAACTGTTTTATCACAGTAGGATGGGTTAGGCTAGCTATTTTTTCAATCCAATTTTGATATATTGAAGTTTGTAAGTTAATATAAACATATTTTCATACAGAGCATTTAAAAACTTGAAGAAATTCGGCTGAGAACTCTACGACAAAAACAATATGTTGTATGGTTCCGCTCCCTGGGTATAGTACTTCTGCAAAACCTATTTAGGGAATATAGAAGAAATTGTAGTGTCAGAAATATTTGTAAAGCTTATTTATTCATGAATATTCGCCAATTTATAGAATCGCATGAAATATAGGCCATCGCTGATGCTGTTGAGCACAAATTATGCAAATTTCACATTTAAAATGTTGATAATAATGCTAAGTCTTTTTACAAATCCTTTCAGCGTAATATTATAAAACAAAGTTAAATCATGAATATCTTTGGTTTGTTGGATTTGTTTCTGGTCCAAATAGCAGAATAACTATTAAAACATTCGAAAAATTATGAAGAAAATTCATTTTCACATACAATAATTCGTATGAAACGACATCTCTGATACGTGGGAGCAACAAATCACTTCAAAATGAATTCCGAGGCGGTATGAAGTCGCCGGGACAGCTAGTTTTTTAAAATACACAGGAAAAAGATTCACAAAACAAGCAATTAAAACAATTTATGCATCTTAAACTTTCAAATATTTAACAAAATAATTAAAAACAATGTAAATACATAAAACTACAGGGTAAATAAAGAATAATCAAAATTTAACTTACCAATAAATCTTACATTTCCCACAGACCTCATTCTTACACGCCTGTTTTCTTCATCAATCATAAGAGTCAGTTCCTTCTTCCTAGTCTAAAAAGTTCAAGTTGATTAATACGAGGATTGATTGACAACCATATGTATAATTTTCTAAGTCACGTCATATTTATCGCCCACATTAGTATCCAGGTAGCTTGAAATTATCCCATTGGTTCATACATAATTAAATTATGTACCATCAGGGTTGAAAAGTATTCTGTCTGGCCAAATCCTTCAGCTGTTAAGGCGTAGTATGGTTACAGACAGCCAAACAGAGTTTACACTTAAGTATGAAATGTTGTTATACTCACAGCGTCATTGCAGGTTGCAAGCTCACTTTCTAATTTCAATATTTGCTCATCCACCTTATGTGTCTCGAATTGATTTTGACATTTGTTTATAATAAGTGCTCTGAAATTGACACACTTGTCAGGCGATGTTGGATTGTCAGCAGGGACCTGTAAAATAATGAATAATTAAGGTATTAACACAGAAAAGCTGTAGTTTTCATCAGATCACCAGGACAACCAGGATTTTAATTGTACCTTTAGGACAGACAACTTGTTGCACATCGCGGCATAGGCTTCAGAAAAGTTGGGTTCGTCAATGGCTTTTTCGAATACTAAATCAATTACGCCTTCTAGACGCTTCTGATTGTTAATATCCAGCGTTTTGACTCTGTCCAGAAGAGTATCAAACTTCTGTGGAGTCAATTTGTTTAAAATACCCCTGAACTTCTTGTAGAGTTCCTGAAAGCATTAAATTATATGACAAATAAATAACAATGTTAACAATACAAGGAAAAATAGTATATAAGGGAAAATATAAATAATGCTGCAGGTCTGGAATGGTATATAAAACTCCTCCGAAACGGGTCAACTGATTATTATGAAATTTTTTGTGCATATTGGGTAGGTCTGAGAATAGGTGCTCATAGGTTATTTTTTTAAATTATATTCCAAAACAACGTTTGCCTTGTCAGCTACTAGTATTGTTTCTAGTATAACACCAAAAATTGGTACACTTGTTCTTCATTTTAGCCTGCTGTAACCTACTTCTCTTGCTGATCTCTTTGTTCAGATGAGAATGGAGACTGGCAAAGCTGCACTACTATTATTCCACCCAATTTAAGTTTATCATCACATTTTAAGGTTTAACTCAAATTAATTTTAACTGTTCTATTCATAATGTTGTGCCTCACTACAGTAATAATTAATCTTAAGCTGAGATGATGATACGTAAATAATACTTGGTCAGATTGCACCAAAAACTTAACCAACTGCTTGTTTAACATTAAGTTATGTAAACAACAAATAATTTTAAGCTGGATAAAGGCCTGCTTACACCAGACAGGTTTATTTATTTATTATATATATACATTTATTGTACACCTCATATTTAAAGTATAGTAAAAATTCTATATATTCTATCTCCCAAGGTATTTGCTAATATGGGCGCATCAGGTATGGAATATTTGTTATTTAACCTTCTGTTATCCCTAACTCTATGAGTTTAGTTTTTTTGGAGTAATGGGGCCACATAATTTATTAAATTAACATAGATTTACCTGTGTCCTAAAATCTTCTTCATTTATAGAATCTTTGCGGAATCTAGTTGGTTTCCATGCGGAATCGACTTCATTAAGTTTAACTTCCTCCCTCAGCGACAATGATACATGAATTACCGGTTTATGTGCGCTGTTTCCACCTGCACTTGGGGTCAGCTTGGCACTTCCTCCTTTACCTGCACGAAAGAATTTTTTAAATAACATACTTCAAAGTCGAAACAAATAAACAATTAAAAACAAGTTACCAGTAGGTGCTGTATTTCTTGAATCTTTCTTCGTATCACGAGGTGTGTTATTCCTGGATCCCATACCAGGGGTCTTAGCAAATGGAGGAAATAAGGAATCATTCATAGGTCTCGAAATAGGAGTGAATGGTTGCGGCTCCTGCATCGGTGTGGTCTGCAAATGTGCAATAAGGACAAATAGAATTCCAATATTTATGTTTTATAAATAATTTTATAACTAAACATAATACAGTAATAACCATACCCTAATGACATTACAATGTTCCAACAAAGGCGCATTAGGCTTGTTTTTAGAAAGTGGATCTTCCTTTATTTGCTTCAGCAAATCAATATCATAGCATTTTTTGCCAGCAGTATTGAGTGGAGACCATTGATCTGAAAACAATATGATGTTAAAAAAACTACTCAGTAGTACTCATTACACACTCATTACATAAAACTTGACAAACCTTCACTGTATT
This sequence comes from Lacanobia oleracea, assembly GCA_950371165.1. NCBI lineage: Eukaryota > Metazoa > Arthropoda > Insecta > Lepidoptera > Noctuidae > Lacanobia > Lacanobia oleracea. The sequence goes on from OX493385.1 coordinate 13,517,734, forward strand.
TATATTTAGGCACAAATAATAGTGCCGTAGTTGGTTGCTCAATCTTTGAAGTCTCCACTGCCACAGGCTTAGGAGTTGCAGCCATGTCATCAGCAGGATGGGTTTTGTCTTGTTCTAAATTAACTTTAACTTTATCAGTCTCATTTGTATTCTCTGATGACTCAGCTTCTTTAACATTTGACTCATTGTTAGCCATCTTATTTACTGATTTTTTACTAGAATTTTTGGTGTTCTTTAACACCTTTTCATTTTTATTAATATCTTCCTTTACAGTCTCAGTTTTAGTCACATCAGTGTTTCCATTGGCAGTGTCAGAATCTAACAGAGAAAAGCAAAGTGTGATGAAATTATCTACAAACAAAAACAACACAATTTGTGTCTTGCCTCCGCATGCATGCAAGTATTGAGAAAACATAAAATATATACCAGAGCATGCTTTTCAAGAAAAAGTTGAATCAAACTGTTTATATGAAAGTACCTACATCTATTTGACAAAGCTATTTGGTATAAGTAACTCAGTCTTAAGTTTTAAATGTTATGCCATGGCCTCAAATAATATGGTAACAACTTCTAAATTTAAGTTCCATTTACTTGCTTAGTATTTTTGACTTATTTACATAAGATGTATTAAAATCCCAATCCCATTATAATTTGATAGGGATTGCTCCGAAACAAATTACTCTGGAACGAATTATGAATGACCACACCAGGTTTTGCAATCAATTATATAGTAACTTTTCTATTCTCACAGCACAGGCTCACAAACCTTAGTACTATTACTTGTGCCATTACACAAAGCCGATCTACTACTTTCTGCCATAAAATTGTCTTCAAATTTATGTGTTTATAATACTCAAGGCCAGCGAAAGGCCAGTGCCTAACTGTCAAGTGAACTGACTCACAAACTGGCCTCGACCAGAGATGGGTTCTATTCGAGGCAAATTTGTGCCTCAGTCAACTTTCAAGTACTGTGTTAACTCTATTGTGGTTTTTTTATGTTTACTATTGTAACCTATTCAAATAGTCTCAGATTTAGGAGTGTTGTAAATATTAATGAGGAGACCATAATAATTGTGAATATGCAGACCTGTATGTTGCAAACACAAATAAAGATGTTAAGATACAATTACAATACTTGAGATTTCAAGAAAATAGGATAGATAATCTTCCAAAAATCTGAATGATCACCTGTCCATTCTGCCTATCCTAACTTCTAAATCTGGCAACTACTAGAAATCTTAGGTGGTAAGCCATATAAGTATGAAGTCTGAAATGGGAGTGAGCTGTCTATGTAACCACCCTAAACCCACTGGACATCTAAAGAAGGATGTGGCAGTAGAGATGTATCACTAATGGATAAGTACATGTTTTAAGGGCAGAAATGTCCATTATTTGCAAAGGATGACTTCTTTCATGATGTTTTTACATGACTTACAGTAATTTATAAAATTAGAAGACAAAATTCACAATAGAATTTTGTCAACTAGTTTATTCCATAAAGTTAATGTTGAAGAAGCCATCTTCCTAGAAACTTAGTACCTGTACAAAGTCAACATCATGCTAATACATAAAAAGTAATAAATATGATGAATGCCTAATTTGATATTGGAGTATTATCGGGTAAAACTGAAAACTAAATTTATCTCATTTATCAATACTGTGATATTGCTAGATAAAAGATCTGAAATCACACTGCCACTACTAAAATGATATTAAATGAAATGGCACATAATTTTAATATGAAAATAAAATCATGTATTTTTGTTCAATCTTCAAAAGACATGTTTTATTAACATAAAAAGCAAAATATATGATCACCCAATATGCAAACTGAAATTTGAATTATGGTTGGATAATAAGAAAATAAGAAACAAACCTGTTGTCTTATTATTAAGGTTAAAATCTTTCATTTTCAATTCAGATTGATTAGTGCGCAGTACACTAGATATACTCTGTGTTAATTTTGCTTGGGCTTCTATTGCACTTGATCCTTCTTTTAGTTCAGGTGCCTTTGAAAGCTGGTCCTTGGCAACTTTTTCAATGCTAGCAGATAACAGTTGTGTGGCAGTGGGAGGACTTTCAACAACAGGCTCACTCTTGATAGCAAGTTCAACATTTAATGCTACAGCAGCAGGGGTTTCCACCTCTGGGGCTGGAGAAAATTGTTTAACAAATTGCTTTGACGGCTCCACACTAAATCCTTGATTACTTTGACTAGTCGTAAGGTGGATAGCTTCAGCCAAGCTATCAACTGAACTAATCACTGGAAAAGATAAAAATTTGAGTTAATTAATTCCAAGTCACACCTATAATTATTATGCAGTAGGTTATACATTATGGCAGTCACATGTGTTGCATGGTTGTAATTAGAATTAGTGTATGACCGAAGTTTCGGTTTCAGCCACGAAATGGTCAATAATGTACAGCATTACCAAAACTAGTTCTTGAGCTGACGGTTGGGGTAGATATATAAGTATAATTTTCTTTATTCTTATGTACAATATCAAGTGGGTTAGATCCCAAGTTGAGTCAGCAGCCATGATGAAGATTTGTGCATAAACATAACTGGCTACATAGCCACATGGTCAGTTACGAGTAGGGGATAGGTAGGTTGTGTGTACTTTCAGGGAATACTTTGTGAGGTTACTTTACAATAATATTTAAAAAATGGGCTCTGATTTCATTAGGGTTTGCGCCAGAAAATAAAACGAATTTTCACCCAAGTGAAGTTTTTCCGACACTATATGATTTGTCAATATTAATAGCCTAGTGAGACTTAGGAATGATCTTATAATGACTAGATAACCAGAATATTCGGTGACGATTTTGGCTGAGTCGTGTTTTGGTCCGACACTAGTTTGGACAACTTAAATTGTTTTATAGGAACAAGTTACTGTAATCAAGGCCATTACTGAGAAATTGAACACGAGACAATATGCTGTCCGATAATACTTAACGTACTCATCACATAAAATATGGAAGGACAATAGAATTTGCCCGGTTGTTAATAAAATGTCGGTGTAGTTATAATCTTTGTGAATTGTAGCACGAATTATAATGTAATACAAGATTTTAGAGCATATTACATTTACTAAAATATCATCATATAGGTAATGATTTTAATCTATCCTATCGCTTTTTAAGAACCAAGTTCGTGGTCTATAAATAGAGACGTGAGATATTTCCACGTGGGAGTTCTTGCACAGTACCTGAATATCAGACTTTTCGTGGCACTGATACCTAAATTATATCACAGTACAATAAACTGTTAAACTTTCTAGTTAATCTTCACACAGTTGAAATAAGACACAATAATGTAACAATATGGTAAAAGAAAGTCTTGAACAAAAGGTCACTCAAGGATCTAGAATATTGTCCGACTTTCACACTTTGCACTTGAAACACATTACTTAATAGTAGAACTTAAATAAATATTTTATTCTAAAATCGATAAATTTTTGAAGTAATTGTTTAAAAAGATAAGATTATAAAAGTTAAAAATATTTAAAACGCGGCCATGCTCAAAGTGACTGTAAGGTAAAAGCCGCCATCTTGGATCGTTCCATGCGGACAGGCGGTTCGGAGTCGGAGCTGCTAGTGTTGTGCGCAAGTGCACAGTTAATCGATTAAACGTTGTTCACCACAAATCATGTTACGTAAAATGTATTGCAGACAATGAAACTAAGAAAAGCTAAAACTACTGTATAATAGAAAAAAAATGAACTGTTCAGGTATTCGTTTTTGGTTTTTATCTATACTTTAAAATATATAAGCGAACGACGGGGTATACGTGGAGCCGGACCGTACCATTGTTTAATTTATTACTTATAAGGAACCACTATGCCTAGTCATAGTTTAGTCAAAATTACATGTATCATTCATGAACGGTCAATTTATGGAAGTAAATAGTTGGAAACATAATCGAGAAATAAATTGTATTCAGCGAGAGGCTCGCGGTCTCGTTTTCAAGATATGAAAATAATTATTATCAAAGAAGTTGACAATATTTTAGTTTTTAAACGATAAGCTGAAATGTGTTAAAGTGCCGAAATAAATGTAGCTGCGCGCACTATAAAGCCAGTACAGAACTTACAGAGTGCTACAGTACAGTGTGCCCAGTATACCTTGTCATGCAAAGTATGGGGTAAAAAGAAAAATTACTTGCAGATACATAATGCTTTGCAATTAGTGCCCGCATCAAAGCTTGTGCTAAGAGTCACGTAGGCAGTAGATACATTATTTTGAGAATAATTGGTTTTTGTAGCATAGATCTAAACCATAATTTTATTTAAGAAGTTTCTATTTTAAACGCCATAAATGGGAGGAAAGGACATGGCCGCACGAGAATTACTTAGTTCTTACACGTGACAAAAAATACAAAGTAATCGATTTGATAATCGATTATAGCAACACGATCACCACTACGGACCTATCTAAGTCCGACTCAGTTAGATACTTTATGGTATGACCTTTGGCCCCTACATGTAGTCGTATTAATTTCTTTTTTCTGATTATTATCCTAGGATACTAGAACTAGGTGGAAATATCGAGTTTTTAAAATTACACATAACGTAGTGGGGGATAGATTCTTTGTTTGCATAGCTACCCAGCTGCCACTTTGATTTTTAGGGTTCCGTACCTAAAGGGAAACCCTATTACTAAGCCTCCGCTGTCCTTCTGTCCATTCGTCCGTCCGTCCGTCCGTCCGTCTGTCAGCAGGCTGTAGGTACTTATCTCAAGTTCAGTAATTAAATGCATTAGATTAAGGTAAGGTAAGGTAGGAGCTACTCGTATATTTGAAATGTTCTTACTTTTTGCAATGGGAACTGAAATACTGCCAGAAACACTCGCAGGGAGTTGTGGAAAACTGTGGCTTACTGTATTACAAACTAAGCTATAATTACTGAAAAATTTAATAAATCGAACGTATGTTTATATTTTTTTATCCAGATTGACTAGTCATTCGGCGCGTTCTTTGGAATGGGTTATATTACACTAGAGCTCAGTTTCAACGATTACCATTGGATTTAAACTGGGTTGTGTTCGTACTATCAACTTTTTAATTTTTGTTTCGTAAATTTCCACCTCAAGAAAGTACCAAATTTATCAAGGTAGTTAACTCAGAATAAATGTATGGCACTAGTTGCATATGCATTCTAAATAGATTTACTGACTAGTGGCCACTAACCTAGTGTAAATACGTCAAGTGCCATTCATTTAATTTGAGTAACTAGCCATGATAAACAAGAAAGAATGTTACAAGGCAAGAACATTTTCTTAGTAAAATTTTTATGCGGGCGATTTATTTTTTCATGAGCTAGATACCAGAAAATAATCACTATATTTTCCAGATTGGAAAAGATTCCTCAATGTTAGCAGTATCGTTGCGAGGTAGATGTGTAAAAACATACTTTTAACCTAATTTTAACCCTAAGTATTCAGGGTTCTTGTCCTTGCAAATTTGCTCTGTATAACCTATTTCAAGGAATTCCCTGAATTACCAGTAACCTAGTGAGTATTTGGGGTACAAGCGAGAACTCCTAGGTAGGTACTTAATTTTGCCTTACATAGACGAGATAAGACAACGCGTCAAGATAATGGACACGGTCCTAAGTCCTAAATCGTCCTAATGACTTAAGAGCCCCGCGGACGACGCTCGCAACTACAAGTTGAGACGCGTACAAAATTTGTTCGCGGCATATTGCCATCTTACTTTGACCTAAGATAAGCGGTAAATAAGTTTCACAAATTGTATTTTATAGTAGTATTCGATAAAGTGACGTTCTGTTAGCAATAAAGATTGTCAAAACACCTAAAATTTATGTAAATTAAAAAATGCTACGAGGACAATGCCAAACATTTTGGATTTCCGACAATCCTAAACGCCGATTAAATTTCCCTTATTTATTACGAACTATTTATTATTTATTACGATCGAGTTCTTACTAACTTTTACGTATCTTGTGTGTGCGTTTAGTGTGATTAAAATCGGTTTATGAATGTCCAAGAATTTGAGCTTGAAAGTTCGTATGTGATATAAACCGTGTATTTCATTCAAACTTCTGAGACAAATACTAATCGCACAAACCATTAACTGTGCTATTTAAACGCATGGCACAAACGTCCTTTGAACACTTACTCGTTATTTGTGATTGTTTTGCTTGGATAAAAACGGATCTGTCTAAATATCGTAAAAATACGAATCGAATACGAGTGCAGTCCTTAAAGTTACGACGTCCGTAACGTTTTTAATAAACATAAACAAGTAAGTAGATGTTTTTTTACGTTTTAAGATTTAAAGTTTAATATTATGCAATACGCAAATACGCACTTAAGACACCTATTATAGAATACCAATTAGAAATATGTGCAAAAAAAATCGTAGTGAAGGTTTCTCACCAAGATTTTCTTCAGTTTAGCTTGATAATAAAATTGACTATCAAGTTCTGGAAAATCAGTTCCTTGCTTTTTTTTTTTTGTCAAATATTCATATTTTTCATTTTTTTTCCCCTATTTACTAGTTTATTCCTCACATAACTGCATCGAACGTTCCACAAGTTTTACCTAGACTGCAGTACTAAATAATTTTTCAATACACTTACTCGAAAAGCGGCTCTTATTGCCCCGACCGTTAAGAGTTGGAATCACGTTAAATTCACACGGTTAATGTATCTTAATGTTTTTTTTAATCTCTGCAAAGTGCAACCCTTTGGCTTCATAGTTTTGTGAATATTTAAGTTCAGCTAGTCAATTTTTTTTAATTAATATTATTTTTTATCAAAATAATATTTTTATTTAAGTCTATTAGGCTGATTAAACGGCGCCGGTCAATGAAAGGCTAGGCAGCCAATTAAAATTCTGATCATGCCAGTTGACTGCGACATATATCTAGACCTAATAATATTATGATTTAATCATGAGCATTGGTAATATTATGCAAGTATTAATATTAGTGCAAAACTTAATAAGGAATAAATTTGTCCAAACATAAGAATAAACATTACGTAAACGTAAACCCCAGTTTCACAAGAAATTTTGCTTCAGCATGGTTTTTGGGAACATTGACAGACAATACATTTTTTGAGTGACTAAGTAAAATTATTACAACATTTTTACTTAAACTCTGACTGCATTAATATGCATTCAACCAAATAAATATGAACAATAAATAGGTAAATGCCATGGATTACTACATTTTGGGAGAACCATCCACCCATATTTAATACTGTTAATGGTTCTATTTATTTAGGAGAAAGTGCCGGTTTTCCTCAAAAAAGCTTTTTTTTAAACAACTTTACGTCATAAAATCTGGCACTCCCTTTCGATTCTTCACATAATCCAGTGTTGATATTCTTATCAGCACCTTGACTCGCTCACTATAAAATACAGGATACTTTTAAATTCAAAAGGGTACTGGTACAATTCCTGTTTTAGTGCGTACATACATAATATACTGTGTGCCAAGCTACGAACAGCGCCGACAAGTTTCGCTCTCAGCGCTGGTAGGCCGTCATTTGTGGAACAACGCGAAAGCGTATTTTTGTTAAAAAAAAGCATGTATCCAATTCCTTTATGTACACCTACATTCTCAGGCAGGCACTCCGTAGACTTGATGCGTAAGTATCGATCTGTAACGTCAATTTATTCGCCATTAGAGTTCAAACCGATATCCACATCAAATACTAGTGTGCAATAAATTACCCTAGCAAAATTGTGTGCTTCAGAGAGGTGAGACTATAACAAATAATTACATGAGGAGCAATTTGTTTACTAGAAGCCAGTTTTGTTCGAAATGTTGTTTTAAAGTTAATTGAGAAAACAGATTTTGCTGGAGTGACGTTTGAAACGTTACCCTGGCAAAATCATTTTACAAAAAATCGTTTTAGCCAGGAGCCAAAGATAGCTTTTGTTGCGTAGTAAATGTTTGTAAATAGCAAAATGGTTCTTAAGTTATTCAAGATTTTGCTGCAGTAACGTTTTGGGATTTCCCAGATCTCGAAAACGGCTTAACGCAGAAGTTTGAAAAAAATACCATTAAGGGACCTTAATTTGTTCAAACATTCGTTTTTGATTTGGTTGACGTAAACCAATGTAATTAAATTGTATCAAATATCAGAAAACCCAGATTCGCAAGTAAACCAATACACTTTTAACTAAATAAACAGCTGTAATAAATACTCGTGGTAGACGCTCATTACGTCAGGAAGTTTAAGTTTTGTAACTTTACCCGATTTGAGCTTTTAACGCTTTCTGTTAAGGTCAGCTTGAATTAACGTTATATCAAAAACAAGAATACCTCGGCAACTCTAATAAGCCGACCAAATTAAAAAAGTCACGTAAAGGCGACAAGCGTAACAATCTTAAATAAACGGGATAATATGGATGTATTGTTAGTACAGTTGCATACAAGTTTGCTGGTATGGTTAGTAAAAATAATAAAATTGACAGTATTCATTGTATTTATAAATCGGTCTCATACAAATTATACAGGGTGTCCCGAAACTCAACGTGAAGCGGGTATGGGGGATAGTCTAAGTTCTATAACTAAAATATTCAGTGTATTGATAAATCGATGGAATGATCAATATGCGATGCGTTGAACTCTCGATCGAATACACGTTAGATTTTTTGAACACTACGTATTAACTGACATTGAATGTTCAATTAATTAACCATTCGATATTAAGAACGTTCGAGTATTTAGAAGTTCGATTTATAGTAGTCGATCAATAAATTGATATTCGATTATTTGGCATAGTACACCCGCTTTAACCAGCAGCGTGCTGAGGGTTAAAGCGGGTGCATTGGGCAAGCCCGAAAGATTTTTGATATTAAAGAAAAGAAAAACATTAAATTCGAAAAAAAGGCATCGGTTTCGAGTTATTAACATCAACGCCATCTAGTATACATAAATGGAGTTACCACACCTTCACGCAGCAGATAAGACCTACACGTTGTTAGTTTCATCGTACGCCAATAGATGGCCTCCAATTATCGAATTTATTGATTTATTACATTACATTACAATGAAATAATAATTATGGAAACAAAAATTTAGTATTAATTGGTCAGATTGAAGACATCAATCCTTTATGTTTTACTCCAAAATATCTAATTACCTAACTTCTACAAGCGTTATTGAGCTGTTTTGTTGTTTTTTCAAGAGACCTAAAGAGATTATACTCAAACATCCAAAACCGATCTTTTCAAACACTTTTTTTCAGTAATATACACCTGCTAGAAGCTGATCAAAGTGTATAAATTCTAAATTTGTATTATATTTACATACCTTTTCAACCAACAACACGATGATCAACTTCCGTGTTCACATTATTTTGTTAGTTTGGAAGAAATTTAAATTATCATTCAACGACTCGTAAAACATCCGAGATTTATTATAAAAACGCAGCAATATGTTTCACATTCACATAATTTTAAACAAGAAAACTTTACAATAACTTAAAAAGAAACTGTTCCCAAATTTTTAAAACAACAATTTGCTCATTTGCGTTGCCCCAAAGTCAAGCTGGCACCTCACTTTACGCGGTACCGAACTTGTACGAACTTCATTTGTAATGCCAGGCTTATAATTTCAAAGAAATCTTCGTCATATACCAACTTAGTAGCGATATATCAACAATTGACCATTGACAGGCCAAAACTGATTGGGCCGACAAGCCAAATACAGAAAACAGTCAGTCTGAGCGAGAAAGCATTATTACAGTTCTACACACTACAGTTGAACTCTTCTTTTGTATAGCGTTAAGGGAGATCAGAGCTTACATAGCCTGCGACGTTGCCACTTTGCGACAACGCACGCCGAAATATTATGAATGAGTTTGTGCACATTGGAAACCTTGCATTGACATGAGTGCGGGAGAACGTGATGCGAAGTCGCGCGAAGTTTAAAGTTAATATTCTTATCATTGTGTATGATTATGTTCTAGGCTTTTAAGTTGCTATGACTTTTATCGTAAGGCACACGTTTGAAATAGGTAATGCCGGGCTTCTGGGCATGTATTGCTATTCCGCCCCTGATTTTAACGTATAAACACTGAATTCTTATTGTTTTGGCTACATGCACAAACCGTGCGAAGCCAAACAAAAATCCTTATTGTTTTGTTCAAATACGATAAGTCTAAGAGCAATATCACAACGCGATTGCCTAGCATGGCGTAGGTTTAGATTAATTAAAAGTTAACGGTCGCCACGTGGTTATTTTGACTAATAATCACATACACACAGTTTTAAATTAAACAATGGAAAAAACGAAAAAACATTAATCCTACAAATATTCTGTTAAAACCATTGAAATTATTAAAAACACGATATACCTATACTATCCAAATTATAATGAAGAGAATGGCGTAATTTTTTTTTACTACCGGTGCGTGTTATTTTTAGGATCACATTTGACGAGTTTTCATTGTTACAGTATTCCGTTAAAACCATTGAAATTATTAAAAACACCTTATACGTATACTATCCAAATTATAATGAAGATAATAGCGTATTTTTTTTACTACCGGGGCGTGTTATTTTTAGGATCACATTTGACGAGTTTTCTTTATCTAATTCACACTAAAAAGCGTACTTTAAATTACGAATAATTATTTTACACTGATTGAGCGAACAAAATAAAACTTTAAATACTCACATCATTCAAAGACGTTGTTGCACATAAACCACAAGCAAGAACTTCTCTCCAAAACACTTGGTCCAAGACTGGTTGTTTCGTTGGTTCGGTCGGTTGAGCGAGCCGGTAGGCTCAACTAATCTCAGCTAAAGAGTAAGACAACACATATAGCTGTTGCATCGCACGCAGGTATAAGCGCTGCTCTGGCAAGCATTGAGAACGTTAAAAAGTTTAACGTGGCCGCGTGGCGTTGCGTTTTGGTATTAAAATAAAACATTTGGTTTGACCAAACAGAAACAACAAATTACTATATATATGGAATATCACTATACTAGTGTATTTCTTTAGGATTTATTATCTACAAATGTCAGTGTCAAGTCAGTGACACTGGCTGTCAGTATTGGGGTAATTTTTAGGAAGCTAAAGTGAGGTTATGCTATTTTAGAAAAACGTGGAAAGCTAAATATTCTTTTGTATAAACAAAATGAAGTATATAAACTAAACTAGAAGTAAAGGCTTTAAATGTTGTTATTTCAGAATACGTAATTTCATCTTTATTTCATCAAAGCATATTACTATTATAAAACAAGATTTTCTGCAAAAAATACAAGAAGTATGAAGAAGTTAAGATTTGATTTTTGTGTGAAAACAGCAGTAGCTGAAAAATCAAACGTTATTTGTATAAGAACTACACATACTCTGACATAAAAATGAAGACAAGAAACCATGCCAAATTTGTATCACTGAGAAAAAAGGAAAATGTTCTCATCTTTAGGAAACCTGGTTCAAAGGGAAAAATAAAAACTCAGTTGTGAAAAGTGTGAATAACTCAGAATTAGAAATTGAACTAAATAAGGAGAATCCAAAAAACTAAAAGTACCACCAATAAATAAAAGTAAAGTTATACATATTATATGACACTTTAAAAGTTACCGCAATTTATGATCCTGGTTCGAATGTGTCGTTAATTAATGCTAAATTATTGAAAACACATGAAAAAGAAGAAGACACTTAATAAACAAACAGCAAACTTGAAAACTATTAAAAGTGAAAAGAAAACAAAAGGCATGTTAACATTGAAAATCAAAATATGTAACATTGAAAGAAAAATGAATATTTTTGTGACAGATAATGAAAACTTTCATTATGATTTTCTTATTGGTTTGGATTGTATAAAAAAAAAATAAACCAAAATGAAGAATTGAATTTAAAACAATATAAAAACTTAAAAAACTACACTAATTAACAAGAAATTATGCACAAACGCGTATAAAAAAATAAAATTAATCATTGGGCATCAAAAAAATAATCCACATCGCTGTCAATGGCAAAAGTGCCCAGAACACTGGCAGCATTGCATATATAAAAAACTACAAAAAGAGAATAAAGTCCAAAATGAAGAAGCTAAAAAATAAAGAATCCGAAACGAATAATTTCAATTTAATGAATGTCGAAATTCCTGATGTGTACTACGGTGACAAAAATGAACAAGATGTATTTCTATACTCGGAGGTACAGAAACAAGAAATGAAATGATACAAACTGATGTGAAGTAAATTTCAATGAATATATAAACTACAGTGAATTTGAAATATCAGCAAACCATCTAGATTTATATAAACAAACTGAAATAGATAAATTAATAAAAAAATACAAACCAGTCTTCCCAAAGGACAAGTACGACGTTGGTACGGTACGAGCATATGAAGCTCACATAGAACTGATAGTAGATCAATACTGCTACAATCGCCCATAAATAGAAGACCAAAAATCAGAACTATTGAAGAAAATCTTTATTGAGGAATCATATAGCTTTTGCTGCTCCGGTTACCCTGGCGAATAAGAAAGAAGATGGGAAAAGATCAAGACTGTGTATAGATTTCCGGGAATTGAATAAAATTGTTGTCCCTCAATCACAGCCTTAATTGAAAACTGGATGGTAAAATCTTCTGTGAGTATTATTCCACTTTTGAATATAATATAAATTCAGCATGTTGGTCCATTCCGTTGAAAATTCAAGGTATAAGACGGCATTCGTCACACAAGCATAAACTTCCCCATTCCAAAAACAAGGAATAATATAGGCCAGTTCCTTGGGATCTATCATAAATTTGTACCACACAATGGAATTATTTTACTACGGAACTTATTACGGAAAGATGTAAAATTCAAAGAATGCCACAAATAATTTGATAGAATAAAAGAATTACTTTGCTCGAAACCAATTCTAAAAATATTTGACCCAGAACAACCAATTAAATTTACAATAAAAAGAGGAATATGAAAACGAACACATAGCTTTTAAGAAAATTGACACTCTATAAAGAAAAAGAAGACAATTTATTTAGAATGCCTTTATCAAATCTTCACCAAATTGAAATGGGACCAGTCCGGGAAAATACTCTTCCAAACAATTAAATAATCATCCAAATCGGTTAACAATTGGCGAAAATATCGCTGAACAAACATTTTTCATGTGATCCCATCATCAGATTCTGACTTAGTGACAATGGGACCACCTCAGGAGTATAAGCTTTCGAATAAAAAAAATATTTTTTAAATCGGTCTAGAATTAGCGGAGAAATCGGTGAACATGATACATACAGCCAAACATAGAACCTCCTCCTTTTTGAAGAAGTTGGTTAAAAATCTACAAGATGGCAAATCAATGTTTATAACATTTATTATACTATGTCAGAAGCATTTAGCAAATCACTAATGAGAGATGTGAACAAGTTATTGGGAGAACCCAAATGATAAATCAAATAACCCCTTTCTATACAGCAAAGAATATCATCACAAATATTAAGAAAATTTGTGATGACCGTGACATTTGTAAATAAACAAATCAAGAAGGAATACAAAATTTGGTTTAATGTCCCATTTAGCACCAGCAAATCACGCCCGTTTGAAATTATATCAAATGATACAATTGCAGGCTTCGGAGGATCAAGGTCTACAAACAAATACTTACATCTCCTGGTTGATCATTTTACATGATTTGCTAAGAAACAAATCAAGAAGGAATACAAAATTTGGTTTGATGTCCCATTTAGCCCCAGCAACACGCCCATTTGAAATTATATCAATTGACACAATTGGAGGCTTCGGAGGATCAAGGTCTACAAAATATGCTTACATCTCCTGGTTGATCATTTTACATGATATGCTTATTTATATCTTGACATCAAAAAATCAAAACGAGTTTACCAAGTTGATCAAAAATGTGACACAAAGCAAACATATAGATATGGTATTAACAGACCAATACCCTGACATAAATTCCAAAGAATTTAAAGACTTCTTGAAAAAGATAAACATAATAGTATTCAATGCTGTGGACGCACCATTTTCAAATAGTCTTAGTGAAAGGCTAAACCAAACTCTAATAAATAGAATAAGTTTCAAAATAAACGGAGGAGACAAAAAAACAGCATGGACAATTATTGCACAAACATGTGTAGAAAAATGTAACAAAACAGAACATACAGTCACTAAGTTTACTCCAAAATTTCTTTTGGAAGGAGATAAAATTGCTACTAAGCCACTGGAATTGAATTCAAGATGCACAATAGATCTCAAAAGAGACAGAACTAGCATTTGAAAGTTCAATGAAATCTCACAACTAAGATAAAAATTATAAGATCAAAAAGAAAAGAATATAAATTCGAAGAGGGTGATAGAGTATAATATTTAGAAAACGGAAACCGGCTACATAAATGGATGAATTAAAGATTGGACCATACAAAATCTTAAGAAAGATTTCAAATTCAATTTCTGAAGTTGATGCTGGACATAGGAAGGCGGAGTTAAACTTCTACCATGTTACAAAGTTATCTCCGGTAATGGTTAGCTCTTAACCGAACAATCATTATGAATTTGTTCTGTCCGAGGTTGGGAGATGTAAAGAATATCACTACGCTACTGTAGTTCCTTTCCTTTAAGGATTTATCATCTACAGATGTCAGTGTCAAGTCAGTGACACCGGCTATCAGTATTGAGATCATTTTTAGGAAGTTAAAGTGAGGTTATGCTATTTTAGAAAAACGTGGAACACTCTTATATTCTCCTGTTTAATAAAAGGAAGTATATAAATTAAACTAGAAGTTAACGCTATAAATGTTCTTGTGTTATTTCAGAAAACGCATTTTTGTCTTCATTTCACTTAAGCATCACACAAACACCATCATCATCATCTATTATATATACATATTTACAGTTTTTATTGATTTGTTGTAAATTATCAACTGGGATTATTACTTACCTTTTTAAAGTTACTTTGACTATAAATAATTATGTTCCATTTAATTGTTTAAAACTATGATTTTCAATTATAAAACAGAAAATCAGTAGAAATTGTGTATACCTGCATTTTATTACAAAAATCGGCTTCACGAATAACGTTTTTCGACTTTACTGTACAAAACATCTAAGGTGCTAATTTGCGAAGATTACCCGTACTTACGGTGCACCTTTTTGTACACCTTTTCATGACCTTTTCCAATTTGGTCGGCATACTAAGAGTTGCTGACATATTCTTGTTTTTGAAATAACATTCATTAAAGCCATTAACAGCAAGCTTTGAAAGTTGAAATTAACAGGAACGAATGGTCATGAATTATTTGAATTTGTTTAAAGTATGACATATTTCTTAATGTTGTGGGAACTGCGTAATCGATCGCTAAAGTACGACCAGTATAAATATCTTAATTTTGGGTAAAGTTTCAAAACTCAAACTTCCTGACCATATAAGCTTCTACCACGGGTATTTTTTACAGCTATTTTTTTAGTTGGAAATCTTTTTATTTTTGAAACAATTTAATTACATTGGTTTCCGTTAACCAAATCAAAAAACACTAAAAAAACATGCAATTTCAGCAATCCCGATCCATTTGCTAACATTTATTTAAGAGTTCCGTCCGTTGCCTACCTCGTTCTTCGTCAGATTTTCACTAACTTGAAAATAATCTTCTAAATAAACAAGAATCATCCAAATCGGCTGACAATTGGCGATAATATCGCTGAACAAACATATTTCATGGGATCTCATCATCAGATCCTAATTTATACCTTCCATCATCAGTTCAGCAACATGAGACGACGATTACCAGGCACAAATATCTGAATTGCGTTAGAAAGTTAATGAAAAACATTGTATGTGCCTATAAAATTTGAGGGTTGCCCTCGATTTTCATGGGATCCCATCATCAGATTCTGACTTGGTGACAATGGGACCAATCGAGAAGTATACTCTTTCAGATGAAACAAGATTTTTTCAAATCGGTTCATAAATGACGGAGTTATGAGGTAAACATAAAAAAATACAACCGAATTGAGAACCTCCTTCTTTTTGGGAATTCTGAAAAACTGGCCTAGAGCGACTCGGCCTCGCGTGCAAAGAGTTCCGAACCAGTTCAATTTTTTTAACATATAATTTTAACACTAGACTTCTTATATCTTTAGGTATAGAACTATTATCTGCTTTTTTTTTTAATTTTAGGCTCAGTAGTTTCGTAGATAATGAATGGGGCGAATGGTAATTTTTGGTCTTATTCCTTAAATAACTTGAAGACTATTTATTGTAAAATTATGAAAACCCCCTTTCATTTGATATGTAACACGATAAAGTTTGAATCTCTTTTTTTTTTAATTTGACCCCCAAAAGTGATCTACATACTCAAAATTTATTTATTTACGTAACGTGTCCGTGTTTGGGTCACAGAAGTCCAGATATATACCAAACTTCAGCAGAATCGGTCCAGTAGATCCAGAGTAAACTGGCTTTGACAGACGGACAGACAGACAGACACCCGAGTGATTCCACAAGGATTACATTTTTTACGGATGTTCGGAACCATAAAAACTAATGTTTGAACAATTTAAGGTCTCTTATTGGTTATTTTTCTTTAACTTCTGCGTTGAGCCGTTTTCGGGATCTGGGAAATCCTAACACGTTACCGCAGCAAAATCTTGAATAACTTATGAATCATAACGCACACAAATGTTGGTATTTACAAATATTTATTACGCAACAAAAGCTAATGATATGTAACACGATAAAGTTTGAATCTCTTTTTTTTTTAATTAGACCCCCAAAAGTGATCTACATACTCAAAATTTATTTATTTACGTAACGTGTCCGTGTTTGGGTCACAGAAGTCCAGATATATACCAAACTTCAGCAGAATCGGTCCAGTAGATCCAGAGTAAACTGGCTTTGACAGACGGACAGACAGACAGACACCCGAGTGATTCCACAAGGATTACATTTTTTACGGATGTTCGGAACCATAAAAACTAATGTTTGAACAATTTAAGGTCTCTTATTGGTTATTTTTCTTTAACTTCTGCGTTGAGCCGTTTTCGGGATCTGGGAAATCCTAACACGTTACCGCAGCAAAATCTTGAATAACTTATGAATCATAACGCACACAAATGTTGGTATTTACAAATATTTATTACGCAACAAAAGCTATCCTTTGGCTCCCGGCAGAAACGATTTTTCCAGGGTAACGTTTCAAACGTTACTCCAGTAAAATCTGTTTTTCTCAAATAACTTAACAATAACAATTCAAATAAATTTTGCTTTTGGTCAACAAATTACTCCTCATGTTGCTAATTATTTGTAATAGTTTCACCTCTCTAAAGCACAACATTTTGCTAGGGTAATGCACACTAGTATTTGATGTGGATTTATCGGTTCGATCTCTAATGGCGAATTTATTGACGTAACAAATGGCATCAAGTCTACGGAGTGCGTGCCTGAGAATGTATACTTACATAAGGAAGTGGATATAAGCATTTTCAACAAAAACACGCGATCGCGTTGTTCTCTTGCAAATACATCAACAAATGACGGCCTACCTGCTGGTAGAGCGAGCTGAGAGCGGAGCGTTTCAAACGTTACTCCAGCAAAATCTGTTTTTCTCAATTTGAACAAATTTTGGTTGTAGTCAACAAATTGCTGCTCGTGTTGAACTAGGTAATTATTTGTTATAGTCTCAACTCAACTCTCGTAAAGCACAACATTTTGCTTGGGTAATGCATAATAATCAATTACTATTTGATATTATATTGTGTAGAGTTTATTGTTAATTTAATAAACACTCCATTTTCTACTAATACATGTTTACTGGTTGAAGAAACTGACTCCTGAAATACAGGTATTACATATCTAGCTCCGGAGTCAGGGCTTCACATTGATTGTAATGTATGTTTTCAAATAAACTATTACTATTACTATATTAACTGGTAAAATAGGTAAACCTAAGATTAAAATTATCAGACGTTCATGTTGAACATTAGAACAGATAATTTCTTCACTACTATTGATTACCTTTTCTATATCCTATTTAAAAGGAGACCGCCTGCAGTCTCCATTTACATAGGACACACACACGTACGTTACCACCACATTACACACAACCTACAAGATCTATCGACCCCAGTTTGTGGGCTGATACGATTAGGATTTTGATACTAAGATTGAAAGTTTGTTGTCATCAACATTGCGGTCTGATTGTGATGCTCTTTTCCAAAGGGTCCCTAAGTATATGAGGTAACCAATATTTATGAAAACGGTGTGTCAGTTGTTCATGGATCACTTCTCATATGCATTTGACAATACTCCAATAACAAAAAAAAAATCACAAGATCAAGAAAGATTGTTTCTTGATTCTGAACATAAAAACCGCTGATCAGAAAGGTATTAACCTCTCGCGCGTTTCTCGTACACATGGGTGTACAGTTCGCGTTAGCGTGGCTTGCCCCTCGGAAGTTAGGTTTGAGTGAAGTCCGCGCAGGTGCAATCGCGTAAAAAAGTGTTACGTTCCTAAAATATTTTTTTGTTTATACGTATTATACTATAAACAAGTAACAAAGACTACCAGTAACAATAAAATATCAAAAAGTAACACAACAAACACATACACCACAAGAACACAAATCAAACTGTAAGAAATAACCAAAATAAATCATTAAAAACAATGACAACCGGTAACACTTTTCGCATCCACAGTCGTGTTGCATCGAGCAAGCGGGACACGCTTATGCATCGAACTTATACGAGCGAGTGAGATGCCACTACACCCGCGCGTTTGTGCTAATCCACGCATGCGCGAGCTACCCGCACATGCGCGGTTGTATGTTTGTTGTCAAATTGACGTCCTGCGCAGCCGATTGCGGCGTACTTTGCGGAGACAAGCTTGCGTGACGGGAACTGTACGAGAAACGCGCGAGAGGTTAAAGGTAAGCACTAGGTATTTTAAAGTTGCGATGGCTAAATGTCTGTAATTTTTTTTTGTTTTATGACTGGTCCGCTTCTTACCTCTTCAACAGAGAAGGAGGAAGGAGTTCAATCTTTAATGTAATGTAGCATCAAGCTATGAATAAGAAATTGCTGAACTAACTCAAATAGTTACTCGGATAATAATTGCATTTTTTTATTGTTTACTTACCTTTGACCTGATCAAAAACCCTCGTCATCGATGGGGATCAAATAATAGGAAAATTTAATCGTCATTAAACAACGTCTTCATGTTGTGGGAAACATGTTTGTGTTGCTGTGATGTTGGAATCACGTAGTTTCGTATTCATCTATATCTATACATATACAGTAGAATTCGTTTAGTACGACGTCCGAATAATACAACGTAATATCACCGGTCCCTTGAGGGTTGTTATAAACGCATAGTACTGTATGTAATACTAGCACTTCGCCCGCAAATTCGTTCGCACGGGTTTAGTTAGTAATCCACGAACTTCATCTCCCCGTGTAAAGTACTTATTAATAGACTAAACGTTCGACGACGGCAATTCGCGCAAACTGCAACATCTTTCTTACTTGGAGTATTTTATACACATCACAACTTTTAAATGAAAGGTCCGATTTGAACAGTTTAAAATGTTATTTACTAGTTCCTAACCAACCTTCATTTTTAATAATGAAATAAATAAGGATTAATATCCGCATCCTTTTCCCAACTATATTGGGGTCGGCTTCCAGTCAAACCGGATATTACCTGAATACCAGTATTTTACGCGGGGCGGCTGCATACCAGACCTTCACAACCCAATAACTGGGTAACACTACTTCATGGCAAGACTGGAGTCAGATTAACTGGCTTCTGACTATCCGTGACGACTGCCAAATATCTACAAATGACAGCCGGGACCAACGTCTTAACGTGCTTTCCGAGGCACGGAGGAAACTCGGTATGTTAAGACGGTCACCCATCCACAGACCAACCTTGGCAAGCGTTGCTTAACCTTGATCGACCCGTGCGGCTGTTATTATCTAGCCACGAGATCCACGAAATAACGATTAATATCATGATACTAAAATCACCACTATTCCATTTCTAATAAAAAGGAATAATTTGAACAAAAAGCGGTCATTGTGACTTCCATAATAGTTAGAAATATACCATTATTTGATTGACAAAATCAAAAAATATCGAGTTTCAAGGAAACTAAAAAAAAATAGGTTAAAATAGGTTGTTTTCATACTTGCAATGCCATCTATTGAGATAAATAATAGTAAAAATAATGTGCAAAGAAAAATATATTTTTTTATTATATCATTTAAATGAAGATGTGATGAAATGTATTTTTTTTTTACAAATTATCGTCTATTTAGTTACATTCTCGATAGATGGCGTTGTACTGATGACGCGATTTTCTGAATCGCGGTGTTATGTTTCTTCGCAGTAGAAGGTAGATAATGTGAATAAATTCACATTATAATCCCAAATATAATGCCTCCACTTACTAGTCATTTCCTAAAAGTTACAAATCTTTTAAAATTTAAACCGTTTCTCAATTGCGTAACTCGGAACCAGTTCCTGCCATTTTGTAAAACCATCATTACTAGCTCATAGAGTTGACGAAATAGTCTAGTCGAAATCACTACAAGTAATGCAGTGGTTGCTGAATAGTAAAATGAAATAGAGTCGCTCATAATGTGTGGCGCAAAGATACGGTTAAACGGGTTGAGGCATCGTCTGGCGCAAAGGCTACGAAATCCTTCTCAGAATATGCCAGAAAAAAAATGGTATGTAGGAGTTGCTAGTACAATTGCATAGTGTCCTATTTAAAAAAATGCATTCTGCGGTTTCGCGCAAACACAATCAATGAAGTCAGCGCGAAAGGGGCAAATATACGAAACAGACCTGCAATTGCTCAAACATAACCTTAACAAATTGTGATATGTTATCAATCCACGAATAACTACAAAGTTTGTTTTTATTGGTGGAACGATACTAAATAACATCGAAAGCAGTACGATCAGTGCAACTGAATAAAGCATATGTATTAAATTAATAAATAAGTGTTCTACTGGCGGCGTCGCGGCGATAGAAGCAGCGAAACTAACATATTCAACACAATAGCCAAAGGGATGTTACCTGCTCTGGTGCACATGATGATAGATTAAAAAAATGTTTTACTTACCTACAGGTGTCGGACCATTAGGTTTACTGGATGCAGACACTGTTTCGGTTTCTTGCGATTCCTTCTCTTTTAACTTTTCTTTATCTTCTGATTTGACTCTTTCCCGGGGCTCTCGTATCCTCTGCGGCTGAGGGGCAGGCGTGGAAATAGGGACAGGTGTGGGAGTCGCGGTAGAGGAATTGGCTTGTGTTGAAGCAGGCACTGGTGTGGCGGTTGATGTTATAGCTGTCGAGGTCGTAATTGGAGCTACTGTTGCGATTGTTACTTGTGCAACGTTTATATTTTCTGGGGGCTTATCTAATTCTTCGACTTGAGGCACATTCTTGCTTGGTTTATATTGCTTATTAGGTGGTACATTCTTATTAATCGTATCTAGGGCTAAAGGCTGAACGGCTGGTTCAGCATTTTTTTGTTGCAGCTTAATATTTATAGGCATTTTAGGCACTATAACAGGACTGTCTGATATTGCTGATACTATTGGCGTTTCGTTTGATTCCACAGCAATATCAGGTCCTAAATGTTTACTTTCGTTAACAGTCAATATCTCAGACTTTACTAAATTATTATTAATAGAGCTTATTGCATTTGGTTGAGTTTGGACAGAGCTTGCCGTAGATGCTACGGGTACATCTACGTTCTTTGATACATAATTCGGTTTCATAGTGTTATCAGTAGAAGGTTGATTGGCAACTTCATTGACCATTCTATTGAATTCCTCTGCGATACTGTGTGTTGGCTCCTGAATAAAAATAATTTAAAATAGTTTATTATTACATAATATGCATGTATCAGTATCTGTGAAATTCATTGTGATGTCTTGTGAGCGCCGTATTAAACTTGAATCACTCATAGCAGACGAAGAAGAATGAAGAATGGTAAATTTGATATACCCCTCTACAGCAATGAATCTCGATATAAATATATCTTGAACATCAATATTTGCATTACAACTAACACCAGTAATTCAATAATATATTGTTGGACGTCTAAAATAATTGTAATAGATCAAATTTTCACGGCAATTCATGGCCAACAAAATTGTTTTGCAGCATTTACCAAATGATCACAATATTGCCAGAAACACCTCGTGTACCAAGGTAATAAATACCAGCACTCTTTGTGCCGGTTTGCTTTCACAAGATGGCTTGCGATATTGAGTTTCAGTCACATATCACATCTGACAGTCTATATGACAGCAGCAACAGCAATAAGAAATTGGGAATCGACTTAATTCGTTCAAAAACAGAACCCTGGATAACATTTTATCGGCTATAATAAATTTGAGACACTACTCGTTAATTAGTTGGAAATAGGCATAATGTTGGGCAACGCCGACTATTACACATTGCTTTGATAATGTGGATCATTTACAACTTTCCGAGTTTTAATGGATTCTGAATCTGAAATCAAACAAGGTACACTTACTTCTAATTTTGCACATAATGTAATTTTTTAAATTAAAATTATTATTCAAATTTTGTTATTAATTTATTTTATTCTGCCGTTTAAATAATGCTTAGACGGATAAGGTCTACTAATATAAGTAATATGTATGTAAGTATACCTTTTTAGTAGTAACATCGCACTGGCTTATTATAGCCTGTTAAGATTTTATTTTTAAAAATTATAAATATGTACCTATAAGAAAATATTTCTTTAGCTTAATTTGCTTTTCACATTCTGTAAAAAAAACCATAAAGCTTGGTTTATGTCAATGTTTCGCAGACTGCAAAATTAAGCCATGTATATGAAATGGTTATCACCTATTAAATACTGAGATTTTTGTCAGTTCCATAATGTTTGTTTTATAAGATTGCTTCAAAAAGAACTCTGAGAAATAGTAATTAGATAGACATAAAACTTTAATTTCTCCCTTTTTAATTAATAATTAAATAAATAACAGTTTTCAAGTGTTTAATTTAAAAAAAAATGTGATTAGATTTAGGCCAATGATTGTACCTTCATTATTAAGGAAAATTACAGACGCGATAAAACCTATACAGTAACTAAACAGTGAGTATTGCTTAAAATAATAAAATCGTTCAGCAAATAATATCCTTCTGTTTCATAGCTAATTAAATACAGTGTAAACTCCATTTAACGTTACTAGATTTAACGACTAACACCTTAAACGTCGAAATTACTTGACTCTGGTTGGTTTACCTTGGAGTCCATACAGTGAATGATGTACGTGTAAATTATTATCACACCAACTCTAAATAACGACACAATACATCATTAATCATCATCATATCAGCAAGACGTCCACTAGTGGACATAAGCCTGTCCCGAAGTATAGGGGTTTGCCATAATCGCCACGCTTGGCAGGCAGGTTGTCGATCGCAGTGGTGTTGAATTTTACAGAGAACGCTGCTGCCCATTCTTTGGCGAGTCCCTTAGTCGCCTCTTACGACACCCACGGGAAGTGATGGGATGGTATTATTCTTTTACAGCACCGGTAATACAATACATCATTATTTACGCAAAGGGCATATAGCGGCCTGCGCATACAATATAACAACACGTTCCGGATGTTGATGGGGCTGCCGCGTTTTTGTAGCGCGTCCGGCATGTTTGCCGACACGAACGTCGATAGTTTTTCGACCATTATGCGCAAGAGATGCGCATCTCTGTTGCGCCGTGTTCGCGTCAGCCCCAACATCATCCTTAGAACGCTGGTTGATAGGTGGGACTCTCCAATCTTGGGGCGGTGGATACGACTGCATGCAGTCAAGTAGACATTCCCCGGGATCGGCGTGCCTCATGCAGGCTCATAATGCCAGTATTACTAACACTAGTTCATAAGTTTGTATTGTTACTAACAAATTATGGAAGAAATTCTGCAATAAATGTTTTATTATTATTATTATTTAACAATAATACTTTCTAAGTTGGAAAAATTAATAATTACTGCAGCTTTGTACGTTCTTTTGTAGCTTTGTTGACTAGCACGCATTTATTTAACTCGACTGTCGCCATCAAAAGATTCATTGGCAGAAGGTTCTACAAAATTCTTTGTTTACGTGATTACTTTGCACGGTTACCTGGGCTAACAGCCCTGCAAGGCTATTCTGTAAGTAACCATTTCGATATCGAGCGTCACCTGAGTGAGATAGCTCACAAAGTGAACTTTATTGCACACAGCATAGAGGTCTTATGTTTATACTCACCTCGGATTCCGCTGTCGAGACACGTAAATGTTGTTACAGAATAGGGGTACAGGTAACCGTGACCGGACTGTCGTTAGATAGTTAAGAATACAATAAGTTATTTTCTTAATTGCTTAAAACTTTCTAACTGTGAACATAGCGAATAAGTAAATCTTTGTGTATTGACGAAAGTTTTGTTAATATGCACAATAGTGGCGCAAATTTTAATTCTTTCGATTTAACGACCACTCTCAATAACTTCATAAAATGCAGTCCCTTAAGTGTTGCTATATAGAGTTTACACTGTATAAATTTCTTTAGAAATTTATTACACCTGACTTTACGCCAAAGATACTTTCAGACACACTCGCGTTACGAGAAATGGGCTAAAAGAAATTTGCGTTTAAACATAGGACGTAGTCGATTCTGAGTGTTCCAAGTCTTTGTCTATTTCCAAAATTAAGTTATACACTCTTTTCTTCTCGTGCGGCATTTCTTGTTTGTCGTTGAATATATCCACCAAAATTAATGTTAGAACTGTGTTCTCGCACCAGAAGACCAGTTAGGCGATTTTAAATTATGTACTATAATATAAGCAGTTCGCGTAAAGCAAGGCATTATTTACTGTATGTTTAATTATGATTGTGACTATTTATTTGACAAACACTTCTAGCTGGCCAAATACGTTGTTATCTATACTAATATTAAAAACATGCATAATATTTATCAACACGCAGTATTGTTTTTAACGACGTGTTAATTTCTCAAAAATACCACGTTGCCGAGATACATGTTTGAAAAACCGCCTGACCACCGTCCTTCGGGCGGTCTTTACCTGCAATTATTGCTTTATTGGCAACCTAACTGTTTACATCTTATCTCGGAAATGTTTTTGCTTTCTTTTGTGTCTTTTGCAGTTTAATTGTGAGTGCACCCAAAACTTTCAAAGCATATAAATGGCAAAAGAGCTACGAGTCTTTTACTTATGAATAGGAGTTTTGGTCTTTACCTGCGATATTGCTTGGCATCGTAACAGTTTACACCTTGTCTCGGTCATGTTTTTACTGTCTTTGTCTTTTGCAGTTTAATTGTGAGTGCGCCCAAAACTTTCAAAACACATAAATGGCAATAGGGCTACGAGTCTATGACTGAATATGAATGGTGTTGTTAGATTTTGTGATCTGTAACGAAAATCTATACTTACTAATATTAAACAGCTGAAGAGTTTGTTTGTTTGGTTGGTAGAACGAGCTAGTCACAGTAACTACTAGTTCGAATTGAATAAGAGTTGGATAACCCATCTATCGAGGAAGGCTATCGGCTATAAACATCACGCTACGACCAAGCGAGCATTCTTGAAAAACGTGACGCAGACGAAGTTGCGCGGTTCAGCTAATTTACTAATCTATCTAATATTCAGTATGGATATGACATATATGCAATAATCTTAAGGGGTCATTATAATCATCATTGTCACCAACACTTATAACGCGAAAAAGAAATCGACTGCTCCATACATTTATGTGAGCATAACTCAACAAAATGTACTGAACAGCTGATTATTTTTTCGTGATTTAGTTGTTGGTCCCAGAGTAAAAGTTGTACACAATGACCCCTTATGATTATTGCATATATGTTATATCCATACTATATTAAAATCTCGTGTCAGTTTTTGCAACCGAACTCCTCCGAAACGGCTTGACGGAATTTTATATTTTTTTTTTTGTGTAGGTATATTTGGTAGGTCTGAGAATAGGTCGTATGCTATTTTATTTATAAGTATGTCAAAACAACTTTTGCCCGGTCAGCTAATAGTAACATAATTCGATCAGATTGGCTAGTCAAATTCCGGTTCTTTTGTTTATGGCATAGTTTAACGTCAAATTGAATATTAATTATTTCGACGCTCGATTTTTCATAATAACCCAATATTTTTACTTAAACACTTTTTAAGCCTTATTATTATTATACATGTCATGCTTGATATAGTTCATTGCTAGAGGAGAGGTAGATCAACTTCCATCATAATTTGGCCATCTTCTTCGACTTCTAGTTAAGTGGCAGCACATGTTGCAGCTGCGGCCAGTTCAAGAAGCCTGGATAAACCCCTATAGGTGTCGTGCCAGACGGTACCTGTGTCGCAGACATGAGTAGCCGCGACTGGTGGCTCATTTTTTATTCTTGAGTTTTACATTTCAATTGCTCCTAAATTCACAAGCAGGCTTCGCTTAAGGTCAGATGACTTTTTCATCCCTAATAAATAAATGACTATATTATACTTATCCCACCGACGAAAAATAAGGAGCTCTTTGAGCTAGAATCTAGTAAAGACTCAGTAGTCAGAAAGCAATTATTTAAGCTTTGACTGACTACTAACTGACCACCAAGAAACTGAGGCAGTTATAGATTATTTTTTTATACCTCACTAACCTCTGTAACCGCAGACGATTAGACAAGACTAGTGAGCAAAGAACAAAGATTCATAGGTGAAATCAGTCAACGCACAACCGAAACTAATAGTCGTATAAAGCTGAAATTTGGCATGTAGGTTCTTTGAAGAATGTAGGAGAGCACTAAGAGAGAATTTTTCTCGATATTTTATTTTCTAAGGGAACGGGATGTGCGCGTACAAAGTAGCGGCCGAAAGCAAGTCCTATTCTATAACTTGACAGTTCAAAGCAAAAGTGTTGCCACATTCAAACTACTTTGCTTCTAGCCTTGGTTAGTGAACGAATTTGCAAATATAAAAATACTGTAGTGGTATTTCTGTGGAGATACCTCAACTACATCTTTGTGTCAAAGGGGCATCAAAATCTAAACTGGCAGTTTTGAGAAAAATAATACTTTATAATTCACATTTCTTGCTACATTCTCCAGGATCAGATCCTAAAATCTGGTGACAATGGGAAGATTTAGGAAGTATTATACCCTCTCAAACAAAAAAGAATTTATTTCCTAAATCAGTGCGGTTGGTTGTCTTCGAGTAAACGGTGAACATAAATATTAAAAAAAAATATCCGTCGAACTAGGAACCTGCTTCTTTTTTCGAATTAAGTTGGAAACGAAAAAAAAACTGAAATTCGGTACTTTTGAGGTGGTAAGTGACTTTGTTTATCAGAGAAACACATTAATTAAGTACCTATATTAAAGTCCGAAATACACGTTAAAACTTTTTTTAAATAGAAATGTATTTTCAAACATTATATTTCCCAAAACTGCCAGGTCAAGTTTTGGATGACCCTATGCACAAGGGTATAGTGAAGATGTTCCCTCAGAAATATCATAACAATATCGCTATTGGTTCATAAACCACTTCTGGTCAGGCTACTTTAAATTAATTTAAACTAAAAATAATTATTAGTTACCAAAAACCTCACAATTTTACTGCGCACCACAAAAGTACTTTTAAATGCTCCTCTTTTTTCCACTACTATAACTTTTTTTCAGAACTATTATCTCTTCAGCTATCAAGGTACTGAATACTTTCGATACTAGTAGTCTCTGTCATCTCTGACCTAGACTAGAGCAAACCCACCTCGAATTAAAAAACAACCTTTCTCAGCGATCATGTTGTGGTCGAACATTCAATTCTCGCTGAACGAGCGACGATTCGGTAATCATCTGTACTTAACGCAGCTCTTAGCTAATTTTTCGCGGTAGGGATAGTGCTTCAATTGTAAGTTTCTTAAGCGAAAAGAAAATAAAGCATTAACTAAATTTTCTACACGAGAACCATTTGGTCAACACGTGCTGTCACGGGTTGACTGTATTCAAATCAACAATATTTTCTTCGTTGATACGTTACGATACCTTATTGGCAACCATACTGTTTCGGTCACTATCATAAACAACAGAACTGCGTATTCCATCGTTACTTACTATAAACATTATGCTACAAGATGAATGGCGGCTGTTCTGGCATTTGAACCGCCCGCGCCATCCTAAAACTTAAAAAAGCAAACTTATTCGGTAACATTTCTTTATTTATTCTTATTTCGAATTTCACCATTTGTTTCAAATTGTAAATTTATTGTGAATCAAGTCGTCTTTAAGCGAAGCCTGCTTTTACAGTAAATACAGTTACAGGTATTGTCTTACTTTGGCATATTCCCCAGAAAACGTGTATTTCAGGGTTAAAAGTAGCGTATTGCGCAAAGCGTCACAGAAACTTTTTACCAGAAGAATTTTTGTAATCAAGAGAATAACATCTCATTACGTTAGGAAAATAATATATATTTCCTAACTAATTGCATTTTGCCCTTTATGGCGGAGCGCAGCGCAGAGCATGCCCGCGAAGTTTTCTAAGCGCGTGATACATTAGGCAAATTTCTACCCGAGAATGCAAGTGAATGCACGAGTACGCGCTACTGCGTATACTCGACAGACCGCCGGGTTTCGCTTTGCAATTTTTCAAAAGTCCAAACGTGTACGATCGGAAAAGGATGCGCGCGGTACAACGCATGCTCGCGCAGACGCGCTGCTAGCAGTCTCTTCGATGCTCTTCAGGAATTAATTGTTGTGTTAATTGTTTTTAGATATTATTTCAACGAGAACAATGTCTATAATAGTTTGACTACGAAAAATGCTCTGTTCTGCGCTCCGTCATATGAGACTTATAATCCAATCAGTGGGACAAAAGAGGCTTTGCCTTACAAAAGGTGGAATAGAAAATGTTTTAATTTGTTAATACAAATTAAAACATTTTCTGCAAACTTACATTTTTCATGACTAGCCAGTAATCTGGCTAGGCTAGTCATGAAAAATGTAAGTTTTCGACCACGAGGGGTCACAGCGTTAGCCGCCATCTTGACTTAAAGGGGCCAAATAAGTTCTTTTTTATATAGGTAATGCTTCAAAATTTTACTTTATGACCAAAATTTCTATGAAAAGTATAAAGACAATAAAATTTCGAAAAAAAAACAAAATGGTATTTATTATGTACGTTTTATAGATACAAACTTACAAGAGGGAGACAATTTTATGTTTACAAAATATCATCTAAGTATATTGTTAAGATTGAATTTTTAAACTTGAGGTTTTAAAACGAAATATTTTTAAACCTTTTGAGGTTCCAGGTTGGTTAACGAAATGCTTTGGAGATATCCGATCGCAACGATTCGCAAAATCATAATTAAACAGTAAAATAGTTAAATAGCTTTTGCCTGCAATTTCGTACGCGCTAATCTGGGTTTTTTCTGGTCCTATAGAAATTTCGGGAAATCCTCGCAGCAAAGTTCTTCCCTACACTCCTCAAGGAACCAACATGCCTAACTTCAGCTTTTTGCGACGTATTTTCGGCTGTGCGTTGTCTGTCAGTCACTTACTCAGTAACGAAATTTTTATATATATGGAGTTAATCTTGCTTCTTTGGCACTAACAAAAGACGCTGCATTATGCTTTTAGGTCATACCATCAAGTCATGTTGCATAGACATTTTTGTTAAATCATTATAAAAAAGAACAAATTTTGGCTTCTTCAATTCAAGATGACGGCCATCGCTGTGACCCATCGAGGTCGAAAACTTAAATTTTTCATGACTAGCCTATACTTAAGTAATACAAGTTAAAACATTTTCTACTCCACCTTTTGTAGGGCAAAAACACCTGCAGACTGTACTATTAAGCATTATAAAATAGCAAAATAAATATACTCACAGGCGGTTGCGGGGTCTGTCGATCGTTAGCTTCGCTGCTTAAAAAATTATTATCGTTGGTATACATATCGGAGAAAATATCTTGTTCTGCAATAAATCAAATAAAATCATAAAGTTGCTAATTCAAAATAATTTATTAATTTAAATTATCTGTCTTTGCTACTCACGTGTTTTAGGGTCGATGATAGGCACTCTATGACTTCTTTTTGGAGCTGATTGACGTATACCTAAGAGCAAAATTAATTTAAACCATTTTAAATTTTCCTCGTATAAGGTACATTCTCGAACAAAATCAATCTAACTACCTACATGAAAAGCACAATTTACATAGTTGTATGAAGAGCAATCCGAAGGTAAAAGAAATTATCAAGATATTTTTATGATACGAGGTTACCTATTTCTTTTATATTTAACCTTACTTTTTATGTTTTCTTTGAGTTTTAGTGGACCAGATATTTTTAATTAATTTTAGTAAGGAGTATTTCGTCATTACCCAATACAAAATTAACTCTCAAAACATACACACTTTATTTAATTAATCGCTATTATTATTGAAAATGATTCCGAATTTCGTATTTTTGTCCTTCATTAAATGCATTACGTGGCGACCTCTCGCACTACGTGGCTACTTGGGCGCACAAATTCCGACCGTAAAGTGGATTGGGCCGCAACGCCGAGGGCAAAGGTCGCGGCCGCTTAGTGCGTGAGAGTCAAACATACCAAATACAGCTAGACCCAGTTTTAGCCGGTTGCTTTTAATTAGAAATAAGAGCAACCGGCTACATCGAGCTACAACTAAGTTAAACATTTACTTTATAAAACTATCAATATTTAAAACATAAGCGTTTGTTGAGCTGACACTGCAGTTTATAAAAAATAAGGTATATATAAGTAAGGATATCATTCATTTTGTAACCAAAAAAAAATCAGAAAATTAAAATATCATGCTATTATATGTAATAACATCCTAATCATGCACTACGCTTTATGACAGTCTTCACGACTCCGCCCGCGTGAAAGTCTGAAAACAGCACAAATACCATCATAAACAGATAGGGGTGCAACCAGACAGCGGCCGATCGACAGTCGTTACCGTGGTAAATTATTATATGTGGCCCAAATGTCACAATCTAGTCGACCGATCACGGTACGATTGCACCAAAAACAACATTGAATTATCTGTAGCTAATCAAATTTTCAACACCCACAACAACTTAATGTAATGCAAAACCTACCCGCCTAACGAAACCTTAACTCGTTTATGTCTTACGTTGTATATGATTTTTATAACCAGTTTAAGCTGTATCTCAAAAGCCACGCAACCAATAGAATTATTGTTTCAGTTTTTAGGACAGCTAGAAAAAGGTTTCATGTTTAATTTGAATCTGTCCAGCCGTTCATTGCCAACAAACAATTAATATTCGTGTTTATGCTTTCTAGTTTTCCTCATTTCTAAGAATTTCTAATGTATAGACTTTTAACCTGGACGACGCAAATACCAAAGTATTATTTTTAATCTAACTGTTCATAAATGCCCAAATTCCATGATAGTTTCAGTGTGCGCACAGGGACCGTTCTATAAGCCAAAATGGCTCACGCGAGCGCACGCTTTGAAAATGAGATTGACAGAAAAGATTGAGCTCCTTTTGTGAACTGACCGTAAATATTTTCACATAACATCACATCGGGTTTCGTGCTGTAAGTGTTGTTACGCAAGTCACGGAACAATGATTGCTTGCATAATAAATGCATGAACATGCTCACACATGTCCTGGTTTGGGCTCAAAGCCATTTATGTTGACAGTTTTCCGGAGCATATTCTAGCGCAAGAAACTGTGTAAATAGAGCCATTGTTTTACCGACCAATAAAATATAACTATTTTCAATTGCCGGCTAAACTGAGTCTGTCATCGGAAATGTTCGTATTGAGTGAGGTTAATATTCGTATGAAACGATACTGTTATTAGCTTGAAAAAATTCTCAAGCTCGCCCAACATGTTGCGGTCTGAACCTCGGAATAGAAGTATCGATAACCACCCTAGTTGTGATAAGAAGTTAAATCGCATTCGAATCAGGTTGTGCTTATTTCTGCTGCCCAATCATGGTGTAATTACTGCTATCTATACTGCTACAAAACGAAGATACCCATATTTCTTGGAATACGGCCAATCCTAGTTGAGGATCGGAAGAGATTGTTTGGCATTATGCTTTTAAATATCATAATGAAAACTATCAAATTCTAACACCTTTTTCTCTTCTATAAGGAAAGAGTAGCCTTTATCCATCTCCTTTATCATCCATCTATCTTTGGACCTTAAATTTTTAAATAGGATCAGCGATTGAGGTGGGAAAGCGTAACAAACAAACACACTTTCGCATTTATAATATTAGTTAGGGTACACCACATATTAGATTAGGCTCAGTTTCCCCTGTGTCGGAGTGCCGTGCTTCGCTAGTTCTCAACGGAGAACTAGATTCTTCCTTAGACTGGAAACGTTCTCACCGATCGAACATAATTTTCCAAATACACATACCACAGATATTTATCTATTGGGAGAATTATATTCAATCCGTTATATTTCTCCAGACAAAAGAGTTAAATTATATTCGTTTGGAAAGAAAGAATACTCTCGAAAAACAACAAACAAGTAACTCGCCAATAAAATACACAACGGAGTCACAAACAATGGACTTGTCAATTACAGACTTTTATAAGTTTATCTAAGATTCATATTTCAAGTTCGAGCTCACTTTTTAACAACACTCGTAGACTTATGTACCTAGTTAATAACATTTTCAGGATGATATTCATATTAGGACATGATTGTTTTATTTTCTATAATTTTTGGGTACAAAATGTATGTCATAATGATAACCTTTTCTTTAGCAGAAGAGAGAACAAATGCCTTACTTATTTTGCCTGATGGGCACAACACAATGTGTAATAAAAGCAAAATCTCTCAGACATCACAATATATGTGAAAACAACCCTACCGTAGCCTATTTACATAATATTCTAAAATAAATTGCTTGTTTAATTACCACGTTTGTATAACGAAAGTTGTCGCTAAAACAGACTGACATTCATGCTCCATGAACGAAAGTTGTAAATGATTTTCACTATATACCTACAGGATGAGTATTAACAGGCATCATCTAGTCAGCTATGTTAACCATTAGACATCCATAATGATTTCATGTAGGCTCATTTCAGTTTCCCTAAGATCCGAATGGAACTGCGGGCCAGCTAAAGTTTGTAGCAATTTTTTTTTAATATGTTTCCTTACCGATATACATTATTTCAAATAAAGAATCTACAAGTGCCAATTCTAAATCGGTGTTTTAAAAATAGCGTTACCATTTCAATTCGCCATTCGAAAACCCGTTTGAGTTAAATTACTCACGAATGTGTAAAGATTACCTGGCAGGCACGAGTGGCGCGGCGAATGGCAAGCGGACCGATCACACGCTCGCCTCGAAAATAGCGCCTTTGTGTAAATATAAATACACGTGGCAATAAACTTATTTTTATTTATTTTTTTTACTCATATGTATTAGATGAGTGTATTTATTAAATAACAATTTAGACTGTTTTTTAATACATGTTGCTTTCATTTAAAATGAAAGACAGCGGACTTCTCTCACTTCTAGCTCGTCATTAAGAATTCGCACAAAAGATATGACGATTAAAATGTTTTTTTTTTAGATAATTTCTGTCGGCACCTTTTTAGTCCGTTACAAAGAATTTTTGCAATTCATTAAAACCATTTTACTATGCTTGAAGAACTCTACATGGATTTGTAACATCTAATATTCTAAGTGTTACTTGGCCGTCACAATGATTCCTGTTAAAAACTCAATCTCGGAAAAATAGCTACATGGAAATGAATGTTAAATCAAAAACAATCTTACATTAAAATAGAATGTGTATGTAGGGATACAATGTTTAAGAAATAAAATATTTGTTTGTATGGAGAGAAGACGAGCATAATATCTGGAATTATTCTTGAACTAAATAAGTCCAATCAGGGATTGTATTGGGAGTTGTTTTGTAAAAATTAAAAAGGATTGCAATTTGTCAGCTTACGTTAAACAATCTCACTAAAGCTGAATTAGGACCATTCAGTCAGACATCACAAATGAAATAAGCCAGGTGTTAAATTAAGTATTAATACATAATTATGACAAAGCTGAATGGTAAAGTTGTTGTCATAGCATTAGTTCTTTTCACCTCCCTGAATTCGTAATAAAATATTTTAATAATAACAGAAGTCAATGATTACCAGGCATTGTTTGGTGCATGAGCGTTGAAGCTTGTGGGTGAGGAAGCGTGGCAGTGGGCGCAGTGGGGGTTGCGGGTGTACCCTGTGGCCCCACCAATGTAGTGGGATTACTTCTACCACCTTGGGCGTTGGCTTGTAAGTTTGGCGTTGGCAGCTGGGGACTATTTGAAGTGTAGTAATCTGTGGGATAAAACAAAATCATATTATAACATGTGAAGTCTGACAAACTGAACAAAACTACAAAAATAATGACACTTCAAAGAAAAACTACATTCCTTTCAGTCAGAAATTTCACTCAGAAAGTGTTTTAGTTACACTGAAGATTCAGTGAAGATTTCGCTTATTTTCTCTTTCCTTGCTAAGAACTGTATTTAATAGAGATAGTGCATCCACATTGTTTCGCCTTCACCCATATTTATTTGTGGTCGGGGCAATTAACGTCTTCTTCCGTATTATTAGCTAGTCATCAGCCCAGTACCCCTGTATAGCTAAATTACGTACACACAGTACATCCCACGTGGTCTTTTCCAAAACTCATAGCCATCTAAGCCATCCACATTTATATTCAAAACTATCCCCAAGACATTTATTCCTCAGCATCACATCACATGCTTTTGCTACCCCACCAGAACAGAACTCGGTATAGTTCGGTCAATATATACTAATATATAGGGCTGAAGAGTTTGTTTGTTTGATTTTTTGTTTGCTTGAACGCGCTAATCTCAGGAACTACTGGTCCGATTTGAAATTTGTAAATTCTTTCAGTCTTAGATAGCCCATTAATCGAGGAAGGCTATAGGCTATATATCATCACACTCAGACCAATAGGAGCGGAGCAGTAATGAAAAATGTGACGCAGTCGAAGTAGTGCGGGTCAACTAGTAGAGAATAAAATATCTCAATGAATCCATTCGCATAATCACACTTCGCTAAGGATAGTAAAACAAGCATTGCGTTGCTTACATAAATACATTTTCTTCCAACTACGCAATAATTTCATCATAACTAGCCTCAATATTGAAAACAAAGCGGCACTTTATTGCTTCAGAGTAAAACAGTGCAGTAAAGTATGTATGAAGATCCATTACGGCACTGCTTTTGCTTTAAAACAGCGCAGTAAAGTTGTATGAAAATCCATTACTGCATTGTTTTCGCCCTAAAGCCATCTCAGGTAACTGTCTTATCGCAGGCTTCATCTTTATAATCATGGCCAAATAGATTTATACCAGCCAGTCAGCGCTATTTTTATTCCCGGGAACAATGGCAGAATAAATATAAGACCATTGCAAAAAAAAATAATTAGCACGAATCGAATCGCAACCGAACGTGTAGTGTTTTTATAGTTTTCTGTAGTGACTTGTTCTTTATTCGGAATTTCAAAGAAAAGCAGATGAGTGCAATTATAATCGCAGTTGTGTTTCAGAGCCCTCGCTCGGGCTCCAAACTAACACTTTCTGCTCAATGCAACAATCTACTATTATTAAGTGAAGGCAGGAACAAAAAGAGTAAATTATAAGATATTCGTTCTCGTAAAAAATATCCAGTTGGCTAGCTGGTTTCAAAGAACACTGATCCGAGATCACATTGTCCTTAATGGAAGATAATTTACTCACTCATAGGTATTTATATATACATTCAGTCAAAAAGTATCGGGAATGGATGATTTGTTTATGGTTCCAAATTCAAATTTTTGTTTTTTTGTAGTTGTTAGATTGGCACAACTGTTTTCCATTTTGGCGCGGAGTTTGAGTTGCATCTGTTATTTATATTAAATACAGTGCTAGTTTTAGTAATATCATATATAGTGTGTATTGCGAATTTCATAATGGACAAAAATATCGAACAAAGAGTTTGTCTTAAATTTTGCATCGCCAATGGAATTTCGTGTTCGGAGTCACTGAAAATGTTACAGAAGGCTTACGGTGAATCGACTTTATCAAAAACTCGTGCTTATGAGTGGTTCAAAGCGTTCAAAAGCGGTCGAGATGTGATGGAAGATTTGCCTCGCTCTGGTAGGCCGTCAACGTCTGCAACTGAAGTTAACATCGCAAAAGTGAAGGAAATAGTGACTGAAAATCCCCATTCAACTCTGAGAGAGATAGCCGCCGAACTTTCTGTATCTCACGAGTCGATCCGTACCATTTTAACTAATCATTTGGGTATGAAACATGTTGCTGCTCGGCTAGTACCAAAAGATCTGAATTTTCTCCAAAAACTCAATCGCATGAAAGTCGCTGAGGACATGCTAGAACGAGTCAGTTCGGACCCAACATTCATGAAACGCATTGTTACTGGTGACGAGACGTGGGTTTACGAGTTTGACCTGCAAACTAGTCAACAAGCTTCGGAGTGGCGCCTTCCAACTGAACCGTTTTCAATCGATAGAAGACATAAAGCAGAATTCGCGGCGAGAACTCAACTCAATTCCGGAAGCAGCGTTTAAAAAATGTTTTGATGAATGGATTATTCGTTGGCGCAAGTGTATCGTTTCTAAAGGAGCATACTTTGAAGGTGATAAAATAAATTTGGATGAATAACAGACATTTTGTGTATTATTGATCTTTTCCCGGTACTTTCTTGACAGAGTAGTACACCATCTTATTTTTTTGGTGAATGTATAGAAAGTCAGTTTTAATGACTTAAGTAATTTTAATATCCCATTTGGAGAATAAATAATTTCATTTTAATATTAAGAAAATATACTCTACAACAAAGAATCAAAGTCTTAACGAAATAGGTCGTATATCTAAAACACTTTCTAGCGAAAAACAGACATTTGTGAAGGTAGGTGAGGTTTTAGTGCCAACATTAATCAATAAATTAACATTATATGTATAAACCAAATTAAGGGTTGATTTCATTGCAGTTTAGATTACATGGGAATTCTCGTGTGTTCAAGCCAGGTATAAATAAATAAAAATAAAAGAATATAATCTAAGGGCTTCTGTACACAAGATACGATACAAAGCTCAGATTATGTTGAGTTCCAAGTTGGCAAAACCAAGAAAATTTGGCTGTACGAAGATAAGAGTAATGGCGCTTTAATCAAGATCGATGTCATAGTGCTTTTATAATAATTTGCGATAGCATTTTGAGACTGCACTCTTTAGGACCTGACAGAGTTAATTCAAGGCAATTAAAGATTTTACTTAATTAAATCTTAGGAGATAAACAGGGTGGCCAGGACATTGAAGTTCAAATATAAAATTTAAGTCACTCGTGTCGTGGGGTATCCGAATCAACCTCATGTATGTTCCGCGACTTTTCATAATATTCGAGCTATGGATTTTTTTGTGATTTTTGAGAATTATATAAAGATAAGGATACGAGGGACCTAAAGAACAATGGCCACTCGGCTAACATGCTTGGACTAGTAAAATCTAATAATAAGTAACTTGATGAAACATATGCGGTTTCATTCGCCTATATAAACATAACTAAGAACGATCTTCAATATATTTTTAAAAGACCGGAGAATCTTGAAAATCTATGAAATATATTTTTGAGGTTATGTTTATTTAATTCATCTGTAGCATTTATTTTTCTACTCTAATGTCCGTAAGCAAAGCAAGAAACAGACAACAAAGAAAGTAATAGATAATCGGACAGAACACAGTCTTCGCAACAACGACAACACGGTAGTCGGTCAGTGCAGAAACCGGTTTTTTTGTTTCATAGATTGGTTACTTGTCAAAAATAGGGAGGGACAAACGATAATCGTAATCGATCGATTTATGACAGAATCGATATTAAATGTAAATTAATTTGTCTTTTATTTTATTCATAGCTTTATTAAAAGTATTTACCACGAACTGTAATCAAATTATATTATTGGTTAAGGTTAGTTTAATATTTAATGTCAGTTTATACGGTTTCTTTTACCTGGGGTTTAATTTCGTTTATAAAATAGAATCATCTTAGACTTTAAAAAAGTATGGACATCTCTCTCACAACGTAATTCGTTACGGATGCGTTCGAATATGGATATTTTATACTGCGTTTTGATAAAGAAAAGAGTACTTTTATAAAAAAGATTATCTCTATTTCCCCAGCTTTTAAAAATAAACGAAAATATCCAATGACATTAACAATGCACTACATATTGGTGATAGATTCATTTCGTTACCAATTTCTGTTTTTTCCTAGTCCAAAGTGACCATTGTTCTTTTATTCTTGGATGTCAATGTTCTGGACACCCTGTATAACAGTAACTGTGGTTGTTTGATTCTTCATCAAGTGAAATACAATTTATAAAAACTAGCTATTCACTAAAATCGTTACAGCGATTTAGCCGTGAAAGCGTAATAAACAAACTCACTTTCGCATATTTAATAAAAACCAGGCAAGTGCGAGTCAGACTCGCGTACAAAAGGTTCCGAACGAATCGCATAGTTTAAAACCATAGACTTCTTATAGGTTTTCCTGTAATCTATTGTCAAAGAACTAATATCATTATTTTATTCTCACTCAGACCCACACCCAGTAGTTTCGGAGATACGGGAGGAAATGGTATTTTTTCACCAAATTACTTAAATTAACTTCAAAACCACTTTTTAAAAAAAATATGAAAAAAAAAATGCTTTTGAGACCTATACGATGAGATCTTTTATTAAATATTTCACATGGTACACTTTGTAAAACATTTTTTGTTTTCTAATTTGTCCCCTGCTACTCAAAACGTATTTATAATTATACGTATTGCGTCCGTGTTTGGGTCATAAAAGTTTATATTCGATCCAGTAGTTTCAGAGAAAATTGGATGTGACAAACGGACAGGCAGTCAACTGAGTGATCCTATTAAGGATTCAGTTTTTTAAGGATGTTTGGAACCCTAAGAAGGGATATTAGACTTAGCAGAAGGGCAAAAACAGGAATGGACGGGTGGCACGGCATACTTATAAAACGTGAATTGTAACGTTAAGTATTTGTTTATCAAATCAATTCTGTTAAAAAAACGGGACAGGTGCGAGTCGGACTCGCCTACCGAGAGTTCCATACAAATTTATAGGTACATTTTACCTTAAATAAAGACATTTTTTATGATTTAATTACAAACGCAGTTTTCAGATTTTTTCCCTATAATTATGGTAGGCGCCAGATAAACGTGCAAAAAAGTAGATTGACCTTTCCCTAATACCCCTCCGTAGATACTCGAACAATAAATTATGAACCGTTTTTCATTACTAGAGAACGTAAAGGATCACGATAGAAGTCGTTTTTTTTTTTACTATAGATAGGCACGCGTTTGACCACTATCTCACCTGATGATAAGTGATGATGTGGTCGAAGATGGAGCACGCTTGCCTAGAAATAACCTATTCACTCTTGACTTAAAGACTCCCAGGTTGTAGCTATCGGGAAACACAGATTCCGGCAGGGAATTCCACTCCTTAGCTGTACGCATTATGAATGTGTTACCAAAACGTTTTGTGCGTATGGGTGGGATATCCACCGTGTACCGGTGGCGCATCGCCGTTCGTCTTGTGGTCCGATGATGGAACGGGCTTGGCGGAATTAAATTATGCAATTCCGTCGCACATTCCCCAAAATGCAACCGGTAAAAAACCGACAGGCTAGCAACTCTTCGTCGATGTTCAAGACTTTGGAGCTTCGTCGCGACAAGCCACTCATTGCCGATGATCCTCTTGGTGTGATTCAGCACAGCTTTATGTTATTTTTCTGTTTTTCATATTAAGAATTCAATAAATGTATTTGGGTCAATGACCATTATTGCACAGGTATCTGACGTCTACCATAGTTTTAGATCAACGGAAAATACCCTATTAATTTTGATTCCCTTGAGAGTGTCGAAATATACGTTTTTTTGCGGCATAAACGGCCGTATCTTTTTTGACGTTAATTTAGAAGTTTGATTTTTTCACAGCTTGAAAGGACTGTAGACCTGAGTATATGGTTTTTTTAACTCGATACCTCTACGCGTTTCCGAGATAAAGGGGTTTTGACATACAGACAGACGGACAACAAAGTGATCCTATCAGAGTTCCGTTTTTTCCTTTAGAGGTACGGAATCCTAAAAAATGTAGGTATATTTACATGAATCCACCAATGCGAGTGAGACTTTCGATATTAATTTGGCAACAGCAATAGTTATACTAATTCGTATCCTTAACATGTTCAGGCTCACTGCTTAGCTAATTTGAATTTCAAAATATTTAAAGATAAGTTGATTTGAAGAAAAACATAGGATCCTAGGCATTCACTGCCTATCAAAGTTTTGTTTCTGCTACTTAAATTGAAACTACGAATCGAACTAAGAATAAGCGTACGGTTAAAAAGAGGCTGATTGTAGTCAAAGCTTTATATTGAGTCTCGTTTTGTTTGTTATTTAAACATAGAAATATATTATTTCACTCCTACAAAATTATCTGTGAAATGGCGAAAATTGGAACTACGGCCGTCATGTTGAAATGTCATTCGACTGTCAGTGTCTACTACATCGT
This sequence comes from Lacanobia oleracea, assembly GCA_950371165.1. NCBI lineage: Eukaryota > Metazoa > Arthropoda > Insecta > Lepidoptera > Noctuidae > Lacanobia > Lacanobia oleracea. The sequence goes on from OX493385.1 coordinate 13,558,365, forward strand.
AACGTACATCTATTAGGTAACCTGCTATGTGAGTGAGCCAACTAACCTGCCAGATTACAAATTTCTACTAAAATTTATTTTATTATCTTATATTTCAGGTGTGAGTCAAGTACTAATTTAAAAAATAGTTAAGGAAAGGCACGCAGCAGAAGAAACTGGTACAAAAATTCGGACACCAGGCAAGGACAGAAAACGTAAAAGTGGATTTGTGCATGTTGATGGTTTTGACATGGGAGTTATACGGAGGGAAGTACATGAATTTTATTCTGCTAAAAAGAGGTCCCTACTGTTTACAGCTTTTTAAAGCTTCTAGAGGTCTTAAAGACAGAAATAAATTACACAGGACAGCGAAAGAGTCTGCTTCACAAGGTGGGATTTCGTTTTAAAAAATCTCAATCCACTCGGAAGGTTCTTATGGAGCGTAATGAAATATCAGGTACTTGCATGCAGTGGATAAAAATAATAAATTTCCCCAGCCCCGGCCCATAATTTAGATGAGACCTATATTCACTTTTCGCATACATCGGGTAAATGTTGGCAAGGAGAGAGTGAAGACGGAGTATGGGAGCCTGTATCGAAAGGGCAAAGATATATTATTGTTCATGAGGGAGAAGATGCTTGATTTGTTACAAATGCACTACTTGTGTTTAAATCAAGCACAAAAAGTGGTGATTATCATGACGAGATGAATAGTACCAACTTTAAAAAGTGGGTTATTGAAAAACGTTTGCCTAATTTACGAGAGCCATCCATAATAGTGATGGATAATGCTTCTTATCACCATATTTGTGTGAATAAATTCCCAAATACGAATTCCTTAAAAAAAGATATGCTATTATGGATGACCCAAAATAGAATTGACTACAGAGAGGATTTGACTAAACCTCAGCTTTTAGAAATAATTAAGAGAAACAAGCCTCTGAAATTTCCCGGCTAGTTAGCCCGCTATTACAGTTCATGAGTGGGCACAGCATTGTAAACACGTTCGCAGGTTTGAAGGAGGATACTTAAAACATGATTTAGATAAACCTTTTATTATAGAAGTGGTAAGTGACACTGAAACCGAAAGCGATAATGATAATGATGATAGTGTTACGGAAACAAGCGGAGTATGGCCTCACAACCAGGATGGTGTATGCAGGTTCATCTAAAGATCACAATTACTGTAAACCTGGTTGTCAATAAATTATTGTAAAGCAATTTGTTCTTTTTTTATTACACTATACTACCACTAGGTACCACTGCTAATTATAATTAGTCAAATCTGGTGTTAGGGGTTAGGTACGGTCATAACTAAATGCTAGACATCCAGGGTCATCTTAGCAGGGTAGCTACCTACTTAACTTCGCATTAAATGAAAGTTGTATCCCCCCGTGGAACATTTTATCTGCTGAATTTCAACTTCATTGGATTACTTTATAGATAAAGACGTTGTTTATTCCTGAGAGACTAAACTGTTAGCGTACCTACGTAACTGTAAATTACCAAATTCTTGTTATATATTTTATTATTTTTATACAGGTATCATTGTTTTTAATTTGTAAAAACTGTAATTCATTTTAAACGATTATGATAATGAAATTTCCTTCTTGATAAACTAAATTTTGGGCACCTGATATTAATTAGCAACACTGAATCGGCGATGCCGTCCTCTTTCAGTTCACAGATAAGTTGGTAGGACTGTAGGTCCTGTTTTACCACATTTGACTAAGTTCACCTTAAATTATTTGGCAGATCATTTCATAAACATTCAAATACATTTTTAATGTAACAGGCTTGGTTCATTAAAAATCTAAACATATATGTTTAGTTTAAATATACTATTTAAGAGATTCTAAATTAAACCTCTAGAAAATGTTGAATAAAAAATTTGCTCGTCATCATTAAAACTAAGCAATGATAAAAAGTTTTTATGTATGTGGCTGTTAATAGTTAAATGGGTATTCGGACATTGTGAAACAGGCCCTAATTTTAATAAAGCGCAGCAAAATACTGCGCTTTATTAAAATAAAGAGTATTCGGTAGTGCCGTTTACAAAACAAAGTACTGGCGTACTTTGTCTTGTGTACAAAACTTACTCTACAGAAAAATAATACTTTAACTGATCTACATACATGGTGGGTTGTGGCTCGGAGGTGTATTATAACCTATGTAATGCCCCATATACGGGTAGTACCTGTAAATAAAAGAGACATAATAGCATTATTGAAAGTCAACATACAAGCGAGATATCAGCATCATAAGTAAAACTTTTTTCCAAGGCATATATTTACGAAATCAGCCAATATAACATATAACAAGCCTTTAGAACAGTTATATACAAAACGATTCCAAAATGAAATAATAATTTTACCTAGGACCTACCTAACCTAGGTTAAATAGGAAATATGCAAGAAAAAACCGGCCAAGTGCGAGTCGGACTCTCACACGTTCCGTACCTTAAACCAATTTTTTTTATTTTTTATTGTTATAGCGGCATTAGATATACACAATCTGTGAAAATTTCAGTTGTCTACCAATTACGGTTCTTGAGACAGCCCGCTGTCAGACAGGCTGACAGACAGAGTCATAGCCCAAAAGGTAACCAACGGAACCCTATTGCTCATCTGCCTAGCCTTTTCCCAACTATATTGGGGTCGGCTTCCAGTCAAACCAGATTCAGCTGAATACCAGTATTTTACGTGAAGCGGCTGCCTACCAGACCTCCACAACCCATTAAACGGGTAACACGGTATTTCTTGGCAAGACTGGAGTCAGATTTACTGGCTTCTGACAATCCGTAACGACTGCCAAAGATCTACAAATGACAGTCGAGACCAACGGCTTAACGTGCTTTCCGAGGCACAGAGGAAACTCGTTATGTTAAGATGGTCACCCATCCACAGACCAACCTTGGCAAACGTTGCTTAACCTTCAAGATCGATCCGTGCGGCTGTTATTATTTAGCCACGAGCTCCCTATTGAACGGAACCCTATTGCTAACCCTAAAAAATATTTATTATCTATACAGTTTATATAAAAATAGACAAAATACAATACTAACAGTGAAAATAAAACCAAAATTGCGCGAAAAATTAACGAGATATAATTATTTTAAACAAATATATTTGACCTCGCGAAAACGCCGTTTTATATGGCAGCTCTTTAGGCGTCATGGACTTAGACGTCACAGTTCATATCGGAATTTTCTTTCTAATTGTAATATTTGAAGCTTTCTAACTTCTCTGATGAAGGTATTTAAAAATGTAATTATGATTGTTTGCTAAAGCTAATAAGTTTTTCATTTTGGAACTGGTGTCATTAAAAATAACTATACAACGTTGATACGACAGAGGGGCTTTCCTTTAAACTGCCTATACTAGGTACCATTTTCAAGCTCTGTACCAAAAATAAATTAATTAGGAGCAGTAGTTTAGTCGCAAATGATTTTTAAAGTTTTTGCACGGTTTGAACACGATGTATCTTTTCTAACAGCGATTATCGTCTAAACATAGGTCATGCACCTTACAACGATGAATCTACGATGCGTTGTTGCCGCTCTGACGCATGTCGAAGGCCATTCACTAAAAATTGGCAATGCAAACAAGGAAGCAATGAATACACACACACTTGCACTTTCACTACGAAATCGACACAAGTAGCGCATTTGACAGAAACAGAAATGGGTCAGTTTGTTGCATCCTTGTTTTTTTGCGATCGGTAAGTGGGGCCTCCTCTATTCAGTGCACCGACGCTGTCGTTTCGGAACGTACGGTTTGTGGAATTCGCGCGCAAACAATTGTGATTTTATTTTGTTATTGTGAGAGGACACGTAATTTGGGATTATTATTATTTAGTATTAGTGTTTTTTTTTGTGATTGACTGTTTTTTATGGTGATAGGACACGTAACTTGGGATTATTATTATTTAGTATTAGTATCTCCGGACCTCACTCCCATGGATTTCTTTTTGTGGGGTTACATTAAGGGTGAAGTGTATGCCTCAGTGGTAAATACAATTGATGAGTTAAAAAATAGGATTATTTTAGCATTTCACAAATTAAAGTGCTTAGCGACAGACAGTGATCTAATTAGAAAAATAAATAACAATATTCTCCGTCGGTATAATTTATGCATCAATGTGAATGGAGGACACATCGAAAATTTAAAATTTTAGTGTGTTTGTTTTTGTGCGCGTACTTCGAAACGTTACCTATCATAAAAGCCAGTGCGAGCGGAGGCCTAAGTCGCCGGCCGCCACCCCGCCCCGGCCCCCGAGCATACGAGATACCGCACACCGCGCTCCGGTGCGCGCGCGACTTTGCCGCTTTGTTACCTAGCGGTATCTAAGGTCAGTGTCATTTTTTTACAAAGGGTGGTTGCGTTTTATTCGGATTTGCAAGCTATTTAGTTTGTTTGAAAAAAATATTTTCTCATTTATGGCGCTTTTTGTTTTTGTACCGTATCGAATTAATACTGAACACGTATAGTATACGTAGTTTAATTTAATGCCCCTCTGTCGTATCAACTCTGTATAGATGGAACAACTGAAGAAATCAAGACTGTTTGTTTAGTTTTAAACTGTCGCACATACATATATATGAGAGAGCAGCGGCCAGCGGCTTCATCAGTCACAAACAGGCCATCGGAAACTCGTTTCATTCGATGATAGTCCAACTCTAGCCGAACCTTTTGCTGGCTTAACTAATTTGACCAGACAGTTCAGATCTTTCTGACTGCGTCATCGTGTCGTCGACCAGATCGGTAGCCAAATGGGATCTCGATTTTAATTCAGGTACAGGTAACACTGGGTTTGCTCAAATGAAAGCTCGGCTGTTGATGGCTGATGTTATTTTTTTTTTGGAGTATATAATTCTGGAAGTTTTCTGATTTATTGATTAATTCTAAGGGAAGCGTGAGCATTGTAGTAGTAGCGCCTACAGCTTCCTTATGACCTGGGGCTAGAGCAGGGACTCCATTTTCCGCACTTAGGAATTGAGGATTTTAGTTTGGCATGAATGAACACTCACCCTGGTGTACTAGACCGAGGCTGCTGGTAAGTTTGCATCCCCATAGGCGTGGGCTGGAACACCAACGTTGGATACATGACAGGTCCGGTAGCAGTCGCAGCAGCGCTGGGAATGTACGACTGTTGTTGTCTGTGGAAGTCAATTGCAAAACATTGTATGATATTGAAATAAAAAGATAATCCAGTGGCTACCCAACCCACAGTTACGTCACATCACAGCAGATCAGCCGGTCGGCTTTGCGGCCGCATACGCAGCAGCCAAACAACGCATCGCTCACATACGCTCAGTAAACGGAGAACTTGCCCGTGGTCTACTACAACTGCACTACGTGTCCATGGTCGCCATAGAGGGGTATCTACATGCTTTAGGTATTTATGCTCAATTCTTTCAACAACAAAGTGACTGTGACAAGTAGACATGCCAGTAGCTGTGTTAAATTTATCGACTGCTGTGTTGCCCATGTGTCACTGTTTACATACATCACCTCACCAATTTAGATTACCCTTAATTTTGTATGTTTCATCAGAATCATCATCCACAGTCCAACTTCGCCCACTACTGAGCAGAGGCCTCTTTTTTCTTGTGCCAATGTGCTCACAGTTGGAACACAGCCCTCCTTGTAAATAGGATTGGACCGTAATCAATTACGTGGGCAAACCAGTCGACATTGGTTTCACGCCCGGCCCCTATTAAATGGGATTAAAACATTCAGGGTGAAATAAAGGCGTATGATGTACCCTTATGCCAATCCTTTCAGGGAATACACGCGTGATATTATATTTGCAATGGAAATAATAAGATACCTTGTCCTCATCATGTACTTTTACGGTAAGGTAACATTTTACCGAAGACGGAAAATAGCTTTCTAAATAAGACCATTAATTTTTGAGCTATAATCCAACATTCGTACATACCGTTATGCAATATATATATTAGTTATTATATAAAAAGCTAGAGAGCTGAACTCGTTACCTTTCCTTTACTGCATCATAGTGAAAAAAAAATATCTCATGGGCTCACTCGTCATATTGTGCAATATATAGTTCAAAACGCACGTGAGTTGTAAATAGTCGGTCGTCGAGAGATTCAGAAAAGTGGCTGATTGAGGCATATGAGTACCATATTATACGCTGTACTATAATCATCATGATTTTCCTAGTGAAGCAAAGCAAGATCTATATCCAGCGGGTAGCTACCCCACAGATGGACAAAGGCCCGTCTTTATCTTCTTTTCCTAGCGGAGCAAAGCAAGATGTTCATGCAGCGGGTAGCTACCCCACAGATGGACAAAGGCCTGTCTTTGTTTTCCTTTCCTAGCGGAGCAAAGCAAGATGTTCATGCAGCGGGTAGCTACCCCACAGATGGACAAAGGCCTGTCTTTGTCTTCCTTTCCTAGCGGAGCAAAGCAAGATCTATATCCAGTGGGTAGCTACCCCACAGTTGGACAAAGGTCTGTCTTTGTTTTCCTTTCCTAGCGGAGCAAAGCAAGATGTTCATGCAGCGGGTAGCTACCTCACAGATGGACAAAGGCCTGTCTTTGTCTTCCTTTCCTAGCGGAGCAAAGCAAGATCTATATCCAGCGGATAGCTACCCCACAGATGGACAAAGGCCTGTCTTTGTCTTCCTTTCCTAGCGGAGCAAAGCAAGATCTATATCCAGCGGATAGCTACCCCACAGATGGACAAAGGCCTGTCTTTGTCTTCCTTTCCTAGCGGAGCAAAGCAAGATCTATATCCAGCGGATAGCTACCCCACAGATGGACATAGGCCTGTTTTTGTCTTCCTTTTCTAGCGGAGCAAAGCAAGATCTATATCCAGCGGGTAGCTACCCCACAGATGGACAAAGGCCTGTCTTTGTCTTCTTTTCCTAGCGGAGCAAAGCAAGATGTTCATGCAGTGGGTAGCTACCCCACAGATGGACAAAGGCCTGTCTTTGTCTTCCTTTCCTAGCGGAGCAAAGCAAGATCTATATCCAGCGGATAGCTACCCCACAGATGGACAAAGGCCTGTCTTTGTCTTCCTTTCCTAGCGGAGAAAAGCAAGATCTATATCCAGCGGATAGCTACCCCACAGATGGACAAAGGCCTGTCTTTGTCTTCCTTTCCTAGTGGAGCAAAGCAAGATCTATATCCAGCGGATAGCTACCCCACAGATGGACAAAGGCCTGTCTTTGTCTTTTTTTCCTAGTGGAGCAAAGCAAGATGTTCATGCAGCGGGTAGCTACCCCACAAATGGACAAAGGTCTGTCTTTGCCTTTTTTTCCTAGTGGAGCAAAGCAAGATGTTCATGCAGTGGGTAGCTACCCCACAGATGGATAAGGCCTGTCTTTGTCTTCCTTTCCTAGCGGAGCAAAGCAAGATCTATATCCAGCGGATAGCTACCCCACAGATGGACAAAGGTCTTAATCTTTATTTCCTTATACCATTACAGGGCACACTAGGATCAAGGCAGAATTGGATCCCTTTGGAAAGGTGTGTATTGTGAATGTGTGGATTGTGTTGTGCTGTTGTCTGTAAAAAAACGCCTTTAGCGATAAGACCGCCTATTGTTATACCTAATTGTTTTTAAGGTTTTTTTTTTATGTTGTGTAGAGAGTTTGTATCTATATTCGCTAGTTCCGCACAGCTCTGGACTCGAACTGCCACCATTTGATGATAATTTTAGTATCAGTGTTTCACTGGCCACACTAATCATTAGACCATGCAGCCAAAAGACAGATTTAGTTTCCCTGGATAAAGGAAATGGTATGGTCTTACAACATAGAATGCATAGTAGGCACTATGCATTCAGACTCAGTCAGACTCGAATCAAATGTTTATGATCGACTCCTGACTAGCCAAGGTTGCTTTTTATTTGTATTAGGAATTCTTACAAAATATATCTTTGATTAGTATTTCTCAAATTTGTAGTTTTGGCTCGGCTCCCAGTTGAACTGTATGCAGCTGAAGAGTTCTTACATAGGTCCCATCTGTTCTCCAGATCTCATTATCATACTGGGTTCAGTGATTTCTGAGAAACACGACGGTTCTACGCGATTTCGAAGCACTGAGAGAGATAGCTCTCGATCGGTCAGTTAGCAATCTTGATCGATTGACTGGTGCGGATTTTACTTCTAAATGATTTGAAAATAATCAATTACCTGGGATGTGCATTGGGTCTAGTTCCGTGCTGTGCCGCTCTATATTGGTTGTAGCTGGCGAACTGTGTTGAGTGAGGTCGAGGCTGCGGCGTCTGGTTCTGTGATACATAACTATGCCCAGCCTGGAAATAACCACAAACCACAAATTTAAAACACAATTTCCCAAAATATAACTTTATTAAGAACTTACAAATCAAAATTCTAATGCCCGCCGAAATCATGGCGCGAACTGGGCAGTGAGCTATTGTACCATCTGCTAACTGATTAATATTTTGAAAACTAAAAGAACCTGAATGCATCACAATATGAGAAAGCATTATGAAGCTTCTGCCAGCGAAATTTCCCGGGTACGTCCGTAATTATCCCAAGGAAAAGTACTGCCGGGATAAATCCATCAAAATTAGATCAGCCATTGCGGCGTGATTAATTTTACCGCCATACCATACCCATACTAGTAAAATACTCATTACCATGGTAGTTTTAGACATGTCCTGTTGAGGGGCTGGCGGTGCTGACGGCTGCGGTGTCGGCTGAACTCTCAGCGAAGATTGTGCCGAGGGCTGCGCGCCACCGGCTGTACTCGGCATGTATGCGGCCCCGGCGGCGCCTGAAGGGTGGTAACATTCCACCGGTCCTATAAACACAGTTCACACATATCATAAGCAGTCACAAGATTGAATTTACTGTCACTTGAATGCGGCTTGAGCTTTTTTGTCCGCTGCATCTTCTTTTCGAACTCACTGTGTGGTGTTGACGCCCGGGGATAACTGTGTTGCGCTAAGGAAATGTTTTGGTAGTTTGAGCCTAAACTTAAACTATAACTTAGCAGTCAATTTTTACAATACCTGTTAGAAGTTTTATCGATAAATAAAAAAATGCAAAATTATGACTGCTGTATTTTAAACATACAGTGGGTAGGTATCAAGCAAAAGTAAAGGTTATTAAAATAAATAAAATTAAAAGTAACGTTGTAACAATGCTCACATAAAAACAATCGATACTGGAGACAAACAACAAAACAATTGTCTTGAAAGAGCAACCAAACGAATAAAGTAAATATTATCAAAAATGCCTGATATGAATGATAGCGTCGTTAGTGCAAACTTACTGGTTTGAGTTAATAGTCGATAATGATGCGAAGGCAGCATGCAATTAGAGTTGGAATACCGAGAAGACGACTGTTCATGTTTCATTGAGTTAGCATTCGTATGCTGCGGCATAAACTGCATTGAAACATTATTCAGGGGTTGCAAATTGATTTGATTCGCATTGATGTGCTGTGCCACTGCCGATTGTGGCATATTCAACGATGTTTGTAAACTTTGCGCCACATCAATCGCACTCTGTTGTGACTGATTTCCATGGTTGACACACGCATGTGACAAAGTATTTAAAGAACTATTTGTTCCTCTTAGAGCCACCATTTTAATTTCATGATATAAATCTTTTAGAAATTGACTAAGCCAAATGTTGAACCATTCCCAAAACAATGGAGACACGATCATCGGCATAAGGCAGTATTATAATCTATTGTATCATTTCGTAATACAGCGACACGAGATGTGTCAGTTCAAACTTTAATTGCATGTAAGGGTACCGCTTTCTGTCGGTGTTGTTGTGATTAGTCAAGTTACGCCAGCTGTGATCTCTATCATACATTAATCACTGCACCATATTTACTACTCGATTTTGAGATAACATGGCACAACGCATTTTCAAATATTATTTAATGCAGTCCGCATTCACAATTTAAATAGTAATTTAATGCAGCATAGAGAAAATCGATAAGCAAACGGCGCGCTACATGCTACATCGCTCTTTACTCGCACTCAAATATACGTCAACGTGACACTTTCGCGTTAACTTCAATGATTTACAAAAGTTCCCACGAACCAAACTTTGATTTGGCTTAATAAAACGTTTCTATTAATATCAGTAGTAATCAATGTCGCAAAATCGTCTGATGAGGTATGGCACCAATGAACATTTTATAAGTGTAACACGACACAGTAAGAAAGAGACAAGAATATCTACAACCACTGCTAAAAATTTGGGGCGTTCCCAGACGCCCCTAGTTACCCCGTAATATGTTCAGTGTAAAGTTAGTAACAAAACGGATCAAACGGCGTCCATTGCAGTTCACATTACTAAACGACGCTAGGGTGGAAGAGGAACTAAAGCAGTAATGAATGAGTAACTAAAAGATTCAACAGAACTCCACTTTTGCGAGAAAGAGACGTCCAATGTCGGGGGTTGTAAAGTGTTTTTGTTAGGGGTTCGTCAGGGTTGCTATTCCAAAAATCACTCGAACTAGGGACGGGCTTTTGAGAATCGCCAAACGCTGGAATCGATTGAAGTGTCGTTCGTACTAGGCGACAATTGAATCGCTACATTGTTGTAGACACGGTAGCGTGATCTCATTAAGTATCAGGATATGACTCGAAACTAAAGCCTGCTACAGACCAATGGTTAAACAAGATTAAATTAGCTGGAAAAGCTGAGGTTATTTTTAATACTTGTACATCGTTTGTAGCCTTAGTGTGCAGGCCAAAGTTTAAAAATTGTGTAACATAAAAAAGCGAATTAAGTGATCGTTCAAACAGAAACTGCTTTCAGGACGTTTTAAACGGTTCTGTTTTTATGAGAGTTCAACGACGCGCCAGTTTTCAGGATCCAGTTTGATTTTTTTTCGGATACGAATCCGCAAAAAATCTTGCCTGTTAAATATTTTATACGTGTATCAGCTCAGCTGTGAATTTAAACAAGCTTGGCTTAGTTTTTGGTTGGCAGCCGGTTTAAAATTTTGTCGAGAAACATGTAGTCCTGTATCCGACGACTGTCGGTTTTTACCGAGATATCATCGATCAGAGACATTGTCGCGAGTTTTGTCCTGAGTGTAGATGTTTTCCGAGAAATGGCTAGTGCGTAGATAACACTTCTTCCTGAGACCACACAAAACGGTCATTGTAGACTGTTGTCTCGGAATAACTATGGCGCCTGACACAAGTTGCGATACAAGTCTCGCAATATATCTTACTTTCAAGGCTTTAATTGTATGCTCAGTTTCAATTGTTAAGACTATTATTTTTTATAGAAATATTGTTGTTAGAAGGTTCGGTTTCGGCCAGTTTCGGCCCAAAGATCTATTTTCAGTCAAAACCGACCGAACCTTCGGTGCTGCCAAAACTCAGTGTTTGTAATTGTCGCGCGCGCGGTCGGTTAACTTTAGGCATGGTTTACGAAAAAAAAATGAGGTGTTCAGAACGTTTTATCGAGTTATGCGCACAGAAATGAATAGGGTAGTTGATTTTTTTTTCGCGATTTCAGTGTTGGTCCGATAGGAAAATTAGTTTATTGTGATATAATAAAAAAATTAATAGGTATTGAGGTACATCAAACATAGATCATTTTTCCCGAAAAGTTCGAAATTGTATTTTTAGTTTTACAATCGAGGTAGGTAGTATTTTTTTGCATAACACGGCTGAGAGGCTGAGAGCACTTCTAATCTACACCACGACGTATACCTTACATAACCGTTCCTGTTGAGAAATTATCAATCATTCTTAGGTCGTGTAAAGTTAATCTTTTGAACCTTCTCCACTTGATGACTTATAAACACGATATTATGTGTGCACTAACAGAAAAGGTATATTAGTGTATTTTCAAAATGTCATCAGATAATTGCAAAATAAGTAAGACTACAAAATATTTTGAGACATTGTAAATTCTCGATAAATTGTCAACTGATAATTTGGAATATTTTTTTACGCATCAAAATTTGATAGCCTATAATCTCTCGAAGTCATTTCGAGGAATTGTGGATTGACATAAAATGGCGACCAATCAGAGCACAAGTTTACAATATATCTGTTTTGGTCTGATAGTGAAATTTAAAACTTGGCCCCTCATAGGTCTTTGTTGGTGTGACCTCATGTGTACGCCATAGAGTTACGAGGTTACGAACTGAATGCAGTTGTTTTCAATTTCGCAAATAAAAAGACCCAAATAAAAAATTGTGATATTTTCGACTGGTCCGATTTGAAAAATTATTTCAGTGTTAGATAGCCCATTTATTGAGGAAGGCTTTATCATCACGCTAAGACCAATAGGAGCGGAGCAGACGAAGTTGCGCGGGTCAACTAGTGTAATTATAACCTGAAAATCCGAATGCATTTTGAATTTTTTACTATGTGTCCGTTATTTTAATTTTGTAAGCATTTAAATCACATTAAGCAGTTAAATCACAGTATGAATATTGTGGTTCAATTATCTGAAGAACTCCTTGTTGCTTAACTGCGGCTATTATGTATGAAATTAACCTTGTGTTAAAAACGAACTGAGTTAAAAATTACCTTGGTTTGCGCAAGTGGGTTAACTAACTTTTTTCAAAAATCAACATGAACTTGACCACTTTATCATATTTGGTAAAAAAAAATTAAAGCCAAAATAACCGTCTGTTGTGTTTTTTGATTGAGAAAGTTATTTAACTTACTCAGTTTTTCTTTCACACTAAATCTTTTTGAAGTCCTTCATATTTTTATAAAGGTTTTAATTATTTGGAATTTATCCCTATATTATCAGCGCTTCCAACGAATTATTAATATTCTAAAAATAAGCGTGTATACATGGAGAATTTTGTAGGGACATTATTAATTGATTCAAGTGTCAGTATATTGTGATTTAAATTGAAAAAAAAAAAAAAAAAACATGTAAGTATGTATCAACAAGAAGTATTTTTTTATCGACGTGGTAATTTAAAAAAAATACCACGTTACCGAGATACATATTTGAAAAATCGCCCGATACCGTTTTGGGAGTTTTGGTCTTCACCTGCAATTATTGCTTTATTGGCAACGTAACTGTTTACACCTTGTCTCGGACACGGTTTCTTAAGTGCCTTTTGCAGTTTAATTTCTTTGACAATAGGGCTATAAATTTATGGTGTTAGATTTTGTGATCTGTTACGAAAATCTATACTTACTATTATTAAACAGCTGAAGAGTTTGTTTGATTGGTTGAACGCGATTTTGACAATAGGCAATATGCATGAAAAAATATTTATGTATCTATTTTATCTAAACATATTCAAAAATATAATAAGTACTAACAGTGAAAATAGAATCAAAATTACTCGAATAACAAACGAGATATAATTATTTTAAACAAATATATCTGTCCCGCTCGCGAAAACACTGTTTTCTATGACAATTGTATAGGCGTCATGAACTTTGACGTCAAAGTTCATATCGGACTTCTCTTTCAATGGGGTATTTTACTAAAAAAGTCTAATTAGTCCGTCTGATAGATTTTCAAAAAATATTCGACACGTATTTTTTCTTTTTTCACGTAAACTAAAAATAAAGGAGATACAGCGAGTTGAAGACACGCGTGACGTCATTTCGCTTGGTAAAAATGTACCAAATTTACCAATCGAAATGACGTATTGCGTGTCTTCAACTCGCTGTATCCTCTTTATTATTTGTTTACGTGAAAAAAGAAAAAATACGTGTCGAATATTTTTTGAAAATCTATCAGACGGACTAATTAGTTCTTTTTAGTAAAATACCCAATAATTGTAATCTTTGAAGGTATTTAAAAACAATTTCATAATTGTTTACTAAAGCTTTTAAGTATTTAATTATTCCCTATTTCGATCTTTATCACATTAACTTATTGCAGTCTGTTTTGATATTTAAATTAGGATTTTTAATCAAAAATTAATAAAGTTATTTTTCATTCACTTGACTAGTTTAGCCATCGTTTTTTAGATCATTGCATTCATTTTGAAGTTTTATTCATTGCAGTTGTTAATAATCAATATGTGTATATCAAACTGCCGTTACTGAATGACTGACAGACAATGCACAGCCAAAACTACTAGTCGTAGAAAGCTGAAATATAGTGCAGTGATGAATATGATGGAATACCTAGAATAATAATGGAAATCCGTCATCTGGCCCTGGTTATAAACTGCAAAGAATAATAGCGATACACATTGCTAAAGGAAACTTCAAGGCCATATTTAAACCTACATAAAATACTGAAATTGACATCTTACTAGTACTTCGTTCGCGAAGTAAACTATAGAATTATAATGGAGAAAGAATTTTTGAAATCGGTCCAGTAGTTTTTGATTTAAATCGTAACAAACCAACAAACAAAAGGTTTAGGCATATTTGTGTATAAAATTACTTTAGGCATATTTTTGTTCCACTTCAGAGAAGAAATAAAACTAGGGTAGGTAGGCTCTTCAAAACGCTTGAAAAGGCCCGACAACCTGGGTAAATTTTAAATGGGCTGTGACCATTCTTCTTAATTATAAACTCGATGAACTCTCTCAGCGTGACTCAGGTTTTCGGGGTCATTTCAAGGAACCGTTATTTTCTATATACAGGGTTGGATTTCAGACGGGACTTAAGGCAAAATACCCGACGAGTACAAGACGAACTTAGAAATCTTTAGGTACAATTAACTGCAGGCAAATTAATAAAAAAAACGGAAATGGAACAATAGATTCAGACATTAAATAAGAAATTTATGTGGATAAATTAAATTAGTTTACACCATAAGACAAATCTTCCTTTTCAAGCAATTTCACACGGAGAACCCTAAACCAAACATAGTTATTAAAATTGTTTAAAAAATCAGATAAATCACTATTACCCCCCCCCCCCTCCCCTTTTAATACTTTAGAAACGTTTGTAACCAAGAATCATCTACAAACATTATGTTAGTATAAAATAAAAATGGTTATTACATAATCTGATAACAGAAGGAATAATACAGGAATAAACAGGATAACTGGGACCTGCAAATTTGTCTCACTTAAACAGGTATTCCACTTACCCAGTGTATCAGATATCGAGGTATAAATGAATATCTGTTTCATTTACAGAGCCAGTAATAGAGGTGAGAACAGAGGTTATTTCAGTTATAGAGGTACAATTATTAAATAAAATAACGTATTACTAAACATGTTCAAAAAAACAACCGGACGACAGCAAAACCAAACTAAAACTGGAAGTCACTTCTACACAATTAGCCAAGCGCGGAATTTGCGGGTAGAATGAGAATTAGTAAACAAAACGGTACATAAAATATATTCTGAGTAAAAGAGATAAATGTACTCGTTGTTTCAATTATTATAGAGGTATGACGAATAAAATTGAAATAATCCCTAAAATATCGCGCCAGTAAAAGAGGTAAAAAAACACTAGCTGTCTCAATTATACAGGTAATTATGACGATAAAAACGAAAAAACTATTCCCAGAGAGGTTTGTTTTTCCCACTAACAGAGGTAATTTAGCGAAGTGTCGGGACCTAAGCATGAGCTCCAGCTATAGAGGTTCCTCACTTATCCAGGTCCCACTTAATCAAGTTTTACTGTATTTGCAATAATATCATGCTAACAAGGTGTGCTTGACTCAATTTTTGTAACAATACATGGTGATTAACAATACATGGTGATTGTGTTCAATTCAATGTTCTAGAACTAAAATGCAACGATTTTGACTCTGGTGACTTGGGAGCTAAATTGGGTCGTTGTAGAGTAATCAAAGCCTAGTTTTTACAAGAGAAGTTTCAAGAAAGGTATGTGTAGTTTGGACTTAACTTTAAGTAATAACTATAATCTTGAGAAATTACTTTTCAAATGATTTATTATTTCATGAGCTGAAGTGATCAGTTCACAGTGAGGTAGAAAAAAAACAAAAACCCCTTTAACACTTTGATCACATGAATTTTTGGGGTAAAAATTGTTGCAAGTTAGCTCAAGGACATCTCATTTGAAGGAACACACTCAATAGGATTCCCTATTGAGTGATGCATGAAAAATTTATCATCTATACAGTTTATCTAAAAATATAACACAAACAGTGAAAATAGAATCAAAATTACTCGAAAAGCGAAGGAGATATAATTATTTTAAACATATATATCTGTCCCTCTCGTGAAAACGCTGTTTTCTATGGCAGCTGTATAGGCGTCATAGACGATGACGTCAAAGTTTACATCGGACTATTCAAGAGTCAATTCGGTTCGATTCGGTCAAGAGTGTTAGTTAACTAATATTAGAAGTAAAATAGTTTATTTATTATCGAAAAGGTATTTCTGGAAGTACAGAACTAATTATAAAAAAAAAATCTTTTATAGCTAACTATTACACTAATAGTGTCATAGAACATATTAATATATCTTAAAACTATGAGAAATTACTTAATTCACAGCAGACAATGCTGTGAATTTGGAAGGACCTAAAAAATTCACTGAGGAATATCACATTATTTTCCTGCCCCTAAACCAGGTTAGTCGGCACAAAACATTTTCTTCCAGAAATACTCTCCATTCACTCTCACTTGTATGTCATTCCTGAAACAATACATCTTTTTTTTGGCTTCCGCCACTCCTCCTAGCAAGATGTAAAATTCCCACTCTCACATTTTATCCTCCAAAATTAGAAAGTTACTCTTTTTATTGATATACTAGCTGCTCCCCGCGGCTTCGCGCCCGTCAACTGGCTACATACCCTGCAACTTTCTTATTTTTTCTTTCGTAAGAACCTTCTCCTGACAATAACAAAGACAAAAAAAGAAAAATTTGTGAAATCAGTCCAGCCGTTCACGCGTGATGCCGTGACCAAGGCAAATAGGGATTATCTTTATATACACGGTGCGGTTTTACGCGCGACAGTCGCGCTGCTGCCGCGCGGCACTTAGCGACTAATTTGTAGGCGACCTTAGCTGTCTTACAAAAGCGGCCCACTTAATGTACCAGACATAAACTACCTTTAGGCGTGATTCTTTTTAAATATAATTTCATTATGATAAAGTACAGAATTATGAAACACCCTGTCAATAATGTTTATGTATGTCATTGGAAAGATGAAGTGGGCTGCCATTGTAAGACAACTAAAATGGCACTTTGATTATATATATAAGTAGATTTTTTCATCTTACATCAATATAGATTGAATCAGTACTCCCATAAAATACTCTTGCAAGCAATGAACAAACAACTTGACAACAAAAAAAATTGTAATAAGTGGAGACAACTTTAGTAGATTACTTATCTTGTAGTGTGATAAAAAAAAGTTTAGACCCAATAAACTACATTTTATTTTAAGGGCGCCTTCAAATTAGTCTCCTAGTGCCGCGCGTCAGCAGCGCGGCGTCCCACTGCTTAGTTAATCCATACAATCAACAAACGCAAAAGCGTCGCGCGACTGCAGTGGGGCTGCCGCGAGGTTGTTATTTGTTTGTTTAAACAAAGCAGCGCGACAGTTGCGCTGCTGTCACGCGGCACTTAGAAACTGTTTTAAGGGTGCCCTAATAATAAAATAATCAAGTTAATACCTAAACAGATAGACCTTGGACTAAAAAACACTAATACCTGAATTACAAAAATATCTCTTTCTTAGACATAATTTACTTACAGTTTGCATTATGACTTCAAACAATAAAATATTAGCATCATTTAATTTTTTGAGGTTTCTGTAATTCTACATCAATCTTATTTTTCTGAAAATTGCAAGAAAAGGAAGTTTTCCCATTGCACATTTGAGTTAACTGAAATGAGATAAAGTTATTCATAGATACAACAAAGTAAACATAATGAAGATGTTACTGTTGATTGGTGTTTTTAAATGTTTAAAAACAATCCCGAATTATTTCATGTATACTAATATTAATGAGGTAAGGTTTGTGAGGTTGTCGGTGGTAATCTCTAGATCTCCAGAACCAATTTTGAAAACTCTTTAACCAATAGAAAGCCATGTTGTTTTTGAGTGTCATTGGCTATAATTATATTAATTAACAAATATATCAACCATGTGTTTTACAGACCATGAAATTTATGAGTCAGGACAGTGTAAGCTCTGTATGTATTTATACACTTAGGGACTGCACAATTTATGGTGTTTTAGAGAGTTTTCAATAAATGGAGAGTTAAGGAAAATCAATATTTTCACTATTATGTGATATTCTCTTAGTCGCAATTTTCAGTTTGAAAGTTTGTGAGCAACTAAGACTATCATAACGATAGATAATGCTTAACAACCTAATGGCAGTCTAGCAGCTAAGGCAAACAAATGCAACATAACAAAAAAAAACAAATTACTTCAAATCAACAGTAGGTATTATGGTGACAGTCGAGGTAACTATGTGCTGACAATAAAGTAACAAAATTGTGTACACAGCTGTAATTCTTATTAATTTCGGCAACTGTGAAAGTACTGTATACTGTTTTATAATTATTGTCATCTACACTTAGGGTGAGTTTGATGCTACTTGTTTCATTGTGTGGGCAACAAGGTAAACCAACCCAAATCAAGTAATTTTGGTATTTTAGGGAGTTGGTTGTTAAATGCAGTGGCAAAATATGGAGTTTACACTGTAATTTCAAGGAATCCATATTTTTGTCTGTCTTTTTTAGTTGTAACGGCTCAAACCACTTATACCAGCCCAATATGTTTGTTAGTACACAACATAATAATAAAGAATTGGTACAAATTGATTCTACGCACAGTTTGGGAGATAGTGTTTTATAAACTTTTGTGATAATTCACATTCAACAGCACTATTCTGCTTGACTGTTTAGCTATATAAAAATGTAGAGCAAAGTGACTACATTAAAACAATAAGTTAAAAACAACTCAAAGACATCCCATTTCGCATAAAGATGAAAAATAAAGGGGCATTCGCTTTGCTCTACAGAACAACATAACTGATACAGTTTTTATGGGTCATTTATGGTAAATATTCTTAACATTTGAATGTACACACTTGACTTGAAGTAAATTTTGCATGTGAAAATAAACTGATACATAAGTAGGTATCCATTATTAAAATATTGGATTTAAGTGCTTACAAAGTCACTTTATGGTATGAATTTAATACAGCAAAAGAATTTTAAAATATTCATGCACAATTGTCACAAACAATGGTTACTACAAGTCATGTTGCAGCAAAACAAATAAAACCTGCCAGAATTCAATGTAAACTACCAGTAAGTTAGTTCATAACCAAATTGGAACTAACTGCAACCATGAGATTCGGTTCACAGCTTACTTACATGAGTGGCAATAATAACAACATTTGTAATTATTCGCAATTGCGGCACTACCGACTGCTGAAGTGGCATATTATTACGTAAATAAAATGATACAAACGTTAATAAACACAATATTGAAAAAGGATACGGTCCGGGTCCTCGCTGACTCGGCGCCAACGGCACCTGATTCCCGTTGCTACTCATATTCTTGGCAGCATAGGTATCGGGACACGTACACCACTCAAGGTGGCACGTAAAATCGCCCTAACCGATTGTAGGACACATCCGGCACATAGGTAGATGTACCGACGTCAGTTGACAAGTCACACGATTTAATTTTTACCCTTTGAAACCAACGTTTCTAGCAAAAACATTGTACACCACTTGTGAAATCACAATATATTTTTCCTGGATAATGCTATTGGCATCACTAGGATAGAGCCCCAGTCACTAAACAAACGACAGTACAAAATGGCGGATGTTAACCAATAAACAAACGTGACTGTCACTGATGTAGTCAAAAAATATTGCTAATCACTTAATTTTAGCGTCGGTGCCGAAGTATTATTTCGTTTAAATAAAGATAAAAAATGTAAAAATATTTCTTTTCAATATGAATATTATCACGTATTTTTGAAATCTTAAAACTGTCATTCGATCGTTCACGTCTACTCACGTCACGCATGCAATGCTCCGCTAGCATGTCATTTTTTTTTTCTATCTAGTGATAGTAGGCATCAGCATGATCTAGTGCCGGGAAAAATAAAATAAAAAGCTTTAGTAGAGTAGCTCCTATGTTGCATACTCGTTACTACTCGACTAAAAATACACAATTTCAATTATGTCGGTCCAATTAGGGCGAGTATAGACCAAGCGATCAACGTTCTGTATAAGGTGGAAGTTGGTGGAAGCGCCAGGGTAGCCCGTGAAATGCAAATATTTTTTTGTATTTTGTCAATTTGCCGGTCAGTGTGAAGCTGTATGTTGAACAAAATACGATTCGCGGTCGTAACGCGTAGGTATTTAGCTAAAGAATCTTTCATACCATTCCAACCCATTCCCATGCCATTCTAATTATCAATATAAACCCTATTGAATGACTTTTTCATGAAATAACCATTCAGTTGGGTGAAAATTAACTTAGAGGTTTATATTGATGATTAAAATGGTTATAATTCTTTTATTTTTTATTTTCAAACCGGGTTTTTCTATTTAAAAAAACACACAACAAATATGTTTTCTTGATAAAGTTAATTTAAAAAAAATATAACAGCTTATGCTAGTGATCACAAACTTTTTTAATGTGTGTACAACACAGACTGTAGAGAAAGCAGAAGCTCCAGGACGGGTAAAATCTTAAGCGGTTAAGACTTACAAAACAACCAGGAGACCAGATGAATCTATACTATACTAATAAGTAAGTACCTACCTACTATAAAGAGGTGAAGTTTGTAAGTTTGTAAGGGGTAGGTAATATCTGGATGTACTGAACCGATTCTAAAATTATTTTACCAATAGAAAGCCAAGTTATTTGTGAGTGTCATAGGCTATTTCGAAAAATATCGCCAAACGAAGTGAGCACAATGAAGAAATAAAATAATACGTTCAGTAAATGTATGGGGCTTGGTACTAAAATAATTGAAAGTATAAACAGCTTTCTGAGCTATGTAGGCTGAAAGAGGGTAGGTACCTAATATTTGTTTCATTAATGTAATGTTTGCAAATCATAAGTAAAAACTCTGTTTCTTGAAGGCAATGAACAATGTGTAATTGCCATTACGTTAAAGAAACGATATGTAATAACGTCACTAACACAACAAATACCTATGAACTTTTTTGTCTGCGGATCTAAAAAGGCCACGTTAGCAGAATCAGAAAGTAAATCCCGCTACCCGTCACTTCTAAATTTTCCCAATCAACCTTGAACTTAATTTGTCAGCGATAAAGATGAAAACGAAATTTGGCAGATTTTTGCGTGATTAATATTATGCTTCCAATAATGATTCTCCTAAAATGACCTTTTTAGCCCCCTGCAACATTGAAAGGTATTGTGCGTAGATGTATTTACTAATTTGTTTGAGTACCTTCATTTATCAAGTCAACGTAATTAGTATTTATGAATAGGTAACTTGTATTTCTCATGTGGATTGTATTCTTTTTGAGAAATAAATGTCTTAAAAACCGTTACTATGTCGATTGATATCTATGGGCATTAATTTTTTTTTTCCGACGAATTAAATTTAAATATGTAGGTATGTTCCTAGATTGTGTGGGTAAGGTCCAATAATAGGGCTACTCTAGCAGTTTGGGTTAGCGATGCCTAGGAGCTGGCAAGTCGTATCATGGGTCTTTATCACAGGGAACCCTACTTCTAAAACTTAGAATAAGGACTTTCTACACCACTTCATTAGGGTTTTTACTTGTTTTTTATTTTAGAGAGAGAAAAATACAGAAATCACCATAATTTCTATGATCATTTCTGTATTTTTCTCTCTGTACTTTACAATTAAGTACATAATTGTAGTATTGTTGTAATAGTACATAATTGTTGTATTGTTGTATTATTGTTGTATTGGCGAAACAATAACTATAATTATTATGTTGGACCGCACTTTACTCTATATATCAGGTAGGTACCCGCGTAACTAACGCGTTGATGTTGGTATGACTATCAAAACCACACACAAAACCGTATCGCGTTGTCGTTATTATGTTCGGTTTATACTTATTCGGACACTATAAATCATAGATATTATTATGGATATTATAAATATTGTGCTAGAGTGCGCGCATGATAAATCTGCGCGCGGTTGAAACCGTAACTAAACTGATTAATTTTATAAGCATGCTAACATTAATTATACCGTGGTAGTGAATTCTTTCAGTTACAATTTGAGGAAAGAAAAAATATTTTTAAATAAATGACTAAAATGTCTGTAATTTGAAGCAGCGCCACCATCCTCGCGCAGTATTATCTTGTGCGCACTCTACAGGCTCCTACACACAGACCTGGCAGCAGTGCCGCCCCGGGTGTATGCAAGCCACTCATGCGGTGTAAAGCCGCAAAGCATCATTCCAGTCACATCACTATCACTCGAATGCTTGGAACGAACTGACGCCGGCACCCCGCACAACCCGCCGCGCCGGTACACCCCGGCGGCCATGCCAGCGGCTCGTGTATGCGGCAAACCCGGCCGCCGGTATGGCCGCTGGCAACTCAAGCGTTAAAAGGTCCCAAGAGTTTGAACATGTACCTACTTAGCAATTCCATGCTATCCACAAACAGTCTGGCAGCTATTTGAAGTAGGTATGTTAAATAGTAAGTAGGTAGGTGGGCTACAAATATTTAGGAAAAACGTTCAGTGCTCGTTTACGCAGACGCGGGGCCGTGCGCGTCGCGTGCGTCGTCGGGGCTTGCACTAAATTCAAACATAATGGACTTGTATAATACCGTTTACGGAGAAGTTATTTACGCACGCGGCGTCGCACGTCCAACCGTGCTATTACAAAAAAAAAATTAGAAGTATACGCATGCGATTTTTATTTGCAAAATAAAATATCCGGCGATAAATATTGCATCGACCTTTGGAAAGAGACAATCGGCTAATTTCGGCTTCGTAGAGCGTTATCTCTGTCGCATACTACCTATGTGATGTGACGTTTTGTCAGTCGTTATTCAAGTGCGATAGAGGGCGGTCGCGTTCAGTTCAAAATATATATATATTTAGAGTTATTAACACCTCCAAATTTAAATAAATTAAAGTTGCACTATGGCATCTTTAGTAAAAAGAGGGAAACCTTAAGGGCGCTATTACAAAATCGAGCGCTTGCCCTGGACTAAAGCTACAAACCGCGTTTCCCGAGATTTATAGTGATTGTGGGGCTGTATACAAAAATTGCTTAAAAATATGAGTTTACTTTTAAATAGACCAATTTTTTTTTTCATGCATTTATTTGAATTTGGATTATACTTATATTAAATTATAGGATTATAGATAAAAAATATAGTTTCGTACGGAAAATTGTCAAGTGTCAATTCTCAGTTTTACAAAATTATTTTTGGTTTATTAGTGATATATATTATGAATCGTAACAAATTGATTTGATCATTCCAAAGTAGAAGGTACAGTTGTATCATGGACATTTTTAAAATTGATTAAATTATTATATCTTCGGTGTACCAAAGCATCAAAAGATTCCCAAAAGCGTAATTTTATGAAACACCCTTTGCGGAGACAAGAAATTTACTGATGTACGTGAACAAATTGATATATTTATTTAGAACACACCCAAGATCAACTATCAAACTTTCTTAGGAGTACTTTTTTTTTGTGCTATATCTAAAGCATGATCAGACATCAAAACTCGAATCAAACGCTCAAATACAAGAAAAATTGTGAAAGCGCTCTTAACGAGGTCAGTCACGCGAAATTATCTACAATGTTTTATTTTGTAACCGAAGCTGACAGATTAAAAAAAATGAATATGAAAATGTTAAATGTTATTTTAAGACGGTTCAAGAGCAAGTTGCAAATGCCACTGGGATTTCAAGAAGAACTTTGAACAATATATTAAACGAAGTCAGTACTGTAACACATTCTACTGAAATTAAGTTCAGCTCTCCAAAAAAAAAGGGAAACCAAAAAAACTATTTCGTTTGGATATGGACGATTTTGATTATGATGCTGTTCGAAGAATGGTGTATGATTTTGACTTACGATTTAATGACCTGCCAACAATAAAATCATTAAAAGCTAAATTATCTGAAGCTATTAATTACAATGGGTCTGAAAAGACGTTGAGAAAAATACTTCACGAGATGGGATTTTGTTTACTAAAATGGAAGATAATCGAAAAGTTCTAATGGAAAAGCACGATGTAAGTCTCAAACGAATGGAATACCTCAAAATTTCGCGAATCAGGAAAAAATATCGTCTACATGGAAGCGTATTAAATACATACTCACATTAAAGAGAAATCTTGGAGTGATGATTCTTACTCCTTCTTTTTCACTCTTTTTTCCATAAAAAGGAGTAAAAAAAACAATTTCAAAAGGTCAAAGTTTGATAATAGTTCATGCGGGAAATGAAAAAGGCTTTGTACCCAGTGCCTTTTTAACGTATAAATCCACGGACACTACAGGTGACCATCACAATGAAATGAATAACGATAACTACTAAAAATGGCTGGGTAATCAATACTCAGTGATTCTGTTCTAGTTATCGACAACGCACCCCATCACAACAAATATTTTGAAAAACCCCCCAACTAAAACATCATTAAACAGAAAATTATCAACTAGTTAAACAGACACGAAATTCCAGTTGAATTTCAAAATTAACAAAAACCCAGATTTGCCCTATTACATGTCAGCATAAGGAGAGGTTATTGAAACATTATTGAAACTGTAAAAGTAAACATGATCGGGGCTGAAGAGTGGAAAAAGGTTTGCGATCATGCAATCAAATGTGAGAATGAATTTAGAAGCATTCAACACGGTTTAGACAATTACACTGATAGACTAGTGATAAACACGGCTAACAGTGATAGCGATATTGACCTCTTTGAGAGCACAGATAGTGAAATGGAAGTAATTGAGAATTAGAATTATTATTTTTTGTTTTTTCTTTCTCCAAAGCCAACTCGCAGAGGCCCCATTAGATATTTCAAACGGAATGGGACACCAACCGACGATTATCCGTGTATGCACTGTGAAAGTATACCCAAGGACAATCCCCGGTTGAAGCAGGACTATTGCGAAACAAGAGATGAAACGCTATGGGTTTGGCTGGTTTAGTGGGCTGATAATCGTTTACTATGGAAGAACTATTGGCCCCTGCCTGACCATTAACAAATAAAACGGCTTGCACACTCAATAAATGGCCCCCCCGAAAAGGGTAGCTACGGTCGCACAAAGTGACGTAGCGCCAAGGGAACAACATATCCTGAGGTGCTAGAGGATTGGAGAGGTATACCACGGCTATCAGGACAATCCCGGAAGTACAGTCAAGATCCCTACCAGCATCTTACTGGATCATAAATCCTTCTCCCGAGCACGTTTGCTCTTGTGATTGTCCACTCAGACCGGCCGATTAAGGCAAGAAAGAGGTGGGTGCTCTGTTAGTCGTCAGTGTTCACTCCGGCCAGCCAATAACGGCAAGCCGGAAATGAGGAACAAGACTTCTCCCTGGAGATCAGGTCCGTGGGGTCGCTAGTGCTCAACAGTTCGCCACAAAACTGCCTTGGGGATTTATTATTATTTTTATTTTACCCCTAACCTAAAGCCATCACTTATAGAAAAATTGGAGTATTTTATACAAAGAATAAAAATAATTATCAAAAGAAGCAAATCTTAATTGTTTTAACAGCTCCTAATAGATACCGGACTGTTTGTATTTCGTGCGACAGAGATAACGCTCTACGAAGCCGAAATTAGCCGATTGTCTCTTTCCAAAGGTCGATGTGCAATATTAATCGCCGGGTACTGTACTTATTAGCTCTATGTTTATGTTAAACTATGTTTTTAAATATACCTTCATCAACGATGAAGTTATAAAGCTTCAGAGATATTGTAGAAAGAGAAGTCCGAAATTAACTTTGACGTCAAAGTCCATGACGCCTATACAGCTGCCATAGAATCTATTTCTTTAAAATAATTTTATTTCGTTTGTTTTTCGAGCAGTTTTAATTCTATTTTCACTGTTAGAATTATATTTTTGTATTTTTTTAGATAAACTGTATAGGTAACAAATATTTCTTTCCTGCATATTCCCTATTGTGAATGAAGTACCTAATACGTGTTTACTTGTTTAGTTTTAATTGGTAAAGGTGGTTAACTTGAAACAACCGGATGTTTTAGTCTTCTGCCACATAATATTACAAGTAAGTATGTAGGCAGCACTGACAAATGTTATCAGCTGCATAGAAGAGCATGTGCGTGCTTTTCTATTTACGAGTAGTAAGCTGCTAAAATGCCGCTCAAGTAGAGCAATGAGCTACAAATACCTATGTTTTTAAGAGTTTGTGGAAACTAAATACGGCAATCAACTTTCAAGTGACCAAAGCCATAAACTTAATCATAAAGTCTATGACACGTGTAGGATAAGCGAACGTATGGACAGTGCCCAAATTGACGTAGGTATTCAAAGCAGTGAAAAAGTCGTTTATGGCCACGTTTTAATAAATTATTTCGACGTCCTCCATTGCCTAAAGTTGAACATGAAGTGGATCAAGGGCTGCCAGCAAATAAATCGCGGCTATACGTTTAATTATCTGCAATTAAACGAAATTGGATCGCATTATACATAAATATTCTATAAATCGATTTTGTTTCATAAAACTAACATAGGTACTGACTTGCGGGTCTAAAAAGGCCTCTTTAGCAGGATCAGAAAGCACATCACGCTACCCGTCACTGTCAAATTTTCGGTTAAATATGACAGATTGTTTGGTGATTTACTTATGCAATGATTCTTATATGATTTTTTTTTAAGTGGCCTTTTTAGACCCACTGTACGTTAAAACTGTTTCGGTTTTAGAGTTCCGAACAAGAAACGAAACCCTTTATAGGATCACTCTGGTGTCTGTCTCTCTGTCTGTCCGTCTGTCACAGCCAGTTTTCTCCGGATCCTCTAAACCGATTCTGTTATGGATTTGATATATGGTTACACATGGATTTCTGTGACCCAGACACGGACGCGTTATGCAAATTAAGTATATTTTTTTTAGTATGGGGGTCACATTTGGGGGTTAAACTAGAACTAAAGCCACATTGTAGCCACACAACACAACACGACACTCCATCATAGTTGTAAAATAAGCAATATCTTATCTCCATCTCTGTTCATCCTATACAGAGTCAGCTTTTTTCGAAGTGGTCCCACTTCGAAAAAAGCAAGAGGCAAACTCACGTTCCATTTCATGTCGTATTCTGTATCGTATTATACAGAATGATCATGGATACAATACACCGTCCGATTATACAAATTTTGTATCCAAATATACAATCTGGCAGCCCTGAGTGGGTGTCGTTTTACCGTCCTCTAGCCTGCCACGACAATATTTTCGGCGGCCTGCTGCGCTGGCGGCGCGAACGGCATCGGAATTTTACTTACTACTACGCTTCCGCTTTTTGCTCACGACTTACCTACGGGGTACATTTCTGTTCAAGAGGACAAGCGATCCAAAAAAAAATAAATAGATATTGCCATGGACTGCTCAACGTGAGCAGTGCATGGCAATATCTAAATCTTTTATGTGATTTGTGTAGGATACATTACATGGTTCCGTTGCCGCGTTGATATGGAAATCAATTAACAAGAATCTTATCCGGTGATCTCTGTACTCTCATTAGTGTTACATTGTTTGCTTTTTCTTATCTATTGTACGTTGAACACCCTAATTGCGACTGCATTGCGTTCATATCTATAACTCATTGTACACCCTAATTACTGCTATTGTATAGTTCCATTGTTCATGAACTCTTATGCTATTTTGAATCATTAATAAAACATATTCGCTCATTGTGTCACAACTTTTATTTCAATCTATAAAATGTGAACGGAAAATCTCATCCACTAAAATAGCGTGATCCCTGTAAATATTTTATCAACACATTAGTTGACCCGCGCAACTTCGTCTGCGTCATAATTTTCATTACTGCTCCACTCCTATTGGTCTTAGCGTAATTATAGGTATATAGCCTTTCTCGATAAATGGGCTATCTAACACTGAAATAATTTTTCAAATCGGATCGCCTCTCGGTCTCGATCTCAATCGTTGTGCCGCTCTTTCAAACGGATTGCGCAACCCGGCAGGCACTGGCAGCTCTTTGAGGCGCGCGTGGAACACAGCGCGCCGTCGACACGGGCTTGGCCGCAGGCCCGCGCCTACAGTGGCCGGAAATCGCCCTGCGACTCTCGACGCCCGAGGCGTCTACTTCTGTTGCGGCGGCTGGGTCGTGGGGTTTCCCTTTCTCTCACACGTACGGCCTCCTCCATCGCTAGCATCTAAGAAGTAAGCATGCAAGAGCGGTATTTTCTTTATATCATACAGACAGATGTTTCTTTGAAAATATGGATACTACAGCGAGTGAAGTGACTCGAACATGCCGCCTCGGAATATAGGTGTACCTAGATAAATAGGTTACTATCCATACAGTCTTTGAATTTGACTTTAACATAAAACTTGCATTATTGATGATGCAAAAGCGAGCTACGGTTAGATTTTGCCTCGAATAGGTAAGATCCTCTGTTTAGGTACTACCGATACAGACATACAAGTAATGTGTTCTTATGTTCAACTAAAAATGCAAAAGCGAGCGCAGCGCGCTCGAAATTTTTAGTACCTTACCCCGGTTAATTTTAGATTAAATGTTCGTGATTTGTCTATTTTTAGAAGGTTTGTCAATTCGATGAGTACGGTTTTGGGGGGTTCATGCCAAGAACCCCGGCCCCCATGGACCGCACCTGGGGGGCTACTCTCTAAACCCGAAGTCAGTAGTTTCGGGCTTAGTTGCGGGCGTATTCTACTCCGTATTACCTAACCACTAATCACTAATTCGTGTTCAGAACTAATCGTAAGTTTGTGGCACGAGTTTGCAAAGGAGATGGCTAATTTGAAGTATGAACGACTGCCCCAGCAACGTATTAACATGGTACTTACTAAGCAATATGAAATGCTGAATAGCTGAATATTAGTATTTCGTATATAAACAGTTTGTTTAAGCTTGCCAAGGTTGGTTTGTGTATGTGTGACCTTCCTAACATAGCGAGTTTCCTCCGTGCCTCGGAAAGCACGTTAAGCCGTTGGTCCTAGCTGTAATTTGTAGATCTTTGGCAATCGTTACGGATAGTCAGAAGCCAGTAAATCTGACTCCAGTCTTGCCATGAAGTACCGTGTTACCCAGTTAATGGGTTGTGGAGGTCTGGTAGGCAGCCGCTCCTCGTAAAATACTGGTATTCAGCTAAATCCGGCTTGACTGGAAGCCGACCCCAATACAGTTGGGAAAAGGCTAGGCAGGTAATGGCGATAAAACTAACTCAAAACCGCAGAATTTTATAAGCATCCTTTCACCCGTGGCAAAAATCGAACTAATTTTTTGCTTTATGTTTGACAGCAACAAAAACTGAACCATAAACAAACAAGGTTAAAATGAACATGGTACTGATGACGTCATTATGACGGTCATCACTTGACAGCTCCGGTATCTGCCGAATGAATCGATCCGAAGCCTCACGAAGAGGATTCGAAGATCATAACATTTATGTTGTCAATATCACCTTGTGATCGCCACCGAATTGATCCAAGCCTCCTGAAGTTAAGCCAAATATCACAATGAAGCCCAAATCGATCCGAAGTCACCCGAAGTGTTAGTAATGTGCTTATCCAGCCGTAATAGGCATAATGTTCACTGAAAAAATCTAAATATTCCGTCAGTTAGATTATCAAAAAATATTTGACCAATTTTTTTTCCTTTGTTACGTTAACCAAAATTTACGAAGATGCGACGCTTTTATAATTCTCAGTACGTCACGCCGTGGTATAATTTTTATTGCGAACTCGACACCTACCGAAAGAACTGACCCGCAATAGCAGAAAACAGAAAGGTAGAGGAAGATGTCTGCCGAATTAGAACGACTCTTAGAGCATTTAGCCTAATGTTCTAAGTCTACATTGTCGTCATCTTTGTCTCATTTTCTCTTTAGTAAGAGCGAGCGCTTACAAGGAGGTTCGATCATTCAGCTTATTAACCTTTTATTATTTGATATTATATTATTAAAATTGAACTTCAAAATACTTAAAATTAATAAGCATTAGTTTTAAATTTGTTGAATTTAAAGTAGGTCTTTACCTCTTACCTACTTAAAATTAATGAGCTTCGTATTCGCGATTCTCCTGCCATGGAAGGTTGAATAACAATTTTAATGGAAGCATTGGAAAGTATACTGCGCTTTATTTCACCTCCTAGCTTCTGAACTTTTCTTATACCCGAGTTGTGTAACGCCTTGGTGGAATTCCTTGCATAGTTTTTGAGGAAATTAAAAAAAAACTGATCAAGGGTGAGTCTGACACGAACACGAAGGGTTCCGTACCATAAACCTAAATTTTTATATTACAGTTCTTGAGATATAGCCCGCTGACAGACAGACGGACGGACCACGGATTTTCAAACCTTAAAAACTATTTATGGGGCTACCTACTTGGGTTGTATGTGCTAAGGGGCACCTGTCTGGGCCGATAGGGCCACCATAGGTGCGGTACGACGTAAATTGCTTCAAAGCCAGCGTTTGACTTTGATATTCTTATGCAAGGCGTATAGGACGGTTAGTACTGAAGCCTTACCAGTGCTGGCGGGTGTTCTCCCAGTCGATCTAGAAGCTGCAATGTACTACTACGCTAGAAAGATTACGGACCTAGAGTTCTTACCGCAACGCGGCCGTGCTAAGATCTCTAGATTACTAAAACCCCAGACTGATGTCTGGGAGGAACTTTTATCCGAGTGGCAATGTAGGTGGGAAAATTCCATCAAAGGCCGTCACCTCCCCCAATTTTTTCCATCTGTTCGTGAGCGGCTGGACAGGACATGGCTGGGGGTGGATCACTGTGTTGCCCAATTTCTCACAGGTCATGGCAATTTTAAGAGTAAATTATTTTCCTTTAAGCTTGTGGCCTCGCCTTTATGTCAATGTTCTACAGCTGACCATGAATACGAACAATCCGCACATCACATCTTATGGGAGTGTAGTCTTTGGCAAACTGAACGCAATATTATGTTAGATAGTATTAAGGTTACATCTGGGGTAGTTTACTATACGGACCTTGTTGCAACCAGAACAAATTTCCGTGCGTTCAATCGATTTTGCCATACCTATTACTGGAATCAAAAGTAGCTCACAATTTAGGACCCATTAGTTTAAGTGGTAAGATATAATCCGTGGTGCTTGGCAACTGGGCTTAACCCAGTTGTATTTGTCCCTTGGTGCTTATTGGCCTAGTTCTATTCTGTCTCCTGCTTGATACGGAGGGAAGTGGAAATTATATATATATATTTTTTCCTCCTCCTCCCCTGTACTGTTCTGATTAATTTCGTTGCAGGATCCAAGACAGTTGAATCGTTTCTCCGGGACTCGTCGGGTTTCATTGGCTCGGCGCTTTTCTGGTGGTCGCCACTGTTGATTCTGGCTTTCAGGAGTTGTAGTGGTTGGGAATGTGTGGCGGGCTTGTCCCAAAGACGGACGGACGGTAGAGGCTTAGTAACAGGGTTCCGTTGGTTACCCTTTGGTTACGGAACCCTAAAAAAGAACCGCGTATCCTTTAGATATACATGGCACGTAAGTACCTTACTTTACCGCACGCTCTGATATATGCAGGTAAAGTAGGTACTTAGGTGAGAGTACCTATTTTACCGCACGTTGCATTTAACAACACACTTGAGGGGTGTGGCGCCACTTGT
Organism: Lacanobia oleracea; assembly: GCA_950371165.1. Classification (NCBI taxonomy): domain Eukaryota; kingdom Metazoa; phylum Arthropoda; class Insecta; order Lepidoptera; family Noctuidae; genus Lacanobia; species Lacanobia oleracea. Next base: position 13,590,012 of record OX493385.1, read on the forward strand.
AGCGTAAACAATAGCTCCGCGATAAAAATTAAATAAAAATAGTAATTCTGTCTAAAAGTGTCAAAAATACAGTGCAACGTGTGTGTAAACAAACATTAGTGACTACCAAACGTTTGTGAAAAGAACTGTGCATAATATAACTCAAAAATAACTAAGCGTAATACAATTTTTGACTATCGTTTCATAACAAAAACTAACTACTCATCTTTCTCTGTTTATCAAGCCCCAAAATCATTTCTAGAGGAAAAAAATGTGAAACACGTGCATTACCACCCATATTTTTAGTGAAAACGAGTGTAAAAACAACAAAATAATAAATCTGAACTTTTAACTGTTTGTTTTGAAAATTTGAATTTTGGCGTCTTAGACACAAGAGTCTATTCCACGAAACGAATGTGCCAAAATTCTGCATAAAGCGCCATCTAGCGGTGAGGAGCAAAATTGCAAAGACAAATGAACTTTGACATCTAATAAACCTCTGTTACAAAAAACAAAATCATTCAACCAATTGATATGAACCAGAAGAAAAGAAAACTATACCTATATTGAAATAAAAAGAACTTGAGATTGGAATAATATTTGAAAATTGTATGGATCACTCTGAACGCAGTAAAAATAGGGTCGGAAGAAAAAATATAACCTTGCGTTGTAAACATAATCTTGTAAGAACATTATCATTCGAATCTATTTGTGTCAGACATGACTCACTAGAAGATTCTATAAATTCTGAAATAAATACGTCTGCCTTAAGTATGTTCGATGTATCAACATGCGCACCAACAGATGACATGTATAAGCCGAAAAAGGAACTAGAAGAAAAAAATATGTTATTAGACAATGCAAGATCTGAAATTGATAAATTATCACTAGAAAATATTCAACTACGCAAGGAAATTCAAGAACTATCAGCGTTCAAGTCACAGCCTACTGAAATATCTACTGAGACCCTAAATACTCCAAATACAACATTACAAGCGTCTAATAATAGCAGCACAATAAAAGATTCAAGAGTGTTAAGATATTTACAAGCTAAAAATATCCGCAACGCGTCTATCGGATATGATTCTAAGTTACATCTAACTAAAAAGAACAATTCAGTTCCAACAATTAACGAAGAACAAAAAACTACACATAAACAGACATGCATAGAAACAGAAAAAAACATTTATAATAAACATAAATCTATCTACATACTTGGCGCTCAACAATGTGTGGGACTAGCAGCTAAGTTGATTCATTCGAGAGCCAATGCCAGATACGAAAAATATAGAATTAAATCCACTACTAAACCACAAGCCCTAGCAAATGACATCCTTAGTTTCTGCGATCTTATTAATATAACGAACGAAGATTAATTAATTATAAGTGTTGGTGAAAACGACGACAACCCCATAAAACTGTTACACAACTTATCGTATGTTGCCAAAAAGTTTGAAAAGACTGAAGTCATTATTCTTGGTGTGAATAAAAGTAGTCATTTAAAAGAAAAGACATTAAATGAAACATTGAAATTTTTTTGTAATAATATTAGTAAATGCACTTTTTTAAATTGTTATAAAGTATCTGTATATTCACCGTGTAAAAAAAAATAACTCCACGATCCATTAGACTATAATACAAAATTCTTAAATTTCACTTCAGAAACCAATATGTTAAATGTCAACACCAAGATTTCACCTCGAGATAATGCTTTCACTTGTAAAAAAACATTATCTAGCCATGAAGAAACAATTAACACGGATATTACATATAAAACAGATGGCAGTTCCTATAATAACAACAAATACGTTAAAGGACCTGTACCATACTATTTCGATTTAATACGCAAAAACATCTTGAACTAAATAAAGAAAAAACACCTCCTCAACAAAATAGTACGTTTTCTCGAATGTTTGAAATTTAGAGTCACTTACACTATTTCATCAGAATATAGCTGGTCTATTAAAAAAAAAAAGAAAATATAGAATTATGCACAGACGAATTTAATAAAAACAAAAAGTACATTGATGTAATGTGCTTCTCAGAAACGTTCATAAAAAGAGGTAATGAAAATAATGTAAATTTAAAAGATTTTCAACTAGTAGGTAACATCATACTCTAGAGTAAAAGAAAAAAGAGGTGGTGTTTGTATTCTGGCCCGGAATTCATTAGAGTATAAGGAGTTAGCTATTTGTAACACCATGTCAACCGACAAAGTATTTGAATGTTGCGGTATAGAATTTTCGTCTCTCAGCTGTATTATTATTTGCTTATATAGAACCCCAGATAGTAACATCAATTTATTCTTCGATAAACTTGAATTATTACTACATAAGATATGTAATAAGCCCATTTGAGGAGCTCGTGGCTAGATAATAACAGCCGCACGGTTCGATCTTAATGGTTGAGCAACGCTTGCCAAGGTTGGTCTGTGGATGGGTGACCATCTTAACATATCGAGTTTCCTCCGTGCCTCGGAAAGCACGTTAAGCCGTTGGTCCTGGCTGTCATTTGTATATCTTTGGCAGTCGTTACGGATTGTCAGTAAATCTGACTCCAGTCTTGCCATGAAGTACCGTGTTACCCAGTTAATGGGTTGTGGAGGTCTGGTAGGCAGCCGTTCCTCGTAAAATACTGGTATTCAGCTAAATCCGGCTTGATTGGAAGCCGACCCCAAAATAGTTGGGAAAAAGCTAGGCAGATGAAGATATGTAATAAGCCCAACAAAAAGATTATACTGACGGGTGATCTAAATATAGATACACTCAAAAACAATAAAATAGCATCACGTCTAAAAGACACTTTACTAAACTTGGGTCTCAGTCTATATATAGATAAACCAACTAGACAAAAGACCTGCATTAAAACTTAAATTCAGCTTTTGACGTATTCCATGAAACGTTCTGCATGTTTTACAACCTTTGCTTTCTGATTAATAAAGTTAAAATAAATTCGAACTGTACGTCACAAAGGTGGATTACAACAGGAATTAGAAAATCCAAGTTTATCCAATACATTTCCAAATCTAAAGATGATACATCAAACTATACAAAATACAGTACAATTTTCAAAAAATGCGGTAATAAATCCAAACATCTTATTAACTATAAAATCATGTCATCGTCAAAAAATAAAGGCAAAGCTGCATGGCATATCATAAAGAATAAAACTGATCAAATAAATACAAAAACAACTATTGAGAATATTAAAACAGACAATAACCTAATAAATAAACCTATTCAAATTGCTAATTCCTTCAACGATTTTTTCATAAATATAGCCAAAGAATTGCATAGCAAAAATAAAACTTCTTCTGGCAAAAAACCATCAAATGATTTACCAAATATGTCTCAAACTATGTTCTTACATCCATGCTATGAGAATGAAGTAAAAAACACCATCATCCCCAATTATCGAACATTTAATAAATCTCTCATTCTGGCAAGGTATTTTTCCAGATAAGCTAAAACAGTCAATCGTAAAACCATTGTTTAAAAAGGTGACACAAATGACTTAGCTAATTACCGCCCTATAACCCTCATATCTAATTTATCAAAAATCTTTGAGAAAGTCATGCATCGTAGACTCACTAACTTTTTAGAAAAATATAATATAGTAAAAGAAGAACAAAACTGCTTCCAAAGAGGAAAATCAACTACATTAGCAGCATTTACACTAATAAAGAGTGTAATTGAAAATCTAGATAACGGCATTCCAGTTTCTGTCGTCTTTTTTGATATGAGTAAAGCTTTCGACTTTGTCAACCACGAATTACTTTAAAAAAAATGCTACAGCTATGGGATTAGAGGAATAGTGTTTGATTGGATAGCTAGCTATCTATCTAACCGTCAGCAAAAAGTAGAAATAAGCTCAATAAATGAAAATAACGAGTCCACATCATATAATTCACGATTACAGCCAAACCAAGTCAGGAGTACCCCAAGGAAGTATACTTGGGCCATTACTTTTTCTTATTTACATTAACGACTTACCCACAGCTTTAAAACAACAATGTATACTTTTTGCTGACGATATATCGGTCATAGTAACAAATGACAGTAAATCAGAAATAGATCACGAAACAAATCTGAATGACACAATTACTCAAATATTAAATTGGCTTGAAAACAATTATCTCTGCGCAAATATAAATAAAACCAAATTCATTAATTTTCAGAATTATTACTCAAAACCTAAAATATTTAAAATTACTTGCGAAGGACATCAAATCAATGAAGTTAATAATTAGAAATTTCTTGGACTTATTCTCGACCAAAACTGTAACTGGAAACTACATATAGAGCACATTTGTAAAAAACTAAACCAGTTTGTATTTGCTCTTAAACGCTTAAGGCGTACCGCGAGTGAAGCAGTAGCTCTAATTGCTTACCACGGGTATGTTTCCTCTTTGCTGAGATATGGACTCCTACTCTGGGGGAATTCTACAAATATAAATGATGCATTTAGAGTGCAAAAAAATCCAATCCAAATCCACTCCAATCTGTTCTTCCTGTAGCTACAATCCAATTACGTCGTAAATGATCAGGTTCAGGAAAACTGCAATAAGTCGTTAAATATTTCATATACTACCCTGTCAAGAAAGTACCGGGAAAAGATCAATAATACACAAAATGTCTGTTATTCATCCAAATTTATTTTATCACCTTCAAAGTATGCTCCTTTAGAAACGATACACTTGCGCCAACGAATAATCCATTCATCAAAACATTTTTTAAACGCTGCTTCCGGAATTGAGTTCAGTTCTCGCCGCGAATTCTCCTTTATGTCTTCTATCGATTGAAAACGGGTGCCACGAAGTGGTAATTTGAGTTTAGGAAAAAGAAAAAAGTCAGCAGGAGCCATATCTGGTGAATATGGTGGTTGCTGGATGGTTTTTGTTGAGTGTTTGGTTAAAAATTCGTTCACAATGATAGCCTTGTGCGAAGGCGCATTGTCGTGGTGCAAAATCCAAGAATTTTCTTTCCACAAATCTGGCCTTTTTCGTCGAATTTGCTCTCTTAAACGCCGCATAAAGCTCAAATAATATTCTTTATTTACCGCTAGACCTTCCGGTAAGAATTCAGAGTGCACAACACCGCGATAGTCAAAGAAAACAGTCAACATGACTTTGACTTTTGATCGACTTTGGCGTGGTTTTTTCGGTTTCGGTTCAGTTGGAAGGCGCCACTCCGAAGCTTGTTGACTAGTTTGCATGTCAAACTCGTAAACCCACGTCTCGTCACCAGTAACAATGCGTTTCATGAATGTTGGGTCCGAACTGATTCGTTCTAGCATGTCCTCAGCGACTTTCATGCGATTGAGTTTTTGGAGAAAATTCAGATAGCCGAGCAGCAACATGTTTCATACCCAAATGATTAGTTAAAATGGTACGGATCGACTCGTGAGATACAGAAAGTTCGGCGGCTATCTCTCTCAGAGTTGAATGGGGATTTTCAGTCACTATTTCCTTCACTTTTGCGATGTTAACTTCAGTTGCAGACGTTGACGGCCTACCAGAGCGAGGCAAATCTTCAATCACATCTCGACCGCTTTTGAACGCTTTGAACCACTCATAAGCAAGAGTTTTTGATGAAGTCGATTCACCGTAAGCCTTCTGTAACATTTTCAGTGACTCCGAACACGAAATTCCATTGGCGATGCAAAATTTAAGACAAACTCTTTGTTCGATATTTTTGTCCATTATGAAATTCGCAATACACACTATATATGATATTACTAAAACCAGCACTGTATTTAATATAAATAACAGATGCAACTCAAACTCCGCGCCAAAATGGAAAACAGTTGTGCCAATCTAACAACTACAAAAAAACAAAAATTTGAATTTGGAACCATAAACATAAACAAATCATCCATCCCCGATACTTTTTTGACTGAATGTATTTAATTAGTGCACACTGCAGAAGTCACATTATTTTTTCCCATAATAGTGGGTAATAATTTATAGAAATATTGGCAACAGCAACGTGTTTAGGTTAGAATTTATAATTGTTGTTTTTGTCCTTTTTTGCGATGAATTTACGTCTAGCGGACATAACTCAAAATATATGAACATCACAAAATGTTACTGAATGCCTAGAATTGATAAAGAGTGGCATACTTACGAATGAAAAGACAATCCTGGCATTTTCGTTTCGCTATCACTTTTACACCTTTTAATGCTACACCTTTTAACGCTACTACCTTATTTAAGGAAAAGTGGTTGAAATAGTAAGTAAGTCTAAATTGTTCAAAACAAAGTATAACATGAGTCACTTGTCATAAAACACGTAAATACTGTACTTTAAAGGAAGATAATAGCTAGCTGCGCATCAGCTGTCAAACTTTGTTTAGCGAACTAATTCGCTAAGCCTTGAAAAACGTGACACGCTTTATGAAGGAAGTTCGGTCAAACCGTTTGTCAAACAGATTGCCTCTATGATATAATCTAGGCAATCTGTTTGGTTGCAAGCGTCAAGTTGCCGCCGAACTTGGTCGACTTTGGCTGCGAACTGAGTCGTCAGATGACTTCGTCTTCCTGCCGAGTGTTAGTGTCCGAAGAGTTCATAATACATCATGAGATCATGAGAAAAGTATATCTACTTAGAGTGAGCTCACACAACCAGTCATCTAGTAATTTAATTAAGTCTTGAATGACCACCGACTTATATCGCTAGTTGTGCCCCTCACCGTCATGATAAGCTTGAGCTCACAAATCTTTCATATGGTATTTCCATTCCCGTTACATCTTTGTTTCCAAGTAAGGTTTACATTTAAATATTTGTCGGCTTTATTGAACGCATTCATAGTGAATAAGTGACAATATTGACGTTTTCTGACATATTTGTTGCATTGTGTCCACTTTTAGAAAACGTTTCCAGTATAAGATATTTAGGTGTTATGATTGATGAAAGATTGGACTGGAGCACTCAAGTTAAAAATCTTACAGGGCGCGTAAGGAGATTCCTGTATATTTAAAAAAAAACTTCGTCTTTCTGCCGATGTATCAGTAATGCATACAGTCTATATTGCACTATGCCAATCAATTATAAGTTATTGTATACCTGCATGGGGTGGTACTTATAAAACTATGTTTTTGCAACTGGAGAGAGCCCAGAGATACCTCCTAAAAGTTATACACCGCAAACCCCGTTACTACTCGACTACAGACCTTTATAAGGAAAGCCAGATATTAACTGTTAGACAATTGTTTGTCCTCCGTACCATACTTCGGCGACATTCACAACTTCCCCTTAAGAAAAAGATTTTACAAAAAAGACGCGGAGCACTTGTTTGTTCTCCTGTTCAATGTAGGACCAGTTTCGCATTACGTCAATATACCGCACTAAGTTCTAGAATTTATAACAAAATTAATAATAAAATCTCACTATATAAACTAAATAAATATAACTTGAAAATTAAACTAACTAATTGGCTTAAGTCCTTAAATTATGAAGAAACAGAAAAGCTCATATTAATTGATAAGTAAAATGGACAGTGAATGGAAAATAATAGAACATATAGAAGTACCTACATTGTTGATAACATATAACTATAAATAAGTTTAATTATATGGATTTTAACTATAAGGAGTCCAATGTTGCAAATGTTTGGTCATAATTATTGTAATGACACTAGAGTGGGGTCGAATCACCCCCATGTATGTTCCGCGACTTTTTATAGTTTTCGAGCTATGAATTTTTGAGAGTTATCTACCTACCTGACCAACTAGAAAAATTCTAAAGTAAAAGTAGAAGCCTTTGTTGAGATTTCTTTTTTGCAGTTGAATCTTCATGAGTTGTATTTTTATGTATTAAATTATCAGCTTCGTAACTGTGTTTAAAGTTGTGAAAATGTTAGTCTAAAGTGAAAAAATTGCATTCTGTAAATTATGACCAAAATTTTAAATTAAAAATCTAAATAGGTGACTTCAAGGTTCCTAAGTCAATTTCGAGAATGGGCCAGACTTTCAGCTTTCGTAGGTAATCATTAAAAAAGAGTACTTTTATAGGGCTACTTTTGCTGGAATTGGCCTTCAAGGATGGCGAGGTGGAAAATTAGTCATCTGATTAAAAATATTTTTTTGGCTATTTTACCATAATTACTAGGTAATGTGGGCGATTGAAAATCCACATGAAGTGACAGGTTCAACGTTTCAGCATCTATTCAGCGTTAATTTGTGGTCTGGTACATTCAATACGAACTAATTGGTCCGTTTGAACTGCCGCATGCCGTCCAGACTTAATCGAGAAACCTACAGAAACTTGTTGGAAAATGAACTTCCATTGTTGCTGGAAGATTGCAGTCTTGAACTTAGACGAACCAAGGTGTTTAAAAAATAAATAAAAAGAAACTCAAATTTTGCAAGTTGGTGTTAAAAACGAAGAAACAAAACCTAAAACACCAAATGTCATTTTTGTAAAGTTTTGTTTTGTAACGCCTGATTACTGCTACAACGCACCCTAAACTATAAAGGCTCCTAAACTGCAAGATGTAAAGCGGTTCCTAGAATCTGTTCCTAAATCGGAAAGGTATTTTTATGAGGATATATGAAATGTAACCGCTTATAACTGCTGCAGAATTTGATTCTGAAGAAGTGGAAAAATAAGTTGATTTTGTTTAAATGTTGTAGGTACTGGGTAAATTAATAATATACCTCAGGTCATCATTTATCAGTAATATTGCTAAGTCCAGGAATTAGGAATAAGTAAGCTTTTTTATATTTTATTAAGATACTCCTGTTACACATATCGTTTTGATTCTTTGAATAAATCAAAGTACCTAATTTGCGCTATAATAAGTATTTAAACTGTATTTTTTAACCAACGCATGTTATTTCAGCTAACATTTAAAATATAAATATCTCTAATGTCACTTTTAGGACTTAGGTAGTGATTTCTTGAATTTGGCGACCCGCGCTTAATTTGCTTATGGTTTAATCCAGCACTGTTTCTTGGTCTTGAATGCCATCTACAATGTACTTGTTCCTTGATCGCAATATTATCGGGAATTTTACCATTTTTTCCGAGTTCTTTCATAATTAGCACAATCCATGCAACTTTCATCCACTTTTTCTTACGTGCACTCATCATCTCATGAATCGTCTTCTGATCCATCGCGTCGGGAAACTCTTTGCTGATGGCTTGTTTCAAATCGGCCCATGATTTGAGCTAATAAGTATTTCATTTTGCTAATAAAAAAATCGCATGCGTACTTCCTATTACTATTTTATTTTTTTTCTTTTTACATCGTTTCAAATCTCAATATGGCGTCCTTGTCATCCCTTCCTCATTCCTCATCTATCGCTCTCTCACTCACACACAACACTCTGCAGGAACCTTACCTCCACACACGTTCCATTTCCCACAATTATGTTTTTGTTGGGATACGTTTTACTTTATTTTCTCAATGATCACATTACTTACACAAAAATAAAACAACTGTAAACACTTATTTAACTAAGGGCTGATTTTTCAAAAGTCAGTCAGTCTCATTCAGTATACATGGTGGTTTGACAGCTTTTGTAGGCTTGGAAAATAATTACGTATGCCAAACAGACGTATTTATTTTTAAGTGCAAGTTATCTGACGATCGAAAAATCGGTACCTAGTTATTTATTTGTGAATATATAATTCAACACATGCGGTCAGTACATCAGTGGTAACATTTGCACTACGAAAACGCCTTCATGTTTGGTATGACAAAGGTATATAGCGCTTTAAATAACAGACTGTTATCCTGAGGGCCACTTCCACTAATTTTTAAACAACGTTCGCATGTCAGTCAGTCGCTAACTGTCAAAAACGCCTTAATTTTCATACATTTTTGACAGTTTGCGAATGCGATGCGAATGCGAAAGTTGCTTGGAAATTAGTAGAATTGGCACTCTGATCACTGATGTTCGGTTGGCTTTACTTAATAATAAAACATGTAGGTAGGCAATTAAACTTAAAAATATATTATTATTGATCACAGATATTTCTTGTTTTATTTCTACACGATACAGCGACACGCGACACGAAGGACAGTGTGGTCAACTATAAAATTCGATTACCAAACACTTCAGTTTAGAAAAGTTAGTTATTGTCTAACATTAAAGTTAATTGAATATGATGACGATCGATTACACCACAATATTAAACGCTGAAAAGCAGTTCCTGGAATAATTTAATGTAAATTTTGATGACAGTGTATAGGCTACCTAACGATCGTATCTCCTGCCCAAAGATAGAACTTCACATTGAACGATCATTATCACCGAAACTAAAAATTCAGACTAAACCAGAATGACACTTTGTTGGCCTAGGTATATTCTTATCTCGTCATGATATATTTCGTCGTTCGGCGAAGGTTTATTTCGTCATGACGGGCTGCAACGACTACAGCAATATACCAATTTATTATTAAAGATATTGAATATAAGGCTGGCTGTCCATTGGAGCGGAGTGGAGAGGAGCGGAGAAATATCAACCAATGGAATTGCATAAAATCTCCGCACCACGTGAGTCACTGAGGTTTTGTACATTTCCATTGGCTAAAATTTCTCCGTTTCTCCGCACCGCTGCTTTGCTCCGCGTCAATAGACAGGCAGTCTACATGTGGCAAAAAATTAGGGTTTCCAGAAGTTATGGGTGACACAACCTTCACAGTTATTTAGCTAATGCGCAGTATGTGAGCCTCGGCCGTCTTCGTTCTGAGCACTGGTAGGTAAGCACATAGATAACGCAGTTACAACAATCACAACCGACAGGAAACGAGTAGGTACAAACAGCTGCTTGTACTTCAACTATAATTTTGAATTGTCGCTTTCGAATGTAGGATTTGTAGTTCCTCTCAGTTCATGCATTCTTGTAACATCTGTCTTCGCTTTTCTCTGCAAGTAAATAACACACTCTATTAGTTAATTACCCCATCAAATCACTCCTTTTTCTAGTGGTTTTACCAACTGAATTAATGGCCCTACTTCCAATGGGTAGGTACAAGCTACGCACCTGCGATTTATAAACTTGATTGGAGAGCTTTGTTTTTCCAGCATAATGGTTTTCAATATCGTTCAATCTTTTGCCTTCGGTCTCAGGTAAAATGAAGTAAAATACGATGACTCCAACAAAACTGAAACAAAATGTTTCGATGAGAAATACCATTTTGATGCAAGCGTGTAAAGCTTTTCATTGCAGCTGAAGCAGCGTTGGTTGACCCAAGAGCGCTGAGGCTGAAGGCAAGTGTATTATGAAGACTGTATTAAACGACGTTTTTCAATACGCTTGCGAAGATTAAATAAATAAGTATAATTTCTACCTTTTTCTTGATTAGTTACATGGGCGCCGGCAGGACTATTTTCGGGGGTGCATCTTCAAAACCCGGGCCTCGAGTAGGATAGGTTCTCTTTTGCCCAGAACTAAAGAAGACTGATACAAGGCCGAACTCGATGTACAGTCAACAAACTCGATGTAAAGTCACTATTTGGTATGCAGGTAGATAACTTGTAACTACTTTTAAACAATGTTATGGGTGTGCTGAGTAGACAATTACCGAACACCACTCGTAAGTATTTCAAAAGCTGAAAAAGTTACTATGCACACATTAGAAATGAATATTGGCAGTGCAGTGGAAAAAAACATATTTTTGCCTGTATACCAAATAGCTTTGTTGACCGTACGTGATGAGTATGTGATGGGAGCTGTACATGGTCTCGGATTTGCTAGATCTCTTTAACTACATTACGCTCCTATATATTTTTATATCATCATGTTTTCGTATGTTTTAATGAAAGCCAGGGGAGTGCAAGTGCATCCCCTTGCACCCCCCTCCCGGCGCCTATGGTTAGTTAAGATTTCAACTTTTGTTTTACTTTTTTTACTAATTTTTCTAAGAGACGGCTGCTTGTTTTCAATTTTTGAAAGTAATAGGTACGAGTACCTATTCGGCGGATTGGGGTCTGGCCGCCATTTAGCCTCGCTGGCTCTTACATTCTACACTCTTTTACTTCTTGAACTTTTTTATATAAATCATCAATATCACTTCTACTTATTTAAGTGTACTATCAAAAGAGAATTAAACCTTTCTAAGTTGGGGTCGACTATGAGTAATTTTGGACCAATTACTCAACAGTGATAAAACCTATCTCATATCCGGAAAGCTTTTAGGGTATTATCAATGTTTTGTTATGGCAGCTACATCGAATTCGAGTGCGAACATGGTCTTTTGAACGTTGAGCGGTGAATTTTTGGAACAAATTTCGAAACCCTGACAGGTACTGGTCCTAGCGGACTCCGTCTTCTATGGTGGCATCTATATCTTTGAGGCGCGCGTGGAACACAACACACCGTCGCCCCGGGCCCGGTTCTGATCGGACGGCGATTCACCTGACGCTCGCCATCCGCACGCTTGCGGGGACCGAGAATTGCCCTGCAACTCCCGACGTCGTGGTGTCTTCTTCTTTTGAGGCGGTTGGGGCGTCGCTCCAGCCACTCCTCAAAGAGGGGACTTATCGCCTGGATTGTAGCGTGCACTACTTGGAGGCACTACGCCGGGGCGAGACCTCTTCCTCGGCAAATCGCAGCACGGGTGACGGAACTCCGGCAGGATCTCATGGCGGTTTGGAGACAGCGACTGTCGCAACCTAGCGCTGGGTACACCACAGTCCAGGCCATAAGTCCCCTCTTTGAGGAGTGGCTAGAGCAGCGTCACGGCGTCCTCACCTTCCGCTTGACGCAGTTACTCACCGGATATGGTTGTTTCGAGAGATATATGTTTCGGATTCAGCGGGAGGACACGCCCGGGTGTCAACACTGCGAGGATTCGAGGAAACACATGGTGGAGCGTACCTTGGAGGTCTGTCCTGCTTGGGAGGAACACCGCCATGTCCTCGTCGAGGCGGTCCGACCCTGGCTCAATCCATGGTCTAGAGCGAGGAGGTATGGGAATCGGATACTTCCTTCTCGTCTGCCTAGCCTTATCCCAACTATTTTGGGGTCAGCTTCCAGTCAAGCCGGATTTAGCTAAATACCAGTATTTGACGTGGAGCGGCTGACTACCAGACCTCCACAACCCATTAACTGGGTAACACGGTACTTCATGGCAAGACTGGAGTCAGATTTACTGGCTTCTGACAGTCCGTAACAACTGCCAAAGATCTACAAATGTCAGCCGCGACCAACGGATTAACGTGCTTTCCGAGGCACGGAGAAAACTCGGCATGTTAAGATGGTCTCCCATCCACAGACCAACCTTGGCCAGCGTTGCTTAACCTTGAAGATCGACCCGTGCTGTTATTATTTAGCCAAGAGCTCCTCCGGATACCTCTTTCTGCGAAGTAGTAATGCTAGCGAAGGAGGAGGCCGAATGCGTGAGAGACAGGGAAACCTCACGGCCCGGCCGCCGCAACAGAAGAAGACACCTCGGGCGTCGGGAGTCGCAAGGCGATTCCCGGCCACCGTAGGCACAGGCGTGCGATCAGAACCAGGTCCGGGTCGACGGCGCGTTGTGTACCACGCGTGCCTCATAGAGATGTCAGCATAGAAGACGGGGTCCGCTAGAGCCAGTACTTGTCAGGATTGCGGAATTTGTTCGAGAGACACTGCGGCCCTAGAACGCAAAGGCCATTAAGAGGAACACGGATGGGTTTTAGTCAGTAAGACTCTGACACACCCTTCTGCTCCGCGCAGAGCTTGAGGAGTCTTTCGATGATTTCCCATACTCAAAAAAGGCTGGGGGATGAGGTCTCAATAGCCTGTTGCGTGAACGGCGTATGCAAAAATGTCAGGAAAAATATTTTGTTTAGGTACACTTTTGATATTATGAATTTTGATGCTTTCTCATTATTGAAAATGTTTCAAAACACCATATTCGCGCTCAAATTAGATGTAGCTGCCATAATAAGACATTAGCCCCTAAAGCTTTCATTTGATAGGTTTGATCACTGTTGAGTAATTGGTCCAGTGTCCATATAAATTTGCCTGTGGTCCTTCCCTTATTTTTGTGAGGTTTTAGAGGTCACCCGACCGTTTACCGTTTGTTTCATCGCATTTACTCGTAGTTTAAAAGTTACACAGTTTTGTTTAAATTGGGGTTACAGTTGTCACAAAAGTAAACCTAGAAAAATACAAAAAAGATTAATTTTTTTTTAAGTGCCAGATCCCTCTTATATGCTGATGATTTAAAACTATTTTTTGAAATAAAATCTGAGCGTGATTGCCAGGCTCTGCAATCAGACATTGATGCAGTACCTACCTATATAAGTGGAGTTTAGAAAATAAAATGGAATTTAATAAGTCAAAATGCTACGTGATATCTTTTGGTCGAATGCGGCACCCAAATCCAGTCAACTTTCCATAGAAACTGAATGGAGATACAATTACAAGAACTGAGTCCATGAAAGACCTGGGACTCATATTCGACCGTAAGCTCACTTTTCACGATCACATCACATCCACTGCTAAGGAGTCCTTCAGGCGCCTTGGCTTTGTTTTAAGGAACTGTCGTGACTTCCACAACCCCCTCGTTATCAAGCTTGTTTTTGGGGCATTGGTACGTAGCAAACTTGAGTCTAGTGCATGCGTGTGGAATTCTTTTGAGAAGCAATATGTGTTGGCTTAGTGAAAGTACAAAAAGCATTCCTCAGATATCTTTACAAGCACGTACATGTGCTTGTAAAGATATCTGAGGAATGCTTTTTTGTGGGTTTTATACCTTCATGTATAACACTAAATTTCTGTTGTCTAGAAGTAAGACGATCGCAGGATCAGATGACTGTAATATTTAAAATTATTAGAGGGATTATCGATGATCCTGATCTGCACAATGAAATCTGCAATCTATTTGTCCCAGACAATAACTGTCGTAGCAGAAAACACCGGCTACTGTTTGTCCCAAGTAGCCGTACTATTGCACACTCCAAGTCACCTATTCCTCGGACAGTAGCCGCTATCAACGCTCTCCTGGACTCAAACACAAATCTTGATATGTTTGCGGATAAATGGAAAGTGATACTTTCAGAATGTTTGATTTTTTGTGAGAAGAATGCGTGACTGGGTTAAATAAATTAGATGTTAAATAGTGTAATTGGCTTCTATTTAAAATAAAATAAATAAATAAATAAATAAAACGCGTTCCGTCGGTAAAATTAAGCACAGTCGGCATTTTCATAAATGCACATTATAAAGACTCACACTGTAGGTATTGTGATCCTACATAATATAATTGTACTAAATTGGCCTTTTGCTATACACCCGCTGTTCACTCTATAGAAAAATAGGAATTAAAAAGTGATCAAGAAAAATTTCACTACGTGATTCAGGTACACGCAGCGCCATCTTATGAGCAAAGATTACGAACCTAACGAAGATAAGAGACTCATGAATGCACAATAAACACAACAATGTATTGTTGAGATTATAGTAGAACTTTTAATACGTAGCAAGAGAAAAGTGAACATTTTATCTTATCGTTCTTTAACGTTATTATAGACTTGCTCTTCTCTTTGTCTACATAGCATGATTGCCAGTCGCTTGGACTGTATTTATGTGAATCGCTGTTGTGGAATAACGCATGGTTTATCGCAGCAGTGATCCACCATTTTGTTGTGTTGTTTGTTTTTGTCAGTGATAGTACAGTTACTAACGGTTGAGTAATGATAGTTGAATAAAGATAAACTCTATTCTATACGAATATTTTGACAGTTCAACTGCACTGTCGATAGATGGCGTTTTTCATAAGTAGTAATTTTTCGTAATTTTTTTCGTAACTAGTAATTTTTTGAATCGAGTTGATAAGATTACCCGCGCATTTAACGTTCTGCTATGTTTGTCTAGGCACGATTATTTATAAAATATAGTACCTAATCTAATGGTGGGTCTCAAACAAAGTAATACGATAATTATTATAATATAGAGGGAAGTGGGTAGGTATCCACTATGTTTGCGAACCTCTTGTGCTGCGCGCTCCTGCACCTGCAACTGCTTCACAAAGTGGATAGGTACGTTTGCGAACTTGGCTCGTACTTGGTTCGCAACCCGCAAACAGATTTTACTTTACCACTTTATCGGCGTGATTAATATGTACCCTTTCCAAATTAAATCTTTCTAGTGCTAAGCATCTCTTAGCTAAACCGCAGACGGGCAGATGGACATGGCGAAACTGTAAGGGTTCCTTGTTTACTAAAAACAGTTTTCGATGACGAATAAATTAATTTTACTTGAAGTTGGGCCCATCTAGCAATTCTATAAAACTGTTTTAACTTAGTGGAAAAAAATTATTGAATCAATGTTCAACTCTCAGTGAAAATCAAAGAAAAAATGTTTCTTTTTGGGTAGGTACTGGTTCGTTTAGTTATTTCATTTGAAGTATGTACTTACGAAATTATGAACCAACTTGATTCATCAGTTTCCTTAATTTGAATAACCATTACCACCATTCCTTTAATATTGTCTGTTTTGCTATTGATTTGAGGTAACAGGAAAAGGAGACACTCTGCTGTCACGTTCCGGTACTGCTGTAACGTGCTGGTTAGCATTTGAAATGGAAGAGACATTCAGTGCCCTGTATTACCCACAGAACAGTCAATTCTGTTCTGTGGTATTACCTACCCTTTTCCTATTTCTTAATTATGAGGGGTCAGGTTACGTAGGTACATTTTTTCCGACATCCATGCGAACAAAGTCGCGGGCACAGCTAGTAGATAACCAATATAATCAGTTGAATATGTTAGGACAGGCCGTTTCCTTTTGCGAACGAGTAGGTATCTGCCTACGGCCATACTAACTATCCGCACAGCAGCGCGTCAAATACAAGGCATTGTAAGTTAGAAAGCCTGAAAAACGGTGCGATATGAGAGGTTTTGGGGCTGTGTATCGAAAAAAAAATCATCTGGATTTTTCTTTGGTGCTCTTAATAAATGAATGAATATAAGTCAGTACGTAGGTATGGGTGGATTGGATGCTCACCAAACAATGCCGTAGAAACCGTAGGTGCCCCATATGGACAATGTGTCGACCATGCTAATGTACATCTTGTTCGTCAGGAATCCGAATAAGTAGCCGATTGCACTAGCGACGCCTGCGCCGCCCGAGCGAGTCTTCGCACTGAACACCTGAAATTGAAATAAGGATTAAGTAGGTACCTACCTAGATCAACCATCAAGCATCTCCAGTTAAGCAGACGACAACATCCTGGGTTTAACTGCGACAGACTACTTATAAAAAGCGGGCCCACTAACAGCCAGAGTGACCGCATAGTTCGCGTCGCAGCGCTTTTCAAGCCGGCTTGAAAGCGCTGCGACGCGAACTACGCAGGCTTTTTGGAGGGGTTGCGAGAAGTCGGCATTCGGCGCCCACGAAGACCTTGCACTAGTGTGCACTTTGGTAAAGGTGGCACTCCAAACTGGAACCCAAAAGCTCATACCTATGCACGAAATATTAACAAATTTCCACGTGCAACGAATAGGAGCGTAGACTATGCAGGGGGTTGTTCTTATGGTGCTATGGTTCAAACACACTGCAGCTCTGTGGTAACATGGAAGTGAATCAGCTCATCCTAGTGTTTTTAAACCTTTATATGGATACAATCGGAAAGAAGGACAGATATTGCGTTCTATAGTGAGACGATAAGAGACAGAAATAATTATGTCGGTACCACCTACCTACCAATTTTAGAGACCCGTTACAAAATTCACACAAAGGGAAATATAATCGTCCTTGTTATGCAACACTAAAAGGGAAAGGGAGGAAAATAATTTCCGAGAGTCGTTAATGGGGTGAAGAGGGTGCAGTACCTACATTCGTGCGCTACTATCACCGTGTGCAGATTATTGCATGATGAACACATACAACATGAGGTCTCTCTTTTGCAGCACTCATGAACCGAACCGGCGCTGTAGTCGCGCGACGGATGTGCTTATCTCCTTTGTTTCAGCAATCTCCACATCCCTCTCTATCGTATAATTCTACCATAATTGCCGCGAAACATGAGACTCAGTTACATGCGATCGATACAGGGAAATGTGAGGAAAATACACTAGCGTGCATAAAATCTGGCGTAAGGTCTGTTGTCGTGATTATTTTGTGAAATAATAACGAAGAAGTTACACGAATGTTTGTGTGTTTGATATTGACTAGTATTGCGAAAGCAAAGAATGAAAAAAGGGACTTTATTTTTTGTTACAGTCTTTTGTGACTCTTCTGTGCTGAGTTTGATAAATTCTATTTATTAGAAACAAGTTGATTTTTTTAACTGTAATATTAAACATCAAACTAAAACACCGAAGAAAGTTTGTTTCCATACTTAATTTTTCTTCAGACACCTAAGCACTTTTGTCTGTAGCCAAAACTTAATGCTGATGGGTCGGTAAAAGGCCTTTCTTTTAAAAGAAAACCGTCTCGTTTACCGATGGCACACCTACTTACACTGCTAGAATTAAACTTTTCAAACCAGCTTTTAAACATGTATCCATTTTTTTGCAATGCAGTGTATTTAGGGCACCCAGAATGCACACATTGCAAGCTCTATGTGTTGTGTCTGGGTCGTGTGATTACTCCATTTTGATAAGCTCCACCCCGTATTTTACAACAAACGACACGATTTGCAACAAGTTTGCATCCGATAAAACGTGACGGACGCACGCAAAATTTGAAAATGGAACTGCTAAAAATGCTGTATTTAAGTATTTTATCAGACTATTTATCTGTATAACTGTTTTTAAAACAATTTTTGGACAGTTCACGGTAAAAACAAATAAAAAATAACTTAAAAGAAATAAGTCTTAAACTCATCGGATTTCTCTTGATTGAGAATTCTTTATTTATTGACGTGATAACGTTTTATAAATCAATAAAAACACCGGCTGCACGCACGTAAACATGACACGTTGGTTCACGTTCCGCAAACAAATAAGCGCGGAACAAGCGATAGGGAGGCACATTCAGAATAAGAGTTCGTCTTGTTTGTTAAGAATTAAATTGTTTTCTTATGACGTTATCACGTAAAATTATCGTCCGTAAACCGATTTTACAGACAGCAAATTTTTATTAAAGCGCTTTCTTTTACGACCATCGGTGACAATCGAAAATAATAGCTTAGTACCTACGTGAAATGCAGTTTTTCCTTGGCCATTTTGTGAGAAAATACAATAATAATCGTAAAATGTTCACATAACAAGTTAATTTTGATCTAGTTACAATAAATCTGCCAAGCCTATTCCCGTGTTGCGGACTCTGGTTTCCTAGAGGGCGGTAATTGACATCATAACGTCCGTTTTTTTGCATACAAAACGTTCTAGCTATCCTAGGAAACCAGAGCAGCAGCTTTATACCAGTATTTGTCACAAAGCGACTGCTGTTTACAATACTGGTGTATGATTTTCTGGATTCGGCTATCCGTGACGACTGTAAACATGTTCAAATGACAGCCGGGACCAACGCTTTTACGTGCTTCCCAAACCACGGAGGACGTATGTAATGGATGGTCACCCACCCATTCATAGACTTCAAATTAATTTCGAACCGTGCGGTTGCTTTTAATTAATTTGATTATTAGCACATTACATTGTAAGTAGGTACCTAATACTTCTACACTAACATAATAAAGAGGAACATAGGCTATAGAATATTTTCAAAAAAGTTAGGGATCCGTATGAAAACTTTGATAATGTAACCCAAGGTGTGAAAAAAATACCAATAAAGATCCTTAATCGTGTACGCTGCGAAAACAATTGACAAGAGAGCAAAGTGATGTACTCGTACCTACTACAGTTTTATATCTAACTATTATGGGTTAGGTCACAATTACCACTTTTTGTTCAAATTATTCAATCAAAACCCGGGTGAAATGGAATGGTGGTGATTTTAGTATCATGATATTAATCCTTATCAAATAAAATTGTTTCATAATTAAGTTTGGTTATGTATATGTAAATAACACTTTAAATTATTCAAATTGGACCTTTCGTTTAAAAGTTACGACGTGTATAAAATACTATAAGTAAGAAAAATTTTGTGGTTTGAGCCAACTGCCCTATTAATCTATTAATAAGAAATGTATACATTACAAGAAGAAAAATTGCTTAAAATATATTTTTTTGCGTACCGTGTGAACAGTGAAAACTTTGTTTCATCTGTACAGTTTTCTCCAACTTCATTATAATGTCCTGGTAGCACAATTCGTGAACGAGTACTAAAGTATGGCGCGGAAATGAATTGTACCAGTAGCATAGGAGTAGACACCAAAAAATCAATAAATTTCCCGCGCTTTTATCTGCGCAGATTGAAACAGAAAGTTCTACTGCGCAAATTTGCTTTTACACTCTACAGTAAAAATGACGGAACGGATGATCGTTTCGAATGGGGGCTCAGCAGAGAAGTGTACGTTTTATTTAACAATATAATAATATAATATTCCACACAACTATCACACAACGCCATCTAGTCCCAAGCTAAGCAGAGCTTGTGTTATGGGTACTAGACAACTGATAAACATACTTATATATATCTAAATACATACATATTATAGATAAACTACACCCAGACACAGAACAAATGATCATGCTCATCACACGAACATTTGTCCTGGTTGGGAATCGAACCCACAACCTCTGGCATAGCAGTCAGGGTCACTAACCACTAGACCAACAGGCCAGTCAATACTTATTACTTCGTCTTTTTGGGATTGTCTCACTATCGTTGCGTCCCAAAAGCAAAATAATAATTAGCCTAGTTATTAAAAAAACTGCTTTTGGGCTCGACCTTAATTTTGTTGCTAAGTTTAATTGTAACTATATTTTTGCATGTCACCACATCACACCAGTTTGAAGTAATCCAAGGGCGCTCAGACATTGCTTATTTTCTGAGACACAAATGTGTCGAAAAGAGTAGTGTTAGAACGCGTACCTACATATTGTTAGAAAGAGTAGGTACAATAATCAAATTGATATTTACCTCGCCAATGAGAATCCATGGCAGCAATCTCAAACAAGTGTGTGCTAAAAGGGCCAGAAGCATCAACAGGGTCATGGGCATCCACGCGTACGGGTTCCGCTGTAAAAACATGTTCTATATATTCAGGGGCGCCGGCAGGACTACTTTCAGGGGGTTCATTATTAAAACCTCGCCTTGAATAGGATAGGTATTATTTTGCGTTCTGGGGCCGCGGTGACTATTTCGTTCAAATTCCGCAACCCTATCAGTTTGGATAAGAACATAATAGGATAGGTATTTTGTCCCGGGCGTACGATGTCAAAGGATACATTCTGACTATCATGAGAAGCCAGGGGTTACCAACGCCGTCCCTCTGGCTTCCTATATTCTTGTAAAATTCATCAACAGGTGAATTTATAATGCACCTGATAGTACCTTAATATACCTAGGTACTAATGTGTGCCTATTATGCACCTAAAAAGGACCCTCAAAGGTACTCACCGCTTCCTCTTGCATGTCAGCTGACGTAGCGTTTATGGCAGTCAAAGTAGTATTTGTTACTTCCATGGTTTCAGTAAAACCGTTCTATAAAAAAGTATAAAGACAAAACCGGTTACTTAATTTAAGACACGGTAAGTAAATAAGATACCTAGTTCAAATACGGTTTTTTAGATAACCTGTGAGTATTGTCTCACTGCTGGGCAAAGGACTTTCCTATAGCTTTCAAACGTTCTTTGTATTTTGCCATTTCTGACCATTCCGTCTAAATATACATTTAAACAAACACTTTTCTTTCTTTTTTCACATAGGTAATAGGTAAATCAAAGTATATACTTAAAGGTGATCTTTAGAGTTATTGGTGTCAATGTAAGTAGTGAAAAATATTCAGGAGGTCATAAGGAAACAGTATTTCTGTTAAGGTACTAATAATTGACGACTAAATGATCACGTTTTAAACTAAGTACGAATTTCTATTGAACTATGTGAAACAATAATTAAGGCAGACCCACCGCGTCGCACGGAGAAGCTTCGTACGTGTGTTAAGCTTCGCTTTGCAAGAAAATGTATGCGATTGTGTCCACTGCCACCCACAGACACGCTACGCATCAATTTTATTGATGTCATTAGTCCATGCGTGCCTTGCTCGAATATAGCGCTCACATAGATCAACTCTGTTAATACCATGCACGTTGTATGTGCTACACGCTATACCCACGACTAATATACAATTGTATCCTATGTAACTGTGTAGTGTGTACTGCAGTGGAAATGAATCCACTGCAGTACACACTACACAGTCGCAGCTAAAATGCGCCGCGTGCACAGCATGCACCGCGGTGGGTCTGTGCCTTTAATTAACTTTAAACTACATGGCAGAGCTGGTGGTGTCATAGTAGCTGAAATCAAATTCTACCATCAAATCGATACCTACCATTTTGATATAGATATCGTAAATAGCGACGAGGATGCAGCAGACGCCAGCGCCCCCAGTGGAGAACAACGTCAAGGGTCGCTTGCCGGTGTAGTGCACCAGTGAGACGCACGTGGCCGCACCCACAATCTGCAGCACGCCCAAGATCAACGTCGCGTAGTACTTGTCGATAGGCGCCTTCAGCATTTGGAATATAGATACTGCGTAGGTCTGCAATATGCATAATAGTAGATTATGAAACGAGGGCATAAATTAGTGTCTTATGACATGGGTGTCATATTGAATGCCAAACACAAATAAAGGATTCGGAAGTTAACTCCCGAGTGTCGTGAGGGAAAGAGTTTAAAGTTTAACTCACGAGCAAAGTGAGGGAGTTAATACAAGAATCCAGAATGCAGCGAGGGATTTAAGCAAGCCCAAGGTAAATACACATAATTGACTGTACACTACTTTTCATACCTACTGCGAGAAAATTGTACTCTAGCCATGAAACAGAGAGCAGGTCGCGCGTCCGAAGGTGTAGCTCCAGCCTACCACCGGGCAATAATATTGTACGAAATTCCGTTATAACCCGCCGGGAAATAATGTGATTTGAATTTGGAACGCATTTTGACTGCGCTCGGTGCACCTAGCAGTGGAAGTCAACGGACGGGAGCCGCTCGCGGGTTAGAATGACGTACTTTTTTTAGGTTTGGTTTGCACGGCAATTAATTTGACGTTTTCGTGCAGGTGGTGTGAAAAGTATTTTCTTTTTTTTTTGGTTCTTTACAATAGGGATATTTACATGTTTGCTTCATTTTTTAGAAAAACCTTGTAGATTGGGCCACAAGTAAATTAATAGTATATTATGCACCGGGGGGTCCCATATCACGGGCGTCATATTGGTTTTGAGATATAGATCGGTCACGACTGAGGGACCACCTTTAACCAATTGGAACTCTGTCACACTGTCACCGCCCCAGGGCAATAATATTGTACTGATTTTCATTATAAACCGTCGCCCCGTCGGTCAATTAAGTGATTTAAATTTGGAATCTTATTTTGACCCGCAACCTGAGCTCGCAGCGGGTGCCTCTCGCGACCAATTAATTTTAATTTAAAATTTTATCGTTTTAATCACAATAAATTGTCATAATAATTATTGGATTTCCATATGACCTATTAAATCGGGTGGGAAATAGTAATCTTCGAATATAATTATAAAAACTTTTTAACAAAAAAATTAAACGGACTTCTAAAAACTAACTTTAATTTCGGAAGTCGGTGTTTTTGGTTATTTCGTTTTTGTACGCAGGTACCTCTAAAAAAGTGAAACCACAAGCACAGCGTGCCGACGTGATATTATATTATGAAATGGTGTAAACAATCAACAGACATGCGATTACAGAAATCCCGATCCATTATTATCATTTATTATATATTATCATGTATCATATCATTTATTGAAGAGTTCCGTTGCCTACCTCCGATGTTCTTCATCAGATCTTCACTAAATTTAAATGGGACCAGTCCGAGAAAATACTCTTCCAAACAAAAAAAGAGTCATCCAAATCGGTTAACAATTGGCGAAAATATCGCTGAACAAACATTTTTCATGGGATCCCATCATCAGATCCTGACTTATACCTTCCATCATCAGCTCAGCAATATGAGATGATGATTACCAAGCACAAATATCTGAATTGCGTTAGAAAGTTTATGAAAAATAGTGTATGTGCTTATAAAATTTGAGGGTTTCCCCTCGATTTTCATGGGATCCCATCATCAGATTTTGACTCGGTGACAATGTGGTCTCATTGTCACCTCAAGAGTATAGGCTTCCGAATAAAAAATAATTTTTTAAATCGGTCCACATTTGGCGGAGAAATCGGTGAATACACATAAAAAAAAATAAAAATAAAGATATATACAGCCGAACATAGAACCTCCTCCTTTTAGAAGAAGTCGGTTAAAAATATCGTGTCACAGTGTTTATTATCGAACTCCTCCGACCAGCTTGAGCGATTTTTATGATTTTAATTGTGTATATTTGGTAAGTCTGAGAATAGGTCGTAGGCAAAATAACGTTTGTCGAGTCAGCTTGCACAACTATAAAACCACATTTTTTCTAGTCCAACCGCACTACTCCTGCAGTATTTCGTATTACTACCACTTGACCCTATTTTCCGTGTTAACATACAGTAACTTTCGTCATGTAACTGGACAGCATGAGGCCCCTTCCTTACTATTCATCTCGTCTTGGCGCTATACGTAGTGGTATTGCTTATTCGAAGTGGTAATAAAAAAATTCGTTAACCTGTAACGTTGTCATGCCACTAAAATTGCCCACGAAAAAACTGAAAGTGACTAAGAAGAACGGCAACATGAAACTTTTTCTCAGGTAATACGACATCTTTTCAGACATTGTCTCTTCAACGTCAGTTAGATCTGAAACAAAAACAATTAATTTAGATTAATTCTTCTCAAATATCATAATTTTAGTTGAAAGACGTCCTCTGCTGGATATTACCTATGTCTCTCTCAAATATCGCCACATCGAAAGGTTCTTTACTCGCATCGAGCAGAATCAGAGTTCGACTTCTTAAGATGGAACTCTATTGGGCCTTTCTCCAAACAAACGTATTCCGTTATTTAATTCGTGGATGCAGAGCAATGTTTTATTTTTAAAACTTAGGTCTAATTATAACGTGCCCTTACCATTTTATTTTTGACGTGATAATGTCTTATGAATTGATGAACGCCGGCTGCACGCACGAAAAAGTGTCACATTCCGAGAACGAAAGCGGGGAACAAGCGATATACAGGCACGATCGGCCAAACTGTTCGGTTTGTTTGTTAGGAATATGACGTTACCACGTAAAATTATCGTCCGTAAACCGACTTTTTTCTAAAAAATAATTACTAAAAGAATTATGACAATCCAAAAACCCGAAAATACAGCCCGTTTGTACTGCCATGTTGAGGTGACTATCAGACAAATTTGATTAGTTTTTAACAAAATAAAAAATAATAGAAGCATAGATATAGTCTTCCTCTAAATTTTGATATATGATTTCTTAAAATCAGTCAAGTTTTGATAACGAAAACAACGGAATACAAAAGGTCTTTTTGTCAAGGTTTTTACACGTAAAATCAGACGGAGCTGCATTTGTCGCTTTCGCATTTTACTTGGTAGGGCGCAGCGCAACGGCATCGGCAATAGTTTCTTTAAATACCCATTTTTCTAATTCCTCGGGACTAGAGTCCCCTCTGAAAGGTTGAATTTCATAATTCTTATATTACATCTAGGTACTCGTAAATCTTAAAAAGAAGCCATGCGCAATGTTTCATGTTCCTAGTCCCAGTAGTTTCGGCTGTGCATTGATAATTATGTCAGTCAGTTTTCCTTTTAAATAGGTATATAGACAAGTTACTAACCTTTTTTCTCTCTTTTAAATAGGACTTTTATGTCCCGCAGTTCATTTTCCACAGCGCTAGGTGTTGTCCAACCACGGAGCCATTGCAAGCTCTGAAATAAATTAGTAAATACAGCACGTACAGTCAACAAAGCTATTCGGTATGCAGGCAGCTAACTTGCAACTACTTTTAAACAAGGTTGTGAATGTGCTGAGTAGAAAATTATTGTACATCACACTCGTGAGTATGTCATAAGCTTAAAAAGGTGTAATGCACGCATTATAAATAAATATTGACAGGACCAGTGAAAAAATAAATATTTATGCCTGTATACCAAATAGCTTTGTTGACTGTACCTAAATTGAGAAAGGAAGCTCAGTCGCCTTGCAAACGATTGAAATAACCTACGGAATTTGTTAATTGTGCAAGTCCCTTTTAGGTTTATTTAATGCACCCGCAGTTGGCGGTACTACTTGTATTAGGGATCCTGCCATTCTGGCAAAAAAAACTGGCCAAGTGCGAGTCGGACTTGCGTGCAAAGGGTTCCGAACCAATTTCATTTTTTAACGTGTTATTTTAACACCACAGACTTCTTATAGGTTTTCCTGTAATCTTTAGGTAATAGAACGATTCTTTGCATTTTTTTTTCAAAATTCAATCTCAGTAGTTTCGGAGATAAGGGGTAGCTTTTGGTCTAATTTCTTGAATAAAATCAGAAAATTATGAAAAAATATAACTAAAACTCTCCGTTTAAGCCCTTTCATTTGATATGACACATAATAGAGTTTGAAAAAACTTTTTTTTTGTAATTTTCTATTTTGACCCCGAAAAGTGACCCCCATACTAAAGAAATATTTATCTCTTCTTTTTTCTTGTCTTTTTTACTCACAGAAGTCCACATGTATTTCAAATTTCAACAAAATCGTTCCAGTAGGTCCGGAAAAAACTAGCTGTGACAGACGGACAGACAGACAGACACCCGAGTGATCCAGGGTTTATCACCCTGGATCACTCGGGTTCAGTTTTGTACGGATGATTTTGAGCACATTTTCATTTGGTAAAATTTTTACTCGGCAGAATATTTCCAGGGATAATATCATTAAGACATTTGGTATATAATCAAATGATTTAATACAGCAAACAATCTTTAGACAATAAACATTTAATCAAATGATCTGTTTTGAAAAATGATTTTTTGGGAATACATTTAAAATTATAAATTTTAAATCTGAATCCACGCATTGACTGCCCTAAAGTGTAATTTAGAATCGCGTAGGCGCGGAAGTGCCAGGTAGCCGGGAGTTGAGGAGCAGGTGGTGAGCGTTAAACCATCTGCGACGATAAGCTCGCGTGCTGCCAGAAACCCGCAGCGCTGGAGCCGTGACAGAACACACGTTGCATGCTGCACGTTGCATGCTCGCTTACTTGCTGCAGCTTACATGCTCGCTTGAATGCTGCGTGCTTGCTGGCTGCATGTATGGTGTATGCTTGTTTACATGTTTCAATGTAAAATAAATATACATATCACTGTAAGAAGACTGTAAGAAGTATTATTTATAACAAAAACGTATTTGTCCTGCTACTTCAACCAAAACTACACAACAACTGAGCTATATCAAAACAAGTCGATAGGAGAAAAGATATTGCCCGATATCATATAAATTGTATCAAAGTGACGCCTGAAAGAAGTTCATAACAAAAATAAAAAAAATCAAGAAACTACCGCTACAAAACACAGTGACAGTGTTTAATTTACTGACATTGAGCGTCATTTATGATTTACCATCTACCCACATAACAACAAATATACAAACTAAATTACAATATATTGTAATTTAGTTTATATATTCTGTGCAACTGACAAAAATTGAAACGGTAAATTGAAAATGTTTCGTAAAATATGTTTTGCCAACTGAAATATTTGACCATAAAATTGGTAAAAGTACTACTTGGTAAGCAAGTTATTGTTTAAACTTTCGTTTCGTTAGCAATATATTTATTTGTGAAGAGTATATTTGCTAAGTAGTAATATGGCAAATAAAATTATACGAAAAATTAATGCAAGGGTAAACCCTCGTATTCATCTGCCTCACCCACACAAATGCTTAAAAGTCACAAAGTATTTACCGCGCCTACAGCTCCTCATCATCAGCCTATAACAGTCCACTGCTGGACATACTCATACTACATACGGCAACTCTCATCCAGCCGCTATCAGCCACCCTGCGAAGATCGTTGCTCCACCTAGCCTGAGGACGTCCTACATATCGTTTGAAGATTCGCGGTCTCTACTCAAGAACTCGTCTACCCTAACGGACATCGCTTCTACGGCTGATATCTCCGGCCCATCGCCAATTCAGCCTGATTATTCTGTGAGCTATGTCCACAACTTTGGTTCTCTGTCGGATCACTTCGTTGCGGATCCGATCTCTCAAAGAGACCGCAAGCATAGCCCGTTCCATAGCTTGCTGAGCGACCTTGAATTTATGGACCAGCCGTACCGTGAGTGTCCACGTTTCGGTTCCGTAAGTCATAACAGGCAGGACGCACTGATTGAAGACCTTAGTCTTAAGGCTCTGTGGAATACGTGACGAGAAGACTCGGCGAACCTTCCCAAACGCTGCCCAACCCAGCCGAATTCTTTTGTTAGCCTCTCGTTAGTCTTTGACCAAACTGTTTGCCTGAGGTACACGTATTCTCGAACAACCTTAAGAGCACCGCCATTGATAACTATCGGTCTCGAGATAACGTGCTCGTTGAACATAAGCTGAGTTTTTTCCAAGTTCATTCGGAGACCAATGCGTACAGAAGAATCAACTTGGTCGTTCAGCATCTGCTGCAAGTTCTGAAGCTCTTATCACTCATTATTATTTATATTGATGAATTTCACTTTTATTAGCTGATAATACGGTTTATTATTTGACACGATTTAATCATACTACCTACTCCACGTCAGGCTGGAGTTAGTTTGATTGTAATTAATACTCACTTTCCTAGCATCATCGAAGCGTTTTTTAGAAACCAGCCAATGTGGAGACTCCGGCACGAAACACAGGGCGATCACTGCGAGTATCTTTAAATAAATGAAAACAATTTTATTAATTAAAACTTAATGCACTAGTAAAAAGTATCGTACAGAGGTGGACTTAAGCATTAAACAAACTCTTTAGCTTTATATGTTAGTATAGATAAGGATTAATATTATTATACCAAAATCACCACTATTCCATTCCACCCGGATTTTGATTGAATAATTTGAACAAAAGGCGGTCATTTTGACTTATCCATGATAGTTAGATATATACCCTCGCGGACTTTTTTGTCTATACTAATATATAAAGATAAGCTAAGTTTGTTTGTTTGTTTGTTTACTTGAACGCGCTAATCTCAGGAACTACTGGTCCGATTTCAAAAATTCTTTCAGTGTTAGATAGCCCATTTATCGAAGAAGGCTATAGGCATATATCGTCACGCCAAGATTAATAGGAGCGGAGCAGTAATGAAAATTGTGACGCAGACGAAGTTGCGCGGGTCAACTAGTCTTATGTAAAACTGTAGTACATCACTTTGCTCTATTGCCAATAGTTTCCGCAGCGTACGCGATAAAATAATTATATAGTATTTTTTTCACACCTTGGGTTACATTATCGAAGTTTTTATAAGGATCCCTAACTGTTTTGATAATATACTATCAGCCTATGTTCATCAGGGATAATGTAGAATTCTAATGGTGATAAAAAAATTCTGAATTGATAACTTTTATGAATTAATAATTGCAACACGTTTCCATTATTCGTAACTACATATTTACTAATTTAAAAGAGTGTCCATGGAGTATCTTGCTTGTTCTTCTCCATAGAGATCTACGCTTGGAAACTGCAACTAGCTTTATGATTTTGACTGACCGACCTCGACAATTTAAAAATGCCTGTAAACGGTTTACTTGAAATGAAAAATAAAAAAAAAACACGAAAAGGTATAAAAAACTCTGTGTTTTTTGTTGTTTGTTCCTCTTCGTATTTTAACACCGACTTCCGAAATTAAAGTTATTTTTTTTTTACTATTTATAGGCACACGCTTGACCACCATCTCACCTGATGGTAAGCGATGATGTAGTTGAAGATGGAGCTTGCCTATTTTAAACTATGGAAAGCTTTTTATTTTAAAAAAACGTTGCCCACACTAGTCATTTCTCCTGTATCGCGGGTGCGTTTACGACTACGTACAATCAATTTCACAAACACAAATAGCCAGACCCGCAACAACCATTTGTAGGCTAAACAAATATTTGTTCCGTGCGGGAATCGATATGCAGCCTAGCAGTCAATCGCTCAACAACAATAACGTACGTCATCCGAATAAACGAATTCGAGGTACTTTCATTTAAAAGCTTTGGTTTTTTTGGAATTTAACCGATTTTTATTTAATTTATACGGGACCACTCAAGTATGATCTACCAAACAAAAAAGAATCATCGAAATCATATCGCAAATGATACACACACAAAAAAAAATTGTCGAATTGAGAACCTCCTCCTTCTTATGAAGTCGCTTAAAAACAAAATGACAGCTGGAGTATATGCCGGTCATATAGAAAAATGTTCGAAACCTTTATGAAAACTTGAAAAGTGTCGTTAGATAAAGTAACAGTTAAGTCATTTGAGCGTTATAGCTTTTGAAAATAGAGCAAATAATTATAATTATTTTTCCAGCTGCTATAATTACCACGTCACCAAGACTTGTTCGTTCAGCACACATTAACTTATATCCTTTTCCCATGACCCCATGATATTAATTTATTAGGTTGAAGTTCGTAAACCTTGAACTTAACCATAAAGTATAATGTGCCTGACGAGGTTACTAACGGGTAAAGACAGATCTTATGTTTAATTCTACTAACTTTTAAGCAATATTTGCATTTGCATCCCAGTCGCAATCTGTCTGTGTGGAAACACCTTAAACACTTACATTTTGACAGTATGTGACTGAGAGATGCCAAATGCGAACGTTGTCTGAAAATCTGTAGAAGTGGCCCTCAGTTTTTAATGCATTCATATTTTTTTCGTCATTTTTTCCCGTTTATTCGTGCATCCATAGAGCCATGGAACATTAACATCGGGGTCATGGTTGCAATTCGACCATTCTACTGATGACGCTTTGTTAATTTCATGACAATCACGTAACGTTCGGATATTCTATTCATAATGTACCTAATGATTTACTATCTACTGAAATGACGCATCAACTGTATTATTATGTAAGTAGAATGTTTATAGATCATCTCGACGTTTATAAAATAGCCGCTTTATGTTGAATATCGACTTGAGTCACAAAATAAACATACATTCACGTAAAACAGACTATAAAATACCGGCAAAATGCGACTCCGACTTGCGACGAAGGGTTTCGTAAAATAAACTAAAAAAAACTCTATTCTTGTATGGGATTCCCTTGTAATTTTAATTTAATTTAATACAAATTATTTTTTTGTTATTATAGTGGTAATAGTCTGTGATCAATTTAAATCTCTACTATTACGGTTCATGAGATACCACGCGCTGAAAGACAGACGGATGGATGGACAGATGGTGGAGTTGGTCCCGTTGGCACCCTTCGGGTACAAAACCTTAAAAATACTTAGGTAGATTTAGTATCTACAAGTAA
The DNA here is from genome assembly GCA_950371165.1 of Lacanobia oleracea. Taxonomy (NCBI): domain Eukaryota; kingdom Metazoa; phylum Arthropoda; class Insecta; order Lepidoptera; family Noctuidae; genus Lacanobia; species Lacanobia oleracea. Next base: position 13,621,388 of record OX493385.1, read on the forward strand.
ACTTATTTTTGGAACAAACCGTAAACGCAATGTTGACTAAGGCCACAGTTCTCCAGTACATGAATATCCCGAATAGAAACTGCGTGAATACTCCAAGTATGATGCAGAGCGAGCTGGTAGCAGTGAGGGCCCCTCGTAGGTGCGGCTGAGTGATCTCGGCCACGTAGGTCAGCACCTGGAATCAGCAGTCAGAACGTCAGGGCTTATTATACCATTTTTTGAGTGCAGAGCTGGTTGATTCTAGAAAAATCTCACCGTCAAAGGTTAAGTGAAGTGAGCGGTCATTCCAATTCATGCACCAACCTGATTTTTTGGGATGTTGTTAGGGTGGATGCTAGACGTGTACACCCCAATTGTTCAACCTCGAAAGACCTGTGCTAACTGCGTGGTGCTCGGAAAACTTTAACATTTTCAGTCATATTTTAGAGTTTGGACTTTGAATTCACCGTTTATAAGATACTAGTTGACCCGCGCAACTTCGTTTGCGTCACAATTTTCATTACTGCTCCGCTCCTATTGGTCTTAGCGTGATGATATATAGCCAGCCTTTCTCGATAAATGGGCTATCTAACACTGAAAGAATTTTTCAAATCGGACAAGTAGTTCCTGAGATTTGCGCGTTCAAGTAAACAAACAAACAAAAAGCTCTTCAGCTTTATATATTAGTATAGATATCTTCTAAACGGTGAATTCTACATAAAAAGTCAAAATGTGGACTATTAAAGTAGATAAAATTTGCTACAATTAAAATGTAAAACCAATTTAACGGCTCTAGCACATCAAACACGAACCACTTTTCACAAAAAATCGAAATAGGGAACATGCAATATTTTTATTTTTGTTTTCATTTTAAAGAACTCCGTCTAGAATAGCCGCCACAAAAATAAAAAATTGCGTTTTTAAGACAGTTTAAATTTTCGCGCCAAAACGGACGACGACGTCACTCATGTCTGTCACTGGTCAAGAACTGTCATAATTCAAAGTCATAGAACAAGATCCCAGTGCTTCCAGAACTTACTTATTTTCTCAGTAACAAAATGTGTGAAATAGAATAGTGTTAGTATGTAGGTACTTTGAACATTTGCTCCTGCTAGTTTGAGTTGACGCGACCGCCAGTTTGTAAGTATCATCATCAGATGCTAGGTATAAAACGACTAGATAATTTTTACGATTTTTACAAAATACATATTCTTAAATAATTATTAATTTAGTGGAAAGGACATTGCTCGTCGTACATACATAGCTCGCCTAAGATCCAACAGGGAGGTGTATTTACTCTTTGGGTTTTAGATGGTGTACCTATAATATTCGATTGAACCTAAATTAAAACAACGGACACTTTTGAGAAGTCTGAAAAAAACAAAACACTTTCGGATTTTGAGGTTATAAGTACGTCAATAAAAACATTCGGTACGTAGCAATAACTTAGAATTTATTACTGAATGTAAATACGACAGATGCGCGCTTCTTGACATTGAACCGTAGGAGTCGGGAGTCTTATGGACATGCAAGGGTTTTATTAAGGATTTACTTTTTCATTTTCGTGTGATTATAAAGTAGGTATAGCATTATATGTAGAACATACGCGCCAAGTGACATTACTACCAAATGTCAAATGTTGTCATCTGTCAATTCGTCAACTGTCAGTGTCGATATTATTGCTCGTTTCAAACAGCACTTTCAATCGAGTTTTTATAGAAGGCTTATTATGGTTCCGCGACATCATAGCGGACTGTTTGTAACTAAAAATCATTATCGTATATCAAGTGTTGAGAATACTGACGCTTGTCTGTGTCAAACTCCGTGCCGTTACAAAGACTTGGCTGTATGAGCTATAATACCTTTGCCTATTAAAAACCTCAAATTGAACCAAAAAATAGAACTATCACCGAGGATTATGACGGAAGCTAAGGACGAAAGTGAATACTTTTTTCGAAATTAAAAAGTGTCCGTTCTATTCAAATATAAGTCATCATCTGCCTAGCCTTTTCCCAACTATATTGGGGTCGGCTTCCAGTCAAACCGGATTTAGCTGAATAAATATTATCTATTCAAATATAAGTAATGTATATTATTAAAAGAACTAGTAATTATGGTAAATATTTCATTCGTGTTGGTTCATAGGCCATTTTTTACAATGTCCTTTAAAAAATTGCCCATTGGATGGAGCTAGCAGATACATATTATGCGTACGTTGAAATTACACTGGCCACTACTCTATTAAAATATTTTGATACTGCGAAATAAGTAACGACTGGGAGCTCTGTGATCTTGGACTATAAACTAACACGAGTGACGTCACCAGACGCTGATTGGTGTATTAAAACACGTTCCGTTTTACGTTACTGTAAATTTGTAATTGTGTTAAAAATCAATATTAACTGGAATAAAAAAGTTGCACTGGCCCTTCTCTTATGCTTTTTTTACATTTTAGTCACAAAATATTGATAAATATTAAATCTGCATCTTCCCTATTGTAGTTTCAAAAATAGAGCTCTGTGGATTTGCTGGCCTTTCGAAAAAGATATGTCAGATAGCTCAGTGGAAAATATTTCTTATCATAAAAAATGAAATCGAGTACAGTAAAAAAATACAATAAATTTATCGATCTTAAATATTGCACTTGAAATAATGACCTTAAAACGTGAAAAAATAGACTCCAAAGTTAATGTTTTTGTTCAGTAGTGACTTGACTTTGTAATGGTCAGTATGTTCGGAGTTAATGGACTTACTTAGGTGACTAATTTTGAGTAACGAAGTTAAAGATTGTTAGCTCTCTTACAGCTATAATCCCCACACAAAATATACTAATACTAACATTTTTAGTAAACAGGAAGTGAAATAAGACTACGCTGTACTTCATTTTCTAAAAAAAGGAAATCCGCCTGAATAAACTGATTTATTTATTATATACTTCATTGTACACCAAAAAAGAATTACAAAAAGGAAACATAAAACAAAAACACATACAATGAGCGGCCTTATCGCACTCCGCGATCTCTTCTAGGCAACCTGGGATGGACAGTATTTGCCTGGACAAGAAATTGGGGTGTCGCTGGTGTGACAAAAAAAAAACAGAAGTAAATTATAATATAACATAATAGATACACAGGTACATACATAATACGCTATATGTATAATAGATACATAAATACTAAATATACAGGCACTAAAAATAAATGACGGCTATGGGATTTACGACTTCATCTCTAACGACTTCCCTTGTAGAGTGAGTCTTTTCATGTGTTTTTTTTTTTTTAAAGGCATAGATACCAAAGGTAGAGATGAAGCGATATCGACGTCACCATAAATCTCGTAATTTAAAAATTGCGTCGCTATATGTGGAAATATATTGATTCGCCTTGCCCGTGAAAGAACTTACAATGTCGTGTGCGGACATCGGTGAGCAGGGAGGGAAAAAAATCCTCTCGATTTACTCTGCGCGACCAAAGAATTACCTATAATTTCACGACGAAAATGTTTACATGAGTAATTATACGTCACCGTGTAGTCATTGAAGTGTTCTTAAATGTTTTATGCCAAAAAATACTGTAATGTAACGATATTGCCTACCTCGACTCTAAAACTAATACACCAATTTCAAACTTTTTGGAAAAAAAGCTATGCTTGAAGTGCTGTACGTCAACACCTATTAAATCTACTGAGTAACTGTTACAGTCATATTATAGGAAATTTTGTCTATTTTAAAAGTATCCCGATTGACTTTCTCCGTAAAACAGTACATAACGTAATAGGAGAATTAAGCTTAACTCTTAAAAATTACCAGAAATTAAGAAGTCTTCTGAGCACCACGCAGTTAGCACAGGTCTTTCGAGGTTGAAAATTTGGGAGGACACTACTGGCATCTATCCTAATGACCACCCAAAAAATCAGAATAGTCCAATTTACTGCGACCTCACGCGTTTAATTAATCTGTCTACAGTGACTGGCCTATAAAATGCATTGCAATTATGAATACAATACCTACACAATATTATTATATAAGTTATAAATTACTTCAAGCACATTAATTAATCTCTCGCTGTTTACTTGCCCTCATATTGGAAAGAAATATGTAATCGTAAAATAATGGGAACGAGTACCCGGCTTATGAACGTTGAAAACAACAAACGGGGTCGTTTATAACATAATTAAAAATGATAAATTGCTACTGTGCATACCTAGGTACTCAGATAGTTAAGGAAGTTAATGCATATTTTTTTCGAAATCGGCAGGAATTTAGAAAATACAAAGCATATGGCTAGAATTAACCCCTTCTTGGAATACGAACAGGGGAACACGTGTTCCCTCTGGGGGATATTCATTATTTTTATTAAAACTCAGTATAGGTATTCAGGTGAAGGCTTTAGATATGAAGCTGACAACTATCTTAATCAGACGATTAATTGGCGGCCTAGCGTTTTTATTGAACGGCGCCGTTTAACCTGCAGTGGCCTAAGATACCCACACTGACATTTAACTGAACAGCTAGGCTAATGGCTTGGATCAATATTGTTTACCTTACTGAATGTTAAAAGTAATGATTGCGACAGTATTGAACAGGGAGAAACTTGAATTCGTCGAAACACGGTTAATGCTGTCAGAAAAATCCGTCAATTTACTGAAATTGATACCGCGAGGCTGGTCTGTTTTAGTTACTTTCAAAGTGTCATGTCTTACGGTATCTTATTATGGGGACGTGCTGCAGACATCGAGTCTATAATTATTCTGCTTCGGCGTGATTCCCTAAGGGAACTGTTTAAGGATATTAACATCATGACCGTGCCTTCTTTTTTTTTAAGGATGAGAAATCATCAAATGACTCCTCCCGCTTTGGGTGAAGCAGAAGGGAGTGTCAGACTCTTACTGACTAAAATCCATCCGCGTTCCTCCTAGTGCCCTGTGCGTTCCGGGGAACGGTGCCTCTTTCGAACGAAGTCCGCAGCCCAACAGGCACTGGCCCTAGCGGTTTCGGTCTTTGACGCAGACAGCTCTTTGAGGCGCGCGTGGAACACAGCGCGCCATCGACCCTGGCCTGGTTCTGATCAGACGGCGAGCAACTACGGTGGCCGAGAATCGTCCTGCGACTCCCGACGCCCGGGGCGTGTTCTTCTGTTGCGGCGGCATCATGACCGTACCTTGTCAATACATTTACGTAAACATTATGTATGTTCAGAAAAATCTTCATCTTTTTAGCAAGATTAGTGATGGGCATAATTTTAATAAGTACCAGAAATAGGAACAATAAGATTAACCCCGATTCAGATTGGCAAAAGTACACACTTCTTTTAGGGGGTACTGTGTTAAATTTTATAATATAACACCAGTTGATATTCCCGAACTGAATGAGAGAAATTTAAAGCATGCATAAAACGCACACTATGCAGACAAGCTTATTGTAAACTTGAAGATTATATCCTCGACAAAAATGCTTGGCTAATTGGCGTCTTGCTCCACAGTCACAGCCGCTTGGGTCCACTTGTTAGGTTTTTATGTCTGGAAGAGATGCTAACCATCTTTATTTTATAAGTACTTTCATAATTATTATAATTAATTTATTCTTTTTGTTGTAAGAATTAAATCGTTTTTTTATTTTATTTAATTATCATTACTTATTTGGTTATTGACAACCATAGTTTTGTGTAATGTAGAAGCATATTTTTCAAATTTTGTAAATGTGAGTACCATGAAGCCATTTACATAATTATTTTGTGATTAGTTATACGTAGTTTTACTTGTTGAGCATGGTAGTTGAGAGCATGTCATGCTCACTCAAATTTCTCACTGATGGTGGCGCGTGGGTTGGATCGTTCGGTTCCCTTCAAAATGGTTGAGCTGAATGGTGCCGACACACGCGCCATGTTCGTGAATGGGCGCCGTCAGTTGAGACTGTTCATCTCTTAACTGCCATTAGCTTATTTAAATCTTATATTTTAAATTCATGTAATTAGTTTTTTTCCCTTTGCATTGTCCTCACATGCAGAATAAACAAGGATCTGTAACTAAGAATTTTATAAACATAACATGATATAAAGGAGTGTCCGTGGAGTTTCTTGCACGTTCTTCTCCATAGAGATCTACGCTTTGGAACGTGCAAATAGTTTCTATGTTTTTGACTGACCGACCATGACATTTCAAAAGTGTCTGTGGTGGTTTTGAATCATGTTTATTGGTTTGCCTAGCCAAGTAACGGAACATAAGGCATATGGAGCTAAGGCCCAGCCAGGGTTGCGGATTTTTTTCGAAAGAGTCACCGCGGCCCTGGAACGCAAAGGGCATTAGGAGGAACACGGACGGGTTTTAGTCGGTAAAAGTCTGACAATCCCTTCTACTCCACCCAGATCGGGACGAGTAATTTGATGATTTCCCATCCTTTAAAATAATGGGAGCTTAGGGTACCCTGACACGGATTTTTACATTCTACATTTAATTTCTACATTGTACCTAAGCTCGACGACGGAGCCCAGCTTCTATTTCTGACTGCAGGGTTTAACTAAAGAAACCTAACAAGAATGGCATGACAGGAGTTAAGTTTGTTCCCTCAATCTAGCTTCCGTCATACCATTCATGTGGTTTGAATTTAGAATTTCCAAAATTAAATATTCATATATTTTCGCCGCACGGTCCTAATCTAATAAAGACCTAAGAAATTGGCCAGCCAGTTCATTAAATGTTGTAATAAATGAAATGGCTGAATGTAATTCAGGCGGCTGATTATTCGGCGCCGTTCAATGAAAAAACTAGGCAGCTAATTAAGCGTCTGATTAAGCCAAATGGCTGCGGCAGATATAAGCTAAGCAAGTAGGTATTATCGTTGTCATAAATGTCTCTAGATGTGTTCCGTATAGCTAAAATATTAACATGTGCTTTCTACCAAAGGTTTTCGGTTATTATGAAGAGCCTCTGCTGTCGTTAAATTCTACAGAAGATTATAAGGCCATTTTTCCGTAATATAGAAAAAGCATGGGAAAAAGTTATTTACATGAATTGTTTCAAAAAGAAGATAACCATGATTTTGTAACTATACACTGATGATATACAAGAAAAGAGAGTCCATGGAATATTTTGCACGTTCGTCTCCATAGAATGAATTTTTTTAAACGTGCATCTGCCGCGCTGTGAGTGTGTTTTGCTGCGGAACATATTTGCTGCTCTTGCCACTAGCGAGGCAGAACTAGCTTCATCTATTTGACTGACAGACACAATGGCAATGTATTAGGTATTTAACTGACTTATTTCATTCGGAAGCAAGATGATTTTTAAGTAAAGTAAAGTAAAGTATTTATTTATTTCTCAGTACGTGGTACATTGAGATCTTACATACACATTAACATCGTTTCACACACACTACCATTGCTGGTGTAGAAATATTAAATGTATGAGAAATATTCCATGCAAATCTAAAATAAAACTAAACAACATTATAAAATAGAAAATCATAATGTCAAAATAGAGATTGCAAGCTGGCATAAATTATTAAGGGGATCATGTCACGAAATTTTGTAACTTTGTGATTATGATTAAGTAACTTACAGGTGCTTCTAGTAATCCTCCAGCCAATCCAGTTAAGAACAGGGCTCCATACAAGTGCGCTGTTGTTGTCGAAAAGTGGAACATCAGCCAGGCTACGAAGAAAGGCACGTTCACCATCTGCATTGCCCTCCGACGGCCTATCGGAGAGGTCACCACCCCTGAGAGGGCACAACCTACGGGCACTATGATGAGGTTAATAGAACCTGCAAAGAAAAGATCTCTGAGAATGTATACAAAGACATCAACGATGTAAACAAATACATTGAATTCTTTGAAAAGATGCTTGTGTCATGTTCACCTTAAAATAAATGAGCATATTGAATTCTTCATTGTTTCTAACAAAGAATCACTCGATGTTTTCATAATATCGAACCTTCCATTTAGTTTAGTAACTTTAATATAACATCTCACGGGCTTAGCAAGGTCAACAAGAGAGAGGTAAAATAATAAGCGTATGGAATCGAATAATATTGCCAGCTATGTATTTTGTAATTACTACCTACCTACCTAAGTAAATTATTAAACCCGCTTCTATACTTACCTAATGGGTACCCCCTATGTGGAGCGGTTGCAGCCGTTGCAACCCGCAAAAGTTTTACAATTTGGATTTGAAGAGGTGGAAATGGAGACTTTACTTTTGCCTATGTGGCTACTTGAAGAACAAGTTAGTTTATTAACGAAACATGAAGCAATAACAATCTCATTGTTATGCATAATATAACGTGAATAGATGAATGATGTCAATGTCCTTGCTCAGCTAATTGCTGTAGAACTGTGGGGTATTCATGTGTAAATGTTGTAAATACCGTCTACTTACTGATCCATGAAATCTCTGACTTGTTTAAATGCAGTACTTCCCCATCTTTAGGGTTTTGAACAGCTGGCATGAGAATAGTGGAGAATCCCAGTGTCATTCCATATCCTGAAAAATCAGTGAGTATTGGTCAGGTATACCGGAGTTGTAACAGCTGTGTTTCTGACGATTATCTCGGTGTAGACGTAGGTTTGATGCTACCCCATAAAAGAATTGTGTACTTTTGACAATCTGAATCGGGGTTGATCTAATTTGTTGTTGATCAAATTACCACATAAAAGAAGTGTGTAATTTTGACAATCTGAATCGGGGTTGATCTAATTTGTTGTTGATCAAATTACCACAGTACCACATAAAAGAAGTGTGTACTTTTGACAATCTGAATCGGGGTTGATCTAATTTGTTGTTGATCAAATTACCACAGTACCACATAAAAGAAGTGTGTACTTTTGACAATCTGAATCGGGGTTGATCTAATTTGTTGTTGATCAAATTACCACAGTACCACATAAAAGAAGTGTGTACTTTTGACAATCTGAATCGGGGTTGATCTAATTTGTTGTTGATCAAATTACCACAGTACCACATAAAAGAAGTGTGTACTTTTGACAATCTGAATCGGGGTTGATCTAATTTGTTGTTGATCAAATTACCACAGTACCACATAAAAGAAGTGTGTACTTTTGACAATCTGAATCGGGGTTGATCTAATTTGTTGTTGATCAAATTACCACAGTACCACATAAAAGAAGTGTGTACTTTTGACAATCTGAATCGGGGTTGATCTAATTTGTTGTTGATCAAATTACCACAGTACCACATAAAAGAAGTGTGTACTTTTGACAATCTGAATCGGGGTTGATCTAATTTGTTCGTATTTCTAGTATTAAAATTATGCCTAACACTAATCTTGCTAAAAAGATATTTTTTTTTCCGCACTTACATAATGTTTTCGTAAATGCATTGACAAAGTACCGTCATGATGTTAATATCCTTAAAACAGTTCCCTTAGGGAAAGTAGATGTATATCGAAGAAGAAGTCTCGAAGTAATAAGCGGTTAAAATTATACATGATTAAGTAAGTTGATGAAATAAACATTTTTGTTTAATTCTTTTTTATTATAGTTTATTTTCATTCGAAATTAAACTTAGGTACCACGCGTGTTGCCGAGATAGTTGAAGGCATCTCATAAGATAATAAATATATTTTTTGAATATGTATGTTTAAGTGTCCTCGATTCAAATATGTATGTTTCATCGTGAGTCACAACATAGTAGAAAAAATAAAATGACTAACAATTCCATACAAAAGGTCAAACCCAAGTAAGTATAAAGTAATAAACTCGATAAACCAGCTACAGTAGTACTACACTATAGATAATAATAAAGTACGGCAATTGTTTTACATACACGGCCGTCAATATTTACAAATGTTTATGAGATGGCAAGCATCAACAACAAAAGATTGGCAGCTTTTTTGGTGAATCGTATATCCGTCGACGTACGGAAAATGACACGGGTGGAGGAGAGCTTCAAAAGGCCTGTTGGCTTCAATTGCAGCGTGGAACATTCGTAAAAATGGAACCCTTATAGGATCACTCGGGTGTCAGTCTGTCTATCTGTTTGTCTGTTTGTCCGTCTGTCACAGCCAGTTTTCTCCGGATCAACTGGACCGATTCTGTTGAATTTTGGTATGACATAATATGAACTTTTTACCCACGATTTAAGTGAATGGCAACTAAAGCTGCTGAAGGCTATTCAAACTAGAAAATAACAAAAAGTTTTTAAAACTGTATCGTGTGATATGTTAAATGAAAGGGCCTACTGTAAGGGTTTAATTATATTTTTGTATAGTTTTAAATTTCAAATACTAAGACCAAAAATGACCTCCTCCTCCTTCCTCCCTTATCACCGAAACTACTGAGCCTAAAATAAAGAAGCAGATAATATTGGTTCGGAACCCTTTGATCGCGAGTTTCGACTCTCACATGGCCAGTATTTTTTTTTGGAAGTCGGTTGTATTTTTTGTATAAAGTTTTTTATTTTTCTCTTTTTAATGGTCTCCACACCTAAAATACAACTGGAAAATCCAGCTATTTTGATTTAAAAACGAAATAACTATACCTATTTTAATGAAATTTCTATGGGACTAGTCGGAAAGTATATCTTTCACTTAAAACAACAATTTTTCTAAAACAACAATTTTTCAAATCGGTCCAAAAACAACGTTTTTATGAACCTCCTCCTTTTTTAAATCGGTTAAAGAATAAATTAAAGATTCCGACGAATTGAGAACTCATCCTTTTTTGAAGTCGGTTAGAAATGAGATTCGTTCGGATCCCTTTGCACGCGAGTCCGACTTACACTTGGCCAGTCAGAATTACAATACCAAATATATTCAGAACCCTAAAAACTTTTTTAAAGCAAGCTCAAGCTGCTCACTTGTGATGTTAAATGTTTACCTAAAAGAAGCAGGTTCTTTGCACTGACAGCCAAAAACTGGGGTAATGCGGTCCGGAAGTCTTTCTTGTATGTGTAATCGTCACCGATCTTGTGTTCTCCCTCAGCAAACACCCTGGCTTTCTCCACCGAGCCCGACATCTGCAGAAAATGCAAACAAAACTTAAGATCGCATGTATTTGCATGACAAACTAGAGACAAAAGAAAAGATAAGGCGAGAATTAATGTCAATACAGAGATAATTTAGAATTAGTCTTTGTTGCTGTTAAAACACGGTTTGAATCTTCCTCTTATTAGTGTTTACCTTCATGATAATACGAAACGAACACCCACCAAGGCTTCCTTACTTTGAAGGGAGAAAATTTGTCCTTTTTTAGAGTTCCGTAGTCAAAATTTTCAACATATAGTTTCGCCATGTCCGTGTTCACAGACATAATGTGTGCGCAACAGCCTTTAGTTCGTTGACTGATGAATACATGCAATAATAATGTTCATGGAAACTCGAGCAAGCGCTTAGCGATTTATTTCTGTATAAGATTCGTATATGTTTTTTTGAAGGGAGTTGTAGAGTTCTCTACGAAGCCAAAAATTGTTAGGTAATAAATAAGTAAATAGGTAGTAATCTACATAATATGGTACGTAATTTGGTTTAGCCAGAATTATGTATCGGTATCACGTAATAAGAAAAAAAATCTCCAAATCACCTCCAAATCGTTAAGATGAAACCATTTTACTCCTTCATTGTTTTTACATAATACTATAAACAAAAATATCTACAGCTTTGCAATACATACGAAAATAATTTAGTTTTGTTACTTTTTACAAATTATGTATTATTTTTATTTAAAAAAATACTTAATAATTGTTATTTTTTTAATTTTGTATTAGGTACTTTTTATACCGAATTGATTATTTTTCTTTTAATGTATTTTCTGTAATACTTATTTTTCTGTTTCTTTCTTCTTATCCTATTAAATGTGTGTACATAAATTGTTAAATAAATAATAAAAACACGGATAGCGGAGTGGCGCGTAGAGGAGTAGGTAGCTAGTTCCGTTTGTATGCACAAGGTCGTTGGCATGTATACAAGCCTTAATGAGACTTTAGTTAAGAGCGCGGTGGAGCTCGTGGCTAGATAATAACAGCCGCACGGGACGATCTTCAAGGTTAAGCAACGCTTGCCAAGGTTGGTCTGTGGATGGGTGACCATGTTAACATAACGAGTTCCTCCGTGCCTCGGAAAGCACGTTAAGCCGTTGGTCCCGACTGTCATTTGTAGATCTTTGACAGTCGTTACGTATAGTCAGAAGCCAGTAAATCTGACTCCAGTCTTGCCATGAAGTACCGTGTTACCTAGTTAATGGGTTGTGGAGGTCTGGTAGGCAGCCGCTCCTCGTAAAATACTGATATTCAGCTAAATCCGGCTTGACTGGAAGCCGACCCCAATATAGTTGGGAAAAGGCTAGGCAGATGATGAGTTAAGAGCGCCTTCAAATTTGTCGCAAAGTGGCAGCAGCGCTGCAGCCGCGCTACTGCCGCGCGGCCCCTAGTATATTATATAAACTTTTAAGTAGTCATTTAAGATAACAGAGATTGGAAAAAAAGTTGATTAATTATTTTTTTTCCGACGGGGATTTGTTCTTTCAAGTGCCTGAATAATACCAAAATTTAATCAAATTTTGAAATTAATATTTGGTATGTATTATAAAAGGAATATTTTATGTGGCACACCGTCTTTAGCGGTAGTGTGCTCATATCGTTACAGCTAGTCGGAGCCCAATTTTCAGCGATAAATAATAATATAGATAGAGTCCCGGAAGTTGGTATTGTTTTATTGGAAATTTCCTCCTGTTTAAGGACATTTTTACAAAATTTCTTAAACATTTATATTATTTGAGTTATTAACAAATAAAATAAGTACCATCTTGTTTCATCTTAATTTTTTGATAACAATTGCAATTTTATGTGTGCTTAATACAGACTTTTGATACGTTTTTCTGGCATTCCAAATCGAATGAGCCATCGCTTGTATTTTTAAGAGAAAACACGTTTTTGTACTTATTGACTAGCCTATAAGCATTGAAATTGCATGGGCATCTAGATTTTCATTCAAATAGCTCAAAATGTCACAGCGATTTCTAATAGTGGTTTCAATATGTTTAATTTCGGTAGTTTATGGAGCAATGCACGGCTTGCTCCTGCTGTACCGGCCGATCGACGTCAGCAACGAGTGCGCGTTCTCGGGCCACCTGCGATACGACCTATCGTTCGGAATGGGGATGTCAGACACCATCACAATGGTATGTCAAAGGAACTTGTTCTAAGCAATCAATTCTACCTATGATTATGACTTATTACTTATCGATAATGCGAAAGTTTGGATGTTTGCATGGTTGGATCGATTTGTCTGTAACATCATCACGTCAGAACGGCTTAACGGATCTTGAGGAAATTTGGCATATAGGTAGATTATCTCAGGAGTATTTTCCCTTGGGATAATTTTCGACTTCCAAGCGGGCGGAGTCGCGGCCGGTAGCTAGCGATGTATAAAATATACATGCGTTAACCGCACTCGGTAGACCGTACACGCGCTCGCTGGGAGGACGACATTAGAAAAGTCGCTGGACCGCATTGGATTTATTTGCCAAAGACAGAGACAAATGGAAATCTTTGGAGGAGGCCTTCACCTAAGAGGGGTCCATGCATAAATAAAATAATAATATACCTATATTATGATTTATTTAATTGTTTTTTTTTAAATTTTGTATTAGGTACTTTTTATACCGAATTGATTATTTTTCTTTTAATGTATTTTCTGTAATATTTCAAAGGAAAATAATAATGATCAAGCATGTGATTTGAAATTAAATATTGTAAAATTATCTTGATTTACAAGATAATTTTACAATATTTAATTTCAAATCACATGCTTGGAATAAAAGGCTTTTCAATTATATTTTTTTTACCCGCACTCGGAAATGGCGACATAAAAAGAAGGTAACAACCATAATACTAAACAAAGCGAGCGAACTACGTAGCATAGTTGTTTTCTATTAAAAATATACGCAATTATGATACATACATATAAGGGTATAGAACATTCTTACTTATCGTGGGATATCAGAGTGATTAATTTGTGTAGTTTTGAAAATTAGTACAGCTGTTCTTTGAGGTGTCCCGATAAATTTGTTAAAAATCCTTGCGGGTGAGCCGGGGAGAGGGGGGGAAGGTACCTTTTTCAGTTTTTTACTTGTATCTCCAAAACCATTAAAAGTACCTCCTTGCTCACTTCTACATTAATTATGTACATTACATTTTCTATACATTATGTCTTTCACATTTAACTGTAGGATGAATACTTTAGGAGGTAGAGGGTTTCTAAAATTGACAAAATATGTTTTTTCATAAATCATACAAAGACGAATGGTAATTTCTGACCCAGAAGCCGACAGAGTTGAGACCTATCGTAGTTTCCTTGTCATCTAAAATAGAGCAAGAACAACAATTATTTTGTGATTTCAATGGCTAATGCATAAATATATGACCTTGAATATGTCTTCTGTAGACGAAATCTTGAAAAGTTATTTTATATCCATTCTTACAAGTATACCGGTCGTGTTTGGGCTCATATGAATTGTACAGATGGGTTATATCCATTGTAGCTAGTAACAACGACCTGATGATGGAAACCATAAAGGTGAGTAGTGGTTCTCCTTCTTGACTACTCCTATACCCATCGTGTTTGGGCTCATATGAATTGTACAGATGGGTTATATCCATTGTAGCTAGTAACAACGACCTGATGATGGAAACCATAAAGGTGAGTAGTGGTTCTCCTTCTTGACTACTCCTATACCCATCGTGTTTAGGCTCATATGAATTGTACAGATGGGTTATATCCATTGTAGCTAGTAACAACGACCTGATGATGGAAACCATAAAGGTGAGTAGTGGTTCTCCTTCTTGACTACTCCTATACCCATCGTGTTTAGGCTCATATGAATTGTACAGATGGGTTATATCCATTGTAGCTAGTAACAACGACCTGATGATGGAAACCATAAAGGTGAGTAGTGGTTCTCCTTCTTGACTACTCCTATACCCATCGTGTTTAGGCTCATATGAATTGTACAGATGAGTTATATCCATTGCAGCTAGTAACAACGACCAGTTGATGGAAACCATAAAGGTGAGTAGTGGCTCTCTTAGTTGGCTACTCTTATACCCGTCGTTTTTGGGCTCATATGAATTGTACAGGGTGGTACTATTCATTGCAGCTGATAACGACGACCAGCTGATGGAAATCATGAAGATGAGTAGCAACTTTCTGTGTTAGACCCTCGTACTCGTATCGCATGCTATGACTACTATGATTTTTACCGACCTCAACAATATGGTTGGCCAATTTATTTTATATCTTTAAAAGATAAATCTTTTATTTTTCCCTTTTCAGTTGTTCATGACGACTTTGACGCCGGTTTAATTATTTTTAATTTAGTTTTTTGCTTGAATCATAGCTTGGTAGGCGCCAGATAAACTTGCAATAAAGTTCATTGACCTTTCCCTAATATCCCTTTATTAAACATACCCGAACCAGTTAGGTTAGGTGAAGGATCAGAGTAGAAGTCGATTCAGTACAGTTTTGTCTTTATTTCTGTTCTTGAAATTAAGAAAGTCAATAAGTGCATGGGTCAATTTATTGCTCATTTATCAGGTGTCTTCCATATTCAAACACTCTCGATGATTACCGTTCAAATACAAAAAGAGCGCATACAAATCGATCACCCGTTTAACAACTTCGGTGCCACAGACAAATACACAGACAGACAGACGTATCTATACAATACAAACACATTTCGGTCTTTATAAACCCCTCTTTTTGCGTGAGGGTTTAGAAACAATCGCAAGAAACTATTAAGTAGGAATCTCGGTCTTTATCGAAATTTAAGAAGAAACATGGGCAGCGAGACTTTGTATTTAAAAAGTCATAATAGGGAATATACATGCGATTTTTTTATTTGCAAAATGAAATAATTATTAGCTCTAAACAATCATGCAAATATTTTTTTAATATTACATCAGCGATGAAGTTATAAAGCTTCAAAGATTACAATTAGAAAGAGAAGTTCGATATAATTTTGCCGTCAAAGTCCATGACGCCTATACAGCTGCCAATTGCCATATAAAACAGCGCTTTCGCGAGAGGGACGGATATATTTGATTCTCTATCTATTAGTAGCCCATATCCATAAAGCTGTGCTAGCTATAACTCCGCAACAACGCCATAGTTAAACATTAAAACACAGTTTCTTCGCAGGTATTTCGCACATTAAATGAGATCGACTACGCATGCAACATAGAAATAGTCACTCAACACGAACTTGGCGTGTTCCTCGTGGTTGTCATAAAGTTCCCTACAAGCATCTCAAGGAACTGCCATGCCAATGGAGACGCCTTCAACGTGATGAAGAAGAACAGATGCCTTCGACTTTGTGACCTGATCGGCTCCAGAGACATGTTATCATCTTATTACGTCATCACTGTCAAAGGGAGAATTCGATTTAGATTTTTGAGCAACAGCAGCATCAATTCAGATATAGACGTGAGTATTTCTAAACCTTGAATAAATATTGACTTTTCCTTTCTAATGCAAAACAAATCATGACATAGGTCACATTTTACCTTGCCTACTTTTAAGGTTTTTTTGAGAAATAAGTGCTAACTTTATGTAGGTAATTAATTAACTCATAGAGTAACTCCGCGACCCCTTGCACATATAATCACAATATTATTGTGGGGGGGATATTGTGCACTACCGAAAAACTTTTTTACAAAAATTTCGGAAGTCGGTGTCAAAAACCAAAAAATACCAAAAACACCGACTTCCGAAATTAAAGTTATTTTATACTTTGTAGTGTTTTGTTTTTAGTGGTACCTGCTTACCACTAAAAAGTGAAACCATAAACAACGAACGGTGTGATGTTATGTTATGAACTGGTGTACAAAATCAACAGACATACGAATTCAGAAATCCCGATCCATTTGCTATCATTGATTGAAGAGTTCCGTTGCCTACATCCGAAATAAAAAATTAAAATGGAACCAGTCCGGAAAAAAACTCTTCCAAAAAAAAGAATCATCCAAATCGTTTAAAAATTTACGAAAATATCGCAGAACAAACATTTTTCATGGGATCCCAGCATTAGATCCTGACTTATACCTTCCATCATCAGCTCTGTAACATGAGATGATGATTATCAGGCACAAATATCTGAATTGCGTTAGAAATTTCATGTAAAACATTGTAAGTGCCTATAAAATCTGAGGGTTTCCCTCGATTTTCATGGGATCCCATCATCAGATTTTGACTTGGTGATAATGGGACCACCTCAGGAGTATAGGCTTTCGAATAATTTTTTTTTTTTTTAAATACGTCCAGAATTGGCGGAGAAATCGGTGAACATACAAGAAAAAAAAAAACATACATCCGAACATAGAACCTCCTCCTTTTTGATGAAGTCGGTTAAAAATAGAGTCTATTCACACAAAAAAGTAAAAGTCAGCAATTATGTCCGCATGACAAATATCGTCCACAAGAACAGTGTACTGGGGGCTACTCTCTAAGGGTCCACTCTCTAAGCCCGAAGTCGTTAGTTACGGCCTTTCCTACTCCGTATCACCTACGGACTTACGATTAGTTCCGAACCCGAACTAAGAATGCTGTCACTTAAGAGGGAGGACCCACCAGTTAACTGTCAATAAAAGATAGGAGAAATCTCAAGAGGAACAGCACTAACTAAAATATAATCCAAACCGGAATTTCATTTCTGCGTTTCTGCGTATTATGTTTAAGTACTTATGTACCTGCGTTGTTAGTTGAAAACTAAATTTCACGGTAAGCCTTATCGGTCTTCAAACATACATACGGTGAACAATTTCGAGCTGTTACTCCGTACAACGACTCTCATACTTTTTGCTGTCGATGAATGTATAACTATTTTCGCCCAAGTTATTTCGTAACAATCTCTTATTTATGTTTTTATGCCACGAAAACTTCCTCTTTCTAGCGCTATATGTAGATACCGGTTTGTTCGTAATAGACGTCGTGTCTTAGGTATATTATACGTGAAGCAAAAACTTTGTACCCCTTTTTACGAAAATTACGCGGGCGGAGGTAAGTTTATATGGAGGAGTGCAGAAAGCTAATATTTTTTTATAATAATGCTTAAAAATACATCTAACCAAGCCTTAATTTATCTTATACAGGACTGTTAACAGAATTTGGCTCACATTTAGATTTCAATTCTTTAGTTTCTGAAGTCCATATTTATGTTTTTAATGGTAATATCTATTCTTTAAATAAAATTTAAATTAATTATGGTCGATTTTTGACCACTGGGCGACCACTAGTAATATTAAAGAGGCTGGTAACCGGTGCCTACCGACAAATTCACATTAAATTAAATGATTCGACGAGCGATGAGGCGAGCAACATGATTAGCGTTCTCTAAGCGCCATCAAGAGGTAAGTATATTGAAGAACCAAAATGCAAACTTTCTTTCAGGCGGATTTGTATCAAGTGACCGCGACCTCTGCCAGGCTACAGCCGCAGACTAAGTGCAACTTTAGGAACGAAACACTTTGTGTGATAGATCAACAGAACTTCTGCTTCACTAGCGGTGTTGTGTGCGATGGTATCAAGAACTGCGGCGTCTCTGATTGGTTAGTCAACTTAACTCAGTAATGGGTTTGAACTAATTCTTATGGAAGCTGGTCTAGTGTTTTAAAGTTGCGGCGCACGATGGAATTGGAATAACCCATGTTAACCAGTTTGGAGGAAACTTTAACAAGCCCAAAATGCTTTTGGTAGATATTGCTTTTAGAGCAATACACGGCAGGACACGGTTTACGTTGCCGCGATATTTGGATGTACTGACACTTCTCATTTAAGATCTATTCGTTCCGATACCTCGACAATGCGGCATTTCTGGATGGTTTAGATTGTCTGCATATTTTGCAGTGTGGTATCCGGCAAGTGAAAATAATAGATCGAAGACAAACCCTTCTCTTCCTATGGGTGTCGTAAGAGGCGACTAAGGGAAATTTTAAAATCGTGCACTTTTCTTCAGCATCTTAGGTTACCCGTGTGGTGGCGGGTAAACCATCAGCAACAGCATTCCCAAGGAAGGTTGGTGTCAGGCTGGCAGCCGACTGTAAAACTTTTACCAAGTCACTAGCAACATGTTAAGTTTAAATGGATTGTGCGATAAGGTTAGGGCATAATTACATTAAAGGCGACGCGCAGGAGCAACACCCAGCCCCTGTGAGAAATGAACTAGGGTTGTTGCACCACCCCAACGTAAGAAACTAGCTTGAAAAGTGAGATTGAGGTAAGGTGAACCTAGGCAAGCGTGAAGTAAAATTTATTGACGCCGTAGTTTTCATGGAAGAAACCCTACTTTTTGTTAGTAAAACACCTGTAAGTTTATTTGTAAACTTTTATTATTTAACGGTAGTTTGGTTGATCGTGCAAATAAAACCTTTATCATTATCTTAAGTGAAAAAAAAATATTTTACCCCATGAAAATCGCTAACTGTCACACAGTGGCGTTTATAGAAAAAAAAAATCTTAAACATCAATAACATTGCTTAGGTACTTGTGTAGTATTTTTCAGTCTTTTTGTAAGTAATGGCACTCTCAAATAAACTTGAAAGACTAACGGCTTTATTTATAAAACAAGATTTTAATTTTAATTTTGTATGAGCGTCATCACCATACTAACTTTAGAGCTTTCCATACTTTTTAATCTCATTTTAACCACAGTCACATTTTCGTGCAAATACTTAGGTAAGTAAAATATACTTACAAACACATTGTGGTTAGAACATAAAGTCAATAAAGTATTTACTTCAATCGATATTCCCATCACTACTTATGTTGCTCTCATATAAGATGACTGGGGTTACTGTGACTCGTCACACTTGTCCCACCTAAAGTTTATCAGGGGAAAGTGTAACGCACATCTCCGTAAATAAGGAACTTAACGCATAGAAATATGTCAAACTGTAAGTTCCAATACTATTAAGCATTCACTTTGATTCCTGTAGATTTAGCTCGCCAAACTTATAAAATTACAAAAAACATGGACCTCAAAAATTTGCGATTCACTTTTTTTTGAAAGAGTTTTTGGAAATGGCGTCGGTTCTTAAAACAGTCAAGGTTATGCGCGCCGGTGACAAACAAATCGATAGAATAATAGTTAGTGCAACTTTTGATAGATAGGGATTTAAGATATTATAACGTTAAGCGGTGTTATTTGCAAGAGTCGCACTTACCCCCGTGTCACACTTGCCTTGGTTCACCTTATGCAAGTTGGAATGTTGGAACTGTGACTGGAAGCGCCAGAGAGTTAGCGGACGTATTAAAAAGAAGACGAAGACGAATAAATACCTATAGCGTGTTTACAGGAAACTTAGTGAATGGGAACTAAGGCGAGGGAAATCGGTGAAGGTTACAAGATTTTCTATTATGGAAGTGACGGCTCGTGGCTTGATAATAACAGCCGCACGGGTCGATCTTCAAGTTTAAGCAACGCTTGCCAAGGTTGGCCTGTAGATGGGTGACCATCTTAACATACTGAGTTTCCGCCGTGCCTCGGAAAGCACGTTAAGCCGTTGCTTGGTCCCGGCTGTCATTTGTAGATCTTTGGCAGTCGTTACGGATAGTCAGAAGCCAGTAAATCTGACTCCAGTCTTGCCATGAAGTACCGTGTTACTTAGATAATGGGTTCTGGAGGTCTGGTAGGCAGCCGCGCCGCGTAAAATACTGGTATTCAGCTAAATCCGGTTTGACTGGAAGCCGACCCCAATATAGTTGGGAAAAGGCTAGGCAAAAGATGAAGTGACGGTAAAAGAAATGGCGTGGGAATAGTCTCTTTAAAATACTTCCAAAGGTTACCTTTAAAAAAGCGTTATGTCCTGCGGTATTATATTGTGGTAACATCTGCTGATATACAAAATATATTTATCTTACAGAAACGTGCTGTGCGAGCAATATATCAGCTAGGCTCAAGTGTTTCATTAAGAGACATTTTCAAAGAAATTGAAATTCTCACGGTAGCATCTCAATTTAATTTTGCAAACATTTTATATGTTAGGCAGAAAATACAATATTATACAGTAACCGAGCGACATCCATAACTTTAAGACAAGAAACAAGCACGAGCTACATACATACTCTCACCTACTTCGTAAGGTCCACAACTCATTTGTGGGGCACGGTATCCGACTATACAATAAATTACCACTATCTTTTCCTGCTTTTTAACTCATTTAAAGCTAAATTTAAATCTAACCTCTGTTCGAAGGCATACTATTCTATTAATGATTATTTAGACGACAAGAATACTTAGTTGGTCGCTGTGTTGAACGCAAGACAATGTCTTAATTATCATGTTCTTTATTTATAAGCTTATATGTGACAGGTTATATGTGTTCATAAAATATTGTTTTTTATTTATCTGACTATGTAGGTCAATCAGTTTTTAATTTATTTACTTTTTATCAGTAGCAAAGAGTGTGCTAGCTTACAAGTGATAAATAATCATTTTTTTTCGTGTCATTTATTCATTACTTTGTATATTAGTATAATATAATCATATATTATATAAATTCAAGTTCTTAAAATGTAACAGACAGATCTGTTGCTGGGGAGTTTGTTGGCCACTTCTTCTCCATAGCTAAAACACTAGGAAGTGGTGACGGGCGGGCGTTTTGGGGGACTGTATTTTTAACACTTGACGTTCAAAAAGTGTTGGCTCTCAGCCTAATTTTAATTTGAACGCCTTTGGAATTATGAAGAAAGGGCCGAGTGGACGAAAAAAACGTGTTGCGTTGCGCCCCAAGTAACATAGGACAAGGGCAGGAACATGATGAGATTGTCTGCATAGGTATAAACTTTGATTACTAACAGCCGAGAGTACTTTTTTTTGTAAATGCTATGCAACTTAAGCAAGGCGGGGCGGACCGAGATTTACAAATTAGAATTGTCATGACATTGATATTGTGACTTTGACTGTACATAATTAATACTTATATAGAGTGATGTTTTCTTTAATCGACATTATCATAGCCCTATGTAAATATCTATCAATTTGGCCCAAAAGAAATCTTTCTAATCTTTAGGAATCGTAAAATAAGGCTAATGTTAAAAGTCAGAAATACCTCCTCTCGACTTAGTTGACATAACAAGCCCCCGATTAAAGTAAATGTATGATAAAACATGTAGACTCGAATTGCAGGAAAATATTTTGGATTATAGGTAGTCTTACTTACTAAATTCTTTAGGTTGTAAATGTTTCAACGAATTTGTACGAGAGTCGTTACTATTCTGGCGGCCTGTTTGCATTTAGGTTAAGTACCTACAATGCATGGCAATTGGACTATCATTCAATCATGAACTGAGCCAAACCTATTACCGTTACTTTTGTAGTAGGTAACGCGCGTCCACGCTGCGGATTGTGTCTGTCAAACACACTCCGCGACGACTGAGAAAATTATAATTACGAATAGTGCAGGAAACTTAGCTCAATTAACGACGGTTAGACGTGTTTTATACAAGCTGAGCTATTTTTCAGAACAGGATAAGTATAAACTGCTGTCATTCCTCCATTTTTGAATCGCCCACCTAATCCACATTTTTGTCTACTCTATAAAGGCGTGCTTTTATTGCAATGTGGTCACACTATCACATTCTGGAAGGAACACGTCAAATCAGAACTCGCCCTGTATGTTTAGATCCACGTCTGGAAATTCGTGTGATTTCTTTATTCATTTATTTCCCACCATACAATTATCTTTACAGGTTGATAACATAATGCGATAATGTAGACAACTACCTATAGCTAAACAGTTACAAACTAATAGTTTTCGATAACATTGCTTATTGCTACAACAAACACCATATATCTACGACACAGTAGGATCGTAACTAGATTCGCAATCAAAGTATTTCCGTAAATACAGTGCATAAGTAACTTGAACAATAATGTCCTCATTTTACATCCGCTGTTCCTTCCAAGTGAAGATAAAATTATACATTTTTGCTTTGTAGGTTTGATGAACGGAAATCAGAGTGTAGTTTACCTATCGAATACCTGGGCTATGCCCCTGTGGTCGCCGTGGTCGCGGCATTAATCTGTGCGCTACTAGCCGGAGGGCACATCCTCATGCGATGCCTTCCACCCTTAGCCAACTCATTTTTCATATTTAATGCCAATGAGGACAACCGGCTGTGCATCGATCCCGTCTTCAAATCACCTACACATGTACCCTTCGTACTGGATAAAGCAAAGAGGACTTCGCTCATTCCGGTAGGTTTATTTTTATCATGTCGTGTAACCTTTAGGTAGGAACTTATCATTTAATTCTAAGTCACACGAGTTGTACTCAAATATATACTTATAATATATAAAGCTGAAGAGTTTGTTTGTTTACTTGAACGCGCTAATCTCAAGAACTACTGGTCCGATTTAAAAAATTATTTCAGTGTTAGATAGCCAATTTATCGAGGAAGGCTATAGGGATATATATAATATCATTTCGCTAAGACCAATAGGAGCGGAGCAGTAATGAAAATTGTGACGCAGACGAAGTTGCGCGAGTCAACTAGTAAATGAATATAACTCAGTCACTATTCTAATAAAATAAATAATTTTAAACGATCTTAGGCGATCCATGTAGCTACCTAACTACATTGTTGAGCTCGACTTAATGCTCGATCCGCCTGTAATGTACTTGAGTATCCTAGAATAAGCATCGAACATTGTTCTATATTATAATATGTAAGATTCAAGCCTGTGCTAAATGGTTTTTCAAAAACCAAGCTTGTTGAAAAGAAGCGAGTGGGGCATATTGCTGGCAAACAAACGAATTTACTGAGATTTGTTTTTTTTTGTAATCGTCCTCACGAACGCGGTGCAGCGTTCTAAACATGTATTTAGAACCACAGTATCTAAAATTAATCTTCTTCATACAGATACCTATTCAAAACCAGTCCAGCCGTTATACCTACTTGAGTTATAAATGGTGTAACTAACCTGACTTGTATTATCTTCTAATCTATACTAATATTATAAAGTTTGTGAGGTAGGTAACCTCTGGATCTACAGAACCGATTTTGAAAATTCTTTTATCAATAGAAAGCTACGTTATTTTTGAGTGAATTAACCCGAAAAATACTGCCCAACGAAGTGGGCACGGGTCAGGTAGTCTTTATAATATATACAAATCTCGTGTTTGTTATCGAACTCTTCCGAAACGGCTTGACCGATTTAATTGATTTTTTTTGGCAGGTCTGTGAAAAGGTCGTAGGTTTTTTTTTTGTTTTATATGGCAAAACATTTGACGGATCAGCTAGTACCAAGTGGTATATCTAACGATTTTACCAATTTTAGTATTAAATAAACATTTATTTGTTGATACGCTCTTTTTTAACTCCCCATTATCTCAGTTGGTAAGAGCGTCAGTCGTGCTAATAACGCGAAAGTCGCGGGTTCGATCCCCTCATGGGCCACAAATCTCTTTTTTGATTTTCCACCCTGAAATTTTTTTTTAATTTTTTTTGTAAAAGAAGTTTGTTTATTAATTTTTTATTTATATGACGAATGTACAACATAATAATACAGATGTTTTCATCGTACATGTAACATTCAGGTCTCCAGTTCATCCACTAGCGAACAATCGGCAGTTATCGAATTGAATGAGCTTGGCCATGAAACGCAAGAACAAGATATGCCATCGTCAAGCTTATCTACAATCGTGAGTGCTTGTATTTATGTCATGATGTCGTTCTTCACCGGTCAGTGGCCTCCGAGATATGAAGTACATGATATTTGTGTCCTATTTTCGTTTACCACTCCACTTTATTTTAAGGTTTGAATAATTACAGTTATTGATTTTATAATTAATGATAGGAAGAACATTAGCGAGAATGACTGGTAGAAGAAACATGTAATGCCGATCCCCTGTTTCCTCCAGTGTTCAAAGGGTCGGAATAGTGGGCTAAAACATAATTTACATAACAAAGCCCCAATAAAAATACCTACATTTGTCAATTCATAAGTCGGAAATAGACCGAACTATAACAGCCTATCGTTCACTGTCTTGAAATTAACAATAGTTTTAGAAAGGGGTTGCCATAGAGGAATATAATATATCTGGGGGTTGCTATGAAGTGTTTGAAGCGATGAATTGCGTAAAACAAGTGGGTAATGCAACTACTCTTGAATTCACACCCCTTTAGTTTTCACAATTGAACAATTCATTGCGCTATTGTTACTTCCTGGTTGAGAAAGGCTTCCAACATTATGAATCTTTTATTATTTGTTCTGTGCTTTTAACTGACGTTTAAATTTATTTAAGTATGTAAAACAAAAAAGGAAAGGAACAGCATTATATTAATGAAACGTGGTAACGGTGACTGTTAGATCTCATAAAATTTGACCATGTTAAGTTATCAATCACCAGTAACGTATTATACGAGTAATTATGCATAGACGCGCCGTGCACCAATATCAGAGTTGTAAAAAAACAGTGCAAGCACTATCTACACCAGGCGCGGTCGCAGCCATGAACTTTGGGGGGGGGGGGGGGGTCATGACCCCACGACCCCTTCGAACCGCGCCTGATCTACACTATAGGGCAGCAAGATTAGCAACACATCTAAATATGCGCACGGGTCTTAGGTTCGCTGTAATTACTTACTTTTAATGTTGCCATTTAAGAGTGCTGACAACGTATGTTGTATAGTTTATATATTGGTTTTAATTTCAGGACACGCAGCAAGGTTTGAAAAGGAAGTCCACAATGAAAACAATGACTGCGAAGCTTACACAAACTATTCGTTCCGTTACTGGCCGAGGAAAGATCTTACGCGCGTCTCTTGTTGCCAGCGATGCTGTTACGGGGGATGTCGAGACCCCACTGAAGGTACATAATTATTAGGTAGGTACCGTTTTTTAGTAACAACCATGGCAATTCGACAGGTATTCAACCTAATGCTAACTTTTGCATATTGTATATGTTTGTGAAAATTAAACAATTTAACACCTTCAAGAAGCCTTCAAGCTTAAGTGTCTACTTATTAACTTGCTGCTGTATGGAAGTAAACAAACGCCACTTTCCATTATCAAACATCCCCATCCTAACTATTTAATGTTATAATGCGAAAGTAAGTTTGTTAGTTATGCTTTCCCATCTTATTCGCTGAACCGATATTGATAAATTTTAGTGCAAAGGTAGATGACATTTTTGGAGGCGGTTATGGGCTAAGCCGTAGGCCAAATGCTAGCACATATAACGTGTAACAGAATAAACGCTATACCTCTTAAGGGCCCGTTGTACTTATAATTATGATCAACTTTTTCTATGGAACCAATATAGAAATCGGAAAAAAAATCGACTTCCCCATACATTTCTGTGCACATAACTCGACAAAATGTACTGAACAGCTGATTTTTTTTCGCGATTTCAGTATTGAACCCATAATAAAAGTTGTTCATAATTATGGGTATAATGACCCCTTAAGATGTATTGCGTTTATTCTGTTACAGGTTGTATAACTTTGAACCCGACCATACGAAAGATATTTAAATACGAGTAGGTACCCGCATGGTAACCTGTTCTTGGTCCAATTAAGTAAACTCTTTTTTTAATGTAAACTCTCGATAAATAATTGTCGACTGAACATTTGGAACACTTTTTTACGCACTTATACTCGTAGCATTGGAGGATATATTTCAGACGCTGAAGTGCGTAGAAGTACGACTACATCTCACACTTGAGATTTGCAGATAACAGGTTGATAATGGTATCATCAACATCTAAATCTAAATGATCCGCTGTATGATTTGCAGCTAATGCCAGACGGCGTCGGCGGCATCAATGGCGGTGCTCTCAAGGTTGTTTTTTGAATAATTTCATCTTAGGTAAACTGTTCTACACGGGTCTCGCGGTGGCTGACAGGGAGCAGCCTGATAAGAGTTACCGAGAATAACGTGCTATTGGAGAGGTATGACTTTGTTCAGCAGTAGACCGCTGGCTCATGATGATAGTTCATTTTTGTAGTTGACCCAAAACATTTTTTTTGTCTTTATTCTGAGTCCGCTCTGGACCTCAAAAGCCATAGACCATGTTATGTACTTTCAAGCTAAAATAAGCCAAGTAACAAAACAGTTTAGCGACAAGGTATATGGGTTTATAAGCTAGATAGGGATTTAGAGTATAGGGAACGTGCAAGGTGAAGACATAAAATCTTAAATTTGACGCAACTTTGCTGCCACCTAAAGCTCCTACACGGTCCCTTTAGAGAAACATTCACTTTCACGGACTTTGCCATCTTGTGTTGTGAGTTTGGAACATTTTCTTTAAAAACACTTGATATTGACACTTCTGTGCTGCCACCTGGTTTCTGCACGCTCCCTATTGAAATTCGCCAAAGAGCTTAGTGGGCTTAGTGTGAGTTTTTAACGTTCTCGGTGTCGTTAACGTAAACGGTCACTTATGTGAAATTGTATACAAAAAAAGCAACGGATCGTACTCCGGGAGTGCCGGCAGAAGTGAAACTTGAATTGAATTTTCGACGACGGTCGCGTGTCCGGACACGTGACCGTCTCACGCATTTTCGATGAGAAAAGTGCCCAACGCCGCTAAAGAGGTTTCCATTTCAAAAAAAGGTTATCAGTTAGTGTCACCGGACGGCGCTTATTCAGTTTCAATACAAATTGGCGTTTACGCTAACGCGATCGAGAACGTTAAAAAACTCACACTTAGCCCTCTGTGTAGGCGAGCTGGCGAATGTTGGTTTGAAGTGTTAAACAGCCACACATTAGAAGAAACCGGAATCTCAGATCATTAAAATTCGACCTGAGACCGGAATGTTGCTAAGCACTTAAAAAAAAAAAAAATTTTAATGGTACTCATTGTTGTCACATGACAACTTTACCTCCAAATATCTCGGTAACGTGATACTTTATGGTACCATGTTTAAGAAATTTTTGTAGGTTTAAGTGTCTTCTATTCTACCCAAATAAGTTAAGCTATATTTATTAAAAAGTTTCACTTATCGAAAAGTGATAAATCTTATAAATATAAATTGACTAACACAACGCACATCGACCACCGGGCCTACAAATATGGAATCGTCCCCTGAAGGAGCCTTAGAAAGTTTATTTGGAAATTCGACTTTATTAGAAGTAACAACAGACGTAAAATTGGTACTTCGATTTTTGTTTATAACCTACTAGATTATGCCCCAAGGGGATAAAGCAGTGTCTTATGTCACGGGCGTCATATTGAATCTTGAACCCGAACCTAATGAAAGATTCAAAACTTAACTCACGAGCGAAGCGAAGGAGTTAATACAAGAATCCTGAATACAGAGACGGATTCAAGCTTGTCCAAGGCAAAGACACTTTTATCGCTGAGGAGCATACTTTACGCTTCACACCTAGGTACTGCGACAAAAATTGTTTGCAAGTTACGAAGAGAGGTGGCTGGCCGCGAGCGTTTCTCGTCGGTCTCCAAGTTGAGTTCCAAATTCAAATCACTTTATTAACTTCCGGGCACTAATATTGTAAAGAATTTCATTATAACCCATTATAATATAATAATGACTTACTTTATGTTGAGTTTGCATGACATATTATAATCTGAAGTTCTTGCAGGTGGTGTGAAAAGTTGTTTTTAAATACCTGTACCTAAACGTTATTTGTAAGAGGGCCTAGCACGAATATTTTTGACGTATAGTAGTAACGTTAACGTAAGCGAGAGGAGCTAAGTAGGTACGAGTAAAAGTTGTTTGTTGATACCATAGTTGAAACTCATCTTCAAAGGAAAAACTGGCTAATTGCGAGTCGGACTCGTACACGAATGGTTCCGTATCATAAACCTTAGTAATAGGGTTCCGTTGGATACCCTTTGGGTACGGAACCATAATAAAAATTAGATAGACGTTAGTGTGAAAGTTCATTGGAAACACAGCTTGTCGGTAAGTAGATAATAAATAAATGTTTGGACTACATTATTGCCATGACCATGACATTGAATTATAGTTTACCATATTGCGACGTAAATAAGTAGGTACATACTAGTAGCTTTAGTAGTGTTTATTATTGTAAACGAATATCAAACGAAGCTAATTAGGATGTGCATGAATGAGAATTGCTACCGATAATATGGAAAATCGTAACATAACGAAATGCATTTGCTATGTGGCAATAGAGGTACTAATAATACTCAACCACTTATTGCCGTAGAGAAAACAAGAATTCCAGACTGGTCTTGAATCTGGACATGAGAAGGCTGTGAGCATAGAAATAATATAAAAAAACACAGTTATTTACTATATCTTTGGCTGTGAGTTTACGATCGAGTTATTATGTTCAATATTATTCATTACTAATCCGTACTGTACTTCTGCTGGGCAAAACCCTCTCTCTATTCCTTCCAAAGGTCACGGTTTTGAGGCTTTCCTTCTAATTGTTTAGGAACACACCCAGCTCGTCCACCATCTCCTTCGCGGTTAGTTATATTTCATGTTCAAATCTATATCTATACTAATATATAAAGCTGAAGAGTTTGTTTGTTTGTTTGTTTGTTTACTTGAACGCGCTAATCTCAGGAACTGCCGGTCCGATTTGAAAAATTCTTTCAGTGTTAGATAGCCCATTTATCGAGGAAGGCTATAGGCTATATATCATCATGCTAAGACCAATAGGAGCGGAGCAGTAATGAAAATTGTGACGCAAACGAAGTTGCGTGGGTCAACTAGTACTAATATATAAAGCTGAAGAGTTTTTTTGTTTGTTTACTTGAACGCGCTAATCTCAGGAACTGCTGGTCCGATTTGAAAAATTCGAAAAGCGTTGGATAGCAAATTTATCGAGGAAGGCTATAGGCTATATATATCATTACGCTAAGACCAATAGGAGCAGAGCAGTAATGAAAATTGTGACTAAATAAAACTGAACTGCAGAGGGGGGAAAGAAATTCTAGCTTTTGTGGCTTTTTTATAGGATATAAACCCCTGCGATATTTCTGTTGGGGTGAAAGTTGCGACATCGTCGAAAGGACTGTCTGTGCAAACTACATATTTAAACTTTAAACGTAAAAACAACGTACAGCCAAAACCTTGCCTGAGTGGACAAAGTGAGCCAGGCTTTGTAAATTCGCCCCCTAAAAGGAATGAAGGTTATATTAAGTACCTATACAAATTCTTAATTTTTGCGGATGAAACATCCTCAAAATTCCAGATTTTATAAGTCGCAGGCGGACAGTTATACTCAACAATATTTCTTGCAAATCAAATGCATTGCTTTATTAGTTTCGGTCCATATCTTAGAACTTGATATGATAGCTATCTTAATCCGTAAACTTCACTTGTCTACACCAATGATAATATGGACCGTAAACCGTGATAGTAATTCGTATGAAGTCCGTTACACAATTCAAAAACATTCAAATAATATTCTTTCTTTCTTTCTTTTCTTTTAAAAACCAGAATCAACAGTGGCGATCACTACCACCAAACGTGGCAGGGGCAGTGAAGCTCGACAAGACTTGGAGAAGTTTTGAATGACGCAAGGAAATAAATAAGAAAAAAAACCGGCCAAGTACGAGCCGGCCTCGCCCACCAAGGGCTCCGTACAAATTAGTTTAAATAAAGACTATGCTTTTTAATGATTTAATTATAACTGTATAGTTTTCAGACTTTTTTCTATACTTGTAGTATACGACGGTATTTTGATTCCCTTAAGAGTGCTGAAATATATGAATTTTTAAGGCATAAACGGCCGTATCTTTGTTTTACGTTAGCTCTAAGTTAACGTAAGATACTGCGTAAATAAGATACGGCCGTTTTTCACAGCTTTACCCAGCGTTGACCATAAAACACGGACGGACAACAAAGTGATCTTATAAGGATTCTGTTTTTTCCTTTTGAGGTACGGAACTCTAAAAAAGAACAGCAACGGAATAAGAAACCATGGATATTTAAATCATTGTCATTATTCTTCTAAGACGTGCGACGCGGTTATTGACATTGGTTAAAAACATTACGAGTTCCAGGTAACCATTGATAAACACAAAACATAATAAAATGGTAGGTATATGTATATTATACCTCTAGTATGTGGGTACAACAGCTGTGCTTACACAATAACTAAAATTATAAAACCATGAATTTTAGCATAAAATAATTCAACCATCCAAGTATCGAACACAATATTATTGCTGTTTAATTATTGGCAACAATAATTACAACTAATTGTGTTTAAGGGTTTATTACTTTCTTTATTGATCGCAAATACGTGCGCACAGCAGCAATGGCGTAAAGCAGGAAATTATAAAACTACCTATGCCTATACTACCTTTGGTAGTTAAAATATCACAAGACTTACTTGGATGGTGTTCACAAGCGACGTTAGACGATTATCGGAGGATTTCGCTCGGCAGCGCGTCGTGTGCTGCAACACTCGCTGCTTGCTCGCTGCTTGTTGACACTGTACTGAGTTTGCATCCGCAGTCGTAGCACGAATAGCTGGCCGTTACCACCACTCCGTATTGTGTCAAGGCACCTCTCGCTGCAGTTCGGTGCGAGGCTCGGCAGTGAGCGCTTCTACCCATCTCAACTACTTTAGCCGTCTTGTTATTCTGACCTCAAACATTTTTTACGAGTATCTGTATACGAATATCATTCCATTGTGTGGAAAATTTAATACCAAAGGTTGTTGATTAATTTATTTAAATTTTACAACTCCAAACTAGCATTTAACGACATTGATTGACCAAAAACAACAACTTGCATCTTTTATAAAATAAGTAAATTATGGAAAAGTTCAGAGAAATTTGATGGAAAATCACTCGCATCATCATCTTAGGTACATCCACTAAAAGCAATACCTAAACATCGATACCTGCTTGACGCAAAGCAGACAGGACGCCACATCGCGTGCAAAATAAAGAAATTTAAAAAATTCAGTCATGCAGTAAAGCAATTAACGCCTCAATTCCTCAAGGAAGCGTCATAGGATGCCTCTTATTTTTAATTTACGTTAACGACCTACCTAAAGCCATAGAAAAGCCATGTGTCTTTTACACGGACGACATATCTATTTAGTATCATGCCAAAACAAAGAAAATACAGAAGAAACTCTCAATTCTATCCTGACTAAAATAATTATGAAACTGGATGAACGAACAAAACCTCGAGATTAACTACTCAACAACCAAATTAATACACATAAGTACAGAAAACTCACTCTAAAGTTTCAAAATTCTCCTACGCCCGTGAGAAAAAAAAGGACCGTAAATAAAAAAGACCATTAATTTTAAAACAGCTTTTACGACCTATTATGCTTATGCTTATTCATGGCTCAGCTCAGCTATGGTATCACCCTTTGGGGAAACAGCACCGATGCACAAACACTTTACACTCTTCAAAATAAATTAGTTAGAATCCTGCTAAATATTGAGCAAGCAGACAGCTGCAAACCTTTCTTTCAAAAACATAATATTTTAACCCTTCCCTGTATACATATATTAGAGACATGCAAATTTGTACGGAAACACCAGGAATTTTATTCAAAACGTGGAGACACTCAGACACGCTATCTACTCAGACACCAATCTAGGCTAAACTTACCAAGTTCTCGATTAAAAATGCACTCTAAAAGTCCCTATGTAATGTCCAGTAAATTATACAATAAACTACCCGCTTCAATAAAAAAAGAGAAAATTAATATATTTTTAAGAAAACTTAGACAATTTTTGCTAAATAAAAGCTACAACTCGCTAAACGTACATCTAAGTGATAGACTTATAAAATCATAACTTAAGTAAAGTACATAACGCAAACTAACCAAATAAAAAAAAAATTGCTTCCTCTCTCCTACTTATCCTACTTGTCTTGCTGTGCCCGACAGGGTCCACATGAACTAATTTTGTTTTTACCGCCTAAGAATACATGTGGAATGCAATAAAGAGATTGAGTATTGAGTAAATAAAATCATGACAAAAAAAAACAAAATAGTAGAGAACTCCTACAAGTAAAGTGGGATTTTTTTTCCATAGTGTGGTGTGTCGTTGGATAGATCGTTTAAAAATATTGAAGGCGTTCGCAAGGCCATTTTCCCACCCAAGGATCCGTGTGCGAAATTATTAAGCTTTATAGCGGCAAGTTTTGTTAGATTCGAGTGTCTCCTCCTCTGCCAGCAAAAAGGTTGTATTTAGAGACTTGAAACAATTAATGGTAGGTAGTAGCATAACAAATTCAAAAGGAAAACTATCACTTATAATACCACAAGAGCTTCAAAATTATCGGGTATTTCCCGATAGGTTCGTTGCAAACAAATGAAGGAGTCAAGTTTTTCAGGTTAAAAAATCACGAGCGCGAAGCGCGAGTGATTTTTCCTGAAAAACTTGACGACGGGAAATGCCAGATAATTTTGAAGCTCGTGTGGTATTCGGGGGATTATTTTTCCGTCCCAAATGTCGGCCAATAGAATTGCACCATGAGATGAAATGAACAGTCAACAAATAAGAATTTCATAATGAATAAAACTACCAGAGAAAATAATCAAAAAATTATCAGTATAATACCATGTAGGTTGTACCTCGTGACGTCGAATGGTGCAATTCTATTGGCCGATATTTGGGTCGGAAAAATAATCACAACAAAGTAGGCTTTACAAGTTAATGAGTAGTCGACCAACCTTAATGTACTTGGAATTTTTATTTTCCTTGGGAGCTGTCATCTGTCATAGACCCACCCCCGCCAAAATTTTGCCATCGGCGCACGATCTATTGCGATTATGGGTAGAGGACATAAATAAACAAAAGCATTTTAAAAGTTCCTAGAAAACGTGCGTCAGTAAGAGTGTAGTAAGTAAATTTTATTTCAACGTTAAGTAATTGTTTTTAATTCAACCAAAACTACAACCAGGTGCAGGGAAACAAGCCAAGTTATTAATGAAAACCGTACATGTAAAAATATTCAAACAAAATAAAGCCTGAAAACGAGATCTCTTTAAACTAGGTAAAAAGTTATTTAAAAAAATTAAACCGATTTCAAAACTGGGAACCGATCACTTTTCCGATTATTTTTTGATCGAATTTAAATTTACAGAAAACTATTGACGGACGTGTTTTTTGCTTTATACATTATTTGACATACTTTTAACTCATCGAAATATCATGTTATGTTTTGCCGATTTACATAATAACTTTTTGCTATTGGCCGAAGCCTCTTTTGCACTTTTTTCATTTGCCAAATGATTTATTTGCCATATTTTCACCACACCAGGCATATATATATACATATACGGCATATTTTCATTCGGCAGGTGCATATCAGTCACACCTTGGTCCGGTCGCTAACAATCCCTGTACCCTACCCACCTTTCATTACTTCGGAATGTGCGATTCTGGGTGTATCGCTCCACTCGCCGCCTATACTTACGAATACGGTTTGCCTATGCATTCACCTTCTACTTCAGGAAGTCGATGCGCTCTATGACACGAGATATATAATCTTGGGGGTTGACATCAGTCCCCGAAAACGCCCGTCTCACATAGCGCATCATTTTAAGGCGAGTGTTGCCCTCCCTGAAGCAGGTCAGTTTGCCGATTAACGCTCTGGCCTCACCGATACGTCGCTCGATCCTGCACAGCCAAGCTGGTACGGCTGGTTTTGGTCGTGTAACCTTGTCACTGGTTATTTTGACATGAGATACACGACATGCCGCTACAGCCGCGCAGTACATTATCGAGTGTGCATCAGTGAGGTCTTTGCAATCATCAAAACAATTTGTCAACTGCGAATCCAGAGCAGCCACCAGCGCCCTGTTCTTTTTACGCATGGGCAAACGAGGTAAGCGTGGTCTAAGTCCAGGCGGCATGTAGCGATATTCCCGAATAGCACACTCCAAAGCACTCCTCAATTCGTCATTGCACTGGGTACTTACGTTTGTAACCCTGTCATTACTCTCCTCGTCAGCGTGGCTAGGAATCTGCGTTGATGTGGTTATGGCTCAGTCTGTGACGAAGGAGCAATGACATGACTACACATTTCAGTTCGGAGGCGATCAAGTACACTATCATCCAACATACGGTTACGCTGAATGACGCGCACCTGATCCGACAGTCTTTGGGCCGACACGCTGACAGCTGCTTCAAGTACCTGAAACAGAGAGAGCATCCGACCACGGTACGCAATCAGGTTAGTCCCCCTCTCTGTAGCCCCAAAGTATGAGCGCATGACATTCTCATTAATGGCTTGAGTCCATTTCATGCGCTGCACACTTCCACCGATAGCGGGGACCCTGTCAGAGACCAATGAGCCAGTGGTAGGCCTCGGCCGCGCCGACGCGCAGGTGGTGGTATCCTCGGCGGCAAGAAGTATTCGACGCTCAAGCTCGACGCAATGCAGCTACCGGAATTTCTGGACTCGCGCCTGGTGCAGGTCCCGGCAGCTGCAAGGCGGAGCTAAGCGACGAACCCGAAGATGGTGTTGGTGCGGCTTGTATTCGTGCCCGGCTTCTTGTCAGCATTTCAGTTTATAATTTCTAGTCGTCAAATGGTATTTCCAATATTATTGTGTTCGGTTTCTTGTTTCCTATATTATTCTACTTTTTTTTCTTGGTGGATTGGTGATCAAATACATTTTGTTATTAGTTTTCTTCAATAAAATTTTGCAAAAATACGAAGCGACTTTTACGTCAGCCAAGTTGACACCCGGGCCACAGATTATTATTATTTTTTTTTTTTTTTAAAGATTATTATTGTTACGAGCTTAGGGTTCGTTACTATACAAACAGCCGATTAAATCACCAAAAATAACACTTTAATTTACAACAGTAATTAACACTTTAAACACACTAATTAAAACACACAATCGCACTACTGAACACTTCACTTAATTCGCAATTGAAGATCGCTTCCGAAATTATCGCTTGTATCGGCAATTCAATACTGACCCAGTCGCCGGGTGTCCGCCCTTTACATACCGGGGACGGTTATTTCTAGTATGGAAACTTCTGGAAAGTTCGGGTACATACCGGTCTCGAATTACCAGGTGTCGAAACATCGAGAATGTTCTAGCATAGAAAATTCTAGAAACATCTTGACCTCAGTAATTCTGCTACTTGATACTAGATGGCGCCACATGTACGTAAATATCGTTATGTACCTAGCATTAATTCTGGCGCGTAATATTATTATTAACTGTAATGTAGTGGTAATTTTGTACGGCTGAATGTCATAAGACATTGTAGCATGTTTAGCCATATTATTGCATAGTATTGAACTGCAGCTTGTTTACCCGACTCCATTCAACTATATGATCAATGTGCTGCTGAAGGCGTTGACGGTCTTCGATGTTTTCAATGGCCAAGAGCAACTTGAGGTCGCTGAAACGCTCGCTGCTCGCGCCGCCGCGGCGGCGCGCCGTGCTCTTCGTTCACGTCAAGCCGAGCTGGCTCCTCATTGTATACGCACTAGAAATATTTTGCAAATTCCGTCGCGCATTCTGAATTTGATAATACTGACCCGGTTTGAATTATTTTATTTCGAGTGTTGGATTTAATTTTAGTCCTAGTATCTATAATCCCAAAACGATTTAGGACACTTTGCTAAATTACTTTGCACTCTATCCTGCTGGTTCCAGTTGGTATTGATGCTAATACTTTCTTTAGTACGCGCCCTACATGCGGAAAACATATTGCAATCAGCGAGCAACCCAGTTGTAGTTTCGCACTACATAAAAATATAAATCAACTTTATTGTATAAAATAAATTATTTCTGTAGTATACTACTCTGGATAGCATACCTACGCATATGCGGACGCTTAGGCTGTTTCCTAGGTACACAATTATCTAAAATGCCATTAAAAACATTGCAGAAACACATCTGGTTCCTTCCTATTATAACTAAGACTCCAATCTACGGCTGCCTCGCTGAGTAATGATTTTAGCACTAGTCTCGTCTTTCTTCATCTGGAAGGTGCTCCACACTGGTGTATCCGGGTCTTTACGTTTGGGGTATGGAACAAACGTACTCAGGACAACTCCACTCGAGTTTGCGGTCCTTAGAGATGGCATTGAACTCGCCTTCCGCAAATCCCAGACACTTGATTTCGCATACTTTCTTGTCACAATTTTAATTACTGCTCCGCCTCTATTGGTCTTAGCGTGATGATATATAGCCTATAGCCTTCCTCGATAAATGGGCTATCTAACACTTAAATTTGAATTTGAACTGAAGTTCCTGAGATTGGCGCGTTGAAGCAAACAAACAAACAAACTCTTCAGCTTTATATATTAGTAATATAGATTATTGTCCTGGCTTCCTTGTTGCGTCTGTGTCGTGTTATTTTTAGCTACATTTATAAAAATGGACAAGAAACGTCTTGCGCGTGGCCCTAATTTCACAAATAGCGACAGTTTGCTACTTTGTGATATAGTAGCGAAATTTAAACATATAATCGAAAACAAAAAAAAAACTGATTGGGTTAGCATTCTACAAAAACACAAAGCTTGGTTGGAAGTGGTAAAGAAAAAATATAAACTGGATAAACATAACCTAAAATATTAGCTGTACGTCAGTTTTGACATAAAAACCTAGAGTTAGTTGACTCCCAAATCGGCGGGTTAAAAATTTAAAATTGTATCTCAAGGTTATCCTCTAACAATCGGTGGTGCAAGACGTAATTATAATTTAACTCCAAAGTTATATCTAACACTGGGTTAACTATGATAACCAGGCGTAGTGCAAGTGGGCTTAAGGCCACCACAGGAAAATCCGGTTAAGCAGACGACAACCTCCTAGGTTGACCTGCGAGAGGCCACACACAAGAAAAAAAGAAATTCCTTAGAGGTCTCCGTCGTATCGGAGACTCGGAGCGTGCAGACGTGTGGTCCACGACAAATTTTAATTGTTCCCTCTCGCCTAATATTGATACTGCTGTAACATAGGTTGTGCACTGTTATGTATCTAAAGTTACTCTACTTAATATTTTTTCTATATAATTTTTCGAGTTGTCGGGATATGAGAACGCAACCATATTATTTTTATCTTGGTAATTCTGCCCTTTTTGTTTAATCTATCTGTCATGTAATTATATAGGAACAATAACAAAACGTGCGCTTACGTAATAGGGTGGTTCAGCTGGACTGCAAGGAGCGAGCCGGAATTTATGTAGCTCGTTCTTCGGGCTTTACTGTAACATCTATAAGTAATCTCATGACGCCTCATTGCGCCGTGGCGGAAGAATCATCGCCTACTTTATAGGTAACCTTTATAGGTTAACATTCTGAGCTGCTACTTTCAATACTCAGACCCAGTTACTCCACATATAGGGGAATGAGGGGTGAAATCGGACAGGGGGTGAAACCAGATAGATGCTATTTCATTGCGGAGTAATGGAATAGCAATAGCGTACAGCTGTCTCGCTCTAGCTTGCACTGAGTAAGCATTCGCGCGTACTTCACGTACGCGCGAATGCTTACTCAGTGCAGTTGAAATGGCGGCGACGACGGTAATATCTCAGCGCGTGCGTCTATAAACGAAAATTGTAAACAAAGGTAAGTTATCTAATCTTTTGACTTTTTTTAAATGTTATCATTAAGTTTAGCTATGTGTTATCTTATACAGTTGTATTTTTATGAAGTAATATATAT
The DNA here is from genome assembly GCA_950371165.1 of Lacanobia oleracea. NCBI lineage: Eukaryota > Metazoa > Arthropoda > Insecta > Lepidoptera > Noctuidae > Lacanobia > Lacanobia oleracea. The sequence continues at coordinate 13,659,927 of OX493385.1, forward strand.
TTAACCTTTTAAAACGGTATTTGTTGTTGCTACGAGTGTAAACATAATCTCTGTTAGTATTGCAATTTCAAACATGGCACCTGTGGGGTACAAGCGGACGGGGTGATTTTGGCCATCCGGTTTCACCTCGATTGATTTGATATGTAGGTATTGCGGGCGTTTGTTTTATTCGTCTGTTTAATCACTATTTTTTTACTTTTTACGGAGTGCGAGCGTCAACATGTCACGAACATATGTGAGAAAGTCAAATAGGCTGCAGTGGTCGGGTCAGACATGCTTTTAGCCATAAATTCAGTGCTGGAAGGCAGAATGGGATATCTTTTAGCGTCACACACATATAGTGTACCCAAAAGTTCCTTAGAAGATCGTGTAAAGAAGATCAAAGCTGGAAAATCCAAAGACGAAGTGTTTCGGAAGTGCCCTGCTACTGCAAAATGCGTCTTCACCGATGAGCTGGAAGGTATGCTAGTTGAACATATCAAAACTATGGAATCTCGACTATTTGGATTGACTAAAACAGATCTGCAACTTTTGGCATTCTAATTGGCTAAAAGAAATAATTTGAAACATCCTTTTAATGTGGAAACTGGACTCGCTGGCTTAGATTGGGTTAATGGGTTTCTACAACGACATTCTGAATTGTCACTAAGATCACCTGAAGCTACATCAGCTGCCAGAGCAATGGGCTTTAATAGAGCTGTAGTGTCATCGTTTTTTAATTTTTAAGATACACTTTATGCAAAGCACGCTTTCAATTCCACACGAATTTATAACATGGACGAGACTGGATTGACCTCTGTACCAAAAAAAAATAGGAAAAATTATATCGGTCAAAGGTAAAAAACAAGTTGGTGCCCTAGCTTCAGCTGAACGGGGACAGTTGGTAACGGCAGTGCTTTGCTTTTCCGCAGCTGGACATTATGTTCCACCTCTTGTGATTTTTCCTCGCGTGCGAATGAAGAGTGCGCTTTTGGATGGTGCACCACCAGAACATGGCTGACAAATGCCTACAGTTAATATCTCAGTGGGGCGACCGAAACCGTCTGACCTTTGCACCGCATAAAACCTATCAACTTATTCTAAAAGGAAACCTTAAATCCTGGCCTAGTATTAAATATAATAACGTATCCGTTAAAAGAAAAGAATCCGTGTGCTATCTCGGTATGCTATTAGAAAATAACTTTTCATTTATTGATCATATAAAAACAGTAGGTGGCTACTTGGGGTCTATCTTTTCAAACGTTAAAAACTATTTCCGGGGCTACCTACTTGGGTTGTATGTGCTAAGGGGCACCTGTCTGGGCCGATAGGGCCACCATAGGTGCGGTACGACGTAAATTGCTTCAAAGCCAGCGTTTGGCTATGATATTCTTATGCAAGGCGTATCGGACGGTTAGTACTGAAGCCTTACCAGTGCTGGCGGGTGTTCTCCCAGTCGATCTAGAGGTGCAACGGCGTGCTGTAATGTACTACTACGCAAGAAAGATCACGGACCCAGAGTTCTTACCGCAATGCGACCGTGCTAAGATCACTAGATTACTAAAACCCCAGACTGATGTCTGGGAGGAACTTTTCCGATCGGATCCGAATGGCAATGTAGGTGGGAAAATTCCATCCAAGGCCGTCACCTCCACTAGTATATCCCATCTATTCGACAGGACACGGCTGGAGGTGGATCACTGTGTTGCCTAATTTCTCACAGATCATGGCAACTAAGAGTTAATTATTTTCCTTTAAGCTTGTGGCCTCGCCATTACGTCAATGTTCTACAGCTTACCATGAATACGAACAAATACTTATCACTTATTATTTATACTGTTATTTTATTTATCCATGCTGTATTATTTCCTCTTAAGATATTATTATTTTGTTATTGGGAGGATCCAACTGCCACTCTTGTGTCCCAATTTGGGACACAAGAGTGGCAGTTGGAGGTAGAACTACTGTGAAAATTTTCAAATCTCTGCATTTTAGCTGGGGAATTGCTAGTTTAGCAACATACAGTTTAGGCAGTGCATCTCAGGGAACAACTTTGCCCAATTTTAGTGTGAATGAGAAATAGTGGGATCGTACCTTTATCATTTCCTAAGTTCATACCAATGATTCACATATTCTTATACTCCTTTTAGTTAAGGTTTTCAATGTTCCCCATATTGGAGGATTTTTTTTTGCCGGCTAGTAATTTTCATAAAATGGGCTGAACTATGAATACGGTTTATGTTAATATTTGTTTATTACGAGGCTTTTCAACCCATTGTTGGTTCGAGCTGCGACCCCGCTAGATATGGCTTCTCAAAAAAATATAGATCAGCTACGCAATAATACTTGAGATACCACATAAAGCCAGCTATGCCAATTGTAGCCTCCACCTGTTGTAAACCCACCTTAAGTTTCAGACATTAATTAAAACAGGTGTGTACCATTAAATAAATGTTTATTGCACAAAGAAAGCAAAGTTGGAGGCACACGAATTTGTAGGTCATGGGTTACGGTCGTCTATTGTCACTTTTCCGGACAGGTACTTCCCCGAAGATCCAGGCGGGATTCCAACCATCCTTAAGGACGGAGGCGGAAGTAGGCCGATGCTTAGGAATGCGATGTACGGCGAAAAAAAATGCTGGCACGGCGGACCGACGTATTGCTCAGCATACCCGTAGCGGATCGGCTCGCAGCCCACTTGAAGACTCGCTGAGGAGTGATTCCCTGCTTGGGAATTCGTGTCGTAGCACCTGGAATCCACCGTTCCAGCGTATTAAAATACGGCCTTATTAGTTACCATGCTGGGGGTAGATACCACTGACGATAGCAAGAAAGTACCTATCTAATTCGTAGTAGTATTTTCGTGGTGGCACCGTCCAGAATGGATTTTACATTCTAAGCAAGCTTGAGTAAAAGAAACCAGTAGAACTTAAATTTCACAATTATATCGTAATTATTGAAGATAAGAGAAAAAAAACGTGTGCGTTCCCATTGAGGGACCAATATGAGCTTTTGAATGCATCAAGCTTTAGTAAAAGTTCTCAAACAATTGTAAATTCAGCCTCTAATTTTGTAAAAGTAGCCACTCAAAAGTTACAATCGGTTAAAGGTGGGTCCTTCAGTCGTGACCGACAGGCGTCAATACCTCAAAACCTAGTTAAAATGTACAACTGCTTTTAATGTCTTGTAAAACTAATTTATTGAATATCAACCCTTCCTTCCTAGCATGCAGAACGTGGTCCCTCAATCGATCACCATAAGTTCACCTTGAGTGGAGACCACAATGGAATTTGAAATTTACATATGGGTCCAGCGTTGGTAAAAGTTCTTGAACGATTGTAAATTCATTCTCTAGTTTGTACAAGAAGCCATTCAAAAGTTACAATCGATTTGAGGTGGTCCCTCAATTTAATACATTTATCATAAGAAAAATCAATTTACGTCGCATTCGGAAGTTAAAATAAACGAATGCTACAGTCTATTCTTTAGTATTTTTTTTTACTATAATTTTAGTAAACAGTATCAGAAAATGTACTATTTTATTGCAAATAATAATTGAATTCCTGGTAAGAAATATTAGGATAGAGGTAACCACAAAGCAGGATTTTTCTAGGGACTGTTTGTTGATACTACCATAGCCATTTAATACCTGCTAACTGTACATTATCTTATTAATTTTTGGTTCAGTTCTTAGTTTAATCGATTCGATTTGATTGTGTTACTTCTTATTATTAGTACTGTTAGTATATAGATTCTTCCCAGCGTGTCAATGGTCTACCTCTTCTGCGTTTACCTAGTGGACCGCCCCACAGTGTAGTTCTAGCAGTCCATCTCTAGTCCTTAAGTCTTGCCACGTGGCCTGCCCACTTCCATTTAAGTTTTTGGGCGTAGCTCAGAGCATTAGTTGCTTTTGTAATATTTCGTATTTTAATATACCTTATTTTGTCCAGTTTCCTTATGTTGATCATGCTACGTTCCATTCCTGGTTGGCAAATGATGATTCTGTTGTTTTGCTTTGGCAGTGAATTTCCATGTCTGGGAGCCATATGTTTAACATATGGCGCTATTTGCACATTCTCAAACACTTTTTCTCTTTTTTAAAACTGTAAAAATATTGACCATCCCCCCCCTTATCTCCGAAATTTGCATAGAGAAATTTGAAATGTTTCTATGTGATAGAAGTTTATGTGAAGATTACAGGAAAATAATTTGATGTCTCTAAATAGCACACTTTATCAGAAATCTCCAAAAAGTACATTAGTTCTGCTATCGGTCAAGAGATGGTGCTTATTTAAAACTTCAATATACACAGCCGTGTTAAAATTCTCTGACGAATATAGGCCTCGGCGATGAAAATTTAAAAACATTTCGTGTTTTATGTGATGGTACGGAACCCTCGGCGAGCGAGTCCGACTCGCTCTGGACCGGTTTTATTAACACTAACAAACACATCAAAAAAAGAATTAGCGAAATTGGCCCAGCCTTGATCTCGTTTCACGCGTGATACCGAGATGATCCCGTTTTTTCCCGTTCCATAATTTTTTAAATAACTGATAGTTACGAAGTATGATCAAAACCGGTTCAGTAGTTTCAGAGTTTATCTCGAACATACATCGAGATACGAGATTTTATATATATAGACTAGCTGACCCGCGCCGCTTCGCTCCCGTCAACTGGCTACTACTTTACCTACCCGATTTGTGAATCTGAACAATCCTGGGCGCCACCCAAACGCGTACAAAAATAAATATCAGCGTAAAAAAGATATTTATATAGATTACCTAGTATCAACAAACATTCCCTTGAAAAATCCTGTTTTGTGGTCAACTCTATATTCGTATTTCTTCCCAGGAATTCAATTATTATTTGCAATAAAACGGTACGTAAAATTTTCTGGTACTGTTTACTAAAGTAATCGTTAGTAAAAAAATACTAAAGAATGACTGTAGCATTCGTCTCCTATAACTTCCGAATGCGACGTAAATTGTTTTTTCTTATGTTAAATGGTTCTATTGAGGAACCACCTGAAATCGATTGTAACTTTTGAATGGCTTCTTGTACAAACCAGAGAATGAATTTACAATCGTTCAAGAACTTTTACTAACGATAAGTAAATTTTAAAATCCATTGTGGACTCCACTGAAGGTGAACTAATGGTGGTCGATTGAGAGACCACCTTCCGCATGCTAGTTCTTTTTATTCTTTGACCAGGAAGGGTTTATATACAATAAATTAGTTTTAAAATCTTTTACTAAGATTAGTCATTAAAAGTAGTTGTAAATTTTAACTAGGTTTTGTAGTACGGTTGCCTGTCGTTCACAACTCCACCAGGACCACCTTTAACCGATTGTAACTTTTGAGTGGCTACTTTTACAAATTATAAGCTGATTTTACAATTGTTTGAGAACTTTACTAAAGGTCGACGCATTCAAAAGCTCAACTTTCGAATTAGTCCCTCAATGGGGGAACGCACACGAATAAAGCAGTGGATAGCATGATTCAGCATGACTTGCGTTTTCAAAGCAATTTTAAATGGTGCTTACTTATTGATATGAAATAAGCAACCGCAAATGGCAAAAACACAAAGAACATAGGTTACACAGAATGATAACAATTAGCAAAAAGGTGACATGGAAATAATTTTCATGATTTGTGTGCTATTCAAAACTTACCCTAATTCGGGATACCACAACATTTATATTAATTTAAACTGTTTTGGAAAACAAGTAAATACGCAGCTAACGTTCGTGACTGCTAATGCGCTCGGCGTGACGTTAAGTGATACGTGCTGACTTCATTCGGTCTAGAAACGACTGACCGCAGCTGCCCGGGCGCAATCACTTTTTATCAACTCGCTCCCGTCGAACACTTCACCCCGCAGCGCTGATATTCTCGTAACGTTTCGTTACACAATGTTTATGAAGAGACGGCTCATGGTTATGTAGGTTGCTCGATAATCTCATATTCTGATATTCTTTTACAAAATTATCAACTCGCTCCCGTCGAACACTTCACTCCGCAGCGCTGATATTCTCGTAACGTTTCGTTACACAATGTTTATGAAGAGACGGCGTATGGTTATGTAGGTTGCTCGATAATCCCATATTCTGATATTCTTTTACAGAATTATCATCTCGCTCCCGTCGAACACTTCACTCCGCAGCGCTGATATTCTCGTAACGTTTCTTTACACAAATTTTATGAAGAGATAGCTCATGGTTATGTAGGTTGCTCGATAATACTATATTCTGATATTCTGTAAAGGTACAGATTTAGAAAATATGCACAAAGCACCGTATAGTCATTACTAGGCTTCCAAAATGCGGTTTTATGTCAATTCACACCAATTGTGTGCGGTGCCCCTGTGCAAAACATACCGGTAACTTCTTTTAGTGACTCAATTCCTGCACCATTGAGTACTTAATAAATGCCACTGATGACGCTATAAACATAGCCACTTCTGTACGAGCCTCAGCACAACTGTTGAAGGGTTCCCAACGACTCGACAAGAGGAATAAGGAGGCACGATCGGAAGCAGCATTTAGCAAGAGGGACTGAAAACTGCCCACTTAAGAAATCCAGAAACTATGAAAAGAAGCATTAAAGTAATGTGAAATAGTGATACTTAAGTGATAGTGGAACTGTAATAAATCAGAATAACAAAATAATAATATCTAAAGAGGACATTATACAGCATGGATAAATAAAATAACAGCTTAAGTAAGACATGAAGGTATCAGCTTATGATTGGATCCATTAAATATTATTTCCATGAGATTTACATATTTACATATTGATTTACATTAATTTTATAAGAATTAATATTTTATGACAGTCAAAGCAAGGGTACCAGTTGTTGGATAAGAATGATATTATTATGTTATCTAATAAAATTGAAAATATGATCTGACTGTGTGTTATTTATTATATACAAGGCCTTATCTTTCGAAAGGGCTTATTTCCCTTTTTTTCCTATATTATTTATTTAATATATGATGCTTGATTTTTGTGAAGGTATCGTAAAAGCCCCTTTAGCCATTACATTAGGTACATACACAGTTTATTATATAACAGTAAAACAGTGTGAGGAGACTGTTCTATATTTTGTAATTAATAGCTGCATTTACACATTTCGAAAAAAATTACAGCCATCAAGAAAGTTTGATTCTTTATTAAAGTTACCATTTTATTTCTGAATGTTATTTTTTTTATAAATAGGAAAGGTACAGTTTAGACCAAAAAGTGAAGGACAATTACCTTAGAATGTTTTTCTATAGGTAGCCACAATCTCTTGCTTGCAAAAATGCTTTGCCAGACAGGGTCTATGATAATCTCATTTCATATTATGTTACTACCTAGGTCAGCATGGTGGAATGCGATAAACGATTTAGTAAAGAGTAAAAATTATGTAAATAGGATTTTGTAATAACCTAAATTTTATAGGTGTCTATGGAGTTTCTTGCATGTTCTTCCATAAGAGGAAATGCGGGCGTAAAGACTTTTAAAAGACAATTCGAGGTCTGGCTCTCGCGTGTTTGCTCCTCCAATATTGGACCGAGTTAAAAAATATTTCACAAACTGAATATGACTCACACTTATTCAGCTCTTTTCAGCTTATGCCCATAGAAATTAACGACATTGTATGGAGATGCGTACGCACCCATTCAAATTTTCCGCGTATATTCAGTTTTCGCGGCAAAGAAGTTTAAAGTGAGAACAAAATAATGTGTTATTATCATGCGAGTGCAACAGATAGAGTTCAGCGCTGTTCTGCCGCGTTCAGCGTTGAACGCAGATATATGCACAGCTGTGTTTAATATCTCTGACAAGTATAGGCCTCGGCGACGTAAATTTAAAAACATTTCGCGTTTTATTTGATGGTACGGGAACCCTTGGTGCGCGAGTCCGACTCGCTCCTGACTGGATTTTTTCTTTCATAAGAACCTCTTGACACTAAAAAACAACAGAAAAGAATTAGCGAAATCGGCCCAGCCGTTCACGCGTGATACCGAGAACAAGAGAAATAGGTATTCTTTTTATACAGGATGTTAGGGGAACGCTTCAAAAGCCAGAACGTAGATTATTCCTTTCGCTTTAAATTGGTTATTTTCAAGATTTCATATTTCGTAAACACGCAATGGAAACCGTACAAAACGTGAGGTCACTGATACGAGCGCGCCACCGCGCGGTCGCGCGTCGCTGTCACCACGCGCTCCGTGCGGCACGGAATTCGCAAGCAGTTTCAAAATACATACCTCTATATAACAACATTTACAACATTATGAATTTTAATCGCATTCGTAGCCCACTGTTGGACATTAAAGCTGTCAGAGGCATTTTACGTACCTGTCTAAATGCTTTTCGACCTTATGAGATTTGGCTCGAACTGCGCTCCATCCATTTCAATAGGAAGCCCCCGTCGCTGTGTCAACCCGAGGCATTAGTGTAGGATCCTCAACACATTCTACAAAAACAAAAACGCTCACTATTCTGCCCCGCATTTCATCAGCACTATCACATTCCCGATCAAAACTCTTTCTTTTGCATACCCCCATAAAAAGAAGTTCAAAAGGGTTTAAGTACGCATTTAAAATACGCTCCTCTATCTGAACATTCAGTGGTCCACCACCTGCCGCCGTCGGAACAATCGGACGAATATTTATTAATATGTAAGTAGTTACGGACAAGAGTAGGTTATTGAATGTCTAAAGAGGGAGATTTTGTGCGCTCTCTTTGGATGTACGAGTGAGTTGTCGTTGTCACCTTGCTGCAAAATGCCGTTATCCAACATTTGGTCGATTTCTTACTTTTGATGATATATTAATGAGTAAAAATATCTATCGATCTGTGTTTGCGAACTTCCTTTGCGTTAGCACCCGGGGCGGACCAGACCCTCCACGCCCACTTTACGCCGCCACTGCGTGCAACGCTATCCACGTGACGCATTCATGCTGAGATCAGGCCCGATAAATTGGGTAGTGTAATAAGCGCTTTAAGCTCGCCGCCGCGCGCCGCGCCTAGCCGTGGCTGCCTCTCTCTCTCTCTCTCTCTCAAGTGAGGTGAGCCGGGTTCAAAACTGGACCTAGGTTAACCAATGAGTTTTGTGATTACCTTGGTTATCAGAATTCGACCGAAGGTTATTAGTTCTTAGAGCAAGTCGTGCAGAGTGCAGACTGTGACTGTTATCTCTGTACGTCGATGGAATACCATGCCCATATCGCTTTCCCCTACACCTACGTTAGCCGCGTGCTACGCGCGTCGCATCGCACTTCGCTACCTACCACAGTACGATGAGCCTTTTCGTTGCTCCTTCGTTGTTAAATAACGAAACGCGTAGGTATGTTTCGTTGGTAATTTTTAAATGTATGGTTGACACAGCGACGGGGGCTTTGTGTTAAAATGGATGGAGCGCTGTTCGAGCCAAATCTGCTAAGGTCGCAAAGCATTTAGACAGGTACGTAAAATGCCTCTGACAGCTTTAATGTCTAACAGTGGGCTACGAATGCGATTAAAATTCATAATTTTGTAAATGTTGTTATATTATATGGGTATGTAATTTGAAACTGCTTGCGAATACCCTTGCCTACCCTGCCGGTACCCTACCTACCCCCTACCCACCCCCTTCTTACCCCCTACCTACACCCTTCCTACCCCCTTCCTACCCCCTTCCTACCCCCTTCCTACCCCCTACCTACACCCTACCTACACCCTACCTACACCCTACCTACACCCTACCTACACCCTACCTACACCCTACCTACACCCTACCTACACCCTACCTACACCCTACCTACACCCTACCTACACCCTACCTACACCCTACCTACACCCTACCTACACCCTACCTACACCCTACCTACACCCTACCTACACCCTACCTACACCCTACCTACACCCTACCTACACCCTACCTACACCCTACCTACACCCTACCTACACCCTACCTACACCCTACCTACACCCTACCTACACCCTACCTACACCCTACCTACACCCTACCTACACCCTACCTACACCCTACCTACACCCTACCTACACCCTACCTACACCCTACCTACACCCTACCTACACCCTACCTACACCCTACCTACACCCTACCTACACCCTACCTACACCCTACCTACACCCTACCTACACCCTACCTACACCCTACCTACACCCTACCTACACCCTACCTACACCCTACCTACACCCTACCTACACCCTACCTACACCCTACCTACACCCTACCTACACCCTACCTACACCCTACCTACACCCTACCTACACCCTACCTACACCCTACCTACCCTACCTACCCTACCTACCTTTTTAATGCGTTTCCGTCAATATTAATTACATATAATTTGGTTTAGTTTCCTCCATTTTCATATATGCACATTATAAAGACTCACACAACAGCCCCGAGTCTAGAATATATCGATAAAATGTAACATCTTGTTAACTGTTGTAGCCTATGTTTACAAATAATGACTATTGATTGATTGAGTAAGTGTGTTGAAAGATCTCAAATCTCATAAAATCTTTTTTTTTTTTAATACAACCGACTTGCAAAAACAAAACACTACAAGGTACAAAACGTAGGTACAAAATAACTTCGAAAGATAGAAAGAAACTTTAAATCCTGAAGTCGGTGTTTTTGGTTATTTTTGTTTTTAGACACCGACTTCCAAAATTAAAGTTTTTTTCTTTCTTTCGAAGTTATTTTGTACCTTGTAGTGTTTTGTTTTGGAAGTCGGTTGTATTTTTTTTTAAAAGATTTTTATTTTTCACTTTTTAGTGGTACATAGGTACCATTAACAACGTACCGGCGCAATGTTATGTTAAGAACTGGTGTAAACACTAAAAAAACATGCGATTTCAGCAATCCCGATCCCTTTGCTATCATTTATTGAAGAGTTCCGTTGCCTACCTCCGAAGTTCTTCATCAGATCTTCACCAAATTGAAACGGGACCAGTCTAGGAAAATACTCTTTCAAACAAAAAAAGAATCATCCAAATCGGCTGACAATTGGCTAAAGTATCGCTGAACAAACATTTTTCATGGGATCTCATTATCAGATCCTAATTTATACTTTCATCATCAGGGCAGCAACATAAGATGATGATTACCAGGCACAAATATGTAAATTGCGTTAGAAAGTTCATGAAAAACATTGTATGTGCCTATAAAATTTGAGGGTTGCCCTCGATTTTCATGGGATCCCATCATCAGATTCTGACATGGTGACAATGGGACCAATCGAGAAGTATACTCTTTCAGATGACATAAATTTTTCAAATCGGTTCATAAATGACGGAGTTATGAGGTAACAAACATAAAAAAAAAAAATACAGATGAATTGAGAACCTTCTCCTTTTTTGAAGTCGGTTAAAAAGAAGGTATTCAAATCTAATTGGTTTATTTTTATTTTAAAATAAAAGAAGCCATACTTCATAAAAAAAACATAAGTTAATGATACATTTATTTAAAATACTTAAAAAAAAACAATCGTAGAAATCAACGATACTTCCAACATCTGGCGAATTTGTTCACGTGCCTTCAACTGTTTGTTTGCTGGTATTCAGAGGATATGTATTCTAAAAGAAGATCGCCTGGAAAAATAAGGAGTGGATAAACCCAGACTGGTTTTACGTATCATGGTTATGAGTAAAGTGAAGATTTTTACTGTAGACAGATCTAAGGAATTGAAATCGAAAGCAATTGAACATGACAAACAAGATGAACATTAAATAAATAACAGTTCACCTCATGCTCACTCAACCTACACACATTATGATATTATGAGATGTTGAAAGAATAGACCAACTGTACTCACAAGCCAAGGCAAACGGGATGAGGCTCCTGTCCACCGATACTACATCGCGATGCATACCCAAAGTCGTCTTCTAGGAAGACTAAAAATATCTCTCATATACAAAGCCACGAACACTACTACCGATAGAAATAGACCACAGACTCATCACCGTTGACCGTGGGTGAGGAATTAAGTTCCCTATCCATTTGCATAAAACTTTAAGACCTAATATAACTTGGCATACTTTTGTTTCCCCTAATTATATTTTTGCATAAAACTATTTCCGCGTAACAGCTTACACATAATTTTTTGGCTTAATTTTTTTGAAATAATAATGAAGCATTCTAAAGCATAAATTAATGAAGGAATAATGATATTAAAACATATTATATGCAGCATGCAAGCAATGCATGGAGCAACTATACAACATGCAAGAAAGCATGCAGCAAGCATGCATGCAACATGCAGCAGGCATGATTTCTGTCACGGCTCCGGCGCTGCGGGGCTCCAGCGGCCCCACGCGAGCTTATCGTCGCAGGTGTATTTTACGCTCACCTCCACAGCTTCACCTCCATGCCTACGCGGTCTTAGATTACACTCTAGGGGTAGGGCAGACAAGATGCTTCCGCTATTTCTATAAATTGTATGTCTAAATGCTATTATGCTAATAGTCACTATGCGAATTAAATCCGTGACAAAACAAATTAGCCTTCAAGATAATTATGCCAACATAAACTGTATGCGAAAAAAAATTTTACAAAGTAGGTATTAATATGATAAAAAAAAATTACACCAACCTCGTTATGCCAAGAAAAAGAATATTATGCGAAAAGAAGGGATACCGAGGAATTACTAGTAATAAACCTGTTTCCACTCAATTGGCATTTAGTATTAAAATTAAAATTTTACAGCTTTTTCATGGGTTCACGGCTTAAAATTATTAAAAAGAGGGTCACACAGGTCGATACTCACCAAAATTCAACTTCACGGCAGTACTTAAAACAAAAAATATTTATTTGCTCGGGCAAACCCACACATGGTTCTGAGTAGCCAGCTGCTGGATTCTTGCCTAAATCTTTGGCCATCAATGAAGATCTGTGAAAAGAATTAGATCAATGAAATAAGCGGAAATGTCAGGATCAGAATTATGGCGAGCTGTCCTTTGTGCCGACTTCGCTAAAGAAATTGTTTTACAAATAACCCTGTATAGATTAAAATACAGGATTATTTGTAAAACTCCAACAACCTCTTAGACAGTGAAAGTACTCATGATTGTAAACAACTTTTACTTTGAGAAACCCCCGAAAACTCGAAAAAAATATTAGCTGTTTCATACAAAATGCAATATTTAGCCAATGAAAATGAATGAAACAGCTGATATTTTTTTCGTGTTTTCAGGGTTGTCTATATTAAAAACAAAAAACTAGACTAATAAATACGGCATTATTTACAAACGCGTATAAAAACAAAATACATCACTGGGCATCAAAAAAATAATCCACATCGCTGTCAATGGCAAAAGTGCCTAGAACACTGGCCCTAGAACCTGTTGATTCTTTGGCCGAAGAAAAGCCCAGCCCTCTGGTCACGTGAACAATCTAAAGTTGTTTGCTGATGTCCTTAAATACTTGATGCGCACTCGGACCCCATGGGCCTATTAGTTTCAACGCCAAAAGGCAACTCCCCATTAGGTTGATATACTTGTGCCGTTTTAGGTTTTCTGAACCTGCAGCAGCCGCTCCAGCACAGCCCGCCGTACTAAGAAGATGGGATTGCGCAAGGGTGTCGACACATGTTGCATCCCACACCAATGCCTACCAACCATCCAAGGCATTATGGTCATCCCATTTGGCCTCTTGCTATCGTCACGTGCCAAGCCGTTAGATTCTAAAACAGCTGGCACCCCGGCGGTTACAAGAGCCCAACGAATGATGTCACTAATGCTGGCGTGCCGTGCTAAGCATCCAGCGCTTCTAATGCAGGACAGGCCATGGTGAGGCGGTCGACTGATTCACCGCATTGACACCGATGTGGAGCTCCGCTAGGAGCACCCAGACGCAGACGCGTAGCGATCCGGAAAGTACTGTCACTCAACATAGTACCTGTTGGGTGACGGTAGTGCGTGTAGCCAAGACCCGATTCCCATTCACCCACAGCCAGCAGGCGGGCACGCTCCGCAGTATTGGTAGTCGTATTTAATAGGTTATTCTGTACCAACCTGCAGAGCGGCTTATCCTATTGTCTTTGGGAAAATGGGTTATCGGGCAACGCCTTGTTCGGGCAAGCCACTTTCCAGGCGTTCACTGCATCAGACAAGCAAGGTACTTCAAAGTTAACTAATGATGCAGTTAATAACCTTTTGGTTAACTTTTCAGTTCTGTTGACCGAAGACTGAAACGCCGCCCGGTAGGCTTATACTGCAAATTTTGCGGATGCCGAGCCCACCAAAGCGAATGGGTAGTGTGGCTTGCAGCCAGGCACGGACATCCAGAGCCACATTTAAGAGAGATGTGTGTTAGATGTTTTGGACAAAATTGATCAAATCATTCATTATTTGATCAATTTTATCCAAAAGGTGTTACTGCTTCCATTAAGGGGAAGAGCGAAGAAAATTAATAAAATTTGGCCCAAAACAGCAATATCTCATGAGGGTGAAAGCCGAATGTGAACTGATTTTAGAAAGTCTTTCCGAAATATTGTTAAAATGGTTTAGTTTTGTCGTCAAAGAATGCAGAAAAACTGTCTTCCAATATTGGTGAACCTAGGAGGTGCAGAGAACTCGTATCTAAAATTTTGAAATCTTGGGTTATTTCGTTGAATTTCTTTGACCCTGTACAAAATTTACAGTTCTTCCCCTCTGATAATCCTAAAATCAGTTTCTCACGAAATGGCTACCATATGGGGAATTTTTATGCAAAATCTCAGCAGGTTAATGAGTTCAGTAAACAGTATAATGAGTGAACTTGGTATTTATCGTGAGAACTTGACGACAGATGTAGGTCAGGTACGGTTTTTGTTCCAGTCTAGTGTGAGGACGATAAAAAAATGCATCGAGAAAATGATGCTCTAAATGCATGAAAATGTGAAACGATAGCGACGTTCGAGTAAAATAGTTCAAAACTAGAAACAAACAGATCATGACTGGATTTTTACTTTTGAGTTTTCACATAATTATAATTATTGTAAACTATTCAGACTGCCTAACAAACATTTTAACCCTAACTGACCCAGAATGTCAAAATACATGAAGAAACCCCTAGTGACATTCAATCATTCTGCCTAGCCGTTTCCCAGTTATATTGGTGTCGACTTCCAGTTCAGCCAGCTGCAGAATTTGAAAAACATCTTACCATGCATATGACCAAGTGACATTCTATAAGAGAAAACCATTTTCAAAATAAATCGTAACGCACGTCAATCAATTGGGCTTTGGTACTTTCAAATATCATTTATCTTAGAACCTCAGATTTTATTTCCCTATATTTTTATGTTTGGAAAATCAGCAAATGACTGGATTATCTGACTATTACTGACTAAAACCTATTCGTACTCATCCTAATGCCCTTTGCGTGCTAGGTCCGCGGTGATTCCATCGAACAAATTCCGCAATGATTCCCTATGAAATGTCCATTAAATTATACAATAAACTACCCGCTTCAATAAAAAAAGAAGAGAAAATTAATATATTTTTAAGAAAACTTAGACAATTTTTGCTAAATAAAAGCTACTACTCGGTAAACGAATATCTAAGTGATAAACTTATAAAACCATAACTTAAGTAAGTACATACCGCAAACTACCCAAGTCTCTCTGTGTTTCACATAGTTAAAAAAAATGCTTCCTCTCTCCTACTTGTCTTGCTGTGCCCGACAGGGTCCACATGAAACAATTTTGTTTTTAATGTCAACCTTGAGTATAACCTCAAAGTTGACATTACAGGCCGCCTTGCGCCCCGAGGAAGTCTCTTTATCAGAGGTGTTGAATTTTTATTATTGATAACGTTATCCAAAGTGCTTGTGATGAATGAGTTGATGTTTGGGAAGTGGCTGAGCTTTGGGGGCCCAAAGGTACACTATGAAGCTTGTGAACCTTGCCATAGAGAGTTCTCAGCCCCCGATCGCCTTTAAAAAAGCGCGCCTGGGAGCAATGGGGACATCTTACCAGCTGGGTGTCAAGGGATATGGCAGGTTGACTGGCACAAGTTCTAGCATCGCTACAGCCGGTATTTAACATAAAATAAAATTAAACTGCCAAATAAAGAAAACATATAAAAAACACGATCCTAATAAAAAAAAACATCAACAAACTAGATGTACAGGTCGCGTCAGCGTGGCTTGCCTCTCGGAAGTTAGCTTCGAGTGAAGTCCGCGCAGGTGCAATCGCGTAAAAAAGTGTTACGTTCTTAAAATATTTTTTTGTTTATACGTATTATACTATAAACAAGTAACAAAGACTACCAGTAACAATAAAATATCAAAAAGTAACACAACAAACACATACACCACAAGAACACAAATCAAACTGTAAGAAATAACCATAATAAATTATTAAAAACAATAACTACGTGTAACACTTTTCGCATCGACAGTCGTATTGCATTGAGCAAGCGGGACACGCTTATGCATCGAACGTATACGAGCGAGTGAGATGCCACTACACCCGCGCGCTTGCGCTATTCCGCGCATGCGCGAGCTACCCGCGCATGCGCGGTGGTATGTTTGTTGTCAAATTGACATTCTGCGCAGCCGATTGCGGCGTACTTTCCGGAGGCAAGCTTGCGTGATTGGAACTGTACCTATCTGTACATCTAGTTTGTTGATGTTTTTTTACAAATTATTATACACATTACAAATTATTTACCCTTTATCAACATAAAAATTTAAAACGTCACTGTCAATTAAATACTACACTATGGCGCAGTCGCCTAGGAGCCGGGGCGCCGCGCTTATTGAGAATTTTAAAAGCGTCGTATTTTCGTCAATTTGGGTTTACGTAACCAAAGAAAAAATAAGGGCAATTATTTTTTGATAATCTAACTGACGGACTATTTACATTTTTTCAGTAGACATGCCTATTTCGGCTGGATAAGCACATTACCCACATTATGACGTATGGTGTCGGCCGGTGCCGTATGGTGCCGTAAAAGAATAATACTATCCCATCACTTCCCGTGGGTTTCGTACAAGGCAACTAAGGAATACTAGCCGGAATATAGGTAAGCCGACAACATCCCATCCGTTTTTGGAACCGGTAACCGATACATGGCGGTATATCCATGAACCATGCAGGAATGCTCCCAAATGTTGAACTTTATAGTGGTCAGCAGCACTATAAGAGAAGCATTCTAGGAACTGCGGTCACCAACCTGCCTGCCAAGCGTGGTGACTATTGCAAACCGCCGGATGAGAAACAACCCAGATTCACGGCCCCCAGTTCCCGGTAGCTGTATTATTCCTGGCCAGGTACCAGCCACGGTAACAATGCCGAGGGGGGTTTTAAGAATCCGCGGGCTACGGCAGGGTACCAACCCCAAAAAATTTACCTGGCGACGTACAACAGATGTTCACTGTGGCTGAACGAGCACCTCGCTGAACTGAAAGTAGAGTTAAGTTGTATTAACTGTCACATCGTGGGACTATCGGAGATCCGAAGACAGGGGAAGGAGACGATAACCCTCGATAGTGGCCACTTGCTCTTCTTCCGAGATGGACACCAACCATCCTGTTTCGTCATCATACAAATGACTCAATATCGTTTCAATTTCTTAATGGGCAACCCATTATGTTCCTATCGATTTTCTGCAGTGATAATCGCAACTGTTATTGCACTTGTCATATGTGACGTATTTATGACTCACTGTCAACAGTCAGTCAACTGTCAATTCATTCTTCGTTCACGCCACCTTTGACGCGCGCGTTCCTTCGCGTTCTTTCGGCGGAGAACCAAAGTTAGTTACACCAATATGCTGCTTGGGAATACCTTTGAGCAGCTCGCGGCCCTCATATTTTTACAAATTAAAGGCTGAGCATTCAAAAGCTCAACTTTCGAATTGGTATCTCAAAGGGAAACGCACACAACTTCAACTTGAGTCGAATCATGTAACTAACATCTTCATTACTGTTATGTGATCATCATCATCTGCCTAACCTTTTCCCAACTATATTGAGGTCGGCTTCCAGTCAAACCGGATTTAGCTGAATACCAGTATTTTACGTGAAGCGGCTACCTACCAGACCTCCACAACCCATTAACAGGGTAACCCGGTACTTCATGGCAAGACTGGAGTCAAATTAGGCTTCTGACCATCCATAACGACTGCCAAAGATCCACAAATGATAGCCGGGACCAACGGCTTAACGTGCTTTCCGACGCTCGGAGGAAACTCGTTATGTTAAGATGGTCACCCATCCACAGACCAACCTTAACAAGCGTTGCTTAACCTTGAAGATCGACCCGTGCGGCTGATAGCCATGAGCTCCTCATCCAGCCACGAGCTCCTCTCCTTCATTACTGCGATATTACACCAAATTCATTCCAATTTTGTTTCAAATATCCAACAATTTCTCCAAGTAAAAATTTCCATTGATCTATCATGTAAGTATATGCGATTCAACAAATAAGAAAGCGAACGATAAAGGCATGTGCCGTCACCTGCTATTGGAGCAATAGTAAGACTAATTAATTTCCAATTACCAAACAACAATATGTAGGTAGGTACCTATAAATGTAAGAAAATAACCAAACAAATACGAGTAATGTGCGTGTGGATTGAGTGATCTTTTTTTAAAGTTCACTTAATCTCTACAAAAAACTGAAAAGTTTTAGTAAATAACTGTAAAAAGATGATGGTGAAGTAAAAAAATTGTAAAGCTTCAGGTTAAAAAGTTATGGGCAAATAACTAGATCACTCAATCCACACGCCTAACGAAAATGCCATGACACATATTTCAAAATTCTCAGCCTTCCCGGTCTTCATTTTAATTTCAAATATTAGTAAAGAATTTGTAAAATCTTTAACAAATTCTCAATTAATTTGAAAGCCATTTCAGAAAGTTATAACGATTTATTTAGATCACTAGTTTTAATTATTATTATCTCCGAAACTATTGAGCCTAAAAACTTTGAAAAAAAAATGGAGATAATAGATCTTAACCTTTATATTACAAGAAAATAAGAATTCTAAAGTGTTAAAATAACATGTTAAAAAAAAATCGTTTGGAACCCTTTGCACACGAATCCGACTCGCACTTGGCCAGTTTTTTTTATTTAACATCCATACAAACATTGGGGTTACTTTTTGACTTCAACATAAAACTTGCATAATTGAGGAGGCAAAAGCGAGCTGCAAATGTTCTCGTATAGATTCGGCCTCGGATAGGTAAGAAATTATTGTGTTCGATTTATGTACAACTAAGAATGCAAGAGCGATCCGAGCGATCCCAGCGAGTTCGAAACTTTCGGCACCCCACCCCGGTTAATTTTAGTTCAAATGTTCGTGAATGGTCTATTTTTAGAAAGTTTGTCAATTTGACGACTATTCAAAGGTCACTCAGACCACGACTTTTAAATAAAAACACTAAAAAGTAATAAAAATTCTTTAATTATAGAAGTAAATGTTTTTGTTTTTTTTTTTCTTCGTTTTTCGACGCGTACTTATTTATTTACAAGAATTATTTAGAAGTCGGTTGTTTTTTGGCAATTTTTCTTATTTTTTTTATTATAATGGTGTTTCTCCACAGCTAAATTGACATTCACAAGTGTGTACACCTTCACAGGCGTGCCTGCGTGATGCTATATTATGCATTGGTGTAAACAATAAACAGACATGCGGGTTCAGCAATCCTGGTCCATTTGCTTAAATTTGAAGAGTTCTCTCAATTTCTCCACGATTCCTTCATGAGATTCAGACCTGATGACCATGAGACCGCCTGGAAAGAATATCAAATTCAAATAGAATATTTCAATTTGGTCCAAAAATCTTTGAGTAATCGGGGAAAATACACTAAAAAATTATCCCAAAATATTAAGAACCTCCTCCTTTGTTGAAGTCGGTTAAAAATGCTCTATTTAGATTTTCATTAAATAACATTCCGTAACATTATCTTATATACTTTTGTTTCAAACTTTATGGACAACCTACACGAGTTTTCCTTTGAAAATATAAAATCTAAATTATCTCTATAAAATTACAAAATCAAGTGATATGTCAAATTTTAGTAGAAAAAATATAAAAATTTCTGTTGCAAGCCCCAATTGTCTGCGATGTTGCATTTAGAAAATATAGACTAAAACATGAATCACTCAGACTGTAATTTCTAAAAATAAACCTGAATCACTCAGACTGTAATAAAAACTTTGAACTCTCGTTTGCTCTTTAAGCATTCTTAGCATTAAGTCTAATAACTGAAAAAAATATTATTCATTTATTCTATCTGAAGCATGGGGAGCATTCAAAGATCACTCTTCTGAAATGGTTTTCAAATTAATTGAGAATTTCTTAAAAGCTTTTACAAATTCTTTACTAAAATTGAAATTAAAATGAAGACCGGGAAGGCTGAGAATTTTGAAATATGTTTCATGGCATTTTCGTTAGGCGTGTGGATTGAGTGATCCACTCGTAGCTATATAACTTTTTAACCTGAAGTTTTAAATTTTTTTTTTACTTCACCATCAACTTTTACAGTTATTTACTAAAACTCTTCAGTTTTTTGTAGAGATTAAGCTAAATTTAAAAAAGATCACTCAATCTACACGCTCATAAAATAATATAGGTAGGTACCAACAATACTATTAACTAAGCCATATTATTCAAACAAATCAAACAGAGCAATCGCTTATAATTCACAAACAAACACTTCAAATATTAGGTCTTTACCTATGAAATTGCCGTTCTGCAGTACTGGCCATTTCAGATCAAAATAATTTTTGTTTGGCTAAGAATTCTAATTACAAATTAATTTTATTTTAAAAACATGGTATTTTTTTCCAAAAGTAGTCATTTGTTTATTGATTAGTGTTACATTTTCATCGCATTTCAATCTTTTTCGTCATCATGGATACGTTAAAAATTCGAGTAATTATGGAATATGAATACCTTCGTGGCAGCAACGCGGCACAAGCGACACGCAACATCAACGACGTTTACGGAGCTAACACTACAAACCAACGCACCACCTGTTATTGGTTTGCTCGCTTCCGTTCTGGAAATTTCGACCTGAAAAATGAGTCTCGCGGTCGTCCGAAGACTTTGGTCGACAATGACGAATTAAAGGCGATTGTGGAAGCTGATGATACACAATCTACGGCTGAATTAGCAGCAGCTTTCGACGTTAGCTTCAAAACAATACTTATTGGTCCATTTGCGTCAAATTGGCAAGGTAAAACGCTTGACAAATGGGTGCCCCACGAACTTAATGATCGCCAGCGCGAAGTACGCGTCGAGACGTGCCTTGCTCTGCTCAACATGAAGCACACACAAATGAAGGAATTTTGAACCGCATTGTTACCTGCGATGAAAAATGGATTCTGTTTGATAACCGCAAGCGCTCAGCAAGTTGGTTGGATCCTGGTTCAGCACCTAAACAATGCCCTAAACGAAAACTTACCCCTAGAAAAGTGATGGTCACTGTTTGGTGGTCTAGCGCCGGTGTGATTCATCACAGCTTCTTACCAAACGGGGTGAGCATTACTGCAGATGTGTACTGTGAAGAACTGAACACAATGATGGAGAAGCTGGCACATCTCCAACCAGCATTGGTCAATCGCTCGTCTCCGCTGCTCCTGCACGACAACGCGCGACCTCATACTGCACAGCAGACGGTCTTCAAGTTGCAAGAACTGGGGTTGGAAGCTCTCCGTCATCCGCCCTACTCACCAGACCTTGCGCCTACTGACTACTACTTTTTCCAGAATTTGGATAACTTCTTGGCGGGAAAAAAATTCAATACCCAAGAGGCAGTACAAAATGCCTTTGAAGAATTTGTTGCCTCCCGTCCAGCTGATTTCTTTAAGAAGGGCATCAATAAACTGCCACTGCGTTGGCAAAGATGCATTGATTGCATGGGTGATTACTTCGATTAATACAAATAAAAAATACATGAAAAAAATTCGTTTAAATTTTTTCATACAAAAAGGCAATTTCATAGGTAAAGACCTATTATTTAAAATCGAGGTTACATTATGAAATTTCAGAATTATAAAAAAAATAAAAGAAAAGATTCGAATTTAGAATTCAAAATCAGATTCAAATATTCAAAATAATTGTTTTGTAAAAAATTTAAACAACTCAGAAGTTTGGTTTTGTGTTAGTTTTACGGATGGATCGGTCCATCATCACTGACAGGACTATTGTTGCCAATAAGCCTGATATAGTGGTGATGGACCGAATTGTGAGGCGTGCAATGATTGTAGACATAACCGTCCCGCATGACGAGAACCTCGTGAAAGCCGAGAAAGACAAACAAGTCAAGTATATTGACTTGGCTCGCAAGGTTGTTGTCATGTGGGAAGTGGACTCCGCAATCATTGTACCGATAGTCGTGTCGGCCAATGGCTTAATAGCCACGAGCCTCGACCAACACTTTAGGAGGCTCTTGTTGGGCAGCTGGATCAAGGGCTTGATTCAGAAAGCGGTACTTCTGGACACGGCTCGCATTGTCAGGAGGTTCCTTTTTTTGGAGCCCTGACCACCGGTAGCTTGGACCCTGTTCCCGATATCGGTGGGCTACTATTTTTATATTTTTAAATGTTTTTGTATTTATTTTATTCAAATATTTAAAAATATAATTTATATGTATGTAACTGAATAAAGGAGATAATAATAATAATTTTATTTCGTAAACAACAGGTATTACAAATATTTTGTGGAGGCCTTCTTTTAAGTATAGAGATACCTGTAACAGAAGACCCCACTCTTCCATATCTATGTACATGAATATAGAGCCTGTTAAGAACATTGGCAATCAAAAACTAAGAAGGTACAACTATGAAACAAAACTAAAGTTAAATTAAAATAGTTATTTGGTACAATCTTGAATTCGCAACCTCAGATAATGATATATTACGAATTTGTATATAATAAACTCTGGTTCCGACTTCACGTATAGTAGAATGTGGAGTGTTAGTGTGGTGTGTACCTACATGTGTGAGTGTGTGTGTGTATGTGTGAGTGTGTGTGTATGTGTGAGGGAGTAAGATAGAAAGGGTATAAAAGCTAACTTAGCTTATAATAAATTTATATACATGTCTAATATACTTATCGTGTGCACTTAGTTGAATATGATTAAATTATGTAACCGGATGCAGAAGTAACTCAGTTTCTTCATAATTGAGGGTCTTTAGCCATGCAGTCAGAGTTTTCTTACATTCGTAATGAGTTGGTAAAAAGCAACTTTATCACCTAAAGCGTTGTATAGGAGAGTAGCTTGAGCAATACATTGCCGCCTTGCGAATGCAGTGCGGACTCTCACCACACTTATACGACACTGACTTCTTCTTTTCCTAAGCAGACTAGAATCAAATACCGTTGTTTTTTGCATTTTAAGGACTGAATACAAAACATACAGCTTCCTAACAGTAAGGAGGTCGCACAGGTTGTAGAGCTCGAGTGTAGAAAAGCGGTACGGTTTGAAATAAATTGTTTTGAGCAGGGCCCGCTGAGCTCTTTCAACATCAAGGAACTTTATTTTGGAAGCACCACCCCAGACAGGAATACAATAAGTTAGAACTGATTGGGCAAGAGCAGTGTATATTTTCTTGATTAGATTTGTTGATGCAACATGTCTTAGTGTTTAGAAAATCTAGACTAATTTTCTCAAACGATCACTAACCAAAGATACGTGACAATGCCAAGAGAGACGCTGATCAAGATTAATACCCAGGTATTTGATTTTCTCTACTTTCTCAATAATTGGGCAAGCGCAGTTGGTGTTTTGTATATTGCCACATTGGTGTATCTTCATGCTAAGTTTAGTATCTGGCTGGGTTCTAACACTCACAGAGAAGCACATGTAGACAGTTTTCTGGCTATTCAACGTAAGTAAATTAGATCCCAGCCAGGAAACAACTCTCGAAAGTCCCACTTCCGCATCCCTATGCACAGAGTCCCAATCGTTGGCCATAAATACTAGCGCAGTGTCATCAGCATAAGAGATGACCCGAAAACCACCTGCCTCCAGCTTACACAAGTCATTGATATAAACTAGAAACAAGGTGGGCCCGAGGACGCTTCCTTGTGGTACACCGAATGTTATATTTGAGTCCCTGCTCATATACTGGCTTATTCTAACCTTTTGCGTTCGTTCTGTTAAATAACTTTTGAATAATTCAAGGGGTATGCCTCTTACTCCTATGCGTTCTAGCTTGCGCACAAGGATGGGAACAGAAACAGTGTCAAACGCCTTTTTTAAATCGAGGAAAACTGTGAGGCATTTCTTCCCTCGATCAAGGTTTTCAGTGATTAGGGATGTTAAAGTTGTTATTGCATCTTCAGTAGATTTCCCTTGTCTGAAGCCATACTGTATATCGGATAAAATGTGATATTTACCAAGGAATTCAGTTAATCTTTTATTTAAGAGTTTCTCTGATATTTTTGATAATGCAGGTAATACTGATATGGGCCTGTAGTTACTAACATCATGTCTGACCCCACTCCTGTACACAGGCGTAATAATAGATTTTTTTAACAGTTTAGGGAAAATACCTCTACTAAAACACAAGTTTGCTAGGTGTACAACAATTGGAACAATTTCGTGCTTAGCTAATTTAAGAAAACTTGTTGGGATGTTGTCCCAGCCAGGAGCACTACTTGATTCTAAATTCATATGAATATAGTGTACTTCGGCTATGTCTGTATCCAAAAGAACAAGGGATGTTAACTGAGCCTTGTCTCCTCCCAAATCAGCTCCAACATCCGAACTGGCATCAGGCACGATTTTTTCTGCAAGTTGTTTGCCTATATAAAATAACACAAAATAATCATTTACATGATTCACTGACTCAAGTGGAGACGACATAGATTCTAGAAATTTACGAAGAAACTAACGAAAAAAAGTAAAGTTCTGTATTACTTTGCTTCATGTGAGTTATATTTTTAATACTCTTCATGTGAGTATATTTCTAATACTCGATGTAGAAGTAGTTCGGTGCTTGCATTGCCAACAGTTCGGTCACGTTAAGAAACACTGCGCTAGTAAGGAACCGACCTGTACCAATTGTTCGGAGGCACACGAAACAAATGATTGCCCGCATAAGAACGACTTAAATTTTAAACCGACTAGCGCCACGCTAGTCGGTTTAAAAAACCGTGTGATCATTGCTGCTGATCTCAAGAGTGTACTACCTACAAACTGAAACTCGAACAATG
Organism: Lacanobia oleracea; assembly: GCA_950371165.1. Lineage (NCBI taxonomy): Eukaryota > Metazoa > Arthropoda > Insecta > Lepidoptera > Noctuidae > Lacanobia > Lacanobia oleracea. The sequence goes on from OX493385.1 coordinate 13,685,067, forward strand.
AATCCTAAACACTAACTACTAATAGTGGATATTTTAACCATAGGACAATTAAATCTCCATAACGATAGGGTGGCGACATCTGAGCTGGATAAATTGATTGTGGATTATAATCTTGAAATAGTACTTATTCAGGAACAATACCAAAACGCGCGCTTTCGTCACAGGGTGGTTCAGCTGGACTGCAGGGCGCGGGCCAAAATTTATGTAGCGCGTTCTTTGGGCTTTACTGTAACATCTATAAGTAATCTCATGACGCCTCATTGCGCCGTGGCGGAAGTATCATCACCTACCTTTAAGGTTTACGTTGTGAGCTGCTACTTTCAATACTCAGATCCAGTTACTCCACATATACATAATCTCCATCACGTCTTGCAGTCGCTCGCGGGCTGCAAAGTTATAGGTAGTAGGTGCTGACGTAAATGCATCTTCTTCCCTGTGGTATGGCAAAGTTCGATCCACTGATTCCGAACGACGTTGTGCTGTTGAAGATTTTATTGCTGAGATGAATTTATCAATTAGTACTTTTTGTAGCCAAATGGGCGAATCTTGTATTGACGTCACACTTTCTAGTGCAGACGTACGCTTGGATAGGTGGCGTGTCCTTCCTGACGCGTCTTGTAGTGATCATCGCCTGATCGTGTACGAATTTGTTCCTATGTTTACTCAAGGTTCGTCACACTTAATTGGAAATTTCAGATATAAAAGTAAGGGCGCGAATTGGGAATTCTTCGCCTCACTTTTTTCTGGTCATATCAAAGACTTCACTCGCGATGGACTATCAGCTGAGGAAAGTGCTGAGATAATGTCGGACGCCTTCACTTACTGTGCTGACATTGCTATTGGTTGGTGGAGTGACTACCTTGTTGAACAACGTAAAAGCTTTCGTAGAGCTCGTAGACAGCTTAACAAGCTAAAAATACGTAAGGTTACCGGGGACCACCTTAATCTTGCTTTAAGTACTTTTAGAGTTGCCAAGTCACGCTACAGAGCATCTGTTGATAAATCTAAGGGGTTATTATTACGGAAAATTGTTGATAAACTTGATAAGGAGGGTCCGTGGTCTCCTTTGTACCACGAGTTCAAAGCTAATAGATCTGTCGACCTTGCGTACGTTCAAAACATTAAAGTAAACAATAAACATACAACCGGCATTGAAGGAACAACTGATGCTCTGCTTGATTCCCTTATACCAGACGATTCATCAGTAAATGATAATGAATACCACCAACAGATCAGAGCGTGGGCCGCGGTGCCACCTGAATCACCAAAGTCAGATCTTCCATCCACAGACGAATTCTTTAACGTTATCAAGAGACTACCTCTCTACAAATCATCCAGTGAAGATAAAATATGTAATAGAATGATTATACGAGTAGAAGCATGTAAGACAGCGAGAGACGCGATCTTATCAGTATATAACCGATGCATTGCGGAAGGTATTTTTCCTCGAATATGGCGACAAGGCTTTATACGCATTATTCCGAAGAGTGGCGATAAGCCCCCGGATGACCCTAAGTCCTACCGGCCCATAACCCTACTTCCGTCTTTGGGAAAACTCTTAGAGCGACTAATCGTTCCGCGCTTACTACCGAACGGACCTAAATTTCATAATAATCAATTTGGTTTCACTATTGGTAAATCCACCGTCGACGCGGTGCTCTCTGTTCGTAAAATTATTAACTTATCGGAACATAAATATGTGGTTGGAATCTTTCTCGACATTTCTGGTGCTTTTGATAACTCATGGTGGCCGATGCTACTACTTAAAATGAAAAACCGTGGTTGTTACAAAAACATCTATAATCTGATTCTTTCTTACTTTCTAAACGGCTCCGTGAAACTCAAACTTGGATATCATTCCATTACTAAGTCTCTAACCATGGGATGTCCTCAGGGCTCAGTTATCGGTCCATATGTTTGGAATATTGACTACGATGATTTCCTCGCGCTTCCGCTCCCATGCGGCTGCTCATTAACCGGTTACGAGGACGATGGCTTGCTTCTCATTCAGGCAAGTACTCGGGGTGGCCTTGAGAATTTGGCTGACACATGCCTACGATTAATATCTCAGTGGGGCGATCGAAACCGTCTGACCTTTGCACCGCGTAAAACCTATCAACTTTTTTTAAAAGGTAACCTTAAATCCTGGCCTAGTATTAAATTTAATAACGTACCCGTTAAAAGAAAAGAATCCGTGTGCTATCTCGGTATGCTATTAGAAAATATTTTTTCATTTATTGATCATATAAAAACAGTAGGTGAGAAAGCAAAAAAGAACTTCTACGCCTTGACGAGAATATCCAAAGCTACTTGGGGTCTACTCGTATCTTTTCAAACGTTAAAAACTATTTCCGGGGCTACCTACTTGGGTTTTATGTGCTAAGGGGCACCTGTCTGGGCCGATAGGGCCACCATAGGTGCGGTACGGCGTAAATTGCTTCAAAGCCAGCGTTTGGCTTTGATATTCTTATGCAAGGCGTATAGGACGGTTAGTACTGAAGCCTTAACAGTGCTGGCGGGTGTTCTCCCAGTCGATCTAAAGTAAGTGCAGCGGCGTGCTGCAATGTACTACTATGCTAGAAAGATTACGGAACCAGAGTTCTTACCGCAACGCGGCCGTGCTTAAGATCTCTAGATTACTAAAACCCCAGACTGATGTCTGGGAGGAACTTTTATCCGAGTGGCAATGTAGGTGAGAAAATTCCATCAAAGGCCGTCACCTCCAACAGTTTTTGCCATCTGTTCGTGAACGGCTGGACAGGACATGGCTGGAGGTGGATCACTGTGTTGCCCAATTTCTCACAGGTCATGGCAATTTTAAGAGTAAATTATTGTCCTTTAAGCTTGTGGCCTCGCCTTTATGTCAATGTTCTACAGCTGACCATGAATACGAACAATCGGCACATCACATCTTATGGGAGTGTAGTCTTTGGCAGACTGAACGCAATATTATGTTAGATAGTATTAAGGTTACATCTGGGGTAGTTTACTATACGGACCTTGTTGAAACCAGAACAAATTTCCGTGCGTTCAAGCGATTTTGCCATACCTATTACTGGAATCAAAAGTAGCTCACAATTTAGGACCCATTTAGTTTAAGTGGTAAGATATAATCCGTGGTGTTTGGCAACTGGGCTTAACCCAGTTGTATTTGTCCCTTGAAGCCTATTGGTCTAGTTATATTCTGTCTCCTGCTTGATACGGAGGGAAACGGAAATTATATTTTTTTTTTTTCCTACTCCTCCGCTGTACTTTTCTGATTAATTTCGTTGCAAGATCCAAGACAGTTGAATCGTTTCTCCGGGACTCGTCGGGTTTCATTGGCTCGGCGTTTTTCTGGTGGTCGCCACTGTTGATTCTGGCTTTCAGGAGTTGCAGTGGTTGGGAATGTGTGGCGGGCTTGTACCATAAAAAAAAGAAGCCTCACACACGTGTGTAGCCTCACCGTGCGTTGCGATAAGTTTCCACCTTTATTTTCCCACTAACAAAATGTGTGGTAGAGTGAGTAATGTTAGTATGTACTTTTTGCATATGCATACCTGCTAGCTTAAGCCGTCGGCTTATTTACAGGTGTCAAAGAGATCAATCACGATTTTTTAAGTCTGGGTGCTGCTCTTTATGTATGTTTTACAGAATATTGTTAAACTAGCACTTCACCCGCGATTTCGTTCGCGCAGGTTTAGTTGTTGTACTCCACGAATTTTGTCTCCCCTCTACCTTGTTAAAGGCTTGTATACATTCCAATGATCTAACTACACCTCTGCTCGCCACTACACGCGTCTTTATTTTTTATAATAAAAGTAAAACATAATTTTAAAAAGTAACAAAACCAAATCATTCTCGTGTGTTTGCCAAGCAGTAAATATATTTTTACTCTTATAAAAAACTCTGATAAAAAATAAAGGAGTAAATTGGTTACATCTTAACGATTTGGTGTTTTTTTTTTAATATGTGATACCGATACATACATTCTGGCTAAACCAAATTACGTACCATATCATGGAGATTACTACCTATTTTTTTTTCAGATGTAATTTTCTCAGTAAATGCTGGCGAAAAACCAGCTTAAAAATAGCGTGCAGTTCATCTGCACGCTATTTTTAAGCTTTTTCAAGAGAGCGGCCTTAAAGGGGAATGTGTAATTTACTCATTAATAGACTAAACGTAGGGCAGTGTTCGGATAAACTGCAACATTTTTCTTACTTTGAGTATTTTTATACCAGTCGTAACTTAACAAAAATTACAACACATGCAAAGGCTGGCCTGCATGGCAACGACGGGCTGCATGAGGACTACTCCAACTGCGGCGCCGGAAGCCATGCTGGGGCTCCCTCCGCTACACTTGTTTATACATCAGGAAGCGACGATGGCAGCAGTACGCCTTAAAACATTAGGTCTCTGGAGTAAGAGAGATACACGACACACCGCTCTGCTCGAGGAGCTCAACAATGAACTCCCCATAACAAAAGCAATCAATTACCGGGTACCCAAGCAATTCATCTTCGATAAAAAATACAAAATCCAATTGCATGAGGATCATTGGTGCGAGGGGCTCTGCCCCGCCGAGCTGCGGATCTTCACCGATGGATCAAAAACAGGTACAGGTACTGGTGCGGGAATCTTCTCAGAGGATCTCAATATCCACATAGCCACACCATTGGGGGTCCACAACACAGTGTTCCAGGCTGAATGCATGGGCATTTCTCTGGCGGCATTAACCATCCTAACCAGGGAAGTTAAGGACCACTCAATACGCATACTCTCGGACAGCATGGCCGTCCTGCAAGCTCTGAACAGCCACACAGTGAACTCTGGGTTGATTCTCGAGTGTCACCAACGTCTCAACCAGGTTGGTAGACACAACAAAGTAACCATTCAATGGATCAAGGGACACAGTGAATCTCGAGGCAACGACGCTGCGGACGAACTCGCCCGAAGGGGGTCGAGTTTGTCAGCGATGGGACCTGAGCCCATCGTGCCGCTGCCTTTCGGGTACTTACGCAATCTGGTAAGGAAACGCACCGGAGATAAACATCACAAGCTATGTATGTATGTGGTTGACCATAGTGAGTGTAGACAGGCCAAAGAGCCACTTCCCTCTATAAATGGCCGTTTCACAAAACAAGCCCTAAGACTGACTAAACAACAGTTGCGTTCAGTCACAGCCGTAACAACTGGCCACGGGTCTTTTAATAAACACCTCTATGCTATAGGAGTCACTGACAGCCCGCTATGCAGAGCCTGCATGGAGGAGAATGAGACAGCAGCACACCTGCTTATAAGCTGCCCGGTAGTTGCGGATTACAGGGCAAAGTACTTCGGAAACCCAGGTACCCTCTGCGAGATAGTTAGTAACACCAAGGCGTTGCTGGCCTTCCTTGGGGAGCTGGGGTGGATCGAATGACGCATTTGTCCCACCTGCACGCAAAATACGCGCTTAGTCGTGGAGTTGCGGAAACCAGCCCGATTTACATACATACATACAACTTAATAAAATGTCCGATTTGAATTCATTAAAGTGTAAATTACTTGTACATAACCAACTTTAATTAATAAACAATTTAAATAGATAAGGATTAATATCACGATACTAAAATCACTACTAATTATTCCATTTCACGGGTTTTGATTGAATAATTTGAACAACAAGCGGCAACAACAGCATACGCGATATAAGGATCCTTTTGGTATTTTTTCACACCTTGGGTGGTTGGGTGGTTTCATACGGATCCCTAACTTTTTTTAAATATTCTATAGCCAATGTTCATCAGGGATAATGTAGGATTCTAATGGTGAAAGAATATTTCAAATCGATCTTGTAGTTTCGGAGCCTATTCAATTGAAACAATAAATCTTTCCTCTTTATAATATTAGTTTAGATGTAGAAAATTATTAATCCTACTAATATTATAAATCTGAAAGTTTGTATGTTTGTGCCTCAATCAGGCAAAAATGGGTGTAAGGATTTGGGTAAAATTTGGGCACACATTTTTATTTATTTTTTCGGACTTTTTCGCCACGCATTCGCAACCACTGCAACTCCTGAAAGCCAGAATCAACAGTAGCGACCACCAGAACGCCGAGCCAATGAAACCCGACAAGTTCCGGAGAAATGATTGATCTATTCTGCCTACGTATGTGTTTCCAAAAGCTTACAACCCTAATCTCTTCAAAGTTAGAGTGAACAGGCTCTACCATGCACAAATATCTGAATTGCGTTAGAAAGTTTATGGAAAACATTGTATGTGCCTATAAAATTTGAGGGTTGCCCTCGATTTTTGTGGGATCCCATCATCAGATTCTGACATGATGACAATGGGACCAATTGAGATGAAACAAAAAATTTTCAAATCGGTTCATAAATGACGGAGTTAAGAGGTAACAAACAAAACAAAAAAAAAACAGGACTAGTTCAAAAAACTGGCCAAGTGCGAGTCGGACTCGCGTGCAAAGGGTTCCGACCGAATTACTTTTTTTAACATGATATTTTAACACTATAAAATTTATATAGATTTTGTAGTAATTTTCCTGTTTTTTTTAAAATTTTTAGTTTCGGTAGTTCTCAGTTGTTTCGGAGATAGGGCGGGAATGGTCATTTTTCGTCTAATTTCTTGAATAACTTAAAAACCGTTTATTTTAAAATATTAAAAAAAAAAATATTATAACCCTCACAGTAAGCCCTTTCATTTGATATGTCACGATATAGTCAAAAAAAATTTATTCTAGTTTAACCCCCAAAATTGACCCCAAAGTGAGTTATACTAAAATTTTTATAATTTACGTATGTAACGCTTCCGTGTTTGGGTCACAGAAGCCCATATGTATACCACATTTTAACAGAATCGGTCAAGTGGATCCGGATAAAACTGGCTGTGACAAACAGACAGACAGACAACAGAGTGATCCTATGAGGGTTCCGTTTTTTGTTCGGAACCCTAAAAACATAGAAACAAACATAAAACCAAGAGTGGACAGGGTGCTGTTGCTATAAAAAAATATAAATATGAAGAGCCTGAATTTTTTACTGCCTCATACAGGGTTACTTGTAATTCGACGTATATCCGTCATGCTGATAGGGGGGCCGAAATGCGACAAATAGAAACCGCCATATGAATGGCCGAAATTCAGTCGTTTTTGAGATATTTGAATTTTAAGGTTTTTTTAGATATTTACCCAAAGGACATGTCCAGGTTATGCCCTTTGGTAAATTATTATCGATAAATATTCATGATTGAAGGTTTTACAGTAAGATTTAAAAATTCAGATCTAAATTACTATGTATTTATTAATTCAGTATTATTTGCGTAACATAATCTATACAACTTAATATATTAAGCTGAAAGTTTGTTTGTTTACTTGAACGCGCTAATCTCAGGAACTACTGGTCCGATTTGAAAAATTATTTTAGAACACTAAAATAATTTAACTAAGTAACTAACGAAACTAAACTAAACTAAAGAATTATAACCATTTTAATCATCAATATAGCCCTCTAAGTTCATGTAGCTCGACAGAATGAATATTTCAGAAATAATTAATTAATTCTTTAGATAAATACGCGTTACGGTCGCGGATCGTATTTGGTCCACATACAGCTTCACACTGACCGGCAAATTGCAAAAAACATAAAAATATTTGAATTTCGCGGGCTACCCTGGAGCATTCACCTTAAGGAACTACTGGTCCGATTTGAAAACATTCTTTTAGTGTTTGATAGTCTATTTATCGAGGAAGGCTATAGGTTATAGATCATCACGCTAAGACCAATAGGAGCAAAGCAGTAACGAAAATTGTGACGCAAACGAAGTTGCGCGGGTCAACTAGTTCTCAATAAAACAGTACTCAATCGTAGGTTCCGCTTTGCCATCTTTAACGAGAAGTACTAAAAATGCTTTTGACGTCCCATTATTTTCCTTAATTACTTTAATAAGTGTGAACAATAACTATACGCCGCTTTAATAACGTATTTGCGTATAAATGTGAGGTATTTTATTTAATAAATCTTGACCATTAAATCGTATTTATTTGACACGACACTTATTTCGTAACCAAGGTCATTAAGGTACGCCGTTGTAACGTCCATCTGGTTCAATTTCAAACCTTCTTCCATGGCTATTCCAACATCAGATCTTATCGATCTCAGTTTAGCTAGCGTAAGTTTCATTGTAGTCAACGCCTGGTTGCTGAGTGAAACCCTGTGCTACAAGTCTGGCTTTCTTTGTGATACTGTTTTGTCAGATAATATTTTGTTTCTTAGAACCATTTTGTAGTCCATTTCTTTCGTATCTTTGTTTTTCTTTTCTACTTTTCAGTTTCTATTCTTAACATGTACTCTAATCTCGGCTTTAATAGCATCATGCCAGTATTCATCATCTTCATTCTCATCGGATATGAAGGATATCACCGAAAGTAGGTGCTTTGTTCAGGCTGGTTCAGTATAAAATCTTTGGTCCACGCGGGCGGACGCCTTTCTCTTTGTGGCCTCCCATTCTCAGGTATTTCTATAATTTCTGATGCGTCATCGAAAGATTCTATTTCTTCTACCGAAGAAACTTTATCTTCTTGCTCTATTCATTCATTTAAATTTCTATTTGTTGGACGCTTTTATTCTTTTTATAATTGTTTTTGATTTTGTTCCCTTTTTCAGGTATCCGAAAGTGTTTCTTTTCGTTAATAAGTTTATCATATTTCTGACTATCTTCTTTGTAGTACATCTTGTCTATGACTTTTATGTCCCTGCTTATCATTATATCATCATCTTCGGGTATGTACACTCTGTAAGCCTTTGAGGTCATTGACTACCCCATGAATACGCCTTCTTTACATTCTGGGGCAGTCGTCCCCGTTTGTTCTTTTTCAAAACAAAAGTCTTTCTGCTATACACATAAAGATGATGTCCACATGGAATTCGGCCTAGCCATTTCTTAAAGGAGTTTCGCAATTCAGTGCTTTGGAAGGACGATTATAAGGTAGTTTGCGGTTGCTACCGCCCAGAGCTTTTTAGGTGCCTTGGCCTCGATTAAAAGACATCTGGCCTTGTCCAGCAAGGATCTGTTATTCCTCTTGCTTATCCTATTTTGTTGAGGGGTGTAAACTGTGGTCAAACTTCTTTGAACGCCATGCGATTTTAGAAAATTATCAAATTCCTTGTTGGGGTATTCTGTGCCATTGTCGGTCTGCAGGTTCTTTATCTTCTTATTATGGTAAGTCTCAACTTCATTTTTGTACTGTTTGATAACGTTAAATACGTCACTCTTTCTTTTAATAAAATAGACGTGACAATAGCGACTATAGTCATCAATGAAAGTAACTTTGATCCCGCTGGTGTATCACATTCAAAAGGTCCACAAACGTCGCTATGGATTATTTCCAGGTTATCAGTTGTGTACAGATCATCGTGTCTTATGAACCCGGTAACCTGGACAATTTGCCTTTGATGCAAGTTTCACATGTTTCCATGTCTTCCTCATTTAAGTTTAAGCCATACATGAGGTTATCTTTAGCCATCTTCTTTAAATCTCTTCCGTTTATGTGGCCGAGTTTTTTCATAATGTTAATTCCATAATGTCACTATCGTTTTTGGCGTGTAGTTTTCAGTTTCTTTTTGTACAAATTCAAAGTGGTAAAGCCCATTTCTCTTTCGAGCAGTCAGAGACTTTTCGCCGGCTTTTTCTATGACGTAGGCTTCCTCTTTTTCAAAAATAACCTTATTTCCTTTGTCCGTAATCTTGGCGACGGATAAAAGATATACTGAAATATCGGGAACAAGGTTTCATTGAAATGGTAGCCATGTTTATTGGTACTAATTGCTCTCTCTTTTCTTTGAAATCTACTAGTCCATTTTTCTGATGCCATTTTCAGGGGTCATATTAGATAACATCAATTTGTCACCGCATACTTGTGATGAGCAGCCGCTGTATAGACACCAGAATTTTTTAACAGCATCTGAATTTACAGTGCTCAGACAAACGTTATAACTGTGTTTGTTTCCGTTTTCTTTTTTATTGGACGTTTTCTTCTTGCCCCAACATGTCTCAATAGTGTGGCCTTTCTTTTTACAGCGCTTGCATTATAGCCTAGTTCTGTTTTTCTTGATATGGTATGTTTCTGAGCTTTCAGGCATTCATTTCCACTCCTTGCTCAGTATTCTTCTAGAATCTTTACTTTTAGATCTTCAGGATTAGGGAGTCTCGAGATTCGATAGCTATTCTAAAAGTTCTCAAAAGTTGATGGCAAACTGTAGAGAAGCTTTATGTTTAGCAGTTTACCTTAATATCCATATCTGAGAGTTTGTCCACGATATCCATGAAGTTATTTATGTGGCCATGTATATCTATCTTCTCCTGTGGTAATTCGCTTTAGAACCAACTGTTTTAATAATGTAGCTTTTCTTGCAAGCCCGGTGCATTGTTAAGTAGCTTTTAACTTGTCCCATATGGCTTTAGATGTCGCGCAGAATTTAATTTGTTTTAATTCAGACGGTGACCATAAATCTGGGATTTCAGCTCTTGCCTTCAAGTCCTCTTTGTTGAACGCTGATCTCGCAGCCGCATCCGTTGCTGGTGGTAACGTTTTCTCGCCGCTTACGATATCCCAATAGTCATTAATCAGGACCGCTTGTGCTTGCAAACAGCACGTATCATAGTTTGTCTTTGTTAAAAGTTCTATATAGCGTTAACTCGTGGTTGATACTATTTTTCATATTTGCAAAATGCAACCATGCTCTGCTACCAATTTGTGAGGTATTTTATTTAATAAAATATATCTTGGCCATTAAATCTTTTTTATTTGACACGACAGTTATTTCGAAACCAAGATCCAAAACTACATAACTTGACATGCAGTATCTATTGGTACTGGATGGCCGATACTCACAATAAAATACGACAGTATTAGTAAAATATTTTTGTGTACAAATCAAACGTGTTTTTCTTTGCATACCCACTTCCTAACATGAAGCCCATATAGAAAAAGTACTCTGTGCATGAAGCTATTTTACTTTTTTGACATTTGACATGACATTGACGTGACATGTTACCAATTATTTTTGGCTTGCTTTGCTCACATTGCAGTTCCAAGCCTATATAAAATGTACTCTGTGGTTCCAAGTTGCGTGTATATGTTCCTTGCCTTACTGTGCGATTATTTTGTGTTATTGATATTTTCTATTAACGACCATTGCTATTCTACACGGACTGACATCACCTAGACACGATTACTGATTACTGTTGCTATTCATAGGATTCTGTTTTTCCTTTCGATTTGGATATTACGATGAGGCGCATCAAATTGTAGCATCGCTGTGCTGCGTATTCGCAGACATATCGTTTCAAAGCTGGCCTTTTTTTGGCCTTACCCCTGTAAGTGAGACTTTCTCGATAGTTAGCAAATCAGGTACGCATCCTTACTGCGACAGTCGTGTAAACCATTCAGTAAAGGCAGTGCATTGGGCCTACATTGATATTTGTTATTGTTCCATGCTCCCCTTGGAGGGATACGCTTGTCACAATTGTTATAATTTATTAAATAACGAAGCTGCTGACAATGAGGGATTACTAGGTCATACAATGGTCTGCCGTGCACGTGGTATCTCAGTTGGACTCAGCAATCCAAGCAGCTGACATTTCTGTACTGTTGCAGTGGACAACCCTTTAGTATCTATTCATATTCCAAATGAAAATAGTTATCAGGTGAATTATTTATTTTTTATTTAAATAGGTAATCTTTGAAAGAAAATGGCAAAATGAATTGGACAGATCCGTCAAAACTGGAATGACAAGCAACGGCAACGTCTCGAAGGATTTAGGAGAGGTGAACCAATAGTACCTAACACCACCCCACATTTCGTAAGTCATGTCATGTCATGTAATAAAATGTAATAATTTTCAGAATATGGCAACAATTTATACATGCAAGCCTGTTGGGTTCGAGCAAATCGACACCTGGTTCATGACTCATCAATGGACTTACAAGAGGATGTCGTTCCATCCGTGGAAAATGGATCACCAACACCGCCGTCACAATAGTCTCTTCCACCAACACCGCCTCTACCACTGGCTGTCCCAACAACATCGCCGCCGCTACCACTACCACCTCCATTACCAGAATCAGAACCAGATCCTAGTACCAATTTTATTGAAACTTTTTGGTCCCCAATCGAACAGTCGGCTGTTGCTGTCATATCATGACGCCAGTATGGTATCAAGTTTGGTTGGGCAAGGCATCATAATAACGTGCTAGCGCCAGCGTCATTTTAGACATTTTTTTGGTGTCTCAGAAGATGTTAAATTTTTTTTTACATTTTATTTAAGTGTGTATCTACTACAATAAACTATTTTGTTTTGAAATATACATATATATAGTTTTATTTACTATAATCCCAATTCAGTACCAAAAAGTACCAAAAAGTAGCTAAATAAAAATAAAATGAGTACCTATTGGAGTTAGAAACCAAAATATAAAAATACCAGTGTTATTTGCATTTATATGTAGATACAATAGATAATAAGAATGCTTTGTGAATAAATAAAAAAAAATGGTATTCACTTATTTGACAGATATACAACAGGTGCTTTATATTTTTGCTACACGAAATAGAAACATCCAAAGAAACTGCATAATATGATTTCGGAACAACAAAATATTAAATGTTTCAATAACCTTACAAAGGTAAACCACCAATTAGTACCTATATTTGCTCGCAGATGGCATAAATACTAAAAAAAACTAATAAAATCCCCAGCATATTAACCTTACTCACACATATTCAGCATTTTTCAGCTTATGCCCATAGAAAACGATATTGCATGGAGATGCGTACGCATCCATTCTGCTTTCCGCGTCTATTTAGTTTTTGTGGCAAACAAGTTTATAATCAAGACAAATGTGTTACTATCATGTGAGTGCTATAGATAGAGTTCAGCGCTGTTCTGCCGCGTTCAGCGCCGTTCCACCGCAATCAGCGTCGTTTTGAAGCATCAGTAGGCTTGAAGCATTCTTAGATTTCTTCACAACATTTCGCTCGTCCTGAGTGATGGGCAGCTATAGATATACCTTCCGTACCTCGCAGTAATGGTTGTTTATCTCTGTAACATAGTAAGGTACCTACTATAAAGGTTTTACAAATTGGAAAGTACCTAATAACAGTTTGGTATGCAATGATACTCACTTGAGTATCCACAGAAAATCCATAAGGCGGTTGTCTTTGCAGAGATGGCCTGAATTTCATCCACAAGCTTGACAGTGCCAGTTTCGACATGCGCCGGTCAGAGCTGGCACCGCCAACCATTTAAAATTAATGAACAACAAGCTTCCATCTGCTTGCTTTGTGTAACTGTTACCAGAATGGACCAGCGGTAAGCGCTGGTCCATTCTGGTAACAATTTCAGCTCGGCGCCGGCTACCAGCTTTCTTTCTGTATACGGCCTAAGCGAACTTCGACGCGAGTTTGTAGACCAAAGACCATCATCATCTTCCTGCCCTTATCCCATTTTACTTGCGGTCGGTACAACACGCTGTTTTTTTCTTCCATATTCTGTTCTATCAGTCGTCACTATATCACTAACTCCCTTTTCATTCATATCACTCCTCACACATTCCATCCATCTTTTTTTGGCCTCTCCTTCTCCATCCATCGACATTTATGTTAATAACTCTTCTAGTTACATGCGTTTCATCCCTCTTCTTCACATGACCATACCAAGACAAGCGATTCCGTTTTAACTTTTCCGTCACTGGCGCCACCAAAGACCAGACTATAAAATAATAATCATACTACAATCTGTCAGTTTTTATTTTCACCTTTATCGCTAAATCATTAGGTTCAAAGCTGATTGGGAAAATTTTACAGTTTCGAGTAGTTTGAATTGCTGGCTCGATATATTATCGCTGGCTGTGCGGAACCGTCACGGGCGGCGGTCGGCGGTACGTTAAATAGTTTCGCAAAAAGCTTCGCAACTCAAAGATGCGACAATATCCGCTTATGTTTGAATCGTAGGAGTCTCGCATACCCACTTGTCTTTCGCTTCCGCTTTGGCTAGCTAATAGGTATCACGAAAGTCTGAACAAGAACTTAATTTATGGTAATAGGTTTCTACAAGAACCCAAACTGTTTGTATTGACTCTTACACACTAAATAACGTAATTTAATCAAATACGCAAAAGTACCTTAAGTGATTATTACCTATAACATCTGCGTGCTAGACCGATTCCACCTTAGATGCCTTAGGAGAATTCTGAAGATCATAATTATTATGAATTACAACGCGGCGGCGGTGTCTTGAGCTTGATGCCAGGCGTGACGTGAAAGCCCGACCATCTGCGGCAATTAACTATAATTTCATAGATGATGTGCTCAGGTGCCCGCAATGTGCGCGAGCGACAACTACAGCGGAGTTGAAACAATCGCTTAGGCCGAAATCGGTCGGTCGGTCTTTGAACAGTTAATAATAACTAGGTACCTTACTTCACGACGACTTTACCGCATTTTTACATACAACATCATCATCATCTGCTTAGCCTTTTCCCAACTATATTAGTGTCGGCATCCAGTCAAGCTGGATTTAGCTGAATACCAGTATTTTACGAGGAGCGGCTGCCTACCAGACCTTCACAACCCATGAACTGGGTAACACGGTACTTCATGATAAGACTGGAGTCAGATTTACTACTTCTGACTATCCGTAACGACTGTCAAAGATCTTCAAATGACAACGGCTTAACGTGCTTTCCGAAGCACAGAAGAAACTCGGTATGTTAAGATGATCACCCATCCACAGACCAACCTTGGCAACCGTTGCTTAACCTTGAAGATCGACCCGTGCGGCTGTTATTATTTAGCCACGAGCTCCTCCTCCTTTACATACTCGTCGTATAAATGAAAAAAACTCCAAGAAGAGCACCAACAATTATCATTGTTAAGAGCAACATCCCAGCAGTCACTATAGCTGATTCAAACTTATCCATGAAGATTTCAAAATAAATAGGTAAAGCGAAATATAAAATTGTACGCCTTTAGCGTAGATAACAGTCAGCCGTTTGCCACAGAGTATAATAATCGCTGCGTTCGGATTCTTGAAGAATTTTAACTATTTTAATAAACCGGTCAAGAGCGTGTCAGTCAGAGCCACTGAACTAAAATATACTTTTAATAAATAATAACACAACACTGATTAAAAGTTAAAAAACAACTAAATAAATTAGATACTCGTAATCTTAGACTCGTAATAGAAAACCTGTTGAGTTAAAATACGAGTAGCATGTTTCCATCATGGTGTTATTTAATTTTGTGACTTTGTGACGGTCGTGATGACAGAAGTCTACTGTCGACTCACAAGCCACGCTATCCTGCATTCTAATCGGTCAATCGAAATAGTCTGATGCAGTTGACAGCAGAGGTTGAAAAAAATTTTAATTATACTAGCCGGGTGGCATCGCTCTCGAGTACTGGCTACCCTACCTACCCTACTTACCCTACCTACCCTACCTACCCTACCTACCCTACCTACCCTACCTACTTACTTATATGAATGGTACAGGCTCCTAGCATAGTCTTTGTGAAACACTATGTCGCTAAATGAAAATTACCACAACCTAAATAACTAGCGTGTATGTCAAGGTATTTTTTTTATAAATACCTACAATTATCTATAATAATTATTAGTATGCTAATAAACAGACTGCGTAAGCCCGAGACGCGTGCTCAAAATTTAATTTAATATAATATGAACGAACATTGTTGTCAACAGAAAAGGTTCACATTTTCTTATTCTACATTACAATATTCATGTAACTGGAATCGAACCAGTACTAGTGACAAAAATCAACACACGATCAAAATCGTTTTAATTTTGAGGGTAGTTGTGAAACATAAATAAATCGAAAATATCGAATTTTTACTTTTGGTCAGTCTATTTTGAGTTTTAATTTTGAAGGTAGTTATGGAAAAAAATAAATCTAGATCATCGAAGTTCAAATCTGGGTCGGTCGATTTTGATCTTCGATCATTTTGCCTATGGCAACAAGATTTTTCTGACTTAGCCTTTTATGCAATAATCACATTCTACGGCCACCATTTTTTTTTCTGAACCACCCATCTTATGGTAATATCACATTCTACTGTCTTTTGATCGTCTGATTTAATAAAGTAGATTTTTTCTTACTGTTACGGGTAAGGTGACCAGGTTTCTAACTTTGGAAAAATGTCGGTAAATGGCCAGATGGATGGGGTTCCCTACGTGTATTCGAAAGTTGTTAATTCGATTTTTATTATATCGAACACGGTATGTCGATAATTCAGTTGTACGATGTTTTATTACATCGATGCTTTATTAGTGCGATGTAACGTTTGTGCGAAACACCCTACAGCGATTGCTCATTAGTTCGACAGTATGTCGGTTCGAAACGCCTGTTTTCCGTGACATTTTATTAATAATCTCATTTTGCATTATAGACGTAAAGGAAATACATTATAAATACCATACATATCTTCACGTCTTTTTTCCTAAAATGAGGAAGACAGGTAACTAATTCAACACGTTTAGCTGTGGCATGGGCCAAAGATAACGTAGACAATATCAGTGACCGGTTGCTAGCCAATCGCCTGATACCCTCAAAAGCCAAAACCGTAATGACGGTTACTTTATCTTTGGCCCATGCCACAGCTAAACGTGTTGAATTAGTTGCCTGTCTTCCTCATTTTAGGAAAAAAGACGTAAAGATATGTATGGTATTTATAATGTATTTCCTTTACGTCTATAATGCAAAATAAGATTATTAATAAAATGTCACGGAAAACAGTGGGCGGTTCGAACCGACATACTGTCGAACTAATGAGCAATCGCTGTAGGGTGTTTCGCACAAACGTTACATCGCACTAATAAAGCATCGATGTAATAAAACATCGTACAACTGAATTATCGACATACCGTGGTCGATATAATAAAAATCGAATTAACAACTTTCGAATACACGTAGGGAACCCGATGGATGGGGTTGCTGAAAGCCGCAGAATTTTGTTAGAAGTACTTCTGTCAGCACCTTCCGTCACTACATCCTGTCAACACCTGCAGTCAGTACCCACCGTCAGCACCCACTGTCAGTACAAACTGCCAGCACAAACCGTCAGTAAAAACGGTCAGTACAAACAGACAGCACGAACTGTCAGCAGAGACTTTCAGTACAAACAGTCAGTACAAACTGTCAGTACAAACCGTCAGTACAAACTGTCTGCACCTACTGTCACCTTCCAGTAGGTCACGTTTACGAAAAGTTTTTAAGACACTAGTCAGGCGTATTACGCAACAATTAACATTTCACAAAAGCAAGGCAGATACCAGTAATAAGAATGTCATACCTGAGCATCCATGTCTTCGGGCCGCACTTACTTGAACAGCATCCATCCCGTGGTTGCGTAGTTCGCGTAGCTGCCCGCTCCGACGTGTAGCCCGCCTGCTCCGACGAGTAATCACGCCACCTCTGGACGTCGCGCGTCGTCAGCATACTGGAACTCTTCGCCGAAAGTGTGGATCAGGTCTTGCCTCACTTGCTCCCAAGGTCCAGGTTTTCATTCCTCCCTTCAGTAGCAGTATCGCCTTCATGCGGAGATATGCTAATAGTTGATGGTTAATAGTTAATGGTTTCGTCAACATTGGCTCATCAGTCTCTGATGTCGTAAGAGCGCACATCGATATCGAATGGCGGTAGGTAGAAATTGTCATGTTGTGAAGGCTCCGCGGTGGCAGACAGCGTTGTAGTCAGGGCGCTTGATGTGGCTTGCTTCGTGATGGACGTCACCAGACTCATCACTTGTCCGTCGAGAAAGTTTGCATTATTGATATAATTTATTTATTTATTTTTTTGCTGACCCGTGCGGCTTCGCTCCTGTTATCTGGCTACTCTACCTACCCTACCTACCCTACCTACCCTACCTACCCTACCTACCCTACCTACCCTACTTACCCTACCCACCCTACCTACCCTACCTACCCTACCTACCCTACCTACCCTACCTACCCTACCTACCCTACCTACCCTACCTACCCTACCTACCCTACCTACCCTACCTACCCTACCTACCCTACCTACCCTACCTACCCTACCTACCCTACCTACCCTACCTACCCTACCTACCCTACCTACCCTACCTACCCTACCTACCCTACCTACCCTACCTACCCTACCTACCCTACCTACCCTACCTACCCTACCTACCCTACCTACCCTACCTACCCTACCTACCCTACCTACCCTACCTACCCTACCTACCCTACCTACCCTACCTACCCTACCTACCCTACCTACCCTACCTACCCTACCTACCCTACCTACCCTACCTACCCTACCTACCCTACCTACCCTACCTACCCTACCTACCCTACCTACCCTACCTACCCTACCTACCCTACCTACCCTACCTACCCTACCTACCCTACCTACCCTACCTACCCTACCTACCCTACCTACCCTACGGGATAAACAGTATCCTATGTCCGTCTCCTAAGCTACCTACCCACCAATTTTCAGCCATATCGGTACAGCCGTTCTTGAGTTATAAATAGTGTAACTAACACGACTTTAGTTTAGTTAGTTTAGTGGGAAATTGTTATAAAAACCTCAACTTAATACAACTTTGCATGACTTTGCAGCTACTTATGCGTCTAACCATAGCAATGTTTATCATCACGCTATACTTTCAAGGAGCTGAGTAGTGAAAAACCATGACATAAATAAGATCGGCTATTTCAATCATTTTTCAATAGCTCTTATAGACCATCGGTTTAGAGACTGCTTTTCTAACGACTTGGTGTGGGTTCGAATACAAACAGTTATGATTATTTTGAATTTCGAACATATTCTTAAATTTTTAATTTCCTTTCTTTTTTATTTTTACTAATATTTTTATACATTGATAACATGTTATTATTGTATTTTGTATTTTTTTTTTGGCATTTATCTATGCCAAAATAAATAATGGCCCACATGATAATTAACAGAACGCATCACGTTCAAAAGTACAAAACCATTGTAGATAACTTTTACACATGAACCGGAAAGGAATTGGGGCAATTTATATGAAATCAACATTACATAATACAGATACCCATAATGCCATCTATTGACCTCAAGACAGCATGAGAATTACATCAAAACATATTTTTTAGTTATTAGTGGTACTTTTAAGACATCTGAAAAAAAGGGATTCTTTTAATACCTTAAAAATATCATTCTGAATGAAATCCATTAATAAAAATAAAACAAACTCAGAACTAATATATTATATAGATATATTTATGCTTTATTGTACACCTAAGAAGAAAAAAACAAAGAATACCTTAAACTAAAACAATTAACTAGTCTCTTAAAAACAGGCAGTGATTGCGCGCGCTTAATTGACACAGGCAGAGCTTTCCGTAAACGAGCGGCTAGATTGGCGGCGGTAAGATTTGATTGTTATATTAACCAAAAGTATTTTAAATGAAATTAGGTCAGATGATCATTATTTCCATCGTATTTCACCCCAAAATAATAATATGTGCAATATTTAAGATCGATAAATGAATAGTATTTTTTTTTAATTGTACTCGATTTAATTTTATTTGGTAAGCAAAATTTTCCACTGAGCTATCCTAACATAATTGTTCGAAAGTCCAGCAAATCAGAGAGCATTATTTTTTAAACTACATTTTAGATATTTTGTGAAAAATGGTTTTCCTATATCTCAATACCTGCAAGACCAATTCAAATGCATTTACATTTTAATCGTAGGAAAATTTTATCTTCTTTGTCGTGTAGTCCACTGATTTACTTTTTATGTAGAATTCACCGTTTAGCCAAGCCAAAGTCTGAAAACGACTGAAAATTTTGAAGTTTTCCGATCACCACGCATTTAGCACAAGTCTTACGAGGTTGAAAAAAAATATCAAGTCCGTGTGATGACGGACCACCAACCCTTGAAGTAGCTGTTTTCCCTCAAGTCACCAAGTGGCAGGTTGGTTCGCTGGGCCTTGAAGGTGTAAGCTTTTGACTTACGCATTGACTATACACCAGGTAAGGCCAATGTACAAGCCGATCCTCTTAGTCGACCAGTGACTGAGGATGGTGGGTCACCGGGATGTGATATATGTCCAGTGGTCGTGGACTTCCCGCGCTGGGATGCCACTTCGACCCGAGAGGCTCAGTTGGCTGATCCGGAAGTTGCCAAGATCATCCAGGACTTAGAAGGTAAGGATGAACTTGCTGTTACACGCTGGACTGAGAGATATCTTGAATCAAGGTGTTCTGTATAGGTATGTACAGACTCCGAGGAGCCTAAGCTCGTCATTCCAGAAAGCCTGCGAAGTAAAGTCATATTAGAGTGCCATGACTCACCCACGGCCGCTCATGGTGGTATCGATAGAACATTGCATCGTATCTCGCAACGGTTCTACTTCCCTGGTATGAGACGGTTTGTAACTCAATATCTTAACTTTTGTAGAATGTCAGCGGTACAACATCCAACATCAAGCCAGCTGGACTGCTGCAGACTCCAGTCTCAGCTCAGAGAATTTTTCGTACTAATTTTTTTTATTTCACAGGTTTTGAATGTGGCTCTGGACACCCGAGCACAAGGTATTCTTTCCATCCGCATGAGAGGAATCGGCATCCGCGTAAGTATAAGTTTACCGGTTTTCATATCTGCGGTCCACGGCACTGAAAAATTACCTCGACATGTTATGCCTACCTAACATAGAACATAAATTGGTTGCATCCTTGCATCCCGACAACAGAGAGTAGATCTATTTATTCAATTGGATGCACTGGCGTTTTGCGCACATACAAGCGCACTGGTAACTCAAATAAAACTAGGTAATCTTGAAGATTACACAACATCATTCAACATAAAATTCCCTAAAAGTTAACCAGGCGCAATTCAAGTCCGCACCGCAGTTTCGTATTGTATAGTAATACTAGTTGACCCGCGCAACTACGTTTGCGTCACAACTGCTCCGCTCCTACTGGTCCTTAGCTTGATGATATATAGCCTACCGATAATTGCTTTATCGATAAATGGGCTACCTAACACTGAAAGAATTTTTCAAATCGGATCAGAAGTTCCTGAGATGAGCGCGTTCAAGTAAACAAGCAATCAAACTCTTCAGCTTTATATATTAGTATAGATTAGCTGACCCGGCAAACGGTGTTTTGGCAAAAAAAAAATAGCCTACGACCTATTCTCAGACCTACAAATATCTAGATATATTTGGTATACCAAGATATATTTATATAGACCTAAATAAAAAAAAAACATAAGAATCGGTTGAGCCATTTCGGAGGAGCTCGATAACAAACACTGTGACTCGAGATTTTTAAATATTTGAGATATCTACTTACAACAAGTTTCAAGTGTGAAATAATTTTTTATACTATTTATTTTTTGATGGATGATCAGGTACCTATTAGTATCGTTGAGCACTTGAATCTGTTCCTGGAGATTGTTTCCAAATGGGGCGACGCCAACTTGCTCAAATTCAATGCTGCAAAAGGCCAGGCGTCTTTTCCAGCCAAAAGTTTTCACCTTGCTTCATCTTTCAAAGATGTAACTGCCAATAATCGATCTTGAGCTTTTCGATGTTAAGGTAACATCCACCCTCAATTTTGGCCCATATATCCCAAGAGACCTAGGCTCAATTGGCTGCGAAAAGTTGGGGATCCTAGCACTCCTAGCTGAGACGGTACTTCACGCCGGAACGACTGCGGTCAATGGATACGATTAAGGGCCCCATGAAAAAAAGACTTCAAAATCACCTACAAACCAACCAAATTCGGGACCCAGCATGTGGGAGTAGAAGGGTAGGTACACCTCAAGGACATTGACCTTGCCCTCAGGGACGTTGACCTTGAGGTCAAGGTTAACGTATGTTTTTCATGGTAATAAGAATTTGCCGCCCTTATGCACCGGCAGCGTAATTCTCAAAATGTTGGTAATTATCAACTACTTATGAAAACTTAAAATTTTTAATATTACCCATACCTACAAAAAAGTTAACAGGCATAAATAATAATAATAATAGGTTAATATCTAAATTGCGTTAGAATTTTTTTTTTAATATTTACCTGTGACGGGTTTGCTCTTGACTCTAGTCTAGGTCAGAGATGACAGAGACAAAGTCTACGATGGAGCGAAGAAGGAGCCTGTTCAGTCTAACTTTGAAGAGATTAAGGTTGTAAGCGATTGGAAACACAGACGCAGGCAGAGAGTTCTACTCCTTAGCTATGCGCATTATAAAAGACGTTTGAAAACGTATAGTGAGAATTGGTAGAATAGCAACAAGTTAGGGATGGTAAGGGCCATAGGCGTATATAGGGAGGGGGGCGGGTGGGCCGTGCCCACCCCAGAGTGGTCTGAGGCCCACCCCAGGATGTTCTTAGACCGGTTTGAACATTAATTAACTTCACAAAATCATCATCAATGATAAAACAGTACCACCGAGAAACCTACAAACATATTTTTACCTACATAAAACATAGACCATACATTTAAAACGTCTTAGGTACCTAGTAATAAATAGCAATACTTACTTCAGTTTCAGCATAAATCACATCTCTTCAAACATCGGAAAATTTCCCAAAAAGTTAGAAAATGTATTTTTAAGCATTTCTGCTTCTTTTTCGTCCTGGCCGGGACGGGCAGGCCGCAAGACAGGCGTTAGATGGGCTAGGAGGCCAACTCAGCGTATACCCCGGCTCTTACTGAATGCTGATACTTACAACTTACATTATTAAGTTAATAAATTATCCAGGGTGCAATAAATAATTTTCGAGCTCGCTTCGCTCGGTTTTGCATTCCACACTTAAGTGCTTGAACTTTTGTGCATTTTGCATAAAAATAAGATCTATTTAAGTATAAAAAATTAAACATAATGAGATGGAGTGCAGCACGTTCAAGCTCGCTTCGCTCGCTCTTGAATTATACAATCTCTGAGTTTCCTGTATGAGGCAAAAAGTTACTTCTATTTAGATATTAATGACAGAAAATCTACAGAATTTTTTTGTACCCTTTATCGGATAGGTTTGATTTTTATGAGTCAATAAGTTGTTTCTATTTTGATTTTAATGGCAATTTATATATTTTACCTCATACAGGAAAGGTTGGGAACTCAGAGATTTTAAAATCCAACAGAGAGCGCAGCAACCTTGAAAAAATCCCTAGATACGCCAATGGTAAGGGCTAGTCGCAAAATGACAACAGGTAGCAAAATGTCCCTTTCTCAGAATTTCCCTTCAACAAAAATTCATACTGTACCAGCATGCATCTACCCATTTTACTGATTAAACTACAGTACCCTTCTGTGTTGTACATCTACTGGCTTTTGACCAGTTTTTACACTGATGAAAGGAATTAATGCCCGTGTGAGGAAAGGGACATTCTGCGAAAGGGACATTTTGCGAAAGGGAAATTATGATAGAGGGACATTTTGATACCTGTAGTCATTTTGCGACTGAGCTAGTAAGGGCTCAGTCAGACGCCTTTCAGTTTTGTTTCGTTATCCCTCGTAGTTTCGGATTTTTCCATGAAGGTACACCTAAAAAAATCACTCTGTATACTAAAATAAATAATGGAAATCGAAGTTTGTCAGATTTGCTGTCTCTCAAAACATCAATTTACACAAATAATATCAAAAAATTAAACCCTTATTAACCCAAATACAAAACACAAAAAATAAATGTCTTGATTACGAAAAAAATCCGAGTTTCTTCTTTAGGGAATGTTATTGTCATATTTATTTTAATAATAAAAAATTATACATAGTACTTAATTGATAATTATTTTTTTAATTATTGTCTTTCGCGCCTAACATCATTACGAGTTCTGTTTGGGCGCTTAGTTTATGTCAATGAAGAATTAATTTAAAAATCTGTTCAGCGCATAATTTAGCTTTACATTCTTGTCTTCAAAATGCGCTGATTAATTTTTTTTTTCAAATTCTCTGTTTTCATCTGTCAATAAACGGTTTTTTTTTTTTCGTAATAACTATTAGTCTTAAATATGTAATAATTAGATTATTTCAATGCCAAGAGGATAAGCCAAGCAAATATTAAAAAAAATGACACCTAAAGCACCATATACTAAAACAAACAATAATCTTGTATCTTGACTTGGCTCGCGAGGTTGTCGACATGTGGGAAGTGAACACAGCAGTCATTGTGCCGAAAGTCGTGACGGCCAATGGCATAATTGCCAAGAGCCTCGACCAACATCTCAAGAGGCTCTCGTTGGGCAGCTGGATCAAGGGCTTGATCCAGAAAGCAATTCTCCTGGACACGGCGCGTATAGTGAGGAGGTTCCTCTCTCTGGAGCCCTGACCACCGGTAGCTTGGACCCTATTCCCGATACCGGTAGGCTACTATTTTTTTATATTTTAAATGTTTTTTGTTATATAAATATTTAAAAATGTAAATTTTATGTATATGAATGATAACCTCAAAAGACTATGTAGGTACCTAAACCAGAATCGACAGAGAAATTCCTGAGTGGCTACCGCATTGTCGGAGTCTACCTGTCATGTATTCCTGAGTCACAAAACTCGTGCAGGAAGTTGAATGCTCAGTGAGCTCGGCGTCCTTCACTAGGAAAGCAGTCAGGAAAACTAACCCCGCCTGGGTTAGTTTTCCTGTGAGTGACTAGTACCGGTACCAGATTCCATACATTGTGCCCATCCTCCCTTATTCAAATATAGGGAAACTATTTCCCACCCGGCAATGATCTACATTTTGGTATTTAAAATTTAATCGATAATCGTTACTTGAAATTATTTCGATCCTTGAAAACCCACAAAAAAAATCATAAATACTATGTTTTTTTTAATATATAATTTTACATACATTAAAACTACTTCTAAATGTAAGCTAAATCCATTTTAACATCTTTGATACGTCTTGCACAGCGCTGCATTTGTTTAAGGGTTAACTAGGTCCATTGGTTGAATAATTATGTATTTATTTAATTAACGAATATCTTCTGAAGTATAGCTCACAGAACGTCTAACTTTTATATTTGTAAGATACATGATAGCAGTGACCGACCGAAATTTCGGTTTCGGTTTCGCCCAGTTTCGGCCAAAGAGCTAGTTTCGGTTTCGGCCACAATATAGCCGAAAATTTCGGCCCCGCCGAAACTCGACTGTTCGTGAATTTTCGTGTGTCGTTCAAACTTCGCAGCGAACTCGTGCCCGCGGCCCCGGCTCAGTTCGCCGCCGTCCATTTAATCGTAAATAAACATGCGATATTTCTATTTTTGCTTTCATTTTGAAGAACTCCGTCTAAAATAGACCGCCACATAAATAAAAATGAAAACGCTTCAATTTATTGCTAAAATTGCGTTTTTAAACAGACAGATTAAATTTTCGCGCCAAAACGGACGATGACGTCACTCATGTCTATCACTGGTCAAGAACTGCCATAATAGGGAACATGCAATATTTCCATTTTTGCTTTAATTTTAAAGAACTCCATCTAGAATAGACCAACACATAAATAAAAAATGAAAATGCTTTAATTTATTGCCAAAATTGCGTTTCTAAACCGACAGTTTAAAGGTTCGCGCGAATACGGACGATGACGTCACTCGTGTCTATCACTGGTCAAGAACTGTCCCAACTCAAAGACATAAGGTTGCCTTTTCGTTGGCATAACAGCAGATACGTCACTAAACGACGATTGTGATTTTTAAATATGTTCCGTTTCACGTTACTTTAATTCATTATTTTTGGTATAAATCGATATAACCAAAATAAAAACTTTGTAATGGCATTTATTTTATACTTTTTATCATTTTACTGACAACATTCTCATAAATTCTGTATTTGCATCTTCCCGATTCAAAGTCATAGAGCAAGATCCCAGTGCTTCCTGAACTTACTTATTTTCTCAGTAACAAAATGTGTGGAATAGAATAGTGTTATTATGTAGGTACGAGTACTTTGAACATTTGCTTACCTGCTAGTTTGAGTTAAGGTGGATGCTCCAGGATAGCCCGCGAAATTCAAATATTTTTATGTTTTTTGCAATTTGCCGGTCAGTGTGAAGCTGTACTTATGTGGACCAAATGCGATCCGCGACCGTAAATATTTCAGAAATAATCATTCTTTCGGACTACATGAACTTAGAGGGCTATATTGATGATTAAAATGGTTATAATTCTTTAGATAAATACGCGTTACGGTCGCGGAACGCATTTGGTCCACATACAGCTTCACACTGACCGGCAAATTGCAAAAAACATAAAGATATTTGAATTTCGCGGGCTACCCTGGAGCATCCACCTTAACTAAAGATTTATAAGTGGCCTCCAAGTATCGTAGTCGTGAATCACTGTCCTCGATTAACGTCATTTCCGCAATCAACACGAAATATTCAAGCGATAATATTGTAGCCCCCAAATTACAATCTATACTAATCTAGGTATACTAATATATAAAGCTGAAGAGTTTGTTTGTTTATTTGTTTGTTTGTTTACTTGAACGCGCTAATCTCAGGAACTACTGGTCTGATTTGAAAAATTATGTCAGTGTTAGATAGCCCATTTATCGAGGAAGGCTATATATTATCACGCTAAGACCAATAGGAGCGGAGCAGTAATGTTAGTTATGACGCTGATGAAGTTGCGCGGGTCAACTAGACTAGTGTCTGATAAAAAGAAGATTCCATGCTTCTGAAAGCACGTATAGTCGGTGGTCCCGGCCGCCAAATGGCGGTCGTCAAATAAACCATGTCAGAGGCCTTGGAGGCGGTTTAAAAACTAATATGAATAGATTTATCTACATTCATTATAAATCCGTTCAAAAACCAATAATCCGGATTTTAACAGAACGGTTATAACGGAAGGCAGCGGGGTTTCCCTACAGCTTTCCTGGACAAGGGTGATGGGATCGTCTTTTTCGACTAGGGTGTGCCGTGAAAGGCGAATCTTACTGATTTGGGAGGGAGCGTATCGGGTAGCTAATGCGATAAGAAGGTTCTGGTGCTTTTCAGCGGACTCTATGAAATGCTTTGTAAGGCGTTTCATGAACTGTTCAATGGTGGGGACTTTGAGGTCGACATGAAGTCGCTCATTCCTAAAGAACCACAGGGCGCCCGTGGCCTTTTGGAGGAACCGGTTCTACAGGGTTTGCATCCTGTGGATCCGGGATAACTTTGTCATGATCGGACGAATGCATGTGGTACAGATGCGCAGTTTGCATTTTAGGGAATTTGCTGGAGTGGAGCCTACCGAGAGAGAAGGTGGCACGCGAACGTACCGCCTTAATGTGCTCACCGAAAGTAAGGCTTTGGTCTAAGATAACACCTAGATATTTGGCTTGCTTCTCCCAAGGAATCGGCTTGCCAAACATGGTGATTTTCAACAGCTCACGCACATCGTCCGAGAGTTTCCAGCGATGATCGTTCATCGCCGGCGCGTCCCTTGAACATTCTTTCAGGACGGATTGCACGTGGCCAGTCTCTTGCCCGCCAGTCATGTCACTGCGTGACGTCATCGACGTCAGGTGCAGACAGAGATCCTTCGGTACTGTAGGTAATAGAACCAGACAGAACTATCGAAAATGGGTAGCCTAAGTTCTGGCTGACCTTACCGGAAGAAAGCCGTAATGTTGTTGACTAGTATTTTTAAGAGTTAATTTGGTGTAATTATTGTATAATCTTACTGTGATTTAGGTATCTATAGAACTGTTATTTAATAGCAAAATGTCTAATCTGCTAATATTGTCGGGCCACCACCGAAAGAAATCCGATTTGATAAGTTTTAAGTCAAGAAGCTGTCAAATCGATCTATCTTCTCTCGTAGTGAACCAATTTAACTGTACCTAATTCTAAAAAGTACTTACATACCTACCTATTATTATGTCCCTAACGACCTACCGCTTTTTTTGGATGATTGATTACAAATAAAGCATTTTTTAATTTGTGTACCTACCTATTCTTGTACCTACTTAGTCAAAGGACATGTTATGGAATGGGCTTAAAATAATTTTGTTTTTGAACAACTATCATTTGCGGTTTTTCTGGTAGAAAAAAATATCCAATATAGCCTTACAAAATCAAAAATATTATTAGAGAGGCCATTTTTTTTTTTTTTTTTCATCGTTATATTATTTCTGCGCAAAGAAACAATGGTTAAATATCGTTTTTAAAGCATTCACAGTATGCTTTAAAAAACGATATTTACCTTAATGTTAGACAAAATAGTTAAAAACAATGGCAAAATATAATGAACTAATAAAACCAACGAATTATTTCTGATAAGTAGGATTGGGATGTATGGTATTGATTCCTTTGCCTCTTAATGAAATCTATGAAAACATTACCTCTATCAGTTATGTTGTCACACTTGTCAGTTGTCATTTCACTTGTCATTGTCATAGTTACTATTTTCCCGTTTGTTTATTGTGATTTTTACTTGATATTAGCGAAATTATCATCTGAGAGGGCCTCCTAAAGTTCTCGTTGGTGTGTAATACAACATCATGCACTAGGCCAGCGTAGTGGACTAAGGCTTTACCCTTCTGATTCTGAGAAGAGGCCAATGACAAGCAATAGGACAGTAATGGGCTGAATTCATTGTATTTTGTGTTTACGCAGCGGCGATAATATTTACAATAAATAAATAATTTATGATAAGGATAATGAACTACAATGTGTGATTTCCTCATCATAAAGTCGGTAAACTGCAGATCAGCCAATATCTGTCCACTGCTGAACGTAAACCAGAGATGATGGCAATGATTTCAATATAATTCAATGACTGATGGTTATATGCGCCTTCCAAGCCGGGTCAGTAAACAGTAGATTGAAACTTGTTAATTTTTTCTAAATAGTCGCTCCAGCGTAGTTGCTCTAAATAAATGGAATAGGTGAACATTTGTTTTAGGTAGAAAAATAAAAGAATTATTATGTATTTGCTTATATTTATTCCAAGTTTTCATTTTCAACATCTTCCCTTACAATAATTATTATCAAGAAACTATGCAGAAGGTAATATGTTGTTTTGATGCTAAGCCCACCCAAGATATCATATGATCGTCATCACATGAGCACAGCTTCCGACAGTTCGCTTCCCCACTATACAGCTGCTGAGTAATATCCACAAATTCTTTCCTATAATAACAACCGTCCAATGTAAGGCTTACAACTGGTTCTCAGAGAACATTTTCAATCTCTGTGCTGGCAGAACTGGAAGGCACTACAGAGCTGGATCCACTGATGAATGGGTTTGGTTCTTGCGGTATGTCCTCTTTATCAGTGCTGACAGTACTTGTTATGGATAATCCGGATCCAATTTCTGCAGGTGGTGATGGTTGCCGATGAGCCCTTTGCCATTATACCTATGCCCGGGGGTTAGAAGGCATCTGCAGTCTTGAGTCAGGCTTGAGTTTTAGTAATATTAATGTCACCCACATTATACAAACAGCAAAAGGTGGACTGAATTGAATAATCTATACAACAAGCAGGTACACTTACTTCAAGAGGGTTGATTATATTAGCGCAATAAGTCCATTCAGCATCACCATAATTTAGTTGATGAGAGTCTTCCAGTTCTTCTAGCAATGGATATGTCACAAAGTCTTGACATAGGTAATCTTTACCAATTATCTAAAACAAGAAAAACTTCATATTTAACTCTTTTTAAGTTGTTGAGCCTGTGCATAACACAAACCATTTACTAATGTCGCCTTGCACAAATGCAAAGATTAATAGTGAATATATATGGTAAATAAAAATCAGTACATTTAAACTGTTTAGTAGATAATATGGTGTCTAGTTTTAATAATGGGTATGTAGATTTTTAGGTACGTACTTGTCTGGCAATCCATTCTTCTAATATAGAGATAATCAAGATCCATGTGTTGCATTGTACCGATATGGTTGTGTAATTGGAATAGCAATCCAACAATTAATGCAGCAAGGCAGGATTGTGAGAATTACCTGAAAGATAAAAAAAATGGGGTGGTTTCAGAGCCTGCGAAGAGGCAGTCTACGGTAATCAATTCATTGTGTTATATATAAGGCAAATCTGAATGCAATAGAACTTATAAGGTACTTGTTAAATAGCCACAAGGCCATTAACTATTCTAAGCCGTACACCTCGAATTGATAGTTTGTTAGGATCCCATCTTATAGAAAATAGAACTTACTAACCTTAAACAGCTACCTACGATAAATGGAGAAAATTCGTGTGCAAAATCCAAGTCCGAGGGAGAAAAATCAGGGTCGTCAGTATCGCCGGTCGTTAGGTGTTTAAATCGTGTGCAGTATCAAAGAGTCCAAATTAAAAGCCAGGTCAAATAAACATAAACTTATAACAACAAACTCGAACAAAAATACAAACAAATTCAAATTACTCGTATCTGACGTAATCGCATTGACATTGAATGTGAATTTGACACTTGATTGACGTTCACGATGACCATAATGACAACCACGAAAACAGTGTTGCCAAAATCAATAATAACTGGGTTGCAATTTAGTTTAATAAACAATATTTTTTCTTGTGTTATAATAAAAGATTAGTGATTCTAAAAAAAATAAAAAAAATATGAAAATCCTCCTTAATTTATGCACTTTCATAAGAATATAATCTCATCTCTGTTCATAGACGTTCCGAATAAAAGCCCATAGAACAGGGCTTGTTAACGTTACCAATTAACAAAATAATAACCAGTAACATTAATTCCAATGTGATACCTTACTAACGTTACAAAAATATAACGTTACTTGGGAACATTACCAGTAATTTAACGTTAATTAACATTAACGTAAAATACACAAATAACGTTACTTTTACCGTTAATTTAGCTACGTTGTCGTGCTGTAGGTATACATTTCTGTACGCTTGCTTGGCATTGGATCAGATATATTGTGACCGCATGTTGCCGTTCCTCGTATGTAAACATTTTTGTGCGCTCGCGCCACTCGCTTAGTATTGGATCAGTTTAGATTTAGAATGTAATGTTTAGTACTTTAGATGCACCTTTGCCGCTCCGCCGCCGCTTTTTGTTAGTTCAATTATGTTTTTTAATGCTATCTTGATCTGAAAATACTAAGAAAATTGACACGGCGGCTTTTGGGTACCAAATAAATACAATTTTCAGTATTCTTGAGGTTTTTTGGTTATTTATTAGGTGAATTGACGTTACTTATTACCACTGCACAATTTTATTTTATTTAAATTAATGTGATATTAACGCACTCAAGCAAAGAACCAAACGGAGTACCAAAAAGTTTAATGCATCAAGAATTAAAGATTTAATAGTTATTATTTTCGGACTTGTGCTTTGTAAAGGGTATAAAGCTGTCCAGAACCTGGAGTATCGCTTTTCGCCAGCTTTCTGGCCGCAGTTTGGGCTTTGTACTCAATGGTGGCACCGAAGTTGAGACTAGATGTCAACTCCATGCCTAGGAGCTCGAGCCGATCGATCAGTCACGGGAACAGATGTACCCCGACAAATAGGAGTTTGGTCAAAACGACTGCTTTTTGCGGTAAAAAGACACGTCTGTGTTTTGGTGGTGTTTAAAGTGACCAGATTGTCATCCCCCCACTAGGACACAACGCTGATGGTTAATTTGTCCGCTTTACCATGGCCTCTCTCAAGGAACGGACTTCATCCCCGCTGGTTGTTGCGCTGGACAAGTCTCTCTGAAACCTGTCTGTCATCTGCGTACCCAACAAGGCCAGGCTGAAGAAGGTCATTGATGTGCAGCAGGAAAAGAGTTACAGAGAGAACAGACCCCTGAGGAACTCCTATTAATAGCCGTCAACGACTACTTGAATCGACCGTTCACTTAGGAAGTCTGATATCCAGCTACAAAAACCATCTGGGATTCCATAAGCAGGAAGCTTGCTGAGTAGACCTGCGTGCCAG
This sequence comes from Lacanobia oleracea, assembly GCA_950371165.1. NCBI lineage: Eukaryota > Metazoa > Arthropoda > Insecta > Lepidoptera > Noctuidae > Lacanobia > Lacanobia oleracea. Next base: position 13,716,962 of record OX493385.1, read on the forward strand.
ACCCTGTCAAAAGCCTTCGAGATATCGAGCGACACAGCAAGTCTTCGCCGTGTCTCTCGATGGCTTTGTCCCAGCAGTGCGTAACATACTCAAAAAGAGCGCCTGTTGACCGTTCCCCACGAAAGCCATTTTGATGGTCACTGAGGAGATCATTGTCTTCAAGGTGGGTCACCTACTATTCAGAACCCTTTCCATAAACTTGCATAGGATGGAGGTAATGTCGATCGGACGGTAATGTGCAGGGCCAGCACGGTCTCCCTTTTTGGGCACCGGTTGCACATTCGCAAGGTTCCATGATTTCGGCACCGTTTTTTTTCAAGAGAGAGGCGGTACAGGCGTGTCAACACAGGAGACAGTTCAGGTACACATTGCCTCAACACTCTCGCTGGAATGCCGTCAGGTCTACTGGCCTTATTCACGTCTAGGCTGCACAATACTCTATGGACTTCTTTAATGTGAATTGCGATCTCCGGCATTGAAGAGTCACTACGAGGTAAAGTTGGTGGTTACTTGGAGCCAGCGTCCAGATGCGAATTGCTTGCAAAGAAAATTGCAAATACATTTGCTTTCTCTCTTGCAGAGTGAGTCAGCGAATCAGCTTTAGCATTGGAGGTAAAGTGGGTCGACAGAAATTTGTTTAACATGGTCAAAACCTGCCCTACGCAAAACCCGCTTGCAGAACTTGGCGGCACAAAAATGAGCTTCGCTGTCGGGTACCGTTGCTGGGCTACGTCGGTCGACTCCACGAAGGAATTAAACAGCGCTGTTGTCTCCTGGTCACCGCTGTGCGATCGGTATGCGATGTAGAGAAGTTTCTCCACGCCAGTGTCCACAAGTAGCCATATGACAGAAAAACCCGATTTCTCAAAGCAACGGAGACGAAGACAACAGATGTCATCGCGGACGTACACACAGACCGCAGCCTGCTTCTTGAACTTGTGTTCCAGAGAGTAGCCCGTGTAGTTGACGTACGCCACGTCCAGCGGGGTTGTTATCTTCGTCTCCGTTAGGAAAAACAGGTGCTGTACACGATCTCTAGAGCAACTGACACAAAGCTAACTTTATAACAAAAAACCTTTTGTTAAAAAGTTTTTTTATTTTTCACTTTTAGTGGTACGCAGGAACCACAAAAAAAAATTAAACGACAAGCACAGCGTGCGAAGTTCTTGTTCAGATCTTCACCAAAGAACAATGGCAGTCACCCATACATTGTATTAGCTCAAATTAAATTCCTACGTATTTAAATGAAAAATATCTTGTTCAACTCATCGTCACCTTCTGAATTAGTTTGTGTAAAAACTTTTGTCCGAGAAAGCCGAGAATAATAGATATTCAGTCATGAACTTTTGTAGGTCATGTCTATGGTAACTTTTAAATTCAAATTCTAGGAATTTTAAGGACAGTATCGCATTTTTATTTTCCTAACCTAGTTATTTCAGAATGAAATGCCTTGTTAAAAAATTGTAAAACATGTTAGTTTCATAACAAAATAGATACAACTAACACCATCTATTATTGTGATTGACAACTGTATTGTTTATGGGTCTGTGGTTCAGTCAACTGAAAGTGTGCGTTTTTAATAAAAGGTTATAAAAATACTCTTTCATAGGCCTTACCTTAGGTACCTATACAACAGATATCTACAACATGAGAATCACTATACCAACTAATCAACACTCGTCAATAACCATGAACTTACTGTCACTTGGCAGAATCAATATAAAATGGCGAAACTAAACGTTGAAAAATTCAAATTACTTTTCAATTAATATATTTTTTTATCCGGCCCTAACTAGTTAATGTGATAATTTGAAAAATAGTAGATAAATTGTGGAATTTCTTTCGTAAATAAGTCAGTTTTAGACGCTCAAATTTATGTCAGCTAAGATTTCGCCATTGTTCTGCGACCAGTCCGAGAAAATACTCTTCCAAACAAAAAAAGAATCATCCATGACTTATACCTTCCATCATCAGATCAGCAACATAAGATGATGATTACCAGGCACAAATATCTGAACTGCGTTAGAAAGTTTATGAAAAACAGTGTATGTGCTTATAAAATTAGAGGTTCCCTCGATTTTCATGGGTTCCCATCATCAGATTCTGACTTGGTGACAATGGGACCACCTCAGGAATATAGGCTTTCGAATAAAAAAAACATTTTTAAAATCGGTCCAGAATTGGCGGAGAAATCGATGAACATACATAAAAAAAAAAATACATACAGCCGATCATAGAACCTCCTCCTTTTTGAAGAAGTCGGTTAAAAATGAATGATTGGACAAAATATGACTAGTATTACGTTATCAGTTATCACTGACAAAATCAGGTTACTGTACTATCAGCACTTCTCGCACGTAACTATCTGGCAACGTTTTGATCGAGCGAGACGGCACGACGCGACAGCGCGTAAGTCGGCTTAGCTTAGGCGGCTCGCCAATTGGCTCTCTGCCCCTCGCTACTTCCACCCCTCAAATTTAAACGTTATTAAACAATTAACGGTAATAAAGATTAACCGTAAAATGTTGCGAAAATAACGTTAAAACTATTAACGTTATTTTAATATTAACGGTAACTCTGTCAAATGAAGGTAACGTTACGAAAAATTTACCGGTATATAAAGCCCTGCCATAGAAAAACCTAACATGTCCTTTCCCAAACTCCAATGTCAATCACCTTTCCACTTTCGTTTGCTTTTAGCTCTCGACTAATATAACAAAAACTTCACAAGTGGACACTGGTATGCAGGCATCAGCTCAACATTGCTTGTACCTATAAAATTTAAACTTACGACGTGTTTTGCTTCATTGTTTAGGTAATTAAGTACTTGATAGATACTTGTTTCGTTGGAATACACGGCTACTCTATTAGTCTATTTCAGTCGCCATCCGCCAGTGCATTTTTATAGGTTAATTTTGAATTAACAAAAATACTGATACCACACAATGAAAACCTATAACAGATCAGGGGTTTTACGAGTCTTCTAGGCATGTTCGTTGTGGACTTGTGGGGAATCGATAATCCTAATGTTTTGAGGTTATATGTTAAATATTCAATTGTACCTACCTACTTTATAAAGGGGCAGTCATAAAAAAAAACAAAGTGCGTTTCCGTATCGTCACTAAATCTTTATTGATTAGGTAACGGTTTCTCTGGGCTTCCTCCTTGTGGAGATAATCCCAATGTTTTGAGGTTATATGTTAAATTTTTAATTTACTATTTAAAAGGGCCGTCACAAAAAAAAAACAATAAAAGTTCGTTTCAGTGTCGTCACTCAATCTTTAATGATTAACGGTTTCTCTGGGCTTCCTCCTTGTGGAGGAATCGATAATCCCAATGTTTTGAGGTTATAGGTATGTTAAATTTTCATTTTGCTATCTATTTAAAGGAGCCATCACAAAAAAAAAAACAATTTATTCGTTTCAGTCTCGTCACTAAATCGTTGTTTATTAACGGTTTCTCTCAGGTCCTCAGTTATGGAGATTACGTTGGCCGAACGTCTTGATGTTCCAGGAACTAAATATAATTTTACTTTTAACCGGTGGCATTACGAGTAAAAGTAATGCAGTGGTTGTTTGTCATCAAATCGTCACTAAATCTTTATTCAGTAAGTTTCTCTAAGGTCCTCAGTTATGGAGGTTCAGGTTGGCCGAACGTTCTGACATCAGGTCGTTCGGCCATAAATAAATGCTTCTAGCTTTCGAACTGTTCTGCCACAAATTCTTTGTTCGTCGCATTGTCGTCACTAAAAACTGGAGTAGCAGCCAGCTCCCTATCTCGACTAGCCGAACGTTCTGATATAGGTCAATAACGCCATTTGCTGACAATAGCACTGTAGCCATTCTTTGCAATAAACCTGAATTTTATGATTTCGATGATAATAAGTGAAGAATTTAATCTTGGGAAAATACAAATAATGCTCATTAGTCTTAAAAATTGTGGTTCAATACCAAAGTAACAAAATTGTGGATACTGCAGAATTTCCCTTCCTTCCTCGTGGTGAAACTTAATAGTCAAACTGATTTGACCACGAGGAATTCTGTTCCGGATAGTCAAACTACTTAGTTTAACAAAAAATATTCATCCTTTGTTATGGTTCGTTTATATGAAACAACGTGGCTTAAAAATAAATTATTCCGAAAACAATGGTCTGTTTATGGCCAGAGACCTCGCACAAACAATGTTTTCGGCCACATTGTTGGAACGGCCAACTAAACAAATCCATGAAAACTCATAATACAGTTGCTCGTTTACTTGAAACCTTAATACAAAAAGAAAAATCTTCTAATGAAAAAGTATTTCTCCGCCGCAAAGACCAAATACGTCGAGATGATTTCATAATGAATGTCAGCTGCAATTTATGACATGACATCTACCAATCTGCACTGGGCCCGCATTGGGGAATTCCGGCCCACCCTCTCACCGAGAGGCCTGTTTTCCAGCAGTGGGAACATTATAGGCTGATTATGATAAAGTGTTGGGTACTTTTTAAATAAACTAAGATAATTATTTTTGTTAATGACTGTACAAGTATAAACAAACCATAACAAAGGTGGATATTTTTTGTTAAACTAGGTACCTAGTTTGACTATCCGGAACAGAATTCCTCGTGGTCAAACCTGTTTGACCATTAAGTTTGACCACGAGGAAGGAAGGAAAATTTCTAGGCCTGATTAGGTAGGTAGGTATTAATTTAACTGGAAGGATCACATTGAAGCGCTATGGAAGCAATAGGCGTCGGGGTACCGCGGTGGTCACGCACGTGAAAATCTATCATCTGTTGATAAATTTCGTCGGGGCCTCCCAGATAGACCGACAGCAGGTAGGTATTCAAAGAATGAGTTATTACAGAGAACCAACCTAAGGTTTCATATCATGTGAAAACAAGTTGTCTGATCGCTATATTTTATAGGACCCTGACATGAGCAGAACATAGGATTTCAAACATTAAAATAAAATTATTTCACACAGGTAAAAAGAAGTTTTATTTCTGAGAGTGTTTAGAACTAATGATTTTATTACAAATAAGACTTGTTAAAACATACATCCATATAAATTTATAATAAAATAATCGTCATTCTTTTGAATATACACAATCAATTGGGGCGTAGGAACCTGCATATCAGTTTCTAAACATTCAATTGCACATTTTACTAAATCTTGGGTGTCCAAATTGTTTAGTCATGTTCAAAATCATTAGTTTAATAATACAATACACAATCATGTCATTGCTATCAACCAAAAAAATCATAAAACAAATGTCATTAAAACAATACATTATTTAGAATAATCAAAATATCACATTTTTGATCTATGATACTATGCAGTTCCAATAAAACCTTCCCCGAACATTACATTCCAATAAAGATGACAAAAGTGCAGACTCTCTTAGATGGAATAGCTTCTGCAACAACAATTAAAACAAAACACTCTTCAGTTGTACAGACAAGACAAAGTTGTGATGGATATGTGGCACAGCTAGAATTAACATGCACTACGTAAGGGTGTGCCACACTGTGCAGCTGCCAGGTGTTTAGGCCTGGCTTTCATTGGTAGTGGTCTCGATGGTGGTACCAGCAGGCTTGGTGGTGGGTTTTGGCTTAGCCTGTTGCTGTTGAGTTGGTGAAGCAGCGGTGGCTGGGGCCTCTGCCTCCTGACCATTCTGACGTGGTGCTTGGTTAGGCTGTCCACCAGCTTGAGGTTGGCCCTGACCCTGTCCTTGGCCCTGTTGGAAATTGCGTGGGCGCACGCGACGGTAACCGCCACGGTTCATGGGTCCTGGGCCGCCACCACGGCGTCCGCCACGGAAATTGCGGCGGAAATAGCTGAAAAATCACATATATTAGCTTTGTCTCATAATTTTTGTATCAGTAAACCACTTTCAAATTAGTGACTCCTATACCTGCGCTGTGGTGGTGCTCCGCCTCCCTCCTGACCTTCATCCCCCTGTGCACCCCCCTGGTTGGGCGGGGGCCCACGACGTCCCATTCCACCTCTACGTGGAGCGCCCTCCCCGCCACGTCCGCCACCTTGACGGGGATAATACCTGAAAGTTTGTCTAATTAGAACACAAGAAAAAGACCAGTACTGGTTTGAAACACTCAACTGAACATTCACTTACTGGCGATGGAAGCCGCGGCGTTTATCAGCTGCGTAGGGCGAGCCCTTTACCGGCTCACCGCCGGGACCAGTCACTCCGGCTGCTTCATAGCCTTTCTCCCCGGCAACCACGGCAAACTCCACCGCCTCCCCGTCGCCGACCGAGCGCACAGCCTTGCGAGGGTTGTTCCGGGCGATAGCAGTTTGATGCACAAACACATCCTCCTTGGTGTCATTCCTTTCAGGGAAAGAGATAGATTAACTATAGCTTACAAAATCATTAAAAAAAACCAGTCAAGTGCGCGAGCCGGACTCGCCTACCGAAGATTCCTACAAATTTGTAGGTACATATTACTTTGAATAAAGAATTTTTTTTAAACTTTTATTTAACTTGCAATGTATGTATATTTGTTCGGGTAGCAGATATCTTCAACCGATTGAGCTGAAATTTTGTATACACGTTTAATTTGGATGACAACACACGATAAGCTGTGTGACGTCATTCTAAATCCAATAAGGCGGGACCATCCAAAATGGAGGAATAGTTATTTTTAATGCATTTATACAATATGGGTCTCAAATGAAAGGGCTTGTTGAGACTCGAAAAATAATGTGACATCATGCTAAATCCAACATGGCGGAATAGAACAGACTCTGAAACCTAATCAGCGATAAGTAAAAAACAAATTAAAAGAAAAACTTAACTTTCCATAGGGCCAGGTAACCCGAAAGAATGACTATTTCATGAAATCTTGACATTTTTGTTTATACCGACTTATGGAGCTTACTCTTAATTTTTATTATTTGTTGTTATAGCAGCAATAGAAATATACAATCTGTAAAAATTTGAGCTCTCTTCCTATTACGGTTCTTGAGATACAGCCCGCTGACAGACAGACGGACACGCACGGATGGACGGAGAGCGGAGGCTTAGTAATAGGGTTCCGTTGGTTACCCTTCGGGTACGGAACACTAAAAAAGCGTTTATTTGCGCCAAGCACGACGTATATTAAAAAAAACTAAATTGTACGCGGAGCCCTGGATGGGCGAGTCAGACTCGCTCTTGGCCGGTTTTTACTTTAATATAGTAGGTAGTTTACTAGGTAGTTGAGCATATTTATTAGATTATATTGAAATATTTAGACATCTTTGGCTTATTAGGTACCTACCTAATAAGCCAAAGATGTCTAAATATTTCAGTTTCTGAGATAAAAAAGCCAATTTGGTAATTTAACGCAAAAAAAACAATAAATTTGTGATAGGCCTCTTAACTTAGAAGTTTTACTTTTTTCTCAACTTCCAAGGGACTGTAGACCTGAGTATATTTGACAGAAAAACTGACGGACAGACTTACAGGTTCAGTCTTTTCCGGTACCCTAAAAAAACGGGATATATGCTTGTAAGATATATTTACATTTTGATATGTATAAAACTTACCTATTGATGAAACCATATCCACTCTTCACATTAAACCATTTGACGGTTCCCGAAACTTTCTCAGCTGAAAAAAAAAAAATGTTGCTTTAAAAATAAATATTAGGTTTCTGATTAATGATCGAAGTTGAATAGTTTTTATGTTTTGATTGGCCAGCTAAGGTAGTTCATCACATGTCTCATCTCTCACAGAGTCATCTGAATTTTTCCATCTTGCTTCTGTGTACTCCAAAATTGACATCAGTGAGTGTATAAACCGGTTTTACCTAGAAACAGGTCATAGTAGTCATATGATGACCTTAATCATTTAAACTTAAGATGATTTATGTAAATATAGCCAATATTTAAAAAGCCTGCATCCAGCAAGTCACCCTCGCCCACCCCACCTAAGATTGGGTTGTTTCCATTCGGACAGATTTTCGTTTCGACAATTTCTCTTTTGACAGCATGTCACTTTGTTATGTCCAACATACAACAAAAAGCATAACTTACTATCATTTTTAAGCAGACTATTCTGCCCTGATAAGCCGAAAAGCGCTAACTCAATCAGAGTAAGTTTTGAGAAAAACGACTTTTTGTGAATGGATTTTTCCCACCTTCAAACGGGGGTTAAAACTAATATTTTGAAAACTGTTAAAACTTATATAAACGTATTTTTGTCCCTAGATATAACTGACATACCTAAATTATCCATAAATGGCACCATTATACATATTTCGTGAGATACCGCTATTTTGATTAAAAAGAAAGGCTTCAAAAATTGAGATACTGCTTTTAGTCTTATTCTGCTCATAGAAAGTTCCATACAGAATGATTTTATTTTTATATTTGATAAAAATACCGAATAAATTTGTAATAAAACTTCATTTAATATTTTTATAACAACTTTATTAAATGTAGCAGCAAATTACAAAAAAAAAGTTAAAGCAATTTATTTGCTTTCTATGAAATAAAATTAATCAAAAGTTGGTAGTCCCCGCCAAAAAGACATTCTATTAGCAGGTATTAATTAAACTGGAAAGAGATTTTAAAATATATTTTTTTTTTGTTTGAGATATTCCTGCTGGTACTGTTTTTTTAGTTGGGGATGGATGTTTATCTAATTTTAAGAACTTTGTACCTGCTAGCCGTAATTGGTTCATTATCGAAACCAATTCTGTACCTAATGTCAAAACTGCCTCTGTTAACTTCCACTTCAACAATGTCACTAATGTAAGGTCGTGGTGACAACCGGGAAAGTTTGTATTGGGTCGTATAGTCTTGCCACTCATAAAAATCATCTATTGTAATTTTTTTGATATTTACATTTTTTCCAGCACTGTTTACAGCTTTGCAAAAGTCATCAAAGTCATATATTTTATTTTTCATTCGCTTCATCGCCAATTCTACTCTATGGTGAAAAGAGTCTGCAGACATAAATGTGTGTCCGGCTTCGAAGTATTTAACAATAATCTTTTGTGCATTGATCTGATTCGAATTTATAACATAGATTAAAAACGAAAAAAACGTCCAGTTTTTATTTTGATCAGAACAATATCCACCCCAAGTACAATATTTTTCATATCCCGATAGAACATTAAAAAATGATAATACGCACTTATGATCTCATCTTTAGATCGTCCAGACAATGCTTCATGCCAAAGTACAGGATAGATACTGGATTCTTTTGAACCTTTCCTAGCTCCAATAGGCACGAAACTATCATTATAAACAACAATCCTGTGAGTGAAAACAGTCGACTTAAACATATCGATTCTCGGTAGCATTATGACTTTTTGTAAGTCTGCGGAATACACAATGGTATCAGCGTTGGTTAAGTTGGAATCAGATTGATATTGTTCTCTTGGCTCTTTCTATATGACTTGCCCACCTGGTACAGCACTCACAGTCTTCCTTGAGATTGTCTTTATCATGCGTTTTATCGTGCAAATTGAATTCTTCACACAGTTCACATTCTTCGTGGCCCAATTTTACGAATGAAATATTCAAATCATGCAGAACCTTTCGGTACTTGTCGTAAGAGCATGTGATCGAAGAATTTTTTTCTTCGTAATCTACGAGTATATGTAGATGTGTAATCGACAAGTCACTTGGCAAATTTAACCGTTTGGGCGCGTGTTCACGGGATATGCTGGGTTCAAAACTAAATATGTGTTCCTTTATAGGACCATCGTCAATTTTGTTGTGAGTGTTAGTGCATCTTTTGTCTACTGGAGCACTGACGGAACTTTTTAGAAAGATGAACTTACCGCTTATTGGCTTAAAATTTTAATTATGTTTTTGATTAACATATTTTAAGCGTTTCTAGCCTATGTCAATATAAGGCTATTTGGCTTCATAAAAACGACATGCCGTCAAATCTCTTAGTAATTTAAGGAAAAATTGAGATATAAAAAAACTTCTTAGTGGTTTATTTTAATGTTTTAAATTAGATATCGCTATTTGGCTTATACCATTAGATGCGAAATTATTCTAGCTATTGAATGGTATAAAAAAAACTAAAAGGGCGTATCTCAGAGATAGCGGCTTTCGGCTTAGCAGGGCAGTATTGTAGTGATTAAATTTTCTTTTATTTAAGTCATGGATTATGCATTCTATCTTCATGTCCTTTGCAATAACAGAATTATTTCTATTTTATACATTGATAACAAATACAAATAGTAGGTACTTACTTGCTTCTGGTATCAAGGGGGCTACTCTGTAATACCGAAGTCCGTAGTTTCGGGCTTAGTTGCGGGCTATTCTACTCCGTATCTCCTACAGACTTACGATTAGTCCCAAACCCGAACTAAGAATGAAGGACAACACGATTTGACAGTAACTATCAAATTGTGAATGTCATGATATGTTTTTCAATTAAATAACTAATGAGGGTATATTATCAGCTTTTACCTACCGGTTTATGGCTAGTTAGCCATAGTTGCACAGAGGGAAAGAAAGCAACCCATATTTATTCAATTCCTTGAGGTATTTTCTATCAGCTGATGGTCGATTTTTATAAAAATAGCAAATGAGGGAAGTTGGTAAAAAAAAGTGACTAAACATTTTATTGTTTAACATCATTGGCACATGATTTAGCTAGGCCACCCACTTCCAACATATCAATCTAAACATTATCTAGTATTTATTCTATACTAGCTGACCCGCGCGGCTTCGCTCCCGTTAACTGGCTACCCTACCTCCTACCTTTTTTTGTTTTTAAACCTTCCCTGTATTCTGGCGAAACTAACAAACAGCAATTCATTTTTACATATTCTATATATTACAATTAAATAACATGTGAGGGTGGGTATATATTTCTTATGCTGGATCTCCTACTATATGTGGTGTCCCAGCAAGCTAAACATTCACAAGTACCAGGAGACAAGAAACATGTTGAATTATAGTCGGGGCTGGGTCATGAATGGTTAGGATTCAAAGTACCAAGAGAACTGAAACATGTTGAAGTATTTTCAATTGTGAGTAGTTAAGACAAACATGTCGAAGTATAGATCTCAGACAAAGTCGTGGGTAGAATTTAGTATTGAATAACATATTTTATGTATTCATTGCAAAATCCAATTTCGTCCGTATGAACTAGGTAAATTAAAAGATCTTACATTAATGTGTAGTATGAGTGTACTTTGACTATTCTCTTATTTTTAGGATGTTCTGCTAATAGGACCTTTTTCTAATAGGACGTTTTGATTAATTTCACTCTAAAATGGTGGTTTCATTTAGGTGCTGATCATTAACTATTTTTGGCAAATAAGTGATTTGTTGCCATTACATTTTACTAGATCAGGTGGTTAGTTAAACATAACAATAGATATAAAATTATAGCTTTATTAACCTATAGTAATATTATAAAACTGAAGTTTTGTTTGTATGTTTGAATTAAAAATGTATGTGTTAGATTGCCCATTTGTCGAGGAAAGCTATATATCATCATGCAACAACCATTAGGATGGGAGCAATGATAAAATGTGACACAGAAGAAGTTCCACAGGGCTAGTGTACTATTAGGTTCAGATTAACAAGTAAATCTTATTTATAGGTGGTCACCAACAAAACTGTTTCTTGCAGTATAGTGTTTTAACTCTTATTATATCTTCTTGTGGGACATTATTTATAACTACTCTATAATCCAAGTGCCAACAGCTGAGTTCCATTAGTTACTGCAACAAGGAACTGACAAAATCTTATATCTACACTGGTATTATAAACAGGAAAGATTTGTTTGTTTGCATGTTTGTTTGAAATGAATAGGCTCCGAAACTACTGGACCAATTTGAAAAATTATTTTACCGTATTATTTTACATTATTCCTGATGAACATAGGCAATATTGTATTTTTAACAAAATTACAAGTTCCTTAAGGAAGTTGCAATAATGTAATCCAAAGTAGCAAACTTCTGATACATTTTACTTTTTTTTTAATGCTGCCGGCTCATGAGAGGGTAGTGTTGTCAGTAGCTGTAGAACAGTATGGTAGTGATATATTTAAAAACAATGTTATACGGGTTAGAACTCAAAGGAATAATAATATGAAAAAGTTTGTTGTACCCACTTGTAATAATTATTATGGTCAAAGATGTCGAAACTACTTGGTTCCAACTATTTTTAATAACCTTCCGGTCGATATAGATAGCTGAGTCACAAAAGCCTCTTATAAAAATAAAATTAACAAGTACCTATTCAATATATATTGTCAGAGCCTCACTGTGGAGAAAATATAAACTTGTACTCACTACTGTGCATGTGATAGGTTAAAGGAGCTACATCTGCCAACAAACTGCTTTGCAGTTTGTCAGAAGTAACAATAAATTGTTGAATGCATTTTATCAGGAATAAACACTTTTTAATTTTTTTTTTGTTTTTTTTTTTTATTTTTTTTTTGTCAATAGAATTCATTAGTTGGTTTGCACTCAGAAAAGTATTGATGATACATAAAAATAATTTACTACATAATTGAAGTCCCTATGAAAAAGTCCAGGAGGGTATATGCCAAACTATTATGGTTAAGTCGCCATGACTGCTTTTTGTTCAAATAATTAAAATCAAAACCCAGACACAGTGGATAGTGGTGATTTTGGTATTATGATATTAATCCTTATCCATTTTAATGTTACAATGGGTATAAAACGCTCCGAGTATGAAAAATATGCATTTAGAGGGAACTGCCCTATGTTGAGTCTATTAAAAATTATTTTTCCACATTACCCTATAAAGGGGAAGGTATGAGATGAATTTCGTGGAGTACCTACTAAACGCGCGCGAATGAAGTCACGGGCGAAATGTCTAACGGGGCCTCTGTGAGTTGGCTTCGGCTCCTCGTATGCCTATCAAAGGACCACTATCCAGGGACCCGAGAAAGTGGAAAACATGTAAGAATATTTTTTATAGATTCTTTTAATTTACATGTTGATCATTGCTATATTTAATTGAATTTAGTAACATTATATTTTCAATGGTATTAACTTAGCTGAGCAATTCCAAATTTAACAGACAGCTATATTACTTCCCAAACATGAGTTGTTAACCGACTTCATTTGTCTTCAATTAAGAGTTTCTTTTTCTATTATTATCTCCACATGTATTATTCAAACATGAATGTTGATATTTATTAAGTTTTTGAACCTTTTCATATTTACAATGTGAGTTTTTTCTAGTTGAAATTCTTAGTAAGTAGGTACTTGTTTGGATCCCTAAGATAGAACTTTGGATAAGTCAGATGCAGTTCTCCTAAGACTGATGGTTATTTAGCTTTGTTTTTAATTATGGAATAATAATAATACTATTATTAAGTAGGTGCATGAATACTCATCAAATACGCACTAGTTCATAATTAAGAATCATTCTGAAATAGAACAATTCATAAACCAGTAGTTTTAAAGTATGACCAGCTCAACTCATATATCTGTGCTACAAAAGAAATGCGTTTAAAATGTGCGTTAGGATGCATGGCGTTCAACGCCGCCATCGATTAATGTGGACACAGAAGTAACGAAATTGGTAAATAATCACACCCACACGCAGCATATTAAAAATGGATATAGATGATGCCAATATTATTTTTATAAAGTAAGGCACAGTAGGAACATCATAGTCATAACGTACATTCGCATCTAAGAGAAAAAGAAAATTAAGTAGGTAGTGTGGCTAAGCAACGAATTACACAACTAAAACAGTCCAATAGGAAAAATGCGGTGGTTAAACTGATTTAGTTCATAGAACAAAATGGTTGAAGGCCAGTCCAGGACGCCACACCGTCCTCCATTACGCCGGCGATATTATTGATTCGGTCGTCGATACTCCTAGCTAAGTAGCTACATAGTTCTATAGTGGGGTCAACACACGATCAATAACGCCGCCAACTAGAACGCCTACATACTTATGAAAAATAGTTATTTAGGTGGATTATACATTTATCAACGCAGCAATCCAATATTTTCACACAACGCACAGATAATATGTCAAAAAATAGCAAGATTCCGCAATCTAGTGAACATGTGCTTTCAATAAATTTAATGCCGGGACACGCAAAAACTAAGATGGCGTAGCGGCACTTACCAATGACCTGCTTTTGTTTAGCCGCTTTAGCTTGTTGCGGTTGCTGTGGGGGTTGTTGCTCTTGTTGCTGCTGCTGTTGGGGCTGCGGCTGCGGCGCCTTTTCGGTATCAGCCATGGTGTAATTGGCGAACGGCGATGGTGGCTAGATGGTAAATTCCTCCACGACCTCTCCTCGATGTTCACCGGTCTTAGTCGTCGTTACAATTGACTATCTGTTGAAGCAGTGTTGCCAACTAGGTGTCAAGGTTTTGGGCTATCGAAAATGTAGAAACGGCAACATTGTTAAAAAAAAAATTGGCCAAATCATCCAAATGTTATATCAGTTTGAATTTGGCCCTTTTCAGTTAATTTTGTCGAAGTGCATAATAGAACAATTAAGTGGGCGATGGAAGTCAGTTTATCACCCACTTGACACCATAAAAATTACAACTTTTTTTTTTTAATACGCAAAGCATCAAAATAAGCCTCTCAAGAACAGACTAAAACACGGTTGACATGTGCGTCGGTAGGGAGTGCAGCGGGTTCACTGGCACACCCAGGCTTTCAATCACTAGTAACCTGTCCCTGCTTTGCAGGAGTGCAAAATTGTATTCTGCCCAAAATAACAAAGTAAACAACTCATTACTAGAATCAATAATACCGTGGTTCAGGCCCAAATAAAAAGTGTAATGGACAACCGTCAACGATGTCTGGTCTCAGATGTCTAGAAGTTCAGGACACTATCTCTATCTTCGTGGAGCCCGTCTCACGGTTTTCACACAAAATATTATTATTTGGTTGTACGACTTACTTTAATTTTAGGATATCTCTTAAAAAATAATTAGGCTGAACGGCAATTTTGCACTTTATTAAGATAAAGATTAAATAATTAACACATTAGCCGGATAGAGAACAAACTTGCTTCATACCCAGCAGGTAGTAAGGCTTTTTGGTCCCTGGCTAAGTCGGTCGAATCGAACTTCTGCCGCCCCTCACTACCACCAATGCTGAGACCTGACGGGACGCTGGCCAACTCCGCTGAGGAGAAAGCGACTTGTTTGCTTCTTTGTTTGCGGAATCTTCACGTCTGGATACTGGTGGCGCGAGGCCCGCTGCTTCTCCTGATGAATGCGAGTCGAGTATGTCGAACATTCGTATTCATCAGAAGGACGTCTGTAGGGTAATGCGTAACCTAGACGTGTACAAGGCAATTGTTCTGAAGACATGTGCGCCTGAGTTGCCTCCGATCTTGACACGCCTATTTCGCCTTTCGTATGTCACCAGAAAAGTGCCAAAGGCTTGGAAGCAAGCTAACGTGCAGCCCGTGCCTAAGAAGGGTAGTCGAGCTGATCCGTCGAGTTATAGACCCATTTCAGTAACGTCTATACTTTGTAAGAGTATGAAAACGTGTGCTGAATCATAAACTTCTGGCATACCTAGAAGCGAGTGATATCCTGAGCGACCGACAATACGGGTTCCGCCGAAATCGGTGTCAACTGGGAAACTTTTAGTGAATGCCATTCACATCTGGAGTGAGGCCATAGAGAAGCACTGGGAGGCACTAGCGGTCTCCCTTGACATCAAGAAGGCCATCGCCAGGGTTTGGCACGGTAGTCTCATTAGCAAGCTTCCTTTTTTCGGTGACTGGATTGTGGATTTCTCGAGAGATGGGTCTATAAGAGTGGTCATAGATGGCTGCTCGTCTGGACTGCTGGATATTAAGGCCGGAAATCTTCAGGGGTCGGTGCTTTCGGCAACACCGTTCTTGCTGCATAATAATGATCTACTTAAACCCAGTACCTTTGGGTATGCAGACGACAGCACTGTTGCTAAGAGATACGTGTCCGACGCACGAGGCTATGGTTGTGCGCTTGAACTTGTCCTTACAAGCTGTTTCTGAATGGGGCGATGCCAATCTGGTCAAGTTATTGAACTTGACCCAAGCATGTCTGTTTTCCGCTAAAAGGAGCCAATTCCACCCAGCTCCATCTTTCCGGGGTGCAACCGTGCCGATAACCGACCAACTTGAGCTTTTTGTGGTTACATTAACATCTACCCTCAATTTTGGCCCGTTCATAGAGGCAAAAGCAAGTGGCTGCAAAGAAGTTGGGGATCCTAGCAAAGGTGAGACGGTACTTCACGCCGTAACAGATGCTCAAACTCTATCAAGCGCAAGTTTGATCGTGTATGGAGTACTGCTCTCATCTTTGGGATGGATCTGCCAGATACCAGCTTGATGCCCTAGAGTTAATTGAGAAACGAGCCAAGAGAATCATTGGTAATGATAGGCTCGTCGCAAAGAGCTGCCGGTACATGGTGGACATCCTACCCATGTGCACAAAACGTTTTGGAAACACATTCGTAGTGCGTACGGCTAAGGAGTGGAATTCCCTGGCAGAGTCTGTGTTGTCTGATAGCTACAACCTGGGAGTCTTTAAGTCAAGAGCGAATAGTTTTCTTCTAGGCAGGCGTGCGACATCTTCGACCGCATCATCGCTAACCAACAGGTGAGATAGTGTTCA
Source organism: Lacanobia oleracea (assembly GCA_950371165.1). Taxonomy (NCBI): domain Eukaryota; kingdom Metazoa; phylum Arthropoda; class Insecta; order Lepidoptera; family Noctuidae; genus Lacanobia; species Lacanobia oleracea. Next base: position 13,733,548 of record OX493385.1, read on the forward strand.
AACGCGTGCCTAACAATATTAAAATAAAAACATATTTTTGCGATGTTTTGTAGGTATTGATATGTTAAAACCGTACTTAATTTGCCAGTTTTCGAAAAACTTTGATCAATTATACACGTAAAATTTACTCATGAAACACTATGTAATTATTGGTGAAAACAGCATGGAAATCCGTACAGTAGTTTTTCAGTTTATCGCGAACCGACACAGACGTGGCGGAGAATCGTGAATCATCAGGTGACTGATGATTTCCCATCCGCTCTGGGTGGAGGCAAAGGGTGTGTCAGACTCTTACTGACTAAAACCCACCCGTGTTCCTCCAAATGCTCTTTTCATTTCAGGGAGTAGGACCGCGAAAACTTGTTTGAAAAAATTCCGCAACCACTGGCAGGCACTGGCCTTAGCGGGCCTCGTCTATCAAGCTGATTTTTCTATGAGGCGCACGTGGAAAACAAAGCGCTGTCGACCGGGGTAGTGATCCACCCATCCCTCACAATCCGAAGGCTCGCGTTTACGGTGGCCGGGAATCACACTGCGACTCCCGACACCTTGGGTATCTTCTTTTGTTGTGGTGGCTGAAGCGTGAGGTTTGCCTCTCCCTCACGTATCCCGCTTCGTCTTTCGCTTGTATTACTGCTTTGCTGAATGAAGTGACTACTTCCCATGTCTCGCTCCAGACAGACCATGGATTGAACAAGGTCCGGACGCAAGAGGTGGCCGCCCCTGGGCAGACCTCCACCGTATCTTCCATTGTGTCCTCCAGGCGATCTACGCACTGGTTTTTTGTAAACTACATAATATTGTTGTACCCTTTTACATTTTAGCTAGGGAATCGACAAAATACTAAAACTGTAAGTGTGCCATGGATTGAAATATTGAAACCATGATTTATGGATAAGAAATTCGCACGTGTTTATAAAAAAGCAATGTAACTACGTAAAATAACACTAGGCACTACGTCTAAAAAATGAGGAAAGTAATTGATATGTAAAAATCTAATACATAAGGACCCGGTAGTGTAAAAGGGCTGGGTGCTAAATATAAATTTTAGGCCAGACCGAAAAATGCTAAACCTAGCTCAAATGGAGCAAACATGGCATCACTGAGTTGAATTTAGCCTAACTGGCAGATTGTATCGAGAACATCGATAAAACTTATAATAATAATTCGCATTTTACGGGAGGAATAGATTGTAGTTATTTAGCAAACCTATTGTGCGATGGTTATTTGTAACTCATACAGAACAAATAACAAGAATTTTTTTTTAATAAATTTTGAAAATTTTCATCTCATTGTAGTTTCGACATTTTACTAAGGACATATTATTTTTATAACTGCGACACGAATGCGAACGCACCTTTATAATATTACAGCACTAATACCAAAGATATAGAATCCCTAGATAGCATAGAATATATGGAATACCCAGATAGATAGTAGCCTATCTTGTACTCAACATTTTATGTGACAAAAAGAGGTATCAATAGCATACCCGACCGTTTTGAAATGCCGTGCGCCACCAGCCGAGAATCACCATTTCATAGATATAGAATACCTAGATAGCTTCTATTAAAGTGTATATAGTAACCTATCTTGTACTCAACATTTTTAATGGAAACATTTCATGTGACAAAAAGAGATAGCAATAGCATTCCCGACCGTCTTGAAATGCCGCGCGCCACCAGCCGAGAATCGCCATTTTGTTTGTTCATTCTAATGTGTTAACCAGCTGGTTAACACATTAGTTTACCAATTTTATCAAAAATATTGTCAATTTGTGTAAAATATTGTGGTTTGAGTGTGTTTTTCGTTTTGCCATGAACAATGGCATGTACTGTACCCGGTTATTCGAATAGAAATGGTGTTTTGAAAGAAAATATTGCAAAAGTATCGTTTCACCAGTAAGTAAATCCAATCATAACTTATTGAAAACACATTTTGAGCAGAAAAGTCAATAAAATCAGATCTCCATTATATGAACATAAAAACACAACTGCTTCTACGTTATTGCCAGTTTCCAATTTAGAAATATAAATATAATCAAAAAAATATTGAACCGTTTTGACATTATCATGTACTTCGTTTAGTTTAATCACATAAATATTCTATTTCATTTTTAATACGTATAATGAAATAAAAACACTGTAAGTGGTCAGGTTTTGGAGACTCGATCTTAATTTTTCGTACTGATTGCGCCATGCTGAACCTAGTAATTGGACTCAGCTTTGATCTCAGTGATAAAAGATTACAGAATATTATAGCATGCCAAAAGAAGGAATTAACCAAAAATCCTACTTTTCCCAAATCAATATTGTATTATATTTGCCCACAACCTATTATTATTTATTACTACTAAATTATTAATGATGTATTCTTTGTTATTTTCACAGGTTTCCTGCAGATAATGAGTTGTAAATGGATATAAATTTTAGAAAATACGATATTTGAAGGCCTACATAGTTAACAAGGATATGTTCTGAACACTTTGAATAATCTTGCGTTCGTGACAATATGAACGTAGAGTATTAAATTCGCACGCAGTGCCAATAATATTTCCAAAACAGCCAGCATCTTGCCAACCAGTAAGTAAAATCATCAATCTTTAATTTTTTTTTAATTTTTCGATTAAGATCTTTTATAAATTATAAATTTTATAGGATCTTCATAAACCAACCTGGCATCCATTTTGCTTTATTTCAGAAATTACCGTTAAAGATCCGCTTATAAATGGAGAAAAGCAGTTTCGCAGATCATTGGCGAAGAGTTTGCTCGAAACCTACAAAAAGTGCGATAAGAAAGCACCCTGTCCCACACCTAGGTCTCATCGAGAATCATCTCGATATGATGAGGTTGACCTCTTGGTTCAATATAGTGCGCTGTTTGCAAATTGAAAAACTTTTTTATTTGTCGAAAGTAAAATTCATTTACACCCTAAGAATTGTTTTATGGCAAATCATACTATATAACGAGCGTATGTTTATGTGTTTGTATTGTTTAATATAACCGTAATTTTGTGTTTTATATTATCTAATCTGATTAAATACTAATTCTATAGTACTTTGTGTCTTTACTACGTCTAAGTCCGCCATACATGTATACGAGCCCCACATTACAACCGGCCTTTTAAAAGGTTACCACAGGTGGATTCGGTCGGCAAGGTAAAATGCAAAGAGCATGAACAATCGAACAATCACATGTTCGGAAATCCAAATGCGTCTTTCATCTCGCATGAGATTGGTCGATTATTCATACTCTGCCTTGCTCAATTCACTTACGCAACAAGGATTCTTTAAAAAAAATGATATTATTTTTAACACTAAACAATGTCAGATTCTGTAAAAATATAAAAATAGTAGCCCACCGGTATCGGGAACAGGGTCCAAGCTACGCTAGGACGCTTTTATAAAGAAATGAAATGAACCATCTGCCTACAATTTCATATTTTTAGTTAATAACACAAACACAAGAGAATTTACAAGCAAACAAAAATATAAAGACGGTAAAAACAAATGGAGACAAATAATATCTTTCAAGAAATTTTGATATTCCCAATCATTATTATAATGGAATTACAGTATTATTTCAAAATGAAATACCATTTTTTGGTGTTTAATGTGGCGACTGGCATATTTTCGATAGTCGACTGAAAATACACATCACTATGCATTGATATATTAATAAGTAGAATTGTATAGTCAAACTGGCGACATTCTATAGTTTTCGACGCACTATGGACACTATACTTTTCTCTTTCAGGCACATGACACTTTGCATTTGAGAAAAGGAGACGCAACGTGCTCGCAAGTTTCGGTTTAATACAGTCTATCTAGGGGATTCTATATCTATGCACCATTTTAATTGTTAACTAGCTGGCTAACGCATTCGTCAACCAATTTTATCGAAAATACTTTCAAATTGTGAAAAATATTGTGGTTTGAGTGCGGTTTTCGTTTTGCCATGAACAATGTCATGTATTGTGCCCGGTTGTTCGAATAGAAATGGTGTTTTGAAAGAAAATATTGCAAAAGTATCGTTTCACCGGTAAGTATATCTAATCATAACTTATTGTTAAAACACATTTTGAGCAGAAAAATCAATTAAATCAGATCTCCATTATGTCAGTTTCCGATTTAGAATTAAAAACAAAAAATATTGAACCGTTTTGACATACCATTTACTTCATAAGCATGTGGCTTCTTAGATGTTTTATCGATAGAGTAAAAGTATAATCACATACATATTCTAGTTCATTTATAATACGTACAATGAAATAAAAACAATGTAAGTGGTAAGATTTTGGAAATTCAATCTGAATTTTTCGTACTGATGTATTCAACCGAAACTTGCGAGCACGTTGCGTCTCGTTTTCTCAAAAGCAAAGTGTCATGTGCCTGAAAGAGAAAAGTATAGTGTCCATAGTGCGTCGAAAACTATAGAATGTCATATTGTCTTCATTTGTTTTTGCCGTCTTTGTATCTTTGCTTGCTTGTAAAATGTATTTGAGTTTGTGTTATAAGCTAAAAATATTAGATTGTAGGCAAATGGTTATTTATTTATTTATAAAAGCGTTCCTCTCTCTGGAGCCCTGACCGCCTAGCGTAGCGTAGCTTGGACTATTCCCGATACCGGTGTGGTACTATTTTTATATTTATTTATTTATGCATTTATTTAAAAAAAAAAGTAAAAATGTACTAATAAGTAAAGAAAATGAATAAACGAAACAATATCTATACATAAAGAGGTAATGTTTGTGAGGTTATAGGGATCTCTGGATCTCGTGAACCAAAGAGCCTAGCCTTTTCCCAACTATATTGGTTTCGGCTTCCAGTCGAGGTGGATTTAACTGAATACCAGTATTTTACGAGGAGCGGCTGCATACCAGACCTCCACAACCCCTTAACTGGGTAACACGGTACTTCATGGCAAGATGGGAGTCAGATTTACTGGCTTCTGACGATCCGTATCAATGCATCTTTGCCAACGCAGTGGCAGTTTATTGATGCCCTCCTTAAAGAAATCAGCTGGACAAAAAATTCAATACCTCCCGTATTGAATTTTTTTCCCGCCAAGAAGTTATCCAAATTAATTAATTAATTAATTAATTAAAATTGCCATGACCTGTGAGAAATTGGGCAACACAGTGATCCACCTCCAGCCATGCCGCTAGCGTCCAGCCGCTTACGAACAGATGGAAAAAACTGGTGGAGGTGACGGCCTTTGATGGAATTTTCCCACCTACATTGCCACTCGGATAAAAGTTCCTCCCAGACATCAGTCTGGGGTTTTAGTAATCTAGAGATCTTAGCACGGCCGCGTTGCGGTAAGAACTCTGGGTCCGTAATCTTTCTAGCGTAGTAGTACATTGCAGCACGCCGCTGCACTTCTAGATCGACTGGGAGAACACCCGCCAGCACTGGTAAGGCTTCAGTACTAACCGTCCTATTCGCCTTGCATAAGAATATCAAAGCCAAACGCTGGCTTTGAAGCAATTTACGTCGTACCGCACCTATGGTGGCCCTATCGGCCCAGACAGGTGCCCCGTAGCACATACAACCCAAGTAGGTAGCCCCATAAATAGTTTTTAAGGTTTGAAAAGATAGACCCCAAGTAGCTTTGGATATTCTCGTCAAGGCGTAGAAGTTCTTTTTTGCTTTCTCACCTACTGTTTTTATATGATCAATAAATGAAAAGTTATTTTCTAATAGCATACCGAGATAGCACACGGATTCTTTTCTTTTAACGGGTACGTTATTAAATTTAATACTAGGCCAGGATTTAAGGTTTCCTTTTAAAATAAGTTGGTAGGTTTTATGCGGTGCAAAGGTCAGACGGTTTCGATCGCCCCACTGAGATATTAATCGTAGGCATGTGTCAGCCAAATTCTCGAGGCCAGCCCGAGTACTTGCCTGAATGAGAAGCAAGCCATCATCCGCGTAACCGGTTAATGAGCAGCCGCATGGGAGCGGAAGCGCGAGGAAGTCATCGTAGCCAATATTCCAAACATATGGACCGATAACTGAGCCCTGAGGACATCCCATGGTTAGAGACTTAGTAATGGAATGATGTCCAAGTTTGAGTTTCACGGAGCCGTTTAGAAAGTAAGAAAGAATCAGATTATAGATGTTTTTGTAACAACCACGGTTTTTCATTTTAAGTAGTAGCATCGGCCACCATGCGTTATCAAAAGCGCCAGAAATGTCGAGAAAGATTCCAACCACATATTTATGTTCCGATAAGTTAATAATTTTACGAACAGAGAGCACCGCGTCGACGGTGGATTTACCAATAGTGAACCCAAATTGATTATTATGAAATTTAGGTCCATTCGGTAGTAAGCGCGGAACGATTAGTCGCTCTAAGAGTTTTCCCAAAGATGGAAGTAGGGTTATGGGCCGGTAGGACTTAGGGTCATCCGGGGGCTTATCGCCACTCTTCGGAATAATGCGTATAAAGCCTTGTCGCCATATTCGAGGAAAAATACCTTCCGCAATGCATCGGTTATATACTGATAAGATCGCGTCTCCCGCTGTCTTACACGCTTCTATAATCATTCTATTAGATATTTTATCTTCACCGGATGATTTGTTGAGAGGTAGTCTCTTGACAACGTTTCTGAATTCGTCAGTGGATGGAAGATCTGACTCCGGTGATTCAGGTGGCACCGAGGCCCACGCTCTGATCTGTTGGTGGTATTCATTATCATTTACTGATGAATCGTCTGGTATAAGGGAATCAAGCAGAGCATCAGTTGTTTCTTCAATGCCGGTTGTATGTTTTTTGTTTACTTTAATGTTTTGAACTCGTGGTACAAAGGAGACCACGGACCCTCCCTATCAAGTTTATCAACAATTTTCCGCAATAAATTACCCTTAGATTTTTCAACAGAAGCTCTGTAGCGTGACTTGGCAACTCTAAAAGTACTTAAAGCAAGATTAAGGAGGTCCCCGGTAACCTTACGTTTTTTTAGCTTGTTAAGCTGTCTACGAGCTCTACGAAAGCTTTTACGTTGTTCAAGAAGGTAGTCACTCCACCAATCACATCTACGAATATTGGTCATGGATGCGCGACCAATAGCAATGTCAGCACAGTAAGTGAAGGCGTCCGACATTATCTCAGCACTTTCCTCAGCTGACAATCCATCGCGAGTGAAGCAAGAGACCCGAGATACCGAAAGTCGGAGCAAATCGGAGGATATCGGACTGGAGAGACCACCGAAATCGCAGAACAGGTACTTATTTTGGTTCTGCTCAATTTCAGGCCAACACTCTCCAGTCTTTGCCACCACGTCTCCAATTTGCTCTGGACCTCTAGGCCACTTTCTGCAACCAGCAGAATGTCATCAGCAAACAGCATGCACCGGCGAGCCTCTTCCTGGATGTCCGACGACAGAGCGTCCATTATCACCAGGAAGAGATAAGGGCTGAGGGCCGAGCCCTGGTGTAAACCGACTGCTACACTGAAGCTGTCAGTGGTGCCCACTGTAGACCGGACTTGAGTACTGCTTCGACTGTACATCGCTCGGATCAACTGCACATACTTCCCAGGCACTCCTTTCTCCTTAAGGGCCCACCACAAAACCTCACGAGGCACCCGGTCATATGCCTTTACGAGGTCAACAAATACCATATGCAGGTTTTTCTGCACAGCTCTATATTTCTCGCACAGCTGGCGGATAGCAAAATTGGCATCCGTTGTACCCCGACCAGGCATAAAACCGAACTGGTTCTGTGAGATTTCACTCTCTTCTCTCAACCGCCTTTCAATAACTTTTGTGAATACATATGGCTTATAATTAAATAACTTTGTAACCTCCGTTTAATTTCCTTCATTTTGATACCCTACACGATAGGATGGGTTAAAAAAAATAACGAATCACTATTTAGCGCCAGAAATCTGCCATATTGCTTTTTTTTTTTTAAACCTATCTAAAGACACTTGGGTGTTTTAAATGAATCTAACGACACCAGAATAGTCAAAATCCATCCAGCCATTTGGAAGATATGAGGTAATAAATATACAAACAAACATACAAGATACGAGCGAAAAACGTACCCTTTCCTTGGCAGTCGGGTAATAAATCTCTTTCGCACTTGTAGTCTGTTTTTTTAATCTCGGAGACTAAATTGACAAGTGCAAATGGCCAACTGACATAGATTTCAATAGCATTTAAGTCAGTTCTGACATTTTCAGTTATCAATTTAGTCTCCGAGATTAAAAAAACAGACGTGGTAAAGCGATCATCTATCCTTTTGTCACGAATATAGTCATATTTTTCGTTTTTACCTTCAACAACGATATCTTGGAGACGTCCAGCTTCAGCGAAGACATCGAGGAGTCATGCTTGCCGTCCTCCATGAACTCTCTGATGACGTATGTCAGCTTATTATGTAGTTCTTCTGCCGCCTTCTCGGCTGCTATCAGACTCTCCAGTAGGGTGCTTTGCGTAGCTTGGATAGGACTGAAAATGTTAAGCCTTTTACAAGGTAATAATCATTTTATTTGGTACTAGCTGACTCGCGCAACTTCCTATGCATCACAATTTTCATTACTGCTCCGCTCCTATTGGTCTTAGCGTGATGATATTATGTAGTCCTTAGGGAACATACTCCCAGGATAAAAAGTAGCCTATGTCCTTTCTCAGGCTCTATCTGTGTACCAAATTTCATTTAAATCGGTTCAGTAGTTTTGGCGTGAAAGCGCGACAGACAGAGTTACTTTCGCATCTATACTAATATATAAAGCTGAAGAGTTTGTTTGTTTCGCGCTAATCTCAGGAACTACTTACTGGTCCAATTTGAAAAAATCTTTCAGTGTTTGATAGCCCATTTATCGAAGAAGGCTTTAGGCTATATATCATCACGCTAAGAGCAATAGGAGCGGAGTAGTAATGAAAATTGTGCGCAGACGAAGTTGCGCGGGTCAACTAGTTATAATATTAAGTAAGGATAGATTCTATTGGTATTTTTAAAATGCCTGAAAAGATGTGTATAGTCCTCCTGACCGATTTCGGCCAATCTCAACAAAGACTAGCCATCGGCGCGGGACATAGTGTTTGAGCACACACAGGTACACTCCGTCTTCCATCACTCTCATATTCCGATGGGACGGCTACCCGAAACGACCGGAAAGAGATCGCAGGACCAACGGCGAAACGTGCACCGATATGTCACACCAACAACTTCCAAACTCCGGATTTGGCACAGAGAAATTCCTAGTGGAAAAATCCTAGCACTTATTTTTGCCCGACCTGGGTATCGAACCCAGGACTCCACGTTCGGCAGTCACGCTAGCGATCGCGAGACCAACAGAGCCACGGACCAATGGAGCATCAAAAGATACAATCATATGTAACTGCCAGATAAAATAAAAATTAAATCAGTCATCACTATTTGAAATTATCTGTTGCTAACTTAATCTGAAGTACCTAGTGATATAGCCATTAAAGGAAAACATGGACTCATAAAAAAAAATAGTTTCTGTTTCACATTACCTTGATGTTTTGTTTCGAACCCTTAAACTGCCAGGAGTGGATGAAAGGGTGTATGTGCTCTGTCTGCGGCACATAATCTGCTGGAAATTCAAATAACTTTCTATTATAGCTACAATACCAAGTAGGTTCATAAGTGCATGTAACACACAACCCTACTTATTTGGTAGGAAGATGATGATTGGCTTCTTGGCCTTTCCCCAGCTATATTGGGGTCGGTTTCCAGTCAAACCGAATTCAGCTGAAAAAAAGTACGTGGAGCGACTGTCTTTCTGATCTCCACAACCCAATAAGGCCAAAGGAAGTGGCCGTTCAAGTATTACGTAAGTACCAATGGGGGAGGGAGTCTTCAGTGTCTTTACTATGCTTATTTTTGATAACATGGGGGACGGGGAGTTTAAATGGCGATTACGTCAGCATTGTTTACTTACTTTTTTTGTTTACACATCTCAATTACTAGTTGACCCACGCAACTTCGATTGCGTCACAATTTACATTACTGCTCCGCCCCTATTGGTCTTAGCGTGATGATATATAGCCTATATCCTGCCTCGATAAATAGGCTATCTAACACTGAAAGAATTTTTCAAATCGGGCCAGTCGTTCCTCAGATTATAATTTTACGTTACGTTACCAGACGTCAAAAATATTCGTGCTAAGCCCTCAGAAGTTGGGGAAATAGGCCCCGCGGGAGTGTAAATACGAGTACTTACGTCAGCTTAGGGGGGAGGGGTAAGAGCTTTGATTACTATCGCTGGCAAGGGGAGGGGTAGGGTTAAAAATGACTAAAATTCTGCTTACGCAATACTTGAACGGCCCTAAAGGCCAAGAAGCCAAAGTTTGTAAAATGTTTAAAAACAAATAAAGTTTGCAATCATACTTAATTTTACTTTAATCTTATCCTTACTCTCATCAGCAGACGTATCAGCCAGACCAACTTTCTGCAAAGGCCCCGGGTTAGGGAGAGTTTCATTTTAAAAAAATCTTCCTTCCTATCCTTTCTATTTTATGCAAAAAAATTAGAAGTTACGTATATAAAATTAACTGACTTTACCCGAACCGTATCGAGTAAAACATACTTACACAACCATATGAAATGCCATGAAACCATTGAGGAGGTAGATAGGTTCTTTCCCGGCGGCCAGAGCGAATCCGCAAGTGTCTCGCTATTCGGGAATTCCCGGGCGGTTATTACTATCATGGCCACAGATATACATAATACAAGTGTACCATGGCAGATAGAATAATTTCAACAAAACGGACGTGGTTTTATCTTATAGGAAACCCATTGAGGCAATCTTTAACTAGTTATTTCCGACCTTTCTGACCAATGTACATTCAATCAAAAAAGTATCGGGAATGGATGATTTGTTTATGGTTCCAAATTCAAATTTTTGTTTTTTTTGTAGTTGTTAGATTGGCACAACTGTTTTCCATTTTGGCGCGGAGTTTGAGTTGCATCTGTTATTTATATTAAATACAGTGCTGGTTTTAGTAATATCATATATAGTGTGTATTGCGAATTTCATAATGGACAAAAATATCGAACAAAGAGTTTGTCTTAAATTTTGCATCGCCAATGGAATTTCGTGTTCGGAGTCACTGAAAATGTTACAGAAGGCTTACGGTGAATCGAATTTATCAAAAACTCGTGCTTATGAGTGGTTCAAAGCGTTCAAAAGCGGTCGAGATGTGATGGAAGATTTGCCTCGCTCTGGTTGGCCGTCAACGTCTGCAACTGAAGTTAACATCGCAAAAGTGAAGGAAATAGTGACTGAAAATCCCCATTCAACTCTGAGAGAGATAGCCGCCGAACTTTCTGTATCTCACGAGTCAATCCGTACCATTTTAACTAATCATTTGGGTATGAAACATGTTGCTGCTCGGCTAGTCCCAAAAGATCTGAATTTTCTCCAAAAACTCAATCGCATGAAAGTCGCTGAGGACATGCTAGAACGAGTCAGTTCGGACCCAACATTCATGAAACGCATTGTTACTGGTGACGAGACGTGGGTTTACGAGTTTGACATGCAAACTAGTCAACAAGCTTCGGAGTGGCGCCTTCCAACTGAACCGAAACCGATAAAACCACGCCAAAGTCGATCAAAAGTCAAAGTCATGTTGACTGTTTTCTTTGACTATCGCGGTGTTGTGCACTCTGAATTCTTACCGGAAGGTCTAACGGTAAATAAAGAATATTATTTGAGCGTTATGCGGCGTTTAAGAGAGTAAATTCGACGAAAAAGGCCAGATTTGTGGAAAGAAAATTCTTGGATTTTGCACCACGACAATGCGCCTTCGCACAAGGCTATCATTGTGAACGAATTTTTAACCAAACACTCAACAAATACCATCCAGCAACCACCATATTCACCAGATATGGCTCCTGCTGACTTTTTTCTTTTCCTAAACTCAAATTACCACTTCGTGGCACCCGTTTTCAATCGATAGAAGACATAAAGGAGAATTCGCGGCGAGAACTGAACTCAATTCCGGAAGCAGCGTTTAAAAAATGTTTTGATGAATGGATTATTCGTTGGCGCAAGTGTATCGTTTCTAAAGGAGCATACTTTGAAGGTGATAAAATAAATTTGGATGAATAACAGACATTTTGTGTATTATTGATCTTTTCCCGGTACTTTCTTGACAGAGTAGTATATGCATTTTATTGCATAATAGTAATTAGATAAAATTACTGTAAACTGAAGATAGATAGATAGGCTACTATGTATAGGTACCTTCCTACGTATAAAGATTACTAACCTATTGCATTTCTAATGGTAATAGAAATGCAATATTTTTTTTGTTAGTATCATCTACTAAATATTTACTAGATACTAACTTTGGCCCGCGGCTTCACCCGGATGTTATGTTGATAAAACTACCGTATGCCTACCTATGTCCTCCAGACTCCCGGTCTTTAAATCTCTTCTCCAGGTTAGGGAGCGTTCAAGTATTACGTAATGCAATTTTTGGAGATTTTAGACCCTCCCCCCCCCATGTAACGCGCCGTTACGTTTTTCTGTTTCCCTCCCCTCCCCCCTAGTAAAACCATAGTATAAAGAGAAGGGAAGTAGGTTATCTTCATACAAACGCACCGCGCGCGGCTTGTATGTGTGCGCCATAGTATCTATGCATCGCCGCACGCACACTTTAACAAAATCTCGACCCGTTTCTCAGTGCGCCAGTCGGGGCTAACACTGCACGAGGTTCGCGCGTCGCGGCTTTTCGGCACCGCTAAATAAAACCAAAATGTCTGATAATCGCAGGAGAACGTATTGCTGTGTGTTTGGGTGTCTTAATAATTCATCGATTCCAGAATTGTCTCTGTTCAGATTACCTATTGAACAGGAAAGGTAAGCTAGTTACTTATTCTAGTAGATATATAATTTTTACTTGATGATGAGATACCTACTTACTTATTTTTTGTTGTATTAGTTTTCTATCACACAGAGGAAGTAGGTAGGTAGGCCTAATTTCCTACTAGAATGTATTAGGTACTTTTGATCTGTCAATTGATTTGCCGCTATTGCTTTGTTTACGTTTAGTTATGCTGATTTCTCAGTATTGTAGGTATAGTAACTAAGTACCTACCTACAGTTATAAAATCGTAATTCAAAATAAGTAATTGACTAATTGTAAATCAGATATACATATAAAGCAAAGTTCGAATCATAACAACAAATTCGATTATAGTCTAAGAGACAGTCGTTAGTTTTTTTAATGTTGTTTTGTATTTACAGTGATTCTTTTAATTATTCTTGATTATTAATGATTCTGTTTCTTTCATCGTTTAGATAAAATCGGCCTCACAAACTCTGTACCCGGACAATACAATAATATAAATTAAAATTTATCTAAAAGTGACAACCCTAAGACAGTAGGCAATTGTATCGCGGATTGGGCTGGAGATAACCTACTTCCCTTCTCTTTATACTATGGTAAAACGTTACGTAACCACCAAGTGACCTTTTTACCTAAACGTCACAATTATGTGGCGTAAAGTACCGGAAAGTCGCTTAAATACTTTTGTTAATGTTACGTAGCGCGTAGTTCAATAGAACCCCTCCCGTCCCTGTAGGTAACGCATCGTCATAGTATAAAGAGAACCATCGTAACGTTTTACAAGAACACAAGATTCGTACACTTGAATGCTCCCATAGAATCTAACATTAATATTATTTTAACCTCAGTTTAGCCACGGTAAAAGATATTTATACTGTGGTTTAGCGACCTACGAGTAGGTGTAGCGGCATGATGACGCCATTAGAAAAACTAACGGAGCAAATCTACGTCGCAACAAAAAGAACCGCGACGCCATCTATCCAACAAGCAGCGAACTACTTTGTCGAAATCCTGCATCGCGCAAGCAGAGTTTACCGTGCGATTTGAACATATACATACATCAGTCCGAATATCAACTATCGGGCAGTAGCCCGCCAGGCACAACAGCCGCCTGGTTGGAAGATCCTCCTTTTCCATGGGGTCATCATCTGCCTAGCCTTTTCCCAACTATATTGGGGTCGGCTTCCACTCAAGCCGGATTTAGCTGAATACCAGTATTTTACGAGGAGCGGTTGCCTACCAGACCTCCACAACCCATTAAGTGGGTAACACGGTACTTCATGGCAAGACTGGAGTCAGATTTACTGGCTTTTGACTATCCGTAACGACTGCCAAAGATCTACAAATAACAGCCGGGACCAACGACTTAACGTGCTTTCCGAGGCACGGAGGAAACTCGGTATGATAAGATGGTCACCCATCCACAGACCAACCTTGGCAAGCGTTGCTTAACCTTGAAGATCGACCCGTGCGGCTGTTATTATCTAGCCACGAGCTCCTTTTCAATAGGGTATTTTACTAAAAAAATCTAATTAGTCCGTCTGATAGATTTCAAAAAATATTCGACACGTATTTTTTCTTTTTTCACGTAAACAAAAAATAAAGGAGATCTGGCTTGGTAAAGAACATGGGTCTGAACGTACCCAGTTTGTAGCAAGTTGAAATTGGTATCTACCATTCGAAATGTCTTTGAAAACGTAGATATTTTTTGTATGGGAGCAACTTTGTAACGTATGTAGGAAAAAAGATATTCGATGTTGAAAATACCGAAAATCCTTAGTAAAATCGACCCACGCACGTACAATTTTTTTTTTATTTTATCCATTAGGTGGGTAGTTCGAACTATTTTGTGCTTGGGAACTTGCAAACCCAGAGCACCCAACGTCTGTTCCAATTTATAGAAGGGTTGCAAATACGGCGCGTCACTGTTTATTTCATGGGTGCATCAATCAAGAACTTCACAGAGTGTCCAGGTTTATAAAAGTATTCTTGTTGGTTAATCATAGCGTGTACGTTCCTGAACATGCACGCGTTTGTACACATCACATCAACACAGAAGATTGGAGCTTCCTGTATGATAATGGAGAGACAATATTCACACCAGACCATCTCAAAGATATGATTGATACCTTACGAGATGCATATAAACATAAGATTAATATAGATTTTGACAATGTAAACAACATATTACCAGAGGATCTATATTACCTAACTGGCTTAACACACCAACAATTCGAAATCCTTTTGAATGAAACACCGTCTCTTTTAAATCAATGTAGAAGACCAAAAACTGCACTAGGAATATATTTATTAAAACAACGGTCTGGTGAACCAAATACACGTATAGCCTCCCAAATAGGTGTATCTCGTAAAACGATCGGTATTTTGCTTAAAACTGCTAGAAACTGCTTGACCCAAGACTTTGTTGTTCGCCATTTGGGTTTCAATCATATAAGTCGGGATGAAATTATAGCTCACAGTCTTGCAGTACCATCATCAATAAATTCCAACCCTATAAACCCAGTGGCTATAGCTATTTGTGATGGTTCGTATATATACGTACAGAAAAGTAAAAAAAAAATATTTCAAAAAAAATCTTACAGCTTACACAAGTATAAAAAGTTGTTAAAACCCTTTGTGATTACTTGCCCAGATGGCTATATTATAGATATATGTGGACCATATGCTGCAACAAAGACTGATGCCCAAATCATGACTGAGATTATGAATGATCAAACGTCCCCAGTGCATATAACGTTACAAACAGATGACGTTTTTATATTAGATCGAGGTTTTAGAGACTCTATACCAGATATAGAAAGTGCTGGCTATGTTGCCCATATGCCACCAAGTAAAGGTAGGCATGCCACACAGCTTACAGATATTCAAGCCAATAAATCTCGAGAAATCACCATAGTGCGTTGGGTCATTGAAGTAATAAACGGATGGTTCAAAAGGGACTACAAAATATTTAGGCATACAGTTATCAATAAAACACTCCCTCACTTATTTGAAGACTTCCGTATTGCGGGAGCCCTTATAAATGCATTTAGGCAGCGTCTGACAGATAATGAGCATGCCCACGCTTTTATCAATATAATAGCGCAAAGAAGAAGTGAACCCAACAGACTGGGCAATTATGTAGTCGCAGAACATATGAACAGACAGCGGGCGGTGTTCACAACAATGACGGCTACGTCAATACCATTTCCACAATTGACAGAAGAAGACGTCATTCTACTCAGTTTGGGCACATGCCATTTAAAGCTCGCTAGATCATATGTTGCCGAGCATTTGCGAGGTGGAGATGATATATATATAATATTGAGGTATCTTCGAGCCATAGCCCTAGTATGTCGCACCATGGGCTAGTAACCGAAAACTGCTCGTTAATTAGAGGCCGCATATTGTCGAGGCATGTGTCGAATAAAATATATTACACATATATTTTAATCAAGGTTAATGTCCAGGGCAGAGAAGCCATCGAAGCGTATTATTGCTCCTGCATGACGGGTATGAGAACTCTAGGTGCTTGTGCCCATACTATTAGCATAATATGGTACTTAGGTGTTGGCAGGCACCTAGATAACTTCGTAGGTCCGGCAAGTGCCTGGGATGATATAATCTTTGAAAGTAACAATACAATTTAATAAAACTGTGCTATTTAAGATTGATAGTTCTTATTTAATATTTTTTCTGTACCAAAAACCAACGATAGGAAGCTATATCGCTCTCTAAAGACAGAAAAAATGACTGGTTACCTATTTATTTAGTCCAAAAAGCAGAAAAAGTGCGATTATTGGCAATTAAAAATGTTACAAAGAAGTTATCATAACTTCGGTCTTTCATTCATTCATTCATTCGTTCATTTATTTTCGAGTTACTCAATTAGGCCTCTTCTAAATTACACCTAGTCTAAAATGCTACAAAGTGGGTACGGGTTCCATATAAAATTACCCATTGTTCTTTGGTAGGTACATTTTTACCAAGCCATATGACGTCACGCGTGTCTTCAACTCGTTGTATCCTCTTTATTATTTGTTTACGTGAAAAAAGAAAAAATACGTGTTGAATATTTTTTGAAAATCTATCAGACGGACTAATTAGATTTTTTTAGTAAAATACCCTATTGAGGTGTGCGGGACATTACTCTCTGTTCGGTATCCCGCTAAACAGGCATAAAAAGGTTACAAAAATGCATTTAATAACCAGCACGAGTCGTGGAGCGCACTCTCCATCTCCAATGGTCGGTTTGATGACGACAGTTCTGAACGCTTCACGCTATTGGATTGTCAGTCAATGCTCATCGACTATTGCGCTTGCAAGTTTCGTTCGCCCACCGTACATTGGCGAGATCACCCCGCTGGTATTCATACGTGCTTACGACTCGTGCCGGATGCTATTAAGGCTTGGCTACAGCTCTGACGCTTCACGTTATTGGTTCGTCAGCCAATGCTCATCGACTATTGCGCTTGCAAGTTTCGTTCGCCCACCGTACATTGGCGAGATCACCCCGCTGGTATTCATACGTGCTTACGACTCGTGCCGGCTGCTATACAGCTCTGACGCTTCACGTTATTGGTTCGTCAGCCAATGCTCATCGACTGATCATCGACTCATCTGTGCTCACAACTTGTGCCGGCTATTTATTTTATTACCTATCGTTGAAATTCGTTATAATATCTAGTGGCTATTTCCGCGCTGTCCTTAGAACACAAGGCTGGGACTGCGGTCACTCCTTTTTTTTTAAGGATGGGAAATCATCAAATGACTCCTCCCGCTCTGGGTGAAACAGGAGGGAGTGTCAGACTTTTACTGACTAAAACCCATCCGTGTTCCTCCTAAAGCCACACGTTCCAGGGCCGCGGTGACTCTTTCGAACGGATTCCGCATCCCGGCAGGCACTGGCCCTAGTGGGCCTCGTCTTCTATGCTGACAGCTCTTTGAGGCCCGCGTAGCCGTCGACCCGGGTGTGGTTCTGATCGGACGGCAAGTCACCCAATGCTCGCCGTCCACAGGCCCGCGCCTGCGGTGGTCGCGAATCGCCATGCGACTCCCAACGCCCGGGGTTCCCTCTCTCTCATACGTTTGGCCTCCTCCTTATTGTTTTAAGTCCTACCTTATTCAATTGTTTCCCGCCAGTAATGCCAGAGACCTGCCAAATGCCGCTGTTCTGCTGGATGGAGGTAGTCGGGCAGGAGCACGACAAGCTGGGGCTTTCCAGTACCACGTGAAGACCGGGCGACTGAAATGATTAAGTATCTTGTAAATGTTTATCAGATTCATTTACAGACATCACGCTACCGGAAACTATCATATTTTCCAATCAACCTTGGACCTAATGGTTTTATAGCTTCATGTGCTGGCGTATATCAGAAATTGGTTGGTTTCTCTTATTGGAATTGAATGGAATGGAATGGAATGGAATGGAATGGAATGGAATGGAATGGAATGGAATGGAATGGAATGGAATGGAATGGAATGGAATGGAATGGAATGGAATGGAATGGAATGGAATGGAATGGAATGGAATGGAATGGAATGGAATGGAATGGAATGGAAAGAATGGAATGGAATGGAATGGAATGGAATGGAATGGAATGGAATGGAATGGAATGGAATGGAATGGAATGGAATGGAATGGAATGGAATGGAATGGAATGGAATGGAATGGAATGGAATGGAATGGAATGGAATGGAATGGAATGGAATGGAATGGAATGGAATGGAATGGAATGGAATGGAATGGAATGGAATGGAATGGAATGGAATGGAATGGAATGGAATGGAATGGAATGGAATGGAATGGAATGGAATGGAATGGAATGGAATGGAATGGAATGGAATGGAATGGAATGGAATGGAATGGAATGGAATGGAATGGAATGGAATGGAATGGAATGGAATGGAATGGAATGGAATGGAATGGAATGGAATGGAATGGAATGGAATGGAATGGAATGGAATGGAATGGAATTTCTCATCTCAATAGGGTCTGATTGAGATGAGAAACAGTGGGTCATTTGTTGCCAACGATACGATACCATCTTAGGGAAAAGAATAAAGTCGTTGAAAAAGGGGGCTACACGGAAAAAATTAAGACCAAAAGTTGTAACGACACATTAGTACCAAAAGTATTAGTATTGCTCAGCCATGCGGCGTAGGAACTTCGTTCCATCCGGGTGTCCCTTGACACCTCTCAAGTTTTTTTTTATATGGCTCGTATTATCGTGGATCCTTCAAATTCTCTAATCCTTTAATTATATTAATAAACCGATGAGGTAATTACTATTATCACAAGGTCATACATACCTTTTTTTATTTTATTTGTAATGGGTTTGCTCTTGACTCTAGTCTATGTCTGAGATGACAGAGACAAAGTCTACGATGGAGCGAGCCTACCCAGAAGGAGCCTGTTCACTCTAACTTTGAAGAGATTAGGGTTGTAAGCTTTTGGAAACACAGACGCAGGCAGAGAATTCCACTCACCCACACACCGAAGTACAATCTGTAGAAGACCGACAATCAGGCAACCTTACGGCGATGAGCCAAGCTATGTAGCTTGGCATCCATCAGTTTTACTTCGCCGATGAGCCTCTTAGCTCTGCGTTCCACCGAGTCAAGCGCGGCAAGCTGATACTTAGCTGAGCCATCCCAAAGGTGGCTACAATACTCCATGCAGGATCGGACTTGTGCTTTGTAAAAGGTTAAAAGCTGTCCAGGCCTAAAGTATCGCTTCACCCTATTTAGGATGCCCAGCTTCTTGGCCGCAGTTTGGGCTTTGTACTCGATGGTGGCGCCGAAGTTGAGACTGGATGTCAACTCCATGCCTAGGAGCTCGAGCCGATCAGTCACAGGAACAGATGCACCCCGAAAAGTAGGAGCTTGGTCAAAACGACTCCATTTTGCGGTAAAAAGACACGCCTGTGTTTTGGTGGCGTTAAAAGTCATCACTCCACTGGGAGACAACGCTTAAGGTCAAATTTGTCCGCTCTACCTTGGCTTCTCTCAAGGAACAAACTTCAACCCCACTGGTTGTTGCGCTGGACAAGTATCTCTCTGAAACCGTACTGTCATCTGCGTACCCCTCAAGACCAGGCTGAAGTAGGTCATTGATGTGCAGCAGGAAAAGAGTTGCAGAGAGAACAGACCCTTGAGGAACTCCGGCATCAATAGCCATGAGGTCAGAGGAGCAGCCGTCAACGACCACTCGGACCGACCGTTCACTCAGGAAGTCTGATAACCAGCTACAAAAATCAGCTGGGATGCCATAAGCAAGAAGCTTGCTAAGTAGACCTGCGTGCCAGACCCTGTCAAAAGCCTTCGAGATATCAAGCGACTCGGCAAGTGCTTCGCCGTGTCTCTCAATGGCTTCGCCCCAGCAGTGCGTGACATACAAAAGAACAGACAAGAAGATCGCCAGTTGACCGTCCCCGGCGAAAGCCATATTGACGGTCACTGAGGAGATTGTTGTCTTCAAGGTAGGTCAGCAGCTTACTGTTCCGAACCCTTTCCATAACCTTGCATAGGATGGAGGTAATGGCGATCGGACGGTAATGCGCAGGGTCAGCACGGTCTCCCTTTTTGGGCACCGGTTGCACATTCGCAAGCTTCCATGATCTCGGCACCGTTCTTTTTACAAGAGAGAAGGAGCCTCGTATACATACCTAATCATAACACAAATTATTATTTTAAATTCGTGCTGAATCGAACCGACTACACATAGGACCTGACACTAAAACCAACGCAATCAACCACTGTGGCAAATCTACTATCTATGATAGTGTTAGTATAATAAATAATAAGCAATAATATAATTATTCCATATTCTGCAATAATCCTTTTTTTTTTTAGCGGGGGAATTCCTCATGGATGTCCTCCACTCTGGGGCGGGCGGAGGGGTCTGTCAGACTCTTACTGACTAAAACCACCCCGGTGTTGTCAGCGGGGGTAGTGAGGTGGTTGACTCCCCCTGCGACGTAAAAGAGGGGCGCACGGGAACACTACGCGCTGCCACCTCGGGTCCGTATGAATGGGGGGCGACGGCCATCCCCAGGACCGCCGCCCCTGGACCCAGTTAGGGGGGCCGGAAGAGGGTAGCGTATCCTCCGACGCCCGGTGCGCCTGCTGCGGGCCGGGAGAGAGGTCGAAATCTCCCTCTCCCTTTCCGCAGCCTCCTTCTGCGCGATGACTATTTCGCAGAAGGAAACCACCGCGTCCCAGGACTCCTCGCCGTCGACCATAGCACGTACTACGGTTGGCAGCGAGAGATCACTGCCTACCACAGATATGAGGGCACAGCGCGGCTCCTCCCAATTCTGCAATAATCCTGCTCCAACCTCCATTGTCCTTGGGTAGGTACAACTTTCACAGTGCATACAGGGATAATCGTCTGTTGGTGCCCCACACCAACAGACGATTCCATTCGAAATGTCTAACGGGGCCTCTGCGAGTTGGCTTCGGCCCCTCGTACGCCTATCAAAGGACCGGTTCTCCAGGGAGCCGAGAATGTAAAAAACAATAAACCGGCCCAGTGCGAGTCAGACTCGCATACGAAGGTTTCCGTACCATAAACCTTAATTTTTATTATTTGTTGTCATAGCGGCAACAGAACTACACAATCTGTGAAAAATTCAACTGTCTACCTCTTACGGTTCTGAGATACAGCCCGCTGACAGACAGACGAACCGGACGGACGGACGGCTGGACGGACCACGGAAGCTTAGTAATGGGTTCCGTTGGTTACCATTCGGGTACGAAACCCTAAAAAGCAATAATAGCTTAGGAATCCTTATTTATAAAATTCTTCCATCACTGAATGAGTGACTGACAGACAACGCACAGCCGAAACTCCTGGTTGTAGAAAGCTGAAATTTGGCAAAAAAGGTTCCTTTGGAAGGTTAAGGGAACACTAAGAGAGGATTTCTTGAAATTCCTACGGGTACGGGAAAAAACGCGATAGGCGTGCGCGTACGTAATCGCGGACAAAAGCTAGTAGCCTTAATAATTGCATTGAAGTAAATAGTGCAATGAGATTTTAATGTTGATCAAGAAGTAACTTCTTGCAGCTATCATGCTCCAATAATTTCGACAAAAATAGAAATTTAACCAATCACACTAGTGCGTGTTAGCATTAAATTTACTATCTCTTATTGGTAATAAAAATTATAATTAAGTACCTCATTACATGCACGACACGAGTTGCAGCTAGGGGGGTTAGAATCCTGCTGATTTGTGAATCTAAACCATCCAGGGCGCCACCCAAACGTACACAAAAAAACATTCAAATCGGTCCAGCCGTTTAGGAGGAGTTCAGTGACATACACACGTACAGTAGAATTATATATAAAGATATGTAACACACGATATGACGGCTATAATAATGGACGACACATTGAACGATAGCCTTAGTTTTTCTCTTTATAAATTATGTACAATGGAGTATTTGCTAAGAGCCTAAGCGTAGGCGTTCACTCTTCTAACAAGGCAACACTCCAAAATAATTAAGTGAAGACGACTGTGGTCGGACCCTCTTTCTGAATACATAAATAAGATAAAGAAAACGGATATCACTGTTTCACGTTTTTACGTGTGTATTTAGAAAGGAAACGTTCGACCACAGTCGTCTTCACTTAGGTTTTTAGAGTCCTGCCTCCAGTAATAACATTAACAAGTAGGTACAGCTAGGTTCTGGAACTGTTCTTAAAGGCGAACTTAACCATACTTTTTTCGCGCGGGTTTAGTTGGTACTCCACGAACTTCATCGCCCCTCTACCCTCGGGTACTGTGTAAATTACTTATTAATAGACTAATCATAGGGCACTTCGCTACAATCGCGACATTTTTCTTACCTACTCAGGGTATTATTAGACCCGTCGTAACTTTTAAATGAAAGGTCCAATTTGTATAATTTAAAGTGTAATTTACATATAAATAACCTTAATTATTAAATAATTTAAATAGATAAGGATTAACATCATGATAGGTACTAAAATCACCACAATTCCATTTCACCCGGGTTTTGATTAAATAATTAGAAAACAAGCGCATTGTGATTTAACCATAATAGTTAGATACGAGTATATACCCTTTGCTCTATTGTCATTAGTTTCCACATCGTACGCAGTGTAAGGATAATTTTTTTTCACACCTTTATTTTTTATGGATCGGAAATCATCAAATGACTCCTTCCGCTCTGGGCGGAGCGGAAGGAGAGTCAGACTCTTACTGACTAAAACCCATCCGTGTTCCTCCTAATGCCCTTTGCGTTCCAGGGTTTTCATTGAGACTCCAGATACTTGCAATGCCATCTATTGAGAAAAATAGTAGTAACAAGTGTGTGAAAAGAACACAAAAACATATTGTTGAGTTATTTGTTATACTTTTAATATGTAGTAAAAGAAAAGTGAACATTTTACAACCCAATTCTTATTCATCGCAACAATTGTGAGCTTCTGAGTTCGATCTTTTATTTTACAGTTCAACTACATTGTCGTTAGATGGCGTTATACTGATGACGCGTTTTTCTGAATGGCGTTGTTAAGATTCTCGCGCAGTAATATGACCCTAGCCCATATTGAGTTGAACAACGTGGTACCGTCCCGATAACTCGACATCACCCTTCTCAAAAATGTTAACCTACGGTTGCATTCTGTGGAGGCACTGCACGAGTTAAACTCGGACCATAGACCAGTAATTCTGGAGCTCGCTCCCAGATATGGTCCTATGGATCCCAACCAACCCCCACCTTCCCAAATGATCACTGACTGGAAGAAAGTAAGCGAAATGCTGAAAGACACCACGTCACATCATTTGGATAAGATTCCAAACGAGATCGAGTCTGAAGCCGACACGGGATCCGCGATCAGCTCACTCACGGAACACGTACAATCGGTCCTGAACACTTGTTCAAGGGGGACCCCCCTTGAACAAGTGTTCAGGACGATGTGCGATGTGGGTGTGCGTGAGAAGAACGCGTCCGTCCGAGCTTATAGCTCCTGGCCCTGCGCAAATAACAAAGCTTTTATGCGTTACTTACAGCGTAAGCTAAGTAAACGTGTCAAAGAGCTGCGTGAAGAGCGCTGGAATAAGACTCTTGGTGATCTCGAGCCAAACCACCTAGCATTCTGGGAGCTTCAGAGGAAATTACGCGCCACTGAAGTTTCCACTATGCCTCCCCTCATTCGACCCGACAATTCCGTCGCGTTTGACGACGACGAGAAGGCCGAATGCCTGGCCGACAGTCTGGAGTCTCAATGCTCCCCGAGCACAATCCCGGTCGACCCGGCCCATCTCGCTGAGGTGGACGCTGAAGTCGAACGTAGGACTGCTCTTCCCCCTGTCGAGGACCCTGATGATCCCCTCCCCCCCGTCACACCAGACGAGGTAGAGGATATCATTAAGCGACTCAAACCCAGGAAAGCCTCTGGGTCCGATGGTATCACCAACAAGGTGTTACAACTTTTCCCTAGAGCTCTGATCGTGTTGATGACCGCCATTTTCAACGGCGCTCTGTCCAACAACAGGTTTCCCCAAGAGTGGAAAGAGAGAGCGGTTTTGGATGCAGACCATCCAAAACCGTTTTCTCCGAAAGGCCACGGGCGCTCCGTGGTTCGTTAGGAATGACCGAATACATGTCGACCTCAAAGTCCCAACCATCAAGCAATTCATGCTTGATGGTTGGGATGGTTGACACCGTCCTTCAAGAAAGCTGTAGGGAAACCAGCACTCTCAAGAAACACAAATACAGACCGCGTTCCGTATTCCGACCTCGCCGCCGAGGTCCGTCGCGACGTCACGTGAAGACCGGGCGACTGAAATGATTAAGTATCTTGTAAATGTTTATCAGATTCATTTACAGACATCACGCTACCGGAAACTATCATATTTTCCAATCAACCTTGGACCTAATGGTTTGGCGATAAAGTTGAGAATCTATTAAAGAAATTTATCAGACTGTTGTAGCTTCATGTGCTGGCGTAGATCAGAAATTGGTTGGTTTCTCTTATTTGTTGTAAAAAAGAAGCTGAAAACTATAAGGAGTAACAGATTATTACAATGACCCCTTTACAGATTTTGCGTTTAATTAAAGGGGTCATTGTACCAACCAACACTGAAATCGCGAAAACGAAGAGCTCAAAAGAAGGGTGATATTTTTGGAACGAAGTTCCTTATCGCGCGTTGTGAAAGGGGGCTAGACGGAAAAAATTCTTACGAAAAGTTGTCACGACACTTTTTGCTATAGTAAGCTATTGTAAGCTGTGCGAATGGAATGGAATGGAATGGAATGGAATGGAATGGAATGGAATGGAATGGAACGGAATGGAATGGAATGGAATGGAATGGAATGGAATGGAATGGAATGGAATGGAATGGAATGGAATGGAACGGAATGGAATGGAATGGAATGGAATGGAATGGAATGGGATGGAATGGAATGGAATGGAATGGAATGGAATGGAATGGAATGGAATGGAATGGAATGGAATGGAATGGAATGGAATGGAATGGAATGGAATAGAATTTCTCATCTCAATAGGGACTGATTGAGATGAGAAACAGTGGGTCATTAGTTGCCAACGATACGATACCATCTTAGGGAAAAGGATAAAGTAGTAAAACACAGTTATGTTTCTAGTTTTATTACAATTCGCGCGTTGAGAAAGGGGGCTAGACGGAAAAAATTAAGACCAAAAGGTGTAACGACACATTAAGACCAAAAGTTGTAACGACACTTTTTGCTATAGTTGTAAGCCATGCGGCGTAGGAACTTCGTTCCATCCGGGTGTCCCTTGACACCTCTCAAGTTTTTTTTTTATATGGCTCGTATTATCGTGGATCCTTTAAATTCTCTAATCCTTTAATTATATTAATAAACCGATGAGGTAATTACTATTATCACAAGGTCATACATACCTTTTTTTATTTTATTTGTAATGGGTTTGCTCTTGACTCTAGTCTATGTCAGAGATGACCGAGACAAAGTCTACGATGGAGCGAGCCTACCCAGAAGGAGCCTGTTCACTCTAACTTTGAAGAGATTAGGGTTGTAAGCTTTTGGAAACACAGACGCAGGCAGAGAATTCCACTCCTTTGCTGTGCGCATTATAAAAGACGTTTGAAAACGCTTAGTGCGAATTGGTGGAATAGCCACAAGGTAGGGATGGTAAGATGCAGTGCGTCTGGATGTCCGATGGTAGAAGGGGGCCGGTGGGATGAGGTCGTGGAGTTCTTGGGCACACTCACCGAAGTACAATCTGTAAAAGACCGACAAGCAGGCAACCTTACGGCGATGAGCCAAGCTATGTAGCTTGGCATCCATCAGTTTTACGTCGCCGATGAGCCTCTTAGCTTTGCGTTCCACCGAGTCAAGCGCGGCAAGCTGATACTTAGCTGAGCCATCCCAAAGGTGGCTACAATACTCCATGCAGGATCGGACTTGTGCTTTGTAAAGGGTTAAAAGCTGTCCAGGCCTAAAGTATCGCTTCACCCTATTTAGGATGCCCAGCTTTTTGGCCGCAGTTTGGGCTTTGTACTCGATGGTGGCGCCGAAGTTGAGACTGGATGTCAACTCCATGCCTAGGAGCTCGAGCCGATCAGTCACAGGAACAGATGCACCCCCAAAAGTAGGAGCTTGGTCAAAACGACTCCTTTTTGCGGTAAAAAGACACGCTTGTGTTTTGGTGGCGTTAAAAGTGACCAGATTGTCATCACTCCACTGGGAGACAACGCTTAAGGTCAAATTTGTCCGCTCTACCTTGGCTTCTCTCAAGGAACAAACTTCAACCCCACTGGTTGTTGCGCTGGACAAGTATCTCTCTGAAACCGTACTGTCATCTGCGTACCCCACAAGACCAGGCTTAAGTAGGTCATTGATGTGCAGCAGGAAAAGAGTTGCAGAGAGAACAGACCCTTGAGGAACTCCGGCATCAATAGCCATGAGGTCAAAGGAGCAGCCGTCAACGACCACTCGGACCGACCGTTCACTCAGGAAGTCTGATATCCAGCTACAAAAATCAGCTGGGATGCCATAAGCAAGAAGCTTGCTAAGTAGACCTGCGTGCCAGACCCTGTCAAAAGCCTTCGAGATATCAAGCGACACGGCAAGTGCTTCGCCGTGTCTCTCAATGGCTTCGCCCCAGCAGTGCGTGACATACAAAAGAACAGACAAGAAGATCGCCAGTTGACCGTCCCCGGCGAAAGCCATATTGACGGTCACTGAGGACATTGTTTTGTCTTCAAGGTAGGTCAGCAGCTTACTGTTCAGAACCCTTTCCATAACCTTGCATAGGATGGAGGTAATGGCGATCGGACGGTAATGCGCAGGGTCAGCACGGTCTCCCTTTTTGGGTACCGGTTGCACATTCGCAAGCTTCCATGATCTCGGCACCGTTCTTTTTACAAGAGAGAAGGAGCCTCGTATACATACCTAATCATAACACAAATTATTATTTTAAATTCGTGCTGAATCGAACCGACTACACATAGGACCTGACACTACAACCAACGCAATCAACCACTGTGGCAAATCTACTATCTATGATAGTGTTAGTATAATAAATAATAAGCAATAATAGCAATAATATAATTATTCCATATTCTGCAATAATCCTTTTTTTTTTTAGCGGAGGATTTCCTCATGGATGTCCTCCACCCTGGGGCGGGCGGAGGGGTCTGTCAGACTCTTACTGACTAAAACCACCCCGGTATTGTCAGCGGGGGTAGTAAGGTGGTTGACTCCCCCTGCGACGTCAAAGAGGGGCGCACGGGAACACTACGCGCTGCCACCTCGGGTCCGTATGAATGGGGGGCGACGGCCATCCCCAGGACCGCCGCCCCTGGACCCAGTTAGGGGGGCCGGAAGAGGGTAGCGTATCCTCCGACGCCCGGTGCGCCTGCTGCGGGCCGGGAGAGAGGTTGAAATCTCCCTCTCCCTTTCCGCAGCCTCCTTCTGCGCGATGACTATTTCGCAGAAGGAAACCACCGCGTCCCAGGACTCCTCACCGTCGACCATAGCACGTACTACGGTTGGCAGCGAGAGATCACTGCCTACCACAGATATGAGGGCACAGCGCGGCTCCTCCCAATTCTGCAATAATCCTGCTCTGCTCCAACCTCCATTATCCTTGGGTAGGTACAACTTTCACAGTGCATACAGGGATAATCGTCTGTTGGTGCCCCACACCAACAGACGATTCCATTCGAAATGTCTAACGGGGCCTCTGCGAGTTGGCTTCGGCCCCTCGTACGCCTGTCAAAGGACCGGTTCTCCAGGGAGCCGAGAAGGTAAAAAACAATAAACCGGCCCAGTGCGAGTCAGACTCGCATACGAAGGTTTCCGTACCATAAACCTTAATTTTTATTATTTGTTGTCATAGCGGCAATAGAACTACACAATCTGTGAAAAATTCAACTGTCTACCTCTTACGGTTCTGAGATACAGCCCGCTGACAGACAGACGAACCGGACGGACGGACGGCCGGACGGACCACGGAAGCTTAGTAATGGGTTCCGTTGGTTACCATTCGGGTACGAAACCCTAAAAAGCAATAATAGCTTAGGAATCCTTACTTATAAAATTCTTCCATCACTGAATGAGTGACTGACAGACAACGCACAGCCGAAACTCCTGGTTGTAGAAAGCTGAAATTTGGCAAAAAAGGTTCCTTTGGAAGGTTAAGGGAACACTAAGAGAGGATTTCTTGAAATTCCTACGGGTACGGGAAAAAACGCGATAGGCGTGCGCGTACGTAATCGTGGGCAAAAGCTAGTAGCATAATTGCATTGAAGTAAATAGTGCAATTAGATTTTAATGTTGATAAAGAAGTAACTTCTTGCAGCTATCATGCTCCAATAATTTCGACAAAAATAGAAATTTAACCAATCACACTAGTGCGTGTTAGCATTAAATTTACTATCTCTTATTGGTAATAAAAATTCTAATTAAGTACCTCATTACATGCACGACTCGAGTTGCAGCTAGGGGGGTTAGAATACCTATCCTGCTGATTTGTGAATCTAAACCATCCAGGGCGCCACCCAAACGTACACAAAAAAAAACATTCAAATCGGTCCAGCCGTTTAGGAGGAGTTCAGTGACATACACACGCACAGTAGAATTATATATAAAGATATGTAACACACGATATGACGGCTATAATAATGGACGACACATTGAACGATAGCCTTAGTTTTTCTCTTTATAAATTATGTACAATGGAGTATTTGCTAAGAGCCTAAGCGTAGGCGTTCACTCTTTTAACAAGGCAACACTCCAAATAATTAAGTGAAGACGACTGTGGTCGGACACTCTTTCTGAATACATAAATAAGATAAAGAAAACAGATATCACTGTTTCACGTTTTTACGTGTGTATTTAGAAAGGAAACGTTCGACCACAGTCGTCTTCACTTAGGTTTTTAGAGTGCTGCCTCCAGTAATAACATTAACAAGTAGGTACAGCTAGGTTCTGGAACTGTTCTTAAAGGCGACCTTAACCATACTTTTTTCGCGCGGGTTTAGTTGGTACTCCACAAACTTCATCGCCCCTCTACCCTCGGGTAGTGTGTAAATTACTTATTAATAGACTAATCATAGGGCAGTTCGCTACAATCGCGACATTTTTCTTACCTACTCAGAGTATTATTAGACCCGTCGTAACTTTTAAATGAAAGGTCCAATTTGTATAATTTAAAGTGTAATTTACATGTAAATAACCTTAATTATTAAATAATTTAAATAGATAAGGATTAACATCATGATAGGTACTAAAATCACCACTATTCCATTTCACCCGGGTTTTGATTAAATAATTAGAAAACAAGCGCATTGTGATTTAACCATAATAGTTAGATACGAGTATATACCTTTTGCTCTATTGTCAATAGTTTCCACATCGTACGCAGTGTAAGGATAATTTTTGTTTTTTTTTTCACACCTTTATTTTTTATGGATCGGAAATCATCAAATGACTCCTTCCGCTCTGGGCGGAGCAGAAGGAGAGTCAGACTCTTACTGACTAAAACCCATCCGTGTTCCTCCTAATGCCCTTTGCGTTCCAGGGTTTTCATTGAGACTCCAGATACTTGCAATGCCATCTATTGAGAAAAATAGTAGTAACAAGTGTGTGAAAAGAACACAAAAACATATTGTTGAGTTATTTGTTATACTTTTAATATGTAGAAAAAGAAAAGTGAACATTTTACAACCCAATTCTTATTCATTGCAACAATTGTGAGCTTCTGAGTTCGATCTTTTATTTTACAGTTCAACTACATTGTCGTTAGATGGCGTTATACTGATGACGCGTTTTTCTGAATGGCGTTGTTAAGATTCTCGCGCAGTAATATGACCCTAGCCCATATTGAGTTGAACAACGTGGTACCGTCCCGATAACTCGACATCACCCTTCTCAAAAATGTTAACCTACGGTTGCATTCTGTGGAGGCACTGCACGAGTTAAACTCGGACCATAGACCAGTAATTCTGGAGCTCGCTCCCAGATATGGTCCTATGGATCCCAACCAACCCCCACCTTCCCAAATGATCACTGACTGGAAGAAAGTAAGCGAAATGCTGAAAGACACCACGTCACATCATTTGGATAAGATTCCAAACGAGATCGAGTCTGAAGCCGACACGGGATCCGCGATCAGCTCACTCACGGAACACGTACAATCGGTCCTGAACACTTGTTCAAGGGGGACCCCCCTTGAACAAGTGTTCAGGACGATGTGCGATGTGGGTGTGCGTGAGAAGAACGCGTCCGTCCGAGCTTATAGCTCCTGGCCCTGCGCAAATAACAAAGCTTTTATGCGTTACTTACAGCGTAAGCTAAGTAAACGTGTCAAAGAGCTGCGTGAAGAGCGCTGGAATAAGACTCTTGGTGATCTCGAGCCAAACCACCTAGCATTCTGGGAGCTTCAGAGGAAATTACGCGCCACTGAAGTTTCCACTATGCCTCCCCTCATTCGACCCGACAATTCCGTCGCGTTTGACGACGACGAGAAGGCCGAATGCCTGGCCGACAGTCTGGAGTCTCAATGCTCCCCGAGCACAATCCCGGTCGACCCGGCCCATCTCGCTGAGGTGGACGCTGAAGTCGAACGTAGGACTGCTCTTCCCCCTGTCGAGGACCCTGATGATCCCCTCCCCCCCGTCACACCAGACGAGGTAGAGGATATCATTAAGCGACTCAAACCCAGGAAAGCCTCTGGGTCCGATGGTATCACCAACAAGGTGTTACAACTTTTCCCTAGAGCTCTGATCGTGTTGATGACCGCCATTTTCAACGGCGCTCTGTCCAACAACAGGTTTCCCCAAGAGTGGAAAGAGAGAGCGGTTTTGGATGCAGACCATCCAAAACCGTTTTCTCCGAAAGGCCACGGGCGCTCCGTGGTTCGTTAGGAATGACCGAATACATGTCGACCTCAAAGTCCCAACCATCAAGCAATTCATGCTTGATGGTTGGGATGGTTGACACCGTCCTTCAAGAAAGCTGTAGGGAAACCAGCACTCTCAAGAAACACAAATACAGACCGCGTTCCGTATTCCGACCTCGCCGCCGAGGTCCGTCGCGACGTCCCAGTAACGCTCCCCGCCGTCTTTTGCCAAACGAGCCAGCCCGCGAAGCTGAGCCAGTAGTGACAAATATCTCCCCAAATAATGACATGACCCAGCCAGTCTCTTGCTGCCCCCCCCTAAACGACGCCGTTGAGCCGAGGTCCGTACCCCACAGGGGGTGCCCTCAGCGAGCGGAGTTTTAGTATATATAAATTTTGTATCCTCGGCTGGGGGCCTTAAATTCTTGAGGCCCACACAGGCAAGTCCGGTTCAGTAGTTGACAACCCTCTAGGGTTAAAACTGCGAGTGGCCATCGACAAAAAAAAAAAAAGTTGAACAACGTGGTGTTTCTTACAGTTCGTTTAGAGAAGAAGAACAAGATCAACATGGCGATTACATTATTTACAATCTGACTGCAATCACCTGCCTAGCCTTTTCCCAACTTTTTTGGGGTCGGCTTCCAGTCAAACCGGATTTAGCTGAATACCAGTATTTTACGCGGAGCAGCTGCCTACCAGACCTCCAAAACCCATTAACTAAGTAACATCAGAGTAACATCTTCATGGCAAGACTGGAGTCAGATTAACTGGGTTCTGACTATCCGTAACGACAGCCAAAGATCTACAAATGACAGCCGGGACCAACGGCTTAACGTGCTTTCCGAGGCACGGCGGAAACTCGGTATGTTAAGATGGTCACCCATTCACAGACCAACCTTGGCAAGCGTTGCTTAACCTTGAAGATTTACTATGGATGGGTGACCATTTTCACATACATACGGCTCGATCGACCCGTGCGATTGTTATTAATTAGCTACGAGCTCCTCATTCAGTCTCCTCATTCAGTACCTACTTACTAAATATCTATTTAAAAAATCAATTATTCTTACACGACATATAGATTCTATGAATCCGGTAAAACTGTAATCCTAATACATAAAATACGTCGTAAGAAGCTGAAATTTGGCATGAAGGTTCCTTGAAGAGTGTAGGGGAGCACTAAGAGAGGATTTCTCCGCTACTGAGTGATAGCCAGACAACGCACCGCCGAAACTACTGGTCGTAGAAAGGCGAGCACTAAGAGAGAATTTCCCGAAATTCCTACAGGAACAGGAAAAAACGGTACATGTGCGTACGAAGTCGCAGGCAAAACCTAGTAGGTACATATAATGCGGTCAACCGGGACGTCCACATCGATGTTTTCAATACTCGGTTGGTGTTTTTTAATTTTTGGTTTTTTGACACCGTCTTAAAAAAATTAAAGTTGTAGTGATTTGTTTTCGGAAGTCGGTTTCATTTTTTTGTAAAAAAGTTACTAATTTTTCTCTTTTTGGTGGTACCATTAAAAAACCGGCCAAGTGCGAGTCGGACTCGCACACGAAGGGTTCCGTACCATAATCCTTAATTTTTATTATTTGTTGTTACAGTGACAATAGAAATACACAATCCGTGAAAATTTAAACAGTCTACCTATTACGGTTCCTAAGATACAGCCCGCTGACAGACAGACGGACGGCCGGACAGTGGAGGCTTAATAATAGGGTTCCTTTGACCCTTTGGGTACGGAACCCTAAAAAGTGCAACCACAAACTGACTTATACCTTCCATCATCAGCTCAGCAACATTAGATGATGATTACTAGACACAATATCTGAATTGCGTTACAAATGTCATGAAAAACATTGTATGTGCTAAACTATAAAATGTGAGGGTTTCCCTTGATTTTCATGGGATCCCATTATTAGATTCTAACTTGGTCACAATCTTGGTCAAGTCTTGGACCACCTCAGGAGTATAGGCTTTCGAATAAAGAAAGAATTTTTGAAATCGGTCCACAATTGGCGGAGAAACCGGTGAACATACAAAAAATAAGATACATACAGCCAAACATAGAACCTCCTCCTTTTTGAGGAAGTCGGTTAAAAAAGACTCTTTGTAATTTCTTCTTTGATAGCGTAAACTAAGTACCTACCTAAGTGAAATCTGCGCTGTGTGAGTTAAATGTTTAACCGATTTCAAAGAAAGAGGAGGAGGTTCTCAATTCGTTTGTATTTCTGTTTTTGTTTTTTACCTATGTTACTGTTTTTACTTAGGTATACACTGTTTACCTTCTCACATATTTTAGGTTATAATCTCTATTCTATCTGTGAAAACTTTTAATTGGCCTTATTTTTGTTACTCTCTCTTGTGTTACAAGTGTAGCTGTAAGTTTCCCTAAAACTGTAAAATAAACAAAATAAAATATTAACCTACATCTAGTACTTATCTGAATCCTGAACGAAATCTTAAAGCACTGCATATACCCTAAAGACAAACTTGATATAATTTATTTATTAAAGGTGAACAACTTTATAATACCATTTTTATAAACCTGTGCTTTTGTATGTACCTACGAGTAAACAAAAACAATGTACGGTTAAACTAAATACTTAGGTAAGTATTCAATGAAACATTAGCAAATCCCAGCCTATATTGCAAGGCAAGAACAAATCGAATCAGAAAAATGGTTAGGTCAAGGTGCAATTCTTACGTATAATACATTTACATAACGAGTTCATAAAGTTTGACAAGTTATGTTTTAGCATCTGATTACACATTGAGAAGCCATCGATGGCTACGTCTAATGCTCCATCTGACTGTTGAATAAAACGGGCAGGTATCTGTTTTTCCCCAAACGAAAAGTAAAGGTTCCCATGAATATTTTCGACATGTGATGGAATTATTTTATCAATGTTAATCTTCAGCAAATCGCTGTTAGGGATTGCTGCGTCTTTTGATGGCGTTGATACAATGTTGTGATCTTCTTTAGCTAAAATAAAGTCAGAATTAGGTACTTCTTCAAAACCATCCACTACACTCAGAAGGGTACCATTTGAAAATTCCTTCGTTATTATGCGTGGTAGTACCATATCTTTTTCACTAATTTCTGTGCGGATCGTTTTATTTGTGATTCCTAGGTCCCCGTAATCAGTGGGATCGGTTGCAACCGCCGGATTTATTTCGTCATACACTGTCGAGTCCTTATATAAGGGTGAAGGTGGTTTCAAGTCAGTGTTCTTCATATGGAATTTTGCGTCTTCCAATTTTTTTGTATGAATAGTGGCATTTTCAGTTACATCATTTTTGTTATTACCAACCGTTCGACGAGTCGGTAATGCGGCAGGATACACATCACTCGCATTTACATTTTCAGATTCGTTT
Source organism: Lacanobia oleracea (assembly GCA_950371165.1). Classification (NCBI taxonomy): domain Eukaryota; kingdom Metazoa; phylum Arthropoda; class Insecta; order Lepidoptera; family Noctuidae; genus Lacanobia; species Lacanobia oleracea. Next base: position 13,768,141 of record OX493385.1, read on the forward strand.
CTGGCATTTTGTGCTTTTATCTCTTGGTAAGAATCATTGGAATAAACTGTATCTTGCTCATCTAGAGTAATCTCAGTAGTCTTGTTCTTCCGTGTCAAATAGTGTTTTATTTGATAAATACTTTGTTTTATGATACTAGCCGGCTGATCACACTTGCTTTCAATCTCTGTTAGCTGTTGGAAATTTGATAAGTTATCATGTTGAACTCTTCGACCCCAATTCGTGTTTGTTTTGTTAACGGTATCAATGTATTTAGAAAAAATATATATGTGGAGATTTATGCATTCTGATAAGGTTTTTTCAGCAGTCTGAAAGTTCTCAAACATCTTTTTTAGCTCTTCAAGTTGTGGGCTATTATCGTTTTCTGAAGTAATGCCTATATCCAAATAAAGATGAAGTGGAGGTTCTATTGTTTCATCCATCAGTCTTGGGAAAAAAGGTTCACTTCTTTTGTATTGATTGGAATACTTGCTGATATTCTCATCATACTTATCTTGTTCTGAGAAAGGATCAGTTGCAGTTATGAGATCTGTTTTTGTGCCTTTAAATGTGTTTTGTTTAGAGTTTAAAAGTGGATTAATACCTAACATGTGAAGTGGCTGCTCATCAAACGATGTTTTCTGGGAAACAAATATTTTCACTGGATCATCATTAATTCCACTATATTCTATTTGTGGAAGCGTCGCGATGTGTTTTGATGTTGCTGTCTGAGTTCTCCGTACATTCGGAAGAGAACAGTCGCATCCAGGCGATATGGAAGAATTTTCAGGTGGACTGTAATTAAACATTTACTGAAATTATTTTAGAGTAGGATAATGCATGCTTTTTAGTTGTATTTGCAGTTAAATGCTCATGTTAAATGAGCGTTAGGTACCTACATAATTTTACAGGGACATGGCACATTTCAACACCATACACTGCGATCGCGAACCCGCCTGCCAAGCGTGGCGATTATGGAAAACCCCCCTCATCCTCAGGGAGGCCTATGTCCAGTAGGTAGTGGACGTCTTTCCGATGAAATGATGATGATGATGGCAGGCACATTTTTTGTAAAACCAAAAGGTCGAAGTCCTACCTTACGGGAACAATGTAGGATGGGTGTACTTTAAAGTCGACTTACAAATTGCAGAAATGAAGACAAGTTTTCGGTAGTCCTAGAGCAGTCTTCGTCAGCGTAACTGCGATAATCATGTACATTTCCAGTGCACGCATCATTAGAGAAGCGAACTACTTGTATGACGTTCCGTAAACTCATTAAGTGTGGTCACCACGGCCGTCGTCGAAGCGTGCCCGTGGCTACGCGATCCGTCACATTAACAGCATTAGGACGATAATTTTAATTTACTGCATAAAGCATGCCTCAGCCTTTTGTCGTTTGTTTTGTGTCGCAAGCCGTAACGCTTTTCAATTTAGTTCGAAGAACTCTTTGTTGCACGTTTGCAATCGAAGATTCATTGTCTTTTGATTTTATTTGGTAGGTACGTAATTTCTTATAGTTTTAGCGTTCACGATAGCTTCTGAATAATTTAGATACGTAGGTATTGCACAATACGTCAACGAAAACACTTACCATACCTGGGCCAGCTAGTAGTCTGGACCCTCCCCCCCTTAAGCCCCTTAAGCATAAGACGATATTAAAAATCTTTACTATCTATATCTACCTATAAGTACTTAATCTATATTTATATATATATACACCGTGTTCTTCATGTTATCCATCTCTAAACTTTAGCAAACGCTTCTATAGCTATGACAAATCAAATCCAAGAAATCAAATTTTCGATACAAAGATATTTGTAATTTTTATTTAATTGAGCTATTCAGTATGAAAGGGTCTTAATGTGGCCTATGTTGCCTCTTAGTGCAATTAAAATGAAAAATCTATCAAATGCTATTTGAATTTCATTTTATTTTTCGTTGCAAATTCGGAAAAAGTTGACTTTGTCAAAAAACCCCCGATGCAGTTGGTGGCATCAGATTAGTGATTGAAATGCTTGAAAAGCGACTTGTTTCGAACTTTTTAGTCGTTTTTAGCGGTTGGGTTTTTTGACAAAGTATTTTTTTTTATTTCCTACATTTTTTATCTTAATACCATACTCGATAGGATTCGGAAATAAAAAAATTTAAGGCACAATATGGCACCACAAATCGGCCATATTGTTTTTTTTATATTTTGATGTACCCAGTGTCACTCTCACGACTAAGACGAATCTATTGACACCACTCACATAAAAATACGACAAGCCGTTTAGGCTCTAGAGTGTGCCAAAGAAATATATATAGGTACATACATACATACATGCATGCACTGGAAAAACATAACCCTCCTTCTTTCGCAGTCGGGTAATAAAGAGATAGCGACTGGGTGAACTCGAAGTACGAGTAGATTTTCTTGCTTTAAATTTTGTTTACACGGATAAATCCAATATTTAAAGGCGAGGCGATTATCGCCCTTCCACGTCCGATATCATAGGTATATATGATGTTTACATGATGACATTTTTAGGGTTCCGAACAAATAACGGAACCCTCATAGGATAAATAGGGTGTCTGTCTGTCTGTATGTTTATCCGTCGGTCTGTCTGTCTGTCCGTCTGTCACAGCCAGTTTTCTCCGGATCCACTAGACTGATTCTGTTGAAATTTGGTAGGTACACATATAGACTTCTGTGACCCAAAGACAGACGCGTTACGTAAATACATTTTTTTTTAGTATGGGTGTGACTTTTGGGGGTCAAACTAGAAATTAAAAAAAACGGTTTTTGAACAAAACCTCATAGAGGCTTACTATGAGAGTTTTAATTATATTTTTTTCATAATTTTAAAATAAATGGTTTAGAAGGTATTCAAGTCTTTGGGTTACAGAAGTCTTATGTGTACCTAACTACCAAATTTCAACAGAAACAGTCTAGTGGATCCGGAGAAAACTGGTTGTGACAGACAGACAGACACCCGAGTGATCCTATAAGGGTTCAGTAGTGCTATTCTGTAACAACATTTTCGTGTCTCGACAGCGGAATCCGAGGTGAGTATCAAATTACGTCAAACGTAAGACCTCTATGTTGTGTGTAATAAAGCTCACTTTGTGAGGTTTATCACTCAGGTGAAGCTCGATATCGAAATGGTTATTTACAGAATAGACTAGCTGTTTTTTGTTCGGAACTCTAAAAATGTCATACACGAGATCGTGTTTAGAAATTAGACGAGTCGAGAAATCATAGGCAAATACAATCTCATTGCAATTTGTGTCATCGTGTAAACAAAACTCTAGCCGATAATTACCTTACGATTATCGTATGACATACTAGTAGCCGAGTTTTTGTTTTTTGGGTCAATGTAAATGTGCGGATGCGATAATCGTCTAAAGAATATAACGCCTACGACAATCGTATACGACTTTTCGCTCCAAAATGTTCGAGAAAATAGCATCGTGTAAATGGCGCTTGTGTTAGGCAAAAAACGTGTTTTAGTTTAAATATCAATTAAAATATAATATTTATTGTAGTTAAATTGACAATAAAAGGCACCTAGTGATGGGAGCCGCCTGCCGCCCCGGGTCATGTTCCCTTGGCCCTAGGAAAAATACGCCCCTGACTATATAGGTAACGTTTAGAATACCGCTTTTGTGCTGCTACCTATAGTTCCTGCTCATTCCGTTTTAGACTAAGCCATCAAGTTTTGCAATTTCAAAATTAAAAAGTCAAACTATACTTGACAATGAGATTTCTGTGCAGCCACTGTAGTTCCTGCACGTTCCCTGAATGTGTTTGCTTGTTACCTGTTCACGGTTGAAACTTGGCACACAGATAGACCATGTCCATCAATATAAAATAGGATGTAGACACGTGGCAGCGTGTCCAGCCGAAGTTCAAAGAAAAAAGTACTAGCGACGCAGCAGCCGTGTGTTACACGAACCATTTCGAGCTACTTTTAACCACTTCACAACGAAATCTGTTTTCATATTCATACATGATAGTTGACACATTTATAGCAAGTCTTTCTAGACTTGCTATAAATGTTTGTATTAATGTAAACTGTTTTGGATTCTTCCAAAACAGTTTTTTTTATATTAACGTTTAAAAGCCCGTATTTTTATAACTGATCGACTCACTGACTTACAGATAGAGGCTTCGCCGCCCCTCGTTGCCTACCGCCCCGGGCCATGCCCCCTTGGCCCTAGGGTAAATACGCCCCTGAATATCGCAGATGTTGGAGCCAAATCTGCAAGGATAAAGTGGGATTGGGCGGGTGAAATATGCAGAATGCCTATAGAATATGCAGATGGGCCAGCATCTTCACGCGGTGGGAGCTTAGGGGGTCTTCAAATTAGTCACTAAATGTCGCGGGGCGGCAACGCGACAGCGACGTGGCTGTCGCGCTGCTCTGTTAATCCATACAAATAACAAATGACAAACGCGCAGCACTTTGCGCTTATTGATTTTATGGATTAACAAAGCAGCGCGACAGTCGCGCGCGCTGCTGCCGCGCGGCACTTAGCGACTAATTTGAAGGCGCCCTAACGAAGATGTACATCGCAACCGAAGCAAGTCTAAAATGCAGGTGTGATGATTTGTGTTATAGTTGTATTATAATTATACTAGTTGACCCGCGCCACTTCGTTTGCGTCACAATTTTCATTACTGCTCCGCTCCTATTGGTCTTAGCGTGATGAATATAGCCTATAGCCTTCCTCGATAAATGGGCTATCTAACACTGAATTTTTCAAATCAGACCAGTAGTTCCTGAGATTAGCGCGTTCAAGTAAACAAACAAACTTTTCAGCTTTATATATTAGTATAGATTAGTAATTACAGATACTGGCCGGTAAAGGCAATAGATAAACCTGGAAAAATATGGTGGAGGCATTTGACCAGCTGTAGGATAATAGGAACAGGATAAATTAAAAAAAATATATATGACCTTCGTAAGTTAAAATCGACAGGTATACCTACCATTCTATTTAATTAAGATATGCGTTTACGGTGGCAAGCTAAATATAAATTTCTTAACGGAGTTAATTAAAATAGTTATCATGGTAGGTATGTATTGTAAATCAAAAGAGAATAATTTCAACTTATCAATACGAAATGAACTTTCTCGATATACCTAATGGGTGTACCTACTAGTAAGTAAAGTACCCGGGTCGAATATGGCCAAGGGATTAAATTGGCCACATGTTATCTACACTAATATTGTAGAGGAAAGAATTGTTTGTTTGAATTGAATAGGCTCCGAAACTATTGGACCGATTTGAAAAATTCTTTGACCATTAGAATCCTACATCATCCCTGATGAACATGGACTATAGATTATTTTCAAAATAGGGACCCGTATGAAAACTTTGATAATGTAACCCAAGGTGTGAAAAAAATACCAAAAAAAACCTTATATCGCGTACGCTGTGTAAACTGTGTATACTAAGACAATGGGGGAAAGTGATGTGCTACAGTTTTATAGGAGACATCAATATCCACAAAAAAGTCAGCGAGGGTATATATCTAACTATTATGGTTTTATCACAATAACCGCTTTTTGTTCAAATTATTCGATCAAAACCCGGGTGGAATGGAATATTGGTGATTTTGGTATCATGATATTAATCCATATCCATTTAAATGGTTTGGTAATTTAGATTGGTTATGTGTACGTCAATTACAATTTAAATTATGCAAATCGGACCTTTCGTTTAAAAGTTACGACGGTTATAAAGATACTCGATTGAGGCGGTTTAGAAACTCTAACACTAGGGTGTGTGGTTGTTAGACCTTACTCACTTACTGCCCACACGATAAGAAGAAGGGGAGTCTATTAACAAGTAATTTAGACGTTACCCTTTATAGAGGGAGGACTTATGGAGATGAAGTTCGTGGAGTACCTACTAAATCCGCGCGAACGAAGGCGCGGGCGAAGTGCTAGTTATTCATAAAACGCAACACTTTATATAACCGAACACGACGGTTTAAGGTCGCGGCCGAGGCGTGTTTACCGGCAATCTGTATAATTCAGGTATCCTAATAGAATACCTGGGGCGTCTAGGCAATGTATGAAATATAAAGAGTAGTACCTATTGTCGATTTTATACTTTACCTAGGTAATATATAGAATTCCTAGGGATTGTATAGAATACCTGCTGCTCCACCGGCAATGTGTAAAATAAATATTTTTTTGTCAATAAACGAGTGTATGTCGCAACCAAGTAGCTTCATCAGCCGTATAATTAGCGGCCTAAGAGACATGCCCCGCATTTAATTGAACAGCAAGGCAAATGAATTGATTCGTTTAATAACTTACTTAGCTAAGTCATTTGGGAACTTAGGACACAGGGAACTTGAGGGCACTCCAACACGGATAGGTTAGGTTTGAAGGATGGTGGGAGCTAATGTGAGCGAGCGAACTAAGCTCCCGTTATCATTCATGTAAGATTCAGGGGTTGCGGAATTTGTTCGAAAGAGTGTCCGCGGCCCTGGTACACAAATGGCATTAGAAGGAACACTGATCATGGGTTCAGTCAGTAAGAGTCTGGTTTCCGTGATAGGTAGATCTTCTAAAAGATTATGAATATGATGGTGATGATGATGTTGGTTGATGATGATGATGAATGATGGTGATGGTGTTGATGACGATGATGAATGATGGTGATGGTGATGATGATGAATGATGACGATGAAGATGACGGTGATGATTAATTAGTAGCGGATTGGCGCACCGTCCCCTGCTATAACTTGCTGTAAGCGGCTACGCATACCGCCCACCACATTCCAACACAAATCTTTGCCTCTCATGTGCTCCCAAGTCGATGTCACGATCTCAGCCAAGTTGTGTTTGTTTCGCACTTCCGTTGTGTCCCAATTTAAAACCATTTGACCCCATAGATTTTCTATAGGGTTCAAATCAGGACTTTTAGATGGCCAATTAATAACTGTCACACCTTCTTGAGCAGCTAACCAATCCTGCACAATGCCTGCACGGTGGATGGAGCAGTTATCGTGCATGAAATAAATATGTGATGTTGGATAGGCAATTAGCACAGTCGGCAGCATGACGTCACGCAGAATCTCTAAATACAAACTACTATTAAACCTACCACCAACTTCCACCAATTCACCAGGTCCCATAGACGACATCCAGCCCCAGTAGCCCAGGGTTATTCTACCGCTGGTTCTACAAGGTACACACATATACATCCATCTTTATCCGATTTAAATGATTTTTCATCAGTGAAGATCACAACATTTTCTTCCCAATTAAAATTTAAATATTCCTGGCCAAAACGGACCCTTTCTTCGCGATGAGCAGGTGTTAATGCAATTTTCAGTGCCGGTTTATAATTCCTTATCCCAGCAGCGTGTAAATGCCTTCTCACTGTTTCCACTGAAATATTGTGGTTTATTGCGGTTACACGAATGGGCAAAAATGGATTATCAACATGGCTTGAAACAATAGCCCGGTGGCGTTCGAATTCGGGACTATACTTGATGGCTTTTACTCCTGGACGAATCCGCTGAATATTTCCATTGTCTTCATAACGTCTTAGCCATAGCCTGACCGTATTTCTCTAAAACAAAAAAAAACATTTTTGGTACCGTGTATGTAACTTGTAAGGAGTAAACTACGCGTTACTGCAACTGTGAACTCAGTCATATAAAATGTATTGTGCCTAAACCGTATCCTGTAAAATCAGATACGGCTAAGAAATTTATGTCGTCGTGTGAACGTAGCGTTACTGCCGCCCCACAAGTCTTCCCTTTCCTAGCTATCGTCTTTTACACACGTTGCCGGTTGCATATTCGGTATTCTATAGAATACCTAGGCAAAGTATAAAAAAAATATTTCTCTCATTACCTGAATGTTTTAGGCATTCTATATTGTATAGATATTCTATAGAATACCGAATTATACAGATTGCTGGTAACATATATACAGATACCCCTCCCGCACCTATCTAGTCGTCCAGATTTTGTCGAAGCGAGAAACTGCGCTGCCTATAGAAATTAATAATCTCAAGCAAGCTTTGACGTGTATTTTTGTTATATTTCTATTAGTTTTTTTTTCTTTTTACGTTTCCATGCTGTTTAAGGGGTTAATGACTTTTGGTATTTCTTTGTTTTCTAAAAGTACCTACTGACGCGTTTATAATCCACGAGAATGAAGAAAATAAAATGCCATTCATGACTGTAAATATGGCCATTGGTTCGCCATATGAACACCGTATGAATTATTACAGTTATACAGATAAGTTTTCGAGTGGATATATTTATTTATTTATTTTAAACACTTTCAGCACAAAAATGTACAGAGGCGGACTTAATATGGCATGTATTATGAGTTAATTATAATATGCATGTAGCAATGTAGCATGTGTAACAATTTAAATACATGTGTATTAAATCCTGTTGGTGGCAGATTTTATGAAAAGTCATGCGTCTGCATCAGACTGTTTGAAAAACTAAATTTTTTTGAAAGCTTGTTTGTTTTTTTATTTGGCCAATTGTAAGTGGATTCAAAGTAACTGGACAGAAGTTCATAATAAAACCGACTTTAGCTGCTATCGAGCAAAGTGTAATAAAGGTATATACCGGTTCTAAACAATAAAATGTGCCTAGTTTAATGTTTATGAGCCCAACGAACTTGTTCTAATATTGTAAGTTGATTGTGATTATTATGACTTATTGTGATTGATCTCAGACTAAATTATGTATATCGTTACATTGAGTTCAAATTAGTTAATATTCATTCAGTAAATATGACCAATTCCATAGGCATGTTTACATAAACTGGTAGGAAACATGGCCTCTATCCTATTTTTTATAGTCACGAATTCACGTTATCTAAGCATCAAATATTTTAATATTTTTTCCTATACTTAATATGAAAGTTCAATAGGTACTCATTTGAAACTTATAGGTACTGTGATTTACCTTCTTGTGGCCATATTCGACCCAGATATTTTAGGTAAATATCATGCGCCGCCGGCGATGACTAGCTAAAAATATAAAAATGTACGCTGCCAGTCAACAACAAAACCAACCTTGCTGAAGGTCATTGCCAATTACTTCGACGATATTACACACACTTACCTACAAACATGGCTAAATGAGGTAACATCAGTACGAGCATTTAATAGATAAAGAAATAGCATTCATATTATATATATCACTAGGTGACCCGCGCAACTTCGTCTGCGTCACAATTCTCATTACTGCTCCGCTCCTATTGCGTCTTAGCGTGATGATATATAGCCTATAGCCTTCCTCAATAAATGGGCTATCTAACACCGAAAGAATTTTTTAAATCGGGCCAGCAGTTACTGAGATTAGCGCGTTCAAGCAAACAAACAAACAAACAAACATACTCTTCAGCTTTATATATTAGTATAGATAAGTTAATACTACATAATGCCTACCTGTATTATCAATTATTGGCTTATTTTGTTTGTAGTTATCCTTTGTACTCAACCTATCAAGTAGATAATAAGATTTTGTCCATGAAAATATCCGAACCAAGATTTCAAGAGATGTATTAATAATTTGAAGAAATATTATATGTGTGTCTATAAAATGTATCTTTTAATTACTTACCACATTTGTTAAAACAACTAGCTGCTCCCCGCGACTTCGTTCGCGTATATTATGTTAGATAATAAAATGATGTCGCTAAGTATGATCCCTGAGATAAGATAACAGTCCATATCTAGCATTGCTTGACCCCTCTTAGAATTAGAAATTTGGAAGACTGCCAGGCAAGGCACCGGCTGTATCACCTCTAAATACCTACTATTATTTACTCTACAGTACATTTCAGCTACAATAAAAAAATTTATTTGTTTTTTCTTTAATGTGATATAAATTTACAATCACAGAAGTTGAAGAAACTCAAGTAGGCAAGTAGATGAAATTAAAATACTTGATGCGTCCAGCCCTATCGCCTGTTTACGTACCGCGCGGCTGTAGGTAATTATTTCAAAAAGGGGGCCGATTCAAAATACTACTTATGATGCAAACTACAAATTCGGTTGTTCATCTTAGGTAGGCTTTATTATTCTGAGTTAGGGCTCAAATTTTCTTAATTAAAAGATTGTTTTTACTTGTCATGACGCAGTGGTTTTAAAGCAAGTCATTTAAAAGATTTTCCCATCAAAAATTAACACTTATTTTTAATTACAGAAATCGATTCGTACGATGATTCTGAACCAACTACTTTCAAAGATTGTTTTTATTCTATTTACCCTATTGCCCTTGGTCATCAAACGTGAACAGCTGCGCCTATTTCGATAATTAGTTTTTTGTTTTTTTTTTATCAGGAGAAGGTTCTTATGAAAGAAAGGTGTAGGATAGGTTGGTAGGGTAGGCAGGCAGGTAGGTAGGGTAGGTAGATAAGTAGCCAGTTGACGGGAGCGAAGCCGTGGGGGACAGCTAGTCATTAATAAAGAATAGACTATAAAATACCTATCTATGTAAAATTACGTGCGTGTTTACTGTTTACTTAAACCAGGTCCTTTTATTTACAGATCAACATGCATAAAAGAGCGAGGGTGATGGTCAGAAGTGTTTTACAAGTTTTACAACAACAAAGCTGCAATTTTGACATTAATACCTATCGGCCAAAACAACACCAAATAATTAGAAAATTAAGTGTTGATTTTTCATGTTAATTATATATCTGATTTTTAACTATAAATAAAACGCAGGTTTTTTTTTGAGCAAAGGTACAAGAATACTTTAATCTACTACAACGTAGTGTGAACAAGAATGTGAATATGGACAAAGTTTTGATGACTTTAAGAATTGTTTGCCGATCAGATCAGTGAGGTACGTCCTTAAACAAAGACAATTTTCTGTGTAAATGAATCGGAGTTATAACCTTATACACGAACGACGCCAATTAGAAACATAGGTAAACCTTTCGACATACTACCTTAGTATGTATATGTGTTTAGACCCTTATTTTTTCCGTTCCCGTATGAATTTCGGGAAATCTTTCCGTAATGGTCCACTACACTTCCCAAGGAACTTGCATGAAATTTTAGCTTTCTACGACTATTTACCGCAGTTTCGACTGTAAAACGTAAAATCTTATGTTCCATCCGTTCCCGTGGGAATTACAGGAAATCCTTTCTTAGTGCTCCTCTACACTCTCCAAGGAACCTACATGCCATATTTCAGCTTTCTACGACCAGGTGCTTCGGCTGTGCGTTGTCTGTCAGACACTCATTCAGTCAACAACGGCCTTTTATGCACTCAGCGCGGCGTCACAAAAATCGCACCTCTTCGAAAATAAGTTTCAAGCATATCCCGCCAGCAACGAATACATTAAAAAAAAACAAAAACAAACAAAATTTATTATTATTATGCAGATGATTATTATTTTCTCGGGTCCTTGGAGGCCCGGTCCTTTGATAGGCGTGCGAGGGGCCGATGCCAACTCGCAGAGGCCCCGTTAGACATTTCAGTCAAGAAAGAGGTGGGAGCTCTGTTCCTCATCAGTGTTCATTCCAGTCAGCCAATAAAGGCAAGCCAGAAATGAGGAACGACTTCTCCCGGGAGATCAGGTCCGTGGGGTCGCTACTGCACAACAGTTCGCTACAAAACTGCCCTGCGGATTTTATATTATTATTATTATGCCAATTAATATTGGTCCTATCAATTTAAAGTATGTTTAACGACCTTTAAATTAACAACAGTTAGAATTCCTAAACACTACAGAGAAAAAACGCCCCAACCGCAGCGAGAAAAACGGCCCTCTCAGCACGCCACTATCGTGCCACAACAAGGCGCTACGTTGCGCCACCGACGCAGATCGCCCCGAAGAGGTTCCCCTCGGGCCCGCACCAACTGAAAAGAGACAGGCTGTGCACCACGCCGCCGTTCCCATCTGCCGGTGGTGTCCAAACCTCAACAATGGACGTGTGCACGACACACGCCAATGCAGCTGCCCACCTCCGCCCCTGACCGCGGACCAGTCTTAATCATTGCAATAGCTTGCTTTTTTTATTCCCTGGTAAACAAAAACAAAATCTGTTGATTTATTCTAAAATTTAAATAAATTTCCTTTCCAATGATACCTTATAGTCATATTATGTCTACCTATTAATAGGGTTTTATGACACCGAGTGTATAATTATATTGACTTTATGAAAAATAAGATTACAGTTGCTAAAAAAATATAGAATCCTGAAACTAACGTAGTGCTCGTTGCTCGATCTAGGTTTATTTAAGCCTGTGTTTCAGGCCAACTCTGTACGACAGTACTTTTCAGTCAAATATCATTGATTATTTAACTAGTTGACCCGCGCAACTTCGTCTGCTCCGCTCCTATTGGTCTTAGCGTGATGATATAGCCTATAGAATTTTTAAAATCGGACCAGTAGTTCCTGAGATTAGCGCGTTCAAGCAAACAAACAAACCAACTCTTTAGTTTTATTTATTAGTATAGATAGATGAAAGGTCCTAGAAATAAATAAAATATTTTAGTGTAAGCAAAAGTCTGAGGCTGTTTTTACCCGACTGCGAAAGAAGGAGGGTTATGTTTTAACCCGACTTCGATAGAAGGAGGGTTGTTTTTCGAGTGTATATGTATGTATATTTCTTTGGCACGACCAAAGAGCCTAATCGGCTCGATGGATTTTAGCTTGAGAGGTGTCGTTAGATTCGCATTTACCCTGATCAAAATAAAGAAAAAAAAATGGCGGGTTTTTGGCGCCTAATTCAAATGTTTGGCACGTTCTGCAGCTTGAACGGCTCGATGGATTTTAGCTTGAGGGTTGTCGTTAGATACGTATTTACTGTGAGAGTGACACAATTTATATTAAAATTGCCGATTTTTGGTGCCATATTATGCCTTCATAAAAAAAATAATTTTCAAAATCTTTCGAGTGGGGTATTAACATAAAGAGCTCGAAAGACAATTCCAAATATGTAACTCACAAAAAAGTAGGAAATAAAAAGAAAATTATTGTCAAAAAACCTGACCGCTAAAAACAAGTAAATAGTTCGAAACAAATCGGTTTTCAAGCAGTCTGATGCAGTTCAATCACTGATCTGATGCCACCAACATTTCTATGGTCTGAGGGTTCGTGCTAACTATATCCTTTCTTATCTAAGTAGGTGCTGGTTTTAAAATCTAGTTCAGTGTGTTGCGGTAAAACTATACTTAGAACACAAACTTGTCGTGGTATGTGACATAAATAAAGGCATTCCTTTTACCTCCCTAACTTGTTTTCTACTGCACGTGGTATGAACGGGCATGTATGATGTAAGTCCGCCAAAAAAAAAACTTTAGATCTGGTTAAAAAATAAGTACTTATTCAAATAGTCAATATCAGCCCATAAAAGATCGCAGTTCAATGGTTAAACTAATAAAAATTAACTCATTTTGTTTCGATAACAATGTCAATGCTAGGTTAAAGATTTTGGGTCTAAATAATAATACATGTTATTATACTCATTATAATGAATGTAAAAAACAGTAATTAAGAACTATCATTAAGATATTAGGGTAATTAACTGACAAATTATCTTGAACAGTCATTGTAAACGTATGAATTACATTGTAATTTCAAAGAACGTATTGGTATTTTTATTTTTTAGTTCTTCATTTCTATTCAACAGATCTTGGATGGAAAGTTTGACAACAAAAGATTTCTCTCGAACAGAAAAGTAGGTACTTACATACGTTCTCGCCCACGTCCGATAATCCGCTCCGAATCCGAATAAAAATGGAACTAACAGATTGTAACGCACATGTCCTACAAAAAAAATAGGTAGTTTTACCTAGCAAGGTAAAGTCGGCCCGAGTAGGTATCGGTCCTATAAACTCGTCCTACGATGTTTCTCATTAAAAAGGGACATGAAGGAGGCCTTAAGTAGTACCTACTAAGATTGATGAATTTCTATTCGGCGACAATTTATCAGAAACAATCAAATCAGCTGAGTCTGTAACCAAACCCGGCACAGAACTGAAGCCTGCCGCAGACCAGAGGCATTTAAAGCTTGTATATATGCCAATGACCTTGTGCATACAAACGGCTTACTACACCTCTTCACGCCACTCCGCTACCCATGTGTTTATTTTTTTTATAATAAAACAAATACATAGGTATTTAAAAAAAGAAACAAAACCAGGTTATTTTCGTAAAATGGTTTGATCTCAACGATTTGGAGGTGATTTGGTGTTTTTTTTCCTATTATGTAAAACCGATACATAAATTCTGGCTAAACAAAGTTACGTGCAATATGATGTAGATTACTACCTATTTTTTCAGATGTAATTTCTCAGTAAATGCCGACGAAAAACTGCTTCATCTGCACGCTATTTTTAAGCTTTTTCGAGAGAGCACTCTTAAACCGACGAGCACTCAGGCCGCCGGCAGCCGCGCCGAGGAATCGTCAGTCGCTAGCCTGCAGCTCATTGAGGAGGTTGCCACTAGCCCAGTCAAGGATGCCGATCGCTAGGCATACCCACTTTTGTAAACAATGGTTGCTTATAACGAGTGATCAGTCGTTATTGTCGTGGATTGACAGATACAAACTTATCTTTTCCGCTCAGGTAATACAAAAAGCTGCTGATCAAAGTTATTCCCCGTAAGAATTGATTTGTTTTACCGAAGCTATTAATAGCCTTTTAGATATCGGCGCCATTTCAAAATGTGACCCGTGCTCAGGTCAATTCATATCTAGCGTGTTTTTCACTTACAAACCAAACGTGAGGAACCAATCACACGAATTTAATGTCTTGCCATTCGGGCTAAGTACAGCTGCATACGTGTTTACAAAGTTATTGGAACCTGTTGTAAAATTGTTGCGGTCAGCGGGTTTTTTATCTACTTACCCTCTATTTATATGATTGGTTGTTACTAAGCGATATATACAACAATTGCGAGATTAATGTTGCAATCACAACGAAACTGCTTTGGTCTTTAGGCTATATTATTAACTAGTTGTTGCCCGCGATTTCATTCGCTTGTGAGTAGGAAAAAAAGGAAGTCGTTAAATAAGATTGCTCAGATAAGATATACGAACAGTCAATATCCAGCCCCTGATATAAAAAGGAAGTCGGAAGAGTGCAATTCATGGCACACTCTGAGCTGCCTTCTGGAACTGCCCCGTTGGTCTGCGTGGAGTCTTGGGTTCGATTCCCAGGTCAGGCAAAAAGTGTATTTGGGGTTTTTCATTAAGAATTTCTCAGTACGGTCAAAACCTCATTACAAAGTTTTAGAGGATAGAAATCATAAAAATTAACCGGGTGATGTGTATATTTTCATCAATGATACACATCACATTTTTTCATGGACATATATTCGCTACTTTCCCCAGAAGCATTTGTCAATATTAGCCGTATTGATGGTTGTTATTTGGTCGGTGCGAGGCACCAAAATAGTTCATTGGCATAGCCAAGAAACATCAGTTTCCGAGCTTGAAAGGACCACCGTACAGAAAAAGTTTATGCTGTGGAGCAACGGTACAACACAGGCTCTCTACTAAAATAACGCAACAAACGTATTGAATAAGAGGGTTGATTGTACTAAGGAACTCCACAGGATAGTGAATAGCATCATCCAGAACCAGACTGTCCACGGATTTGTACTGGTATCTTAATCCTTCGAAAGACAATAACAAAGTCTCAGTAAAATAGAAGCCTGATCGTTCTTAGGTGTCAAAATCGCACGTTCACATAACCACTGCATAGGCTAACTGAGGTTACGGAATTAGTGCGAAAATGTCACCGCTGCCCAAGAACGCAAAGGACAATAGGAGGAACACGGTGTGTTTTAGTCAGTAAGTTCTGTTCCGCCCAGAGTGGGAGGAGTAATTTGCTGACTGACCACCCTAAAGAAAAAAAAACAATAACGTCTGGGTATTATAAAACATATGGGCTATTAGATCGTCAACTGTCGAAGCAGCTAAAGCAAATCTGTTGGAATTGCAATCTTGCACCCAGCTTCAGGGTATTCTCCATTCCCTATTTTAAGAAAGAGACTGGATAATTGTTCAGCACAAATATCGTCCTTCACAAGTGCACGTGCATTGGTATATTTTTTAAGGTAGATTTTTTTTTATTAAGGGCTTAGGAGTTTTGGGGCTGAAGGCAGCCACTATCGGGGCTGAAGATGGCCACTATCGTGGCCAGGAGTAGTAAGCTGCCACAATGTCGGGGCAAGAAACTCCCAAAAACGCTTCACACCCCTCCGGGGTCCACCCGCCACGCCACTGAACCATGTGCCTTGCAGGGGTCTGGGTTTTCTCTCCGTACGAGCTAGCTAGCAGCTCGAGCTCGTATCGGTGATGTGGTATGTGGGTATGTGGATAAGGTCCGTACAACCCGGAATCTAGCTTCCAGGTGCTCTGTACAATTTATATGAGCCCAAACACGACCGGCATACTTGTAAGAATGGGTTAAAAATAACTTTTCGAGATTTCGTCTACTAAAGACATATTCAAGGTCATATATTTCTGCGTTAGCCATCGAAATCGTAAAAAAATATAGATATTCTTGCTCTAATTTAGATGACAAAAAAAAAAACCGTCTAGTGCGAGTCGGACTGGCACACGAAAGGTTTCGTGCCATAAACCTTAATTTTTATTATTTGTTGTTATAGCGGCAATAGAAATACTCAATCTGTGAAAATTTCAACTCTCTATCTATTACGGTTCTTGAGATACAGCCCGCTGACAGACAGACGGACGGACGGACAGCGGAGGCTAAGTAAAACGGAACCCTAAAAACTATGCTAGGTCTTAACTCTGTCGGGTCTGTCAATTACCATTCGTCTTTGTATAATTTCTTTATTATCTATTTTGGTCAAACCATTGATGTAAAAAAGGGAAAGGTCTATACGCATGGAGTCCTCAGGACTGCCGTGACACGACAGCAAAACTAGAACATTGCTCAACATTGTGATATGTGCTTGTGTGAGTGTCTCGCCATGAACCATTACCGTATCGATATTAAGGTCAGTGACTTTATTAGAAAAGTAAAGCTGGTTTGTCCACCTCGCCAACCAAGCTTATGTTAGCATTTATTTTTATCTTGAGGACACAAGGTGTTTTGTTTTTGGAAGTCGGTTGACTTCCAAAAACAAAACAACACACCGACTTCCGAAATTAAAGTTATTTTACACTTCAGGTTTTGTTTTTGGAAACCGGCTGTATTTTCTTAGAAAAAAGTGTTTTATTTTTCACTTTTTAGGGATACTGACTGCAATCCCCATCTATTTGCTATCATTTATTGAAGAATTCCGTTGCCTACCTCCAAAGTTCTTTATCAAATCTTCACCAAATTGAAATGGGACCAGTCCGGGAAAATACTCTTCCAAACAAAAAAATAATCATCCAAATTGGCGAAAATATCGCTGAAAAAACATTTTTCATGGGATTCCGCCATCAGGTCCTAACTTATAACTTCCATTATCAGCTCAACAAAATGAAATGATGATTACCAGGCACAAATATCTGAGTTGCGGTAGAAAGTTTATGAAAATCATTGTATTTGCTTATGAAATCTGAGGGCTTCACTCGATTTTCATGGGATTCCATCATCACTAACTTGGTGACAATGGGACCATCTCTGGAGTATATCTATACTAATATATAAAGCTGAAGAGTTTGTTTGTTTGTTTATTTGAACGCGCTAATCTCAGGAACTACTGGTCCGATTTGAAAAACTTTTTCAGTGTGCTATATATCATCACGCTAAGACCAATAGGAGCGGAGCAGTAATGAAAATTGTGACGCAGACGAAGTTGCGCGGGTCAACTAGTTTTTTTATATAATAATATGGCTTTTGATAAAAAAATAATTATATAAATCGGAACAACGGAACCCTATTCCTAGTCTGTCTGTCAGCGGGCTGTATCTCAAGAACTGTAATAGGTAGATGGCTGAAATTTTCACAAATTGTGTATTTCTAATACCGCTATAACAACAAATAATAAAAATTAAGGTTAATGGTACGGAACCCATCGTGTGCTAGTCCGATTCGCACTTGGCCGGTTTTTTCAGTCAGTCTTATATTTTGTCTTTGAGGACTTATTGTCCATTGGATTTTATCAAGATATAAACAGAAGGCAAGCTCTAGACCGGATACCCACTTAGTATACGAGTACCTAGTGTATGCTGTTGATATTTGACACACAGACTTATTAGAGGGAATTACGATACAATACACGGAATACACCACACTTTGCATGTTTATTGATAGAATTTAAAACAATCTGACATCAGACCCGGGGGCACGAAGAGGTCTCCTCGTATAATGAGCAGACGATGCTTGACCACATACTCGTATTACACTATACATATACACACTTAACTTGACACACTACTTAACCTTGCAAATCGATCAGACTGCACGACCACTGTTGGGTCGCTGAACGCTGGAGCCCTCGCTACAAATGAGACTTCATTGACTAGAAATTCAAAGAGGTCAGTGTATCCATACACAGGTTCAACGAGGAGAAATTGACAACATAATTGTAGTCAATCAATCGCAGGTGAAATGATCATTATTAAATGGACAAAGTGCATTTGTCGCTAGTTGTTGCAGTTACATAGCTACATTAGGTTAGGTACTGAGTTAACTTTGTAAACATAATGGTGAAGCTTCCGGATGTAAACCAGAGGCGGGTTAAATGTTGCCAGCGCCCTAGGCAAGCAACTCATTGCCGCCCTTAAGGTAGTCTCGAGCAGGCGCAGATCAAGAATAACGCGCGAGGCGGAGGGGGAGGTTATATTTGTTTGAAAATGCGGTTTAAAATTGTCATGTCATTCGCCAAGAAACAGGATTGAGTTTATCGACTTATTCGGAAGGCTACTAAAAGCAACATATTCATCTGCCTAGCTTTTTCCCAACGATATTGGGGTCGGCTTCCAGCTAAACCGGATTTAGCTGAATACCAGTATTTGACGCGGAGCGCCTGCCTACCATATCTCCACGTCCAATTAAATGGGAAACACGGTACTTCATGGCTAGACTGGAGTCAGATTAACTGGCTTCTGACTATCCGTAACGACTGCCAAAGATCTACAAATGACAGCCGGGACTAACGGCTTAACGTGCTTTCCGAGGCACGGAGGAAACTCGGTTTTTTAAGATGATGATGTCCACAGAAGGCACGAGCAACCTTTGCACAGCTCCGTCCTGTAAATTGACCTAAAGAGTAAAACTCTAAATATTCCGGTCTAGCGTAAAAACCGTGTTGCTGTACGGATGTGAGACGTGGAAGGTCACTAAGGACATCTCGCACAAACTCCAGGTCGTTATCAACCGATTTCTTCGTCGTTTCCTCGGTGTTCAAATCTCCAACCAAGATCTGTGGGACCGCTGCTGCGGTGAGAATCCGATCGACCAGTAGTTCAAACGCCGCAAGTGGAACTGGATCGGCCACACGCTCTGAAGGGATCCTGAACACATACCGAGGCAAGCCAAGCCCTAGACTGGAATCCCAAGGAAAGCGAAAACGTGGTCGCCCTGAGCAGACCTGGCGCCGGACGATCATTGCAGAAGCGAGGCAATTAGGAAAGACGTGGAGCGAAATGAATCGCGTACCCTGTCTCAGATTAGATTAGATCTCTAATCCGAGGCAGGGTACTAAAATTTACATACTACATATTGTTAGGGTTCGCTAATTTACATTTTTACTTAAATTTTTTTATCTAATTATGATTAGTATGGTTTAAATGTTAATTATGATCTGAATGGATTGAAATAAATGATATTATTTTATTTTAAATTTAATTTAATTAAATCTAAACGCTAAAAGACTAGTTTCCAGGCCAGTAACTGAATACTAAATAGTAACTAAATGTTTGATTCGAGTATTTTGCACTGGTAACACTTTAGTTTGTCAGTTGATCGTCGGATGCTTCTGATTGGCTAACCAATCAGAGGCCAGCACGTATCCATCTGTGATTGGTTGACGATAGGGCGCCTTCAAATTTGTCGCAAAGTGCCGTGCGGCAGCAGCGCGGCTGTCGCGTTGCTTTCTTAATCCATACAAATAATAAAAGCAAAGTGTGGCGCGACTGCATTGCGGCAGCAGCGCGGCTGTCGCGAGTTTGTCAACCAATAACAGAACTCGATTTTACCGCGCAAACTATCGGAAAACGATATAAAAAGTTGTGTTACCTCTTACCTGGATTTTCTTCAGTACCTACTTCACCCATCCTGAAAGTCTAGTGTTTTAGTCCGTAGATTCAGTTGTTCTTTATAATATTTTACATTCTTATTTTTAAAGAAGTTTTTCAAGCAAACTCATAATCAATTTGATTAATTTAATTTTTGTTCCAGTTTCCAAGTAGGTAGCCATTGGGAATCGGTAAAACTTGCATTTACTATTTCTGTCAGTAATCTGTCATTATTAATTTCTTAAGCTATCGTCCTGTTCAACAGGTAGGCTCTAATGACTGCCAAGCCTCATGGAACGGATGAGTGTCACAATATTGTGTTGTGGGTTACTATCCTACCTTTCTGGTTCAAGCTGTCCAAGCGTCTCGTTATGAGTCGTCTTATCAAGTCATCCCACAGGGGTTCTATGAGATTCATGACTGGACTTCTTGCTGGATAGCCCATAACCGTAATACCGACTTCGCTTAGGTATTCATTTACAATGCCTGCGGTATGAGCCCTGACATTGTTCTGCATAAAATTATTTCTTCGCCAGTAATGTGCGTAGGGTACCACATGAGGCTCCAGTCCAATGACGGTAAGTGTAGTCCAGATACAAAAGCTTATGCCTCACCAAACCGTCCAAGAACCGCCACCGTAACTGACTCTTGCTTCATAACAGTACTGTGCAAAACGGTCTCCCTCTCTTCGATACACTTTCTATCTGCCGTCATTACCATATTTAACTTGCTTTAAATATAGTAATGACAATAACAATGCATTATTTAACTTTCGTGAGAAAAGAGAACTTTGTCCGATTGGAGGTATGATTTAAGTGCTCACGTGCAATGTTAAGCCGCCCTCTTCTGTGGTCTACCATCAATTTTGGGCCATTATCTAGTTTATGAGCATTCAGACCTCGCTTTGTCAATCTTTTAATGGTAGAATCGCTCACACTCAATCCTCGAACCTCACGGCGCCTGAACTGGTATAACCTAGCCTATCGCCCCGTACCCGCTTGACGTTGAGTTTCGGGGTATCCTGTATAGATACATAGAAGACAGATCATGTGTTATACACGTATATCGCCATTGATTGATTGGCAAGGAAGTTCTGGTGCATAACGTGAAGATCAAGATGATTCATTATATTTACGGACGGATGCGTCATTATCACAATTTATGTGTAGGAATCTAGGGGTAATCAGTAGGTTTGCTATACAAACAAACACACACATCACAGCGTGTCTAAGATGTGATGTGAAAAACTACTTAAGTATTTCAATCAGCTAACTTAGCGATAAAGAAACAATGTAGGGAAATACTTCATCGACTGCTGAACAATAGACACACAGCTGGCGGTAATTGAGTAGGTATATTCAAAAATAAATATTGAAGCCCGGAAGCAGCTAATGTGACTAGTCCTATAGCAAGCTAATTCTTTATCACCACGTCTAGCAAGCAAAACTACTTCTGGATGTCGTTACTTCGTTAGACGCAGGTGCATTTCCGGTAGCCCACTTTTTAGGGTTCCGTAATCAATAAGGAACCCTTATGGTTTTCGCCATGTCTATCTATCTGTCAGTCCGCGGTTTAGCTCAGTGATGCTTAGACAAAGTTAGAATTTGGGTATGGGTCATGGGGTACCTACCTACCCATTCCACAAGTTTGCGATTGTCCAATAAGTACCAAGCTAAAGGCACTGAAATCTTACTTTTGAATTGGTTTATCTCAGAGGCGGATTATCTTTAAGGCAAAGTAGCCGTAACGTGCATAGGGGCGGCAGATTACAAACGAGGAAACTTAAATAAAAAAAGTGCTTACTTAATTACTTACATCTATACTTTAATATATAAAGCTGAACAGTTTGTTTGTTTGTTTGTTTACTTGAACGCGCTAATCTCAGGAACTACTGGTCCGATTTGAAAAATTCTTTCAGTGTTAGATAGCCCATTTATCGAGGAAATATATATCATCACGCTAAGACCAATAGGAGTGGAGCAGTAATGAAAATTGTCACGCAGACGAAGGTGCGCGGGTCAACTAGTAAATTAAATAATCCTATTTTGTACAGCGCTTCTAAAGTACGCCCGCGCGCCCCTTTTACTACTTGCTACTTCTCCATGACCCAATCCCAAAAACAAATCAGCCTGCTTACGGCATTCACAACAGCTCTCTCTTGCTTGTGACTGTTTCGTTGGTCTTTGGACACAAACCACGGCTGCTGAACGTGGTGGTCTATATTTAATTCCCGGGTCGGGCAAAGTGTCATTCTGTTTTTCTTATATTATTTTTTCCCTTAGCAGCCTGGAGTTTGGAAGTCGGTGGAGTCTGGCTGTTAGTCTATAACTTTTAATAACAGATACTCAAATCCGCTGCGTTTGTGTCGTGCCCTGCGCTTGGTCACGACACAACTCGATATAAAGAGGCATCAGATGCTCGCCCCGCTCCAGAAAAACAACTGTCCGACTGAGCCCATCATTCTCGACCCGGGTAGACGACAGATCTGTGATCCATCAAATAGGACCCGATGGATAATACCGAACTGGCGACCTACCTACCTACTTCTGTTTATTTGCATAGGTCAGTAACAAGGCCTTTTCACTTTTCAGCTGTTGTGTTTGTGGGCGTGTAGGTAGGTACCCATTCTATTGTATGTAGGTATGTAACATCGATATTAAAATTCCAACTGTCAATTAAGAACATAGAATATTTTAGATAAGAAGATATTACTCATATAAGATATAGGTGTGATTATATTAGCTAGGTAAGTAAGTACTTACCTATCGACTGATAACAAGTGGAAGTATTTTGTGTTACAGTAATGAGTTATATATTGATACATGAAAGGCCAATTACTGTGATGTGAGTGATGTGACTAGATAAAAACTAGGTAGGTATTGATTCCACCTTTACTCAAATTGGTTCAATTTCATGACATTTTTTTTCCATTGCAGTCTTTGCTCAAGTCTCAACATGTTATACTAACTCACAATAAACCTTTAATTTTTTTATCAAATATAAGTTGTTAAGTACCCAGCTGATTTACACGACATGAAACGGTAGCGTCCTTTTAACATTATTATCACCTCTATAAGTAGGTAGCGGCCGAGTTGAGCCCAAACTCTTGTAAACAGTAGGTACCTACCTAATGGCCAATGACGTACCCGTACCTACCTACCTACCTACTTATTATACCTAATTATATAGACGCGTTATGTTTTGTCCACACAATACAGACTTCTATAAACTTCCATGGAATTTGTCTGTGCAACAAAACAATGCAGACAAAATAAGGATGAGATAGATTTTTTATTCTGAGTAAAAAGTCTATTGGTATCGTTTGGACGATGGACCCACCATTATGCGCTTACATCACGGCTCTGAAAAACAGAGCAAACACTTTCGGTACTTACTAATCTGCATCGGGATGCTGTACCTATAGTAAACATACCTATATAGCAGGGACCGAAACCGGTACGATCAATACCGGTATTTTTCGGTTACAACCTTTATTTTTTTTACAGGTATTTTCAAAGGTTACCTTAATTCTTAAATACTGAATACAACCTGTATTAATACCGGTTACCGAAATAAAAATTACCTCTATCTTATGTACACGTGCCGTCGTCGGCATTAGTCAAAGGGCGCGCATCGCCTGTGTGTGTCAAAGAGTCGAGTCTACCCGCGCGCGCGTCGGCTAACGACGACCAATGACAGCCCTGGCTGGCACGTGGCAGGGCGCGGCGACCGCGACGTGTCTCTCAGTTTGCTTGCTAGCGAGTGTTGGTCGTGTCTCGTGTTGGATTATTTTGTTGGCTTGGTAAATTATAGATATAAATAACATTATTATTATACTTAGAAATGGGACGAAAGCGAAAAAATCATGTTTATGCATATTTTACCTACCAAAGGGAAACAAATACCTCTAGATGTGATATAGAAAATTGCAATAAAGTTATAAAGGTAAGTACTTAAATGTATATTTTTTCTTTAGTATTTAGGTGAAATAAAATATCTGGGCGAAGATTTTACTTATCAAATAATGTGCGATAATGTGAAACCTACGTCTAAATCTGTTTATCACTACAATATGTCGTCATTACTGTGGCTAACAGGTTTTTTTTGTTGCAATTTATGCTTTCGGGCAAGTGAAGGTAGTCAAACAGGACACAGAGCGTGGCTAACAATACCTAATTGTGCATCTGTCGTGGCCAGATCTTAGAATTGATCATTTTATAGGTGTTCGACCATTTCATGAAATAGAACATCGAACGCTCGTGATGTGGTTTTAGACGCACGATACTTCATGATGTGATAAGCATTCGTGATCATAATTATCGTAAAATAGTTAGATTATTCGCCGGTAGAGGCGTTGATGTCGCTTTGCTTTTGTTGTGCATCATGGCGGCGGCATACAACAAATCGAACAAAGTAGGGTGACCACGCAAACGGGCGAACGAATATTTTATTCAATTGAAAACTCGCGCGTCACTTAGAAAAAAATCCACCTGAACTGGTTGGGCCGATTACGACAAAAACGACAACTAAAAAGGTTTAAACAAGACATCGTAACAAAATAACGTCGGTTTTCGTATAACTGGTCACACGTAATCTGTACGATGTATGCCTTAGTGATGGGTGACTCCGGTTATACAAAACCGATGTTATTTTGTTAAGATGTCTTGTTTATACTATTCAGTTGGCGTTTGTGTTGTACGTAGTTGAGTTTTAGTTTTCAACTTTCTTTTTTAATTCAATTATTTCAGGGTAAAGGATCATTGAGATTTGATATGATTTGTCAAGCAGCCTACGTTACATCTTAGAAGGATATTTAGTGTTATTGAAAACAGTCATGAGTGAAAAATAATTTCACAATTTTTTTACAGGGTAACCATGGAACTAATTTGCTCCATCATCTTTCTTCGAAACACGTTACAGAATATAATATGGTCATGAAATACAATAAGCTAGCCAACGACGATGAAAACAAAGAAAACTGTGGTGAAGGAACATCAGGTATGAAGTCTACAAAATCGTGCGCACTACAAGAGTGCGTTGACCTCGTAACAGTGCATGGTCGTCCATTCGAACTACTAGACGACACCGCCTTTCGAAATATAATAAAACTAATCCCTATGACTGCAAGGGAGCATCAATCTTTTAATTCACATAAGATAA
Organism: Lacanobia oleracea; assembly: GCA_950371165.1. Lineage (NCBI taxonomy): Eukaryota > Metazoa > Arthropoda > Insecta > Lepidoptera > Noctuidae > Lacanobia > Lacanobia oleracea. Next base: position 13,793,420 of record OX493385.1, read on the forward strand.
AATCAATGGTGGAAGAAAAAGCCGATGCTGTTCGTTCCTCTATACGTCAAGAGCTAAAAAAACAACTGATTTCTTTGAAAGTAGATTGTGCGACACGTCTTGACAGATCATTTTTTGGAATCAACATACAATTTGTTAGACATGCCAGAATTATTATTAGGAACCTAGGAGTTGTAGAAATGCACACTCGCAGCACCGCTGAATTTTTGGAAGAAAAACTCTTATGGGTGCTTCGCAAATACCATATCGAAACAAAACAATTGTATAGTATCACAACTGACAATGGATCAAACATGATGAAGTTAATAAGACTTATCAACGATCATTTATTACAACCAAATGCAAATTTGTCAGTACAAGATGAAACTGACAGTGGTGATGAAGTCGATTGGACAGATTTGAGTCCAACAATTTCATCTTTATCTACCGAAGAGGGTCTACCATACTCAGTACTACCAGTTAGATGTGCCGCTCACACTTTACAATTAGCGATAAATGATGCTTTAAATAACGAAAGTGCCTCTTTAGTTATCATCAGAGATGCACGTGCAGTTGTTCGAACTCTGAGAACTCCAACATTCCTTAATATTCTTCGTACGACACAAAAAAGAAAACCTGTTTTAGACTGCAACACCCGCTGGCACTCAACCGTTGACATGCTGGAAAGCCTTCTTAATTTAAAAGAGTGTTGCTCTACTGATCCTAACGACATTCTATACTTAAGTGAAGCAACTTGGTCATCAATCCAAGATATTGTAAAGTCTTTGTTTCCGGCTCGAATACTCGCCAAGCGCTTACAGCAAGAACAACTTACATTCACAGATTTTTACTGTGTATGGATGAAATGTACTATAGAGATCGAAAAAATTTCAACACCTTTGGCTGCCCATTTAACAATTACCATGAAGACAAGGCAACAAAGTTTATTAAATGAAAAATCATTTCTTATGGCTATGTATTTGGATGGACGTGTAAATGTAGTGCTTTCTTCGGCCGAAATTGAAGCAGCTATACAGCACCTAAAGGATTTGTGGACACACATACAAAGCGTATGTGTAAGTGAAATTGATGAGACCGATAGTAATGCATCTGTAAGTCAAATTCAAGAGGAGGAGGAGGAGGTGGAGAGAGGATGTGATGAATTTGAAGCTATGTTGATAAACACTAGTATTGTTAAACAAAGATTGATTCAACAGAACGAAAATGGAGATATTGAAAGTCTTTTAAGAGCATTTATTACGGAACCTCGTATTCCATCTTCACATAATATTTTGGAATATTGGGAGAGCCAAAAAATAAATCGTCCTAAATTATATGCTTTAGCTAAAGTAGCTCTAGCAGTTCCTGCTACACAAGTAAGTGTGGAAAGATTATTTTCCTCACTAAGATTTGTCCTGGAAAGACTTCGATATAATCTAAATGATACCACTGTCGAAAATATTTTAGTTATACGAAATAATAATAAGAAATAATAGCCACTCCACTCTACATTCTTATGGGTTTATTGGGTAAAGGCTCTTAAATTTGAAACAAAACTATCGCTCAACAAATTTTAAAATACATTTTACAGCGAGACTTACTAAATAACTAAACAGCCGGTCTATTCTGTAAAAATATCGAACCGCGAAAACATAGGAGATGTGAGTTTCAAGTGAGCTGTCATTCCACTTGATGCTAGGGATAGAGTCTATTGACAGCTCACTTCACCTAAGTTTTCACTGTGAGATTTTTACAGAATAAATCAGCAGTTATTCAGTAAGTTTCGCTTTGTCTTAAATAAATTTATGACTGGTGACTCCTGATTTGTGATTAATCTAAATTAAAGAAAAGACGATGATTAATAAAACATTGTTTCTATTATATTTCTATTTATAATACAACTTTCTTAAAGTGTTACTGCTAGAGGCGTGGAAGGTAGAGTGTATACAATGGTTCTTCAATTAATGTGATACTTACAATAATTATAATTGTATAATGATTATGTTGTTGATCTCACTAGATAATAATTAATAAGTAAATTAGAATGTTACTGCAGTATTTATGCGTTCATTATTTAAATTTTGTCAAACGAAAGAAAAATTAAACCTATTACAGAAATTATATAGTACTTTTTATTTAGTTTTGTCAAGCTTTGGCACCTAATGTCTAAATATTAAAACGCTACTCAATTATAAGTTAAGTCTCGTGTTGTCTCTATCACTTTATATCAAAGTGACTGTTACACCACGAGACTTAAGCCCTATTTACACGTTGCAAGTTTATTGCCTGTAGCAATAAATATCGTGTACATAGGGCTTCAACGGCATCTTAAAATCCAAAATCTTAAAATATACAGGATGAAAAATTGAATTCATGGGCATCCTCTTATGGGGTAATTGTACTCATCATTATGAAAAACTTTCACTATGGGAGCAACCCCGATATCGCGAAAACAAAATCAGCTGCTCCTTACATTTCGACGAGTGATATGTTCACGTATTGTAGAGAACATCTGAGTACAATGACCCCTTAAAAGGATGCCCATGAATCCAATTTCACCCTGTATACAGGGTTATTTTGCAACCATCATCCAAATTTTTACAGGGTGTTCTACCCATGAATATGAACAACTTTCACTATGGGACCAACTCTGAAATCACGAAAAAAAATCAGCTGTTTAATACTAAAGTTCAATACCTACTTGACCAAAATTTATGAAACAGCTGATTTTTTTTTGTGATATCAGAGTTGGTCCCGTAGTGAAAGTTGTTTATATTCATGGGTAGAACACCCTGTAAAAATTTGGATGGTGGTTGCAAAATAACCCTGTATAAATAAGTACTACTTACATATATATTTTAATATGTGTACATTACGGGTGTTGGTATTGAGCTTGAGCTTGTTGTTCCTGAGCGCTATCCATTATAATGTGAACTATTTTATGCATACATTCATAGCGTCTTTTGTTGTCTAATTTGCACAAAGGTTTCGCCATTGACATTAAAAAAGAATAACATTCATGAATCTTGTCATCTTCCATACTTTGTACTGAGTTTGGCAGGTTTCCGTTTTCATTCATTACTTTTGATGAATTATCAAAAGATAAATCTGGGGCAGAGCAATTTGAATCTAATTCTGGAGTAGATGCATCTGGATCCAAAGTAGTAGATACCTGTATCAGTGGTTTATTTGAAGTTTCCATACTCTTTACTTCATCAGCAGAATGGATTGATTCATCCGTCACTCTCCGGTATGATAAAACAATGTCCTGAAAAAATATAGAAAAGAAAAAGTGCCGTAATATTTCTATTTTTTAAGTAGTGCTAACAAACTACTCAGCAAACATTAATTTTAAGATAACGGCGGAAATAAAAGTTAAAAACTAAAACCCAATTACGACAGAACGCCAACTAAAAAGGTATAAACAAGACATCGTAACAAAATAACATCAGTTTTCGTATAACCGCTGTCACACGTAATTTAATAATAAATAATATTCATGCCTTTTTAGTTGGCGTTTTTTGACAACCGTCCTCGTAGTTCAGACCATTCACTATAACTTGTCCCTTGCCGTCATGTTGGCACCATAGCTTGCCAAGCTTAGGCAGAGTACAGACGAGCAGCACTTTGCTGTTGACAGAGCGAACTTCTGCTGTCGACAGAGGCAACTGCAGCTGCCGCCATTGGTCGGCGTTTGGCGATGACACGTCGACAGCAAACGCCGACCAATGGCGACAGCTACAGAATGAGCGCGCCTCTGTCGACAGCTGAAGTTGGCTCTGTCGACAGTAAAAACAATGCTGTCAGCATGGTGGCGCCGTGAAATGCAATTATGCAACTTAACACTTACTAAAATAAGTTTAAAAAAAAAAATCACGCCCCTTGTGGCACCCCGACCAAATGGGTTACGTTAGAGGTGTGACCACCCGCGGGCGAGAGGAGCGTATGCTACTTCCAAGTTGGTCGAAATCTAATAAAAGTCCATCGACATTTTTGCGTGGTCACCCTACTTTGTTTGATTTACGTTTTATACCGCCGCTATGATGCACAACAAAACAATTAGGGTGCCTGTGCTGACTGCTGACCACAGCATGATACAACCATTTCATGAAATGGTCGAACACTTCATGACAGTGTTTTAATATAGGTACTTAAAAAAGTGTAGGTGGGTAACGCGCTCGAAAAAATTGCAAGCAAAAATGTTATGGGCTTTGTTTACGAGTAGTGCCCTCTAATACAAAAAAGGGCGTGTAAGTTTGTCCGCAAGTTAAATAAACAAACTACCGAGTTAATTTCTATGATGAGGGAAAAAGATAAACAAATGGTATTTTACCAATTTACAATGTAGGTAGGTACTTAATATTATCTTACTTACCTTTGTTCATTTCCTTTTTTTTACTTCAACTCAAATACCTACTCCGCAAAAAGGCGCACTAAAAACACGTAAACAGTACTGGTAGGTACAGCACGCATGACGGTCTCCCTGCTAATGTATTTTCTAATGCCAACAAATTGCCGGCATTGCGATATTCTGTTTCTTTCTCGTAATCAAGGTCATTTTTAGGTAACCGGTATTAAAACGGTAACTTAAATAAAGGTAACATGTTTCTTCCCAGATAGCGGTTACCCTAACCGTAGAGGTAACCAAAATTCTTCGATACCTGTACCGTAATTCATAAAGGTTTTCGGTCCCTGCTATATAGTCTGTCTATAGTTTATATATCAGGATAATGCGTGGCATGATGACGTGTGTGTGCTTGATATGAAAGCCACGCTAAAAGGAGCACACATTACGTTTAGCCATCTGGCATAGCAGGATACCATTAAAGATGTGATGATAGGTAGGTACCTACATAATGGTAGGTTTACCATTGACGTCAATAATAAAATGCGACGAAATTAAACAAAATATTGATAACCCAGATAAATCGAAGCACCCGAACGATAATTTTATAGTCAATTGGTCAAATTAAACTTGTTTTATTTTCTATGTTGATATCACCAGTTGCTCTTGATTATGAGTTACCTGCAGACCCTGCAGTCCTCTCTGTAGCTGAGGCCTTACTATGACATCCTAAAACCATCATGATTGCAGTGCGAGAGAGACACGGAGCTATACAGGACGAAGAGCACTATCCCTTTTACACGACGGAAACATGATAGCCTTGTACCTATCTACTTACTGGTGACGACGTCGCTTTCGCTACTTTTTACTGTAGTTAATAACCATTTTATCCCCTTTAGCTAAGTTTCTCCTTAACTATAATTTATTATCGTTGGATAATGATAAAGAACATTGTGGAACAAAATAAACTATATTCAATCTATACCTACCTTGTCATTCGTTTTCGAACGCATTGGATTGAATAGGTACCGTTTTTAACTACCCGTCAGAGCATAATCTAATTGACATAGCAATTTTTATTGAAGTCCAATCAGACCGGATAACGTATCAATTTATACGGAGACAAGCCGTGTGCCCGATAAGATTTACTATCGGCATAATGTTACCAGTTACATACAAACTTCAGACTCATCCCTTGTGAATAGAATATACTATAAAGTTGTTTTCACACCACCTGCACGAAAATGACAAAATTATTTGTCGGCTTCCGCTGCTAGGAGGATCGCAGTCAAAATCCTTTCCTTTAAATAACATTATAAGTTATAATGAAATTCAGTACAATATTATACCGGCCGGCGGTGGGCTGGAGTCACAGCTTCGGTCGACCTGCTCCTTGCAGCGGGGGGCCGACGCGCGCAACGCAAGAGTATGCGCTCTTCAGGGATAAATAAAGGTGTATTTACCTTGGGCTAGCTTAACTCCCTCGCTGCATTCAGGAGTCTTATAACTCCTTCGCTTCACCCATGAGTTAAAATTTAAACTCCCGAATCCTTCATTGTGTTCGGGATTCAATATGAAGCCCGTGTCATAAGGCACTGCTATACGAGGGGACTTGATTCATAATCTACTATTATTTCCCTAGTTCCAGATTCATATGTTAGATAGATTATTATACATTATGTAGATATAGATTTTATTCACAAGACAGTGGTGAATTCGACATGTGGGATGTGTCAGCTACTTACATTCTACCTATGTTTGGCTAAATCAATCCCTATGAATGACAAGATAAATTTTCAAAAAGCCTTCCTTAGTGCTGGCCATAGAAATATGTGCTGGCTCACTTTTTTAATAATATGTATTGGTCTTGCTTTTTAGTCAGTCAGTAGTCAGTCAGTGAATGAAGGAATTCCATTTCTTGACGATATAGGTAGGTAAGTATCTAAGTAAAAAATCGCGTGACCATAATTGTATGTGATCGTAGTAATAAATAAATAGCGGATGACGAGTATGACGAGTCCATGATGAAACTTGATGAAACGTTTTTTTTTGTATGGTGTAGTTTATAGTGCGCACGGGCACCTGTACCATGCGCAATTATTGTGTAACTTTATATTAATTAAATTTTACTAATTATTGAAATTAATTAAGTCACAGTCCTTCAAACGTATCTATGAAACGTTCTGTTAAATCATTGAGTTTTCTGGTTATCTGACGAAGCGACGTCAAAAACACGATTTATATCAGTATTTAACTTATCTGCACGACTAAATTCTCAGTTAAGTATAGAATGATTACAAAGGAGACTGACAAACAGTGGTCAATGAACCAATAGCTAAAGGTACCTACTGTTGTGGTATTTCTGTGTGTACCTATACTCATACTACTCGCCTATCTCAACTATATATTTTATTATTATCCTTATGCAAAGGGCATCAAAATCAGACCTGGCAGTTTTGAGAAATATAATATTTTATAATGCACATTTTATGCTATATTTTTATTTCAAAAACGTTATAACGGGTATTTCTGTCTTTATAATAGGTAGGTACTTAAGGAGGTTCTCAGCTCGTGGCTAAATAATAACAGCCGCACGGGTCGATCTTCAACGTTAAGCAACGCTTGCCAAGGTTGGTCTGTGGATGGGTGACCATCTTAACATAGCAAGTTTCCTCCGTGCCTCGGAAAGCACGTTAAGCCGTTGGTCCCGGTTGTCATTTGTAGATCTTTGGCAGTCGTTACGGATTGTCAGAAGCCAGTAAAAAAATCTGACTCCAGTCTTGCCAACAAGTACCGTGTTACCCAGTTAAGTAATGGGTTGTGGAGGTCTGGTAGGCAGCCGCTCCACGTAAAATACTGGTATTCAGCTGAATCCCGATTCACTGGAAGCCGACCCCAATATAGTTGGAAAAAGGCTAGGCAGATGATGATGACTTAAGGAGGTTATCAGATCGTCAGTCGAAAACTTTTTTTAATACTTTTATTCATCGATTGCTCCAAGACTTCTTTTTTTGTTTGAAAGGGTTAAACCTATTATATTTCTCAAATGCTCCCATTGTCACCTGGTCTCCTGACCAGGAGGAGGAACAGGATCTTGGAGACTGTAGCAAGAAATGTGAATTCCAAAGTATTATTTTTCTCAAAACTACCAAGTTAGATTTTGATGATCCTTTGTGCAAGTATATAATTGAGGTATTCCAACAGAAACACCACAACGGTTCATAGACCAATTCCCATACAAATTTAAACAGTCTCCTTTATTAGGTGGTAAGAGTAGTTCTTTTACCATACCACCCAACAAGAAAGTCTCAAATACTTAATTAGGGCTGATAAATCATCACACACCTGAGAACCAAAACAGAATACCTGTTCTGCGATTTCGGCGGTCCTTCCAGTCCTATGTATATAGCTGCTCTCAGCGTAACGCTTGTACCGATCTGCTCCGACTATCAGTACCTCGGATCGCTTGTCCAGAGGGATGAGGATATATAGAACGAGACGTAACGTACCGGATCATCTTACGACCCATGGATGCCCCACAAGTTGAAAGGGAAAATCTATAAGTCCAGGATAAGACCTGTCGTAATGTAGGTATGGATCAGAATGTTGGGCTGTTAAAAAGAAGAATGAAAATAGATTGCATGTAGCAGAGATAAGAATGTTAATGTTGAGATGGATGTGTGGAGTAACGAGAACGGATAATTAAGTAAATTAGAGGTAGTTTAAAAGTGGCGACAGTGACGGAAAAGTTAAAAGGGAATCGCTTGACATGCCATTTGAAGAGAAGGGATGAAACTGGATGAAACGCATGTAGATACTTAAAATACTTTTTTAGTTATTTACTTGCTCTTTTTTAAAAGAGTTATAATATATATAAGTGGATGGAGAGGGAGAGGAGGGCCAAAGAAAAGATGGATGGATTGTGTGAGGAGCGATATGAAAGAAAAGGGATTCAATGATAGCGTGACGGCTGATAAGACAGAATGGAAGAAAAGAAAGTGTTGTGCCGACCCCAAGTAAATTGGGATAAGGGCAGGGGGGCTAAAAAGGCCACTTTAGTAGAATCATAATATTAATCACACAACAATCTGTCAAATTTAATTTTCATCTTTATCGCTAACGCGTGACGGGTAGCGTAATTTGCTTTCTAATTCTGCTAAAGTGGCCTTTTTAGACCCGCAGGAAGATGATGATAAACCTGTATCTTGTCAAGAAATCTAAAGTGGTAGTGGTACCTATTTAGCTGCCAAATGCGAACCATTCCCTACTTATATTACAGACGAGCTAAACATTTAATGTTTATCTATTAGTACCCCGAATCAAAAGTTTTCGTGCAAACCTCCTTCCATCACCTATTCACCTCCCTAGTAGATATTTGATATTTCCAAAAATCTTTTCTTACCGGATGCTCATATCATAAATAAAAACCGGTTAATACGAGTCGGACTCTCACACGAAGGGGTCCGTACGATAAACTGAAAAAAAAAACAATTTTCTTGCATGGGAGCCCTCTCTAACCTGTGCATACCTTTGATTTAAATCATGCCTATGTACATTGCTAAGTAGGTTAGTAGACTAGACGGGAATAGGTGACTCTTATATTTTATGATTTGTGCAAGCATGCAAAAATGAATGAATTGAATTGGATCTACCCTACTCAAGAAAAAAATGTTAACTGTTGATTAGGCAGCATGGTCTTAGACCTTAGCCTGTTCCGTCAGGAATGAATTTATAAAAAAAGTACCAAATGTCATTTTACTTTGTTTATTGAATCTCTCTGTCAAAAAATATTTTAAAATGTTGCAGAAGTAACTAATTATTCTAGATTTATATTTAAATGTTACTTAGTTAATTGGTTTTAAGATTTAAAATGTTTAGAATCCGTAGTGATAGGCACGAGCAATATATAAATTCCTGACACAGTATTCTATTGCCAAAGAAAATTTGGTAAACAATTCTGCACAGGAATAATAACAGACTTATTAATACGTACATAATATGTTAACATATACGTATATAGTATATCGGCCACCAGTCGCACTTGTTTGTTTGGCATGATAGTCGTTTATCGCTGGAAACTCTATAAAAGAGGAACGTACGCAGCCCGAGCGGTATTTGTGTTCACGGTACGCGTCCAGTGCGCCGCTCCGTCCCGTTGACAACGAACGCTTACAACCAATTCAAAATGGCTTCAAGGGATCCTGCCACCGACCAGCTTGTGAACTTCAAGAAAACTCTTAAAGTAAGTCCAAAGTTTTACTGTTAAAGTGATCATTTAGGCAGTGAACAACATTGTAATTTAGTGCTTCGTTTACGCGGACTGTGTTTACTTACTTTCAATAACTTGTGAGCTAATTCGACGAATGTACTTTAAACTTAAGAATATTAATTTTGACATTAGCTGTTTGCATTAACTTTTTACTGTATAATGCTGAGCATTGTGTGTATATTAGTGATACTCATGCCCCACGTCATTATAACATTGATCTTTGTACCTTGACTTGGATTATCAAGAAATTTGTGTAAACATTGTATTAAAATTTCGGATTGATAATGATTTTTGTTCATTAAGTACTTTGATAAAACTTTTTTATTTTATTTTTCGTTACAAAACACAACTCTTGTGATTATTGAATGAATTTGTGCCAATGACTGCATCTAGAACATGTTCATTTTAACGTTAATTATACACCTCTTGGTGTTCACCTTGTAATGCATTGCGAATTAACATATTACTTAATACTGTGAACATGTGTGACAACTTATTGAGTTTCTTTTTTGACCATGTTGTTTTTATGATAGGTGTTGATTTAACTATGTGTTATAAATATTTAATTGTACTAAATTATTTAATTAATCACTTTTCAGGATTCTCCTGGCTACATCACTACAAAAACTGGAGCACCTGTTGGAGTCAAGACTGCTGTTCAAACTGTTGGGAAGAATGGACCAGCACTGCTACAAGATGTTAACTTCCTGGATGAGATATCTTCTTTTGACCGAGAGCGTATTCCAGAGCGTGTTGTGCATGCCAAAGGTGCTGGAGCATTTGGGCACTTTGAAGTGACTCATGACATAACAAAGTATTGTGCTGCCAAAATCTTTGAAACAGTTGGAAAGGTTACCCCAATGGCTGTAAGATTCTCCACTGTTGGTGGTGAAAGTGGCTCAGCAGACACAGTTCGTGATCCCAGAGGATTTGCTGTAAAGTTCTACACTGATGATGGCAACTGGGACCTTGTTGGTAACAACACACCTATTTTCTTCATCAGGGATCCCACTTTGTTCCCTAGTTTTATTCATACTCAGAAGAGGAACCCTGCCACCCATCTTAAGGATCCTGACATGTTCTGGGACTTCATCACATTGAGGCCAGAGACAACTCATCAGCTGATTTACTTGTTTGGTGACCGTGGTATTCCTGATGGTTACAGGCATATGAACGGATATGGTTCTCACACCTTTAAGCTTATCAATGCTCAAGGAGTGGCACACTGGGTGAAATTCCACTACAAGACCAACCAGGGAATTAAGAACTTGACGGTGGACAAAGCTGGTGAACTGGCATCCACCGATCCTGACTATTCTATTAGAGACCTTTACAACGCTATTGCCAAAGGTGACTTCCCTTCATGGACTATGTACATCCAGGTCATGACAATGGCACAAGCTGAAAGCTGCAAATTCAATCCATTTGATCTGACCAAGATTTGGCCTCATTCGGAATATCCTCTGATTCAAGTAGGCAAAATGGTCTTGAATAAGAACCCCAAAAACTACTTTGCTGAAGTTGAGCAAATTGCATTCAGCCCTGCTAATTTGGTGCCAGGTATTGAACCATCTCCTGACAAGATGTTGCAGGGACGTTTATTCTCATACAGCGATACTCACCGTCACCGCCTGGGAGCCAACTACTTGCAGATCCCGGTGAACTGCCCCTACCGCGTGACTGTGTCTAACTACCAGCGTGATGGACCACAAACTATCAGCAACCAGGAGGGAAGCCCCAACTACTTCCCCAACTCATTCTCAGGCCCGCAGGAGTGCCCTCGCGCGCAGCGCCTGCAGCCCAGGTACAACCTTAGCGGTGATGTGGACAGGTACGACAGTGGCCAGACCGAGGACAACTTCACTCAAGCTACAGAGCTGTACAAGAAGGTGTTTGATGATGCCGCCAAACAGCGCGCTGTTGAGAACATTGTGGGTCATTTGAAAGACGCCGCTGGCTTTATTCAAGAAAGAGCCATTAAGATCTTCACTCAAGTTCATCCTGATCTAGGTAGCAAGGTTGCTGCTGGCTTGGCTCCATTCAAGAAATATCATGCCAATTTGTAATTTTTTTAAATGTAATTATTTTATGGGTGCTATTTTATATTAGATACTAAGCAACAAGATAATCTTGTGGGTTCACTTGGGTCTCTATGAAAAATTAACATTATGGTACATAATATACAGAATTGCATTCTAAAATACTTTTAAGGCGATTTATACTGAATATTGCATAATAAAACTGACTGTTTTACTGATAATGTTGTTATTTAAAATATACCATTTTGTAAATACTATATTGTTGTTTTATTAAATTATAAATTTCATAAACCTATCTGTCATGTGACCCTCGATAGTTAATAATAACAATCTTATCAATGGATTATCTTTTGAATTTATGATTAAGAAACCATGTAGGCAGGTAGACAAGTTCAGATAATCATATAAATCTCCCTAATTATTTACAGATAGAGAAAAGACGACCCTGATAAGAAATCCTGTGTTATGATGGATGGCCCCCAAGTGTTACGGTGGCGACGCTCGCTTAGAAACCGTAACAAGCCATTGGTAATATTTATAGACATTTTTAATCTATACTAACACCTATATAAAGCTGAAGAGTTTGTTTGTTTGCTTGAACGCGCTAATCTCAGAAACTACTGGACCGATTTGAAATTTTTTTCAGTGTTAGATAGCCCATTTATCGAGGGAGGTTATTGGCTATATATCATCACGCTAAGACCAATAGGAGCGGAGCAGTAATGAAAATTGTGACGCAATTGCGCGGGTCAACTAGTATGTTCTATAGCTGCTTCTCAAGTTTACTAAGTCTGCTGATATCGGTAAACATCGTGATGGAACCTAGACTAAGGCTGCGTTTCCACTTGCGACTAGCTCGCATGCAAGTTGCATTACATTGCGAGCTACCGAGGTATAAGGTAATTATTCGATCTATCTTGCAGCTCAATGTAATTTAACTTAGTTGCTTGCGAGTGGAAACGTGGCCAAAGTTGAGACATTATTATTAACTCTTATCACAACGACAACGAATAACGGTACGGTAAGTATTTATTCCTATATAGATTGACAGACAATACCTACATCATAGTAGTAAATTAGATTGGTATACTTGTGCTCATAAACTTAGTTAATTGGGATAAAGCCAAAGTACTTAGGTACATGTTTATTATTGGGTAAAGCGGTAAAGTTAACAGAGGACTCGCACGAACTAACTAGTCAATATCTGCAGTGTGCATGAACGCACTGCGGTCAACATAAAAATTGCAGTGCAGTGATATGTTATCAGCATAATATGACAATAAAATATTAAGTGTAGATAGGTAGGTAGGTAGGTATGTAGTTACATACTTCCATTTGTTATGCAATGTTCTCTCCTCACGCAATGGGGCGAGCATACTTATCAGGGACCATGCTCAGCTCTAAATTTATACTTAATGATAGGTATATTGTTAATGCGATTGTATCTCCCAGTGCCTGTATTTATTATTATTATTATGAGCTTGTTGAGTCCCACTGCAGGGCAAAGGGCTCCCTTCCTTCTTTCCACTTCTCTCTGTCCGTTGCCACACTCGGCCAATCTCTAAGGTAGGAGTCTAATTCATCCCGCCATCTCCTGGGCCTACCGCGTCGCCGGTTCCTGTTGCTCGGAATCCAATCGGTTGTTACTTTTGCCCAGTTCTGTTGCGAAATGCGGCAGATGTGGCCAGCCCAGTTCCACTTTAAATTGGCGGCTGTGTTGCCTACGTCTGCGATTTGTGTTTTGGAACGAAGTATACTGTTTCTAATACGGTCTTTAGGTTTGACTCCAAGAATACTTCGTTCCATTGCTCGCTGACAGACCCCGAGTGCGGACTTTTGACGTTTCGTTAACGACCACGTTTGCGCTCCGTAGGTGAGGGTGGGGAGGACGCACATATCCATGAGTTTCCTTTTGAGGGATAGTGGAAGTGCTCCACATTGTGTGTTGTGTGTTTCATAAAGTGTTTCATCGACCAATAGTTCTTCCAGGCGTTTTCGGTGCGTCGAGTCACTTCTTGAGTGCCTGTAGGTTTGCGGTATTGTTCGAAAGATTTACCGCGGTCTTGGAGCGTAAAAGGGCATTTTATGGAACACGGGTGGGTTTTAGTTAGATTTAGATGAAACTTGGCATAGGTACGGGTAGAAAATGCACCGCAACCCACAATAGGTCAAAGGTAGGTACTTTTAATCCCGGTACCAAGTAGTGTGTACTTGGGATTTCTTGTATAATTTCATGCGGGTGAAACCACCAGCAGAAGTTAGTTATAAATAAGACACTGTACCTACCTTGATCTGATGATTTGGAACATGTGCCCGTAGCGACAAACATTATGTAGGTATGAGTATTCGAAAGTTCTGGCAAAATACACAAGAACTTGATATACGAGTAAGTACCTACTTTCGTATTAACTGCAATTTTGATGAACGGCGAGTATTACTAAAAATATTGGCTTTGACTGCGATTTGATCATTTTATCAGAGTACGTGCTTTCCAAGGTCCCTCAACTCCCTCAACCCTCAACTCCCTCAATTTCATGGTCACGATTCGTTCTCAGATAGTAAAAATTTGAATAACCAAAACGACGGGGTAGTCACTTACCTACATCAAACGTTCAATAACTTGCTCTGTTGTTGAACCGGTTTTCTGTGACGGAAATTGTATAGGTCGGAGTCTAGCGGTAGTGGGAATTTATTGTTAACCTTCCTACAAAAATATCGACAATTTTCTAAACAGTCTCGACCAAATCCTGCTGTCCCTTTCCTCCTTTAATACTGCTTGTCTGATGGGTGACATCAATATTGATATTTCCATAAATAACACGAGTACGAACACTTCACGATATTTAGAGTTCCTTGCCTATCATGAAATGCTACCATTACATCAGTTGCCTAGTCGATCAGACTTAGGCATGAGTCTTAGACCATATTTTTCTGAAAACCAACTTGTCTTCTACGACTGTAATTGTCGATACTTTTATTACAGACCATAAGCCCACCCTCTTATGCCTAAATATAAATAATTCTCCAAACTCCTCACGAACAACTATCCTTAAAACTAATTATGATATGGCTATAGACGACATAAATGAAGCTGACTTCTCCTCAATTTTCACTTATCATAGTGCTCATGAATCAGCTGCTTTCCAGGTACGTAGGTTTCTTTTCGTAGGTAGGTTTCTTTTTAGGTAGCACCATATCAGATATAATTGCAAAAAAATACACATGAAATTAAAATCCCACACAATAAAATTACAATAAAACCCTGGATTACTCCCGGCTTATTGAGGTGCATTCACACTCGCGATAAGATGCATATGAGACTTAAAAATGACCCGGAAAATGTCACGCTAAAGCTTTTTCAAGGAATTTCTGTAACAAAGTACCTATTGAGAAAGTTAAAAATTAACCATGACCAACTTGCACTACAGAAATAAAAAAATAGTATGATAGATACATGTAAAACTATTTTATAATTTAAGCTCATCAACCGTTTCCTCATACAGGACGTTTTATTTTTGGAAGTCGGTTTTATTTGTTTTGTAAAAAAGGTTTTTTAATTTTCACTTTTTTAGTGGTACTACTAAAAAGTGAAACCACAAATACAGCGTACCGGCGTGATGTTATGTTATGAAATGATGTAAACAATCAACAGACATGCGATTTCAGAAATACCGATCCATTTGCTATCATTGATTGAAGAGCTCCGTTGCCTACCTCCGAAGTTCTTCATAAAATCTTCACAAAATTGAAATGGGACCAGCCCGGGAAAATACTCTTCCAAACAAAAAAGAATCATTCAAATCTGTTAACAATTGGCGAAAATATCGCTGAACAAACATTTTTCATTCATCAGATCCTGACTTATACCTTCCATCATCAGCTCAGCAACATGAGATGATGATTACCAGGCACAAATATCTGAATTGCGTTAGAAATGTCATGAAAAACATTCGAGTGTGTCTATAAAATTTGAGGGTTTCCCTCGATTTTCATAGGATCCCATCATTAGATTCTGACTTGGTGACAGTGGGACCACCGCAGGAGTATAGGCTTTCGAATAAAGAAAGAATTTTTAAAATCGGTCCACAATAGGGAATATGCATGAAAAACATATTTGTCATCTATACAGTTTATCTAAAAAATATAATACTAACACCGAAAATAGAATCAAAATTACCTGAAAAACCATTGAGATATAATTATTATAAACAAATATATTTGTCCCTCTCGCGAAAACGCTGTTTTTTATGGCAGCTGTATAGCCGTCATAGACGATGACGTCAAAGTTTATACCGGACTACTCTTTCTAAATGTAATCTTTGGAGCTTTATAACTTCATCGCTGATGAATGTATTTAAAAAATAATTTGATGATCGTTAACTAGAACTAATAAGTAATTCATTTTGCAAATAAAAAAATCGCATGCTTATTCCCTATTGGCGGAGAAATCGGCAAAACGATATTAAAAAAAAATACATACAGCCGAACATAGAATCTCCTTTTTGAAGAAGTCGGTCAAAACAGAGTGTGTCCCACAGTTAACCATTTTGCTATGTGTAACAATGAGCCATGATTCATTGTATCTACATGTTGGTCAACTGTGTACCTACCTTATTAATGTGTAGATGTTGCGAAATAAGTTTAGGTGAAGTTTCATTTTGTTTTATAGATGTGGGTCAAAAAGGTCATGAGAAAAAATGGTGCCCATACGGCAGAATCTATGCAGGCACCTCTTTTGAGCTCGACAATTGAGTAAAGTAAGTGAACGATACGCTTAACGCCCAACTATGTAATAAACGCGGTATATTTAACAAAGGAAGAACTTTCTTAAAAGTCGTACATCGAACATTGTGCTCAACTTTTTATTACGGTCTCACATCAAAGAATTCGGATGCGTAGCGTTTCAACTGGCTAAGAAAAATAATAAAAAAAATACTACGTACATGGATTGCTACACAAATGGCCGGAATTGAATGTTTTCGGTGTTTAAAAAAAAGACATCCGGATATTTCACTAAGAAAACCTGAGGCTTGTAGCTTGGCCAGGGCAACTTCTATTAACAAGCATAATGAGCAAAAATTAAAAAAAAAATTGAAATCGGCTTTGTAAAGTTATGCTTGCTTTGCCGATGGCACTAGACTTTTCAAATCGCCACGACCACGGTCCAACGCCCAGGCAAAGTTATGGCACGTAAAGGGACAAACGTAGGCAAGTTAACCAGTGGTGAAAGAGGCACTTTAGTCACAACTGGACAAGCACTAGCACCGGCCTTAGTATTCCCCAGAAAATTCAGTCACATACGTTGTTTGGTGCACCCACGGGCTCGTTAGGCTTAGCAGCTTCTTCAGGGTGGATTAATGCCGAGATATTTGTAGATGTCATGAAACATCTTATAAAGCATGTATCGGCCTCAAAAGTAAATCCTTCGCTGCTCATCATTGATAATTACGAAATCCACCTTTCCATTGCTGCTCTTGATCTGGCTAAATCATCGGGAGTTACTGTTTTGACTCTTCATCCGCACACAACTGAAAAATTCAACCACTTGATGTCGGGTTGAATGGCCCATTACATACACACTACTACATACTATAATGCAGCAGTTGATTCATGGCTCTTTAGAAATCCAGGGCGACCTATAACAATTTACAATATTGCTGAGTGTGTAGGACCTGCATATTTAAAAGCAAGTAACCCTATCAACATTGTAAACGCATTCAAAATGTGGAATATTTCCCTTCGATGATTCCATTTTTACTGAGGAAGATTTCTCGCCAAGCACTGTAACCGACTTTCAATTTATTCCACCATTAAAGTCAACAGCTCGCAATACAAAAAGTCGTAGGACGCTCGGTAAAAGCATCATACCCCGAAAAAAAAATCCAATTGCAGAAAAGAAATATTAAACAATCCGTAAACCACCAAAGAATGTAAAGAAAGATCTACATATGTATAGAAAATAAAATAAATAAGTAGACAAACAAGTTCTAAGTCATAATTACCGAAAACAACGAAACGTCAGATAAAAAAGAATTTATAGCCAGTGGATCATCGTCTGGTGGAGAAGATTTTACAAGTAGACGTAGAAAGTGACGATGAAGATGTCATGACAGTGCTGGAGAGTAACTTTACACCATTAACTCGAGACCCAAAAGAAGAAGAATTCGTCATCGTCTCATTTCGTCTTAAAAAAACAATCTTTATTACATTGCCAAAATATTGGAAACAATTGACGACAACGACGACGATTCTGAGTTTTTTGTAAGTTTTCTAAGATTATAAAGTAAGTTAAGTCTGAAAATTAGTGAACCTTTAGGGAGCATGCAGAAACTATAGGTGGCGGCACAGAAATGTCACTGTCAAGTATGTTTCAAGTATAAAATTCGAAATAGCTACGCTAGATGGCACAGTCTTCTTCGCGCACGTTCCACTAAACTGAGCACGCAGGAACCACAGGTGGCAGCACAAAAGCGTCAATGTCAAGTATTCTGACCCTGAAAACTTCGAATATGCGACACTAGATAGCATAGTCAACGCCGTGCACGGTCCCTTTAGTACCCGACACAGCGGGTTTCAAATAAAAGATATTAAATACAACGTTGATACGACAGAGGGGCTTTCCTTTAAACTGCCTATACTAGGTACCATTTTCAAGCTCTGTACCAAAAATAAATTAATTACGAGCAGTAGTTTAGTCGCAAATGATTTTTAAAGTTTTTGCACCGTTTGAACACGATGTATCTTTTCTAACAGCTGATTATCGTCTAAGCATAGGTCATGCACCTTACAACGATAAATCTACGATGCGTTGTTGCCGCTCTGACGCATGTCGAAGGACATTCACTAAAAATTGGCAATGCAAACAGGGAAGCAATCAATTCACACACACTTGCACTTTCACTACGAAAGCGACATACGTAGCGCGTTTGAAAGAAACAGAAATTGGTCAATTTGTTGCATCCTTGTTTTTTGCGATCGGTAAGTGGGGCCTCTATTCAGTGCGCCGACGCTGTCTTTTCGGAACGTACGGTTTGTGGAATTCGCGCGCAAACAATTGTGATTTTATTTTGTTACTAGCTGACCCGCGCGGCTTCGCTCCCGTCAACTGGCTACCCTACCTACCCTACCTACCCTACCTACCCTACCTACCCTACCTACCCTACCTACCCTACCTACCCTACCTACCCTACCTACCCTACCTACCCTACCTACCCTACCTACCCTACCTACCCTACCTACCCTACCTACCCTACCTACCCTACCTACCCTACCTACCCTACCTACCCTACCTACCCTACCTACCCTACCTACCCTACCTACCCTACCTACCCTACCTACCCTACCTACCCTACCTACCCTACCTACCCTACCTACCCTACCTACCCTACCTACCCTACCTACCCTACCTACCCTACCTACCCTACCTACCCTACCTACCCTACCTACCCTACCTACCCTACCTACCCTACCTACCCTACCTACCCTACCTACCCTACCTACCCTACCTACCCTACCTACCCTACCTACCCTACCTACCCTACCTACCCTACCTACCCTACCTACCCTACCTACCCTACCTACCCTACCTACCCTACCTACCCTACCTACCCTACCTACCCTACCTACCCTACCTACCCTACCTACCCTACCTACCCTACCTACCCTACCTACCCTACCTACCCTACCTACCCTACCTACCCTACCTACCCTACCTACCCTACCTACCCTACCTACCCTACCTACCCTACCTACCCTACCTACCCTACCTACCCTACCTACCCTACCTACCCTACCTACCCTACCTACCCTACCTACCCTACCTACCCTACCTACCCTACCTACCCTACCTACCCTACCTACCCTACCTACCCTACCTACCCTACCTACCCTACCTACCCTACCTACCCTACCTACCCTACCTACTTTTTTTGTTTTTAAACCTTCCCTGTATTCTGGCGAAACTAACAAAAAAAGAATTATTTAAATCGGCCCCGCCGTTCTCGAGTTTTAGCGAGACTAACGAACAGCAATTGATTTTTATATATATAGATTGTGATAGGACACTAAATAAGTATAAGACAGTATTTCTTTCTTTTATTGTGAGAGGACACGTAACTTGGGATTATTATTATTTAGTATTAGTGTTTTTTTTTTGTGTTTTTTTTTTTTTTCCTTATAATTCCATTTGCAATCGGTCCTCGGACCATAAGCGAATTCATTCCATGACAAATGGCGTTGTGGTGGAGCAGCCAGTGCTGCGCCTCCCACTTATAGAAGGTGGTTCCTCTTCAGCCTTTTTACCACCGCTGTCGGGTTTAATAGTTCCTTAACTAGTGGGTTTGGATGCAAGGCTAGGCGTGCCTTGTGTTGCCTTTTGAATCGATCGATTTCAGAGTTTACTGAAGGCATTTGTAGATACTCGTGGATTTCGTCATTCCTAGCAAACCAAGGAGCGTTAGCTATTGATCTTAGGATACCATTTTGGACTCTTTGCAGGCAGAGTATGTTGGTTTTGCTGGCAACGCCCCATAATTGGATCCCGTATGTCCATATGGGCTTGAGAACCGAGTGGTAGATGAGGAGTTTGTTGTCTACAGAGAGCACAGAGTTTTTTCCCATGAGCCAATACAGGTTGCGGAACTTGTGGTTCAATTGATTTTTATATATATAGATTGTGATAGGACACTAAATAAGTATAAGACAGTATTTCTTTCTTTTATTGTGAGAGGACACGTAACTTGGGATTATTATTATTTAGTATTAGTGTTTTTTTTTGTGTTTTTTTTTTTTTCCTTATAATTCCATTTGCAATCGGTCCTCGGACCATAAGCGAATTCATTCCATGACAAATGGCGTTGTGGTGGAGCAGCCAGTGCTGCGCCTCCCACTTATAGAAGGTGGTTCCTCTTCAGCCTTTTTACCACCGCTGTCGGGTTTAATAGTTCCTTAACTAGTGGGTTTGGATGCAAGGCTAGGCGTGCCTTGTGTTGCCTTTTGAATCGATCGATTTCAGAGTTTACTGAAGGCATTTGTAGATACTCGTGGATTTCGTCATTCCTAGCAAACCAAGGAGCGTTAGCTATTGATCTTAGGATACCATTTTGGACTCTTTGCAGGCAGAGTATGTTGGTTTTGCTGGCAACGCCCCATAATTGGATCCCGTATGTCCATATGGGCTTGAGAACCGAGTTGTAGATGAGAAGTTTGTTGTCTACAGAGAGCACAGAGTTTTTTCCCATGAGCCAATACAGGTTGCGGAACTTGTGGTTTATCTCGTCCCTCTTATTTTTAATGTGATGCTTCCATGTTAGGCTTTTTTGTGATTGACTGTTTTTTATGGTGATAGATAGGACACGTAACTTGGGATTATTATTATTTAGTATTAGTATCTCCGGACCTCACTCCCATGTATTTCTTTTTGTGGGGGTACATTAAGGGTGAAGTGTATGCCTCAGAGGTAAATACAATTGATGAGTTAAAAAATAGGATTATTTTAACATTTCACAAATTAAAGTGCTTAGCGACGGACAGTGATCTAATTAGAAAAATAAATAACAATATTCTCCGTCGGTATAATTTGTGCATCAATGTGAATGGAGGACACATCGAAAATTTAAAAATTTAGTGTGTTTGTTTTTGTGCGCGTACTTCGAAACGTTACCTAACATAAAAGCCAGTGCGAGCGGAGGCCTAAGTCGCCGGCCGCCACCCCGCCCCGGCCCCCGCCGAGCACACGAGATACCGCACACCGCGCTACGGCGCGCGCGCGACGTTGCCGCTTTGTTACCTAGCGGTATCTAAGGTCAGTGTCATTTTTTTACAAAGAGTGGTTGCGTTTTATCCGGATTTGCAAGCTATTTAGTTTGTTTGAAAAAAATATTTTCTCATTTATGGCGCTTTTTGTTTTTGTACCGTATCGAATTAATACTGAACACGTATAGTAGGTATACGTAGTTTAATTTAATGCCCCTCTGTCGTATCAACTCTGTATATCTTACCAAAATTGAAAATTGTTGGTAGTAGCCGAAGGCAAACCTCATTTTCATTATTTTGATGTGGACATGTCGCAATTGAAATTGCATTGCTGCGTCAGCGAATACTGTTACCGTTGCTGAATACTGAGCCAAACATAAAATTTAATTGACCTTGGTCATCGACACGCTAAGAAGAAGATTAAATAGAATATCATTTTTGTATTATTCTATCGTTAATAGGATATTTCAAGAATCTTGAACTTGAGTGTTTGCTGATGTTAAACTAATTATAAAAAAACATCTCTTTACTAGTAGGTACGAGTATCTGTGAACTCTGTGGTGTTCTAATCTTAAATGATCGTATTATGATCAGAATCTTGAGACTGATTTGTGTTAGATAAGTGTCAATAATTATGTTAAGCTATTATTCTATTCTAGGTGTTATATTTTAGGTGGCGGGCGTTATAACATCTGCTCCTCAGATCACGGGCCGCCTCGCCCCTCCGCGCCTACGGGGGCTTAAATTACACTCTAGGGGTAGGGCAGACAAGCCTACGTGGGGTCGGTTTTACAGCGATTCGTTTCTGTCACAAATTTTTTAGTACGCATGTTGATTTTACAAGATAATATTTTATTTTGAAAAATGGCAATATGCATAGTAAAATTCATCATCATAATCTGCCGGATTTAGCTGAATAAAATGCGTAGTTAAATTATTCCGAATAAAATTTTGCCAACTTAAAAGTATGCCATGGACATATTATATATAAAACAACAATATTTAATTATAATTACATTTTCACAGAAATATAAATTACTGTGGAAAAATTTTGACAACTTTGTTAAATAAAAGAATGTGATCATGAAATTCATTGAATTGTGTTTCTGTGAAAGAGGTTTCATTCAAGTAAATAGTCTTTGAAACAATAATATTTGACATAAAATTACAACAACCAATTATGTGAAACATTTTCTGCGAAACGGTATTCTATGAAATTTCTGTCTACGAAACAAGGGTACACCGTTTTGTAGTGACGTGTATTTTTAGTTTATCTGTGGTGTGGTGTTTATTTACTATAACAGCTACATATTTAAGTATTATGATCATAAAAGGACAACAGAGAGTGTTGGGGCTCCACGGTCTTCGACAGCCTATCCAAAATTATTTTGCAGAATACTTTAGAGGGAATCGACAGCAACGTAATGCCTCTCCAGTTATCGCATTGACTTAGATCACCTTTCTTGGGTACGGTAATTAAAAGCCCCTTGTTCCAGTCATCCGGCAGTTCGTCGGCAATACGTCGACAGCAGACGTTAAGTCGGCTTGTAGCGTTTCCGCAGGTATTAGGTCGAGTCCGGGTGCTTTGCCTGTCTTGAAAGAGCGGACCGCCTCAGCCACTTCGCAAGCTGACGGTGGTTCCGTGTTGATATTGAGGATGATCCGTGGCGATGAGAAACCGACCGGTAGGGTGTCAGACGTTGATGCTGCTGACAGTCGGAAGACTTCCTCAAAGTGTTGGAGCCATTAAAGTAGCTGCCTTTCTGCGTACACAATGAGCTGCCCCTCTTTCGATTTAAGCGGCTTCTTTTTGCGCCTGCTGTTTCCTGCCAAGGTTTTAGTGGCTTTGTTCAGCTCTTTCAAGTTGCCGGTGTTTGCAGCATGTTGAGCACTATCAGCAATACTATCAGCCCACCGCAATACTAACAGCACTACGATAAATCCCCTTGCATTTCTGCCGGTATTGGTTGTTGAGGTCAGCTCGTTCGGCAACATTACTGGTCTCCAACAGTTTCAGGTGCAGATTTCTTCTGCCCTCGATAAGGCTTCAAGTCTGTTGCGACATCCAGTTCTCACGAGAATGAGATGGCGATCTATGCCCAAGAACGACGAAGTTGGTTTCTCTTCTGTGTAGGCCATATTGATGTGGCTCCACTCCGCGTCTATTGAGTCTATAGCATCAGAAGATGCACTAGAATGTGCAGAGAACCGATTGCGCAGCTCAAGCTGAAACGCGTTACGGGTCTCCAATTCGTGAAGTTTGCTCACGTCAAACCTTTTGGCCGGGTCCTCCCGTTGCGCGAGCTACTGCTACCTTAAGCCGAACTTCAGCAACCACCAGATGGTGGTCACTATCAATATCGGCGCCCCTGCGGTTGTGGACATCGAGCAATGAAGAACGCCATTTGGAGCTAACGGCAAGATGGTCAATTTGATTTTTGGTGACTCCATCCGGTGAGTTCCAAGTATATTTGTGGTGGTCGCCATGAATAAAAAGGGTTCCACCGATGTTCAGGTCATGGTTCTGATAGAACTCAATAAATCGCTCACCATTATCGTAACACACTCCGAGACCCTGTGTACTCATAAACCGTTCGCGGTTAGTGTTAATACTCCCAACCTTTGCATTCAGGTCCCCCATAACAAAGACGATGTCCTGCTTATTTATGCTCCTAAGGGTGGCGTTTAGGGCGTTTTAGAAGTCGTCTTTGGTATCCTCTGGTGATGCATTGGTTGGGGCGTAGCACTTTACGATGGATATCTTTCGGGCTCTAGAATTGAAACGGGCATACATGATCCGGCCTGAGATCGGTTTCCAATCCACAAGGCTATTCTTAGCATGACTGCTTCTGCTTGGCCAAGTCGACTGTCATCATTAAGCGTACGTATATGCCAAAATGCAATTCGTGTCCGTAATTTCATGCCAAAAGTCGTCGGTAAAGTATCGGTCCGGTTTTCTACTGCACTCTCCGTATCATACTGAAGCAGAATGGCAAAGGGAGATTTATCTTACCTTTGTCGACTTCGAAAAGGCCTTTGACACGTTGAAGTGGTCCAGCATCTGGTCCCGCCTTCTGGGCATTGGGGTGCCGCGAAAAATGGTCCGCCTGTTCGAGAGTGTCTACAAGAAAAATTCTTGCAAGGTGACTCACGACGGCCTCATCTCGGACAATATCGCAGTGCATGCAGGTGTCCGCCAAGGCTGCCTCCTTTCGCCTCTTCTTTTCATAGCCGTTCTCGACGGAATTTTGCTTCATGACAGTAGGCGCCGCGAGATAGAGTGGGGATTATCACACACGCTAACTTGCAAGCAAAATTGAACGACTTAAGCCAGGAGGCAGCGAAAACCGGTCTTAAAATTAATACCAGGAAGACTCAAGAGATGCGTACGGGGGTTAAGAATTCTACACCGTTGCTTATCGGCACGGAGGCAGTGGAACGCGTCCACGAGTTTACTTACCTCGGGAGCGTCGTGTCAGAGACTGGAGGAACGGAAGCGGACATCACTTCACGGATTGCCAAAGCCCGAGCTACCTTCGCGCAGCTGAGTCCTGCCTGGCAATCACGAAAACTGACCCGAAGACGTCAAACTCAAAATCTTCGGGTCCAATGTCAAATCCGTGCTGCTCTACGAGTGCGAAACGTGGAAGGTAACCAAGAACATCTCACGCCAAATCCAGGTCTTTCGTCAACCGATGCCTTCGCCGTATCCTCGAGATTTACTGGCCCGAGACGATCTCTAACGTACGTGGTCTCTGTTGCTGTTGTTGTTGTGTTGTTGTTGTTGTTGTTGCGTGAAGCTCAAGACCGCTTGCGATGGAGAACTACTGTGGGATACTGGGGTCCTTAAGTAAGTAAGTAAGTCATAAAAGGACAAAGCAAATATTATATTTGTAACAGAATCTTGAGACTGAATTGCTAATAATTATGTTAAGCTATTATTCTATCCTAGATATTACTCGTATAAAAATAGACCTCATTAAGTAGGTACTGGTTTATGTTCACACAATAATCACAAACAAAGTGGCAGCTTTTGACACTGATTATATTAAAACAATTAGTTTTTTT
The DNA here is from genome assembly GCA_950371165.1 of Lacanobia oleracea. NCBI lineage: Eukaryota > Metazoa > Arthropoda > Insecta > Lepidoptera > Noctuidae > Lacanobia > Lacanobia oleracea. The sequence goes on from OX493385.1 coordinate 13,818,873, forward strand.
TCTAGTGATTTGTCGTTTGATTTTCGATCGTAAAAAAACAAGTTGTGCTATATTTGTTTATTAAATACTGATGCACATTATAGGTAGGTAATTATTTCTGACTAGCACTTCGCCCGCGACTTCGTTAGCGCGGGCTTAGTTAGTACTCCATGAACTTCATCTCCCCGTGTAAATTACTTATTAATACGTTCGACAACGGCAGCTCGCGCATACTGCAACATTTTTCTTACTTAGAGTATTTTTATACCCATCATAACTTTCAACGAATGGTCCGATTTGAATAAAGTGAGCTTTACTTGTACATAACCAAACATAATTATTAACCAATTAAAATAGATAACGATTAATATCATGATAATAAAATCACGACTATTCCTTTTCACCCAGGTTTTGTTTGAATAATTTGACCAAAAAGCGGTCATTGTGACTTAACCATAACAGTTAGATATATATCTTTGCGATTTTTTTTGTAGATATTGATGTTTACTTTAAAACTGTAGTACATCACTTTGTTTTATTGTCAATAGTTTCCACAGCGTACGCGATATAAGGATTTTTGGGTATTTTTTCACACCTTGAGTTACATTATGGAAGATTTCATACGGATCCCTAACTTTTTTGAAAACATTCTATAGCCTATGTTTATCAGAGATAATGTAGAATTATAATAGTGAAAGAACTTTTCAAATCGGTCCTGTAGTTTCGGAGCGTATTCATTTCAAACAAATCTTTCCTCTTTATCATGTAGCATGGATATAATATATATTTCTATGAGATGTAGGTATGATTGACCTTCGGTGGTATTTAATTTGTAGTTTTACATACCTACTTATTTTTATTGTCTTTATCTTTATTAAGTAAATAGTGATAAACCTTATTAAAGTGAGTGTCAAACTTATTCTTTATCAGCCATCAGTATCACGATTTATTTCAATACTCGTACGTATTCATGAAATACGTACGAGTGCGAAAGCAACAAGGAACATCGCATTGCCTTGTTGCATTTATTCATTGAGAAAACGGTGTAGAAGCGTTTTCTCAATGAACTAATCAGAAAGGGTAGAGTGCCTTTAATTACCTAAGCCACAACGTTTGTAACTTAGAGTGGAAAAATCTCAAATTTGTACACTACCTTGGGTAAGTAAGTAGGTAGATTAGATTCCATAAACTTAAATATGTACCTAATTGCCTCCTATTTAAAGGTTAAGTACATTAGTAATTTATCCCCCGGCATCCGCACCTGACTACCTGACTACCTGAGTACACAGGTAAGTAGGTAACAAGTGACGCTGGTGGATAGATAGTTACCTACTGTGAAGATCGGTGGTCTCATGATGGGTACGTTTCGGCAAATAAGCATGCGATGCTGAGGAATGAGATGAGGGTATAGAAGGAAGGAGTATGTATACGGATTAACGACTACCTACGACATAAAACTGTGGCAAAAGGAAGGGCTCATTAACGATAGATTGATTAAGTAGGACCTAGTTTATAATAGGACAATTACGCCAAGAAAGGGAGTGAAGTGAATAGATGTCGATTGATAGATAATGCAAGGAGCCAGGTCTCTCATATCATAACATGGTCATATCATTGTGACTGTTCCTTAATTACCCCAGGGGGATAAAATATTTTATTTTCCAAAATTAACTTGAGATATTATATTATTAGTACTTATAAACATCTTCGAAGAAGGCATCAGGTTAGGTACCTATCTACTATAACTCCTATAACTACATCTCTCATGCGTTGACATAAGGTTGTGTAGGTTATTTATGGTAGGCTGGAACTGCTCAGATTGGAATTGTCGTTGGTAGATCGTTTACAAAGATGTACACATTGCTATAGAAAATTACATTTCACGGATACTAGTTTGATTCTAGTTAGGTAGGAACTTACGCAGTTAAAAATATCGAAGTATTGTTCCCATCAACTGTACCTACTTAGGAAGGTACATACTACTGATATTGCGACGCGATTATAATAGGTACTTACCTACCTATGACATTCTCGTACCTAGTGTGCGCGTGTTTTACGGCAATTAATATTAGCATACTTACCCATACTTACCTATCTAAGAGGTCTGTTTGTTTCGCTTTACTAGAAACACAACACCTTCATATTTTACGAGTAGGTAGGTAGTTTAAGTAAGTAACTTACAGTTTATAAATAGGTGCCTGTTATAAAACTAACTGTCACAGCTGGACAGTTTGCTAATGGCCAAACGGAAATGTAATAATGAGGCCACGATAATGACTCAACATATTAATATCACGCGTACAGGATGATGTCGTTAGCTAGGTAGGCTATTACCAATTACTAACGTTAGATAGAATTTTCGTCGTACCTATTTATATGTAACTCTCTATGAGTATGTACCTAGATAGGTAGTCACCTGTATATTCTATGTAACACATACATATATTTAGGTAAATATGTGTTTCATACAATATAAAGGTGATTGTTAAGGCCCGGCGCCCATTATTGGCATCGGTACGACTGAGGATTTTAGGTGGCAAATAGCAATATATTATAACATAATGGCAATGAAGTAGAAATTTCCGTGATATGTGGTCGTAATAACAAAAATACCGCTTCGGTATGCTTGAGGCTGGTGTATCGGCAGCCTTGAGAATGCTTCGGGATGCTTCGGCATCCTTCGGCAACCTTCGGTACGCCGCCGGCGCCGAGGCAACACTCGGGGGATAGTTTGCCCTGCAAGGCGAAGGGAGGCATCCGCCATTTGCATCATTTGACTCACACAACACAATCGAGGTAATCGCTGTGTGTACCGGTTGTTTGCTGTCACATCGAATGTCATGGCGGAAGAAAAGCTTATTAATTTAGTTCGTCTACATGAGTGTTTATACAATATAAAATTGAAATACGATATTGAGACGCTTCGGCAAGCTACAGGACGGTGCGGCATCCTTAAGGACGCCTCGTCATCCCTAAGAACGTTGCAGCATGCCAAAGCATAATTGCCGATAGTGTGCGCTTGCATGTAGGATGCCGAAGGATCCTTTTCCTTGCCGATGCCGATAATGGGCGCCGGACCTAAGACCGTGCCTTCCTTGAATTGATTTGCACTTTTTGCACCTGAAATGCAGCTAATTTGCAAAGATGATGAACCCGAAACTTTGAAGTTCATTTCAGTGGTTGTCTATGATGATGATGATGTAGCCTTTTGTTCCGAGCTAGTTTCTTTCTGCTTGGTCATATGTTTTAAAAAACCGTTTAAGTGCGAGTTGGACTCGCACACGAAGGTTTCCGTACCATAAACCTTAATTTTTATTATTTGTTGTTATAGCGGCAATCTGTGAAAATTTCAGCTCTCTGCCTATTACTGTTCTTGAGATACAGCCCGCTGACAGACAGACGGACGGATGTACGGACGGACGTACCTACAGCGGAGGCTTAGTAATAGGGTTCCGTTGGTTACCCTTCAGGTACGGAACCCTAAAAATGCCTCTTAGCTCGGTAGTGTCGCTTGACATAGGCCTCCTCCAACTGCTTCCACTGCTCTCTGTCTGCCGGGACTCTTGTCCAGTACGGTCCCAGGGCCAGGCGAAGATCATCTTCCCATTTTCTTAGTGGCCGTTTCCGTTCTCTTACACCATCCCTTGGATACCATAACGTGACCTGTTGGCTCCACTTATTCGCTCTGCACCGTAATATGTGTCCTGTCCTTGTAATATTAAAATAGGTAACAGCTGTTAGTAAATTAGTAAAGGCTTATGAAAGTAGGTATACGTATAGGTACGATATCTATTCCAAAAATATATTATTTTTCTATCTGTGTGTCAGTCACCGTTCCCGAGAATCTCTGGAACGGCTGAACCTATTTTGACGGGATTTTCACGTAAATATAGCTGATGATATAAGAGCATACTAATTAAAAAATCTAGCCAAGTACGTACGAGTCGGACTCGCGCGCAAAGGGTTCTGAACCAATTTTATTTTTTAACATGTTTTTTAACACTACATTCTTCTTATAGGTTTTCCTGTAATCTTTAGGTATAGTACTATTATCTGCATTTTTTCCAACATTTTGGGGTCAGTGGTTTCGGAGATAAGAGGGGGTATGGTCATTTTTAGTCTAATTTCTTGAATGTTTTTAAAACCATATATTTTAAAATTATGAAAAAAATATGACAAAATCCTCACATTAAGCCCTTTCGTTTAATATATCACACGACACAGTTTTCGAAAAACGGTTTAAAAAAAAATATATTTGATGTTTGACCCCCAAAAGTGACCTCCATACTAAAAATTTATTTGTTACGTAACACGTCCGTATTCTGGTCACAGAAGTCCAATCCACTAAATTTCAAAAGAATCGGTCCAGTGCAGTATATCCGGAGAAAACTGACTGTAACAGACGGACAGACAGATAGACACCCGAGTGATCCTAAGGGTTCCATTTTTTACGGATGTTCAGAACCCTATTAAAACCGACCAAGTGCGAGTCGGACTCGCACCCGAAGGGTTCCGTACTTTAAACCTAACCTGGGTAACACTCAAAAAAAGGATTATTCTTTCATGCAAAATTAAAGGCCATGAAAATTGACCACTTTGAACCTACTCGGTACAAAACTGCGCGTGCTTCGTACAAAGCACGAATCTTGTTGCTAACTGTACAGTTTGCACCGAAATTCGATTAAAACCTAACCAACTTTCTACTAATCCAAGGTTGTCTTGAAAAGATCGCTTTTAGCGATAAGGCCGCCCATTGTGTCACCCTATGTAATGTTTTCTTCATCTATCTTTTCTGTAACTTATATGGTGTACATAATAAAGAGTATTCTATTCTATTCTAATATTGTTAATGTGAAAGTTTGTATGTTTGTCCGTTAACCACGCAAAAACGGCCGAAGAGATTTGGATGAAATTTAGCACACATGCAGTTCACATCCTGGAATAACACAGGCTAATCGTGAGCGCATAAGATTAACAAGTACCAGGAGACTACGAATATGTCGAAGTAATTCTAGGGTTGAAAGTAAAAACCGCAAAGACTCACGAACTGTCAGGATACCAAAATCATGAAGATGCATTTTTTTTTTGCTTTTGGCTCTAGTCTAGGTCAGAGATGACAGAGACAAAGTCTACGATGGAGCGAGCTTACCCAGAAGGAGCCTGTACACTGTAACTTTGAAGAGATTAGGGTTGTAAGCGTTTGGAAACACAGACACTGGCAGAGAGTTTCACTCGTTTGCTGTATGCAGTATAATAGACATTTCGAAACGCTTAGTTCGAATTGGTGGAATAGCAACAAGGTAGGGATGGTAAGATGCACTGCGTCTGGATGTCTAGAACCCATATAATGTATATAAAACCACGGAATCTTCAAATTCTTCACCCGAGGTCTCATATAATTTATTAAGAGCTAACGTTCCAGGTTGTATGGTTTTATTCCAGTACAAACATATCAACCCTATGAAAGTCATAAAAGCTTTCTGGCAAATCAAAATCAAATTGACTGACGACATATGGGGAATGTCTAAAAAAATACTTTAATTTCGAAACTCGGTGTTTTTGGTTGTTTCGTTTTTGAATACCGAATTCCGAAATTAAAGTAATTTTATTTTTTTCACTTTTTAGTGGTACGCAGGTACCACCAAAAGTGAAACCACAAACACAGCGTGCCGGCGTGATGTTATGTTATGAACTGGTGTAAACAATCAACAGACATGCGATTTCAGAAATCCCGATCCATTTGCTATAATTTATTCAGTCAGTTCCTCATCAGATCTGCTCACTCAATATCTCGCTGATGGCGGCGCGTGGGTTAGATCATTCGGTTCCCTTCCAAATGGTTGAGCTGAAAGGTGCCGATTCACGCGTCATGTTCGTGAATGGACGCCGTCGGTTGAGACTGGTCATCTCTTAACTGCCATTGGCTCATTTTAATCTTTATATTTTAAATTCTTATAATAAGCTTTTTTTATATTTCCTTTGCATTGTCCTCACATGCAGCAGCAACAAGAATATGTAACTTAGAATTTTGTAAAACAGAACATGATTTAAAAGAGTGTCCGTGGAGTTTCTTGCACGTTCTTCTCCATAGGGATCTACGCTTTGGAACGAGCAAATAGCTTCCATGTTTTTGACTGACCGACCTTGACGTTTCAAAAGTGCCTGTGAATGGTTTATTTGAAATAAGATGCTTTGAATTTGATCTTCACCAAATTTAAATGGGACCAGTCCGAGAAAATATTCTTCCAAACAAAACAAGAATCATCCAAATCGGTAAACAATTGGCGAAAATATCGCTGCACAAACATTTTTCATGGGATCCTATCATCAGATCCTGAGTTATACCTTCCATCATCAGCTCAGCAACATGAGATGATGATTACTAAGCAACAATATCTGAATTGCGTTAGGAAGTTTATGAAAAACATAGTATGTGCTTTTAAAATTTTAGGGTTTCCCTCGATTTTCATGGGATCTCACTATCAGACTCTAACTTGGTGACAATGGGACCACCTCAGAAGTATAGTCTTTCAAATAAATAAATAATTTTTACAATCGGTCCAGAATTGACGGAGAAATCGGTGAACATACATAAAAAAGAAAATACATACAGCCGAACATAGAACTTCGTCCTTTTTGATGAAGCCGGTTAATTAAAGTGTGCACGTCAATAATTGAGACTATTGCACCATACTTGGCTTTAATATTTAATATATAAAAAAAAATCAACCTCACATGGTATTATTTGCTGACGATACGTCCTTAATTTTTAAGATAGATAGACGTTCAATAAATCTTGACGATGTAAATGACGCAGGTCCAAAATTGGTTTACTGCTAATAATTTAGTATTAAAAGGAAAAAAAAACTAAATGCATCAGATTTGCCTTACCGAATGTTAAAAGTAATGATTGCGACATAATAATGAACAGGGAGAAACTTGAAGTCTTAAGGCTACAATGGGATTCTCATTTTTAAACATCTCTTGCGGGACGGCTAAGTTCAAACAGCATAGGCTGTCAGGAAAATCCGTCAATTTACTGATATTGACACCGCGAGTCTGGTCTATTTTAGTTACTTTCATAGTGTCATGTCTTACGGTATCGTATTATGGGGACGTGCTACAGACATCGAGTCTATATTTATTCTGCAGAAAAGAGCCATCAGAGCCATATACAATCTCCGTCGGCGTGATTCCCTAAGATAATTGTTTAAGGATATTAACATCATGACGGTACCTTGTCAATACATTTACGAAAACATTATGTATGAACGGTAAAATCTTTATCGTTTTAGCAAGATTAGCGATAGGCACAATTTTAATACTAGAAATAGGAACAAATTAGATCAACCCAGATTCTCACTTCTTTTATGGGGTACTGTGTTAAATTTTATAATAAAATACCAGTTGATATTCTCGATCTGAATGAGAGAAAATTTAAAGCATGCATAAAACCCACACTATGCAGGCAAGCTTATTATGAACTGTAAGATTATATCCTCGACAAAAATGCTTGGCTAAATGGCCGGTCTTGCTTCACAGTCACAGCCGCTTGGGTCCGCTTGTTAGGTTTTTATGTCTGGAAGAGATTCTCACCTTCTTTATTTTATAAGTACTTTCATAATTTTTATCATTTATTTATTCCTTTTATTGTAAGAACGAAGTCGTCTTTTTTAAATTATTTTTCATTATTTGGTTATTGACAACCATAGTTTTGTGTAATGTAGAAGCATATTTATCAAATTAATCATGATATCTACCCATTTTGCCACCAGTTCAGATTCATTCACCAGTTCTGAATCTTAAATTAATTTATTCCGTTGCAGGTACACTCCTTACTATTTATCTGTGAAATGGCGAAAGTTGGAACTACGATCGTCATGTTGTAATGTCATTCGATTGTCAGTGTTTACTACATTCGGGTTCTCTGGTTGTTTTGTCGTGATATTGCTGAATTTATAAAGTTAAATATGCCGAAAGCTATTAAAAGTGATGCTCGAAACATTATTTTAAAAGTTTTTTGAAGAAGAAGCTCGGGCGGGGTCTCCGATTCTCGATCAAATATACAAACGAATTTTGGCATCGACAGGTTAGCTTTGTCTACTTTCTTGTGATACATTACCCGATACTTAACTAATTATTTAAGTCCACGAAATATTCGTTTCTATTCTTGCTGCAGGTTAGCGTAACGGTAACGTACATCTATTAGGTAACCTGCTAAGTGAGTGAGACAACTAACCTGCCAGATTTCAGATTTCTACTTACATACATTTTAATATCTTATATTTCAGGTGTGATGTTGCTTTGACTACGGAGAGGATTTGACTAAACCTCAGCTTTTAGAAATAATTAAGAGAAACAAGCCTGAGCCTGTATATGAGACTGAAAAAAATTTAGAAGCCAATGGACACAAATGCTTATACACCTTATCGCTATGATCTCAATCCTATTGAACTACATGGAGCACAATGGAAATAAATGTTGCCGATGTAAATATTGAGCACAAAATGCAGAAATTCCCCGCCTAGTTAGATTAGCTTTTGACGCCATTACAGTTCATGAGTGGGCACAGCATTGTAAACACGTTCGCAGGTTAGAAGGAGAATACTTAAAACGTGATTTGTATTTAGATAAACCTTTTATTTTAGAAGTGGTAAGTGATACTGAAACCGAAAGCTATAGTGATAATAGTGGTACGGAAATAAGCGAAGTATGGCCTCACAACCAGGATGAAGTTGTGTATGCAGGTTACCTACAGGTTGCGTAAGAATAGGGAATTTTCCCTATTCTTACGCAAATACAGAATTTATGAGAATATTGTCAGTAAAATGATGAAATAGTATAAAATAAAAGGCCATTGCAACGTTTTTATTTTGGTTTTCATGTTTTGAAAGTTTTCATCGGACTTCTCTTTCTAATTGTAATCTTTGAAGCTTTATAACTTCATCGCTGATGAAGGTATTTAAAAAATAATTTGACGTTTGTTTACTAGAGTTAATAAGTATTTTATTTTGCAAATAAAAAAATCGCATGCATATTCTCTATTAGAGTAACGTGAAACGGAACGTATTTAAAAACAACAATCCGCGTTTAGTGACATCTCTGCTGTTATGGCAAACGAAAAGGCAACCTTATGTCTTTGAGTTAGGACAGTTCTTGACAAGTGATAGACACTAGTGACGTCATCGTCCGTTTTCGCGCGAGCCTTTGAACTGTCGGTTTAAAAACACAATTTTGGTAATAAATTAAAGCGTTTTCATTTCTTCCTTATGAGGTGGTCTATTCTAGATGGAGTTTTTTGAAATTAAATCAAAAATGGAAATATTGCATGTTCCTATTATGTATTTTCAGAATTATAACCATTTAAGTCAGCAATAAAACTCCATAGGGCCAGGTAACCCATAAGAATGACTATTTCATGAAATCTTGACGTTGTAGGATTATACCGACTCATGGAGTTATTTCACCGATTTTAATGGTTATAATTCCGATAGAAAATTCGTGTTGATTAAAGTCATACAATCAATCAAATATATTGCAAAAATGCCTTCCAATACTTCTGAATACGCATAGTTATAGGTAGGACGCAGGGACTATGAAACCGCAGCAAGATTTCCATCAAATAGACCTACTTTTTGATGGAAATCTTGCTTGCTATTGGATTAATAGTAACAAGTCATCCTCATTGACACTCATTTGCTATCGGCATGGTTATTTACAATTCGTAAATAACTGTGCCGAAAGCAAATGGGTGTCAGTTGAAGCCAAACAATCCATTAAAGACATTGCACAAACTCCTTACAATTCTTCTGAAATGAAAAATGTAGATACTTTGCAATCGATATTTTTACTCAATGAATACTTTTTGGCAGGTATCGTTTCGAATAAGCAATTAAGTTTTATTGAGTGCGCAAGTCACCCCTTGCCATTTTAAAGCCGTTTTAATTGTCAGTGGTCAGGCAGGGGCCAATAGTTTTTCCATAGTAAAGGATTATCAGTCCACTAAACCAGCCAAACCCGTTTCATCTTTTGTTTCCATATTCTGCAATAGTCCTGCTCCAACCGGGGATTGTCCTTGGGTATACTTTCATTAGAATTATCTAACGGGGCCACTGCGAGTTGGCTTCGGCCCCTCGTACGCTTATCAAAAGACCGGGTCTCCAGGGACCCGATAAAAAAAACCGGCCAAGTGAGAGTCGGACTCGCACACGAAAGGCTCCGTACCATAAACCTTAATTTTTATTATTTTTTGTTATAGCGGCTATAGAAATACACAATCTGTGAAAATTTCAGCTCTCTACCTATTACGGTTCTTGAGATACAGCCCGCTGACAGACAGACAGACGGAAGGACGGACAGTGGAGGCTTGGTAATAGGGTTCCGTTAGTTACCCTTCGGGTACGGAGTCATTAGAAGAATGCCGCCTAATAAAAGTGAGCTTTAATTTAATTTTGTTTCAATTTTTTTTTGAATGATTGAAGTTACAGTTGTCTTTTTCTTTTATTGTATTTTTGTATACCAATACTATTTGTTTTTTCATGTCCTGCCCTACTGAAGTTAAACTGACGTTTTTTACTGACTGTCAGTTCACAATTTCTCGAAATGACTTCGAGAGATTATAAACTATCAAATTTTGATGCGTAAAAAAGTGTTCATAATGTTCAGTTGACAATTTATCGACAGTTTACTCTCTAGATATTTTGTAGACTTACGTATTTTGCAATTATCCGGTGACATGGACATGCGATTGGAAGGTAAAAGCGAAAGAGTGAGGAAGTGTTGTGAGCGTATGTGCGTGTGAATGGAACTGTTCTGAAAAGTTTGTGACGGCTAGGTCAAAGGCGGATTTAATGTTCATACACATAACTATTCATGTTTTATAGAAGTTTGTTTGTCAACCTGGCATAGGTTGACTAATAAACTTGAGCAGCACTGTTCTTGACGTCACATCGGACAACACACGGCGATACATGGCTATGAACGCCCCACTGCGATCGTCGTCGTGGCCGCAGCCGCGGCCTCCACTCACTCGCCGACGTCGTCAACGCGCGCAGCCGCGCACACATATCGGTTATCTTTGACTTGAAATCAGTACCTAAAATATAGTCCTTTCAAATAGCGGAGTAGTTTTATTCAATAGCCAAGACACACCTGGAGCATGACATTCAATATGCATTGATGAAAGAGTAAGCAAAGAGAGCTAGAAACTTAATACCTTGCCAGCCTTGAGTCAATACGATTTTTTGGATCAGCTATTAGATACTTGAAGTTATCATCAACATTCAAATTCCGGGCTGCTACGGAAAATTACTAATATAAAAATAAAATTACACTGTTTTCAACACGGGAATCGAATCCAGGACCCCGCACTCAGCAGCCGTGGTTTTCGTCCACAAGACCAACGAGGCAGTCATACGCAAGAGAGAGCTATTGTGAACGCCGTAAGCAGTTTTCAGAAATGGTAGCTGATTGGTTTGTGGGATCGGGCACTTTTTTTTTCGATTTATGCTTCCTCGTAATAAACAAACGTCTCCAGATAATATGTCCGGTTTCAGGATTTTATGTAACTGGGTGATATTTATCTATCCTCGTCTTCTTTAGGTACGGGTTAAATTTTTAAAATAGTTTAAAAAATAAAATTATATTTTACTTATAAATTTTCCTTTTAATGGCGTATCGCACATAGTACAACTATGCATACATATTTATGGCATGACACATATGACGTAGATAAATGTGACATACCAAACTTTGAAGGGTTTACAATGTTTTGAGGTATTTTTTGTAGATTTTTATTATTATTTAGTTAATTTTATAATGCTCTACAACTTGAGCTTTTTACTAATTGTTTTATTTACTTATGGTTCGGCAGAAGTTATACTTACCACAAAAATCTAAACCAATAGTGATTTTTCTTTAAAAATATTCAGTCATCTGCAATCCGAAGATCTTCAGAATTAGCTCCGGAAATTGAACAAAGGTATATCATTTTTTCTATTGCCTCCAAATTTCTACATTCAAGTTTTGACCAATTAATGCAAAATAGTTGTAAGTTTTGAAAAACTTACGAGAAAGGTTACCTGCTGTATACCTGTACCAGAATAAACGCAATACCTATCAGTAATCATCAAATGACTCCCTTTGCTCTGAGCGGAGCGGGACGGAGCGGAGCAGAACGGTGTGTAACATTCTTACTGACTAAACCCCAACAGTGTTCCTCTAAATGTCCTTTGCGTTCCAGCGCTGCGGTAACTCTTTCAAATAATTCTTGTCACTAGGCCCCGTCTATTATGCTGACATCCTTTTGAGGCGCACGTAGAACCCAACGTTCTTTCAACACGGGCCTTGTCTTTAGCGGACGGCGAGCCACCCTTCGCTCGCCGATCGATGGCTCGCCATCCGCAGGCCCGCGCTTAGGGCAGTCGGGAATCGCCCAGTGACTCCCGACGCCCGAGGCTCTTCTTCTGCTACGGCGGCTGGGGTGTCAGGGTTGCCTCTCCCTCACTTGTGCTTGCATAATGCTTCGCTGAAGGAAAGCGAGCATGCTAGCACAATCATCAGTTTGGTGGTATGTAAATTCTGGTATCTATTGGTATTGGGTTTGGCCGCTCTACGCCGGTGACGATACTTATGTCGTTATTAAGGACCTCCTACTAGAAGCTTAGGAGGAACTACTTTATATAAAAAAAAACATACAACAATAGAGTTTCTAACATAACGCGCTAATTTCCTGGACATGCGAGCAAAACTACAGGTTATAAAGTACCTTACCTATGGCGCTCTGATGAAAAATATTCAGATTTGATCATTACTTAGATTGGACAAATATTTTATTTTTCAGGATGATATGTAAACGCTGTCAGCGGTCACTTAGAAGTGGCGAAGGTCTCAAATGTGGAATATGTGAGTCCTGTTTCCATATGAGTTGTATCAATGATTCTGTGAAGGATCACCGCGATGGCGGAGACAAAGGCTATCAATGGAAATGTTCTCTATGTCAGAACTATGTCTGTGCACACACTAGTGGTTCGGACATATGTAAAGAAAAAGACAAGGAAATAAATAACCTCATACAGGCCGTTAATGCAATAAGCGAAAAGTTTGAACTCGTAAACAAAATTCAATTACCGAAATTGAACAGTGACTTGGCGCTGATCAAAACTGTGGCAGACCGTATTGTCCAACAGAATAACGATATATTACGGAAAATAGACGTTATTGAAGACAAAAGAAAGAACGATAATCAATGCCATAATTCAACCAGTAGGTATCGAAGGAGGAACATAAGCCTAATACCTAAATCTACGATCGCTCTTGAAAAGAAGGAAGAGACGCCCATTTCGCTAAACGAAAAAAATGTAAGATATAGGACACGAAGACGGTCTTATCTTTTTAACAGAATATTTATAATTTTAAACAGGAAAATGAACAGAACTCAATCTCCTAAACGATAACAGCTGTAGTGAGCGTTCTAATAAAAAGTAAATATATATCTTATCTTTCTTTTATTGCTATCTTTCTTCATTTGGAATAGTAATAAACTTTAGTGTTCAGAAAAAAATACACAGATTAAAACGGATAAATCAATGGTCTCCACGACTCTAGGATTCCCTGTGTCATGGAGGCCAGAAATATATTTAATGACACAAGATACCCTACTACCTACTATCTTTGAATATACACACATCAAAAAAAATTGTGATCACTAGCATGAGCAGATACGAGTACATTTTTCAAAATTTAACTTTAGGTATAAGAAAAAATCTTTGTTGTGTGTTTCCTTTAAATAGAAAAACCCTGTTTGAAATTAAAAAATGAAACTAACAGGCATTTGATAGAAAGAAAAAGACTGTTTAACCAAACTTAAACAACAATTTATTAATAAAAGGTTTATATTCAATATAAATAACTCCTCCCCTGGCTCGAACACATGCGGAGATCCTTCTGGGCATGCTGAGGATCAAGTTATTCAGCATTTCTTGGGGTAACCTGTCCCATTCTTGAATAGCGGCGTCCCTGAGCTCTGGCACTGTCTGGGGACGTGGCTAACGGTTCCAAATAATGGAGCATTACCATCTGTCCTCGAGTGGGATATTTAAACTTTGGCACTGTGTAAAATAATGGCAACTGTTTGAACAAGTTGATAGGCTGAAGACTATGTATATGTGAATGATTGTTCCATAATTATTATAATAAAGCATGTGAAGGTAGGCAGGAGATATATGAAGATGTACAAAGAACAATAAACCAGTCTTTACTCAACCACCGACTTTCAATGCTGTTTCCCTGTCTCCCAACAAGGCGCAGCCGGTAGCTAAATAAGTTGGAAAGCCGTCTAAAAACTGAAACAAGAAACAAGTGAAATAAAACGAAATCGTAGATGACAAGTAGCAGTGATTCCGAGTCATACAAAGAAGCACAGTATAACAAACGAAGCACACAATGGAGTTCATTTTGCAACCGCCGCAACCTTTCGTTTTTGAAAATGACATCACTAATGTAACTTCAGGAAACCTAAGCAAAGAATGGGAGAAATGGAAAAAGGCGTTCAAGATATATTATGAAGCTTGTGAACTACATCGTAAAGAAAAAATTGTGCAAATCAACATCTTGTTACATATTATTGGAGAAAGATGTCGGGAGGTACATGACAATATGCACGCGAGTACAAAACCATAGAAGATTTGCTAGCGGACTTCGATTCATTTTTTTTGCCACGTAAGAATATAACTATATGTAGAAAGAAATACGTTTTTTACCCGTGACCAACGAGATTTAGAGTCAATTGAACAATATATATTCGAAGTGAAAAATATAGCAGGAAAGTGCGAGTTCAAAGATTTATGCAGTGAGTTGGTACGAGACAAAATTATTTGTGGAATAAAAGACAGTGGACTCAGAGAAAGACTGTTAAGATAACCAGACCTGTCCTTATCTAAAGCAATGGACATCTGTAGATTAGCGGAAGTATATCGAGCTCAAGCAAAAACCATAAAGAACGAAAATCAGGAACAAACTCATAATGTATATGCAGTAACCAACAAAGAGAAGGAAGAAAAAATGTTCACTATGCAAGAAGTTCGGCGCAGCGTCAAAGAAAATGGCGGTCATCCGGTTCCAGTGGTGGTGATGCCTGTGCTTCGCGTCAGGATCGTAACCAGAGAGATGGGTAGAGATCAAGAGGACACGCACACGAACAACTAGGAGAGGCTCGTCGAAGATCACGTGCAGTATGTGGAAAGTGTGGGACAAGTCATGACAAATATAAATGCCCAGCGTAGGGTCAGCGATGTAAACAATGTAGAAAAATGAACCATTATTCAAGAATTTTTCGTGTGTACGAGGTACGAGAAGACTCCAGCGATCAGGTAATTCACGCTATTGATAATTGTTCTAGTTATGAGTGGACGGTAGCTTTATGTATTAGGAATACGAGTAGCTGTAATGAATGAATGAATACTGTATAAAGTGCACCTCAGCAATATACGAGGTCTGCACTCAAATCTCGCCGCAGTCCATCACCGCCTGGAGACTGAGAAACCAGCACTCTTGTTCCTTTCCGAGACGCAGATTAGATGTCCGTCAGACGTGTCTTACCTTTCGTACCCTGGGTTTACCCTGGAGCACCATTTCAAACCACGTGCGGGCGTATGTATGTACGCCCGTGTCGACATCTGTTATCGGCGTCTCCGTAATCTTGAGGACTCCTGGTTCTCAACGCTGTGGGTTTTAGTGGTCACAGGCCTGGATAAAATTGTCTACGCTTGTGTCTACCGTTCGTACAGCGGTGATTTGGAGACAACTGAGCTCACACAGCACCTGAGTGAGGCGGCGGATGCGGCTCAAACGCCCACCATCAGGATTGGCTCTTCCCATACCAGTGCACAGACCATGCTGGACGAGAAACGAAAAAGCTAGCCCTAGCGCTGAATCTTACCCAGCTGGTCCAGGGGCAACGAGGGTTGATTCGCACACTGCCAATTGCTGGACCTTTTGCTGACAACAGATCCAGACCGCTATTCGGTCTCGATTTCTTCACCACTGGGTAGTTCCGACCACTGTCTGGTGAAGTCTGTATCCGTTTACTCCCCGCCCGATCCTAGCCCAAGAGGCACACGGCGGGTATGGCGGTACAGGTCAGCTGATTGGGATGGCATGCGATCTTTCTTCGCATGTTATCCTTGGCAGCCTACTTGCTTTTCTTCGACTGATGCTTCGTCGTGCGCCGACGCCGTGACGGATGTGTTGCGGAGGGGAATGGAGTACTACATTCCGTTCTCTGACATAACTATGTCTGGCGAAGCTTGCCCACTCCGCTGTGAGGAGAAAGCGAACTTGTTTGCTTCCTTGTTTGCGGAATCTTTGCGTCTGGATCCTGGTGGCGCCAGGCCCCCTGCTTCTCCTGGTGGATGCGAGTCGAGCATGTCGAACATTCGCATTCATCAGAAGGACAAGGACATCCGTAGGGTACTGCGTAACCTAGACGTGAACAAGGCTAGTGGCCCCGACGGGATACCGGCAATTGTTCTGAAAACTTGTGCGCCTGAGTTGTCTCCGATCTTGACACGCCTATTTCGCCTTTCGTTTGAGACTGGAAAAGTGCCGAAGGCTTGGAAGCAAGCTAACGTGCAACCCGTGCCCAAGAAGGGTAGTCGTGCTGACCGTCGAATTATAGACCCATCTCGGTAACGTCCATTCTCTGTAAGACTATGGAACGCGTGCTGAATCATAAGCTCCTGGCGTACCTAGAAGCGAATGATATTCTTAGTGACCGACAATACGGGTTCCGCCGAAATCGGTCAACTGGGGATCTTCTAGCGTATGCCATTCACATCTGGAGTGAAGCCATAGAGAAGCACGGGGAGGCACTAGCGGTCTCCCTTGACATCTCGAAGGCCTTCGACAGGGTCTGGCACGATAGCCTTATTAGTAAGCTTCCTTCCTTCGGTCTGCCCGCCGGTTTGTGTGATTGGATCGCAGATTTCCTGAGGGATCGGTCTATCCGAGTGGTCATAGATGGCTGCTCGTCTGGACTGCTGGATATAAATGCCGGGGTTCCTCAGGGGTCGGTGCTTTCGGCAACACTCTTCTTGCTGCATATTAAAGATTTACTTAAACCCGGTACCTTTGGGTATGCAGACGACAGCACTGTTGCTGAGAGATACGTGTCCGACGCACGAGCTGGTGGGTCGCAGATCCGATCTCTCCGGGAGGCTATGGTTGAGCGCTTGAATGTGTCCTTACAGGCTGTCTCTGAATGGGGTGATGCCAATCTGGTCAAGTTCAATGCTGCTAAGACCCAAGCGTGTCTATTTTCCGCCAAAAGGAGCCAATTCCACCCAGCTCCAACTATCCGAGGTGCAACAGTGCCGATAACCGACCAACTTGAACTTCTTGGGGTTACATTAACATCTACTCTCAATTTTGGCCCTTTCATAGAGGCAAAAGCTCAAGTGGCTGCAAAGAAGGTTGGGGATCCTAGCAAAGGTGAGACGGTACTTCACGCCGGAACAGCTGCTCAAACTCTATCAAGCGCAAGTTCGATCGTGTACGGAATACTGCTCTCATCTTTGGGATGGATCTGCCCGATACTAGCTTGATGCCTTGAGTCAATTGAGAAACGAGCCAAGAGGATCATTGGCAATGAGAGGCTCGTCGCGACGAAGCTCCAAAGTCTTGAGCATCGACGACGAGTTGCTAGCTTGTCGGTTTTCTACCGGTTGCATTTTGGGGAATGTGCGACGGAATTGCATAATTTAATTCCGCCAAGCCCTTTCCATCATCGGACCACAAGACGAACGGCGATGCGCCACCGGTACATGGTGGACATCCCACCCACACGCACAAAACGTTTTGAGAACACATTCATAATGCGTACAGCTAAGGAGTGGAATTCCCTGCCGGAGTCTGTGTTTCCCGATAGCTACAACCTGGGAGTCTTTAAGTCAAGAGTAAACAGGTTACTTCTAGGCAAGCGTGCCCCATCTTCGACCACATCATCGCTTACCATCAGGTGAGATGGTGATCAAGCGCGTGCCTATTAAAAGTAAAAAAACGAACAGGTAAATTTTAAACTGGATACTGGAGCCGACTTCAATGCCTTGCCAAACACATATCTGAATAAAATAATATTATCAAAAGATGAATTGGTCCATACAACAATGAATTTACAAGGTTATTCAGGTAGTCAAATTGAAGTCATTGGTAAATGTTATCTCAAAGTACGAGTATAATATAAAAATAAAACATACATCATAAATTTATAGTTGTGGAGACTAACTCTCCTCCCATTTTAGGTAGGAGTTCATGTGATTAATTAAAATTATTGAAAAGAGTAATGAGTATAAAACAGTCAGATAAAACATGTGCAAATATATTAGATGACTTTCCTGATATATTCACTGGAATGGGTTGTTTACCAGGTACTTATAAAATACAATTAAAAGACGGGTGCAAATTAGTTCATGCTCCACGTAAGTTACCTATTTCGTTAAAAGAACAAGTTATAGAAAAACTAATGGAAATGAAAAAAGAGGGTATAATTGCAAAAGTTGAGGGACCCACCGATTGGGTAAATTGCATGACGGTAGTAAAAAAGCCAAACGGAGATCTACGTATCTGCTTAGACCCGCGTGACTTAAACAAAGCAATAAAGCGGGGACATTTTAAGTTACCCACTCTTGAAGAAATAACCCACAATTTATCCGGTCCCAAATATTTTTGTACATTAGATGTTAATCAAGGATTTCGGCATGTAAATTTACATCCAGAGAGTAGACCTCTGTACATTTAACACAATTTTTGGAAGGTTTAAATTTTTAAGAATGCCGTACGGTATATCATCGGCATCAGAAATTTTCCACAAACGTTTCTATGAACATTTCGATGACATAGACGGAGTTATATTGTTCATTGATGAAAAGACAACACAATAGAACCGATAATTCCGCATGACATACCCGATAGAGCTTGGTACAAGATAGGCACGGATATTTTCCACTTCGGCACTAAATCATATTTAATAGTAGTAGATTACTATAGTAAGTTCATAGAAGTTGTCGAATTGTGTACGACGACATCGTCAGAGGTGATCAAGCAACTAAAAAATGTATTCAGACGTCACGGAATACCACAAATAGTTATGTCAGATAATGGCCCGGAATTTTCTTCTAATTTGTTTAAAGAGTTTACGTTTAACTGGAGTTTTCAACACATAACGTCTTCACCTAGGTACCCTCAAACAAATGGACAGGTTGAGAGAGCCGTCTAGACAGTTAAAATATGATGAAAAAGACCAACTTTCAAAACGCCGACTTCAATTTAGGATTGTTAGAATATTTGAATACGCCGATAAGTAATGAGTTGAGCTCCCCTGTCGAGTTGTTATACAACAGAAAATTACGAAGTATAATTCCATGTTCTCCACATCTCCTTCAAACGAAGTTGCAGGGAAATTTTTCAAATAAACTAGAGAATCAACAGTTAAAGCAGAAAAAATATTTTGGTAAAGGATCAAAAAGGTTAAAACCGCTAGTAAAAATACAAAAAGTCAAAATTAAAATGCATAATCATTGTACCAATGGAGTAATTCAACGTTCATTAGCAAATCGATCTTATTTAATTCGAATGAACACAGGTCAGATTTTAAGACGTAGGTAATAGAAGACATAAGCATTGATTCAGGCAGGCGTAATGACGATCAGCCGTATGAACACTATAGGAATTCATATGATGACATAATTGTAGACAGCCCGCCAAGTCGTACCATGCCCATAGGTCACACAGCGGCTCCAGTACTCCTACAATGATACACGTAGACAATAACAGCAGCACCACTATTTATTACAAAACTCTGGCAGGACAGTGAAACCTCCTGATCGCTGGGGACAATCTACCTGAAGCACTGCAATGTCAAGCCGCCGATTTCGAAACATAACTGTGATACATTAATTATAATGAGGGCAGTGAAATAATAAAAAAAAAATAAGCAAATGCATGTTTGCAAAAAAAAACTTTGTGTTTTTGGTTATTTATTCAGTTTTTGACACAGACTTCCGAAATTAAAGTTTTTTCTTTCTTCCGAAGTTATTTTGTACCTTGTAGTATTTTGTTTTTGGAAGTTGGTTGTATTTTTTGTAAAGTTATTTATTTTAACTTTTTAGTGGTACCTACGTACCTGCGTACCCATTAACAGTGTACCGGCGCAATGTTATGTTAAGAACTGGTGTAAACACTAAAAAAACATGCGATTTCAGCAATCCCGATCCCTTTGCTATCATTTATTGAAGAGTTCCGTTGCCTACCTCCAAAGTTCTTCGCCAGATCATCACCAAATTGAAACGGGACCAGTCCAGGAAAATACTCTTTCAAACAAAAAAAATAATCTTCCAAATCGGCTTACAATTGGCTAAAGTATCGCTAAACAAACATTTTTCATGGGATCTCATCATCAGATCCTAATTATACCTTTCATCATCAGCTCAGCAACATGAGATGATGATTACCAGGCACAAATATCTGAATTGCGTTAGAAAGTTCATGAAAAACATTGTATGTGCCTATAAAATTTGAGGGTTGCCCTCGATTTTCGTAGGATCCCATCATCAGATTCTGACATGGTGACAATGGGACCAACCGAAAAGTATACCCTTTCAGATGAAACAAAAATTTTTCAAATCGGTTCTTAAATGAAAAAAAAAAATACAACCGAATTGAGAAGCTCCTCCTTTTTTTGAAGGCGGTTAAAAATAAATGTAAATTCTTAATAAAAAAATATTTCTAGTAGTATAAAACCTAACTCTAAACAAACACTAATGCAAATCAATCTTTGATAAGTTTCAAGTGGCAAATACCTACTTGAGCCAAAGAAGTATTTACTTAATTTAAACTAAATAAACAATGAGAGGGATATAGCATGTAAAATCATACCATTATATAAAATGAATGATGTGATTGTTAAATTATTACATTATTCAATTACTGTACTGTAGCTTTCTCACACCAAGCGCTTCATGCAAGATCTTCTGAATGGTTTTCCCTGAGATTCCTAATAGAGCTTCTATCTCTTGATACGTCACATGACGATCTTCGAGAATTTGTTGTCTCACAGCAATGATGTTATCTTCAGTGAAGGCGGATTTCGGGCGTTCTTCGCGAGATTTGTCACTAACACTTGTACCTATGTCTACGCTGGAATTCTAAATACCAGCGTTCGACAGTCCGCAGATATGGGGCTTCATCACTGAACACAGATGTTAGCTCTTCAAAACACTGAAGCCGTGTCAGGCCTCTTCTAAAGTTGTAGAAAATTATTGCACGAATATTTTCCTTAGAAAGATTCATTTTCGTACGTAACCTGACAGATTCCAATCGACGCTGTGACTTAACAATAGCATTAATCCTAATACTTACAACTGTTTTGAGATTCAAAATTTAAACACATTCGAATATAGAACAGTTCCAAATTCTAAATTGCCGGGAAATATGGAAACGACCAAACTTAAAAGGCATGCCTATTATGTGTGAGTACAATAGATACAGAGTTTTAATAAATGATTCACTGATCTCCGTGATCCACTGATGTACATGTTCCCTATAGGTCTAGGATCCGATATTAAGAAATATATACCCACACATATTATTTAATGCTAATGTAGAATAAATGCTAAATCACGTGCCAATGATGTTAACAATAAAATGTTTAATTATATTTTTTTGACCAACTTCCCTCATTTGTTATTTATGAAAGTCAAGCATCAGCTGATAGAATGTAACTCAAAGAATTGAAAAAAATATATTTAGCCTACTTCCCCTCTGTGTAACTATGGAGTTGATGACCAGGTGACCAGGGTAGATGACGGCTCTGTCCATAAAGTAAGCTTCGACTACGCGAAGGAGGTAGGTCGACTTCCGGTGATACCGAAATGTCTCCCTGATGCAACTCCAGGGCAGAATGTTGAAGGCTTTGACAATGTCATGAGACGACCCCGCCCCGGAACCCCGCATCCCCCGTCGAGCGGTAAAGGCAAGGCAATAATTTCAATGGCGACTACGGCGAGTATAGCAAAGGTGAGTGATGACTCACCTTCGCTTTGCCAACGATATAGTCATCATGGCTGAGAACACGAATTAGCTAAAGAAAAAGTCTATATCTGAGAGATTTGTATTAACTCATCGTGTTAATACAAATCTCTGCTACGTAAAAAGATGGAAGTATTGTTAAAAGATTGTTTGTTTCTGTCATCTCTGACATAGACTAGAGTCAAGAGCAAACCCATCAATAATAATAATAATAGAGGTACTTGAACCAGCTGTCAGCGTATCGGCCCAACGACTGTCGGATCAGGTGCGCGTCATCCAGCGTAACCGTATGTTGGATGATAGTGTGCTTGATCGCCTCCGCACTGAAATGTGTAGCCATGTCATTGTTCCTCCGTCGCAGACTGTGGCACCAGCACAGTCAACCCAATTGCCCAGCCACGCTGACGAGGAGAGTAATGACAGGGTTACAAACGTAAGTACCCAGTGCAATGACGAATTGAGGAGTGCTTTGGAGTGTGCTATTCGGGAATACCGCTACATGCCGCCTGAACTTAGACCACGCTTACCTCGTTTGCCCATGCATAACAAGAACAGGGCGCTGGTGGCTGCTCTGGATTCGCAGTTGTCAAGCCATTTTGATAACTGTGATAACCTCACCGATGCACATTCGATCATGTACTGCGCGGCTGTAGCGGCATGTCGTGTAGCTCATGTCAAAATAAAAATAACCAATGACAGAGTTACACGACCAAAACCAGCCGTACCAGCTTGGCAGTGCAGGATCGAGCGTCGTATTGGTGAGGCCAGAGCGCTAATCGGCAAACTGATCTGCTTCAGGGAGGGCAACACACGCCCTAGAGTGATGCGCTTTGTGAGACGGGCGTTTTCGGGGACTGATGTCAATCCCCGAGATTATACAGGGAAATTGAAAAAATACCCAAAACCTCTCAACCCTGACTTTGTATCATGACCCTGAACAACATTTGTTCTACGACTTTGACCTCAACTAAACAATGTAGCCAAAAACAAATTGTTTTCATTTATTTGAAGTCTGTTTATTTCGCGTATACTACGCGCGCGCGCGCACTCAGTCACGCGCCGCCAGCCTGTCGGCCTTTCGTAGGCCGCCTTATAAAGAATATGCAAAATTTAAACTATGTTTATATTTTTTGTATGGAATAAAAATGTTTCGAATTTTGAAAAGTCGTAGAACAAATGTTGTTCAGCGTCATGATACGAAGTCAAGATTATGAGGTTTCGGGTATTTTTTAAATTACCCTGTATATCTCGTGTCACAGAGCGCATCGACTTCCTGAAGCAGAAGGTGTATGCATGGGCAAGCCGTATTCGTAGGTACAGGCGGCGAGTGGAGCGATACACCCAGAATCGCACATTCCGAAGTAACGAAAGGTGGGTATATAGGGATTGGGAGCGACCGGACCAAGGTGTGACTGACACGCGCTTGCCGGATGATGATGCTATGTGTTCATTCTGGCGTAGCATCTGGTCGGTTCCTGTCAGTCATACTGAGGGTGACTGGACTCGGGAGGTCGAGCGTGTGTGCGATCCGATACCAGAAATGGGGGCAATTTCCATCAGCCCCCAAGATGTAGCTTGTGCAGTCCGCCCGTTGCCTAACTGGAAATCTCCAGGGCCGGACGGGCTGCACAATTTCTGGATTAAATGGTTTACGAGATCGCACGCTTGCTTGGCGTCTCAATTCCAGTCTGCCTTAGAGTCTGGGTCGCTACCCCAGTTCTTAACTACAGGAATAACCCACCTGCTCCATAAATCAGGTAGTACTGCGGAACCTAAAAATTATAGACCGATCACGTGTTTACCGACGGTCTATAAAGTTCTTACATCCATTTTGAGGGCAAAGATTAATAGTCATATTAACAACAACAACATCATGTCTGCCTCTCAAAATGGATGTAGGAATGGGTCCCGCGGTACTAAGGAGCTACTCCTTATTGATATGGCCATTAGCCAACAGGTTCGGCGTTCCCGAAAGGATCTGTCAACATGCTGGATAGACTATAAGAAGGCCTATTACTCGGTGCCTCATACATGGCTCATGAGGGTGCTAGAATTGTATAAAGTTGATGCAACGCTACGCACCTTCCTGATGTCGTGTATGGGGCAATGGAGGACAGTCCTTCGCTATCCAGGATGTCGAAATATCCAGAGGAATAGCGAACCGGTAAGGATCGAGCGGGGTATATTTCAGGGCGATAGTTTGAGTCCACTTTGGTTTTGTCTAGCCTTGAATCCTCTTAGCACACTGCTGGAGAATTCAGGGCTAGGCTATCGGTTGAAGAGAGGTGGTCAGGTTATATCTCACCTCCTTTACATGGATGATCTGAAACTCTTTGCCACCACTAATCTGCAACTGATGGAGCTACTGAAGGTAACTGAAACATTCAGTAACGCCATCAGGATGGAGTTTGGTGTGGACAAATGTGCGGTCATGCATGTAAAGCGTGGAGAGATTATGGAATCCGTGGGAACTCAACTCTCGGATTCCATAAACCTGAGATCCCTCTCTCCAACTGAAACTTACAAGTATTTGGGTATGTCGGAAGCGTTAGGTATCAATGTTACTGACATGAAGCAATCGTTGAAGGAGCGCTTCTTTGGCCGCCTGAAGAAGGTATTCAATAGCTTTCTATCGGGCGGAAACAAGGTGCGCGCCTTCAACGGTTGGGTCATGCCAGTATTGATGTACTCTTTCGGCGTACTCAAATGGACTCAAACGGAACTTGACGCCCTGGATAGGCGGGTCCGTACACTGCTTACTGCGTATCGAATGCATCACCCACGGTCGTCGGTAATGAGACTGTATATCCCGCGAAAGTGTGGAGGTCGAGGCTTTTTAAATGCTAAGACTCTCCACAATCGCGAGATATGCAGTCTTAGGGAATATTTCCTAGCTGTCGACGTGGGTATGCATCGAAATGTAGTGGCGGTGGACAAGGGACTCACCCCGCTCTCCTTGGCAAATGAGAACTGGCGCAAACCTGCAGTGCTTGACACTAACGATCGCAGGGCGGTATGGCAGAGTAAGGAGCTTCACGGACGCTTTTTCCGGGCCCTACATGGGCCCGACGTAGACCAACTAGCGTCCGTAGCCTGGCTGCGTTTCGGTGATCTTTTTGGAGAAACCGAAGGTTTTGTTTGTGCAATTATGGACGAAGTTATCATGACGAATAACTACCGGAGATTTATTGTGAAAGACGGCACGGTCGACATATGTCGGGCATGTCACCGTCCGGGAGAATCAATTCGCCACATTGTCTCTGGTTGTTCTCGTCTAGCTAACGGAGAATACTTGCATAGGCACAACCTTGTAGCCAGGATTATCCATCAGCAACTTGCTCTGAAATACTCTCTTGTGGAGTCGGAGGTGCCATACTATAGGTATGCGCCCGACCCAGTTCTCGATAATGGCAGTATCACATTGTACTGGGATCGGTCCATCATCACTGACAGGACTATTGTTGCCAATAAGCCTGATATAGTGGTGGTGGACCGAATTGTGAGGCGTGCAATGATTGTAGACATAACCGTCCCGCATGACGAGAACCTCGTGAAAGCCGAGAAAGACAAACAAATCAAGTATATTGACTTTGCTCGCGAGGTTGTCGACATGTGGGAAGTGGACTCCGCAATTATTGTACCGATAGTCGTGTCGGCCAATGGCTTAATAGCCACGAGCCTCGACCAACACCTTAGGAGGCTCTCGTTGGGCAGCTGGATCAAGGGCTTGATTCAGAAAGCGGTACTTCTGGACACGGCACGCATTGTCAGGAGGTTCCTTTCTCTGGAGCCCTGACCGCCGGTAGCTTGGACCCTGTTCCCGATATCGGTGGGCTACTATTTTTATATTTTTAAATGTTTTTTTTTTCTAATGTATATATTGTATAAAAATGTTTAAAAATATATAAATAAGTAAAGAAAATAAATAACGGAAATAATAATAGAAAAAACAATACTTTACAACTCGAAAAAACAAATGAAGATTGGACTGCTGTTTCCCGCCTATTTCGTTTTTTTCTGTTAATTGCCAGTTATGCAGCCTTAATTATACATTTTCATGATTGAAAAAATGGTAAATATTTATTTATTTATTTTTATTGCCCAAATCCATGTTATTTTATAGAAATAGTTAAAAGTAAATTATAATAAAGTTATCTTTAGTTAATATTCATCTTCATATTATTTCAATTTTACATCGCGCTGTAATAGACTGGCTGTATAGAAAGTTGGGACGTGTTTCAATAGAAATGTTCAACAAGTTTTTCTTTTATAATTTGACGGCTGTCAGTTAAAAACGATTCTCCCTAGAGCTGAAAAGTAACACTTTCAAACCGCTCCTCAGGCAACTTCATGCCTACTTTCCGCGTATGACTAATGAAAAATCCTTTACAATATTTGTCTTTACGCTGTTGGACAATGAGCCCAATTTGTCTCATGGTCCTTTGGCATGTAGCTTCCTTGCAATCCGTAGGGGTGTATGCCCTAAGAGTGGATTTCTCGAAATTCCTACGGGAATGGGAAAAATTGTTGCTAGAGAATAATTATCCTTTTTTTTTAATAATTCAAATGTTTATAAATGTCTTTTTTATAAGTCGTTGAATAGATGAAGTGGGCTGCCGTTGTAAGACGACTAAAACGGCACCGTGTATAATACGACACTATTACATAACTTATTTCGTTGGTGACGGTTGCACGTAGTAGGTTGAACCTTCTGAACTGCAGAACCGACAGTCATGGCCATAACACAATATGGCCTTTTGGTTGGTCTTCGGAACCCTCACAATAGTAACGTTTCGAAAAATGATCAAGGACGACAGTTGTTCGTGCTGTGTGTGAAGTAGGAAGCATCGTTTAAATATGCAACCCACGGCTCTTTGAACAGAACGACCACACTTTACTTAGGCGGTCTGTGTGTCAAACCTTAAAATGTTGTACGACGCAGATGACCGTGCCTAAACATGTGCGTAAAAACAGTAGTTAATTAAAATTTATGAATTCTTAACGTTCCATACCAATAACCATAGTCGACCACGAGGTTCAGCCGTGAGTAAACTAAGAAAAAACAAACCTATCGTGTTAAGTTAGGCATAAACTGAAACCGTAGTGTATTGTGCTCGATTGTGGGAACCGATAAAGTTCGGATAATAACGCTTGCTTAATTTCATTTCATTGTTATATGTAGGTGCTGTTCTCGTACATATGGTGACTAGGTAATCTTTGGCTTGAATTTAATTCTGGGCGATTGTTCAACTGTTCTATTTTTTTTCTTTTTTTAATCAGCTGAAATCCCAAACAACACAAAGGTGTTGGGCACTTTTCAGCGTAGTAATAGCAACCTGCCGTATCTAAGTGAATCGCGAAGTGTCTTATGCTAGTGACGTAGGTACTAGGTCTCTTCTAGGTCTTTGCTTTTCCCTTCAGCTAGTTTTTATGCACTGTCGTGGCCATCTTCATTTTTTTTCTATTTTCCCTCTACTTGTGAAAGTAGTCGATGAATCAACGTATAATAATGCCTCCATTTTTCATGGCCTAAATTCACGGATTGCAGCCAAACGGTTTACTAAACAGCTACTTATTTCCTAATGAAAACAAACGTTTATATACTTATTGCTATAGGAATCAAAGGCTTGACGTACGGACTGATTCACTGACAGATCGTATAGTCTAAACCGCTGGTCGTAGTCTGTCATCAGAAAGTCCGATGAACTTGAAACTCTTTAGCCCTTGGGTGGGCTAAAGAGTACCTTGAAAGAAATATAGGGGAAACAATCCGTGTATTACTGAATTTTGGTATGGGTTTTTTTTAATTGTTGATGGGTTTGCTCTTGACTCTATTCTAGGTCAGAGATGTCCTAGAATAGAATAGAGTATTTAAAAAGAAAAAAACCCAATCTTTTTCTTTTGTTTTGCAAAGCAGTCAATATATTTGTATACTCCTTTGATACAAAAATAAAGGAGTATAATTGTTTCATCTCAATGATTTGGAGGTGATTTGGTGCTTTTTTTTCTTATTATGTTATAACGATAGATAAATTCTGGTTGAACCAAATTACGTATCATATCATGTAGAATTAATTATGTTTTTCAGATGAAATTTCTCTGTTAGTGGCGACGAAAAGCTGCTTCATCTGCTCGCTGTTTTTAAGCTTATTTCGAGAGAGCAACCTTTAACAACATACTAAAAGTACTGATGGATGTGGGTGAAAGCTACCCTAAAGCTAAAGTTTTATTAGAATATAATAGAATACTCTTTATTATAAGTTACAGAAAAGATAGATGAATAAAACACATACATAGGGTGACACAATGGACGGCCTGATCGCTAAAACCGATCTATTCAAGACAACTTTTGGATAGATTGTAAAAATAATGGAAATACTGTAGGTAGTCTTAGGTGTACGCTTTATATAAATAAATACATAATAGATAAATTTATACAATTGTACTTATGTAACACTTTTTCGTAATTAATTCGTTATCAGTGGCCAATAGCTTGCCAAGGTTGGTATGTGGATGGGTCGCAAAATTAATCGCAAGTCCCACTTTAAACTCTTGGAGCATGGTCTGGAGTTCTAGAGATGTGCAAACGAAAAGGACAATGTCGTTGGCAAGTCGGAGGTTACTTAGCCTCCTTTTGCCGACGTCAATACCTCTGGTCTTCCATTAGGCTGCCAATGTTTAAAATTCCTCAAGTGTGCTCGTAAATAATTTGGGAGAGTCAATTGCCCTGTTTAACATCCTTTTATGTTTTGAATGAAGGTCCAGCAGTATTCAGATTTAAGTTAGCGGTGTTATTTTGGTAAATGTTTATTAATCAAACCTATTTATATATTATCTATATATATTTTCAAATTTAATTAACCTAAACTGTTTATAACTGAGGTTTCTCTCTTCCTTTTTTTTCATTAGTATTGCGTGCTGCTTCCTCAAACACCAGTTTGTCATAGCTAATGTACGCAATTTTCCCTTTCTTTCTCTCTTCCTTCGGTTTTGGCCGTAATTGTTATCTAATGATTTTCCTTAACATTTAGGAAAATCATCCTTAATGTTGATACCGGCTTAGATATTCTTTTTGTTTCTCATTATTAGATGTTTTTCCATATTGAAGAAAAAAATACTACTACCGGCCTGGTTTTGTTTGATTTCATACCAATCCTGTGTGTTTTGTTTATTTCTTGGCTCTCAATGTATACTCCTGTTTCTTCTATAATTCCCTTAACCTGATCCACTAATTCCCACCCATTTTTTTGTTTTGTTCCAACCCAAACATGACTATGTTATTTTTTTGTTTTTCCTTTTCCATGTTGTTTATTTTGTCTTCAAGCTTTGTTATTTTTGTTTTGAGGTTGTTGTTTTCTTCCATAAGAAGCTTCATTTTATCATCCAGTGCTTCCATTACACTTTTAGTTACTGAATTTGTTATAATTGTTGTGACTCTTCGATGCCGGTGATCAAAGAGCCAGCGGACCTGACGGCATTCTAGCGAGAGTTCGAGGCAATGTGCACCTGAACTGCCTCCTGTGTTGGCACGCCTGTACCGCCTCTCTTTTGAAAAAAGAACGGTGCAGAAATCATGGAAGCTTGCGAATGTGCAACCGGTGCCCAAAAAGGGAGAACGTGCTGACCCTGCACTTACCGTGCGATCGCCATTACCTCATTACCTCCGTCCTATTTAAGATTATGGAAAGGGTTTTGAACAGTAACTAAAAGTGCTGACCTACCTTCAAGACAATGATCTCTTCAGTGACCGTCAATAAGGCTTTCGCCGGGGATGGTCAACTGGCGATCTTCTTGAGTATGTCACGCACTACTGGAGCGAAGCCATCGAGAGACACGGTCTATGTAGCTTGGCATCCACCAGTTAATCTGACTCCAGTCTTGCCATGAAATACCGTGTTACTTAGTTAACGGGTTGTGGAGGTCTGGTAGGCAGCCGTTCCGCGTAAAATACTGGTATTCTGCTTAATCCAGTTTGATGATGAC
Source organism: Lacanobia oleracea (assembly GCA_950371165.1). Lineage (NCBI taxonomy): Eukaryota > Metazoa > Arthropoda > Insecta > Lepidoptera > Noctuidae > Lacanobia > Lacanobia oleracea. The sequence continues at coordinate 13,848,915 of OX493385.1, forward strand.
TACTTTTCGCGGTGCATTTGTCACAGGAACAGCCCTGTGACAAATCGGCTCGAGTTCCTAGGCATGGCATTGACATCCAGTCTCAACTTCGGCGCCACCATCGAGTACAAAGCCTTCGGCCAAAAAGCTGGGCATCCTAAATAGGGTGAAGCGATACTTCAGTCCTGGACAGCGATAACCTTATACAAAGCACAAGTCCGATCCTGCATGGAGTATTGTAGCCACCTTTGGGATGGCTCAGCTATGTTCCAGTTATCAGTTTGCCGCGCTTGAGTCGGTGAAACGCAGAGCTAATAGGCTCATCGATGACGTAAAACTGGTGGATGCCAAGTTACATAGCTTGGCTCATCGCCGTAGGGTTGCCTGCTTGTCGATCTTCTACAGATTGTACTTCGGTGAGTGTGCGCAAGAACTCTACGACCTCATCCCACCGACCTCCTTCTACCATCGGAAATCCAGACGCACTGAATCTTACCATCCCTACCTTGTAGCTATTCCACCAATTCGCACTAAGCGTTTCCAAACGTCTTTTATATTGCGCACATCAAAGGAGTGGAACTATCTGCCTGCGTTTGTGTTTCCAAAACCATACAATCTCTACATAGTTAGAGTGTACAGGCTTCTTCAAGGTAAGCTCGCTCCATCGTAGACTTTGTCTCTGTCATCTCTGTGATAGACTAGAGTCAAGAACAAGCCAAAAAAGAAGAAGTGCAAAAAGTGCAAACAAATTATAATTTTCATATAAATAAAAAGTACATTATTTTTAAGGTTACAGAGCTACTAGGTATTTTTTTATAGCTTGCTTATTATGAGAAATACTATATTTCGTCGAAGAAATGTTGGGAACCCGATACCTAACCGTAACAACTGCGTAAGATCTACGAATGGCAACTGGGAACAAGTACTTAGCATTCTTTCCGGCTGGTCACCTATTCATTAGCTGACCTTCTACGCCACACGCGTTGATCTTCAAGGTCAACTTACCTTGAAGACCAACCCGTGCGATTATTATTAGGCCACGAGCACTTCAGTGGTTGGTGAGCTGCTAGTTAATAAATAAAGAACCCATCTCGATATTTTTTTGCACGCACTTCGTGAGTACTTAACGTCATGGTTGTACCAAAATTCTTATCATTATCATTTATAGAAAGAGATCCTGATATGAGTCGATCGTATACGCAATGTCACCTACATTAGTACCTACCTATCAATTATATAAGTAGTAACAATTAATTTAATTCGATTCGACTGTTCTGTTTCTTATGTTGAATTTGAAGATCTGCCTACCTATTGCCTGATTTACATGTATTAAGTTGTTAAGTAGATATCTAAAGGACGTGTCCTGTTAATGCGTTCTGGTAAACAAATTATCGATAAATGTTTGTGATTGAAGGTTTTATAGTAAGATTTAAAAATTCAGAACTAAATTACTATGGATTTATTAATTCAGTATTACTTGCGTAACATAATTTGCGTTGCCATCTTTTACAGGAAGTACTCAAAATGTTTTAGACGTTCCATTATTTTCCTTTATAACCTTTTATTAGTGTGAACATCAACTATAAGCCGTTTACTTTATATCAAATAAATACATTAATTATGAATAACGTATTTGGGTTTAAAATACGACAATATTACTATTATATTCTGGTGTAGGTACACAACAAACGTGTTTTTCTTTGAATATCCACTTCCTAACATGAAAGGTAAGTATTTATTACTTTTTGTGACATGAAATTGACATGTTACCAATTATTTATTTATTATTTTTATTTTTAAAGCTAAAAAATAAAAATAATAAATTGCTTGCGTTGCAGTCTGGTGGAGCAATGGGCGATGTTCTAGGTAGTTAAACAAAATTTTCAGTAATGATTGTTATATTATAACAATCGTTATATTTTATCAATTTATAAGTTTCAGGATCTTGCCAAAAATAGTCAAAATAAAGTTAATACGCTGGGGATTTTTCTTATTTTTTTTAGTATAACGCCATCTGCGAGTGAATATGGGTAAGTACTACTTGGCGGTACTGGTATGCCTTTATTGTTTGCTCTTGACTCTAGTCTATGTCAGAGATGACAGAGACAAAGTCTACGATGGAGCGAGCCTACCCAGAAGGAGCCTGTTCACTCTAACTTTGAAGAGATTAGGGTTGTAAGCTTTCGGAAACACAGACGCTGGCAGAGAGTTCCACTCCTTTGCTGTGCGCATTATAAAAGACGTTTGAAAACGCTTAGTGCGAATTGGTGGAATAGCCACAAGGTAGGGATGGTAAGTTGCAGTGCGTCTGGATGTCCGATGGTAGAAGGGGGCCGGTGGGATGAGGTCGTGGAGTTTTGTTACTGAATTGGGATTATCGTAAATAAAGCTGAGTATATATTGCCAAATAAAATCATTTGTTGTAGATAAATACTTAAATAAAATGATTAAAAAAAATTAAACGTCTTCTAGAGACACCAAAACATTGTCTAAAAATGTCGCTGGTGCTAGTACGTTATTATGATGCCTTGCCCAGCCAAGATACCATACTAGCGTCATGACATGACAGCAACAGCCTACTGTTCGATTCCCCACCAAACAGTTGCAATATAATACAGCAATAATACCCTAAAATTGAATCTAAAGAAGAATTATTGCATAAATTGTTGCCATAATCTGAAAAATATTACATTTTATTACATGACATGAAATATTGAGGAGCTCGTGGCTAAATAATAACAGCCGCACAGGTCGATCTTCAAGGTTAAGCAACGCTTGCCAAAGTTGGTCTGTGGATGGGTGATCATCTTAACATATCGTTTCCTCCGATCCTCGGAAAGCACGTTAAGCTGTTGGTCCCGGCTGTCATTTGTAGAACTTTGGCAGTCGTTACGGATTGTCAGAAGCCAGTTAATCTGACTCCAGTCATGCCATGAAGTACCGTGTTACCCATTTAATGGGTTGTGGAGGTCTGTTAGGCGGCCGCTTCACGTAAAATACTGGTATTCAGCTGAATCCGGTTTGACTGGAAGCCGACCCCAATATAGTTGGGATAAGGCTATGTAGATGATGATAATGACTTACAGGTGCACGCGACTGATTCGCGGGACCAATGGGCGTGGCCTGCGAGCGACTGCGCGACCGCGACGTTGTCGCGGCGGGAGCAGTGTGGTCGCGCCGGGAGCAGTGTGGTCGCGTGACGCAGCCGAAAAGCACATTAAATGGTAGCATTTCCTACATACGAGGATGATAATACGGTGGTTGAATTTAGACGAGATGTTAACAAAAACCCGCTTATGTATGATGGAAGACTCAAATCAAATGAATTTAATATCGTGAAAAAATTTATTTGGAAAAAAAAAATGTAAATGAAATGGGTTCATAATAAGGTCAATGAGGGCCAACGCTTTACAGATAAAAAAGCTACTAACCATCTAGCTAAGCAACTGCAAGAGCACTGAACCAGTGTTACGTCGCGCGCCTCTGTCGCGAGTATTCGCAGGACATGGGTCGCCTAGCGACAGGCGACCACGCGCGGTCGCGCGTCGCAGTCGCTAAGATCCGAATTGTACCTTAAGGGAGCGTTTTTAGAAAGCCCGCAGCTACGGTACAAGATATAGGGGAGAACAGGGTAATGAGAGCCTACTAATAGAAAATTTTGATAAAAACCACGTTTGTTAACTTTCTTATAATTTTTAATTAGGAACTCTTATCTAAATTATTAGAGTATATTTTAATCATCAGTTTGGCCAGAACATTGATGTCCATAAACAAAATTTAGTTCCCTCGTATCCTGGGGTATCCGAATCACCCCATGTATGTTCCGCGAATGTTCATAGTTTTCAAGCTACGAGTATGACTTTTTTATGAATTTTTTTGAAAATTATCGACCTGACCAAATTGAAAAAATTCTAAAACTAAAAGTAGAAGACTTTGTCGAGATTTCTTTTTTGCAACTGAACCTTCATCAGGCCATTTTACCATAATAACCACATGTAGGTGACTGAAAACAAAAATGTTTTAAACAGATGGCTTATTTAGAGAATTTTCCACCTTACTGTCTTTGGAGGCCAATTTAAGCAAAAGTAGCCCCATAAAAGTACTATTTTTTTAATGATTACGAAGGCTGAAAGTCTGGCGTTTTCTTGAGAATTACTTAGGAATCATGAAGTTACCTGTTTAGATTTTTAATTTAAAGTTGAAAATTTTGGCAATAATTTAAGGAACGCAAATTTTCCACTTAACACCAAGATTTTCATAACTTTCAATACAGTTACGAACGAAGGTTCAGTTATTTTTTCAAGTTGGTTAGGGCGATAACATTGAAAAATTCAGAAAAAAAATCATAGCTCGAAAACTATGAAATGTCGCAGAACATACATGGGGGTGATTCGGATAACCCATGATACGAGGGACCTAAATTTTATTTTTGGACGTCATGTTCTGGCAACCCTGTATATATCATTCATTACAGTCATGTATTATTATTTCGTTTATTCATTTTATATACATACATGTTACATTTTTAAATATATCTTAAAAAAAAAACTTAAAAAAATACATTTAAAAATATAAAAAGTAGTTGTCCGCCGGTGTCGGAAACAGGGTCCAAGCTACCGGTGGTTAGGGCTCCAGAGAAAGGAACGTCCTCACAATACGAGCCGTATCGAGGAGTACTGCCTTCTGTATCAGACCCTTTATCCAACCGCGTAACGCTAGCTTCGACAGATGGTCGTCGAAACTTTTGGCCATCAGGCCATTGGCCGTAACGACTATTTGCACAATGACAGCTGAGTTCACATTCCACATGTCGAAAACCTCGTGTGCTAAGTCGAGATACTAGATTTGCTTCTCTTTCTTAGCCTACACGAGGTTCTCGTCATGCGGGATGGTAACATCAATTATCATTGTGCGGCGCGCTAATCGGTCTATCACCACTATATCTGGCTTATTGGCAACAATAGTCCTAGCAGTGATGATAGACCGATCCCAGTATATAACATAACATATAGTTTATTTCTCTCATAAAGGTACATTAGGTAATTTACTAATAACATACATTTTTTTTTCTTTTTGCCTTACGCAAGAACCTTTGTGAGAGCTGGAGTCTGAACTAGGTTCGGGACCTGTATGACAGATCTCCAGGCTCACACCCTTAAAGATTTAACAAATTTTACGGCATCAATCAGATTATACATAATATTATTAGCAAACAATTTTGATAGAGAGGTAAATCTATGTAATAAAAGTGTGGTTGGTGAAAGTATTTGTAATGTTAAGTGATGTACAACGTGACATGGTCATTTTCGAGAACTGGGTCGAGCACATACTTGTAATACGGTACCTCAGAATCCACAAGTTTATATTTCAAAGCAAGTTGGTGATGGATAATCCTGGCCACTTGGTTGTGCTTGTGCAAGTATTCGCCGTTAGCCAGATGAGAACAACCAGAGATAATATGTCTGATGACTCACCCGGACGGTGGCATGCCTGACACACGTCCACCGTCCCATCCTTCATAATATGCCTCCGGTAGTTATTCGTCAAGATAACTTCGTCTATAATCGCACAGACAAAACATTCAGTTTCCCCGAAGAGATTATGAAACGTAACCAGCCACGGACGCTGAAAAATCTACATCAGACCCATGCACATCCCGATAGAAGCGCCCGTGAAGCTCCTTGCCTTTCCATACCTCCTTGCGGTCATCCGTGGTAAGTATCACAGGTTTGCGCCAGTTCTCCTTAGCCATGGACAACGGGGTGAGACCCTTATCCATTGCGACCACATCTCGGTGCATACCTACATCAGCTTTGAGGTAATATTCTCTGAGACTGCACATCTCGCGGTTGTGAAGTGTTTAAAAAGCCTCGACTTCCACACTTCCGCGGGATGTACAATCTCATCACCGACGATCGTGGGTGATGCAACCGGTTTGCGGTCAGCAATGTACTGACTCTCCTATCCAGGGCGTCAAGCTCAGTTTGAGTCCATTTGAGTATGCCGAAAGAGTACGTTAATACCGGCATGACCCAACCGTTTAAGGCGCGCACCTTATTTCCTCCCGACAAAAGGCTATTCAAAACCTTTTTCAGGCGGCCAAAGAAGCGTTCCTTCAACGATTGCTTCATATCAGTAACATAAATGCCCAACGCTTTCGACATACCCAAATACTTGTAGGTTTCGGTTGAGCTGAGGGATCTAACCTGTATAATGGAATCCGAGAGTTGAATTCCCTCAGATTCCATAACTCCCCTTTCTTTACATGCATCCATCCTGATGGCACTACTGAAGGTTTCAGTTACCTTCAGTAGCTCCATTAGTTGCGAATTGTTGGAGGCAAAGAGTTTTAGATCATCCATGTAAAGAAGGTGAGATATGGCCTGACCACCTCTTCTCAACCGATAGCCTAGATCTGAAGTCTCCAGCAATGTGCTTAGAGGATTCAAAGCTAAGCAAAACCAAAGTGGACTCAAACTGTCGCTCTGAAATATTCCCTGTTTAATCGATACAGGCTCATCGTTCCCCTGAATCGGTCGACATCCTGGATAGCGAAGGACCGTCTTCCATTGCCTCATACATGACTCAAGAAAGGTGCGTAGAGTTGCATCTATTTTGTACAACTCCAACACCCTCATGAGCCATGTATGTGGCACAAAGTCGTAGGCCTTCTTGTAGTCTATCCAACATGTCAACAAATCCTTGCGAGATCGACGAACCTGTTGGCTTATGGCCATGTCTATGAGGAGAAGCTCCTTGGTGCCGCGGGACCCCTTCCTACATCCATTCTGAGAGGCGGACGTAATTGAGTTAATTTCAATATGCTCATTGATCTTCACTCTCAGGATGGATGTGAGAAGTTTATAGACGGTCGACAAACAAATAATCGGTCTATAATTCTTGGGTTCCGCGGTACTACCGGTCTTATGGAGCAGGTGGGTAACGCCAGTTGTTAGAAACTGTGGTAGCGACCCAGACTCTAAGGAAGACTGGAATTGATATGCCAAAAGTATTATTATTATTATTTTACTTTCTCGGGTCCCTCTTCCTAGAGACCCGGTCCTTTGGTAGGCGTACGAGGGGCCGAAGCCAACTCGCAGAGGCCTCTTTAGACATTTCAAATGGAATGGGATACCAATCGACGATTATGCACTGTGAAAGTATACCCAAGGACAATCCCCGGTTGGAGCAGGACTATTGCAGAAATGGAAACTAAAGATGAAACGCTATGGGTTTAGCTGGTTTAGTGGACTAATAATTGTTTACTATGGAAGAACTATTGGCCCCTGCCTGACCATTGACAATTAAAACGGCTTTAAAATGGCAGGGGGTGACTTGCACATTCAATAAATGGGCCCCCCGAAAAGGGTCGCTAGCACAAAGTAACGTAGCGCCAAGGGGGCAACATATCCTGAGGTGCTAGAGGAGTGGAGAGGTATACCACGGCTATCAGGACAATCCCGGAAGTACGGTCAAGATCCCTACCAGCACCTTACTGGATTATACATCCTTCTCCCGAGCACGTTTGCTCTTGCGAATCTCCACTCAGACCGGCCGATTAAGGCAAGGAAGAGGTGGGAGCTCTGTTCCTCGTCAGTTTTCACCCCGGCCAGCTAATAGAGGCAAGCCGGAAATGAGGAACATGAATTCTCCCTGGAGATCAGGTCCGTGGGGTCGCCAGTGCCCAACAGTTCGCCACAAAACTGCCTTGCGGATACCTTATTATTATTATTGTCATAGACAATCTGTTGACTTATCATGGTGGAACTGTGTTTTGTTTGTCTGTGGTGTGAACAAAGACTTGTGCGCGGTCCTGACATAGTCCTCTAGCGACAATAGGTTATTTAGTATTTAGTTAAGTTTTTATTTATTCCCTAATGATTTTGTGTTGTGTGGTCGCTTTTGAGGAAATAAACGTCTTTGCTTTCTTATTAAAGTACAATAACGAGTTTACAAAAAAGGCAGTCGCTCCCATTACCCGACACATGCGGGTAATGAGAGCCCATGTACCGATCATATGGGAAATGGAAACCATGATATTTACTGTTTCTCGAAAATTTAACTAAACATACTTTAAATGGATTTTTCTTATCTACTTGTTACACAAATAAAAATGTCTTCTTTTCAAACAAAACAACGAAACAAAGGTGAAATCAATAGAAGAAAACAAAACATCAAAGAACAATGGCAGTCACCCATACATTGTTTTAGCCGAGATTAAATTCCTACGTATTTAAATGAAAAATATCTTGTTCAACTCATCGTCACCTTCTGAATTATTTTGTGTAAGAATTTATGCCCGAGAAAGCCGAGAATATTAGATATTCAGACATGAACTTTTGTAGGTTATGTCTATGGTAACTTTTATATTCAAATTCGATGAATTTATAGGACAGTATCGCATTTGTATTTTCCTTACCTAGTTATTTCAGAATGAAATGCCTTGTTAAAATATTGTAAAACGTGCCAGTTTAATACCAAAATAGATACAACTAACACCATCTATTATTGTGATTGAAAACTGTTTTGTTTATGGGTCTGTGGGTTCAGTCAACTGAAAATGTGCGTTTTAATAAAAGGTAGGTTATCACAATGGTTATAAAATAAAAATACTCTTTCGTAGGCCTTACCTTAGGTATACAACAGATATCTACAACATGAGAATCACTATCTATCAAATAATCAACACTCGTCAATAACCATGCACTTACTGTCACTTGGCAGAATCAATATAAAATGGCGAAACTAAACGTTGAAAACTGTTGAAAATGTCAAATTACTTTTCATTTCATATATTTTTTTATCCGGCCCTAACTAGTTAATGTGATAATTTGAAAAATCGTAGATAAATTGTGGAATTTCTTTCGTAAATAAGTCACTATTAGACGCTCAAATTTATGTCAGCTAAGATTTCGCCATTGTTCTTTTTACGGATCCAAACAAAAACACAAATATAAGAATCTGGCCTATCACCGCCAGAACATTCATGTGCCCAGTTTCCGCAACTTCTGCATCGGTAACACATCTCCCCACTTTTTCCTACGCTACCATTATCCGCTGACCACCATTTTGAAAAGTAATAATTATCATTCTACTTCCAATCACAATTTAACCAATTGGACTTGTTCGTAAATGAATCTAGGGATTTAATAACCATAAACATAGTAAAATAAGAATATAACTTCATGCTTACCTTGACGCTAGCAATCGGCAGTTTTTTATAAGAGTGGAACGAAAAACACACAATCGTCTCTCGTGACTTAACGCATGTCGCTAACGGCTCGCGAGCGCCAGGCGAAGTTTTTTTAATTAACGATCGCTCCGATTAACCGAACTGACTCATTAGCCCCTGTTCCCCTAATACCCGACATGGAAAAAGGGGACTACCAACAAAAAGCAACAAGATCCCATCAAAAACATAATACTCGTATGTCCAAAAGTGCACAAGTTGAAACGCAGATCTTTTGCCGAAAAGGTTGTGAAATCGAATGTCCAAAATCAATCTATATCTGTAATAATATATAAAGCTGAAGAGTTTGTTTATTTGCTTGAACGCGTTAATCTCAGAAACTGATCCGATTTGATAAATTCTTTCAGTGTTAGATGGCCCACTTATCGAGAAAGGAATATAGTCTATATGCCATAACGCTAAGATAGCGTTACGGCATGTATTATGCATATATATTTATTAGCGGAGTAGATGAAGTTGCGCGGGTCTATTAGTTTATAATAAATTGGTTGGATAGCTGGTCCCACAGATAGGTACTGAATTAACCGACTTGGTTTACATTCGATACCACAACTTTTTGCGGCAGAAGAACTGCGTTGCGAGACATGTGCATTTTTGTACATCATATGTTTTTGATGGGACTGGTTTGACAAATTCGTAGAAATGGACTTATATTCAGATTAAATATCTTGAAAATAGGACTAGTATTTAGTAGACTAGAATTTCATATTTTTTCTTGCTTTATAAGCTAAACTATAACTGTGTTCAAAATTTGGAGCTTATGGGTCTGCTAGAAGTACCCTAGAATTTTTATAATCGGTGAGTCAGTCAGTGACAAAATTAAGGAACTTTGATTTGCAATAATTCTTAAACTACTGTTTCAAAGAAGAATGGTCATCTTAGACCCAGAGTACGACATAATGAATACCTATCGTTGTTTTTTTTGTCATCTGAAGTAGAACAAGAATATGTATTTTTTTTTTATTTCGATGGCTAAAACATAATATTATAAGGATGCAATTAAGCGAGCTATTTGGAACCGTCAGCCACGTCCCCAGACCGTGCCAGAGCTCAGGGAAGTCACTATTCGAGAATGGGACAGGTTAGCCAAGAAATGCTGGATAACTTGATCTTCAGCATGCCCAGGAGTATCTTAGCATGTGTTCGAGCCAGAGGAGGAGTTATTTATATTGAATATAAAAGATTTATATTCAATATAAATAACTCCTCCTCTTATCAATAAATTGTTGTTTATGTTTGGTTAAACAGTTTTTTTCTTTCTATCAAATTCCTGTTACAATTACATTCTGATTAATTACTGATATAATGATGGTGTATATGCTGCCTGGACTTGGGGCACCTTGAGTCGGACAGGTTAGGTTAGGTTAAGACTTAGGACTACGTTGAGTGGCATAAGGGGGGGGGGGGATATTTGCTACCCCTCCATAAATCTGGTTATGATGTCTGGTTTCCGTGATGAGTAGATCTTCCAAAAGATGATGATGTCGGTTGACGATGATGATGATGACGATAATGATAATGATGGTGATGACGGCATTTGGGGCACCCGACTCAGATAGGTTAGCTTAGAAGGGTATGGCGGGGTCTGAAAGAGATCGCCATGCCCTTCGTGATTATTTTTTTCTACAATAAACATGCGGATATCTTTGCCCGAACACGAAAAATAACTAAAATAATGAATTGTAAATAATTGTCTATAGTTGACTACATTATTTCATTTTTAGGGTAAGTAATTTTTTTTTTTCTGGCAACATTAAATATTAGTAACGGTGCTAAGTTCACCCATCATCATCTTCCTGCCCTTATCCCATGTTATTTGGGGTCGGCGCAACACGTTTTATTCTTCCATTCTGTTCTATCAGTCGTCACTCTATCACTAACTCCCTTTTCTTTTATATCGCTCCTCACACAATCCATTGATCTTTTCTTTGGCCTTTCTCTCCCTCTCCATCCATCCACATTTATGTTCATAACTCTTCTAGTTAAATGCGTTTCATCCCTCCTCTTCACATGACCATACCAAGACGAGCGATTCCCTTTTAACTTTTCCGTCACTGGCGCCACTTTCAAAGTGCCTCTAATGTACTCATTTCTCACTTTATCCACTCTCGTTACTCCACACATCCATCTCAACATTCTCATCTCCGCTACATGCAATCTATTTTCATCTGTCTTTTTCGCAGCCCAACATTCTGATCCATACATTACGACAGGTCTTATCACGGACTTATATATTTTCCCTATTAATTTGAGGGGCATCCGAGGGTCACAAGTTGTACCAGTGACCTGTCGCCATTTCATCCATCCTGAGTTGATCCGGTGCGTTACGTCTCGGTCTATATCGCCATCTCCCTGGACAAGCGACCGGTGTTAAGTTCACCCAATAGTTCGAAAAACATGTTGAAAGGAGGACTAGTGTGAGGTGGTGCCAAAATCGTGTTTCATGGTTTTACTTACTGTTAGCTTAATTTCATCTCTCAGCTAAGTTATTTTAATATCAGAGTAATTATAACTATCGCGCTTCATTTTAATGCTGTTTTAAAGGTCTCAAAGTATTGAGACCTTTAAAACATAAAATTTTTAAGATAATGGAGTGGGCAATGATTCCCGAATTTGCGTGAACATAGGAGTGACAACATTGCCCACTGCAAAAATAATGTTAGGGTTGGCACCCATTACAGTATTTTAAAATTTAAAATTGTTTATTGGAAATCGGTTGTCATGGTATGGAAATGTGATGCAGAGGAATGAAAAACATGTTACGGGGAAGTTCTGAGTAGGTATGGGTATAAACGTGGATGTCTTTATGAGCTTAAAAGACCAAAGAAACGAAAGGAAATAATTCCTGGATGACGTCTAATAGAGATGTTTGGTAGAAGACATGCCGTGCCAACCTCAAATAAATTAGGATGAGTGCAGAAAACATATGATATTCCTGTATTTTAGTCTAGTTAAGTAGTCTCAGATAAGTTAAGTTGTATGCAGTATGGGAAAGCTGACAAAAAGAAATCGCAGGGTCCTCGGGTCTCGGCTCTATAAAAATTATACAGAAGAAATGTTACAGCTCGCGGTAGAAAAAATAAAGGAAAATAGGATGCTAAATAAAGTGAAAGAGTACCACTACAAAAATGTTGGAAGGAAAAAGTATTGTTCAAGCATTGATTGCAGCCGGTGAATATAGTTGCGCACTAACGAAACTTGACTTACGTTTGACTGTTTTTGATTATCTAAAGAAAAATAATCGTGAATATTTATTTAGTGTAAAACCTCCTGGCTAGGAATGGGTTACAAGTTTTCTCAACCGACATGCAGATGAACTTTATGTTTATTTTTCATTTAAAACCCTTTAGGGTATAATACTCATAGTTTTATACCTGCAATTTACTGTACCTACTCAACTGATTATTGATGCCTTATAAAAGACTAATTATTGATATTTAAACAGATTATTATTTATCACATTAATATGTGTTACCTAATCCACTATTTCACTATGTATGAAAAAGTCCCTGGTGTGTAGTGTAACATTGCCCATCTCAGTAAAATAAAAAATAATATGTTTTTGACATATTGATCACAAAGGATGGCAACTTTGCATGATTCACTAAAACATACTCTACTCCCAAAGCTTTAGAACTGATAATTTTAGAGAAATTAAGGTTGAGCAATATTGGACGGTTGTGCGTATAAAATTATACGCACAACCGTCCAACAACAAACACACGTCGACGACAAACAACCGTCCCGGCTATTTAGGTGCCTTTTTTTGGATTCTGTTAAGGTTAGAAACACCATATTTTATGATTTGAATCCTTTAACAGTAATTGCTACCATGGTTGACTTTATTACGAGTTCTGGTCAATAACTTTTGCAAAATTTTAAAAATAAGTGAGAATGCGGGCAATGATGGCCGGTTTCACGGTATTACATTGAATTTAAGAAAATAAATCAAAACAATGATCTCATCGGTGATCATTGAAAAAATATAATTGGTATAGTATAATTATATTGTATAATTGGGTCATTAAAAGTTTGATTGATAAAATTGCAAACTTATTTGACAGTGCGCCATCTACAAATTGGCCCGAAACTACCCACACACACACACACATAGAAAAGCGTACGTTTGTGTATGTGTTTATGCATGTTACCATTTCTAATAGAACATTTCGTCCTATCTCTGTAACATGTTCTAGTAGAACATGCTACAGAAATAGGAAACAAAATAGTCCCTAGGAAATATGTATAATAAAAGGTATACTAAAAGAAAACAAATAATTATTATTTATTACTTTTTATTTTTATAATGTTTATGTTTATTGAAATACATTTGTGCATTCATTTTAATCTCATCTTCGCCGCTATAGGTAATTTTTCCTGCCAAAATTCGGTTGACGGATCTGCACCAACTGCATATTAACAAATTGATTGTTATGTCACAAAAATATTGTTTTAATTGATCTTTATGGTGATCACAATCAAATGGAAAATCAATTAATACATAAGCTATTTCCATTATATGTTTTTTAATTTTTTGTTTTGGTACATCTTTTTTCAAGAATGACACTGTAATATGTTGAAGTGCAGAGAAGCAATTTTCTAATTGCTGACTGGGATAGCACAACCATATTTTGTTGGCGTATTCTTTGAGCTTTATATAAGCATTGTCAGTATTTTCTGGATCAACTAGGTTATGTCTACACTTTTGACAAGACTTTACAATATTTTTAAGGCACTTTGTCAAAACCCAGCCACATACATAATTTTTTTGTCCAGCATCAGGTTCATTCCTCTCAACAAAAAGGTCTTTATTACATTTAATCTCGTCGTCTTTGGAAATATCAGAAGAATCTGGGGCAGTCTGTGTTCAACCGTCAGTCAGGCAGCACGTAATGGTGCGTAGGCGAGCCAAATACCTACTATTAGTCGATACGTTGCGTGGATACTACACCTACCTCCGAAGTTCTTCATCAGATCTTCACCAAATGGAAATGGGGATGCAAATGGGAGTCTGGAAAAATACTCTTTCAAACAAAAATCATTCAAATCGGTTAACGATTGGCAAAAATATCGCTGAATAAACATTTTTCATGGAATCCCATTATCAGATCCTGACTTATACTTTCCATCATCAACTCAGCAACATGAGATGATGATGACCAGGCACAATAATCTGAATTGCGTTAGCAAGTTCATGAAAAACATGGTATGTGCTTATAAAATTTGAGGGTTCCCTCGATTTTCATGGGATCCCATCATCAGATTCTGACTTGGTGACAATGGGACCACTTCAGTAGTATAGGCTTTCGAATAAAAGAAGAATTGTTAAAATCAGTCTTCAATTGGCGGAGAAATCGGTGAACATACATAAAAAAAACCGGTCAAGAGCGAGTCGGACTCGCGCACCGAGGGTTCCGTACAAATTTTAGGTACGTATTATAAATAGTTAAGGAATTAACTCTCGCAGTTTTTTGCGAGCTAAGAATCTATCGCGGAGGCTTAATATAGTAAGGTCTCGTCAGCACATTTGGTACGGAACCCTGCAGGCCTGATCCGCAAGTCGAACTGTCCAGTACTTCGCAGTACCAAATTAGTTCTACGATAAATTAATGCTTAACGCACGATTAACGAACCAGAGCAAATCAGAGATTTAACGAATTTGGACCCTAACAGTTACTTTTCAAAACCTTTAAGAAACCGAACCTATACCCCTTTATGAACCATAACGCAGCGCTGTTTAAAAATCGTGTGAGGGTCGCTCTCGAATGGATATTAACACCGCGATTCAGAAAAACGCGTCATCAGTGCAACGCCATCTCTCGACCATATCATAAACTGACAAAGTATTTGGCAGCGGAAGACGTCAAAAGAACGTATTTTACGGTTAATAACGATAAAGTATTAAAAGTTCACTATTATTTTGGCACGTGTTAAAAGTTTAACAAATAAATAACTCAAGAAATAGTTATGGTGTTATTTTATGATTTCGTGCGTTTTATTTTTTCTCAATAGATGGCGCTCTGACTGATCTGAATACATTAGGGAGTTTCTTCCTAAACCCAAAAAATCAATATTTTTTGATTTTGTGGGTTGATTTTGATGAAGTAAACGCTAAATGTTATTCGGGATAACACTTAATTTCTTTAAGTATTTTTTTATTTTTAATACAATTAGTGGTTTATTACGCTCGGTGATTGATTACAAATGTATAGTTTTTAGACTTTCCCTATTCCTGTAGTAAAAGATGGTTTACTTGTCAAATTTCTTAGTTCCAGGTCAACGGGAAATACCCTATTAATTTTGATTCCCTTGAGAGTGTCGAAATATTCGTTTTTTGCGGCATAAACGGCCGTATCATTTTTTTTTTTAACTTATAACTATGATTTTTTCACAGCTTCAAGGGATCGCAAACCTGAGTATATGGTTTAAATGTCCAATTCGATAACTTTACGCGTGCCCGAGATAAAGAGTCTTGACAGACGGACAACAAAGTGATGTTATAAGGGTTACGTGTTTTTCCTTTTGAGGTACAGAACCCTAAAAAAACATACATACTGCCGAACATAGATGCTCCTCCTTTTTGAAGAAGTCTGTTAATAATAAAAAGGATGGTACGGCCGTGCCTGTTCCAGATCCAAGGAGTGGAAGAATAAGTCCTAAGTAAAGTCTATAGATATAGAAAAACCAGCCAAGTGCGAGTCGGAGTCGCCCACCGAGGGTTTCGTACAAATTTGTACGGACAAATTCACTTTAAATAAAAATTTGTTTTATGATTTAATTACAAATGTATAGTTTTAAGACTTATCCCTAAACTTTTAGTAGAAGACGATATTACTTGCCAAATTTCATATTTCTATGTCAACGGGAAATATCTTATACATTTTGATTCCCTTGAGAGTGTCGAAATATACGTTTTTTGCGGCATAAACGACCGTATCTTTTTTTTACGTTAAGCTTGATCTTTTCACAGCTTCAAAAGACCGTAGACTTGAGTTTAACGATGGTTTTAATTTCAACTTGATACCTCCACGCGTTCCCGAAACAAAGGCCCTTGACAGACAGACGGACGGACAACAAAGTTATCCAAAAGGGTTTCGTTTTGACGTACGGAGCCCTAAAATTACGTTGAGTTTATTAATACAGTTTAAAAAAAAATCCTTTTTTCTTTTCTTTGTTCTCCACATGACTCTAAGCCAATAAAATTAACATGATGTCGACATGTCAATGTGTTAAAAGCCAGCCATTTGAGATCCTGACGGATATGTGGGGATTAACCTTAAAGGATTTCCAAAGTGATTAATCCTACATTGCGATTTCCTTCAAATCATAACGTGTAGGAAAAGCCACAGGCCACCACGTAACGTGATACAACAGTGTAACTAAGTTCTTAACTACGGATCACTATATTATAAAAACCTGAGACACAGCGGCGTTTGTTATCATTTCGTGTTTGCTTTCGAAGCGGCACGATCATCTGCATGCGATCATGCCAAACAGGTTTCATTTATTTGACGACTTCAGAAAAATGTGGAAGTCCCCGGTGACGTTTGTAACTTTAAGTTTGGTTGTAATTTTGTATGCTAGTGATGGCAAGGGAGAAGAACAGCCGGTGGTGCGGACCCCGCTCGGGGAAATGAAGGGTTACTATATGCAGACCAGGGGAGGACGTCAAGTAGCCGCATTCACCGCCATCCCGTACGCAGTCCCGCCGCTAGGACATCTCCGATTTAAGGTAGGTACATATAACTCAATTATCGCACAGCGAAATGAGATAACCTGGTAACCTGTTTCATTATTTTTTAGTTTGCATTCATATTTATCTGATAAAATAGCTAAGTACCCGTAACAGTGATAAAAACTTTGTTTGATTTATTGTGTATTGTTCATTTAGAAACATTATTTAATTGTGAATAGTGCAGGTAACCTACACCAAATTGTAGTTTACCGTTTTTTGATGATTAAGTAGAATACATAGGTACCTATTTTATTTATTCAATTTACTTTGTGCTCTGATTTTATGTTCTAATCATCGTAGGCTGCTAATCATAGTTGTCAATCTCATTGCTTTTATCTTATGTAAGTATTTAATCTTTCAACAAACAATAATTCGTAACTGATTTGTGATGTTTTAGTAGCAATGTAGGTATGTACATGCATTCAAGGACTGAAGGTTGTGTAGGTACCTACTACCAACCTGTTATTATAGAACAACTCAGATGAACAATCGTCATCAAAAGTTTTGGGCTTATGTACCTACAGAACAACGTTCATGTTGTCATTTTTTACACACTAACCTACATCCAGATATGAAAAGTCATCAAGATTTTAATCTGCTCTATCAATGTTTTGCGAATCCATGCCAATAATAACAATACAAAAATGCGAAAGTTATCTGCCTTTATTTATGGCTAAACGGCGCAATGTTCTATGTTCGTGATATTGGTCCTAGGGGTAGCTAAAACACAGACAAAGGATAATAGGACCAAGAAGATACTTAGATAGAGGAAAACTATTGTGTTGTAATAGAGGAAATGTAAATCTGCGCATAACCTGTCGCGGGAAATACCTCAAAATATATTAATGTTTCTATACTTTATGTAGGTACCTAGTTTAGATTTTAGTTGGTTAGACTTTAGTAGCATAGCATTTTTTATTAGTTGTGTAATGAATAATTAAAACGTATTTTGATAGCTGTTTGGCGCCTACGTCAAATGCAACCTCGCCGAGTACCGATAAATATTTATAAATGCTTCGCGTTTTTAAGTTCATGGTGTTATTTAAATAGTGTCAAACAGTAGTTATATTTTGTATATTGCTTTGCTCCTGAGCTTCATAATAAAGTAGATTAAAATAAAAATGTTTGACAGGCTCCTGTTCCAATAGAACCATGGCAAGAAACATTAGATGCGACCACTGTCAGCCCTGTATGTGTACAGAAAAACCCATACATTCGCCAAAAGGATATCGTGGGACAAGAAGACTGCTTGTATCTCAACATTTACACACCCGTCACAAGTAACGTAAGTGTTTAATTTTTAAATCGTTCAAACTGTTATTTTACTTTAAGAGGTTTAACAAAACGAAGGAAGGACAAAGCCAACGAAGTAAAACGGACCGTAATTAAAAGGTCGTTTTAATTTTTTAACACAGGCCGCACAGATTCTGGTTAAGGCGATGACATTCACCAGCGACCGATTGTGCACTCGTTTCACACCTGCGCGATCCAAAAATCTGTTGTTTTTTCCTTATTCTATGACTTAAAAAAATGCCGTATATCAAAATGTACTCGTAGATAATAATTAAATTGTCTTTGAGATTCCATTAGAATACGCTCGGCGGTTTCGATCCGATGGTCGTTTTTATGTTCGTGTTAGACGTAACTTTACAAATTAAGTGACTATGTTGAACGAATATAACTCAAAACTTTCATATAGTTATCAAATTATTAATAAAATTGTCCAATGGTACATATATTTTTTGAATAAACTACGACTAGCCGTTTAGACGTAATGCTCATTTTAAAATCAGCTACTGAGCCGTATCTGCGCCTTAAACGAGTTCACAGTTGTACAAACACAAATTTAAATTATAAAAAAACCTGTTTTGGTTTGTAGTAAAGCCTCTCGTTCATAATATTAATACCATGTTAATTTATTTGAAACTTCTCAGGATGACGAAAAAAAACTTTTACCCGTTATGGTGTTCTTGCATGGAGGCGGATGGATGTGTGGAGACGCCACTACCGACATGTATGGACCACAGTTCCTTTTGGATAGAGATATCATATTAGTAGCCACAAACTACAGATTAGGTGAGTAACTACTGACTAATAAAAACTAAAGACCCAATCAGTTAGCCTTATTGAAAGAGTTCGAAGCTTAAATGATCACAACAACATTTTGTTATAATTGCAGGTCCATTAGGTTTTCTATCCACTCAAGATGAACACTGCCCTGGTAACAATGGGTTGAAGGACCAACAAGAGGCTTTACGGTTCATACAGAAGACCATTGAAAGTTTTGGTGGCGATAAGAACTCTGTCACAATATTCGGAGAAAGCGCTGGAGGAGCCAGTGTGCACTATCACATGATATCAGAGACTAGTACCGGTAAACCATGTTGTTTGTTTATTACTACTGACGAGGGCATCCTAATACCTCTGATACGAACAATATTATTACTACGCCAAAAAAATTCCCTTAAGGCTACAATCGTGTCTTCACTCATCAATTTAAACGATCCGGTTGAGAAATTAGACGATTTGGTCATCATAGTTGATGCTGTGTCAACCACACACGGTACGGATTTTAATGTAATTCTTTAAATCTGGAGGAAGCCGACCCCAATATATATGGGAAAAGGCTAAGCAGATGATGACTTTAAATCTGGAGGTGGAACCGATCATACTGGCAGCCTTTATTTATCAGCAACGCAATCGGGATGCAATGAGGGATCTGCGGTCTCTTGCACTTATTCATAAATGTTAGGCCCCTACTGTTGCAATACTATTCACATACAATCCTCAATCAGATTTAGAAGAAATGTCTACTGATTTATTTAGGTTTTAGCAACCTGGTAGTAGCGTAGATTCGACCACACATTTGCGTCTAGATTGACGTTGGAGTGTCGACAGAGTTCAAAGACCTTCTAACTGTTCTTTTGTGGTTGAGTGGAAAGTGTGAAAGTGTAAGCAATAGAGGGGACAAAGTTTACTCTTGGAGCCAGTATTATGAACGCTCACCGAACTAAATGAAATCATATTCGTGTAGGTACTACATTTTTTTTTTAATTTAGGGAGACTTTAGAATCAGTGGATGAGTTGTGTATTATTTGAATCAAGTCCTGGGTACCTATTATGACATCTTAAAACCACCATGATAAGGGTGTGGGAGGGAGACGGAGTTATACGAGACGCATAACACTATCCCTTTCTCACATGTTAATCATGATGGCATTAGCATTAAATGTTTCATAAATTAAGTCTGGACTTGCAAATTAAGAGCATAGGTTAATCATTTCTGACACTTTGAAAGGCGTGATTTAGCCATTTAAGAAGATCCTTCTCTCCCCGAGCGCACCGCACACTCTTCTCGCTCTCCCTCATCAAAAGTTCAAAAAATCGAATATAGCGACACCCCGTCAACTAATTCATACCGCCAAATGATACAGGGTTGCTTGCAAGCAAATTACATTAAAATATATGTAGATACTTTTATTAACAACCTTTTTAAAGATACAATGAAATTTATTGGCTTCTGACTCCCAAAGATTTACAAATGACAGCTGGGACCAACGGCTTAACGTGCTTTCCGGGGCATGGAGGAAACTCGGTGTGTTAAGATGCTCACCCAACCACAGAACAACCTTGGCAAGCGTTGCTTTACCTTGAACATCGACCCGTGCGGCTGTTATTCTTTAGCCACGAGCTCCTCCGTTCGTGATAATATATAGGTGGTCAAATCGGATGATAAACTTTATTTTTTCAAGCTAAGGGCAAATATTGCAGTTCAAAGGCCGCCATTTTGTTTTCGGGAGTTTTCAAGACATTGATCATTGCATTACTTCATTCGAAAGTTCTAATACAATTGAAGAACATCCAAATCGTATTCATCGCTGATGGTATGTAATAATGTAAGAGCCTATGGACACGGCGTATTTTTACCGCGCCGACGACGCACGTTTTGCGAAGCAGGATCACGGCGCTATAGATGAAAGGACCAAAAAACGGATTGTCGCATTTGTATCGATTCAAACGCGCGTACAAAGCGATAAAAACCAGAACAAATTTCCATGCGTTCAACCGATTTTACCATACCTATTACTGGAATCAAAAGTAGCTCTCAATGAAGAGTATCGCGTTTGGATTCGCCGCTAGAAGCGCTAGTGTAGCGTGAGGTCTTCGAAATGTCCAATTTCACTATTGGTCTTCTTTTGACGAGATTTATTCACTTATTTGTTTTAATTTTCGTGAATATTTTTCTAAAATGTCCCAACTATGGCAGATAAAGTTATGGTTCTACTGACCACTGCTTTGAGTATTTTTGTGTCGAAAATAATATGTATTATGTCCTTTTTTCTGTGTTGTGTTGTGTCTGCGTAACACTGCGGACTATTTATGTTGTATTTAATCGCGCATTTACGGCATTATTATTATCTTAGCTCTAACTTTGCTCACGCGCGCATAATAACATCCTTTTCCTCACTCGCCAATGGCAGAAACTGGTGAGCCCGAAAATGGTAGCCCTCATTTAGGACCCATTAGTTTTATTGGTAAGAGATAATCCGTGGTGCTTGGCAACTGGGCTTATTGGCCTATTGGCCTAGTTCTATTCTGTCTCCTGCTTGATACGGAGGGAAGTGGAATTTATATATTTTCTTCCTGCTCCTCCGCTGTACTTTTCTGATTAAATTTCATTGCAGGATCAGAGACAGTTGAATCGTTTCTCCGGGACTCGTCGGGTTTCATTGGCTCGGCGTTTTTCTGGTGGTCGCCACTGTTGGTTCTGGCTTTCAGCAGTTGCAGTGGTTGTGTGGCGGGCTTGTCCCAAAAAAAAAGATAGAAAGATACTGATTTGCTGAAAATCGCGAAAAACACGTTTTAATTCTGTACGCAGCAACATTTTATATCAAATCATCTAAAAAAAGGCGTCAATGTCTGAATCACTAATAAGTAAGTTTGGGGCTAGAATTGTGAGCAAGAAACTACGGAGGTCCGAAAAATTAAGGAGCAAAATTTTTACTCAACTATTACTTTACTCTTCATTTCTTTTAAAGTAGGTGTTGAGGCCTCTGATCTCATTTCCCTCTTTATGATTATGGTTTTTAATTATTCTCATTTTTTAATTATTCTCATTACTCTCTTGACCTAGTTCTGAAATTCAAGCAGATGACGTCGCGAGAAGAAGCCAGTTTCTAAACTTATTTTTATTTCGTAAGCTGGCAAGTTTAATTATTTGACATATTGATGTTTGACGTACATCAAAGCATGAAATAAATATATTTATTTTGGCCTGTTTCTTGAGATAAAATGTTAGATAAAAGCTATAAAAAACAGACACACCGGACTAAAAAAAATGCTATTGCTATATTACTTTACGTGAGAGAAAAATAATGATTGTGGACGTTTTATACACAGAAGTAAAAAATGCATGATTTGCCGGTGTTATTAGCCACTATTAATTTCCTGTTATATAAATCCTTTGTTGCGTTCAGGTAAGTTCCCAAATATTCTGCTTAAAGCACTTTTAGTCTTTTATTTAATTTCAATGTTGGTAGAATACAAAATTACTACGAATATATACAGTCCAAGGTCGCAAAAATACATACTCACACGGTGGAAATAATTTTATATCACTTATTTTACACAAATTACAACTTTAAGCTGCTGATCTATGTAAAATATTGTTAAAAAAATAATAACCAAATTCTGACAGCTCTGATCTGCAAAAAAGTGACAAAGGTATTATCTTGAAAAGGCCCACGGACCATCTGAATAGAATTTATCTGAATAGACAGTGATGCAAATACTTAAATGGCAAAAAAGAGATAGCGATAGAATGAGGGCGACTCGGAATAAATATCGTAAGTGCCAAGAGTAAATTTCAGATTTTATAACATAAAAGTATTATGGATTCAAAACCTGTTGTGAATTTAGCTAGATAAGGTTATTTTATATGTTTAAAAGCAGTTTTCATAACAGCAATCTAATGCATTACGTCATAAAAATGAAAATGGCAAAAAGACAGATCGAACTTTGTAATTTTTTTCTATCGAGGAAATTCTCATCGCATCGTGTATTTCTTTAGAATTTAGGTAGATCATATAGACAAGAAACATAAACCAAAATATCAAATCCTTATTACGGTTACTTTACGAGAAAAAACAATTCTCAAAACGGCCTTATTATTCGCTTATCGCCTTAGCTAAAGCTAAGCGTGAAAGACGAGATTCAATGGCATAGGAAATATGACGCTATCCTAATAATATCAGAATACTAGGTCCACCTAGCCCAGTTTGACAAAACTAAAATTACAATTCATAGTTACGGATTTACATAACAATGCAATTTTTAATTAAATTATTATAAAATTCGAAATTGTTTCAGGACTATTCCACAAAGGAATATCAGAATCAGGCACTGCTCTAGTGCCATGGGCTGAGGCTCCACCTGGTGAAGCTCTCCGAAACGCGTTCCGCTTGGCTAAGTTCCTGGACTGCCCTCAATCACCTTCAGAAAAAATGATCAACTGTCTTCGCACCAAGGACAGCTATGATATCATCAACACAGAGTTTCGTTTTTATGTACGTCTTATTACCACTTTGTCTATTTATACCCACATACCTTCCAACTTAGAATGCGAACTTATTAATTCAATTTTTTGTCTGCGGTTGTTCAATCTTGAATAGTTTTAAAAACAAATTTGTCAAGTCATAACAATATTTTGAAAAAGTACGAGATCTTAACATGTTCTTCTCAGCACAATATAATTTTGAGATATTGTGTTTCTAGGAGTGGGACTATGAGCCAATGACCCCATTCAAAGCGGTTGCGGAACCAGACCTCCCTGGAGCATTCTTGAAGAGGAGTCCGCGTAAAATTCCTGACGTACCAGCAGTGCCCTGGATGACAGGTCTTAACAGCGAGGAGGGGTGCTTGAAATCAGTTTGTAAGTTTCCTTATTCCTAACTACTGCTGCCCGCCGCTCCGCTCACAATATCTTTATTAACTAGAGCCTCTAAATATTATTATCTTACCACTATTATACATGCGAATGTTTGGATGGATTTTTGTTAGTCGAGCACTCCAAAACATCTAGACGGATCTGCATGATATTAGCCATAGAAATAAATGAAAGTCTAGAATAGAATATAAGCTACTTTTTACCCGACTGCGTAAGAAGGAGGGTTACGTTTGTCGAGTGTATGTATGTATGTATATTTCTTTAGCACACCCTAGAGCCTAAACGGCTCAATGGATTTTAGTTTGAGAGGTGCCGTTAGATTTGTATTTACTGAAAGTGACACTGGGTATATCAAAATAAAAAAACAGAATGGCGGACTTTTGGCGCCAAATTCAAATGTTTGGCTCTCTCTGTTGCCTAAACGGTTTGATGGATTTTAGCTCCAAAGGTGTCGTTAGATTCGTATTAACTGCGAGAGTGACACTAGGTGTATAAACACAAAAATGGCCGATTTTTGGCGCCATATTATGCCTTCAATAAATTTCTAATTTTCAAAACCTATCGGAGTATCGGAGACGATTCCAAAAACGTAACTCACTAAAAAGTAAGAAATAAAAAAAAATCTTTGTCAAAAAGCCCGACCGCTAAAAACAACTAAGAAGTTCGAAAAAAGTCACTTTTCAAGCAGTCTGCTGCAGTTGGTGGCATCAGATCAGTGATTGAACTGCATCACACTGCTTGAAAAAGTATTTTTATTCTCTCGTGTCTATGTTCCCTTGGGATAATTTCCGACATTATCTCGGGGGAAGCAGCTGACATATACTAGTCGGCTCTTTATAACAGTAAAGTTGCATCAAAATCAGTTCAGTAGTTTTTGATGTAACAAACTTTCGCGTTTTTGATAGAACTAGCTTCTGCCAGAGTGGTCTCACCCGCCTGATCCCTAGGGAACATACTCTCGGGATAAACAGTAGCCTATGTGCTATTTCAGACTATAATCTATATTTTTTCTAAATTTCATCCAGATCCGTTCAGCCGTTCTGGCGTGATGGAGTAACAAACATACATGTAAAGCTTCGAATTTATAATATTAGTTAGATTGTGGGATGTAGTTAAGCAAGCAAATTTTATGTGCAAGGTGTACTGTTTAGGTACTTACCTGCTGTATAGTTAACATAACAGAATTTTTGTAAGCAGGAAGTTGATATTACAGTTTTATATAAAGGAATTAATTCAACTCACAGACCGACATTAAACTTTACATATTTATTTGTATTACGAGTACATTCCATGGTAACAATAAAAAGAAGCACAATGTCATTGAACGTTACCGTTGTAACATAACGACTATGTCTAGGTATGTGTAAGAGATCCTAATTGAATGGGAAAAATATGTTTTATTATTTTTATTTTTTTATTCAAATACTTACTTATTCAGTTATTACGTAGTATTTAATATTTAAATTCTACTTGTCAAGCCAGATACCGAATATCTAATTAATATTAATTTATTTTGTTTTGTAGGGATAACAGCGAATAATTCCAGATACGAAGAATTCATTTCGGCTTTCGAGACTATCGCACCAGTCACATTCTACTATGATAATTCCCCTTACGTTGATGAAATTACTGAGAGCATACGTCAAAAATATTTGAAAGAAAACGACCTAGAGGCAACACAGCGAGGAATCCTTGATGTAAGTTACCACCAGTTTCTGGGAAACTATATCGGACCGGCACAAACCAAACGCAAGTCAAGCGATGCGATTCGCTTTGAAAACTGAGTCAACAGCTAGACAGCGTGCGTTTTTCAATTTGTATGATTAATTTTGTAATCATTTGCAGGGCGGGCCTTAACCATCTAAGCGTCCCGGGCGAGTCATGTATTTAGCGCCCTTTCATATTTCAATACAATTAAAATAACTTATTTGGAAAAACTCACACCCAACCTCGTTAGCTTCACCCTCACCCATCAGTATTTTTACGATGTTGTTTAAAATATTGAAAGAAATAGGTAGGTACTCAAATTACGCGTAGCGCCCTCCTGTTGCCAGCGCCCCGGGCGACCGCCCGTGTCGCCCGGTGTCGCCCGGTCCTAAAGCCGCTACTGATCATTTGCGTTCGAGAAACTGTCACACATCCGATGAAGCCTTTAGAAGTTTGATAAATCATAACAGCTAATTTACCTTTTATAGTCTAAAGATAGATAGGTGTATAATATGTTGTGTTTAATATTACTTTACGATGTTTAACATCGTAAAGTGATATTATACATGTAGAGTTACATTGTTGTAGATTATATTTAATTGTCCATAAACTATATTATATACCCATATCATCAATATCACTACACTACATAGTATAAAACAAAGTCCCGCCGTGTATGTCTGTCTGGTTGTCCGTTTTCACTAACGTATAGAGTGGTTCTCGAGGAAGGTTTTAGTACTATATATACCTAATTTGTCTAAAAAGTAGGGGAAAGGCGCAGACAAAGACGCGGGCGAAGTGCTAGTGTATAATCAATCATCACCAAATTATATAAAATTCTTTCGTTACTGAGTGGTTGAGTGACTGACAGACAACGCACAGCCGAAAATACGTCGTAGAAAGCTAAAAATTTGGCATGTAGGTTCCTTGGGGAGTGTAGGGGAGCGCTAGGAGAGGATTACCCGAAAACGCTAGGAGAGGATTACCCGATTATCCGGAACGGGAAAAAATGGGATATATATGTATATATACAGGTACTTAGTATGTAGACTGGTAATTAGTTAGTAGACTGGTAATTAGTGACCGATACTTAAACACATTATTGTATTCATGGTAACAAACAACTTTTATATAAAAATCTGCTGTTCAGTATGTTTATGTTCGTGTACGTTAGTATGAGCATCAGCATGTTTGATTTACATATGAGTCAGGGCTCTGCGTTATCCTGATCACGATACAAGACGTTCGTACGGAGTTATATCTCAATTTAGGACTCCCGTTCATATGCAAGGAGTGATTACATTTTTTAGGTAAGATCCCCAGAAAGACTTGCACGTCAATGGCAAAATCTTGTTAAATTAAACAAGTTTGTAGGCATTTCAATGGGAGTTGGTACCAAGAGTGAATCATTTTACATGGTCGCCGGGTTTTTTATATATCAATGAGGTCGCCGCAGTATTTTTATTTCATAATACCTTTGCCAATAAACTAAAAATCTTGACGCAATGGGTGTCAGTGGATGGACGGCGTCTCCGTGGCCGACCCAGAAAGCTGTAGCGGGATGACCTGGAGGTGCAACATTAGAGCTGGTTCGAGGCCGCGCAGGAGAACAGTGACTGAAAGGATTTGGGGGATACCTTTGCCCAGCAGTGGGACACTATAGGCTGATAAAAAAATACTATCCTAATTATTTTTGTACTTTTCAGATTTACTCAGACTCCTACTTCTCATATCCCGCATTAGAGGCTATAGAGCTCGTGTTCAACTATACGAAAAATCCAGTTTATTTGTATGAATTGACTTATAGAGCCACAAACAGCTTTTCGCAAATATTTGGCGATCCGGAAGGAGATTACGGTGAGTTATTTCTAGTTACGCTACACTACAAGCATTAAAGAGATACAGAATATAAAAAGTA
Source organism: Lacanobia oleracea (assembly GCA_950371165.1). Lineage (NCBI taxonomy): Eukaryota > Metazoa > Arthropoda > Insecta > Lepidoptera > Noctuidae > Lacanobia > Lacanobia oleracea. The sequence goes on from OX493385.1 coordinate 13,876,450, forward strand.
GGTAGGTACTCGTGTTTTTTTGGATGAGAAATATTTCCCAACTAAGTACCTACGCGGAAAGATGCAACCATACTGATTAGGTAGCTGTAGATTTATAGTGCATACCATCTCTAGTCTCTACATAGTATAAAACGAAGTCGCTTCCCTCCGTCTGTCTCTCTGTAGATTTTTATAACTACGCAACGGATTTCAATGCGGTTTCCAATAGGTATAATTTAGAACATTTCTTCCAAAAGGCTTATCTATACTAATATTGTATAAAGGCTCCAGGCTCCTTCTGGGTAAGCTCGCTCCATCGTAGACTTTGTCTCTGTCATCTCTGACCTAGACTAGAGTCAAGAGCAAACCCATCACAAATAAAAATAGAAAAAAGCTGAATATCTCAGGAAGTACTGGTCCGATTTGAAAAATTATTTCATTGTTACGAGTAGGTAGATAGCCCATTTAAGGAGGAAGGATATATTTCATCACTAAAAGGAACAGAGCAGACAAAGTTGCACAGGTCAACAAGTACATTGTAATTAAAATTATAAAATAGTGTGTAAAAAACCGGAGTTGAGGAGCTCGTGGCTAAATAATAACAGCCGCACGGGTCGATCTTTCAGGTTAAGCAACGCTTGCCAAGGTTGGTCTGTGGATGGGTGACCATCTTAACATAACGAGTTTCTTCCGTGCCTCGGAAAGCACGTTAAGCCGTTGGTCCCGGCTGTCATTTGCAGATCTTTGGCAGTCGTTACGGGTTGTCAGAAGCCAGTAAATCTGACTCCAGTCTTGCCAAGAAGTACCGTGTTACCCAGTTATAATTATAATGGGTTGTGGAGGTCTGGTAGGCAGCCGCTCCGCGTAAAACACTGGTATTCAGCTGAATCTAGTTTGACTGGAAGCCGACCCCAATATAGTTGGGAAAAGGCTAGGCAGATGAGATGATGAGTGTGTAAAAAACCGGCCAAGTGCGAGACGGATTCTCACACGAACGGTTCTGTACTGGAGCGAAAGAATCACGTTTCTTATGTGGGAGCCCCCTTTAATCAATTTTTTTAATTTGTTATTACCCACTGTGTGAAAATTTCAACTGTTTACCTATAACGGTTGTTGAGGCACAACCCTCTGGCAGATATACGGACGGACGGACGGACGGACAGCGAAAGTTTAGTAATAGTGTTCCGTAGGTTACGAAAGCCTGATAAAAGTTGATGCTTAGCCTATTGTAAATAAAAACGGCCAAGTGCGAGTTGGGCTTGCACACAAAGGGTCGATAGGATTTCAAGTCGACGCGTACTCGTGTATTTTTTTTTTGTTTTTGTTTGACCGACCACGCATACCTAACTTTTTACAGAGCTGTCCGATTTTGATAAGTCTTTCTAAATTACATTGGATACGGTATAGCTTAAAAGTGGTCCCGTATAAATTTGGAAAAAATCCTACCCTAAGGGTGGGAAAATAGGGGTGATTTATTGTTCACTCGCAGATTTTAGTGCAAAGTTATTTAGCATTTTTTGTAGGCCTACCCATATTCGTATATAAAGCCTGTTTTTTGAAAAGAAATATACAACAGTTAATAGCTAAAGTAAGATAGAAGCTAATTTAAAAGTAATCAAAAATTAAGTATGTAGTAATTAGTAGATTATAGCCATAAAAAATTATAAAACAAAAACATTAGACCCTCCGAAAAAACTGAAAAACAAAAACAGCAAACCTTTTTTACTAAAAATAACTTTAATTTCGGAAGTCGGTGTTCAATTACGAAGAAACAATCAACGAAAAGACCGACTTCCGAAATTGATGTTATTTTTTGTAAAAAAAATATTTGTTATTTTTTGCATTTCAGATTTTTTTTTGGTCCAAGTCACTTGTTTTAAAAAACATGAAAAAAAGTGTATGGAATTTGGAAGTCAGAAGCACTGATTCGAAATCAATGTAGGTAGAAAAAGAATACTTCACTACTTCTCGAATATTATTTGGTGACCATTTATCTGTTTTGGTAACCGTTTAGAACTTTTTTGGTAGTAAAATAGGTACTTTTTGGGCGGTGTTTAAACACAAGCCTACTAGTAATATACCTAATGTGTAGCGCTGTGAGAGTTAAATGTGGAAATAATGAAGGTTGTCCATTTCAGGTGTCTGTCACGCCGATGAATTGATGCATCTATTCCCGATCGGGTTCCTTGAGAAACCAATTTCCGCTGAAGATCTCAAGATGAGCGAAACTATTGTGTCGCTATTTACTAACTTTGCTACTACTGGGTTAGTATTTAAAACAAAACTAAAATTTTTGCGTAATGACTTTCTTAAATGAAGTACTACTAAACTTAGATTGGAGCAAGTTAGCTACAGCTTCAAGTGCCCCGCGCGCTTGAATATCAATCGTCTTTCAACTCTATCCAAATTACTTTGAGTCATTGAGCATGCTCTTTAACTCGTCCTATCGGTTGTTTCCTCTGTCTCTATTGTACGTTCACTGTGGTGTTGGTTCCTACCTATGTTAGGTGACTAACGTACTTCTTTTTCTAAAATATGTTTGTTATCTTTGTCTTTCTTAGACCTGTTATCATATTCATACTCAGGATGTTTGCTAGGGCCAAAGTAACGTACGCAATTATTCACTTATGATGGTTTCCAGAAACCCCAATAAACCGGTACCTGTGCCTCTCAAATGGGAGCCAGCGACATCGGGCCGCAATATGGAGTACCTAGAAATAGCAAGTCAATCAAAGATGAAGAGAGACCTCGCGTCGCGATCACGTTACTGGGGTACCTTGCCTCTGTGGCATAATGTGCGCAGTCGCAGCTTTAAGGACGAGCTTTAAAATATTCATCTTGTAAATAAATCTATATTTATGGATATTTTAATTATTTTTATTTGATGAAATCTTGGTTAACACTTTACATGTCTATCTAGTATGAAAGTTAAGTCACAAGGGGTGTGTGGTGTCTTTAGACCCCGCTGCCCCCACGATAAAAAGAAAATTATGTCACAAGAAAACGCATTTAAGATGAACCTTGAATGCAACAATGGCTTTTAAAAATTGCCCAGCAGTAATATGTTAAATAACTGTATCTAATGATTGATTTTCTGAAGCAATTTGTTGCTAATCATTTAAATTTAAGATAAGACATTATCATTACAGAATCACATTTAAAAAGATTTCAATGGATATTGTAGCTGGACTTGGAACACATAAGTAGACTCGTATTCTATTTGTTGTTTGCACACAATGCGGCTGGAGTCCACCAAGAACTGAAGTTTTTATAAATAGTTTGTTCTGTCATCAGAACATCATCGTTCGCCATGGCACAGAACCTGCAGTATTCATCAGTTTTTGGGCTCTCATGCCTGCGGCGAAGTGTATAGTATTTTCGCCATCTAAAAAATCGGTAATAAATTTCACGGTTTTCCATAATGTCGTACATTTCCATGGCTAAATTTTTTGCTCCCAATTGATATGCATTTAGGTACGACCCAGGTGGCAAATACCTGAAATGAAAATATGAGATTAATTAGGTACATACCTACCTATCCGAGAAGAGTCGTTTTCTACAAAAGTTAACTTATTCAAGACAATCATCATCAATCAGTAGTATCCCTACTAATAATATAAATGTGAATGTAAGTTTGTTTGTTACGCTTTCATGCGAAAACTACTTAACCGGTCAGCATGAAACTTTGTACACATATTCTTGGAGGTAGTGGAAGTAATACTTTTATAAAAAAAAAAATACCACCTAACGAAGTGGGCACGGGTCAGCTAATAATATATAAACTCTTCGGTTACTAACTGAATTTCCTGAATTTCGTCATAATATATATGCGTCGCGGACAAAAGCTATTTAAGTATTTATAAAATGACTTTATTTTATGAATACTCGCCTTGAATAATCTGCTCCACCGTAGACTACGGGAACTGTATAATGATCCAGAGCGTACAAAATCTTTTCTGTGACATAATCTTCGCTGATAGCGTTTTCAAAAGCGAAATAAAAATAGTAGTTTTTCTCCAACTCGTCGAGGCATCGAGGCATTATCGATTTCGGACATTGAAAAGTACCGCATGAGCCGTACACGTCAATTTTTAAATCATAATCCTTTAGGTAAGCTTGAACTTCATTAACGAATTCTTCTCGTTTACTCAGTGTGTTGCAGTTAGAAACGAACCAAGCTCCTGCTTTAGTTTTCGATGCTAGTTTTTGCTTTAAATCTTTATCAATAGTGGACATATCGTCCACGCTCATCCAATCCATATTAGTGCTTGGTCCAATGACGTGATTACTTGAATTCATTACAGCGATGTATCCCCAAACGGCATCAGAATCCAGTTTGTACGTCCATGTCCAGTTAAAAAAATTATCCCACTTATCTCTGCAAATCGGATAGTTAGCTGCTGCTTCAACATTCGCGTACACATATTTTTGTCGAAAAGTTCGCACTCTTGGAAGATCGTCACTGCTGATTATTTCTACAAGTTGAGGTCCGTTAAATGCAATAATGTCGTATTCTGTGTAGTCTCGTAATAGTTGTCTGTTACTAGTAGCATAACAATTGGTATATTCACAATTTTTCTTTTTGAAAATACTATTTCCTTCCCCGAAATAAACAAATGGATAAGAATTAGGGTTAGTCCAAAGCAAGATATATTTGGTTTTAGTTTGCGGTCTGACGTATTCTTTGGCTTCAGTAGTAGTTTCATGGAAAGGTCTGTTTGTAACACGTGGAATTTCCTCTTCAGTTTTCTTTAAGTAACTAGTGTTATTCAAATAAAAAATCACGAAAATTAATGTCACAGTTACAAAACAGTAAACTGATTTAATTTTAACACTCTTTACATTGACGTGCATCATTCAAGTGTGTGCAAACATTATGTGTGACTCTCACATCAGTCGTTTAAAACTCGATCTTGTTTACAGACCAGTTACTCGTATCTGTTTTTCACAAGAATTGTTGAAGATTCAATAATATGCCACATTCTTTATTAAGTATTCATAATATCTTCATGGTGACTCAGAAAATTATCTTTTTGGCAAATTTGCTAGTTGACTTTGGACATCAAACGTTGATATTGTCTAAGGCGATTATTGTTGAGGCTACAGAAGCCTTACAGTGCTCACATGGCACAGTAAGACGTGCAAGAGTTAATCACAAAAACTATAAAAGAGATGATACAAGAAAGATGTGATTTTTTGTATATTTATTTTTCTACGTTTAGATATAAATATATACTTAGTACTAGCTAACCGGGCAAACGTTGTTTGGCCATATAAAAAATACCCTAAGACCTATCCTCAGACCAACCAAATATACACAAAACAAATTCATTACTATAGGTCAAACCGTTACGGGTTCGATAACAAATACCGTGACACGAGATTTTTCCATATTAGAAGATAATTTGCGTAAATAAAGCGAGCACGACATTGAGAAAAGTGGGAGTAGGTAATAATAATGAAGTTTGCATGCCTTCATACTTGAATTACATTAACTAATAAAATTAGTCTTGCAACGTTCACATTGGCATCTCATTCGCAATCTTTGAAAAACACTCATAACTTCCCTAGCTTTTTCTGTGCTCGACATTTGATGCATAGGTACTATTGGGAGTTTTAGCAAGCTCCCATACGTTCTTTGACTGTTAGCTACCATAGGATGAAGTAGGCAAAAAAATAAAAAAACTTTTTACATAGAAATTGCTGCGTTGTGAAGTGTTGCGTGGGCGGCTTCGGGCGATGGAGTAAACACTGAATGTTTATGTGTGGCCTCTCGCAGGTCAACCTAGGAGGTTGTCGACAGCTTAACCGGACTTCCCTGTGGTGGCTCCAGTCAGGGCTTATTTTAAACTAACAAACTAAGCGACTACACGCTAAGAGCACCTCCTGTAGGGTACAAACCTCTAGGGCGTCGCTGGGGGGAGGACAGCTAGGGACGGGCTGGATCGACATTGATTATTTAGGGGCAAATATAAAACTACAGGCTCAGCGGCGCGGGCTGGCTCGAGCAGGTGTCGGACTCGGGGTGGACATTAAAGGGAAGATCGCGACGGGCCTCGACGGCGAGGGCGGAAGGACGGTGATCTTGTGTTGAGTGTGCTAGTTTCTTTACGACTTTTTGTAGGAGAGTGGTAGAGTCATCGGGAGTGGTTAAGGTGTGCCTCGGACGGCGGATCATTGAGATACGGGAGGTTTCGTATCGGGCAGCCGATGCGATAAGGGGGTTGCGGTGTTGGACAGTAGTATCGAAGAAACGTTTAGTAATGCGTTTCATGAACTGCTGTATGATGAGCAATTTGAGATCTACGTGGAGAGTCTCATTGCGGCCATAGTAGGGGGCTCCCGTGATCTTACGCAGGAAACGAGTTTGCAGCGTCTACATCCTATGGAGGTGACGAGGCTTTGTGTATGCAAAGACAGCGCAAGCGTACGTCATATTAGGACGGATGACCGCGGTGAACAGTCGTATTTGAGTGACAATTTGCTGCGGGTGGTCGTGTTAAGTGAGAACACTGAATGACTGGCCACATAGGTCAGCGGCGTAGTAAGCAGCTTATATATTTGAACCATTTCTTAGAATTAGGTACATGAAATGCTAAATTCTGTCAATAATTCTAGTTAGAATCTTATAGTATATATTAAAGTATCATTTATTAGTTCCTATTGGAAACTTATTGGCTCATAACGATTAATTAGCATTTAATTTACACATAAAAGTAGGAACTTTAACTAATTAGCATTTAATTGACATATAGCAAAGAGAACTTAGTAATTAGCGTCTAATTGATACGAAGCAATAGAAGTTTGGTCTTTATTAGACTCTAAGTTAGTATAAATAACAAAATGTACGTATAAAATGTAAATAGGTAAGAAAATTTGGTGTAATAAAGAATATAATAAAAATAATAACAAAGGACCTAATCTACCTAAATAACTAGCTATTATTTACGTCTAACTTCAATGCCTACAGGTGTTATTTACAGGTACTGTGCTCTGATATATGAATGAGACCGTTGCTTAAATTATAGTAGAAATAGCTCTCTGATCTACGATCGACATACTTTTAGGGTTTCGAACCTCAAAAGGAAAAAACGGAACCCTTAAGGATTCCGTTTTTTTCCTTTTGATCCTATTAATAGGATCACTTTGTTGTCCGTCCGTCTGTCTGTCTGTCAAGACCCTTTATCTCGAGAACGCGTGGAGGTATCAAGTTGGAATTTAAACCATATCTCAGGTATATACTACAGTCCCTTGAAGCTGTGAAAAATTTTAGTTCTAAGTTAACGTGAAAAAGATAAGGGCCCGCTTATGCCGCAAAAAAACGCATATTTCGACACTCTCAAGGGAATCAAAATTCATAGGGTATTTCCCGTTGACCTAGAACTATGAAATTTGGCAAGTAATACCGTCTTATACTACAGGTTTAGGGAAAAGTCTAAAAACTATACATGGGTAATTAAACTTTATTTAAAGTAATCAATCACCGAGCGTAAGAAACCACTGATTGGATTCAAAATCTTGGTACTTAAAAATAGCAAGTGTTATTCCAAGTAACATTTAGATTTGTTTCATCAAAATCGACCCACAGAACCAAAAGATATTGAACTTTTAAGTTTAGGAAGAAATTCCTAATGTATTCTGATCAGTCAGGGCGCCATCTATTGAAAAAATAAAATGCACGAAAGCATGAAAATAACACCGTATCAAATTTTTGAGTTATTTGTTAAACTTTTAATACGTACAAAAATAAAATTCTTTCATATATTCTTATTTTTAACATCTGCCGCTGCCAAAATTTTTTTCAGTTTACGAAATGGTCAATAGATGGCGTTGCACTGTTGATGTGTTTTTTTCTGAATCGTGGTGTTATTTTTGAAAGCGTTGTTGTTCGTTAAGGGTTTATTCATCGTAGCTGACTTGAACTAATCTGGAACTTGCGAAGTACTGGACGGTTCGACATGCGGCCTGTAGGGTTCCGTACCAAAAGTGCTATATTAATCCTCCACGATAGATTCTGAGCTCGGAAAAGCTCTTAAAAACTGCAAAACTTGATTCCTGATAATACTTACCTACAAATTTGCACGGAACCCTCGGTGTGAGAGTCCGACTCGCTCTTGACCGGTTTTTTTTTGCGACCAGCAACAGAATAACATGAATGTTCCTACGCGTTAGAATAACATTAGATTAAAATAACGCATAAATCATGTTCAAGAAGTGCGTGCGGCTATTTGTCCCCTAAATAATAACTGAGAGTTCATCAAAGTGTGTTTTTTATTTTGATCACGTAGTTCCGTAAACCTCAATGGCTTGAGTGACACGTATCTATTATTTATACGAAACCCAAAAACTGCCAAGTAGGGGATTAATTCGCAGCGAATTTCGGGATAGTTGTAGGGAATTAGCTACTGAGCCGTATCTGCGCCTGTTAAGGCTAAGTGCGAAGCCCCATTAGTGCGCTGCGCTGCGTTGCGTCACCGCTGCGGCAATGCGATGTGCTGTGCTAATGAGGCAGAGCTCTAATGTTCATGTTTCACGACGAGATAAAAACACGATTAGTTTGGACAGTATATCCATCCGTCTGTCTAGAAACAATCGAAATATATGGAAATCGACGCAGCGTGGCCGCTCCGACGACACAATGCACTAATGGGGCCGCGCTCTTATTAGCTGATTTTAAAATGAGCATCACGCGTACCTAAACGGGTAGTTGTAATAAAAAAAAAATATGTTACCTACCTACATGCAACGATTTTCTTAATAATTTAATATATGAAAATTTGGTTATTCGTTCAACAGTGTGCAATTAAAGTTTATTTCTAACACAAACATAACAAGAACTATCAGCCCAAATCTGCCGAACGTATTTTAATGGATTTTGTACTAGGTATCTCAAAAAATAAAGTAATAATAATTTTCATTTTGATATACAACTATTTTTTTTTAAGTCATAGAACAAAAATAAAAGTACAAGAAACTATAAAATTTTAGGTCGCGTGGGTGTGAAATGAGTGCGCGTTTTGCTTCTCCAAGGTCGCTGGAGATGTCGTCGCCGTAATAACACATAAGGGACTACTCACACTTATTCATCTCTATTCAGCTTAGCCCATAGAAAACAACAATTTTGTATGGAGATGCGTAAACATCCATTCAGCCTTCCGCGTCTATTCAGCTTTCGCGGCAAACAAGTGTAAAATGAGGACAAAATGTGTTATTATCATGCGAGTGCTATAGATAGATAGTGTTTAACGCTGTTCTGCCGCGTTCAGCGTTGTTCCGCCGCATTCAGCGTCGAATGCGGCGGAATAGCACTGTACATGGATGGTTCTCGACTCCTTGTGTGACTGACACTGGCTTGGCTAACATCAGGGAATTTAATTTTGACAACATAAAAAATGGTCGCTAAATATCAGAATTAGTCGGTCGCTGGTTTAAAAGTTATAAGTGTTTATGGGTGGCCAATCTGGGGTGCGCCTACCCCTGGTTGGTCCATTTGAATCTGAAAGCTAGGGCACCTAGCGAAAATCTGTTATCTCCCAAATTTAGTCGCAAATTAGTCGCAATTTTTCGCCACAGGTCTAGTCTTATTTTTGAAGATATAATGAGTTCGATTTTTAAGGTATGGTCCAAAAACTAGATTGAAGCGTAATATCTTAGAATAAATGGCCAAGAAAAAATATTTCTCTTAATAAGTGAATTATACTTTTAGTTTAATCGGTCTAAAGTCGGTAGGATAGAACTGTCAGAGAGAGATAAATTCTAAATTTTTCGATCTAGCCCTTGTACTGTACCTGTACTAGATCAACACACTGTCATTTGCGTTTTATTTTTTGACGTTTAATTTTATTTACTTCTTTTGCAAGAAGCCAGACGATGGGCAGGTGGGTCTCCCGCGTCGCGGGCGTTGAGAGTGGGGACTCTGTCCGCCAACCCAGTGATCACTGCTGCCGTGCACAGCGAGGCTAAGGGGAGAGCCCTTTACAGTCTCCACAGGGATGTGCCCTTACAAGCGTTGCACAGAGGGGGTTTCGGAGTGGTATTTCAAGGGATAACGAGACCCCTTCTATGTGCTGATGGTGATCACCAGGGTGGTAAAGTAAGTGGTGGTTTAGTAATGTAAAAATCCCACACTCCTTGGTCTATACCCCAAAAGTCCATACGCCTTTTAAAGGTTTCCCCCGAAAACAAAAATTTTTTTGTTCGAGTACTAATCTGTTGAGTACTCATTATTTAACAAATATGGATGCGATTGGCTTCGGTGGTCCTGCGGTAGTCACAGACATCTTACCATCTTCGCAGCATATTCAGTATCGTACCCAGTAGATACAAGCGTTTCAGCAGAGATAACATCCTTTAACAGCTTTTCTCATTCTTACGACGCCTTACGCGGCTGATAGAAGCAAAACTGTGTAAGTGTGACCAGAATCGTTCAGCGAAACACGAATGGAGCTGAATAAGTGTGAGTAGTCCCTTACCCTATAATGTAGGAGGTATAGGAGATGAACTTCGTGGAGTACCTACTAAACCCGCGCGAACGAAGTCGCGGGCGAAGTATTAATAATTTATAATTTTGCCAAATAAAAGGGTTGCCTTATATTTGCCAAAATTCAGTGATCTCATAATTGCCCTTGGTTGTAAAACCAGGTGTTACTACTGTTGAGTAGTAACACCTGGTTTTACAACCAAGGGCAATTATGAGATCACTGTTATATAACGATTTGTTAGATATTGTATCCGTCACGGTTCCAACACAGAAACACAATATTTTATGACTTTAAAATTATCAAAGTTCCTTATTGATTAATCGTATCTTGTCATGTTATTTCCTGTCCTGTTTTCTATCATCTAACAAGCATACATTATACACTTGTACCAGCTCATTAGGATTATGGTTGGTATTTGCTCGATAGTAAATAACACGATAACACGGTTGATGCAACTCTGCGAAGACCAAGATATATGAATGCTCATAGAAATATCTTATAACAATGTACTCTCATCGTTAACCAAACAAGCTGATACGAAAGATACTCTACTTATCTTTAATTAATAAAGCTGTGGCTTAATTTCACCTTAATTCTTTTATGACATACACATGCAATGAATAACCAAGCTGAAGTGACAAAGGGCCGGCCGTATTATGTAGCTGTAAAAGTTTTAATGTTGGCTTAGACGTGGTCTTGAGACCCTGAATTGGCTATCGCAAGGTGGGGCACGCTGTGACTAGATGGCGTGGCAAAATTCAAACGGCGGTTGGTAGCAGTTAGATAGATCACAGAAATAAAAAAGACACAGACACACACATTATATTGAAGATAAAAATACTTGGCATAATTTGTTAATAATATCGTTGTATTATAGATAGCCTGCATGAGGCACGCCGATCCTGGGGAATGTCTAATTGACTGTGCGCATAATGACCGAAAAACTATTGACGTTCGCGTCGGCAAACATGCCTGACGCGCTACAAAAACGCGGCAGCCCCATCAACACCCGGAACGTATTGTTATATTGTATGCGCAGGCACTATATGCCCTTTGTGTAAAGTTCACCCATAGGCTGCACGGGTAAAAAGATTAGCAGTAGGCTTTGAAAACAGTCACCTTAACCTGAGAAATACAACGTGCAAACCTGTGGGCCAACGTCCCACATCGAACAGCCAGCGACCTGCGCTCCCGCTCGACATCAACTTTGACTTTCAGGTCGTCTGAGACCCAATGACCCAAATATTTAAAATGTGCAACTCTTTTTACAGGTCTGACACAAAGCTAAAGGAATTGTGCTATAGCATTAACTGCCCGCTTTGAATACCATGAATTCGCTCTTTAGTGAATTATATTTGAGCCTATGGGTCACTCACAGCGTACGATTCACACACGTTAATCAGTTTTTTTTTACTGTTGATAGGCACGCGTTTGACCACTATCTCACCTGACGGTAAGCGATGATGTGGTCGAAGATGGAGCACGCATGCCTAAAAGTAACTTATTCACTCTTGACTTAAAGACTCCCAGGTTGTAACTATCAGGAAACACATACTCCGGCAGGGAATTCCACTCCTTAGCTGTATGCATTATGAATGTGTTCACAAAACGTTTAGGCGTGTGGGTGAGATGTCCACCATGTACCAGTGGCGCATCGCCGTTCGTCTTGTGGTCCGATAATGGAACTGGCTTGGCGGAATTAAATTATGCAATTCCGTCGCTCATTCCCCAAAATGCAGTCAGTTTCCTTAATGCCCTGATCGATAGGCTCAGCAGAATCATATCGTCTGCATAACTTATATTATTAATGCATATACCATCAATATGACAGCCGATTCCGGTTCTGCTAAGCTTATCGTTGTTTATTCATGTAAAGAATAAACAATGTGGGTGAGGAAAGCCCCCCCTGCCTCACCCCACACTCAAGCTTGTACTCCGCTGAAAAGGACATTTGCGTACCAAAATTTAAATAAACTTATTAGTTCCCGGGACACATCCGTCTCATGCTGCACCTTACCCCATAGCACTTTATATGATACAAGGTCAAATGCTTTTGACAGATCTAGGTAACACGCAAATACTGGCGTCTTTCTTGCTGTATAGTACTCTGCACAGTCTGCGCACTATCTGTAGATAAACCGGGCCGACACCCGAATTGAGCATTGTAACTTCCAACCCGTCTTTTGGGTCTAGCTGATAAACAAGCCACACTTGAACTTGGTAATATACCCGTAAAAGATGTTGTAAGTGCACTATCTCAAAGGTGGCGTCAAACGTGTGCATATTATGAGGAATACAACTTTTCCGACATTTTGAATCGTTATGTCTCAGGAAGGGTGGCTATTAGGAAAAATACCGGCCAGGTACGAGTTGGACTCGCACACGAAGGGTTCCGTACCTTAAACCTTAATTTGTATTATTTGTTGTTATAGCGGCAATAGAAATACACAACCTGTGAAATTTTCACCTGTCTACCTATTACGGTTCATGAGATACAGCCCGCTGACAGACAAACGGACGGACGGACGAACGGATGGACAGCGAAGGCTTAGTAATAGGGTTCCGATGGTTCATTTGTGAACTTTGACCCCGAGTATTTTTTTTTCCAGGTATCGGATCGATGAGGACTTTTAAGATTGCATTTATGATAGTGCTTTGAACAATCCTACCAATTTTGTGCTGGGTGCGAATTACTGTACTTTCACTCCTATTTTTTTGACTAATTTGGCCGGACTATTAACCGTGAATCTTGGTGACTAGTACCTTGTTTAAAATTCTGGGGCGCTAGTGAAAAAGGGATACGTGTAAATATGTCGTTTTTGAGCTAATTATATGACTAAAATCAGAAAAAAATAACTACATATGTTGGTGGAAAACGGTATAATTTAATCCGTTAAAATAAGGACTGTGTTTTGTTAAAAGGATATAAGTCAGAGCTAAAAACTACATCGGAAGTTTATAATATTGACGTCCTTTTTTTACGTCCCTATCGTCTTATTTATGAGTTAAAACGAGTTATAAAGCCACTTTTTTAAGAAAAAAGTGAAAACGGCTAGACGTGGTGTTGTGACGTTTTTCACTATTGTAAAAAAATAATTTTCGTAGCGTGCAATAAGTTGTAAGTTGAGTGGTTCCTTTTTACACAATGACTTGTTATATGCTTTTGTTATTAACTAATGTTATATTGTTATACACATTATTAAAACAGAATTTTATGAAATGAAACTGGGTTCGTCTATTTATAAATAGCATGCAAGGATTTAGTTTTGTGAAATAGGGTATAATTATGATTTGGAGACACAGGGAAGAGGGGAGCGGTCACGGCCGCTTCCCGCTCTGCCGATCGCCAGTCGACATTGTTCTGCGAAGTGGTGAGGTCGGCTGCCAAAGTGGTGAGTTATACTCTTTCACACAAAGTTTGAATTTGAACTAATGTAATTTAAACTACTTATACCCCCTTACACACAAATAATTGTACAATTATGGTTTCTATACCTACATAGGTAAAAATGACAAAGAAGGTATGTGAAGGTTCAATTTGCAAGAATAATAATTGTTTCTTTATCACAAAGTCTACGAAACTTATCCCAGGCTATAACATTAACTTGGTACAACCTATACAATTTTATTCATCATAACGTGTCTATTTATATGGCTTGAAAGTGTTATTCACAGTACATAGACTACATAGTCATAACTTTAGTTCTATACCTATACCAGCCCGCCAGCTGACGTGTAGAGTAGGCCATAAGATGTACGTTAGTTCAATGATCGAATTTTCTGTTAGGTACATTTTACAGCTTGATATGGAATTAAATTATTATTTTTTTGGAACAAAGCGACTGTCTTCGATGTATCACAAACAAAGGGCGGAGCTATATAAATATAATAAAAAAATAATTCGACAGCAACATCCACTGAATATTGCTACCGAACTAAACCTTGGCGGGGCCGCGTTGGTAGCACGTGCGACGACTATTATTACAAATTAGTATTTTGGCATTCCTCAACAAATCAATATGACAAACGGAATATAAAGCCGGTCGTGCATTTAAATAAGTCTTATTGGTTCGACAAAGGTTTGAATTCTCTTATTACCTATATACAGGAATTTCGTATTGTCCACAGATTAAAATACCTACTGCATTCATAAATAAATAAGGGGATAAGGTGATAAAAGTGACACAAGAGTGAACTACTACGCTCGCGTTAAAAAAAATGGTAGGTAGTTTTATGCGCTAGGCTATCGACTTACTCATGTACTTAGCTACTAACGTTTACATTATTGAAGAAGACGAAATATCACTATGTAATGATTATGAGAGAAAGAGACCCACTACTCATCTTTATGTTTCCCATCAGCACATCGTTATCATCAGCTACAATGAATAGTAACACCTCATACGATTTAAATGAGCGCTAGTATGATGGGTATAAGATTAGTCAACTAAGAGAGCCAATACTTGCCAATATGGTTTCCATCTTCAAAACCTTGTTACCAACTACATGAATGCTACCCAAACGTACGATTAAAATAAGCGCAGACATCACAGGCATACGTGTAAGAGTGGATAAAGAATAACTTTTCTTTACTTTGTCTAAATAAAGAAGTACTCAAGCTCTCATGATAATATTAAATCTAATGTTTTAACAATAGAAATAAAAAAAAAATACATATTCTTGCTCTATTTCAAATGAAGAAAAACATACTATAGGTCTCAATTCTGTCGTACTCTACGTAAGATGGCGACGAACATGTTTGATTGCTTTCCACTTTTCTGCTCTTCATCACCAGACCCTCGTCTACAACAATGCATAACACCCATCGGGACAATTCAAATGAGCACACACACGACCGGCATACTTCATGTATATAAAATAACTTTTCGAGACATTGCCTGAAGATATATTCCAGGTCATATATTTATGCGTTAGCCAACAAAATCGAAAAAATATAAATACATATGCTCTTCTTTAGATGACAAAAAAGCTACGATAGGTCTCAGCTCTGTCGGACTGTGGGTCAGAAATGACCCACAGTCCATACCTTTTTTGGGAGAAAACAGACACTGCACAGAAACAGATTTCGCTTGATGCCCTTACTTTTGGGAATCAAATGGGCCAAGGTAGGCGCTCCCCAGATTGGCCACTTACGAGCCCTTAACTTTTGAACCAATGACCGACTAATTCTTATATTTGGCGATAATTAACGACTATTTTTTTATGTTATCAAAACTAAAATACCTGATGGTGGCCATGCCAGTGTCAGTCACTCATCACTACCACACTTTTACTTCGCTTTTAAACACAATTAAATGATGTAATATCTTCAAGTTCAAAGTTTATTGTTGACACTTTTAGCTGTTAGTTTTTTTCTATTAAAGTTAACACTCAAACTTCTTTATTGGACTAATATGTGTAGATTCACCTTAAAGTTAGGATTAAGACAGTACATTTACAGATAAAATACCCAAAATTGAAACGGAGCGGTCCTCTTTAGTTTTTGAGGTCTTCCCCCAAGTGAAGTATCCGTACCATAAACACGTTTCTTGTATGGGAGCTCCTTTAACTATTAATTAAATTTAATATTTATTATTTGTTGTTATAACGGCAATAGAAATACACACTCTGTGAAAATTGAAAACTGTCTGCCTGTTCTTGAGAAATAGCCCGCTGACAGACTGACGGACGGACGGACGAATGGACGAACAGCGGAGGCTTAGTAATAGGGTTCTGTTAGTTACCCTTTGGGTAAGGAACCTTAAAAACGGTTAAAACAAAACCGTAATTAAAAATTAGAATACGCCAAATTCATTAAGAAATACAAAGAATTCTTCCTTTCTTTTCTTTTTAAAAAAAAACGTTGCCCCACACTAGGAATTTCTCCTGTATCGTGGGTGCGTTTACAGACATATAATCACACATCACTAACAGCCAGACCCGCCGTACCATACAAATATTTGTTCCGTGCGGGAATCGAACCCGCGACACGCAGCGCAGCAGTCAATCGTTCAACCATTGCGCCAACTGTGTCGTCCAATTAGGCCATTTATCGGTGCTAAATGTTAATTTAAGTGGAACCTGAGCCCAAATTCTTAAGACCTGTGTCACCATGCAGTTCTGAAACAGGAAAGCGAATCTACTCAGGTTCGTGTAGTGTTCAATGGTTCCGCTCGCTCCACTTCCGGTCGCTCACTGAATTATGTTTATATTAATGGTGGGTCCAAACGTACAGGGTACTCTGTTTTCTATTTTGATACGGTCTAGGCAATACATGTACTTACTCACCGGAGATATAGAAAAAATGTATCGCCAAATATTATTACACGAGGATGATAGCCATCTACAGCTCATACTATGGAGAGGAGATGAATCTGAACCCATTCAGACGTTTATGCTCAATGCTTTGACCAACGGAACAGCGATGTGGCAGGTAGGGCAGGAACAAAATAATGACCACATTAGAGACATTATTCAAAAGGATTTACATGTTGATGATTTGAACTGGTTCGAATGATTCACAGCAATTGATATATATAGAAAGAGCTGTATCTGAAGCATTAAGGTGGTTGCGCCAGGGTAGCCCGCGAAATTCAAAAATTTTATGTTTTTTTGCAATTTGACGGTTAATGTGAAGCTGTATGTTGAACAAAATACGATACGCGGCCGTAACGCGTATTCATCTAAAGAATTATAACCATTTTAATCATCAATATAGCCTACTAAGTTCATGAAGCCCTATAGAATGGTTATTTCATGAAATAGCATTTTTTAGACGAACAACCTTGTAACTAACAACATCAGAAATTCTGTGTAACAAATGTACTTAAATATTTCAGTAGTAACGCAAGTGAGATTGTACCTACTTAAGTATATTGTAAAAGTTGTGGTCTCTTGTATGAAGACTAAGTACAAGTACATATTGTGATTATTTATTTGTATTTATTAGACTGGCGCTGTCATAACGGAAGTTGCTAGCCCAAGTAGTGTTTTAATTATAGTAGAACGGACGTTATGATAGCTACCATTAGATGTTTGATAAGTATCAGTTTTTTTTTTAATATAGATAAGTATCTATATTTAAAAAACAGATTAGGCGACTTAACAAAAGAGGCATTTATAATGACACTCAGGCGGTTTATAGCTAACAAAAAAATAGGTGCGTTCATAAGAGATCACCACGAGTCTCTATCTGATTTTGCAAGTCAGCAATCAATTACATTTAAATTTATTCCATACATTCCTTATTTCACAGTCAATGTTGTGGACAAAATCAAACTGGTTGCTTTATGTATTAACTTTATAGATGTTCTGTTTCTATTTGTGTCTGTATTTTTCTGTTAACTCACACACTGTTAATTAGTCATTCCAATATTTGTAAATGTGTGAGTATCATGTACCTACTTATTTAGAAAATTGATAAGTCTACCTCTGCATACCCTAGGTGCATGGTCCTCACATATTAAAAAAAAGTATACTTACCAAATATTGTAAAAGATTTATTTGAAAAGAGTCAGTATGGAGTTTCTTTTCCATTCTTCTCCATAAGAATCTACCTTTCCGAATGGAGAGTAGAGTCACTTCAGAACTTTTATATATTTGAAATGTGAATGACGTTCAAAAGTGCCGTTTAATGGCCTAATTGAAATAAACGTTTTGACTTTGACATTATTTCGTTGGCATATGGGAAGCCGGGGTTAAACCGGGCAAAATTTTTTTTATCACGTTTTGTAGGCGATAGCCACTTAACCTTTGAAGAGATTTCAACTTTGTTCACACAAGTGGAGGCGATTCTCAATAGCAATCCCTTGTGTCCATCTCATCCAGTCCTAACGACCTCCTTCCCCTGTCCCCAGGGCCCTACATCATCGGGAGGCCTTTGACCTTGTAGAAGTCAAGGAAAGTCAGCAGCCACGGTATCAGCGCCTAGAGAAGGCACAGCAAAATTTTTGGAAAAGGTGGCAAAAGGAATATCAGTCCGAATTCAACAAGAACAAAGGACAAAATGGCGAGCAGATACTTCAAAGCTAAATGTTGGAGATATGTTTCTCCTAGCAGATGACAACGCACCCCCTCTTGCATGGAAAGTGGGACGCGTTCTTTGACTTATATCCGGATATGATGGGATATCCAGAGTAGCAGACATCCAAACCAACAAGGGCTGCGTGCGACGTTCACTTGTACGCCTTTGCAGACGTCCCACAGCAGAGGTGCTCAAGGATTGAAAGATATCTCTCAATTGCCGGGAATATGGTCAGGCCTTAATGCCTTCAAGAAAACTTAAAGCACGATGCGTCCTATATTAATATTTTTGCAGGCTTAATTTTAAAACAAATTGTTAAGTCACTCTTCACTTGCCTAACAACCACCGTCTGTGTAACATTCTTTTATTACAATGGATGTATTTTGCGATTCTGGGGACTTTGATTGGCACCATTATATCCTCTAAAGATATAACAAGGTATACTACTGAGGGCTTAGCACGAATATTTTTGACGTATAGTTACGTAACGTAAATTTTTACCATAGCTAATGATATAAATTATGTATGTACGTACATACACAATTTACATAAACAATTTGACGTAGAATATAAAATTAAACCAGTTAGGGAATTAAGATTGTATTTTAACACATTTCGACAAGAGGTACATTTAGTTCACTACATTTTAAATTTTCTTAGTCATATTGGCTGATTGGATACATTTCCTTTGCCTGTCACGTGACAACGATAGTTTGTAATTTTTGTCCATGGATTCAACGCTCATAAGAGGTTGAGAACATCTGGGTTTTGGGGCATTCGAGGCTGGACCATCAGGAGAACAAGTCATAAAGTATCAGGTGAAAGAACCTTCTTTAAGTCATTCTACTTTAATAAGTATTCTTTAAAATATAATACCGTGTTATAAACTGTGACCGTTATTTTGTTTAACTTGTTGAATTATATGGTGTAACTATTACTAGTTATAAAATTTATGTATAAAGTGTGTACAATGCGTTATATGAGACGTAATGTTAAATCATGATAAACGATAAAAAATGTGGGATTTCAATGTTACCCAACAAGGATTTTATTAACTTTATTCCTCAGACTTGTAGAAATATAAATAGATAAATACTATTAATATCTATTTGAAGTCTAACTTCTGCTTTGTCTAATAAACCAAAATACTATAGTGTTGTAGTTTTTCACATTAAAAATTCACTTACGTTAACGTTAGGTACTATACGTCATAAAATTCGTGTTAGGATACTTCTTATTATATTTTTATACTAAATAATATGGTTTCAACAAAACAATTTTTTGATAATAAAGCTTTAATCAACAGGAAGCGGCAGCATATTCAATGGAATATACATTCTTAAAAGAAGATGGCATAATCCGAATATTGAAAATTATAAGGTTTTGGAGATCGAAGGGAAATTTTGGTCGGGCTCTAACCCCAGACTCTGACGCTGTTGTCCCAGGAGCAACTAGCCAATGCAACGCCATTTGGAGACATCGAAATGGACGTCACGCGATTCTCGTGACCATGAAGGGTACCTGAAATTAATTAACACATTTTTATTAAATAATTATGATAGTAGGTGCTATAATATTTTGATGAGGCAACAACTATTTTTGGGCATAAGGTTGAAAATACTTGTTGTTGGCACATTTACAAAGAGGTGCAGGTCCCCTTGTCTTTTAGGGATGCACCTGTTTTATACCTCATACGAAAAAAAACAGCTTTGTATAGTTATTAAATCGTAGTCTGCAGGACATCCGCGGCAACCAGGCGCTGATCGGTGATGTTGTCGTTTTGCTCGCAAGCGATTTTAGTCAGACACTGCCAGTTATTGGAAGGGGCACACCGGCAGATGAAATATACGCATGTCTCAATGCGTCGCCACTGTGGACCGTGATAGAAAAGCTCCATCTTACGACGTAACATGTACGTTTAATTGTACAACGACCTCGAATCACTTCGACTTGACTCGATCGACTTGTTTTCGAAAGATAATATAATAATATAATATTCCACACAACTATCACACAACGCCATCTAGTCCCAAGTTAAGCAGAGCTTGTGTTATGGGTACTAGACAACTGATAAACATACTTATATATTTCTAAATATGTACATACATATTATAGATAAACTACACCCAGACACAGAACAAATGATCATGCTCATCACACAAACATTTGTCCTGGGTGGGAATCGAACCCACAACCTCTGGCATAGCAGTCAGGGTCACTAACCACTAGACCAACGATTGAATGATTCGATTTTTATTATATCGAACACGGTGTGTCGATAATTCAGTTGTACGATGTTTTATTCCGTCGATGCGTTATTGGTGCGATGTAACGTTTGTGCGAAAAATCCTGTTACGAAAAACCCTACAACGATTGCTCATTTGTTCGGTAATTTATTAGTTCGAAAGTATGTAGGTTCGAAAAGCCTACTGTTGTCCGTGACATTTAATTAATAATCTTATGTTGCATTATAGAAGTTAAGAAAATACATTCCTTTTATTGAAAAAAATGTATAATTCTTGTTTATTATTTACATCAAGTAAATATATTAAAATAATCCTAATCTATCTATACCTAAATAACTTAAATTAAAATATATACAAAAAAATGTTTTATCTATGTTACCTACTGTAGATTTTATTCTAAAAAACAAAATCCTAAAATAAATTGGCATACCTACAGTACTTAATCCTATTATTTTTCAGAATTTTTTTTTTTGCATCTTTTTGAACATTTCCTTAACTTTTTGCGGCAGGCGCGTCTGCTATAAAAATTACGATATTATATATTTTTGTTTCATGTTTTGTAAAAATATTTATATTTATTATGAATTAGTATGTATATGACATCTACTTATTTAAAAGTTTATTGGGTACTTTGTCATTTGAGAGTGTTACCATAATAGTTTTATGTTTGTAAAAGTAAAGCTATGTGGGTAGGAGTAAATAATACTGACATGTGTATCTAAACGTGTCATATTTTGCTCTAGTCAATCATTAATTTGTGAATAATTGTTAAGTGCAGTTCCTATTGCAACTATGGCTGATAGTGTTATCAAAACGGAAAAATCTAAATGCGGAAACTATATAATACTTATTGATGGATATGAATTTATGTTAAATAAACATGTGGATAAAAACATTATTGGTGTTGTGTGTTCAAAAACAAAAATCAGTGCAAAAGCCATATAATAACGGAGGTCAAAGAAAATAATGAACACACCCTAATCAAAGGTATGAGTGAACATTCACACGCCCCAAGTGCCGGCTTGCAGGACTCAATAATGCTTAAAAATAAATTGAAGAGGGATGCCACTACTAGCAATCATCATCATCATCATCTGCTTAGCCTTTTCCCAACTATATTGGGGTCGGCTTCCAGTCAAACCGGATTTAGCTGAATACCAGTATTTTACGCGGAGCGGCTGCCTACCAGACCTCCACAACCCATTAACTGGGTAACACGGTACTTCATGGCAAGACTGGAGTCAGATTTACTGGCTTCTGACAATCCGTAACGACTGCCAAAGATCTACAAATGACTGCCGGGACCAACGGCTTAACGTGCTTTCCGAGGCACGGAGGAAACTCGGTATGATAAGATGGTCACCCATCCACAGACCAACCTTGGCAAGCGTTGCTTAACCTTGAAGATCGACCTATGGATGCCACTACTAGCAATGATGGTCCTAAAGTGATCATCCGAAATAATTTGGAAGCTGTACCAAGCACAAGTGCGTGTTCTCTTCCCAATAAAAATGCTTTACGTCAAATTGTCTATAGAGCAAGAAAAAAAACATTTCCGAAAGAACCTTCTACTTTGGAGGAAATTGATATACCTGCAGAATACATGGTTGAAGGAGAATCGTTTTTGGCACGGCAAACAAAATACAATGATAATGCTTGCTTATATTTTGCACTCAGCGAAATATCAGACTTTTACGTGATTCATTTCTATGGATAATGGACGTAACATTTTGTACATGTCCTGGACTTTTTACCCAAATCTATAGTATACACGGGATGGTGGGGAATGATGTCGATAGCAGAAAAATTGTGCCTTTGGTGTATTGCTTTTTGGGAGATAAGACTGAAGAAACTTATGATGATGTTCAAAGAACTTTTGTCATATGCTGAAGAATCGCAATGTGAATTGAACCCCCAACATATACTTACTGATTTTGAAACGGCTGTTATCAATGTCGTCAAGATATATTTCCCTGAAGCTACTCAAACAGGTTGCCTTTTTCATTTAGCGCAAAATTTGTGGCGGCAAATACAGAAATCAGGTTTAGATTCAAAGTACGGTAATGACAGCAAGTTCTCTCTTGAACTTCGCCACATAGTAGCTTTGGCATATCTTACTCCTGAAGAGATACCGGACGCCTTTAAACTTTTTAAAGAAAAGGTTTTGCCAGAAGAAGCAGAAACTATCATATATTGGTTTGAGACGTATTACGTACATGGTGGGAAAAAATCGCGACCAAAAGGTACAAAACTATGTATCCCACAAACCCCTCCATTGTTTCCACCACAGTTATGGTCCATACATAGAATAAATGAACTCGGCCTGCCAAGGACGCAGAATAATGTGGAGGCTTGGCATAGACGGTGGAACTACTTACAAAACAATAACCGCCATGGCTTATATGCGACTATACGGAGCCTTATAAAAGAGCAAATAAGCACAAATCACGCTGTTGAAAAAGTACAGGCTAGCGTTGATAAGACTCCGCCGAAGAAAAAAAGAAAAAGAGTATCCGATTCTATTGCGAAGATTTGTGCAAACCGTAATAATATGGAACTTCTTCCTTTTTTAAGAGCCATTTCGAATCACATAGAATTGTAATTACAATGTCTTTTTTTTCATTTTCACTTTTTTTTTCTTAAAAGTTTCGTTAATAATACATAGAAACTATAATATTTATAGTAATATAATATGCCATACCACTGTTAAAACCGCGATGGTTTGTGTGGTATGTTTAATTGTTCAAAAAATATTTGTAAACTGTTTTGATTAATAAAAAGGTAAAAAAATAAATTGTTTTATTTACGATTTGATTTTTTACCTAATGTTTTGTTTATTTCTTGATCTATGCTGATTATGTTCAAGTTTATATCTTTTTTATTATTTTGTTGTTGTATGATTTTTTATTAAAATAAATCATTATTAAATGAGTATTTTAGGTGTTGTGTAGCAAAACGGAAGCAGAACGGAAGCAAAAATATGACGTTTTTGCTTCCGTAGTGGGCGAGGATTAAAAGAAAACTTAGAATGCCCTAGTTGCTTTCTTTTCCATGCTGCATATCGAAATAGACGACTGATATTGTTTACGTTATCTTTGGCCCATGCCACAGCTAAACGTGGTGAATTTGTTACCTGTCTTCCTCAATTTAGGAAAGTTGACGTGAAGATATGTATGGTATTTAATGTATTTCCTTAACGTCTATAATGCAACAAAAGATTATTAATTAAATGTCACGGACAACAGTAGGCTTTTCGAACCTACATACTTTCGAACTAATAAATTACCGAACAAATGAGCAATCGTTGTAGGGTTTTTCGTAACAGGATTTTTCACACAAACGTTACATCGCACCAATAACGCATCGACGGAATAAAACATCGTACAACTGAATTATCGACACACCGTGTTCGATATAATAAAAATCGAATCATCAACTTTCGAAAACAAGTAGGGAACCCCGAATCAGGTGCTGCTAATTGGAGGAGGTGGTCTGGATCGGCTACAGAAAATGTGCTTATCATGCACGTTTTTCCCAATTTAGAGATTAATATAAACAATGAAGATTGGTTGTGTGAGAGGGCAGTGCAGTTGCCAAAGAACGAGTGGGTCGCCTTACGCCAAGCCCGTGCCATCATCGGACCTCAAGACGAACAGCGTTGCGCTACCGGTACATGGTGGACATCCCACCCACACGCACAAAACGTTTTGGGAATACATTCATAGTGCGTACAGCTAAGGAGTGGTATTCCCTGCCGGAGTCTGTGTTTCCTGATAGCTACAAACTGAGAGTCTTGAAGTCAAGAGTGAATAGATTACTTCTAGGCAAGCATACTCCATCTTCGACCACATCATCGCTTACCAACAGGTAAGATAGTGGTCAAACGGGTGCCTACCAAAAGTAAAAACAAAATTGTATAGGAATTCTGCCAACCAAATTACAGCGCACAAAACAACACTTTTTATAGTCATAACCACATTGATCACATTTTGATCAGGCGGTCCGTTCTTACACATTACACATCGACATTTCCACGCGAACGAAGTCGCGGGCAACAGCTAGTGATTAAATAATTGATAGATAGAGAACCGCTTTTTCTTGATAGGACTTAGGGCTAATTTCCGACTTAGGGCTAATTTTTCAAGAGTCATAATTACTTTAAAACTGAGGAATAAAATATGTCTGATTGACCAAAAGCTGTCCCAACACCAGTTTTGATTCCGTGATAACTTTTACCTGAGGCATAAAAACTGGCGTTACTGATAGGTCAGATATCCAACGATTAGGAATTGCCTCGGGCTATGCTAAGACACAGGTTTCCTTACGATATTTTACATCGGGCGATATACATTTGATGGCGAAAAAAGAAAAATATAAATTAAACAATTGTTTTACCAGTGTGGCTGACTTTGAGGGTGTCCCAGGAATGTACGTCGTTGTCGTCTGACCCGGCGAGCAAGTATCTCCCGCTTAGCGATAGTGCTGTATAATAAAATAATTATAGGGGGTAGATATTATTAACACAACAAAAAAAATATGATTGAAATAATGATGTTGATCACTATATCACTATGTTTGAAATTCTAAAAGACATTTTAAATAATATTTGTCAATAAATTAAATAATTTTTGTGTATATGTCTCAATAATTAATTATATTAAAAATACCCATACAAATTAGATGAAAAACAAAAAGCCGGCCAAGTACGAGTCGAACTAGCATAATACACAATCAGTGAAAAGTTCAACTGTCTACCTATTACGTCATGAGATACAGTCCCACTGACAGACAGACGGATGGACGAACGGACAGCCGAGGCTTAGTAATAGGGTTCCGTTGGTCACTCTTTGGGTACGGAACCCTAAAAATGGTGAAATAAATTCGTTCACATGAATACGATGTTCCTATGAAAATTCAGAAATAACAACCTATAATACGCGATATACCTTGGTCTGCTATATCTGCTGTCGCTAACCAGCCCTTCGATGATTTCACCACAATGGAGTTGATATGAGGGTCGCGAGCTGCTCATAGGTATTCCCAAGCAGCATATCGATGAAATGAATTTAGATTCCTCACCAAACCATCGCGATGATGCGCGCGCCTCGAAACATGGCGTAAAAGCGACTCACTGACAGTAGGGCACGAATTACGTCATGTATGACAACTGCAATGACAGTTGTGATTGCCATTGCAGAAAATCGATAGAAACATCGTGTGCCCGTTTAGAAATTTATACGACATTTAGTAATTTGTGTGATGACGAAAGAGAACCCGTATGGGATCACTCAGGTGTCTGTCTGTCCGTCTGTCACAGCCAGTTTTCTACGGATCCACTGGACCGATTCTGTTGAGTTTAATATGGATTTCCGTGACCAAAACACGGACATTTTACGTAAATTATTAAATTTTTAGTATGAGGGTCATTTTTTGAACAATATCCTGTGACATATCAAATGAAAGGGCTTACTGTGAGGGTATTAATTGTATTTTTTCATAATTCTAAAATAAATGGTTTTGAACTTATTCAAGAAATAAAATAAAACTTAAACGAAAAATGACCATTCCCCCCCCCCCCTTTATCTCCGAATTTGCTACTGAGCCTATAATTTTGAAAAAAAAATATGGAGATTATAGATTTGTACCTATGAAAGTCTATAGTGTTAAAATAACATGATAAAAAATAAATTCGTTCGGAACCCTTTGCACGCGAGTCCGACTCGCTCTTGACCAGTTTTTTTTACATTGATTGTCGCTGAGTTATCTTCTAATGGGTAAGATCGATTTATTCAGAGCTTCAAGTTCTGTTTTATGTAAACGTAACAAGATAGAAGTAACAAGCAACGTACCGCAGCTAGTGAATCCGCCGGCGCCGGGCGGTGTGTAGTGCCCCAGCTGCTGGTCACTGCGGATATCGAACAGGCGTGCCGTCTTGTCTTCTGACGCCGTAGCGAACGCATGACCACTGTTATGATACTGTGAACATTTTCGTTTTGTATTATCACTTCGAATGACATGGGAAAAATGAGAATTAGTGGGCCAGTTAGGTATTAAGCTACCGTGCTACATGCATTTTTAATAGTTTTGCCCAAAACCTTGTAAGAATGGCATAACTGACCACAATACAAAACGGCGAAAAATGTAAAAAGATCTGTACTGTAGAACATTTGTTCGATACTACGAGTAGATAGTTACTTTCCCTATTTAAACTTGAACATGGAACCATATAGAAAAGTAAAATTTAGATTATGCGGATTCTGTCTGATCGGAATCATATCGCAGTTGAATATCAAAAATTTTTCCCTCATCCTTTCGTTGATTCGGAATGTCCCCCTCTCCACGTTTTATAGGGAAACGTTTATGTACAAGGAAAATAAAAGCTGGTGCATCAAAAAATTCGTCCATATCCCTGTCATCGGAAGAAGTTTACCTGAAAGGTTGCCACTATTACCACGTTAAATGGCAATGCTGATTCCCTCCTGAAAACTGAGTGAGAACCGTAAACCTTCATGGCATTGCATGGAACCCGAAAAAACTCACATAACGACTTTATTTTATTACCGCCATTTGAGGATCATCTAGACTTGCAGCAGCCGCCCTAGCAAAATCCTCCAAGTATCCATAACGGGTTTTGTAGTGATAGTCGAACTAAACACCTGACGTCACACAAATCTTTCATCGCACTATGAAAGTTTTCCAAGTGATTTGAACAAATATGTACTTACAACCGCCCGGGAACAACCATCGGGCGGCAACACGTGGCTGGTCGAAGATCCTCCTTTTCCAATGGAGGTTTGCGGGACTTTACACCTTGATCCGCATTATTCCTGTATATATATACTTATGGTACTCACACAAACGCTGTTGACGTCGGCATCATGGCCGAAGAAAGTTTGTTTCGCTTTCTCATCTCGAATGTCCCAAAGCTTGCAGGTCTTGTCCACCGAGCCAGTCACGTACGTTTTCATGTCTGATATACATAATTAGCAACATCATCATCATTTTCAACATTAGCATAATCAGTCTATAATCTACATGTCTAGGCCGCCAGTCACGGGAAGACTGTTTTGTTTGTGAGGCTGAGTGGGCCGTGAATATATATACTATACACAACGCGGGCCTAGTGCTCATCGGCGGATATTGTATTGTGCATTAAGAAAATAGTCCCTTCAAATACTCCTTTATTTTAGGCGTTTATTCAATAGGCAAACAACTGTAGGTACCTGTACCTATACTTTGCACTGAATTACTAAAATCTATACCTATCTTCTTCTATACATATAAAATCCTTTGTCCTGAATGACTGACGGATCACCACACAACGACCTGAAACTTGGATGGTATGTTCTTTGTATGACGTAGGCATCCATTAAGAAAGGATTTTTGAAAATTCATCCCCTAAGTATGTTTGTATGAAAAACCTTATTCCTGGAGCCATTTTTTTTTAAATTTGGTACAAATGTTGACCAAAGTAAATGATAAAGATTTTCATTATTAGTATTTCACAACTACCCCCATTAGGCGAAACAAAGGGGTGTTAAACTTTGTTCGGAAGAATCTTATTCATTGGGCCAATTTACCAGCACCGATGCTAAGTAAATGTTACGTTACTACCCATAAAGTACAATTGTGAAACACCTTAAATTATCAGTAAAAACATAAGAGGTAATGTTTACCTGGTCCCAGCGAAATAGTGACGACATCACCAGCGTGAGCATCAAACTCCATTTCCCGCTTGCCTACTTCCAGGTCCCAAACGCATCTGCGGTGAGAACTAGGTTATTCGAGTACGTATAGCAAGATCATCAAAATAAATAGACAGTAGACACGTATTCTTTGTTTTATCATTATATTTAAGAATTGATATACACTCTGTGAAAATTTCTACTGTATACCTATTACGGTTTATAAGATACAGCCTGCTGATAGACAGATAGACGGACGGCAGCGGAGGCACACAGGACAGTAATATGGTCCGTATCCGACTGCTTCAGAGTAAAACAGTGCAGTAAAGTATGTATGAAAATTCTTTACTGCACTGTTTTGATGTCAATTCTTTAAAACTAACTATTTTTAAAAATAATAGGTGAAATAATTCTACTTATATTGTAAACTAGCTTTTGCCTGTGACTTCGTCTGCGTAAACTTTAGAGTTGTTTCATTTACGGATTCATCAAACAATTTACATTGTGTCGAATATATACACGCAATAAAACAAAGAACAAAACTCTAATAGAAAGCATAGAACTCTGAATTATTAATTAACCTTCCAATTGAAAATCAAGTAAATTCATATGAAATGGTAAATGTGAATCTTTAGTACCTACTCGCATTTCCAGCCCTAAAAATACTTTGACATAATTCTGCTCTTCTGGTACTCGTTAATCTATAGCGTTCACAATTCCAGCCCAGAAAAACTTCGACACTTTTCTGTTCTACTGGTGCTTTTTAATCCTAACTACTCACAATTCCAGCGCCGGAAATATTTCGACAAGTTTCTGGTCTCCTGGTACTTTTGAATCCGAACCGCTTTCAAGTATTAAAATATTTTTTAGAGCTGGAAAACGAACGCTATAGATTCACAAGTAACAGGAAACCGCATGACGAAAGTATTTCTTTGGCTGAAATTGTGAGCGCTAAAGATTCACAAGTACCAGGAGACCACAAACATGTCGAAGTAATTTCGGGGCTGAAAGTAAGAACAACAAAGACTTCGGAAGTCGGTGTTTTAGGTTGTTTCGTTTTTGAACACCGACTTCCGAAATTAAAGTTATTTTTTACTTTGTAGTGGTGTTTTGTTTTGGAAGTCAGTATTATTTTTTTGTAAAACATTTTTCACTTTTTAGCGTGCCGGCGTGATGTTATGTTATGAACTGGTGTAAACAATCAACAGACATGCGATTTCTGAAATCCCGATCCATTTGCTATCATTTATTGAAGAGTTCCGTTGCCTACTTCCGAAGTTCTTCATCAGATCTTCACCAAATTTAAATGAAACCAGTCCGAGAAAATACTCTTCCAAACAAAAAATCATCTTCAAATCATCCAAATCGGTTAACAATTGGCGAAAATATCGCTGAACAAACATTTTTCATGGTATCCCATCATCAGATCCTGACTACCTTCCATCATCAGCTCAGCAACATGAGCTGATGATCACCAGGCACAAATATCTAAATTGCGATAGAAAGTTTATAAAAAACATTGTATGTGCTTACAAAATTTGAGGGTTTCCCTAGATTTTCATGGGATCCCACCATCAGATTCTAACTTGGTGACAATGGGACCACCTCAGGAGTATAGGCTTTCGAATTAAAAAAAAAATTGAAATCGGTCCAGAATTGGTGGAAAATCGGTGAACATACATAAAAAATAGAAAAATACATAGGTACAGCCGAACACAGAACCTCCTCCTTTTTGAAGAAGTCGGTTAAAAAGTGGCGCGCCAACTCTAAAGTCTACGCAGACGAAGTCGCGGGCAGAAGTTAGTATGTTATATTTACGAAACTGCGTGCATGGAAGAAAAAGGTTCACTGTCGAGAAGTAACCCTGCATAACGAGGAATCTAGGTTTTTTCTAGGAGCGAGAGATTAATTTAACGGCAGAAAAATGCGTAACATTTTTCAACTCAGATATTGTAGTGGTTGGTTATTGATGAAACGTTTTAGAATGACCAATTTTAGAATGGCTGCTCACATCTTCATGTCTCCAGAGCCAGTGAGGATGTGGGTGTCGTCGAGGAAGCGGCAGCTGCTCAGGAAGCCTTCGTAGCCCGCCAGCTCGCGGACCATCTTAGCAGCGCCGGTGGAGTCGCGGTTGTTTACGTCATACACAGTACACATGTTGTCCATCCCGCCACACGCTTCAAACATAAAACAAAGACATGAATAAATGCCGAAGTTTTAATTCACGTCCTGTGAATTCCACTTAAAATTAATAACAACATCCCTAGGTCGTCGTCAACATGTCCAGAGACTCAAGACAAAATACCATTCTATTAATGAATGCGGTTGTCGAAATGCCAAAATATAATGGACTAAGATTCCAGAGCTGCCAGACCTCTCTTATTTTCTCACTAACAAAATGTGGGGTATGGATACTCCATACCTCACATTTTGTTGAACTGCGTATCAGTACGCAGTTTTAACATTTTAACATACCCATACCAGCTTGCGACGGCTGATGTCCAGGTATGCCAAAGCCATTAAATCACTTTTTTTAAAAGTCTGAGTGCTGATATTTATGTATTTTTACAGAAAATTGTTTAATAGTTACGAGTAGTAATGGTGGATTTGGTATCTAGTGCAAAGATTTTAAGCTTGTGAGAATCTAAGCGGTATGCGGTTAGCGAACATATTAGCACTGGGGGTTAATAGGAAAATAGGTTAAGGGACTGACCTTTGGAAGTCAGCAGCTGGCCACATGGATCTCCTGGCTGACGACTTCTCAGCTTGATGACGAGGGGCCCCCTGAGCTGACGACTTGTTCACTTGGTGGTGTCCTGAGCGGTAATGTTCAAAAGATATGCGTGCGGTAGTTGTCAAGGAAAAGGATGAACTGCGGGGTAGGAGGTGTGCCAATGAAATATGTTCATAGTTACTATTCTTAAGTTTTTGAGCTTTGGATACAAGCCTTTTGGACTATAAGACTCAAACTATTTAGTAAGTAATTTTTGGCGAAAACAAGTAATTAAATGATATTTTAACGACTGGATTAGTCATTGTTATAATATAAGAGCAGCTAGTCTATTCTGTAAGTAACCGTTTCGATATCGATCTTCTCCTGCGTGACAAAGCTCACAAAGTGAACTTTATTACACACAACATAAAGGACTTATTTTATACTCACCTCGGATTCCGCTATCGAGACACGAAAATGTTATTACAGAATAGTACTACTGGTCGCCACCACGCAAATAACGAAAGCGGATCTTTCAGGAATTAGGAGGATGCAAAACTACCTCCTTGACTACAGAAATAACTTTAATAAATTACAAAATTAAATCATTGCTCGTCGGCCCAAGCTAGCAGGTATGCGTATGCTAAAAGTACATACGAAGACTACTCTATCTCACATAATATTTTGTTTAGTAAAAAAATAAGAGAGGTCTGGCTTTCTGCGATCCAGTCCGTTTTCATAATTATTTTTTCTCGTAATGTACCTGTAATAGGGATTTTATATTATGGTTTATGTTTCTTGACTTTATGATCTATCTAAATTCTAAAGGAATACACGATGCGACAAAATTTTCTCGATGGAAATCATACCAAAGTTCGATGTGACTTTTTGCCATTTTCATACTGATGGACTTAGATTGACTTTATGAAAACTTTTTTCAACATAGAAAATAACCGTATCCAGCTTAATACTCAACAGAATTTGCTCGATAGCTTGAGACGATTCTATTACTCTCCACGAGAGCATCAGAAAAAAAATCCGAACCTACAGCAGCTCGTCGTCTGCCTAGCCTTTTTCTCAACTATACTGGGGTTAGCTTCCAGTCCAACTGGACTCAGCTGAATACCAGTATTTCCTAAGCAGGTATTTTTATAATTTATTCAATATTATATATATTCTTTTAAACTTTTGGTGTAACTAGTGGCGTGGCGAGTGAAACTGAAATAGACCTCTCATACCTAATACTTGTTTCAACCGGCCATTTCTGCTAAGTTTCTAAATGGACGTTTGAAAAGTAGGATAGTAGAAATACACATTGCGAAAGATAGTTCTGAGACGTTCCTTGTATTAATGGAGTAAACTCCAGTTGTATATTGGGTGCATAAGCTGTCCAAAAGAAATAAAAATCCAATTATCGGTTTCGATTGATTCCGCCATCGTATGCTCCTCAAAATTTCTCATGTCTAACAACATATATTTTATGTCCTTAAACGATATGTTGTTACATATGCGAAATTTTACCATGTCTATTCCGTGTTGAAATCAAGGTACCACAACAAAATACTCGTAGATAATTGAATGATACAGATGTAGAGTCACTTGATTAGTAGTAGAGATTTTTGCTAATTACGATAAAAATATAATATCTTATATAATATTACGACCAAATATCGGAAAAGAGTCGACACGGTGCCAATACTGCAATACAAAAATGTCTTACAAAACTATAGGCCCATGAAGGAGATAAAATGTCTTACCAACAAAATTCCCGGACGGGGCGAACGCTACGCTCATGACCCAGGCCGAGCGCAGCGGTATCACTTGCACCTTGTTTCCGCTCCAAGTGTCCCAGATGATCAGCTTCCCGTCGAGTGAGCCAGTGACGCAGTGCCTGAACATGACAGCTTTATTCAGTACCAGGACCCACTCACACTAAATGCTATGCAGTCTCAAGCCATACTATATTTTTTGTAATTCAAAGATTCGACTTGACCTACTAACTAACTGTCCTAAAAAAACAGCCAAGTGCGTGTCGAGCCACGCGCACAGTAGGGTTCCGTAGTTGCACGACACTATTGCCGATTTTTTCTTTCCATGAGATATTAATAAATACACCAACAGAATAAACGTAAAACTTCACTATGAACAATATTTTACTTTAGGACAAATCAGTGACAAGATTTCTGACTGTTTCCGAAAAAAAGCACACTATGACCATAAGTTGTTAGTAATGAGTTAGTTACAAATTATGCTTATATGCCATATTAGTATTATTAGTAGGTATTTTAATTACTAGCTTATTTATTAGGTACATAAACTTATCACTACTTCCACCCAGTGTCTTTGGATGGGGCAGTCGGGTCTGTCAACAATCATTTTCATATTGTTCTTATATCAATTTGTTGATTGTATTTTGTTGATTTGATTGGATGTTTATTTTAATTTAAATTTATTTCTACCAAACTTTCGATAATTTTTTATTTTCATTCTGTTGGCATGTTAAAAATTCAATTTTTAATTTGTTGACATTTTTAAATTTTATATTTTTGATCAATTGAGATATTTTTTAACTTTTAATAATAATATACATCAGCCCGAATATCAACTATCGGGCAGTTGCCCACACCGGACACAACAACCTTCCGGTCAGGAGTCCTCCTTTTTCAATGGGCATATGCGGAACTTTTCTCACTGTTCTGCTTACCTCTAAAAAAAATTATACAGCTCGTGAAAAGTGTGTTATTTAAAATCAGTTGTGCAGCTTAGAAGAAGTAAGCGTCGACGACGTCATCTGGAGGCGAAGACGCTGGGGCGAGACGCCGATCCGCGTGTCGCCAGGCAACGGTTGCCTAGGGCGCTGCCACCGACAAGTCGCGGCGCCCTAGGCCCTCAGCGCGACTGCGCGTTCTCAATTGACACTTGCTGTCATCATTTGACTTTTTTTACTTGTGTTTTTTCTTTGGTTTATTTTAATTAAAATCTAATATTACCTTTATTAAATGCTAAGTGGTAGCAGTGATGTTATATTACAAGATAGTGTATAGTAGTGTACCTTCGACATCACTAGACATCCTGGAGAGGTGTCCCCTCTGCACCCTAGCACGATTTTTTAAAGGTCTGTCGGTTTTTTTTTAAGGGTTTAGCGGGGTCTGAATGTGCATATTGGGAAGGTGCATAAATCTCAAAATGCACTCACTTCAGACCCTGTTATTTCATCTTCAGAGCCTTCTCACCAGCTACATCATTTGACCCATTTTGGAAAACTCTTGCACAATTCAAAAACTCTGTACCTGTTTTAAAGCGAGTTCCCCACTGTGCTAGACCTCTACGCCACCCTGCGCTTTTGCTTTTTTTTAATTTTCGCACACCTTCAATATTTTTAAACGATCTATCCAACTACACCCCACACTATGGTATAGAAAATATATATATATATAAATCATACCTATTTTACGTGTAGGGAGGTTCCCTAAATTTTTTTCAAGCTTTTGTGTTACCACTTTTTCGACATGATTAATATGTAGGTAAGTACCATACCGAATTCCAATTTTCTAGTGCTAAACCGTATTCAAACATACGGACATGGCGAAACTATATAAAGGTTCCTTGTTGACTACGGAACCCTAAAAATGAATGAAACCAACTGTGACTGAGACGAACATGCCTGTGGGGTATACAGGTTAAGGATTATAGTCTTGAAGTTCCGTGTGACAAGAACTTGGCGAACACTATGCTTTCATCTTATAAGGATTATTGCAACCAACTGTGAACGTTATCCTATTTCAACAAATGTCTGCATACCCCTTTAAGCATAATAGTCGTAATGATTCCGTGTGACGAGAACTTGATGAATCCTTCACTGGCATCTCATAAAGACTAATGTAAACAAGATGACCTTTGGCATACAACAGCATATTTCTACTTACCCCTTCAAGGATTGTAGTCGTGAAGGTTATAAGTATAGTAGTTAAAATACTTGTAGAGTAGTGAATATTGTTTACATAATCTTTATACAGTCAAAGAATTTATTGATTTGCTTAGAAGTAAGAAGAAGACGTCTATATTTTAACCAATTTTTTAGCTATTTCCATGAGCTTAGGTAGTTGAAAAGCACAATCCATACACGACAGTCGATTTGAGCATAGTAGAATCTCAATAGCTTCTTGGACAAGAGCCCATACATTTTCTCCCCATCTCATTTCTAGGTCAACGGGAAATACAAAAACGGCGGCGGCGATCTATCGCGTCCGGCCCTGGTTCAAACCATGGTCCGGAGCGAGGAGACATGGGAAGCGGTCACCTCCTTTTGCGAAACAGTAATGCTACCAAAGGAGGAAGCCGAACACGTGAGAGAGAGGGAAACCTCACGCCCCAGCCGCCGCAACAGAAGAAGACGCCCCGTACGTCGAGTCACAGGGGTTCTCGGGTACCGTAGGCGTGGGCCTGTGGACGGCGAGCATTGAGTGGCTCGCCGTCTGATCAGAACTAGGCACGGGTCGACGGCGCGCTGTGTTCCACGCGCGCCTCATCGAGCTGTCAGCATAGAAGACAGGGCCCGCTAGGGCCAGTGCCTGCGGAGGCTACGGACTTCGTTCGAAAGAGGCACCGTAGTCCTGGAACGCAAAGGGCACTAGGAGGAATACGGATGGATTTTAGTCAGCAAGAGTCTGACACTCCCTCCAGCTTCACTCAGAGCGGGAGGAGTCATTTGATGATTTTCCATCCTTAAAAAAAAGGTCAACGCAAAATCCCCTAACATTTTGATTCCCATGAGAGTGTTGAAATATACGTTTTTTGCGTCATAAACGACCGTATATTTTTTACGTTAATTTAGATCTTTGATTTTTTCACAGCTGCAAGGGGCCATAGACTTGAGTAGGTATATGGTTTTAATTTCAACTCAATACCTCCACGCGTTCCCGAGATAAATGATCTTGACAGACAGACCGACGGACAACAAAGTGATCCTTGTGAGGTCCGGAACCCTAAAAATATTAAAAAGACACATCACGATTGTTTTTTTATTATTTAAATACCTAACTAATCCTTTATAGTCTTATTTGAAAACATAGTAGGTACCTACAGCCACCTAATCCCATATTAGACCAACTTTTTGCTAGTTATGTTATGTTTAAGTCAATGCGGTAAAGAATAACGTAACGCTCCCAATACGACAATGCCCTTATAGTGCAGGAAAATTAAGGAAATCAGAGTGAATAATTTGTGTAGTTTTGAAAATCGGTACAGTTGTTCTTTGAGGTGTCCAGATGAACATGCCAAAAATCCCCGAGGGTGAGAGGTGAGCCAGCGGTGGGGAAGCGGGAAAAAGTTCCCTCTTTCAGTTTTTTGCTTGTATCTCCAAAACCATTAAAAATATCTCCTTGATCACTTCTACATTAATTAAATTTTCTGTACATCCAGACTCTAGGAGATAGAGGGTATCCAAAGTTGATTAAATAAAAATTTCAATCATACGAAGACGAATGGTTTTAATATCCAGCAATCCAGACGAGCAGCCATCTATGACCACTTGGATAGACCGATCCCTCAAGAAATCCGCGATTCAATCACACAATCCGGCTGGCAGACCGAAGGATGAAAGCTTACTAATAAGGCCATCGTGCCAAACCTTGTCGAAGGCCTTCGAGATGTCAAGGGAGAACGCTAGTGCCTCCCCGTGCTTCTCTATGGCCTCACTTCAGATGTGAATAGCATAATATGCTAGAAGATCCCCAGTTGACCGATTTCGGCGGAACCCGTAGTGTCGGTCACTAAGGATATCATTCGCTTCTAGGTACGCCAGGAGCTTATAATTCAGCAAGCGTTCCATATTCTTACAGAGTATGGACGTTACCGCGATGGGTCTATAATTCGACGGGTCAGCTCGACTCGACAAGAAGGGTTCTTGGGCACGGGATGCATATTAGCTTGCTTCCAAGCCTTCGGCACTTTTTCGACATAACCAGGGACCAAACAGCCTTACTACCTTCTAGGTATGAAGCAAGTTTATTCCCTATTCGGTTAATGTGGTCAAACCGAGCCCTCCGCAACACCTTCTTGCAGGACTTGGCAGCCCTGTTGAAGGCTCTCTTCTTCAACAGGGCTGCGCGTACGAGTGTCAACCCATGCTAGGTAAGCTGCGTGTTTAAGCACATCAGTGCGATTGCACTCAGCACCAAACCATGGACGAGCTGAATGTAGTATTCCATTTCCCTCCGCAACACATCCGTTACGGAGACCGTGCACGATGAAGCATCAGTCGAAGAAAATCAAGAAGGCTGCCAAGGATAACATGCGAAGAAAGATCGCATGCCATCCCAATCTGTTGACCTGTATCACCATACCTGCTGGGTACCCCTTGGGTAGGATCAGGCGGGGAATAAATGGACACAGACTTCACCAGACAGTGGTTGGAACTACCCAGAGGAAAATAGACACCGAGTAGCAGTCTGGATCTGCAGTCACCAGAAGGTCCAAGCAATTGGCAGTGTGCGAATCAACATCCGGCACCCTCGATGCCCCCTAGACCAGCTGGGTAAGATTTCATGCTTGGGCTAGCTTTCACGTCTCTCGTCCAGCATGGTCTGTGCACTGGTATGGGAAGAGCAACTTCTGATGGTGGGCGTTGAAGTCCCCCAGTAACACCAATTGGGCAGAAGGGTCAAACTCAAACTCAGAAATATTTATTTCAAATAAACCATTTACAGGCACTTTTGAATTTGTCAAAGTCGGTCGGTCTAAAAAGATGAAGCTATTGGCACGTTCCAAAGCGTAGATCTCTATGGAGAAGAACGTGCAAGAAACTCCACGGACACTCTTTTAAAAATAATAAATTGTTACAAAGTTTTGTTTACATCAAGTTGAAATTATACATACACTAGTTGACCCGAGCAACATCGTTTGCGTCACAATTTTCATTACTGCTCCGCTCCTATTATACTATACGTCTATAGCCTTCCTCGATAAATGAGCAATCTAACACTGAAAGAATTGTTCAAATCGGACCAGTAGTTCCTGAGATTAGCGCGTTCAAGCAAACAAACAAACAAACTCTTTAGCTTTATATACCACCAGCACACCTGGCGGCTTGCGCGTCCTGGCTTAACCTGGAGCATTGCCACGTCGCAAATATCGGACATGGCCTCCCGGAACCACTCCGCTTCGTCGTTGATATCAGCAGGCCTGTCCGGAGGTGACACCCAGGCCTGCACGATCGAAGCTTCCTGGAGGAGCTCCCGGTCCAGCTGCTTCAGCGCCCACCGCGGACCACTCGGGGCCTGCCGTACTGGCGCTTTGAGGTCTAGTTGGAGAACAAACCGACAAACCGGATATACCGGTGATCGGAATAGGTCTCCACCTCCTCTAATACGCGCCAGTCAATGACACCCCGTGAAAGAGCGGGGCTGGCAAACGAGCTGCATCCGCACACACGTGGGCATAGAACACCGGTTTAGGACGAACAGGCCTGTTTCCAGAGCCCAGTCCTCCACCATCAATAATTGTAAAATAAAAATGAGAGTTGAATTGAGTTTGTAGATACTGAAGATAAACGGGTTGTTTTTTGAAAAATTAGAAATTTAACTGATTAAGAAACAGCTCGTTTAGTTTACTTTAGTTATTTCCACAGTGTCATGTCGTATGGTATTCTATTATGTTTATAAATATAAAAATGTTTAAAAAATACAGTGATATACATAATGTTAATACTAGGAATAAACACAAATTTGTTCTTCCTGTAACCAGGCTAAAAAAAATAGGGGGCTTTTATAATAAACTTCCAAGTCACATTCAAGACCTAAGCATCAATAAATTCAAAGCATTTGTAAAGCGTAACTTTGTCAGAAGGCTTTTTACACCATAAAAGATTACCTTGAAGACAAAAAGGCTTGGGACTAAGCTGCTCCAATAAAATATATGAATACTTACACATTTTTTGTTTTTATTATTATTGTTTTGGTTGAAACATTGACATTTTTATGAATACCTAAGTTTAACATTTTGACATTTTAATTTTTTTTCATATACAACTTGACATTTTTTACATACACTTTGACATTTTTCTTTTTATCGTATACAATTTGACATAGTTAATGACTTAAGTATTATAATTATTATGTTTTTGACTTTCTCGGGTCCCTAGAGATCCGGTCCTTTGGTAGGCGTACGAGGGGCCGAAGCCAACTCGCAGAGGCCTCTTTAGGCATTTCAAATGGAATGGGATACCAACCGACGATTATCCCTGTATGCACTGTGGAAGTTTACCCAAGGACAATCCCCGGTTGGAGCAGGACTATTGCAGAATATGGAAACAAAAGATGAAAGCTATGGGTTTGACTGGTTTAGTGGACTAATAATCGTTTACTATGGAATAACTATTGGCCCCTGCCTGACCATTGACAATTAAAACGGCTTTAAAATAGCAGGGGGTGACTTGCACACTCAATAAATGGGCCCCCCGAAAAGGGTCGCTAGCACAAAGTGACGTAGCGCCAAGGGGGCAACATATTCCGAGGTGCTAGAGGAGTGGAGAGGTATACCACGGCTATCAGGACAATCCCGGAAGTACGGTCAAGATCCCTACCAGCACCTTACTGGATTATACGTCCTTCTCCCGAGCACGTTTGCTCTTGCGAATCTCCACTCAGACCGGCCGATTAAGGCTAGAAAGAGGTGGGAGCTCTGTTCCTCGTCAGTGTTCACTCCGGCCAGCCAATAAAGGCAAGCCGGAGATGAGGAACAAGAATTCTCCCTGGAGATCAGGTCCGTGGGGTCGCTAGTGCCCAACAGTTCGCCACAAAACTACCTTGCGGAATTATAATTATTATTATTACTATGTGGATTACTTTTTATTTCGAGTAATTTTTATGTTTGTCTGAGTTTGAGTGCTTTGTACGGCCTGCACAAATGTCCTTTCTGTGGTATTGTTCGTCGAATTGTTGAGCTCCTAAGTGGATCTGAGTTGAGCTACACGACTACTGAGAAATGCTTGCACTGACTAAACAGGTTTCACTCAAATCTGTGTGGTTCTTTCTTCTAAAGACCATTTCAGACACTAACCTGCATGGTTTTCATATGTTATTGGCGATTGTATGGACTTCAAAATGACCTCTGAGTTTGTTTCGGTGCTTCTTCTCAGGGTAGTCAGCTAGGAAATGCCGGCCTCATATAGAGTAATATGTCAAAAAAAATGACGTGTAAAAGAGTTACTACTAACCTATTTGCAAAATAAATATCATTTATCATTATCATTTTGTTTTTGGATTTATTCACAGCTATCGAAATTTTTTAATCTTTTTATATTTTTCGAAGTGCTAAGATACAATACACGATTCAATAAATATAATATCAGAGTTAAGATTTTTTAAAGGCTAATTTGACTGGTCTATTATTTTGGCGTGCCGTACCTTTTTGCATAACACTTCATTTAATTGCGGGAAGGAAAATGTAAGTAGCTACAAACCCAACTACTCGTACGTTATTAATAGTTGAGTTATTAGTCATTACGCATGTTCGGGGAATAACTACGAGTATATAAAAGCAACTAGCTTCTGCCAGCAGCTTAGCACGCGTGAATGTTAGAATTTATTTCAAGGGAACATACTCCCGGGACAAAAAGTATGCATCATACTTCTAGTCCTATTCCAGACTACACTGTAATAATATATAATATTAATCTTTATTGTTCAGATAAATATACACAATTAAAACAAATAAATTCAGTTATTTATTTGTTTTAATTGTGTATATTTATCTCCCTCTGTTAACTATTTCATTCAGTTAGCACAAAATAGGACCAAAAAGTAATATCCCAAGCATAGCCGGAAGGCATAACTATCTACAAAGTCTGCGAGAACCGTTTGTAAGAATACGTAGGGAGGGGGAATTTTATTTATGTATGACGTGATCAAACGCGACGCAGTGTTACTAACACAAGTCTCAAAGTTTTCTTTTACCGTGGCATAATTATAGGCGAATTCGAAACTTCGGTAAGCAACCGAACTTCTGAAAAAGGGTTTATAACTTCGATATTTAGTGGTCTAATATTCTATGAATATTCTAAGTTAGTTGAGAATTTAGTGGGAGGCTTTCATAATTGCGAGGGAATTAACATTGTGCTAACAGATTGATAATGTCTGTAGATAATAAGGGATATTTTCATTAAGTGGCTTTAGAGTTATTTTAAGTCTAGCCTAAATATAGGAGTTTCCAACACTTAGGTATCTAACTTTTAAGAGAGTTTAATCAGAGATTTCTATAACATTATTTTTAGACCAGTGTCTCCACACTAGGATTCCCTGAGTCGTGGAGGCCAGTCTCTTTTCATCGTGATTCAAGTAGATATATTAATGGATACTAAATGAAAATTTACACAAAAAATACATGTCGTCTTGCAGTAAAACTGTACGAGAGTGTAAGTTTTGTGGTGTTGGTGCATGAATACATGTCTGTGTTTGTGCGCATGTCATGTCTCCAAAAATGTGATAGTGATGTAATGTTACGATGTGTAATGATGTATTGTGATTGTGAGTGATAAGAGGTATCGACAAGTAATTAAAAGTTTCTGTTTCGCCATAATCCAGACTTTTTAGGTATGTTTAGATGCGAGATTTACATTTCCATTTTGTTGTAGGTAATAAACAAATTTGTCGTTAAATTTATTATAGAGGAGTGGTCCCATATAGTCATCTGCCTAGCCTTTTCCCAACTACATTGGGGTCGGCTTCCAGTCAAACCGGATTCAGCTGAATACCAGCGTTTTACGTGGAGCGGCTGCCTACCAGACCTCCATAACCCATTAACTGGGTAACACGGTACATCTTGGCAAGACTGGAGTCAGATTTTACTGGCTTCTGACAATCCGTAACGACTGCCACAGATCTATAAATGACAGCCGGGACCAACGGCTTAACGTGCTTTCCGAGGCACGGAGGAAACTCGTTATGTTAAGACGGTCACCCATCCACGGACCAACCTTGGCAAGCGTTGCTTAACCTTCAAGATCGACCCGTGCGGCTGTTATTATTTAGCCACGTGGTCCCATATAGTGTAAACACCTTTTACCAAAATCTAGTTTACACTTAAGTTTATCTTAGTGCTACGGCCATAATATACAGTTGTCGTAAGCGCATTACACCCGATTCCTGATACAGAGTGTTAATCGGAGTTGGTCTCGTTTTCTTATAAGCCACCTTGAGAACGGCCCGTTGCTCGCGTCCTTTTCAGGTGTGTCTTTAGCGCAACCCCCCATGCCGCTATACAATAATTAAGAATCACCTTTAATATCTTAGTGTTTGCAATCTGACCCATTCTCTTAAACACATGCAGCAGTTTTCCTATTTGCTTTGTCCAAGTGTGGTTTTTGTAGACACTAAGGTATTTTATTTTATGTGTGCTACCTGTTCAAAGTATGGACATAAACATGCAGAGTCTGGGTCACTGAGGCAGGTACGCAATTTAATGGCTAAGTGACCTGGGCAAGAATTTTTTGGATAAATAAAGATTTTGATTATTATTATAGATGTACTAAAGGTGACGTTTCATTTAATCTCTTCAGTACGTTTCACTCAGTTGGCACAATTATGTCAGGCAAAAAATCTAATTCACTCAGAAAAATTGAAAAGTTGTCGAAATTTTTATGATTACTACGGGTATTTTGGCATAGTATTGTGAGTTGCGTTTTGGCATCAC
This sequence comes from Lacanobia oleracea, assembly GCA_950371165.1. Classification (NCBI taxonomy): domain Eukaryota; kingdom Metazoa; phylum Arthropoda; class Insecta; order Lepidoptera; family Noctuidae; genus Lacanobia; species Lacanobia oleracea. Next base: position 13,919,265 of record OX493385.1, read on the forward strand.
CAATATCCAGTGAACATTAATTTGAGGTATTACGTCCAGTGGTCATAAAGATATCACTCTTATCAAGGTCATGAATCGTGTTGTATTGGTTAGACATAATTATAAGTGTTATAAAAAGGTTGGGATGTTACACTGCGAGAGATAGCGTAATTGAGTCATAAACATCCATCCATCCTTAATCCATCCATCCAAACTTTCGCTTTTATATAAAGAAAGAAGAATCATGTGAACTTAAACTTAGCTAGCTAAATGCAATCGCAATATCTCTAAATGTTTTATTTATCTTCGCACAGCTTATTGCTTACACAAATCTTAAGGGACGTCGTCAAAGTTGTCAAGGACACAATTTAAGTCACGGCATAATGGATAAAAGACAGCGGGTCTAAAAAGGCCACTAGTAAAACGTTTTGGGAACACATTCATAGTGCGTACAGCTAAGGAGTGGAATTCCCTGCCGGAGTCTGTGTTTCCTGATAGCTACAACCTGGGTTATTTCTAGGCAAGCGTGCTCCATCTTCGACCACATCCTCGCTTACCATCAGGTGAGATAGTGGTCAAACGCGTGCCTATCAATAGTAAAAAAAAAAAAAAAAAAAAAATAGAATCAGCCAGCACATCAAGCTACCCGAAAATTTTCCCAACCAAGCTTGAACCTTACGCATTAGCGATAAAGATGAAAATGAAATTTGACAGATTGTTGTATGATTCATATTCTAATCCTATAATCAGATTCTAATAAAGTGCCCTTTTTAGGCCCGCAGATTTAGAGGAGAGTTTAAATCTCTACTCATTCAATTAGGACTGACATTTGTTAGATACAGTATTTTTTGCATGAAATTCAAATCAGTTTAATGATACAGTCCTAAACATTGTATTATTTTTAAACTCAGTGTACTCACCTGGAGTCCCCGCTGTAATGCACAGAGTTCACCTTATTGATGTGTCCTTTCAAAGTTTTCTTCGTCACCAATCTTATCTTGGTCACATCGCCTAAATCCCCACATTTTTCGGCTAGCTTCGCATCCGCTAACTTTTCTTGATCAGCCTGTTGAAGGGTCGATTAGAGTACAATACATTATGTTATTTCTTTTTAAATATCAGTGCGTTGAAAATAACAAAAATACGATACTACTAGCTTTATCTGGTTACTCCGCTTATACCTTCACTTTGGCGATCAAGTCGGTTAGCTCCTTTTTGAGGGCAGTGGTCTCCGGATCTTCTTTCGGCATATTTCCCACTATTCACTACTAAAGAAGAGTTGTACGACGTAAAGTCACGACTGGTATGAGCCACTAACAGAACCGAGCCCCTGTCCCTAATCTCATTTGCGTAAATTGGATTTCAATTTACTGCTGAACCGAAGCTTTATATGTGCCAACTAATGTGATGCTTACCACAATTTATTATGTTACTGGTTGAAGTTATAGGGTGAGCAAAGTTATCCCAGAACTTGATCATTTGATGAAGAGATGGTGAGACAAGAGTATCGAAAAATTGGCGGTCAGAACCATTATGAAAGAATTTTTGAAGTAATTTTTAAGTTTATTCGTTACAAAATTATAAAAATACAAATCATTCCTCTTTATAATATTAGTGTAGATACTGACGATAAAACCAGAGTATAAAATATAAAGTGCGAGTCGGACTCGCACACGAACCATAAACCTTAATTATTTGTTGTTATAGCGGCAATAGAAATACACAATTTGTGAAAATTTTAACGGTTATTACGGTTCTTAGTCCGCTGACAGACAGACTTAGGAACGAAGGGACGGACAGAGAGCGGAGGCTTAGTAATAGGGTTCCGTTGATTACCGTTTGGGTACGGAACCTTAAAAAGTCAGTGCCTACTCGTACTAAATAATTTATTTTTCTAGAACAACAGTTTTTTGGTTCATTATGTTGGTGTCAAAGGGTATAGAGCCATTGTGGCACAGCCCCCCAGCCGCACTGTGTTTTTTTTTCAAACTTGTGGCGCATGGTCTAACATGCATATGTCTGAGTTAAAATAAAGAAAAAAAATATAAGTAGAGGACTTCAACAAAAAAAAAAAAACTGAAAGGAACTGTTTTGAAAATGATGCCCTATAGTGTCACGTTGCCGAGATAAAAGTCATCATGTGACAATCATGACATCATTAAAAATAATAAAAACTGTCCAAGTGCGAGTCGGACTCGCGTGCAAAGTGTTCCAAACCAATTTCATTTTTGTAGCATGTTTTTTAACGACTTCTTATAGGTTTTCCTGGAATCTTTAGATATTGAACTATTATCTGCATTTTTTTCTTTTTCAAATTTTAGGCTTAGTAGTTTCGGTGATAAGGGGGGAATGGTCATTTTTGGATTAAGCCGACCCCAATACAGCTGGGAAAAGGCTAGGCAAATGATGATGATGATGATGGTCATTTTTGGACTAATTTCTTGAATAACTTCAAAACTATTTATTTTAAAATTATGAATAAATACTATTAAAACCCTGACTGCAAGCGCTTTTATTTGATACTAGCGACCCGCCTCGGCTTTGCATGGGTGCTAATTATAAACTAAAACCATCCTCGAGAACAACTCTATCTATTAAAAAACCCGCATCAAAATCCGTTGCGCAGTTTTAAAGATCTAAGCATACATAGGAACAGACAACCAGTGGAAACGACTTTGTTTTACACTATGTAGTGAGGTCACACGATACAGTTTGAAAAACTTTTTTTAATTTTCTAGTTTGAACCCTAAAAGTAACCTCCGTACTAAAAATATATCACACACAAAATCACTGTCACAGAAGTATATAATATGTACCAAATTTCAGACACCCGAGTGATCCACCCGAAGTTCGGAACCTTAAGGTAAGAATTTAAATTGTACCCCTAACACTTTTACTACTGATTGTACCTAGGGAATGCAAATCCGTTCTGTCTTAAAACCCGGATTTTTATGAACGGCTTTTGGTAGAATCCGGATTATCCGGATTATCCAGATTTTTCATGAAAAAAATCTACCCATATTACTTTATTATTGTGATGTGTCTTATATTTGTTTGACGCATGATGTAAATAAATAAATTAAGAGGTAAAATTTATTTATTTATGTAATGCGTCCGTGTTTGAGTCACATAAATCCATATGTGTACCAAATTTCAACAGGATCGGTTCAGTAGATCCGGAGAAAACTGGCTGCAACAATCGGACAGACAGACATCCGAGTGATCTTTCAAGGGTTTCGTTTTTTACGGATTTTCGAACCTACGTTTATTATTTAAAAAATTTGTTATTTTTGAGACAAAATGTGACCTCAAAAATAATAAGGTATCTAAAGAACTGTCGTTTAACCTGCTGCGAATTCGGTTACACATAATTTCCGCTGCAGAAAAAGCACGCTCTGATTCGACGCTTGTAGGAGGAATGCACTGAATATGTTTGTAAGTATCGTCCTCGTGAACGATACGTTTATTCGCGCGATAATGTAGACCCCAAATTATTTTATTCAGTAAATCCGGATTTGATTTTAGAATCCGGATTTGGAAGTCGAGTAAAAATGTGCGGGTATTTGGATTTTTCGGATAACGGATAGTCCGGATTGCATTCCCTGATTGTGACTTTCTCATTTTGGTAGTAAAGGTACAATTCCGATCTTAGCAACAACGACGTGCGACCGCGGCCGGCGACAATGACGTGCGACCGCGACCCACTGCTATATGAATTACTATAGGACGCATAGGGTCCGTCTCCACGAGCGAGAGAATAGCGGTGAGTTGACGTTTTTTAACCGACTTCAAAAAAAAGGAGGAGGTTCTCAATTCGGTTGTATTTTTTTTTTTTATGTTTGTTACCTCATACATAACTCCGTCATTTATGAACTGATTTGAAAAATTTTTGTTTCATCTGAAAGGGTATACTCCTCGATTGGTCCCATTGTCACCATATCAGAATCTGATGATAGGATCCCACAAAAATCGAGGGCAGCCCTCAAATTTTATAGGAACTTACAATGTTTTTCATGAACTTTCTAACGCAGTTCAGATATTTGTGCCTGGTAATCATCATCTCATGTTGCTGAACTGATGATGGAAGGCATAAATTAGGATCTGATGATAAGATCCCATGAAAAATGTTTGTTCAGCGATACTTTCGCCAATTGTCAGCCGATTTGGATGATTCTTTTTTTGTTTGAAAGAGTATTTTCCTGGACTGGTCCCGTTTCAATTTGGTGAAGATCTGACGAAGAACTTTGGAGGTAGGCAACGAAACTCTTCAATAAATAAGAGCAAAGGGATCGGGATTGCTGAAATCGCATGTTTTTTTAGTGTTTACACCAGTTCTTAACATAACATTGCGCTGGTACGCTGTTAATAGGTACGCAGGTACCTAGGTACCACTAAAAAGTGAAAAATAAACACTTTTTTACAAAAAATTCAACCGACTTCCAAAAACAAAACACTACAAGGTACAAAATAACTTCGAAAGAAAGAAAAGAACTTTAATTTCTGAAGCCGGTGTCAAAAAACGAAAAAATAACCAAAAACACCGACTTCATATTCATACATCGAGTCGCCGCGATAATATCGCCGTGTGGAGACACGTTCATAGAGTTGTTATAGAAATCCGCGGTAGCGTTACCTACATATGAAGATCACAAAATGACCACTTCTCAAAATGACTACAATTAGCAAAAGCCGACTTCCAACAACAAAACACTGCAAAATATATTTTATACTTACAAAGTATGAAATAACTTTAATTTCGGAATTCGGTGTCAAAAACCAAAAAAACACCATAACATCGACTTCCGAAATTAAAGTTATTTTATATTTTGTAGTGTTTTGTTTTGGAAGTCGGTTTTATTTTTTTGTAAAAAATTAAGTATTCACAAACGTGGCTGAGGTCGTCGACGAACTGTAAGCTGTAGCCTCTCGTCGCTGTTTCATAGACGAATTAGGGCCTTGAAACAAATTTTGTAAATCATAATTGAGTAATCACGACTGAGAAATTTAGGGGTTTAAAATTTAAAATAAATGTCTATATTTAAGTATTTTAAGGAATTGAGTAAAAGTATGGACAAATTTCAAAATTATAAGGTTTTATTGCTCATTTAATCTTACTTATTAAGGCTGAATGACTTTGCCTATTTCGAGCAACGCAAAGCGTTGATGAAAACAAACGTGTAATGTAAACAAAAAACAACAGACGCGACGCTAACAAAACCACTTGAGGTTTTAGTTTGATAACTTTTATTTGTGTCTGCATCAGCGGCTATTGCTTTGAACTTTTTAGATAGTTCACCAGTTGTGACTAAGAGGATAAATAAATAAACCTTATGAGATGTGAGTATTACTATTTTCACTGTTATCAAACATGGGTATTAAATTAAAGTCCCACTATAATTTAATATTCTATGATCCGTGAGATATTAATAAAATTGTAATAAAGTTACTAGGTGTTGTTTTATAATATTAATGTACCTACTCGTATGTTGTTGTAAAGGAACAATATGTATTTTAAACATGCCAGAGCGGTCCTATCCCGTGGGCAGTAGAGATGTTAGGTTAGTATGAGAGTTTGGAAGAGCGACGTTGGAGCGACAAATCGTCGTTTTTCTTAGCTTCTTCTAATAAATGAAGCGTTATATCAACCAAGCTACCTTTTAAAAGAAAGAAAAATGTAAGAGTCGAACGCTTATTGTAGCTTTTTAACCGACTTAAAAAAAAGCAGGAGTTTGTTACCTAATAATAACTCCGTCATTTATGAATCGATTTGACAAATTTTGCTGGACTCGTCCCGTTTCAATTTGGTGAAGATCTGACGAAGAACTTCGGAGGTCGGCAACGGAACTCTTCAATAAATGATAGCAAATGGATCGGGATTGCTGAAATCCAATGTTTTTTTAGTGTTTACACCAGTTCTTAACATACAATTGCGCCGGTACGCTGTTAATGGGTACGCAGGTAGGTACCACTAAAAAGTGAAAAAAAAAAACTTTTTTACAAAAAATACAACCGACTTCCAAAAACAAAACACTACATGGTACAAAATAACTTCGGAAGATAACTTGTATTTTTTGTAATGAAAGTTCTTTTTTTGATTTGACAGTTCGAAGCGAGGCTGTGTGCGAGGCTGATAGCGATTCGTCACTGTTTTTTCGTAGGGAATACCAAAATGTATGAAGAACTGTCAAAAGTGTCAATCTGCTCGCCGTTGGGTAGTTTTAACTCAAGGGCGTCACAGCCTTGAGCGCTAGTGTAGCTTTACGCAGCTTAGTGAATACGGAACTGAGTTTCACCGCTGCGGCAGCGCTGTACACAAGGCTGAATCTCTAGAGAATAGCATAGCTGGTCGTATGGTCACGGTCGCACGTCGCCGTTGCTAAGATCGGAAATTGTACCTTAACTTGGGACGAGTTCCAGAATTCAAATATTTATTTATTCTGATTTTCTGCAAGTCATTCTAATTGGGCCGTAGGCATGTAGATCGAGTTGAGGAATTACTCGTATGATTGGAGTGTGTTATAAAACTAAGTAGGTACCTACTACTCATTAATTTCAAAATTTTCCTGGTGTGATAAGCGTTGCCGGTGTTGTCATTTTTAACCGACTTCAAAAAAAGGAGTAGGTTCGCAATTCAGTTGTATTTTTTTATGTTTTTTACCTCATAACTCCGTCATTTATGAACCGATTTAAAAAATTCTTGATTCATCTGAATGGGTATACTTCCCGATTGGTCCCATTGTCACCAAGTCAGAGTCTGATGATGGGATCCCATGAAATATTTTCATTTCTAACGCAATTCAGATATTTCTGCCTGGTAATCATCATCTCATGTTGCTGAGCTGATAATGGAAGGTAAAAATTAGGATCTGGTGATGAGATCCCATGAAATATGTTTGTTCAGCTATATTATCGCCAAATGCCAGCCGATTTGGATGATTCTTTTTTTGCTTGGATGAGTATTTTCAATTTAGTGGAGATCTGACGAAGAACGAGGTAGGCAACGGACAGAACTCTTCAATAAATGATAGCAAATGGATCGGGATTGCTGAAATCGCATATTTTTTTAGTGTTTACACCAGGTCTTAAACTAACTATATCTGCTGTCTTGATATTGTGACAATGGCGTGGGCTGCCAACCATTATATGACTTTCTGGCATCTGATTAAGGGATGTAGCAGTAAAGAATGTCGCTTATCGATTCTATCTTATAACAGGTTTCGTACAAAACCGATAAGTATTTTTATAATATATCAAAATATCCGATATTTAATATTATATATCGAAATTAGGGAATTAGCAACATAACATCAACATCTCGCTTATCGATACTTGGGTTTAAAGATTCTTTATTTATTCTAAAAGAAACATTGTTCACTTATGACACACGCAAGAGCTTAAATATTTAAGGTATATAAATAAAAACACACAAAAGTAATGATTTAATTGTTTATTTCGTGATAAAGTGCACCGCATTTATTGTCACTTAAAAGTGTCGTTGGCGTACAGGGCACGCGCTTGCTTTTCACGTATATGTGACAAAGGCGTTCAAAAGGTTAAAAGGCGCATTTTATTGTAACTTGCACTTCGATAGATACTTGTCTTATTCACATGCGGTTTTGTTACAGGCGGCTTTAATTTTCGGAGTACATGGAGCTTGTCGTGTCAATGAACTTTTAAAATAACTGTTGATGATGACGTAAATCACTCGGATGATTTACTGTTAGTAAAGCTGACAGACACAAAAACAAAAATTGACCGATCCTTCGTAATCCGAGGAGAATACAAAACTATTGTACAGAAATACCTGTACCTGCGTCCTTCTAATAAGAAGGACGCATAATAATGAAGACCAAACGGTTTTTCATCCGTTATCAAAATGGCAAGTGCTTCAAACAAGTTATAGGAAAAAATAAAATTTCTAACATGCCACAAGTAATCGCTACTTATTTGAAGTTACCAGATTTCAAGCTGTGTACAGGTCATTGTTTTCGTCGTATTTCTGCTGCTCTTTTGAAAGATTCTGGAGCGGACTTAACAGTTCTCGAGCGACATGGAGTATGGAAGTCGCTCTAGAAGATTTGGAAGGCGAAAACATGTGAACGCATCGTTGAAAACATTAAATTGCAACCTTCGCCACTGTCGCCGCGCCCATCTACATCCAATCAACGAAATTCAGCGTCACATTTTCCTCAAAATGAGCCAGATACGGACATTATTTCAAACACGCAGAATATTAAATCTACAACAATCTCTATTCCTAATAAAACTGTAGCAATAAATTTTCATAATTGAGAAAATGTCTCAAATGTAAATATAAGTTTTTAGTTGTTTTTTATTAGGTACTAAGTATTTAATTTCAGTTTAGTTGTTACTCTGTTTTATTAAATAATAATATTCAATAAAATAGGAGGCGCCATTTTTTTCCTCATAGTGGGTGAGGAAAATTAGAGTGTATCACTCGGGCGCAAAATATATTTTTTGCTCGGGCGACGTACTTTGAATCCGTCGCTACGTTCAAGATTCTACTAAAGAATCGCTCTGGATTCAAAAAGCGCCCTCACCGTAAAAATATTATTTTGCTCCCTAATGATGCAATCTAATATTGCAAAATGAATTGTATGGGTGCAAAGATTATGTTGTTTTCAAGTGATTGTATGCTTTAAGAAAATCAGAATGCATTGAACTCTTCAAATTAGATGATAGAAAGCTCAGACACTTCATGTGGGTTCTCTATCGTTTCAACTGTGTATTGCGATTCAAACTTATTAAATTCTTTTGTCGGAAATCGGTAATGTTTACCGAATGCCGGTTCAGCATATTTTTTGAATCTTTTGAATTCTAGATCTTCTTTAGCCCACTCTTCTTTTTTGACATAAAAGATAGCAGATTGTAACCAGGATGGTATAAACTCGTCCATGTAATAATATCGTCTTTTCCAAACTTTAGTAGTCTCACAAAAGTTTCCGCCATTTCCTCCGATCCAAAATGGAAGACTGGAATAAAAATAAATTAAGTTGAATGTCAAATGTTAATTAAGATCCAGAGAAAGTGAAGCAGTAATGCAAGCGAAGGAAGAATTGGATCGGGCGAGGCATAGGCAATCCTCCAGCTCTAGCCGCCGCCGGCGACACCTTGAGAGTCGGGAGTCACAGAAAGATTTCCGGCCAGTGAAGGTGGGGAGCGATAGGTAGCTTGCCGTTTGGTAAAACCCAGGCCCGCGTGTCTCAAAACGATGTCAGCATAACTGACGAGGCCCGCTGCAATGGCTAGTGCCTACCATGTGGAATTGTTCGAAAGAGTTACCACGGCCCTGGAACGCAAAGGGCATTTGGAGGGACTCGGGTGGGTAAGTTAAAGTCTAAAACTCCCTCCCTAGGTCATTTGGTGATTTCCCATCCGAAAAAAATGTAGCGCCCGCCGCTGTCTTCAAACAATCGTTCGTGTAGGTCTCAACATGTGACAATTACAGGTATTGTAGAATATTTAGGCATGGCTTGCGTTGTTTATATTTTTACCTATTATATGCCTGGTCCATTTTCCAATCATGTAAGCTACGGTCAATCTTGGGCCAATTGAACTTGATATTTTTTAGACGATTCTAATAGCGAGTAATAATCACCGACTTTAGTCTGCGCAAATTTAAAACTCTGAAAAACTATGTTTGCACATACCTACAACAAAGTCTGCACAGAAATACAATACCATTTTTTATTTAGAGTTCAAAATTTGCGCAGTCTAAAATCAGTGTCGTGTGAACGGTCCATAAGATACTCTCCACGAACAATCAATGACCGCTACTTGTATTTTTTTGTGAGGAAAATTTACCTGGTATTTAACCCTAAGTGTAAGGTGAACAAGGAACATTTCTCCCTCTATTCTTCTAAGAATAGGAGGAAAACTAGTTTGACCTAGGTTAAACCAGTATGTCATACGAGTGATAGGAAAGACTAGGTTAGCCTGGTATAATATATTTGGTTTGAGCTGAATTGTTTGAATCGTTGCAATTTTCCAAATTAACAGTTTGGACCTCTTTACCTATCACGCGATAACCGATTTATTTACATTCACAATGTATTTGTTGGAATAAAACTTACAGGCTGATATATCTTAGCGCCCATCTGTAGAAATTCGTGTAGAAAAAAGCGGACATAGGGTCCAAATGCGGATAAGTTTTTGCACTGGATAAACCAGCAGCAACAGCTATGACAGCCAGACCAGCTTTATATCCATCGACCAGTACGCAAGTACCTTCTTCAATGTTTTCTTTAGTACGCATGGCAATCCTTACTTGCGCCTCTGGAAGTATTAAAAAAAAAGACAAATTGTTAATATTACAAGAAAGGTACCTACTAACTGCATGCGGATCAAAAACTTCTCAATGTAGCGTGGGGCTTCGACAGCTGTTAAAGCCATGCCGGTAGATTAGTACAATGCCATATGTGCTTATTTTACCATTATGAGTCAATTAATTTCACCAAGTGCATGACAAGCCAACTTAACCTTGTCTTATCTTTCTTACCTGTTGTAGGAATAGCTAAATCGAGACCCAAGCGAGGCTTCCAAAAATATGTGCCAGGTACTGAACCCTGAAAATCAAGTTCCTGCTATAATATATTTTAATAGAATCCAAGACTAATATCAAACATATACGCCTATTGGCAGTGAGAGAACTTTTCTCACTTCATTTTTTTTTCTGCAATATTGAAGCGTAGTATTCTCCACTTATCTGAACACCTTTATCTTTGTCATCGATCAACAGAATTCCTTCTGAATCCCAAAGACAGTTGCCACGACCCTTAATTCCACCTAAAATTTATTGGACGGTGCTCCCTTTATTTAATAGTCTCGTTTTGACTCAGGTTAATAACGATATCGACACAAATTTAATTTTGAGTAACAATTTGACTCAATACTTGTCATCACAACAGAGGTCCAGAAACACTCAAGGCGCAGCTTTTTTTCCCTGAATGTTTTCACACTTAAGTTGTTTGATCGACGACACGTTAAAAACTAATTATACGATTAATTAAGATAAAGCCTCGTATTTATACTAATTAAGAGTCATTGAACATGTTACAGTCATAACGAGCTCGCTTGCTACAATCCCACCCCGCCTTGTCTTGGGTCGAACTTAATAACGCATCCTCGTAAATCCAAAAAGGTAAAAAGGTCTCCTTTTTAAAGACATATCTCGCCGACTGATCGACACTTTGCGTCATCAGAGGACTGGCTCGTTCTTTGCTCAAAGAATTAGCATTGCAATTCAACGTAATGCTGCAGTCTTCTGGGCACGTTTCCGGATGACGGCGATGCGGAGGAATTCTTCGACGCCTGAGTGTATTTAATTTTGTATATTCATTTGTATATAGTGTAGATTAAATGTGTGTATCTATAATTAAAATTACATCTCCTAAATAAATAGTCTAAAAGGTAAAATAATCACAAAAATAATACCCGTAGCTGAGTTTCGAAATTGGCAAAAGCGCGTCAGTTATTTGCTGATGGTTTACATTCCTAAAGGATAATGCTAAAAAAACCCAGTCCCGGCGCAAACAAAACATATAATTTTTTTTAGTAAATAATAGTTATTAGATATTTAATAAAAAAATTGGCAAAATTCTTTTCTAAACTTAAAATTAAAATCTTAAGTGTAGAAAATAATTTGTTTTAATCTTAAGTTTTCTAAACTTAAGATTAAAATATTAAGTTTAGAAAACTTAAGATTACATCCTTGTAACTCTTGTTACAAGGATGGTGCATGAGACGTAGGTACATCATTATCGCGTGGAGGCGCAATGCCGGGGCGAGACTCTTCTGCCGAGACGAATCGCAGCACGTCGGACGGAGCTACAGTAAGATCTCATCTCTCGGTCTCTGTCGCAACCCAGCGCTAGGCACGCCAAAATCCAGGTGATACGTCCCCACTTTGGGGAGTGAATGGTGCCATGGCATCCTCAGATCCTCACCTTGCACTTGATGCTGGTACCTACTCACCGGACACGGTTGTTTCGGGAGATACCTGTTTCGAATTTGGCGGTAGGATACGCCCGGGTGTCAACACTGCGAGAATCGCCCTTGCTTGGGTGGAGCATCGCCGTGTCCTCGTCGAGGCGATCGGCTCCGGCGATTTCTCGCGTCCGGCCCTGGTCCAACCCATGGTCCGGAGCGAGAAGGCATGGGAAGCGGTCAGCGGTCTGGTTGGACTAGAGTCCATACCAGTTTAGTTTTAGTTTTTACGGAAATGTTACGATCTCTCTAGATTTTTCTAAGCTGAGGCATGGCGCTCCCGCGCACTTGTTTCTCGCACGACTCATTGTTACTGATGTTGGAACCCAGGTAGATAATGGTAAATAAGTACGCAGGAGCGCCATGCCTGAAAGAAGGTGATAACATCGAGAAGCTCATCGTGACTGGCAAATTTAAATGGAAAAAGACCTCGTAGACGAAGTCCAATACGTTAGTCTGACAAGATTTGTACCGCCCTTGACTCTACAGTTCACACACCCTTCACACCGCCAGGGACAGTAACAGGTGGAGAAACATCATACGTGTGAAATTATTGGAGAAGGGAGATCACGACCTTTAGCACTGAAGAATACGACGGAGGAAGAAAGAGGAAGTCACGGGCTAGTAAATCCGGCCAAGTAAGCTGCCAAGCCTTATCTCAACTTTTTGAGTCGGCTCCACACTGGATAAGCTGGAGTTAGATTTTCTGGCTACCGCAACGACGGTCAAAAATCTACAAATGACTGCAGGGACTAACGGCGTAACGTGCTTTACGAGGCACGGTTGTCGAGCAACTGCGGTTTCTAATGGACCATCCATTTTGCGGGTTTGCGTGCAATCATTGTTTAACCTTGAAGATAAGACTGTGTGGCTTCGTAATTAAGATCCTTAAATATTTAGTCTAAGTAAATGTAGAATTTAACTAGTCATTGATTGTTTAAATTTCAATTCAGTATTCAAATTAAAAATTACTCGCTCAGTGTAGGCAGTATTTTACGCGTATCGGCTGCCTACCAGACCTCCACAACCCAGAAACTGGGTAAAACGGTACTTCATGGCAAGACTGGAGTCAGATTAATTGGCTTCTGACAATCCGTAACGACTGCCAAAGATCTACAAATGGCAGCCGGGACCAACGGCTTAACGTGCTTTCCGAGGCACGGAGAAAACTCGCTATGTTAAGATGGTGACACATCTCCAGACCAACCTTGACAAGCGTTGCTTAACCTTGAAGATCGTCCCGTGTGGCTGTTATTATCTTGCCATGAGCTCCTCCCGTAAATATGTTTACATAGCTGTATTATTTAAGGCTACTTACCTTTGCCATAGGAATAAAATAGAAGACCGTAAAGTAAAAAATAAACATGATGATCAGTCTGTTAATCTTAAAACGAGAACAATACATCTTTGCCAAACGAGTTTTCGCACAGTTCTGACTCTATTCGCGATATGACAATGTTGGACCAAATTTTGTTATGATGACAAAATTCCTACCGGGCAGTAGAATTTGCTTGCAAACATTGCATCACTGTTTGTTGCTGTTTTGGCGAATCGTAAAAATGCAAATTTTGAACATTCTATGTTTTGGGGTTCCATAATTTAGCATGGTTATTGAAAAAGTAGGCAAGACAATTAAAATTGGCCCAACCTTCCTAGATAAAGCAAGCGACACACTGATCCCACATACGCAACGAATGCGACGCGACGTGGGAGAATTGGTGTGCAGACTTGTCCTGTGTATGTATATGGCAACGTAAATTGACGTCAGACGCTGTTGTCATCTCTCAGGTGCACTGGTGCGTCTGTAAGTCGATATTGATGCAGTTTTTTTTTTATTTTAAAGCCGTTTTTGCAGCGGTTGTTGATAGACAAGTTTTTATTAAAATCGGTTGAGCCGTTCGAAGATCATCAGCTTTTTTCTAGTCGATTAAGGCTTTTACGGGTCTGATCGATCCAAAATTTGGTATTCTGCAGACCTCAGAAAATGCTAAAGAATCAGGTCATTATAACCTGAAACTCACTAAGTTACAGCAGAGGAATTGTGTTTGAACTCACTGGAATGATTTCAATGAATAGATTATTAGATCGGCAACTTTAACCTGATGCTGAAGTGTGTTCCGAAATCTGCAGGATACCCAACTCCTCACTTACTTACTGAACATCTTCCGTTTTCGTATTCAATCAAATGGTCGCATTGGATAGGTTATAAATAGATTGTAATCAGGGTCTGATAATGAAGCAGAAAAGATTTATGTGTGCATTGGTGAGAGATGTTCCGATACCCAGTGTTTTTTGTAGCATCACATTTTATTAAAAAAGCTGATAGAAATAAATAATCATTTAAATTCAAGATTTCGAATCCCCATTTAGCTAACATGTCTAGATTTTGAGAGAAAGTTAACTACGCTTAAACTAAGCATGACACGATTTTTTTGTTAAGTGCATTGATGGCGTCTCTTATGCCGATTATTTTAGAGCACAAAATGAATCTCGTAACTTTATCTTCTTACCGTATGGGCAGTAAGGTCTAACGACCCCACACACCCTAGTGTCAGAGTTTTTAAACCGCCTCAAAGGCCTCTGATATGGTTTATTTGACGACCGTCATTTTGAGGCCGAGACCACCGGCTTATACGTGGCTTCTGAAGTACGGAATCATCTTTTTATCAGACAATCAGATGATTCAAGCCTGCAGTGTCCTAGCCAAACTGGAAAAAACTTTACAAAGTATGCTTCTCGTGGGAATCAAACCCACGACCACCGGGTCACAAGGCAAACGCCTAAACCACTCGACCACGGATCCCGATATGAAATACCATATTGTACTACGTACTACGTAAATTGTTAATAAAAAATGAAAAAATATAATTTATATTCTTCTGATTTTCTAAAAGCGAAATATTGTAAAACCTTTTAAGAACAGCTCCATTTTCATTTTCAAACATTTTCAATGTTTATGTTCAAGCAGAAAAAAAAATTTAAAACACATTGGCATAACTAATTGAAAAATCGCGATAAAAACAAATTGCCGGCGGATTATTGTGCATTCATCTATCTATTCTACATGATGTGTAGATCCCAGCGCCCATTGATTGAATAGGTACGGCAAATAAATTCTTCGGCAGGAAATTCTACGGGAACGGGAAAAACCGGCCAAGTGCGAGCCGGACTCGCACACGAAGTGTTCCGTAGGTACCATAAACCTTCATTTTTATTCTTTGTTGTTATAGCGGCAATAGAAATACACAATCTGTGAAAATTTCAGCTCTCTACCTATTAGGGTCCCTGAGATACAGCCCGCTGACAGACAGATGAACGGACGGACAGCGGAGGCTTAGTAATAGGGTTCCGTTGGTTACCCTTCGGGTATGGAACCCTAAAAAACGGGATATGCGGGTAAAAGCTAATTAAATAAAAGCTATGTGCTTTTGTTTGTACTGAAACATTTGGGCCGCGTCAAAATGGCCCGCGAGCCTTTTGGTTTGAGCCGTTCAGAGTAAATACTTACCTGTACTTCATTTTTACTAAACCTAACCTATCAGCAGTGGCGTAACGATAAGGTGGCAGAGCTGGAAAAATGCCACAGGTCCCCGGCCCGACGGGGTTACGATCCGAGGGGCCGCTAGCTCCAAGTATCCAAACTTTTTAAACAAAATTTAGACACAATTAAAGACCATAAATTATACATCATCTGCCTAGCCTCTTCCCAACTATATTGGGGTCGGTTTCCAGTTAAGCTGGATTTAGCTGAATACCAGTATTGTATGAGGAGCAACTGCCTACCAGACCTCCACAACCCATTAACTGGGTAACACGGTACTTCATGGCAAGACTGGAGTCAGATTTACTGGCTTCTGACTATCCGCAACGACTACCAAAGATCTACAAATGACCGCCGGGACCAACGGCTCAACGTGCTTTCCGAGGCACGGAGGAAACTCGTTATGTTAAGATGGTCACCCGTCCTCAGACCGACCTTGGCAAGCGTTGCTTAACCTTGAAGATCGACCCGTGCGGCTGTTATAATCTAGCCAAGAGCTCCTCAGACCATATTATACAATTCAAATAAATCATGTGTGTCGGTCTCTTTGTAAAATTTGTATTTTATAGTATTAAGTACAATGACATAATCTTTTCAGGAATTGCGTTTACTCTATTAAAGGTTAATTGTATTTAACTAAAATAGAAAAAATATCAGTAATAAGTACTGTTGGGTATCTACTTCAGTGATTTTTTTAAAGTTACGCCACTGCCTATCAGGTGTTATATCTATACTAATATTATAAAGCTGAAGAGTATGTTTGTTTGTTTACTAGAACGCGCTAATCTCAGGAGCTACTAGTCCGATTTGAAAATTTTTTTCAGTGTTAGATAGCCTACTTATATATCATCACGCTAAGATTGCGCGGGTCAACTAGTTTCATATTAATGGGCCTCGAGCTTCCAAATCTATAATATTAATCGGAAACGTGGCGCCACTGTCGTATGTTTACGATAACGGCATAGGCATACATTACACACAGATTTCACCTCAACAGCCTCCGAAATAACATGGAAATCAAAAGGTCGATTGTTATGTTACAACCACGAACATCTTAGTTAATAATAGAAATCGAAAGAATAGCAACTAACTAAGGATTTCATTGTGCATGATAGCGTTGTGTCGAGAATATAGGCAATACTTTGGCTAAAACTACGGACTTAGAGACATCTTTAGGTCTTTGTCAATATTTAAAACCTGTGTAAGTGAGTTGATACAAATGTTTATATTTAATATTTATTGTTAAGTAATTGTGTTTTTCCTTCCTAATATTATAAATGCGAAAGTGATTCTGTCTGTCTGTCTGTCGCGCTTTCACGCCAAAAATACTGAACCGATTTAAATGAAATTTGGAACACAGATAGTCTAGAGCTTGAGAAAGGACATAGACTACTTTTTATCTCGAGAGTATGTTCCCTAGGGATCATGCAGGCAAAGCCGCGGGCAGAAGCTAGTCCTTTATGTGTCCGTTTCATTTTCATATTTTTTGAATGATAATTTATATTGTGGTGCAGTCAATTTCAATTATATATAAACTTTTCTTGTTAAATGTTTTTCTTTGTTAGCCTAGTTATAAACTGTGCATGCTGTGTGAAAGAATACACCTACGATATTTATTGTAACCACGGAACTGAAAAAACAGGTGGAAATGCTATGCGACGAAATTTGTATCGGAACCTGTGTCGCCACACTCACACATATATACTCGTAAATTATATATATATAATATATATATAATTTACGAGCAAATTCCGCTATTCGACCATAGATGGCGGTATTTTCAATGGTGGCAATTATAAACTTAAACTACTTAGCGATAAGGTTCATTACTCTATGTTTGGGTAGTAACATTTGCCACTCGATCACGGTTGTGACACGTGAACTTTGACTTACATTGTCGATATCAAAAAATAAGATAACTTTTTTCTAAATTAAATCCAAATGTGACTCGCTTGGTGTTGGAGTTTTGTATGGGAGCCATACATGAAACTTGTTGTTGGAATCGTTATGAAATAAGCTATCCATTTAAAATGGATAAGTTCGGGTTTGCTTTGTAATACATTGTTACGAGTAATAAAGTTCTACTTTCAAAAATAGCGTAAGCGAAATATTCCCAGTTTATTGTATAAAAGTAGATACAAACAAAAAAAAAAACAATATTTTAAGTTTTTATTTTATTTAAGTAAATATACCTTATTACACATTAATCAATAAAAATAACACACATCATAAATTTTTTAGTGTTCCGAACATTCGTAAGAAACGGAACCCTTCCAAAAATTAAATTGGTTCGGAACCCTTTGAACGCGAGTCCGACTCGCTCTTGGCCAGATTTTTTTTCATACCACAAGCCTTACAAAATCATGCCTATCTTACTCGGCTGCCAACAAAAAAAGGGGTGTTGCTTACACTTCAGTTCCGTGAACTCTTTATGCCAAGTGGCTTACGATACTATCTTATTACATAGTTTGGTACAGAATCTTAACGCAGACAAAGTTTTTGTGTATCTATAGCCTTTTTTAGGGTTCCGTACCCGAAGGATAACCAACGGAACCCTATTACTAAGCGTCCGCTGTCCGTCCATCCGTCCGTATGTCTATCAGCGGGCTGTATCTCAAGAACCATAATAGATAGAGAGTTGAAATTTTCACAGATTGTGTATTTCTATTGCCGCTATAACAACAAATAATAAATATTAAGGTTCATGGTACGGAACCCCTCGTGTACGAGTTCGACTAGCACTTGAACGGTTTTTATTTGAAATAAAAAAATCGCTTTCTAAAAAATTCTCGGAGCATATCGTGCATGTTTTGCTTGGCATCCAATCAGCTCTACCCGTGCATCTATCCATTTTTCTTTGTCGATAGCGTCTTTGGGAAACCTAAAAATATTTTTAAAGTTATGTTTAGTGATTTAAATAAAAATACTAGACGAACTACAAACAAATGTTTTATCGATATCTATCCATCCAGTATCCGACCCGACTACATCACTATTTGAGTAGCGTAGAACTTTCGAGAACGAAACAGTAACTGAATCGACGTAAAATAAACTCTATGCTAATGGGATAAGGTGGATATTAACTAGACTTGAACTTACGTTTTTGGCAAGATCAAATTTGCTAAGATTTTATTAGAAATCAAATAAAATCGTACTTAGCGATGGTATGAAACACCTCCATTTATAAGATTTATTCTCCTACTATCACTTTTGCACTCCAAAATGGAACAATACGGCACGGTTCAGAAAATATAAATTTATATTGAGAGTGAGCGAGATGAACGGTTCGTCGTGATGTTAGAACAAGACTGGGTTGAGGTACGCGTAACTACGCGTAATACCGGCACGCGTGCCACGCCTACTTTGCACTTCTACTGTTTTTTCTGTTCTGTGATTGTAACTTATATTTAATGTGTCATGTGTTGTGTATATTCATTGTTGGAGGTCCTAAGTTCACAAATAATTAAATAATAAATAAATAACTCGAGGAGCTCGTGGCTTAATAATAAAAGCCGCACGGGTCGATCTTCAAGGTTAAGCAACGCTTGCCAAGGTTGGCTGTGGATGGATGACCACCACACATCCAACCAACACACATCCATCCATCTTAACATACCGAGTTCCCCCGGGTCTCGGAAAGCACGTTAAGCCGTTCGTCCCCGCTGTCATTTGTAGATCTTAAGCAGTCGTTACGGATAGAAGTCGAGACCAGGTAATCTGACTCCAGTCTTGCCATGAAGTACCGTGTTACCCAGTTACTGGGTTGTGGACGTCTGGTAGGCGCCGCTCCGCGTAAAATACTGGTATTCAGCTAAATCCGGTTTGACTGGAAGCCGACCCCAATATAGCTGGGAAAAGGCTAGGCAGATAATCATGTTGATGAATTGTAATTAGGTCTTGAACAAATAAATATTGTTTATTATATACTTTAGAACGGGGTCACTTTTGGGGAAAAAACTAGAAAATTAGTTTTTGTTCATGTGGCACATCAAAAGGACTAATATTTCTCCGCTCCTCTCCTCTCCGCTCCTGTGGACAGTCAGCCTAAGGGACGTCAAGTCAATAAAAGGCGGTGGTTAGCATCAAACTATTTATTCGGGTCACAGTACCCGACACTGTTTATATTAACCTAATAAACCTACGTCGGTCGTCTCATTATTAACCTAATAAACCTACGTCGGTCGTCTCACGGTGAATGAGACGTAGGTACATCATTTTCCAGCTCGTGAAAAGTGAGTTATTTTTTATTATGTACACAAAAATATCGGCCTACAGAGAAAAAAGTTAAACGTCATAAATGTGTTTGCGTGGTATGGAATTATATTTGGTTTTGGATTAAATCTCGTCTACTACCTTCAAAGAGCTTAGAAAACTTATACAGAAATAAATCGCGAAGCGCTTGCACGAGTTCGCGAGAGACGGCACGGTTGGCGCAGTGGTTGAGCGATTGACTGCTGCGTTACGTATCGCGGGTTCGATTCCCGCACGGAACAAATATTTGTATGGCCTACAGATATTTTTTCCGGGTCTGGATGTTTGTATGTTTGTAAACTCACCCATGATACAGGAGAAATGCCTAACGTTTTAAAAAAAGTAAAGTAAGTTGTCGTGTGCATCATTATTGCGTGTGATAATCATGCAGTCAACGAACTAAAGGTTTTATAGACAGACAGGTTCCTCAAGGGACTACGGAACCCTAAAAATCAATCATACCAACTGTGACTAAGGCGTATATGTCTGTACCCCTCTAAGGATTATAGTCATGAAGATTATAAGTATGGAAGTTAAAGTACTAGTAGAGTAGCGAATATTGTTTGCGTAAGCCTTTATTGGCTTTGACTATATATAGTTTTGCTTGGAAGTCAGAGGAAGAACTCATTTTACAAAAACCAAACATTTTAACCATTTTATATTTAGCCATTTCCATGATCTTTGGCATTTGAAAAGCACCATACACAACAGTAGATTAGAGTATAGTAGAATCTCAGTAGCTTCTTAGACCAGAGCCAATACATTTTCTCCCCATCTTATTTTTACTTACTCGTTATAGTATTTATAGTTTACATCACTCTATTCTGTGGTCTACACGAGCCTATGCGGTGGATAGTATTTTGTTATACCACAGACAATAATATAATACTAGCGTAGTTATACTTTATAGTTCGCTGCGATTTGTGCGCTTATTTTTTTATTATATAACCGATTTGTCAGAAAAGTTGCTGCATACTGTTGTGTATTGTATATTTACATTTAAAGTTTGAGGGTTATTAAAAGAGGTGCAAAAGTACATATTTTTTACTCTTTTAATTTACTTAAAACTAACATTAGTTTTAAATATAAAATTGAACATATACAAAATAATACTTGGATTTTTTTACTTTATCAATGGTCTGAATACTCCCATATAATAAACGTTAGACTGCTATGACTACAAAACTGAGGATGTTTCCAATTATTTTGAACCTATTTCTTTTTTTATGTAGGGTAAAACTTGGTAATACGCCCCAAGTGACAAAACGCCCCACGACTCAAGCACTCACACTAACAAAGCCACGCCGCTCGTAACCAGACGCGCGGGGAGCCACTACTAGCCGGACAACATGGACGACGTGTCCACGTAGTTTGCGATGTGCGTTTAAAAAATATTGCAAAATCTGGTTTAATTGGCGTGGCACATTTTGTGGTGAGTTTCAAAGAAATTCATATTTATTGATACTTTTATATTTTGTGTTAAAATGACCCACACTATCGTAAAATTGATAAAATTGCCTTTCTCTTTTTATTTTGTCGAACGTTATAACCTTGAATCTTGTGTTTTGATCTTAGTAGGGCATATTGAAAATCGAATTTGACAATACGCCCCTTAGCTAGTTGTTAAAACGCCCCAAAAATTGAACTGTGTTAAAATACCTTGTTGCGTATTTTTATTACAGATAATGTCTCGGAAGTCCGAAAGAACGACACTACGAGCATCGTGGAGTGCGGACGACTTAGATAAAGCCATGCGTAGTGTCCAAAGCAAAGTTATGGTTATGGGTGTTAATGAGGCATCCAGAAACTTTGGCATACCGTCTCTAACTCTAAGAAGACACATTTTATCTGAAAAATCAAAGGGCTCTCTAGGACGAAAGCCAGTATTTTCTGTAGAATATGAAAAAAAGCTGGTTTCCCATATAAAGAAATTGGAAAAAGTTGGATTTGCCCCTGACAGAAAAGATGTAAACGAAATGGCATTTCAACTAGCTAAGAAATATAATATATATTATAGACTGATTGAACCTCAAACGGAAGCCATGTTATGTTATTTTATCGTGTGGATTACTGGTGGTAGTTTACATATTATTTTGTTTTTCTTTATAATAATCTATTTAGTTTTTAAAGGTAAAAATTTAGTTTTATAGAAATGTTTTTTTTAAAAAGGTCTGATTTGATAAAGAGACTGGCTTACATTATTTTAATTTAGATTGAAGAGTTAGTTTTTGCCATAACAATTGTTAATGTAGTTAAAAAATTAAAAAAATATATGATTAATACACTGGGGCATTTTATGATTAGAGTGAGTCATATTAGCCAACAACCACATTTCAAAACGCCCCACCTTAGATTAAAAAAATAAATTAATATTATTGTTTCCTTAGTTCCTATTAAGATTACCACTTGTGCCATTATTGTCAAAAGACTAAATATTGTTCCAAAATAAAAAGTTTGATTTTATCTTGTAAGATTTTTTTTTAATAACAATTTAAAAAAAAGTAGGGCGTATTACATAGTCTTACCCTATGTTCCCCGGTTACTCGAAGATGTCCTGATCGATTTGGATTTTTTATCGATCGATTTGGGTGCGTTTACAAACATACAAAGACACATACACAAACAGCCAGATCCGGAACAACTGCGCCAACCGTGTCGAATTTTACATATCCTTGTTGCTTGGCTCTTTACTTTGCAGATTATGTAGGTGGCGTAGTTAAAATAGACGACTAAATGTCATATTTAGGACAAGAATAAAGAGAAAGAAATTGAGTCCGCCTGAGGTCACTGCGACACCCTAGGTCAAAGGAATGCCTGCCGGCGTAACTTGGTTAATGTTCTGTCTCATGCAAATCGCGTCTTAATTTTGCTGGACTGCAATTACTTCATGAGTTTATGAGCCGGTACTTTTAACATTTTGCTTTTTCTGTGTCATCCACTATGTAATTCTGTGTTAGTTAATAATGATACCGGTACAAACAATAGAATAGAATACTCTTTATTATGTTATTTTACTATTTACTTTTTGCTACGTCAAGCCAACCCACTGACGTATAAATCATATGGACTTATAACGTTTGACTATAGAAAAAATAGTTTTACAAATATGTGGCATATCGACACTCATCATCATCTGCCTAGCCTTTTCCCAACCATATTGGGGTCGGCTTCCAGTCAAACCGGATTCAGCTGAATGTGTGGCATATCGACACTGAAATCATAAAAATACTGTCATCTCTTTTTAAAACTATAATTTATTTAGCTCAAACACTAATTCAGCCGATCATTGACTATGCTTATTCCTGCTATCTGGATGCCACTGAGGAGCTCTTAAACAAACTTGAGCGCTTGCAAAACTTATGCAATCGTTTTGTTTTTGGCCTGAGGAAATACGACCATGTGTCTCAGTTCCGCAAGGATCTCAAGTGGCTCCCTATCGGACTTAGCAGGAACACTCGAATTTTACGTGCTCTGCCGATGAGCTGTGTAGATCCCACCTCAAACTTCACCTAAACTGCCCATCTCATAACTCTCCTTCATATTCTCACTCCTTCTTGTTTCATGCAGTGCGATTGTGGAACTCACTCCCGCCTAACTTACGTTAGTGTAAAAACATTTCTCTATTCAAAAAATAACTCAAGGAGCATTATCTGTCCACTGTAGTGTGATCCTATATCTAGGTATATCTATACTAATATATAAAGCTGAAGAGTTTGTTTGTTTATTTACTTGAACGCGCTAATCTCACAAACTACTGGTCCGAAGTGAAAAAATATTTCAGTGTTAGATAGCCCATTTATCGAGGAAGGCTATAGGCTATATTTCATCACGCTAAGACCAATAGGAGCGGAGCAGTAATGAAAATTGTGACGCAGATGAAGTTGCGCGGGTCGACTAGTTATTTTATAACGTAAAAATACTAGAAATCTGATATACATCTCATATGCGCCGGGCCTGGTTTCTTTTTTCATATCTCATGAGCATTGTCCTTTATTTACTTGCGTACCTATAGCGTCCGTGTTTGGGTCACAGAAGTCCATATATATACAAAATTTCAACAGATTCGGTCCAGAAGACCCGGAGAAAACTGGCTGTGACAGAAGGACAGACAGACAGACAACCGAGTGATCCTATATGGGTTCCGTTTTTAAGGGTGTTCGGAACCCTATAAAACAGCTCGGTTGATTTGAAGGTCAAACGTGACTAGTACAAAAATATATCTGGTAGCTAGATATCTCGAAAAAATGAGGGAAGATTTCAGTTCAGCGACCTCAAATTAGTGAACAACAGGCATAAAATTCCATGCAACAAAAAAAAAGTTTAATTTTGTTCCCTTGTGTTATAAGTCGATCAGGTAGTCGGGGCATGTAAAATACTTACACTAAACTACATCGCCTCCCCCAACCATAGTTGGCAAAAGGCTAGGCAGAACGGCACATTGGTTGAACGTAAAGAATATTCCAAATGTAAGAGGCAGTCTTACAAAAATCGTCGTTGATTCTTTAGCGATTCAAGTGAAGCGCGACATCGGTGTCCCAGAAACGAACACTTTCACCAAATCGTTTCACTTCTTTTTGATCTATTTTAACTGTTTGCATCAATGTTGAAAAACCGAGACTTGGTTTCTATAAAATATATTATTTAGGTACAATAACTGTATTGAAAAGTGAATCGGAGACTCTTTAAAAGGTAATCCACAAGGGCGACTCCGTTAAGACATCAACTTTTGGTCGGTTATGGTGATTTTGACAACCAAATAAGAGCAAAGATATATGACCTTGACGAACAGAACAGTAAGCATAAGTTTAGTAGGTATGGTTATTTTAAGGAAGAAGATAAAGACTTATTCTGAAACAATAGTCTCCCTTTCCTTCCTCTTACTGGTGCGTTTAATCTTATACTTGGTAAACTAAGCTTAATTTCCTATAGCGAAGCCGCGGGAATAGCATAGATTTTACATTAGGTACTTACTCGTATTATTAAAATTAATGCTCGGCCGGAAAAGGCCAGACCTCTGGCCACGTGAAGAATTGCCCAACCGGCTATTCTCCAT
This sequence comes from Lacanobia oleracea, assembly GCA_950371165.1. Classification (NCBI taxonomy): domain Eukaryota; kingdom Metazoa; phylum Arthropoda; class Insecta; order Lepidoptera; family Noctuidae; genus Lacanobia; species Lacanobia oleracea. The sequence continues at coordinate 13,944,095 of OX493385.1, forward strand.
AAAAATCGATCAAGTTGAATCGAGCACGAGGTTCTGATTCTGACGTTTATAGGGTTCCGCAACTCAAAAGGAAAAAATGGAAGCCTTATAAGATCACTTTATTGCCCCTCTGTCCGTATGTCAAGACCACAGACATAATGTCAAGACATTCTGGTCGGGTCTTAACATTATATCTCGGTATTGAGTTAAAATTAAAACCATTTTTTTTGAAGCTGTGCAAAAATTCAACTTCTAAGGTAACGTAAAAAAAGGTACGGTTTATACGTATATTTCGACACTCTCAAGGGAATTATTTATAGGGTATTTTCCGTTGACCTAAAACTATGAAATTTGTAGTGTAATACCGTCTTATACAACAAGTATAGAGAAAAATCTGAAAACTATACATTTGTATTTAAGTTTTAAGAAAAATAAAGTTATTATTTAAAGTATCTACCAAAGAGACCATTCATATTCGGCCCAAAACGAAAGTCAATCGATAAAAATGTTTTTAACCTTTTAACCGCTTGTGTCGCATATATGCGACACACGTTTCCGTGTCCCTACCGCTCGTGTCGCATTTCTGCGACAGAGATCATGCATGATTTTTTCGTTCCATTTTCGTCCTGTTAACTACGAGGTACAACTAAAACTATTATTAAATAGACCTATTATTTATAACAATTACTTAAAATTATGTTTCATAGCTCTAAGCATTGAAAAAACTTAAACAAAAATAAGTAATTGGCAGCTTGGAGTTTTCTTCGGTGTCTATCGCGCGCGTCGCATATATATGACCATAGGGATGGGATACAATGCAATGCGCATTAAAACGAAAACAGTAAATAATCAGGTATAGTGCATCATTCAGCATAAAATAAAGTGTCATACGAAATAAAGTTAAATTTAACATAATTGTTACTTTGTGTATTAATTCTTTTCCTTATTATTCAAAAGAAAAATATTCCTCACGATCTTTGTATAATGCCAATATTTGACGTTAGTTCCCATCCCTAGACCCCTATGCTTGCAATAATATTTCTCTAGTTAGTCTAGCGCCGCTGTCGCATTAATACGACGGCTGCCTACGTCACGAGCGGGTGAAACGAATGGAAAGTTCCATTAAAGTTGTTCGTGGCTATTTCTGCATTGTCGATAAAATGACTACTACTGAGGAATTAATCAGAATATTAGAAGGTGACGACGAAGAGGAATTATTATTAGAATCTACAGAAGAACTTAGAAGTGATGGAGAGGTAAGTACCTATTTCAATTTCTTCTTATGTTAGTTGCATATATTATTCAGTAGGTATAGGTATAAATAAGACTGGACACGCCACGATTGCGGCGGTAAGTCCCCTCTTTGAGGCGTGGCTGGAGAGACGTCACGGCGTCCTCACCTGTCGCATGAGCCAGGAGACGCCGTTGGCGAGGATCGCAGGACGAGGACGATCTCCAGCCTCCGTAGACGCGAGCTTGCGAACGCCGAGCATTGGGTAGCTCGATATTCGCCGTCCTATAAGGACCGAGCCCGAGTAGTCGACGGCGCGCGGTGACCACGCGCGCCTCGAAGAGTTGTCGCAAACACTTGGGTTGGGTTTAGGTAACTCCTTGATGGATCGAAATAGTACCTACCTACCTATTTTAAATATTGTGATGTAATTCTGTTATTATATTACCTACTTACATATCTACATACCTATTGATTGTTCAAATTTGGAACCGTGTTGTATGTTGTCCTTACAGCCCGATTTACACTTCAATAAGTACCTACCTACAGTAGCGAGTTAACTTGTGTCATCGGCGAGTTAAGTTGTTACCTAATGTTGTTTGAACGACAAAAGCGAGTTAAGTACCTACCTACCTAGTAAGTTGTCGATTAAGTTGAGTGAGGTACTACTTATTACTTAACTGTCTGAGTTCTTAACTCGCTACTGTACTTATTGAAGTGTAAATCGGGCTTAACATTAATAAGGTACTGTGACAGTACCTACCAAGTCGGACAGGCGCTCGCACTCGCGTTTGTCTCTTTTTAACGAACGGAGTTCCGCATGGCGTTGTCTCTTACTGTGCTCCGGCCTTGCCGCTCAGCGCAACACGTTTTTGTTAGGTATGTGATGACGCCCCGCGCGCCGGGGCTCGGTTATTCTAGATAAACTGAAGTCTGTCAGACACTCGCGTAGGAATTATTCCTAGTGCAGGAATTATCTTTAAAAAAAAGATAACTTTAACTGAGTTCTTTTTGTTAAAGTTATATAGATACCTACCATTTGTTTCGAAATGTAATTTTGATCGAATGAATATAAAAAATAATATAGGTACCTACGTAATAAATTTTAATTTATCATTTTAAAGATGAACGACTGTGATACGAAGAAAGTGATTAAGTAATAAGAGATTATTGTGATATAAACTATTAGAATTTAGTAAGGTTAAACAATTAGTAACTGAGATGAACGATTGTGATACGAAGTGATTAGGTTGGTTAAGTTAAAGGCTCTTTACAAACAGGCGCGACACGCGACGCGACACAAAGACATGAGCGGTACCTTCGTGTCGCGACATGAGCGGTTCCTTTGTGTCTCGCCTATTTGTAGGAGCCATAAGGCTGATTTAAAATAAAAACATAAAAAACTTTTGACTTTTTTTTATCGATACAATGATTGCCCCTCCTTAATTATTGTACGTATTATTTTGTCGATTTGTAGCCGGGCGCTAGGGGCACGGCAACTGATATTTAGCCAAGCGCTTAAAAGGTTAATTCTTTTCCTTATTATTCAAAAGAAAAATATTCCTCACGATCTTTGTATAATGCCAATATTTGACGTTAGTTCCCATCCCTAGACCCCTATGCTTGCAATAATATTTCTCTAGTTAGTCTAGCGCCGCTGTCGCATTAATACGACGGCTGCCTACGTCACGAGCGGGTGAAACGAATGGAAAGTTCCATTAAAGTTGTTCGTGGCTATTTCTGCATTGTCGATAAAATGACTACTACTGAGGAATTAATCAGAATATTAGAAGGTGACGACGAAGAGGAATTATTATTAGAATCTACAGAAGAACTTAGAAGTGATGGAGAGGTAAGTACCTATTTCAATTTCTTCTTATGTTAGTTGCATATATTATTCAGTAGGTATAGGTATAAATAAGACTGGACACGCCACGATTGCGGCGGTAAGTCCCCTCTTTGAGGCGTGGCTGGAGAGACGTCACGGCGTCCTCACCTGTCGCATGAGCCAGGAGACGCCGTTGGCGAGGATCGCAGGACGAGGACGATCTCCAGCCTCCGTAGACGCGAGCTTGCGAACGCCGAGCATTGGGTAGCTCGATATTCGCCGTCCTATAAGGACCGAGCCCGAGTAGTCGACGGCGCGCGGTGACCACGCGCGCCTCGAAGAGTTGTCGCAAACACTTGGGTTGGGTTTAGGTAACTCCTTGATGGATCGAAATAGTACCTACCTACCTATTTTAAATATTGTGATGTAATTCTGTTATTATATTACCTACTTACATATCTACATACCTATTGATTGTTCAAATTTGGAACCGTGTTGTATGTTGTCCTTACAGCCCGATTTACACTTCAATAAGTACCTACCTACAGTAGCGAGTTAACTTGTGTCATCGGCGAGTTAAGTTGTTAATGTTGTTTGAACGACAAAAGCGAGTTAAGTACCTACCTACCTAGTAAGTTGTCGATTAAGTTGAGTTAGGTACTACTTATTACTTAACTGTCTGAGTTCTTAACTCGCTACTGTACTTATTGAAGTGTAAATCGGGCTGTAAGGACAACATACAACACGGTTCCAAATTTTCAATTCCAATTAGTAACTGGTACAACATTTACTTGTTAGCTTAAAGATGAACGACTGTGATACGAAGAAAGTGATTAAGTAATAAGAGATTATTGTGATATAAACTATTAGAATTTAGTAAGGTTAAACAGTTAGTAACTGAGATGAACGATTGTGATACGAAGTGATTAGGTTGGTTAAGTTAAAGGCTCTTTACAAACAGGCGCGACACGCGACGCGACACAAAGACATGAGCGGTACCTTCGTGTCGCGACATGAGCGGTTCCTTTGTGTCTCGCCTATTTGTAGGAGCCATAATGCTGATTTAAAATAAAAACATAAAAAACTTTTGACTTTTTTTTATCGATACAATGATTGCCCCTCCTTAATTATTGTACGTATTATTTTGTCGATTTGTAGCCGGGCGCTAGGGGCACGGCAACTGATATTTAGCCAAGCGCTTAAAAGGTTAATCCGTTCGGAACATCATCTTAAGCATTCGGTAATATGGCACAAAGCGGTAAACCCATCAGATTAATAACAGCTACATGAGTTTGAAATTGAAAACATATTATCTAAGTAGATTATCCCCTTGCTTGCTTTGATTGATAGGAGCCAAGACAAAACGATGTAAGTAAGAACTTCTTCTTTGAGAGTTGGTATCTCGTTTTGTTCGAGAAGGTCAGCGAAGACGGGTTGTAATATAGTTCTTCGCCTACTGTAATTGTGCCTGCAACCAAGATCGGCTAACCTGTTAGGCATTTCAATTCTTTCTTTAATGATCTCTTAAAATGTTTGTGTGTGGACGTTGTCTTCGATCAAAATATGATATACGTTAAGCATAGCCGCAGCCGGCTGCTGACATCATAATATCAGCCAAAAGATGTCCAATGCTGGACATAGGCCTCCCCCAAGTGTCGTCACAACAACCGGTCTTGTGCGTCTCACATCCATCGGCTACCCGCGACCTTCACCAGGTCATCGGTCCACCCTGTGGAAAGTCTTCCAAAGTTGCGTCTTCCTGTATCAGTCACCACTCCAGAACTTTTCGGGCCCATCTACCATATTTGGTTCTGCGAGCAATGCCCACTGCCACTTCAGTTTGGCGATCCTTCGAGCTATGTTGGTTATTTTGCAGATATCATCATTCCTGATTCAATCACGCAAGGAAACTCCAAGCATTGCCCTCTTCATTGCCCTTTGAGTGACTTAAAGCCCATTGTGAGCGACCACGTTTCAGTTTCATAAATCATCACTGGCAACACGCACTCATCATAGACCTTCGTCTTGAGATACTGTGATATGTGAGACGAGAAGACACCACGCAACTCCCCGAACGCTGCCCAGCCGAGTCGGATTCGACGGTTGACCTCTTTCTCGAAGTTAGCCCTTCCTATCTGGACCGTTTGACCCACGTTGACGTGCTTGTCAACACGAAAAATACCGCCCAACGAAGTGGGCACGGGTCAGCTAGTTTTTAATTAATTCAGTGAATAAATAAATACTTACCTCGTGCCTTCCTAGCAACTAACCAACACAGCATTTGTAGATCGAGACTACTCAAGCCTGTGGCTACGTAAGCGATCTATATTTACTGGTACAGTTACTTAAGTTTTCTTTTTACGTCACCCGCCGCTTTCATTTCACGGTATTATAAGTTTTTCTGAAAGCAATAAAAATAGAGAACAACTCTCACCTTCCCGTTGTAATCAATTTGATAGGTTCTGTTGGCGGTTTGATAGCAGTCGTTCGTCGGGAGCTTTGAGGAAAACATGGTTCTCAAGCGTCGCAGTTTCCCCTTTAAATGTTGTTGGCTGTTGGCAATATTTATTGCGCTCAGACAAGGCACATTGTCTCAAGAATTCTGCGAGAAAAATGCTGAAGAGGACCACTGCAAACAACACTTCCTGTATTCAAAAGGTAAATAATATTCTTTGTTTTTTTTTTTTGTTTTGTTGCATAGCTATGCGAACTTCTACATAATTTAGGTTAGATAATAACGGTTAAAATAGATTATGTGTACTTACAGTTATGTAGTTATTGTATTACTAGTTACCAGCCCCGGCTTCGCACGTGTGCAATAGAGTTGTACGTCTGTCGTGAAACCACTGCGACTGTATTAAAAAAATGCAACCGAATTAAGAACCTCCTCTTTTTCTGAGTCGGTTAAAAAGCGTTTTAAAGTTTAAATAATAAACGTTATATTTATAATTAGAAACTAATCAAACAAATAAAATGTGTAGGTAACTAATAAAACAAAATAAATAAGATTAAGCGTAAGTACCTAAAAGTAGGGCAGATTGCTCACACCGCGACATTTTTTAGCATTTTTATACCCGTCGTAACTTTAAAACCATTTCAGTTATTTACATGTTAATAGAAAACCTTCATTATTAAAACCTTATTTAGTTTATAAGGATGAATACTATTATACGAATATGTCATCATCTTAAGATTCTATCAATGTTTGATTGACTAATTATTATAATAGGGAATATACACGAAAAAAATTCTTACAGTGCTCCTTCGTCTGCTCCGCTCCTATTGGCCTTAGCGTAATGATATATACGAGTAGCATTCCTTGATAAATGGGCTATCTAACACTGAAATAATTTTTCAAATCGGACCAGCAGTGCTTGAGATTAGCGCGTTCAAGCAAACAAAGAAACTCTTCAGCTTTATATATTAATATATATCCTATAGCCTTTCTCGATAAATGGGCTATCTAACAATGAAATAATTTTTCAAATCAGAGCAGTAATTCCTGAGATTAGCGCGTTCAAGCAAACAAACAAATAAACAAACTCTTCAGCTTTATATATTAGTATACAGATTGATAATAAAGGTATTCTACAGCCTATTAAATTAAAGGCTTATTTTTTAATAGGTGATTTCCCATCCTTAAACAGGTAAGTAAACTTTTTTACTGATATTATTAGCAAACCATTCCATTTTTAAATTTCATTCTCTGTAACCAAAATACGAGGCTTTCACGTTTTTAACGCCCCAGGCACACCACTATAGTGATTAAACCTTTATTAATTTTATCGCTTTATTGCGGTTCTATAATAATGTTCTTAACATTTTGGATAACATTATGATAACTACTTTTAATTTATTTATTTTAAATATTTGTTTATAACGAAGCACCAACAAGGTATTTTTTATCGGTTTCTGCGATACAGACCAAGTGCTGGGACCAAAGACAACCTTTTCATGCAGAAATTTTGGTTTATTTTTAAGTTCATTTAGGTAGGTACCTACTTACTTACTTTAAATAAGGTAGGTAAGATAAAAAAGTACCTAGTTACTTATATGCTATTTAACCGATTGTCAAAAGATGACTTAATGAATATTATGTTGTGCTACGACCAATAGGAGCGGAGCATTAATGAAAATTGTGACGCAGACCAAGTTGCGCGGGTCCAGCTAGTCTTGGATAAAATCATTTCTTCAAACATTTCATTTCTTCATGATTTTTAGTCTTGTATAAAAATCACTTCACCAGACATATCATTTCTTCATGATTTTAAAGCCCAATATGAATGGTCTCTTTTTATTTCTTTCTAATGTACCTAATCGAGATCATCGATCGAATAAGTAAAGACTTCTTGAAAAGCAAGCCTGACGGTTTCTATACATATTAATAGCAGATTAGGTATACTATGTTTATACTCAGTAGCAGTTAGTATTGATATTATGACTAAGCAAGCGGTTTATCCCCTCATACCGGCTTTGAGGTCGTTGCACAAACAATAATAATGCAATCATTGACGTATTATAAATTGAGATTAAACTGGAAATAGGTATTTTCCTCTGCGGTAAGTGAACTCTGCCCAACCTTGAAAGCCTTAAATAAATTTGTTACCTACCACTGTAAATATGTAATAAAAACCGACTTCAAAAAACAAAACACTACAAACTAAAAAATAACTTTAATTTCGGAAGTCGGTGTTTTTGGTTATTTCGTTTTTGCGACTTACGAAATTAAAGTTATTTTTAACCGATTTCTTCAAAAAGGAGGAGGTTCTATGTTCGGCTGTATGCATCTTTTTTTAATTTATTTATGTTCACCGATTTCTCCGCCAATTCTGATCGATTTTTAAAATTCTTTTTTTATTCGAAAGCCTATACTCCTGAAAGGTCCCATTGTCACCAAGTCAGAATCTGGTGGTGGGATCCCATGAAAATCGAGGGAAACCCTCAAAATTTATAAGCACATACACTGTTTTTCATAAACTTTCTAACGCAATTCAGATATTTGTGCCTGGTAATCATCATCTCATGTTGCTGAGCTGATGATGGAAGGTATAAGTCTGATGATTAGATCCCAAGAAAAATGTTAGTTCAGCGATATTTTCGCCAATTGTTAACCGATTTGGATGATACTTTTTTGTTTGGAAGAGTATTTTCTCGGACTGGTAATGCCATGTAAATTTGGTGAAGATTGATGAAGAACTTCGGAGGTAGGCAACGGAACTGTTCAATCCACAGGTTCAATCAATGATAGCAAATGGATCGAGATTTCTGTAATCGCATGTCTGTCGATTGTTTACACCAGTTCATAACATAATATCACGCCGGCACGCTGTGCTTGTGGAAACTTTTTAACAAAAAATAAAACCGACTTCCACGCAATCTGCTTAACCGTGAGGCTGTCTTTTTGCGACAATTGTGGCTAGTGAAATGGGTCTGTAGTTAGATTTTTCAGACATGTCACCCGTTTTGCTATTGGCAATCGGTACCACCAGAGTCTAAATCAGGGCTGGGGGTAGGTGTGAGTGATTTATGCACAAATTAAATAACAGTGCAAGTACTCTATGCAGGTGGAAACCAGCATGCTTCAGGTGTTCTACGCTGAGAGCGTCATACCCCGGTGATTTCCCTCCCTTCATACCCCTAATAGCCCGATCAATATCCTTAGAAAGTATTTAAAATTGATATATTCATCCCCTCTGTCTCAGCATCGAACCTTCCGCTCGCTGGTCCTAAGGGTGACTTAAGGTGAATGCTCCAGGGTAGCCCGCGAAATTCAAATGAATGAATGAAGCTCGACAGAATGATTATTTCGTGAAATAATCATTCTGTCGAGCTCCATGAACTTAGAGGGCTATATTGATGATTAAAATGGTTATAATTCTTTAGATAAATACGCGTTACGGTCGCGAATCGTATTTGGTCCACATACAGCTTCACACTGACCGGCAAATTGCAAAAAACATAAAAATATTTGAATTTCGCGGGAAACCCTGGAGCATCCACCTTAACTACAAATTGTTCCTTAAAACATTAGCAATATCTACAGGGCTAGAAACACCGCCGACACTCACTGGGATGCCAGGTCTAGTATTTAATTTACTCGTAGACTTCCAAAAAATGTTAAAGTCCTTATTTTTGTAGTGTGTCGCCATAAAATCCATTTTTATCTGCTTTTGATGGTTTTGACACCACTTCAGCGTACCTTTAAAAATTTTACGCGCCTCAATCATGTCTCTGAACAATGGCCCACTAGCTGACTTACCGTAGCTAGCCCACGTATTAAATGTCCGCCTGGCACCCCAGTAAGACTCGCTGACGTGCTTATTCCACCCCGCTAACTTTCCATATTTGCCTTTCTTCCTCATACAGGTAATAATGGCAGCCTTTCGTAACACATTAATCGTATCATTATAAAACTTATTGATAATATTCCTATGAGAATCATTGTGACAGATTTTACCACAACAACTTTGAAATTCACATGGGAAATCTATAGTTTTTAAATGTGTATTACATATTTCTGTGTACTCGTTTATCTGCTCTGGGCTCCTATCACCCCACTTAACTTTATTAGGCGGTGTGCTTTTCATTAAGATTTTTTTTAATATAAGGTAATGTATGTGGTAAATGAATATAAGTTGCCCAAAATTGAGTAAGTATTCAAGAAGGAAATTTCACATTAGACATAATCGTTTAATAAGAATAACAGTTTTCACAAATTAAAAACAATAAAATAAATAAAAAGGTTTTGAAAATTTACCTACAGTTACGTAGGTACGCTAACTAAACTGTTAGCGTACGTCTCTCAGGAATAAACAATGGCTTTATCTATAAAGTAATCCAATGAAGTTGAAATTCAGCAGATAAAATGTTCCACGGGGGGATACAACTTTCATTTAATGCGAAGTTAAGTAGGTTACCTGCAAGAGGTACCTGGATGTCTAGCATTTAGTTATGACCGTACGTAACCCCTAACACCAGATTTGACTAATTATAATTGGCAGTGGTACCTAGTGGTAGTCTAGTGTAAAAAAAGAAACAAATTGCTTTACAATAATTTATTGAAAACCAGGTTTGCAGTAATTGTGATCTTTAGATGAACCTGCATACACAACTTCATCCTAGTTGTGAGGCCACACTCCGCTTATATCCGTACCACTATCATCATTATCACTATCGCTTTCGGTTTCAGTGTAACTTACCACTTCTATAATAAAAGGTTTATCTAAATACAAATCATGTGTTAAGTATTCTCCTGCTTAAACCTGCGAACGTGTTTACAATGCTGTGCCCACTCATGAACTGTAATAGCGTCAAAAGCTTTTCTAACTAGGCGGGGAATTTCTGTATTTTGTGCTCAATATTTACATCGGCAATATTTATTTTCATTGTGCTCCATATGAGTTCGATGGGATTGAGATCACAGTGGTAAATATAAGCATTTATGTCAATTGTCTTCTAAAATTTTTTCTATCTCATATACAGGCTCAGGCTTGTTTCTCTTAATTATTTCTAAAAGTTTAGTCAATACCTTTCCGTAGTCAAACCACATCAAACCTGAAATATAAGATATTAAAATAAATGTAAGTAGAAATTTGAAATCTGGCAGGTTACCTAATAAATGTACGTTACCGTTACGATAACCAGCAGCAAGAATAGAAATGAATATTTCGTGGACTTAAATAGTTAGTTAAGTATCGGGTAATTTATAACAAGAAAGTTGACAACACTAACCTGTCAACCTGTTACAAAACTAATGAACATTATTACACAATAGAAGAACCAATTCTATATTAATGCAACTGTTTGTTAATTTTTGGAACTAACATAGCTATTGTGGCAATATACAGGTCATCATCTATCTATATATATAAAATCAATGCCACTTTTCGTTGTTATTTTATAACTCAAGAACGGGCTCACCTATCCAAACCAAATTTTTAGGCTTTATTCGGACTATTTAGCAGATGGTTTATGTGAAGTTTGCTTAAAATCTGTTGAGTGGTTCTTCATTTATCACATTTTTTGTACCTAATAAATGAATTCAATAAATGGCGGAACATTTTGTATTAAAACTTTTTGAGATGGGGAATTTGCTGTCACATCCAATTACCTAACTTTTTTTATTATTTCACTTTATACGTTGCGAAGCACGTACCGGGCCGCTAGTTTTTTATAAATTTGGATACCTTTCTGCAGTCACTACACAACATCCTTGAAAAGCTGCAATCATTTCAAAATGTTATAATTGTGGGTGACATTAATGTAAATATATTGAATGTTGATTTTAATGTTTTGCCATAGGTATCTAGATGTTTCTTCAGTTCACGGTCATAGCCTACCTACTAGAGGAAATAGTTCGGCTGTCCCATTTCAAAACCTAGTATAGACTCATAACAAAATTTTACAGGCGAACGCATAAACGTAAAATAGGACAGCCTATGAAAAGTATTTATGTTAGGTTAAAAAACGCTATTGGTTGTAAATAATACTAAATAATGAACATATAGTACTAGCAAGATTTGAATACATGTGTATATTACTTATTTTAAACCACTTAGTAATTTTGATAATTGACACGAGGTAGGAGGTTCATGTAGTTGTATAACATAGTAAGAGCACTTGCTAGGTTTTGTTATGGTTTATGGAACATGGAATTTAGCATATCTCACAGACTAAATTCTAGTAACTCTGTAGAGTATATGAATACAATAAGATTAATTGAATACATTAGTTTATTAATTTTTAAATCAGGTCAAACACAAAACTAAAAAAATGCTGAATAGCTCTATTCAGCTGCTGTAGACATTTGCCCATTGTTTGTTAAAGCAACAGACCAAGTGCACGTTTTTTTTTTCTATTAATATGCAGGCGTTTGACCACTATCTCACCTGATGGTAAGCGATGATGTGGTCGAAGATGGAGCACGCTTACCTAGAAATAACCTATTCAGTCTGTTATAAACCAAAAGAAATCAAATTTATTATGTTGGTATAATGAACTTACCACAAGAGTGCAAGAGCCAGCAGGGAGGAAACAGCTACTCTTAGAGAGACCAGGGTGGCGCGAATGAATTTGACCTTAAATCTCGTTTCCAAGTGGCAGTGGGGCGACGAAAATCTGGTCAAATTCAATGCTCTGAAAACACAGGCATGTCTCTTCACTGCTAAAAGTAGTCCCGTTTCAGCTATCTCCTACATTCTGAGGTACGCCTGTACCTACTCCCGACCGCCTGGAGCTTTTGGGCATGGAATTGACGTCTAATCTCAACTTGGACTCAAAAGCACAGACTGCAGCCAAGAAGCTGAACATTCTAAATAGGGTAAGGCGAGACTTCACATCTGAACAGCTTCTGAGTCAGTACAAAGCACAAGTTCGATCCCCAGCAACATACCAGCTGCTGCATTGGGCTCGGTGGAACGAAGAGCAAAAATTCTTATAGGTGATGAGACGTTGGTGGCTCAGCTTCACAGACTAGCTCATCAGCGTAATGTTGGCTGCCTGTCGTTCTTCTATGAACTGTTCTTTGGTGAGTGTGCGCAGGAATTCCACGACCTGATCCCACCATCGCCCTTTTCCTACCGGAATACCAGACGTACTGCAGGCCGTACTTGGTCGATATCCCTAACTAGTCGTACCCACACACCGTCCACATTTATTATGCGCACAGCTAAAGTTTGGAACTCTCTGCCAGTGTCTGTGTTCCTGTCCACATATAACCCGTGTACATACCTTCAAAGCAAGAGTGAACAGGCATCTTCTGGGAACGCTCGATCCATCATAGACCATTTATCGCTTTCCATCAGGCGTGATTGTGGTCAAGAGCAAGTCCATTCCTAAATAATAAAATAAACACTTCTCTGTCTCTATATCACAATCTATATTGTTATTCATTGCAGCAGTCACAATCTTTTTCGAACGGTAAAATTTCATATTTTGGCGGTACAAACCAATTCACTCCGTTCGCGTATCGACGATTGAATCTCGCGGCTGCCGCGTGAGATCACTCACGCGAGTTGCGAGATAACGCGAGTGCGCTTTACGTATTTCAAAAACCTAGAAAGTCGCATCGACCATTTAAAAACCTAGCAAGTCTAGAGAGTTACTAGGTTTTGAAATGGTTAAAGTGACATACTAGGTTTCAAAGTGGTCACGAGGGAGTGAATGGACCATTACTAGGTTTCGATTCTTAATTCTGCTTTCAAGCGAGTTTAAGACGCTGGTATTTTTGTATTTGGTCGGGACTTACTACGTTAGCAATATTGTGCAATAAAACGATTTTTGTAAAAAATGTCCCTTACTAGGTTTTGGAATGGGACAGCCGAGTTGTCAGGATCATCTTTTAGTAAAGAGCAAGTTACAAGCCTATACAGTTAACCTTCACACGTCAATCACTGATCATGACGCTATTCTATTTTGTCTAAAGTACGGGGGCTCAAAAAAAACCCAAAAATAATAGAGAAGTCAGGAAGCTTAACTGGTCCGGGATCATCGCTGACTGTTTAAAATTGGATTTTAGTCAAGTTTATGCTGAAATCTACTTAAATCTAGCAACTGCCTTAAATCTACCAATATAGGTACCATGTTACCCAGTTAATGGGTTGTAGAGGTCTGGTAGGCAGCCGCTCCACGTAAAATACTGGTATTCAGCTTAATCTGGCTTGACTGGAAGCCGACCCCAATATAGTTGGGAAAAGACTAGGCAGATGATGATGACCAGTATTTTATGTGGAGTGGCTGCCTACTAGACTTCAACAACCAATGAACTGGGTAACATGGTACCTATACTACTTGGCAAGATTGGTGTCAGTTTTTCCGGCTTCTGGCAATTCATAATGACTGCCAAAAAGACATACAATTCAACAGCCGGGACCAACGGCTGAACGTGATTTCCGAGGAAACTCGATATGCTAAGTTGTTAATCCATCCACAGACCGACCCCGACAAGCGTTGCTTAACCGTCAAGATGGACCCGTGCGGCTGTTATTATTTAGCCACGAGCTCTTCGTAGAGCCTTTCATCTTTGCATCTTACCCCTTAAACTAATGAGTCCTAAATTGTGAGCTACTTTTGATTCCAGTAATAGGTATGGCAAGCCGTTGGTCTCAGCTGTCATTTTTAGATCATTGGCAGTCGTTACGGATTATCAGAAGCCAGTAAATTTGACTCCAGTCTTGCCAAGATGTGTACCGTGTTACCCAGTTAATGGGTTGTGGAGGTCTGGTAGGCAGTTGCTCCACGTAAAACACTAGTATTCGGCTGAATCCGGTTTGACTGGAAGCCGACCCCAATGTAGTTGGGAAAAGGCTAGGCAGATGATATCCCATGGTGCCTATTGGCCTAGTTCTATTCTGTCTCCTGCTTGATACGGAGAGAAGTGAACATTTTTTTTTCCTACTCCTCCGCTGTACTTACTTTTCTGATTCATTTCGATGCAGGATCCAAGACAGTTGAATCATTTCTCCGGGACTCGTCGGGTTTCACTGGCTCGGCGTTTTTCTGGTGGTCGCCACTGTTGAGTCTGGCTTTCAGGAGTTGCAGTGGTTGGTAATGTGTGGCGGGCTTGTCCAAAAAAAAATACAAAATTATTAGAATTAAGTTTTAGCTAATACACACTATGGTGTGTATTAGCTAAAACTTAATGAGTCTTCTTCTACCTGGCGTTAATCCCGGCAATTGCCAGGGTCCGCCTTCCTACTTAGCTTCCTCCACTTTGCCCGATCTTGAACATCCTTCTCAGTTAGGCCATTGGCTCTCATGTCGGACTTAACGACGTCCAACCAGCGCTTGCGAGGGCGACCACGGGACCTAGCCCCAAGAACAGCCATATTCATGCATCCCCGACCAACGTACTCCATAGGGCGGCGCATGATGTGGCCATACCATCGCAGACGACACTTTTGCAGTTTTCCCCCACGTCACGGACACCAAGACTACCTCTGATGAAGGAGTTGCGTATGCGATCGGATCGCGTTACGCCACTCATCCACCTCAGCATCTTCATCTCCGTGACGCGAAGCTCCTGGGTGTGTCTGCTTGATGCTGGCCAACATTCACCGCCGTACAGTAGGACAGGCCGTATGATGCATTTATATATCTGCCCCTTGAGCTTCGGAGGCATTTTGCGGTCGCATACAACGCCCGTTACCTCGCACCACTTCGCCCAAGCCGCGCCTATACGTGCGTGCTCCACGTTGCCAGACTCGTGCAGCACGGATCCAAGGTACCTGAACGTATCGGACTTTCTGATCAGGTCCGAACCTATTCGGATGAACCTATTTGAATCCGTGCCGCCACAGGACATGTACTCAGTCTTCGCCACATTTAGTCTCAGACCACCGTTTTCAAGCGTGTCCTTCCAAATGTTGACTTTGCGCTCAAGATGGGCTTTGTTCTGATTAACGAGGGCGATGTCATCGGCATACATCATTGGCCATGGGGGCTTATCTTGGATGTTTGCCGTAACTACATCGAGCACTACGTTAAACAAGGACGGGCTAAGAGCCGAGCCTTGGTGAACGCCAACAGATATTGGGAAGCCATTCGATTCGCCAACAGCGGTCTGGACAGAGGACACGGAATCGCGGTACATGTACACCAGATGGACTGCCGAGGTATACAGTCGAAGGCCTTCTGCAGGTCTAAAAAGGCCATATGCAAAGCTCTCCTTCTCTCTCTGTAAGCCTCAGCCAGATTCCGTAAGGCGAATACTGCGTCCATGGTGCTGTTACCCGCCCGGAAGCCATATTGACACTCAGAGACAGTACACTCGCTACGGAGCCGTGTGTCAATGATGCGCTCGAAGAGCTTCATGGTGTGGCACATGATCTTGATACCGCGGTAGCTACTACAATTCTGTACGCTACCTTTGCCTTTGTATACAGGGATAATCAGGCTAAATCGCCACTGGTTCGGCATTTCCTTGGTGATCAGGATGCGGTTAAAAAGATCCCATCACCTTCCACACTTCAATTGGCACATTGTCAGGCCCGACCGCTTTCCGGTTCTTCATGTGGCGAAGAGCAATGCGGGTTTCGTCGGGGGAAATAGGGGAAATAAGTCCAAGGTTAGGAGGCGGTTCGGGAGGAAGGTTATGGGGATGCTGTTTGTTAGACAGCTCCGCGAAGTATGTACACCATCTCTCCTTAACAGAGGGGGCATCGTAGAGCAGCTTACCCTGGGCGTCCCTTACACAGAGACATTTGCTAATGTCCCGTGTAGCTTTCTCCCGGGCACGCGCCAGCTTAAAAATAAGCTTTTGCCCCTCCTCAGTTTCCAGCTTGTCGTACAAGGGCGCCAGACTTTTGCTGCGGGCTCTGGCTACAGCTTTTTTGCAAGCGCGCTTAGCCGCTCCATATGCCTCCCTGTCATCCGGAGAGTTGGACCCTTGCCACTGTTTAAATAAAACCTTCTTCTTCCGAGTCGCCTCCTGCACCCCGTCATCCCACCACCACGTCTCCTTTTCTATGGTGCGGCCACCACGAGAAGTGCCAAGGACGCGCTTACCCGCATCGGTGATTGCTGAATGGATCCTACTCCAGATCTCTTGAGCGGACTCATGCGGAGCACTGATCTCGAGATGCTCGACCTCCGCGATGAAGTCCGACTGCCTAGGACCATCAAGCAACCACCACTTAGTGCGGGGTTTGCGTTTTTCGGTCACTTTCTTTTTCGGTACAACCGCAAAGTCCAGGACAAGGAGGCGGTGTTGAGCCGTTAGGCTTTCACCTGGGATGACTTTGCAGTTGGTAACCTTGCCAATGTGGCACCGTCGCACCAGCAGGTAATCTATTTGGGTTGAGTAGGCACCACTACGGTACGTAATAAGATGCTGGGGCTTCTTCTGAACGAACGTGTTCGCGATGGCTAGGTCAGACAAAGCGCAGGTGCTGAGTATACTGACTCCCTCTGCATTTAGCTGGCCATATCCAAAACCACCGTGAACACGTCCGTACTCTCCAGCAAACTGACCTACGTGACCGTTGAGATCCCCCCCAACCAAAACATCTTCGGAATTCGGAATAGCGCGTAGTACGTCCTCGAACTCATCCCAGAAGGCCTCCTTTTCAGACTCACAGCAACCAGTTTGAGGAGCATAGGCGCTGATTAGGTTCGTTACCGACCCTTCGATCAGCACCCTAACTCACATCAACCAACCGGTCGCTGCATCGGTCTACTTCAAGGAGTCCATCCTGAAGGTCCTTAGACAGCACCACGGCCACTCCGCCCCTGCCCGTTGGTGATCCGGTGTACACTAGCCGGTACCCCTGCCCGATGTCACATGACTTATTTCCCTTCCAGCGCGTCTCCTGAAGGAAGGCGCACTGGACTAGACGCTTCGCAAGTACGTCCGCGAGTTCTCGGCAACGTCCGGTTAGGGAGCCAATGTTCCAGGTGGCAAAGCGGAACTTCTTCTTGGGTACTATCCTCTTTAGCCGTGCCCGTACTCGACACGGTAGCCCTAGCCCACTTATCGCAGGTTTAGGGCGATGTGCCTGCGCGTCGTTATGCGGCGACGCCCTAGCCCGAGTTCCCGTTTTCAACTTCTTGTCCATTTTAATATTTGACTGAAGTTGGTTTTGCGTGGGGCGACCAGCCGTCTGACCCCCACAACCCTACGAGAGGGAAACCAGGTTCGCCAGAGCCTCGTCCGTTGGACAGCAGGGTGCACCGCTAGCAGGTGAGGTTGGCTTGGGTCTTAAGATGGTAACAGACCCCATGCACCTCCTAAAAAAAAAAAAAAAACTTAATGAGTACGAGCACGCAAATCCATTGATGGGGCTGTTCGCACTTGTTCTTATTTTGTGTTAAGAAACCTAGACGAAAACAAAAAATGCCTAACCATCTTTCTCGGTCTTGCCAAAGCTTTTGACTCAGTCTGTATCCGCACCTTAAATCGTAAATTAACTAATATGGTAATACGAGGAAATGAACTAAGATTAATGGTTGACTATTTATCCGGTCGCACGCAGCGTGTAAGAATCGGGGACCACCTGAGTGATGAACTTCCTATCGAATACGGAGTACCACAGGGAAGTTTTCTTGGTTCCACCTTGATTCTATGTTATATAAATGAATTGTGTCAACTTAATCTTGAAAACTGCAAAATAATATCTTATGCAGATGACACTAGTCTTACTTTCAAGGGGGATTCTTGGGAGGAAGTATATTCCTTACTTCTTGCTTCAGCAAACATCCCCGATGCACTGCCGTACCGGGCAACCCTATCCTGAAAGCGTCATTGTACTGAACTCGAAAAGCGCTTTATGATGAGCGCTGAGTATAATGAGCCCACAGACTGCAGGAGTAAAAAGACTTGCAGTTAGCACTAAATATAGTGCGCTTGACTTCCTAAGAGGCACGCCTGAATCTGTGGGCAATCATGTTAGCTCTCACACACAGCGCCCACCGCTCCCTGTCAATATCCTCATCGTCTTTGAGGCCAGTGGTCAATAAGTGACCCAGATATTTAAATTGATCCACCCTTTCAAGGGGTATACCGTTCAACCTCACTAAAGGTACAGCTTCTGGGTACTTACCCCTGGCCCCAAAGACCATAACCACACTCTTCTTAACATTATATGCCAGACCATGTAGCCTGGCATATTGCTCGCAAGTGGGCACGAGTGCCCTAAGCCCGCAGACAGACGCGCTTAGCAACACCATGCCATGTCGTCGGCGTAGCTTATGTTTTTAACACACATTTTTCACGACACTTTACGCTTTAAGCATGAATCTGTTCTTTACTTCTTTCTCCCCAAATCACCCTATTCTATTCACTTCAATGCTTACATTTAGTTGTTGCATCTATTTCACACATAATCATCAAAGGAAAGTGGTCAGACCACTGCAGGTCATATTTTACAAGCAAATGCATAACAGTAGGCACCGCCGCCTTCCTGACTAAACAATGATCAAGCCACCTTTGGGATCCATGAAGATCACTGATAGAAGTGTGCGTATCCGAACTAATACCTAATAACTCAGTGTCAATGCATGTCCACTGCTATTCAACACAAAAACTTGAGAGTTCCGTATAAAATAGGTCCGATGGGTGCGAACGATAAACTTGCGGGGGTGCCGGTAAAACTAAAAGGTTGGAAATAGAGAGAGCCTAAAGGTTAATTCTGAAAGTTGGGTGTCAAAATCACGACTCTTTCCAACTGCCGAATTACATCAGGAAGCTGAGGTTTTAACTGTTCGACAAATTAACATCCTTTTCACAATTCTGAGACAACATTCGGATTCAACTTCTTTCGATCTTTGCAAATTAACAACGAGGAGGCACTATGAAGTTTAGCGCCATTAAATCTAAAACAGGTTTTGCCCAAAATTTTGATTTTTTCCCAGGACCAGTACTCTACAATAAATGAAATAAGGAATTAGATATTTTTAATTACAATAAATCTAAATGTAAACTAATATTAAGTAATTGGCACAGAAACAGAGGAACTACTAGTAATAAAAACGTAATTAGTTAAGAAACAGAGGAACTACTAGTAATAAAAACGTAATTAGTTAAATTGTACCTATACCATATTTTCTTCAACAATTCATCTAGTTAGACGTAACTCACTCACATACCTTCTCATCCTCTCAACACTACTTACACAAACACAGGCACACACACACACATCACAGACAAGCACATTATAAATGATATACCCCTCACACATATACAACTCGTGGCAAGATAATAACAGCCGCACGGGTCGATCTTCAAGGTTAAGCAACGCTTGCCAAGGTTGGTCTGTGGATGGGTGACCATCATAACATAACAAGTTTCCTCCATTCCTCGGGAAGCACGTTAAGCCGTTGGTCAGAAGCCAGTAAATCTGACTCCAGTCTTGCCATGAAGTACCTTGTTACCCATAGTTAATGGGTTGTGGAGGTCTGGTAGGCAGCCGCTCCACGTAAAATACTGGTATAAAGCTAAATCCGGCTTGACTGGAAGCCGATAGCCAATATAGTTGGGAATAGCCTAGGCAGATGATGCCCCCTCACCCATATCCCACACGCACCTGTAACTCCACTACACTTCATACAAATAGATTTTATTATTATTTTTCTTTTATTGTATTTTTCTTGCTTTCAACAAATTGTTTTAACATAATAACTAAATTTTACTATATGTATTATAAGCAGTGTTTGCCCATCTTACGTGTAGAGGGGAGTCCCTGGTGTCCTGAAATACAAGTCACGGCTTAGTTCAGACACCAGTCTCCCACAAATGAACATTGGAGTAGTCAACATTGTAATTGTTTTAGTTAAGTATTAGTTTATAAGTGTTATTTGTCGAAGAAAATGAACATTTTTGTTACTAAATTAAAATTTTGCATTTAAATTTTACAAAATAGTTGATTTTTTATCTAAATCTTAAACTATATGATTTCTAAACGCTCAAAAATTTATTATTTAACCATAGCTAGAGCTAAAAAAAAATTGTAATGCTCAAATTTGAAAAAAAAAGGGTCATTTTTGAAATAGCTGAAGCTACAGCAACGAATGCAAACAAAAAATAATTAAGTTTGAATTTGGCTCGCAAGCGCTTATGCGTTTTCCATATTATTTATATTATATCTCTTGGGATTGACTTGTATAATCCTGTGTCGAGTTAACAAAAAAAATATTTATTACAAGCCAGCAGGCAATGTCTTGTAGTAATTTTTTTCATGTCTAGTTAGCCGACAGACAAACAAAACCTTTTCATAGTTAACACTAGCGAAAGTTGTTTTTTTTTTCTATAATAAATGTCAATAATTAAAATAGATTAGCTGCCTTGGGTTATCTCAGAGTCGAAACTTTAAATTAAAATATCTACAAAAATATAAAACATCTAAAACACCGGCCAAGTGCGAGTCGGACTCGCTCACGAAGGGTTCCGTACCATTAACCTTAATGTTTATTATTTGTTGTTATAGCTGTTATAGAAATACATAATCTGTGAAAATTTCAAGTGTCTACCTATTACGATTCTTGACATACAGTCCGCTGACAGACAGACGGACGGACGGACGGATGGATGGATGAACGGACAGCGGAGGCTTAGTGATAGGGTTCCGTTGGTTCCCTTTGGGTACGGAACCCTAAAAATGGGTACACACTGATACCGATTTTCATAATTTCGAAAGGTTTAAAATTCCTAATATTATTATGACAACTCCGATTCACCATTAATCTTTTTTTTTAAATTCCGACATATCAATATTCCTTATGTTTCTAATTACTATTCTTAAAATACCGTGTTTCAATAGGTCGAACAAAGTCCGACTTAATGATAATTCGAGACATCAGAAATACGAATTCCGATGATTAAAATACCTATTAATTAGAATTCAGAAATACAAAACGCCTTGTAAAACTGAATTGTAAGACAAATAAACACAATTGTTCGTCAGAACAAAGTATATTGTTATGTTTAGTATGAGGAGTTAGAATTAAAAAACGA
Source organism: Lacanobia oleracea (assembly GCA_950371165.1). NCBI lineage: Eukaryota > Metazoa > Arthropoda > Insecta > Lepidoptera > Noctuidae > Lacanobia > Lacanobia oleracea. Next base: position 13,965,578 of record OX493385.1, read on the forward strand.
ATGCACGCAGCATGCAAGCAAGCATGTACGCAAGTGTAAGAACTGAACTATTAAATAGCTTTGGTTATGTAGGGTAGTGCACGGATTTAAAGTATGAATAATCTCACAAGCATTTAATGGAGACTAAAACACAATATCTAACAGGATATTATTAAAACCAGAAATGACATTATACAGAGTTGATACGACAGAGGGGCATTAAATTAAACTACGTATACTATACGTGTTCAGTATTAATTCGATACGGTACAAAAACAAAAAGCGCCATAAATGAGAAAATATTTTTTTCAAACAAATTAAATAGCTTGCAAATCCGAATAAAACGCAACCACCCTATGTAAAAAAGTGACACTGACCTTAGATACCGCTAGGTAACAAAGCGGCAACATCGCGCGCGCGCCGGAGCGCGGTGTGCGGTATCTCGTGTGCTCGGCGGGGGCCGGGCCGGGGTGGCGGCCGGCGACTTAGGCCTCCGCTCGCACTGGCTTTTATGTTAGGTAACGTTTCGAAGTACGCGCACAAAAACAAACACACTAAATTTTTTAATTTTCAATGTGTCCTCCATTCACATTGATGCACAAATTATACCAACGGAGAATATTGTTATTTATTTTTCTAATTAGATCACTGTCCGTCGCTAAGCACTTTAATTTGTGAAATGCTAAAATAATCCTATTTTTTAACTCATCAATTGTATTTACCTCTGAGGCATACACTTCACCCTTAATGTGCCCCACAAAAAGAAATCCATGGGAGTGAGGTCCGGAGATACTAATTCTAAATAATAATAATCCCAAGTTACGTGTCCTATCACCATAAAAAACAGTCAATCACAAAAAAACACTAATACTAAATAATAATAATCCCAAGTTACGTGTCCTCTCACAATAAAAGAAAGAAATACTGTCTTATACTTATTTAGTGTCCTATTCCTATCACAATAACAAAATAAAAAAAAATTGTTTTCGCGCGAATTCCACAAACAGTACGTTCCGAAAAGATAGCGTCGGCGCACTGAATAGAGGCCCCACCCCACTTACCGATCGCAAAAAACAAGGATGCAACAAACTGACCTATTTCTGTTTCGTTCAAACGCGCTACGTGTGTCGCTTTCGTAGTGAAAGTGCAAGTATGTGTGTATTGATTGCTTCCTTGTTTGCATTGCCATTTTTTAGTGAATGTCCTTCGACATGCGTCAGAGCGGCAACAACGCATCGTAGATTTATCGTTGTAAGGTGCATGACCTATGCTTAGACGATAATCAGCTGTTAGAAAAGATACATCGTGTTCAAACGGTGCAAAATCTTTAAAAATTATTTGCGACTAAACTACTGCTCGTATTTAATTTATTTTTGGTACATAGCTTGAAAATGGTACCTAGTATAGGCAGTTTAAAGGAAAGCCCCTCTGTCGTATCTACGTTGTATATCTTAGCCTTAAAGTTGGTTACTTGGTTTTATTAAGTTAAATTTAGAAATGTGAATACCCAACAGCACTCAGAAATTCAAACATTAAAGATAAAATTAACCGACCTGACCTTGGTCCAACAGGGTAACACACGTTATTACTTTATGGTGTTTAAACTTCGGCGTCGCAGGAACAACTGTGTCGCGCACGGCCGGTTCTTCGTTTAAATTAGCCAACTTTCGCGCGCACAGTCTCGCGTTACCCGCCGATTTTGCACCACGACAATGCGCCTTCGCACAAGGCTATCATTGTGAACGAATTTTTAACCAAACACTCAACAAATACCATCCAGCAACCACCATATTCACCAGATATGGCTTCTGCTGACTTTTTTCTTTTTCTTAAACTCAAATTACCACTTCGTGGCACCCGTTTTCAATCGATAGAAGACATAAAGGAGAATTCGCGGCGAGAACTGAACTCAATTCCGGAAGCAGCTTTTAAAAAATGTTTTGATGAATGGATTATTCGTTGGCGCAAGTGTATCGTTTCTAAAGGAGCATACTTTGAAGGTGATAAAATAAATTTGGATGACTAACAGACATTTTGTGTGTTATTGATCTTTTCCCGGTACTTTCTTGACAGAGTAGTATATAGGCATTTAAATAAAGTGGTTAAGTTAAAACGCTTATTACACTACCCGATTTATCGGGCCCGATTTCTAGGGCGCCCTGTCCCTGCGGCAGAGAGCCGATTATTGCACTACACTACAAATCGCTCCCGACCTGTCTGAATGCCAAATTACGTTGCACTACGTGCATAGCGTTGCACGCAGTGGCAGCGTAGTAGTGTGGGCGGAGGGGGCTGGCCCGCAGAGTGCCAAGCACAAACCTGCCGTACCTATACAAGGTGTTCAATAGCTTTGGACGTTCGCAAACACAGATCAATAGATATTTTTTTAACCGACTTTAAAAAAAGGAGGAGGTTCTCAATTCGGTTGCATTTCTATTTCTTTTTTGTGTTTTTTACCTCATAACTCCGTCATTTATGAACCGATTTGGAAAATTATTGTTTCATCTCAAAGTGCGGACTTTTCTATTGGTCCCATTGTCACCTAGTCAGAATCTGATGATGGGATCCCATGAAAATCGAGGGCAACCCTCAAATTTTATAGGCACATACAATGTTTTGCATTCACTTTCTAATGCAATTCAGATATTTGTGCCTGGTAATCATCATCTCATGTTGATGAGCTGATGATGGAAGGTATCAATTAGGATCTGATTATAAGGTCCCATGAAATATGATTGTTCAGCGACATTTTCGCCAATGGTTAGCCGATTTGGATGATTCTTTTTTAGTTTAGACGAGTATTTTCAATTTAGTGAAGATCTGACGAAGAACGAGGTAGGCAACGGACGGAACTCTTCAATAAATGATAGCAAATGGATCGGGATGGCTGAAATTGCTTGTTTTTTTAGTGTGCTGGTAACTGGTGTAAAGTTATTAACATAACATTGGGCCGGTACGCTGTTAATGGGTAGGTACCACTAAAAAGGTAGGTAACACTAAAAATTGAAAAATAAAAACGTTTTTACAAAAAATACAACCGACTTCCAAAAACAAAGCACTACAAGGTAGAAAATAACCTCGGAGGAAGTCGGTGTCAAAAAACGAAAAAGTCCGAGTCTTCCGAGTTGTATTTTTTGTAAAAAAGTTTTTTACAAAAAATGCAACTAAGTATATTATATCGTCAAAAGTAAGAAATCGACCAGATATCTTATAGCGGCATTTCGGTTATAGGGAGCGTGCCGAAACTATAGGTGACAGCACAGAAATGTCACTGTCACGTATGTTTCAAGTATAAAATTCGAAATATCTACGCTAGATGGCACAGTCTTCTTCGCGCACTTTCCCCTAAACTGAGCGTGCCGGAACCACAAGTGGCAGCACAGAAGCGTCAACGTCAAGTATTTTGACCCTTAAAACTTCGAATATATGACACTAGATGGCACAGTCATCGCCGTGCACGGTCCCTATACCACGGTAGCAAGGTGACAACGACACTCGTACCTACATCCAAAGAAGGCGCATCAAATTTCCCTCATAGGTAAGACTTCAATTAATAACTACCTACTCTTGTGTTTAACTACGTACATTATATAGGTATAACATAGTTTAAAACGCTTCGCAACTATATTTTCATATCTTTTGTCGAACATGATATCTAATTTCCTAAAATAATGAATTCAAGTTGTGCTTGGTCTGATCTTATACCGCGCATAACGTTTCGATTTTATCAATTTACTAGCTGTGCCTGCGACGTCGTTCGAGTGCGCTTAGATCGATGCCAGCCTATATCCTACTTCTAATTTTTGTTTACTAATAAATGGGAAAGTTTGGCTGGCTGGATGTTTCTTACTCAATTACGACAATACGGCTGAACGGACCTGGATGAAATTTCGCACCGAGGTAGATAGATCTTATCTCGGGAGTACTACCTATTTACTTCTAGATACTTTTGAATTGTTAAGATCAGTCTGTCAAAAACATGAAGCTATTTGCGAGTTTTAAAGCGTAAGTAGATCACTATGAAAAAGAACGCATTGTCCTCTCATGCAGCAGCAACAAGTATTTATGTAACTTACGAGTAGAATTTTGTAAAACAGAACATGATTTAAAAGAGTGTCCGTGGAGTTTCTTGCACGTTCTTCTCCATAGAGATCCACGCTTTGGAACGTGCAAATAGCTTCCATGTTTTTGACTGACCGACCTTGACGTTTTAAAAGTGCCTGTGAATGGTTTATTTGAAATAAAATGCTTTGAATTTGAATTTTGAATTTGAATTTGAACGTGCAAGAAACTCCACAGCCAGTCTTTTATATCATGTTATGTACCTATTATAAAAATACTGGTTACATTGTCCTTGTTGCTTCGATATGCGAAGACAAATTAAAGAAAAAAGGAACCACATAAAACAATTTAAAATATCTATAAAGAAAAGCCTGATAATTTGTGAAACTGGGGGCGAAGCCGCTTGTTGGTAAAATATAATGAAACACATTCACATTAATGCTTCTCTGTAAACTATATTTGAAGTTAGTTTTCCAGGAATGTACCTATAAGTTCATGTAGTTCGAAAGAATGAATATTTCAGAAATAATCATTCTTTCGAACTACATGAACTTAGAGGGCTATATTGATGATTAAAATGGTTATAATTCTTTAGATAAATACGCGTTACGGTCGCAGATCGCATTTGGTCCACATACAGCTTCACACTGACCGGCAAACTGCAAAAAATATAAAAATATTTGAATTTCGCGGGCCACCCTGGAGCATCCACCTTAATTATATAAATTGCTAATGCGGGAAAATGCGCTTCGGGTTCTTCCTCAGTTTCCAAAGATCGAGAAGCCGCTGTTCGAGATCTTTGAGATCTCAAGCGAGCGTCTCGGTCTGTGAAAGTTTCCGACTTTCGCGACAATGCATGGCGCATTCTATCTACCGACTAACGCTCTGTGCGTTCCTGGCTACTCTCGAAAGATCGAGAAATTGCCATGCGAGAACGTTGTGTACTTAGCCGAGTCTCACGCTGAGTACAATAATCTAAAGTGTGAGTTCTGGCCTGCCCTTCTGCCCTGGCTTATTAATAAACAGGGTTCCGTTAGCAACCTCTGTACGGAACCTTAAAAATCGAGTTCGTTCGCACGAATCAAAATCGTACGCGAAGGCTTAGTGATAGGGTCCCGTTAGCACCTTTGGTACGGAACCCTATAATTCGCGTGGTAACGCAAGTCGAACCGTCTGATACTTCGTACGAAGCAGGATTGCGGAGGCTTAGTAATGGGGTCCCCCTGTCACCGTGACCACCTTTGGTACGGTACCCTACAGGCCTGAAGTGCAATTCGAAGCGTCCAGAACTACGCAAGAACCAAACCAATTCAAGACTACGATAAACGGACAATTAACGAATCCAATTAAAGACAACTCAGAAAATAGCGATATCGGTCATTTATACCCTAACAAAGACTTTCAAGATCTATTAGAGACAGAACCTAGACACCTAACGAACTCGATGTGTTCGAAAATCGTGTGAAGGTCGTTCTCCAGCAGAAAATCTTATCACCGCGCCGCAATTCAGAAAAAAACGCATCATCAGTGCAACGCCATCTATCGACCAAGTAAGTAAACTGACAAAATGTTTAGCATTGGAACACGTTAAATAAGGAGCCCGTATGACAACATTAAGATATTAAAATGTTCACTTTTAATTTGCTTCGTATAAAAGTTTCACAAATATGATTGTAACTCAACAATGTGTTTTAGGGTAATATTCATGTTTCATGCATTTTATTTTTCTCAATAGATGGCGCTTTGCCTAATGACAATACATTAGGAAGTAATGATAAATACCGATAAGGTATAAAAATGTTAAATTTTGTTTTCATACGTAAGTACCTACCTACTAAAAGTTTCACACTCTCAACAATTTGTTTTGGTGTTTTATACATGCGTTCGTGCATTTCATCTTTTTCAATAGATCGCGCTGTAATTAGAATACATGAGGAACAGAATACATTAGGAAGTTACTTACTAAACTTAAAAATTCAATATCTTCTGATTTTGTTGGTCGGTTTTGATGAAATAAACGCTAAATGTTACTCGGATTATCACTCAATATTTTTAAGTACCTAGATTTGGAACCCAATCCGTGGTTTACGCGTGATGCTCCCTCAAACGCACAGACAAACAGAAAAACAGATGAACAGACAAAAATTTCAAAAATAACGTATTTGTGTTTTGTATCTTTTTCCTTACTTTTCTATGTAATTATTGTGCAAAAATATTCAATGTACAGACACGGTCTACGATTTTATTATATATATAGAAGAAGATGGTTGCGCCAGGGTAGACCGCGAAATTAAAATATTTTTTGCAATTTGCCGGTCAGTGTGAAGCTGTATGTTGAACAAAATACGATTCGCGGCTGTAACGCGTATAACGCTAAAGAATTATAACCATTTTAATCATTAAAGCCCTATAATATGTAGAATTACTTTTTCATGAATTAACCGTACAAGCGTTTAATCCACGATCTATCGGGCCCGATCTGCAGGGACAGTGTGGTGTAATAAGAAACAGGGAGTTAGGACCCTACCGCCGGCCGATCGAGTGGTTCAGTTCTCGCAATGGCGGCGTATGCAAGTGTCCGCTAAGGCTGCCTCCTATCGGCTCTCCTTATTATAGTCGTTCTCGACAGAATTTTGCTTCGCATATATGACAAAAGGCGCCACGGGATAGAGTGGGGATTATCCAACGTCTTGGAAGATCTAGACTATGCCGATGACCTATGCTTGCTGAGTCATACACACTCCGTTAAGCAAACAAATTTGAACGACCTGTGCCAGGAGGAAGCGAAAACCGGTCATAATATTAACACCAGGAAGACCCAAGAGATGCGTACGGGGGTGAAGAATTCTACACCGTTGCTTATCGGCACGGAGGCAGTGGAACGCGTCCACAAGTTTACTTACCTCGGGAGCGTCGTGTCGGAGACTGGAGGAACAGAAGAGGACACGGATTGCCAAAGCCCGAGCTACCTTCGCGCAGCAGATACATGTCTGGCAATCACAGAAACTGACCCGAAGAGGCAAACTTAAAATCTTCGGATCCAATGTTAAATCCGTGCTGCTCTACGTAACCTAGGACATTTCACACCAAATCCAGTCTTCGTCAACCGATGCCTTCGCCGTATCCTCGGGATTTACTGGCCCGAGATATTCTCTAACGTAGAGCTGATGGAGAAATGCCACGAAAGCCCGATCGACCGCCAGATCAAGTGTCGTAAGTGGAGGTGGATTGGTCACACGCTCCGAAGGGATTCCTATCATATTCCCAAACAGGCCATGGATTAGAATCCTCAAGGGAAAAGGAAGCGTGGCCGTCCCCGACAAACTTGGCGACGCACCGTTTTGGCAGAAGCGACGAGCATCGGAATGACGTAAAGTGACGTGAAGCATGAAGCTCAAGACCGCTTGCGATAGAGAACTACTGCCGCAGCTAGGGGTCATAGGACTTTAAGTAAAGTAAGTCAGTAGCGGCGTAGGGTAGATTGGCACCCCGGGTGGTTTTGTATTGAGAGATTTCCGATTGATTATTTGACTAAAATATTCGATTACATTATCAAAATTGATTTCCCTGTCTCTTTCAATCGATTAAAACGAAATGTCACGCGCGGTATAAGATCAGACCAAGCGCAACATGATTTCATATTTTAGGGAATTAAAAAATTATATTCGAAAAAAAAATGAAAATATAGTTGCGATGAATTGATGTAATTAGTTAGGTACAAGATTAGGTAGCTATTTATCGATATATTTTTAAAGAGGTAAATTTTGTGCGCCTTCTTTGGATGTACAAGTGAGGTGTCGTTGTCATCTTGCTGCCGTGGCATAACCGACCAGGTATAACCGACCGTTATCCGACATTTGGTCGATTTCTTACTTTTCAATAAGAAGTTGGTTAAAAATACTTATCTATCGATCTGTGTTTGCGAACTTCCAAAGCTATTCAACACCTCATATAGCCACGGGCTCACAGCAGCTTGGCCCCCACTACATTATCGTATTCACTCAACTTCAATCAACTTCGCGGGACGTGTAGTGGAGGCTTAATAAACGGGTAACGGCTCCTTGCCGCAGGGACAGGGCGCCCTGTAAATCGGATCCTATAAATCGGGTAGTGTAATAAGAGTTTTAGCCTACACAAATGGCCTTTGTAGTCCCGCAGGGTCGTAGACAGAGAATAGATATAGACAAGTCCTCAGCGTATAACGGTAAGGGATAGCGATAGTTCGACATAAGTACATCATTACACCTTCGTGCATTTAATATTGCCATACTTAGACTTTTACCCCCATTGTGTGGGTAATCTCGTTCTGATTATTTTGGTTGTACGTCTACTACGAGTAATGTAATTCATATCAATTAATAACACGTTTTTTTTTTAACTTTTTAAGGGGTAACGTATGTATTTATTACTATTTGATTGTGTTCGCGCGCGAACTGAATGCCTTAACTGCTAATGTAATCAAGAAGATGAGTTAGTATATTTAAATTTTTTGATGTTTAGTTACTTAATAACAAGTTAAGTAATATATTTACTTTACCTGGATGAAAAGTGTGGGTATCGCACGTGGATTTAAGTAGGTACGATTTAAGTTCTGTCGAAAGCAACTGTCTTCGAAATGTCGTGAGCAAATACGGGAGTGACGACTTGGATGCCAGTTAACTCGGCCCGTACAGTCAATCCATTTATTTTAAAAAAATGGATCATTCGGAAACCTAAAAATAAAAAATACGTTTCGGGGTAAAAATAATCAAGTGCTGGTATCCCCGTCAAGTTATTATCCGACAATTTACAAATGACATGAAGTGACATAGATAACAACCTAACATAAATTGCCTCACACTTTGGCCGGATAATATGAAAAACAAGTTAGGATTTATCGTCTTTTTAGACGTTAATTATCAATAAACTTTGCTTGTTATTGACAGAAAATAGTCTTGAGTACAATAATCTTTGATTTACTTGCTGTAATAGATAAAAAATGCTACTTACCGATGAAAGGTTATGTTTGGTTGATTTCGTTCACTACGGCTGTTACAGCCGTAAATACTGCAATTCACCATCACTACACACTTAATAATACCTTCTGGAATATCACTAAAGCAGTAAATCACACAAAATAAGCTTCTATCAACGAAAATACGCTGACAGCACAATTTGTTTGCCACCAATGACTACTGATGGCAGACAACAAAAACCGATACGCAAATAGAGATAGAAAAACTATGCTGCGTCTTGCTCACACATAGACATTTTGCATATGCGTCGTCTTACTTTAACAATTATTATTATTCTAAGAGCATGTCTATATCTATTCTCTGTCTACGCGCAGGGTGGTTTTTAGTTTTTAGACAGTAAGTCTGACAGTCCCATCCACAGAGTACATTGTATATAGTGGTCCCATCTGCTCCACCCAGGGCTCCAGCCAGACTCATTTGATGATTATTTTTACCACCCAAAAAATAGAATTATTGTAAAAAAAGGCACCTGCAAAATAATTTTAGGTATGTAGTAAGCGCACTTCTTTTTTTGTGTCTAATTTGGTCCCGAGCGAAGCTGGGGCGGGTTGCTCGTTACATATAATCTATGGTTCTCTTCCTTCTCAATTTCTCATTCGACATTCTCACTCAGTCTCAGATCAGATGATCACAGCACAGACTACATAGGATCACAGAGTCTGACAGAGTTTACAATGTTTACATATTATATTGTATGTACTTGTACGTTGATGACTTCTTGATGTAGTGCATAGGATAAAGTAATAATGTACTATGTAGTGTAATTACAATAATTCGTAAATGGTGTAATACAGTGATAACATCGCTGAAATATATAAAACCATATGCTTGGCTCAAATGATCTCATACGACATCGCGGCGTCGTTGTGAACTGTATTCTGTGTTGTGGCCGGACGCGGTACATATTATTATTATTTAGTTCGCTGCATTCCAATACCTACTGAACTGAAGCTTATCGCTTCGGAAGCGGGAACTCATATCTGGAACAAGAGGAACGTTATGCTAGTGTTTATTTAGGCGAGTTTTGTTTAACGACTACTATTTAATAAGCTTGTCGACGGAAGTCTAGTGAATCCAGTCGTCATGCGACAAACTGGGAAGTCAGCAATGTTCTCGCAAGCTTTAGGTTTCCTATTGCTTCTTGGTGGTCTGGTTGCGGCCAAAGGTGAGTAGTCAACTATTTATAAAATTAAAAGCTAGCGAAAAAGAAGTTCAGCTACTCTATCTAATTTGTGACCTCTAAGTTGAATAAATTGAATTTCATGTTTAAGTCATTATGCTCTGCGTTTTTATGTGGTTATACTAGTCTGTTAAAGTAATACAGTGCATATAGGAGGATGCTGAATCACTATACTGATCATGCTGATATTTTTATTACTTACCTACATTTATGATGATGTTGTGAAGCCCATCATTGTTATTTTTAGGTTTATGGATGGAACTGAAACATAAAGCTTTTGTGTGTTGTTGACAATGCTACAAACTACTGTGAACTGATTGATATTATTTTATTATGAATGTTACTATGGCAAGTAAGTACCTAAAGTATACTTTTAAGGAAAAGCTTAACAATCTGTTTGTTTCAGATGATGTAAAAGTGTTGACTGTGGCTACTGATGAAAATCATGGCTTGGAAAGGTTCCTAAGGTCAGCCAAAATTTATGGAATCGACGTTGAGGTGCTGGGCAAAGGAACAAAATGGACCGGAGGTGACATGAACCTCCCCGGTGGAGGGCAAAAGATTAACTTGCTGAAAGACAAGTTAAATGAAATGATGAATTCAGGGAACAAAGAAAAAATTATACTATTCACTGACAGGTTTGTTTTTTGATTATATATTATAAAATAATTCTTATTTGTTTATGTGGTACTTTCTTGAGCCCCTGTTCTTGTTTCAGCTATGATGTTCTGTTCTTGTCAAGTCTGGAAGATATTGTGAAGAAGTTCCGGTCATTCCCAGACACCCGTGTGTTGTTTGCTGCTGAACAGTTTTGTTGGCCAGATACCAAACTGGCATCACAGTATCCCAAGACAGAAGTTGCTAATCCATATCTGAACTCTGGTGGTTTTATAGGTAAGTCTAACTGTGTAACTAAAATCCAATGATGCAGTTTCAGTTTTCTTTTTTTCCTTATTTGTTATTGTTTTGGATGTATGTCCAAATCCAAAACAATAACAAACACACTTGAAAAATTCATGCTTCTATCATGCAGCTATCTTTTGTGTTGTTTTGACTGCTCAAAGAACATGTAATCACTCTTGTGTCCTCACCTGAACATGATGAAAGAGGACACAAGCTTGTTAGTTTAGTCTGGTCTTAACAACAAACATTATGATATAACCTTTTTAGTTTGGACTATACATGTTGATTAGCAACAATCATTGTTTTATAATTTCTTAGGTCATGTGAATACCTAACACAATGCTCTTCTCATAATAATAAGTGATGTGTACAAATGGCAATCAAAATATTTACATACATTAATTATCTTCACAGGTTACTTGCCTGAGATTTATGAAATGGTTAATTATAAACCAGTCAGTGATAAAGATGATGACCAGCTTTTCTACACCAAGATCTATTTAGAGAAGAAATTAAGGGAATCTCTTAAAATTACTTTGGACCACAATTCTGCTATATTCCAGAATCTTAATGGGGCTTTATGTGAGTACAGTTTTGCTGGAATATTAATGTCTACTTTTTAAATAAGGTATAATAACTTATTTTATGTACAGTCTTGCCAAGAAGTACCGTGTTACCCAATTAATGGGTTGTGGAGGTAGGTCTGGCAGGCAGCCGCTCCTCGTAAAATACTGGTATTCAGCTAAATCCGGCTTGACTGGAAGCCGACCCAAATATAGTTGGGAAAAGGCTAGGCAGATGATGATGACAAAAGCTTATTTTATGTTTTTTTCTCAGCTGATGTTCAATTAAGGTCCAACTCAACTACAGAGACTTGGCCATACATAGAAAATGTAGTTACTAAAGAACGACCACTTATTGTTCATGGAAATGGGCCATCTAAGATGACATTAAACCACTTTGGAAACTATTTAGCTAAGGCTTGGTCAGCTTCTGAGGGCTGTGCTTTGTGTGCAGAAAAGAGAATCAAACTCAAGGTAAATATGCTGTAGAAATAATCAAAATAAATTGTAGAAGGAACATACATTCAATTATTGTATTTAAATCAAAATGTAATCATGAATGTGTTTTAGGATGATAAGCTGCCCACTGTGATGATGGCAGTATTTATAGAGCAGGCTACACCATTCCTTGAAGATTTTTTGGATCAAGTTCTAACAACTGACTATCCAAAAGAGAAGATTCACTTGTTGTTGAGAAATAATGTTGAATATCATGAAACTGAAGTGGATGATTTTTTCCAAGAACATTCGAAGAAGTACGCTACTGCAAAGCGTATTAAACCTAGTGATTTTATCGCAGAATCTGAAGCCAGGAATATTGCCAAGTGAGTAAATTTTACTTGTTTATCTAACCTAGATATTTTACTAGGTAAAGATACTAAAAATGTTTTGTTGTGGCTTAGTGAAACAGAAAAAAGAAATTGTTTGTGCAGTGGTGCACGTTCAAATTTCGCATCATAAAGCCTCGCACGCTTTCTAGAATTCTCAAGAAGTCTGACGTTGCAAATGTGTGACTTATCTTGGATAGTCTAAATAAGGTTAAAGCCCTCAACATACACGTGTTCAACTAATATAATAAGGATTCAGCGAATAGTCGTAATGTTTGGCAAGAAGCCGAGTTCTTTAAAATATAATTTTTTGCTTTTCCCCAATTTCGAACGGTGGCGCATGGGCGTTGCCCGGTGCATTAGGCACGTCCATATTGAATTCATAAATAAATCATTAAGCCTAGCGACGCTAAACAATTCTTAGCCTGAAAATTATGAAAATTGATGTGGAATGTTGTTTAATCGTTATGCCATTTGAGCATTATTGTTTTTGATAATAGAGCAAATATACTCGTACTAAATGAGTGGCACTCTTGGTTGGTCGGGTTACTGAGGTATTTTTTTAACCATTCACGTCAATATTAAAGTAGGTAATAAGTATGCACAGTTTTACTAATCTGGCATTTAAGTAATTCGGCACATCCACCAATTCCGGCACCCTCTACCCGCGCTTACTCGACCACTTCTTTCATATGACCTAAATAAATTAGTACCTACATTCTGAATTGCTTTATTTATTTTATCTTGATTTTTTCTAAGCAGTCCAGCAATCTAAACATTACAAAAATCCGGCACATCACGGTTTTTAGGGTTCCGAACATACGTAAGAAACGAAACCCTTGTAGGGTTCTGAACATACGTAAGAAAAGAAACCCTTATAGAATCACTCGGGTGTCTGTCTGTCTGTCCGTTCGTCTGTCACAGCCAGTTTTCTTCGGATCTGCTGAACCGATTAAATTTTATTCGGAAACCTTTGCGCGCGAGTCCGACTCGCACTTGGCCAGTTTTTTAATTAATAGTGTTGGATTAGTGAGACTGTACTTGTTTGTTAAATGAATGGTTATGTTTACAGGGATCGCTGCATAAACAGTGCTTGCGATTATCTATTTTCTATAGACAGCGTGTCCCGTCTTGAAGCGAACACGCTGCGTCATTTATTATCCTCGGGTTACGACGTCATCGCTCCCATGCTGGTGCGGCCAGGTCACGCTTGGTCCAACTTCTGGGGTGCCGTCAACGCAGCTGGCTTTTATGCTAGATCTGCAGATTACATGGACATAGTCTATCAAAACGTCAAGTAAGTATAAGAAGCACTTCACCTGCGACTTCGTCTGCGAAGAATTAGTCAGGATTTTCCCCTTTTCACTGTCCAAAGACTGAATTTTCAAAGATCCCTTCTTAGTGCTCACCTACATCATAATAGGAAACCGTGTTCAAAATGTCCATGTTCCTAGTCATTGATATGTCCGAGTGACAAACAATGGCAAAGATCAAGATAACTTTCACATTTTGTGAATCTTACTGAGCCAGTTCCACACCACCAGAATATTCAATAGCCCTTTTTTTTGGTTGACAATTTATTAGAGCCCACTAAGTTAGTAAATATTATTATGCTATACTATAGTACTAGGTTGACAAGAATTCTTTATTGTAGGAAACTTAAAAAATAGAAAGAATTTTCTCGTTTTACTATAAATTAATCCTAGATCGATCGATTTATTGTCCCCGAAAACCCCTGCATACTAAATTTCATGAAAATCGTTGGAGACGTTTCCGAGGTACACATTATCTATACTTAATATATAAAGCTGAAGAGTATGTTGGTTTGTATGTTTGTTTGCTTGAACGCGCTAGTCTCAGGAACTACTGGTCCGACATGAAAAAATATTTCATTGTTATGGGCTATGTAACACTGAAATAATTTTGGCGTGGGCGGATGCAATGGACATGAATAAAGCCTTCGATTAAGTATGGATGATTTATCCATACCCATACTTTGAACTGAACCTAGAACAGGCAAAAAACGAATCACCACAGCTGATGAAATTGTTATCATATTATAAATTCATTTAATTTCAAAAAATCAAGATGGGTAAATTAAATCACAACACAGGTAGTAAAATGATTTATTATACAAATTCATAGATAGTCATAATAATAATAATTTATTTGCTTATTCGAAAAATTTATGTCGACTGTAGGGCAATTAAGATTAAATAATTTCTATCAGACAAAAGCTTGTGTGTTCTGCAATAATAGGTCCATTTTGAGAACAAAGCGTTACTTGACGTCAACATTAATAACAATCATAGTCAATCAGAGATTTTACATGTCCGGCATTGTGGCAAGGAACTCACTCCGTAAAAGCCGATAAAATATTATTTCATCTATTATAACGTAGTTTCGTTCGCGCCAGCTATCTGCCAATTGATAAAATAGGTTAAAGTTGAACTGTTGGAATTTAAAATGCCCTGCAAGTAGATCAAAAGTTCAGTCGAAGGCAATGGAAAAGTCGGTCTTGAATGAGCGTCGATCAATGGAATACATGTTGTCTGCCGTGCACTCATAGACACCGGCGTCCATTTGAGTCGCCGGGTCGATCTCGATCTTCGACTTCACGCGGTCGTCGCCGATCGGCCACTCGTGGATCTATACAATACACACTCGTTAATTGGATGATGCAAATCATTGTCTACAATAGTTATTTGCTGGGTAGCGCTCCATCTTAAAATACGGCGCAAATGTTATTTAGTATAAACTTAAATTAATTGAGGAAGGATAAACAGGGGGCTAAAAAGGCCATCTTAGGAGAATCATAATATTAACCACAGCCTGTCAAATTTAATTTTCTTCTTTATCGCTAACGCGTTATGGTTCCAGGTTGATTGAGAAAATTTGACAGTGACGGGTAGCACGATTTGCTTTCTGATAAAGTGGCCATTTTAGACCCGCTGGTAGCTTCTTACATTAAGCCTATGGACAGTATTTTTTATTTATTTATGCAAGTTTACTTAAAAAGTATCACCTTGGCAGTGCATTTTACATTTGTTTCGTTTTAATGACGCACATGCTCATAATCATGATGCTTTTTGCTATTGAGAAAAAAGGCTGTCTGTCTGTAATGTGAAAATGCATACTTGTTACTCATGATGAACTTTGGGCAACCTATTTAACGAATCCATTTCATTCTCCAATTGAATATTTTCGCCGCGCGGCTCAAATAAATTTCAATGATGTAAATAGGACACTGACCAGTTTAAGATTTAATGAATCTAAAGTACGTACAATGGTAGCAGTGCATTTATTAAATAAATTATATCTGTTGTTATGAAAGGCCTCAATAAACAATTCATGCGGAAAAAAACAAGTAAACCGTCACTGATAAAGCTTTATCTTAATAGGTACATTGCGCCTTTGTTTCTTTTTTGTTTTGTCGAGTTCACAATCATTTAAAATTATTATGAATAAGTACGTTTTTGTTCATTATAAAAGCTGACATAAAACATTGATAATCTTGTGGGTGTTTACACAATACTCATTAATATGAAAAACATCTTACTGTGGAACACAGAAATTGCATAAAAACAACTGTCCCCTTAATTTTGTGGAATTAAGCAAACAGAAAAGTACTGAATAGCTCTTTTTATTTAAGAGTTACATTACAAGAAACAGCAGGCAATTACTCGTATGGATAGAAGGTTATAATGGCAACAATGAAATAAGTATTACTTAATCAGTTTATTATCAGGTTAATATTGTTTGTTTAGCTATTTTTCTAATGGAAATCTGTGTAAGTACATTATTGTATAAGGGATTGTTATTAACTAAGGAACAATTAGGCATACTCCCAACAGGGTTGTCTTCACGAATGTTTATTTAGAATTGGCTGTGCAGCTTAAGCTTAACCAATAAATGTGGGGTACTTACATGCAGGTAATGATGAGCAAATATTTCAACTCCATCTTTAAACCATGTTATGTGCGGTCTTGGTGAACCTTTGGCGATACACAGAAAAGCAATCTTGTGTCCCAGAACATACTCAAGGTCAAAGTGCGAAGCAAGCAAGATTTTTGCTCCCTGAAAAATAATAAACTTATTGCATCTGTTTCGCTATAATTTACCTACGTAGGAACATAAAGCTTGCGCATGTAATGAATTACACTCACGTCGTTATTGTTGTAATATTGATCAGATTCAGGGTCTCTGTATTTCCCCGTGATGGGTAATCCAATTTGTACCTGGAATATAAAGACATAATTTTCATAAATATTTTCGCACTTTCATAAACAAGGATGTAGCAGGTCGACGTAACTCAGAAGTTCGACGACTAACTGACGAAAATACGATAAGAGCATTGTGCTAGTGTACATCATCATATCAACCGAGAGATATGCACCTCTGGGCATATTGAAGCAATTAACATTTTATATTCATTGCCATAAATGTCGGTACACAAGCTGTAACACGCTATACGATTACTATAGATCTAATAGTGGGGTGTAACTCTTTATATCTAAATGATTACCTTGGATTTCGTCCTACTTCTGGTACGCCCGCGCCTTGCTTCGGTTAAGCCAATCAAAAACGAGTAAAGTAAGAGTAAGCACAGAAAGACGTTAGCTTTCATTAGCAACATTTGCGCGGCTAGATGTTACGGTTAAAATGACACAGTTATAGTAATCCCATACAAAAGGGCGACACGTGTGTGTTAGTAGCCGGTATGTTCTTGCGCGGTGATCTGAGTGCAACTGGTGGTGTCGGCGATTCCTGTTGCGCCAATCTCTCAATTGGCTAATGACGAGGTGCTAGCAGGAGGGCCCTTGTCTCCCCTTCGTGATGTACGACACTCGTCATTTCCTTTCGCATTTCATACGACCGTACTTTAAAATGTGATATTAATAAATTTAAACTTGGGTCAATGGATCATGATAACGTGTGACCTCTTAATTTCATTTACAATTTAATTTTTCTTATCAATTCACCAAATCGTGTAAGAATACGGAAAATGAGTTAAAACTAGAGATGATTTTTTAAAATATTTGAGATAACGGGTTATCAAGACGAGGTCACACTATACAATATTAATACAAATGTTTGATATTTTTAGTTTTTTTATTTTTAAGGGCCCAATTTTTATGGGTACGTATCATAATCCCGAAATTTCATAATACCTATGGCTGAAATAACGACGTCCAAAACAACGAAATTCAAAATACCGAAAGTTTTAAATGCCGATAGCCGTTATATCGAAAAATAAAATAACGATGTCCAAATGCCCGAAAGGATGAAACCTCGAAAGGACGAAATCCCGAATGGACGAAATACCGGTGGATGAAATCCTGAGTATCGATCGTTAGGTTAGGATAGAACAGTGTAAATTAACAATCCACATTCTATTGTTGGTTAATAATTTGGTTTAGATGAGGTCAAACTCCACCAAATTGTCGGCGGAGCCTATTTCAAGAGATTAAAGGAACCTAACCAAACCGAACCTCGGGGTGCATACATACCTATTATGTTAAGCTCCATTTTTGTAGAGATTTTAGGCGGATGTAATTTCGGGATTTCGAACTTCGGGATATGGATCTCCGGGATTTTAAGCTTTCGGGCAAATGAACTTTCGGGATTTAAAACTTTCGACCAAACAATCATTCGGCATTTAATTTTTCGTTCATAGGTATTTTACGGTATTGTAATATGTACCCATTTTTATAATGTAACCTTATAACAGGTACCTACTTGTAAATATTTTCAGAGGCGTGTGGAACGTCCCGTTCATCACGAACTGCTACCTAGTTAAGATGACCGTGTTCAGGAGACCAGCTGCTAAGTCGGTAACTTACACTAAGGAAGACATCGACGCGGACATGGCTTTCTGCGCTAGTCTTAGAGATGCTGTAAGTAGTTGTAAAACCAAGTAAATAATATTTTAATCTATGTTTAATCGAGGCGACTTACTTCATAAATGATATTATTTCAGGGTGTACACATGTATGTTAGCAATGAATTGGACTTCGGGCATTTAGTGAATCCAGAGACGTATGATATAAGTCGCACAAATCCCGATATGTATCAGCTTTTTGAAAACAGAATGGAATGGACTACGCGTTATTTGCATGAAGAATATCATCTTTATTTCGATGAAGATAAAAAGCATTTGATGGTTTGTACATTTTTATATTCGCATTCATGTGAGATTTTACATTATATATAGCAGAAGCCGTTGCCTTCATTTGGTTCGATCTCCTGCAACTCATCCAGCTGCTACCAGCCACCCTGCGGAAATCGTACTCCACCTAGCCTGAGGGCGCCCTACCGTTTACCGATTCGCGGTCTCAACTCAACAACTCGTCTACGCCAACGGTCATCGGTTCAACGGCTAAAATGGCCGGCCCATTGCCACTTCTTTTTTGATTAATTCTGTGAGCTATGTCGACAACTTTGGTTCTCTGTCAGATCATTTCGTTGCGAATTCGTTTTCTCAAAGAAATCCCAAGTATAATCCGTTCTATAGCTCGCCGAGCGACCTTGAATTTATGGACCAGCCGTACCGTAAGTGTCCACGTTTTGGCTCCGTAAGTCATATCAGGCAGGATTTAACTTTAATTTTTAGGCAGCTGATTGACCTTAGTTTTTAGACTCTGTAGAATACGTGACGCAAAGACTGTGGAGCTTCCCAAATGCCGCCCGACCCAGCTGAATTCTTCTGTTAGCCTCTCTCGGTGTGCCCGAGGTATACGAATTCTAGAAAAACCTTAAAGAGCACCGCTATTTATAACAATCGGTCCCGGGACTCCCGGGATAACGTGTTCATGAACATAATCTGGGTTTTGCCCAAGTTCGTTCGGAGATCAACGCGTACAGAAGAATCAACTAGGTCTAGGTCGTTCAGCATCTGCTGTAAAAATATGCTATTATTTTGTACACTTTCGTTACAGCCGTGCCCCGATGTTTACTGGTTCCCGTTGATGTCCAAAAGATTTTGTACTGAATGGATTCAAATAATGGAGGCGTTTGGACAATGGAGCGATGGGTCTAATAATGTGAGTAAAAGTTAGAAAGTTAACAGTTTTTTAGAAGTTACGCAGGGAGAGCAACTCGAACCTGTTGAAAACAATATCCTTGTGCCAGTCAGTACTAGAATACTGTATCTCTATCTGGGGGAGACGCAAAATTCATATGTTAAACCTAGAATGAGCCCAGCGAGCAGTTCTCAAATGAATACAAAAAAACAACTTTCAGTATCCAACAGAGCAGGATTGTATAGTTTTAACTGTTCGGAAATTTTCTGCTGATAACTCATAAAGGTTCAACATACGACCCGGAAAGAGTGAAACACAAACGTAGGAAGGACCTAGTCTTTGACCTGAAATCGTGTAATACAGACTTCTTCAGGAGATAACCGTGTTACATGGGTACCTTTATAACAAAATAAGTAAAAATACACAGTTATGTAACTTACCGATTCAAACCAAAAAAACAAGATAGACAGCGCGCCGCGAACATTAAAACTGAAGCCATCTTTTTATTCTATGTGTGTATTGAAGGGTTGCAATTTATTAAATTTTTTCCCTATAATTTTGGGATATTTGTGTGGGTAGGAAATAGTATAATATTATACGAGTGTTGTTGAGTATTGAGTTGGGTAAATCAATTTAAAAGGACAGCTATAAAAAAAACAACACATAACTATTTTCAATCAACTTTATTAAATTCAAAAAGATCACCATATTAAAATCAGTGACTCTAAAGAAAAAGTAATACAAAGATAAATGGTAACTAAAAAAAATATTCCCTTTTAAAAGCCTTGTTGTTGAGTCAATTTTGTGAACATGAAGTGATCTGTCAAACCATACAAACAAGATGGAATGACAGTTCACTTCATCCTCACTCCACCGAAGTTTACTCGGTAAGATATTGACAGAATGGACTGGCTTATCATTCTCGACTCCTCTGTAACTTTGTTGTGGATAAAGCTAGAAGTAACCATTACGGCGCCTCCACGTTTATGAGCTGACATTTTCGTTATTTTCTGTAGAATGAAGCCACTGATACGCTCTAGAACGCCGCTGTTGCAAATGTACTGATCGCGAGTCTTATTTTCAAATTACAATTTATTTGAACCTGTAGTTTAAGTTTCTTAATTTTGTCATTCACTCAATCACTCTCCGATCATCAGAATTCTGGGGTACCTCTCGAGCCCCTAACGCTGTGTTCAATACCTAATGACATTTAAAAAATATTTTTTTCTTTTGTGGTTGTGTTGCCGTGCGATTACTAAGTTGCCTTTATTTTATTTTTTTGGGTTGCTTTTTGTTGCGATTGCTTTTTTGCAGGATATATTTATTGACATCTTTCCCCTAAGAACCAACAGAGACGTGAATAAAATTTACTTTCTTTGTTCTAAATAATGCATATGTAACTGCGAAGGTGATAAATCCGAAAATGATATATACTACCCAGGTAATTGAGTCCAAATTATATGTAATGGCTGGCCATTACATATAATTTGGACTCAATTTGGACAAAGTTATTACTAGCACAGAATTTATAAAATGATCTGGACATTTTATATAACCTTTTAAGAAAGTTATAAATAGCATGAATAAATAGGTGTTGGCAAGAATTTAGTTTTATTGAAATTTTTTGGTCAGTTGATACGAAACGGGGCACTGAAAAACGGCTTAACAAATTTCACCAAAAACCATCGGCTAATCAAGCCTTCGGCACCCGGTGGGATGTGCGAGTAGTAGTGGTGTAACTCTTAGCGATAAGGCCGACCATTGTGTCACCCTATGTACCTAATATTTTCTTCATGCATCTTTACTGTGACTTTTATGTTGTTCATAATAAAGAGTATTCTATTCTCCTAGAGTCCAGTATTATATTATAACGTTTTCGAATTTTGAGTTTATATAAGTAGGCCAATAGAACCATACGGTAAAATCACTAGACTTTCATTACTATAGAATGCCAGTGTCATATTAGCCGTACAAGATCAACTATCCATGTCAATATCAGCCGGCTTACTATGCATTTTTAACTTGCAACGCGAATTCACATACTATTAATTCTCTGTCCATTATAGCCTAAACGTCAAGGGCAAAAAATAAAAGTTATGAATTATTTTAAGTTAGTTTAATTTTCTGCGTATTTTCTTGAACTTGCATGCATAGTAATTACTCTGAATATTGAACTTAATGTAATTTGACTGTCTCATGTTGGTTTCTAATCTATGCAGGATAAACGTCTGGAGAGCGGATATGAAGCAGTCCCCACTCGCGATATTCACATGAGTCAAGTTGGCTTGGACCGTCACTGGCTTCACATACTGAAGGACTTTGTGCGTCCATTGCAAGAGATGGTCTTCACTGGTTACTATCATAATGTAAGAATTACTGTTGTTAATATGTGAATGCCCAAAAACCGAAATAGTCGTTGAATTCTCGATTAATTACCTGTTTTATTTACTTAAATAAAACAGGTACTTCATCAAGTACAAAGGGCTATTTTTTCGTAAGGTTATTGTATCATTCTTACTTAATTTTTTTTTGACAAATTTGTTAATATCTGGCACTGTATCTAGATTAATTTCCCTCCGCTCCTTCTTGGTTAAGTGTCGGTGTAAAAAGGTTTAGTTTTCATTTAAGTACCTAATATAAATGGTGGGTACATATTTGAACTTAGAAAATTAATATAAGTACCTGTGAGTAAAATTTCAATACTCAAAACAACGAAAATTTTAATATCGATTGTACCATAAATAGGTACGTAGGTAACCATTTAATGGTTATTTTCTAGATTCACAGAAAAAAAATCGGCCAAGTTCGAGTCAGACCCGCACACGAAGGGTTCCGTACCATAAACCTTAATTTTTATTATTTGTCGTTATAGCGGCAATAGAAAGACACAATCTGTGAAAATTTCAAGTGTCTACCTATTACGGCTCTTGAGATACAGGCCGCTGACAGACAGACGGACGGACGGACAGCGGAGGCTTAGTAATAGGGTTCCGCTGGTTACCCTTTGGGTACGGAACCCTAAAAAATAAGTGAAATGGAATAAATTATGTTAATATAACTTATGGTTTTCTTATTGCAGCCACCGGTGTCGGTAATGAACTTTGTGGTACGCTATAGGCCCGATGAACAGCCATCACTTCGTCCGCACCACGACTCCTCTACATACACCATCAATTTGGCACTCAACACACCCAGTAAGTCCTACAATGTTTTTTTTTTTAAATAAAATACAACAAGTAGAGGAACAGTTGACCCTGTGTATTTTTTAAAGTTCAGGGGTTACATTTCATTAGTCAGATAACTTTTATCTGAATAATAAAAACCGGTCAAGAGCGAGTCGGACTCGCGTGCAAAGGGTTGCGATTTCTTTTATTTAACATGTTATTTTCAACATCAGTTGATGATGAGTGATATGTTATTTGTTATTCATGTTATTTTATCACTATACAGGGTTTTTTGTACACCACCATCAACCTCTTAGGCAGTGAAAGTACACATTTAACACACACATGATTTTAAACCACTTTTACTCTGAGAACAACCCCGAAAACTCGAAAAAGATATCAGCTGTTTCATACATTTCCATTGGCTAAATAGTGCAGTTGGAATTAAACAGCTGATTTTTTTTTTCGACTTTTCAGTATTGGTCTCAAAGTGTACTTTCACTGCCTAAGAGGTTGTTGGTGTTTTACAAATAACCCTGTAGACTCTTTCCTGTACTCCACACAATATAGTTAAAAAACTACAGTGAGCCCTTTCATTTGGTGTGTCACGCGATATTGTTAAAAAACATTTATTTTTTAATTTTCTAGCATGTCCCCCAAAAGAAACCACCATACTAAAATTTTACGTAACATGTCACAGAATTCCATATGTGTACCAAATTTCAACAGAGTCGGTCCAGTAGATCCAAAGAAAACTGGCTGTGACAGACGGACAGACAGACAGACACCCAAGTGATCCTATAAGGGATCCGTTTTTTGTTCGGAACTCTAAAAATGGCGGTTTGTCTTATTTTCCGTACAAAGTCTCGTAACGGCCATTATTTACATTGCTGACGAGACGAAACACATAACTAATGTACTACCTGAAGTAGAGAGCTCAAATTAAAAATGAATAATCGTACTCAATACTTATTATATCGATATGAAATTTTTATAAATTGTTAAATAGCAAATAGCAAAAAAAAAGGAATTTTTAAAAGTATTTGCAAGTTAGCTGCCTGCATACCGAAAAGCCTTGTTGACTGTACACACTGTATACAGGGTTATTTGTAAAATACCAGCAACCTCTCAGGCAGTGAAAGTACACATGATTATAAGCAACTTTTACTTTGGGAAAACTCCGACATCGAGAAAAAAAAACAGCTGTTTCATACATTTTCATTGGCTAAATATTGCATTTTGTATGAAACAGCTGATTTTTTTCTCGAGATTTCGGAGTTTTCCCAAAGTAAAAGTTGCTTATAATCATTTGTACTTTCACTGCCTAAGAGGTTGCTGGTGTTTTACAAATAACCCTGTATATGGTATAATATTTTTGTAAACCATATACATACATTGACTTGATCCTTGAACATATAATATTAATATTTTTATATATCGTATACATTGTCCTAAAACTAAATGACGTGTTAAACTTTTAGATGTGGACTTCGAAGGCGGCGGGTGTCGTTTCATTCGGTACAACTGCTCCGTGCGTGACACTAAGCCTGGCTGGCTGCTGATGCATCCCGGCCGCCTGACGCACTACCACGAGGGCTTGCTCGTCACCAAGGGCACAAGATACATCATGGTCTCTTTTGTGGACCCGTGAACTACACTTTAATATCCTCATCGAAACCACTCAAAATAAGCAATCAAATATAAGTTTTAAAGTTCAAAGAAGTATCAGGATGTTTTAATAAAAAAAAACAAACTGATGTTCTTTTTTAGGTTATAAGCCAGGTAGTTATGTATCTTTTTGTACAATTACATTGCAGAAATGAATTACTATAAATTACGTAAAATATAATTTTAGAATCTCATATAAGCATATAAGTTCTATTGTAACTAAGTTTTAAATGACGAAAACCACATTTCTTTAAGTTTTGTTGAACTGATTTATCGCATGTGGTCTAACAAATTGTTTTTATTTGTTAACAAATAATTTGAACCAAAGAATCATTTTGTAAGTGCGACTAACAATCTAATACCATAGTCGATAAACATGCAAGTAAAGTTATATCTTAATTATTATTGATTTTATTATTGATGGCAACCAAACCAAACAACAACGCTGTCTGTAGGATGTAGAAACAAACTGGTTCCACGTATGCAATGGGTGTACAGAATTATTACATGGAATTTAAACAAAAAACTATTCAAAGAAACACTTATACTTTCTAATTTATATTGTAGTTAAAAATCAATGCATTGCACACGTTGCGTGAACCAGGTACCTTCCTTCCTAATTCCACACAAATAACCCAACCGTTGCCGCGTTGGCAGAATGCGGTCCTCACATTATGGACAGTGAGCGCAGCCAGGGCGCGGGCCATGGCGCTGTGAATATAAAAAGTATGGTGTCTAAGGAGCGAAATATATTCAGCGTCGCTCGGCCAGACTCCATACATTTTCGTAACAGCGTCTTATTTTGTATATCAAGTCCTTAAACTCTGGCGTCTGCAATAAAATTCGATTCCACAGGAAAACGTACATAGATACATACATGAAAATAAATAATAATTTTAAATCTAAGGTGTCAATATCCGCAATAGTCAAAATCTCTGTGGTAAGGTAGAGGCAACACACTTTCTTTTTTTGTAGAACTTCAGTTGTTTTCAAAGAGTATAGTAATATAGATGGTAGTTGTTTTTGTAATGTCAGAATAACAGCATCAGACAAAATGCCTTGTCAAATTGATTGAAGTCGCTCGCTGGTGTCGGTTTATAAAATTTGAAAAGGTGTGAGTGATAGCACGAGATTTGGTCTTCCAAGGTTTTCCGACTCACCATTCTTACTTATGCTTTTAAGTGTGCTGTTAAGGTTTTATTGTTTCTCATTGTTTTGTGGCAAGTCATCAGGATTGTTTGACGGGTATATTTTTGCTCAGACCTAGCAAAAATATTTTTTGATAAGAGGATAGAAGTTCTTCTACCTATATTTTAATTTATGTATGTTTATCAATATGTAATCTCAATAAACCAAAAATGATTTGTGTTCTTAGTAAATCAGAAATTAGTTCGTTTAGGGGAGAAAAAGTAATTGTTTTGTTTTTGGATTATTTGGGC
Organism: Lacanobia oleracea; assembly: GCA_950371165.1. Classification (NCBI taxonomy): domain Eukaryota; kingdom Metazoa; phylum Arthropoda; class Insecta; order Lepidoptera; family Noctuidae; genus Lacanobia; species Lacanobia oleracea. The sequence goes on from OX493385.1 coordinate 13,991,400, forward strand.
ACTTTCATAACGTAATTTGATCAACCCAAAGGATTTTGTATTGATTGATTACTACGTCGTTGGTTGTATTTTGTTTATAAGTGAAGAACTTTCTGGGGTTTCGTTCGGCATGCGCAATGAGAACGCGTTACCATATCAAGCTAGGTGTTCAAGATTCTGGTTTAATTATATTCTTTTTGGAGTTTTTGTATGATGAATATTTATTCAAAAGCAATGCCACGTTAAGTATGTTAAGTATGTAAAGTATAATGAAATAAATAAATAACAAGTAAAGTAAAAAAAGTGTGGTTGTATAATGTGTTAACTGAAGTGATTTTTATAAACAATATTTTTGGTATTTTTGGTATTTTTGGAAAGCCACATACGGATGTCCATGTCAGGAGCATGGATTTCCCAAGTATAATCCACACACTTGTAGTGTCTGTCCCTGAGCCTTGTTGATTTATGGGCATTGCAAAACGCGACTCGCACCGGAAATTGCAAGCGTTCGAACTGAAATGGCATAAGTTGTACTAAACTAGGAATCATTGGTATGTCCCCAGCAACAGAACATATTCTCCCTCAAATTTACCGGTTAAAATCGTTTCTTCTTTGATATTGTTCTTCATCTTTTCACTGCAAGTTTGGTACCGTTGTAATCGCGGTGGGTTGATATGATTGGATAAAAATGAGTCACTCCGTTTTTTATTTCAAGACGTGCGGCGGAAGGCATGCTTGAAAAATCAGGTATCAGGGCCCGATCTAGGGGGTGAGGGAAGCCGGGCAATCCAGGTCCAAATGAGGGGCGTCATATTTCCGCCCCTCATTTTTCGCAACTCATCATTTTCCAATGAACATAGGTTGATAATATCAACCTGTTTCATATATTATATGAAAAAAAAAAATTGGACCTGTCCGAATTTTTTGTCATACTTATGTTCCTTAGGGAAAGTTGTTCAATTTCACACTGAAAAATTTGGACGATGACTAAAAATCATCCCTGTATCTATTTACAAACATACGGTCATGATTTTTAACAGACTTCTCCAAAAAGGAGGAGCTTCGAGGAGTCCAGAGAGCGATTCCATCATCAGCTCAGCAACATGAGATGATGATTACCAGGCACAAATACGAGTATCTGAATTGCGTTAGAAAGTTTATGAAAAAAAGTGTATGTGCTTATAAAATTTGAGGGTTTCCCTCGATTTTCATGGGATTCCATCATCAGATTCTAACTTGGTGACAATGGGACCACCTCAATAGGCTTTCGAATGGAAAAATAATTTTTAAAATCAGTCCAGAACAAGGTGAAAATTTTCATGAACTCGTCAGGGATACCATTATAATTAAATTGTGAAAGTTCCCCGTCGATACTGTGTGCAAAAAAAATCAAGGTTTAAGTTGGATTTTTTAGCGAAACGGTTAGTTTTATGATAAAAATAGCTGAGACAAAAATGTAGATCATGCAATTTGTACTAAAATTGCCTGACACTTTTTTTTCCTAAGATTCATTATTTTGGGAAAAAAGCGATTTTAAGGTGTATTCCGCATAATATGCACGTTTCCTCGCCACCTGTAAGGTACTTGAAGCGTTTTTTTTATCCTGGTAACCCCTGGTAGGCCTACTCCATGGTCTATCTAGGTGCATGGCCCATAATTTTGATGAGTTAGTGAGTCGGTACGAAAATCTGCACTTTTTGCCCCTGTTTCTAATAAATGGTTTAACCTAATGTTTTGAAACTTTCCAGTAATCTTTAACTAGACAATAGTAATAAATGGTCTATAATTTCATCAAGTTGTGATTATTGCAAGCAAAGTTCTGCGAGGGGTAAAAGCGGCTCGAAATTTTTCGTGTGTAACACACTGCGTGCGTTAGGCCGTAACTTGGCAACTTAGAATCGCTTTTTCTCCGAAATAATGAATCTTAGGGAAAAAAGTGTTAGGCAATTTTAGATAACAGCATTATCTAAATTTTTGTCTAAGCTACTTTTATAATGGTAACTTTCACAATTTCATTATAATGGTATGTAGAATGATTAATAATCATTCTTTCGAACTACATGAACTTAGAGGGCTATATTGATGATTAAAATGGTTATAATTCTTTAGATAAATACGCGTTACGGTCGCGGATCGCATTTGATCCACATACGGCTTCACACTGACCAGCAAATTGCAAAAAAACATAAAAATATTTGAATTTCGCGGGCTACCCTGGAGCATTCACCTTAAGCTTTTTGGGAATTTATGCTAGGGTGAATGTCTATTTTGACCGGCCACATTCGAAACCAGTTTCTAAACAAGAATAATGTTTCTTCTTTCGAAATTATTTTCGATATAAGAATTATATTTCCTATCTCGAAACTTGTTTCGACGAAACAATTTATACTTCCTCATTCGAAACTGACAAATGAAAATCAAAACCTCTTCAGAAATGTAGGTATATACATAGCATACGGTGATTGGTGAACTATAGAAAAGAAAATTTTCGTATTAACGGGATTCCACTACGCAATATATCATATTATTTTTTTAACTGAGCTATTAGCGTTACTTTTTAGGAAGTTACAAATATATAAATACTGAGTGTCAAATAAAATAATTTTATGAATCTATTTGGAAATAAAACCCGGTGCGTTTCCATACTCTTATATTTAATTGAAATTTCAAATAATTCAACAGGTAAAACTTGCATTGCTCGAAATCCAAAGTAACCTTCTGAGGTTTAAATGATGGAACCTGCGATTTAATTAGTGTACAATATTTCGTAGGTTTTTCTTTTCAAGAAAGGCAAAAATTAAAGTGGTTAATGAATAAGTGTCTTATCATAATTTTGTGTATCGAATATAACTGTTTGAAACATCGTGGACAAGACTAAATGGTAGCGTCGCAGTAAATGTGTTTGTAATTTGTGATTTTTTTCTAGAGCTTTTTGTGCAAAATAATAAAATTCGATTGCCTTCATCAATGAAATCAGTTAAGAGCATGTTTTAAATTTTTATTGGTACAAATACTTCGCTGGGTAATGTAAATCATTGTTTTGTACCACCCAGTACTTTGTTCCGTTCGTTGTATAGTCCTCTTTTATTATTCTTACAATTTGGCAATTTATTGATCACACCAACTCGACACGTGTCAGATTTCATATCGTCATATTGATTTTTATTGAGACAAAATTAGTAGGTACTTACTTTTTGTTTTAAAGTATAATTTTTTTTAAGAAAATCTGTTTTTATAATGTCCCATTTGCAATGTATCTCGTGTTGGTTTTCCTTTATAACTTGATTGTTAGAATGAATAGTAAAGTTGCCATTACATCCCAAATTTTCATGCACGCAATAAACGCGTGTTACCGGGTTTGTTGATTTAGATATAGTGGTACTTACGTCCCTGATATAGAGCTGCCCCACCTCCTCTTTTTGTGCTTATAAACTCAACTTGTGTTGTATTCATGTCAAATACGGTTCACACCGAATCTAGTCAATAAATGCTTTTTAATTTTCCTCGTTGCTCTTCCGTACCATTTACTATGTGTAATTGAAATACACGACAATATTATCTCATTCTATTTAATTTTAATATTATTTGCAAGCGGCCAGCAATTTTTTACATATTATATTTCTAAAAAGGTCTTGATCTTCATTTGTCGGTTTCGAGTGAGGAAATCTCCGTTGGCCATTGCGTTGAAATTATCGCCCCTTTTCACTGCATTATTAAGTTTTACTTGTTGAATTATTTCAATTTTTAATTAAATATAAGTGTATGGAAACGCACCGGATTTTATTTCCAAAGAGTTTCATAAAATTATTTTTTTTGACACTCAGGGTTTATATATTTGTAACTTCCTAAAAAGTAACGCTGACAGCTCAGTTAAAAAAATAATATGATATATTGCCTAGTGGAATCCCGTTAATACGAAAATTTTCTTTTCTATAGTTCACCAATCACCGTATGCTATGTATATACCCATGTATCTGAAGAGGTTCTGATTTTCATTTGTCGGTTTTGAATGAGGAAATATAATCCTTTTGTCGAAACTCGAAACGAGTGTCGTGATGGGAAATATAATTCTTATATCGAAACTAATTTCGAAAGAAGAAACATTATTCTTGTATAGAAACTGGTTTCGAATGTGGCCGAAGGGATTTTGACCGGACTAAACAAGTCAATCAGTGGACTATTAAAGTAGATAAAATTAGCTTCAATTCGAGTGCAAATGCAGTTGAATTGGTTTTACATGTATTGAGATATAGCACATCAAACACGACCCATTTTTCACAAAAAAAAAAACGAAATTGCTGTTTAAAAAATGCGAGCTCTGTGATTTACTGGACTTTCGAAATTGATATGTTAGAAAGTTCATTGGAAAATGACTCTTATCATATAAAATGAAATTGAGTACAATTAAAAAAATACTGTATATTTATCGATCTTAAATATTGCACATATTTAAGGATTATTCAAATATAGAAGAAAATTAAGGGAAATGATTTACGTTTCGTGATGACGCTGACGGTACCTCAGCCGACTTCTGCAACAGTGGTCCTATTGTCACCAAGTCGAGAACCTGATGATGGGAACTAATGAAAATCGAAGGAGAGCCTCAATTTTTTTCTAACGCAATTCAGATATTTGTGCCTGGTAATCATCACCTCATGTTGCTGAGCTGATGATGGAAGGTATAAGTCGGGATCTGATGAAGGGATTCCATGAAAAATGTTTGTTCAGCGATATTTTCGCCAATTGTTAATCGATTTGGGTGATTCTTTTTTTTTTGTTTGTTTTATTTTCCTAGACTGGTCCCATTTTAATTTGGTGAAGATCTGATGCACTTCGGAGGTAGGCAATTCCGTTGCCTCTTCAATCAATGATAGCAAATGCATCGGGATTTCGGAAATCGCAAGTCTGCTGATTGTTTACAATAGTTCATAACTTAACATCACGCCGGTACGCTGTGCTGTGTTTGACTTCCAAAAACAAAACACTACAAAGTATAAAATAACAATAATTTCGGAAGTCGGTGTCAAAAAACCAAAAACACAGACTTCCGAAATTAGTTATTTTATATTTTTTTTGTGTTTTGTTTTTGGAAGTCGATTTGAATGCTGGAGCTGAGCAATTTTTAGCGCCCCATAGCATTATTAAAGTCATCGTTGGAAAGAGCTATTAAAAAGGACTTCTGCTATAAATATAACTATTTCTAATTTTAGGCTGCAAATAGTGCTCGACCGACGGGACGGTTTCCTTAGGTCCGTTTTTTAGTAATGGTAATAGTTTATTGGTCCATTGTTACAAAAGAGTAATTTAACAAATTGTGGAAATACTTAAAAAGTGTGCTAACAGTAAAAAAGATATATAAATAGCATAGTCATGTAACGATGGTCCCCAAACTAGGCAGCGCCAGTATCTTGGGGGCCTGGTTGCGTTAACTTACATATCAAAACAGTTTTTCTTATAACCTTATTTGAAAATGGACATTAATCAAAGAGGGAAGACTAAAAATACAAAAAATAACTTAAAACTAATTAACTTAAAATAAAATAATAGTAAATAATGTAATATGACAGAATGAGCGGTGAAGTGCAATTTCAGTGATGATTCGGAGTGTCAGAAGTTTAGGGGGTGGGAGTTTGGAGTTATCCGAGTACCTAACGATTTCCTCAGTTTCGATGTATGATAGGGAAATAAGCCAACTTATTGTCATCTTTTTACATGAGTGTATGTTAAGGCATTTATCACATTTCTTGCTTATGAAATTGTAGATAAGTGTGTGTAAGTAAAAAGGACATCGTCTGGCCAGATGACTGTTTGCGTTAGGTACAGGGACACAAAAGATACGTTTTGAGATAAGGCTTTGGTAGTCAGGTCTATTTTTTAAGGATTTGTGTGCGTGCAGTGTAGCGTTAAGGATAAATATTTGCCGTACTCGGAGGACTGGAAATGTGTCGTAAAGCAAATCAGTCCGGAACCTAAAGGGTTTTTTGAGCATCACCTTAATTACGGCTCTTTGAGCTCTTTCTATTTCAATAAATAACTTTTCCCGGCTCCTCCCCAGACGGAGATTCCATACTGGAGAACTTATTGGCAGAGACCGAGATATATTGTACGGAGAATTTTAATGGGTGTGCTATCTCTTAATTTCTTCATGACGCGTATTAGTCTTCTCACGCGGCTTGCGAGTGTATATGTGGTTTAAATGATAAAATTTCGTCAATAGTTATGCCAAGATATCTAATAGAGGGAACGCGGTCAATAGGCGTTTGGAGATAATGACCTTAAAATATGAAAAATTGACTCCAAAGTTAAAATTTTTGTTCAGTTCATAATAACCATAAGTATAAAGAGAAAAAAAGCTTCCCAAAAAGAACTTTGGTAGTGACCTGACTTTGTAATTCTCAGTATATTCGAAGTTAATGACTTAGTTAGCTGACAAATTTTGAGTAACGAAATTAAAGATTTTTAGCGCCCTTATAGCTATAACATTTTTAGTATAGCGAAAGTGAATTAGGACTACGAAATCGATTTTTACTGTAGTTCATTTTCTGAAAAAAAAAAAAACAACTGTTTCAACTGGTTTAAGACTCTTACGACTTTCCTTATAGAGTGGGTCTTTTCACGAGAAAAGGTTTTTAAAAAGGTACTCCTTTCAACGTGGCAATCCTACCAGTCTTTTGGGCTCGTTTCCGGATGACAGCGATACGGAGGAATTCTTCGACGCCTGAGTCTATTTGGTTTTGTATATTCATTATGTGTATATTTAGTTTTGTTAGTTATTTAAAAGGTATAGATACTAAAATAGAGATAAACTGATTTCGACGTCACCAAAAAAATCATATATCTCGTAATCCAAAAATTGCATCGCCATTTGTGATATATATTGATTCGCCTTGCCCGTAAATATTTCGGTCTCGTGTCTCCCCTGACTTCTCCCCTCGGGGAGACATCATAATTTTTTAAATCTTATTGTCTTCCCTAGGCGGGGGAGACATCAGAACTTGCTAATAAATTATATTATTTCGGTCTCGTGTCTCCCCTGACGGCTTCCCTCGGAGAGACATCAGGATTTTTTAAATCTAGGCGGGGTAGACATCAGAACTTGCTAATAAATTAAATTATTTCGGTCTCATGTCTCCCCTGACGGCTCCCCTCGGAGAGACATCAAGATTTTTTAAATCTACGCGGGGGAGACATCAGAACTTGCTAATAAATTTAATTTTGAGTACTCGTATCTCCCCTGTCAAGCATTACATAATAACCATAAAAGAAAAAACCCGTCAAGCATGACGTATCTACTACTATCTCTACCTATTCACTTTTGTCTCCTCAAACGAAGCTACCCAAGTGAGATCGCTTTTTTTAGCATTGCCGACTCGTAGTCACACCAGATTATCACACCAGTATGACAAACAGGTTTTTTTTTCTCGTTTGTCACACCACTTATATTATTATATATGATTTTTCCACACCATTTATTCCTAACTAGTGCTGTCCTAGAGCTAAATTAAAAACCATCAAATTATCATGTTTTTATTAAATTTAAAACCTTTAAATTACATTCGCAATGTTTCAAGGAAATGACCCAATGATATTTCACCATTTAAAAGTTTTAATTGGCAGAAAATAATAAAATTATCACTTGGTATTTTTCTCATTTACTAGGATTATTAATAATAAACAATTCACCATTCCTCCTCCACCCACTAAGATAGTGTACAAATCAAAGTTATCGAATAATTTAAAATTTTGCTAAATTATAGCCATATCAAACAAAAGTACTAGGCGCACAGTAACGAGAAGAGGTAATTGAAATTTTAGTTCAAAAGAAATTAATATACCGTCTGGCTATTATAATTACATTATTTTTAATTTTTGCATATTACCTCTTCACGTTACTGTGCGCCTAGTACTTTTGTTTGAGTAAAGTGGTTACATAATTAAACTTAAAAAATAATATTAGGACTGTTTTACACTAAAATAAAACAGTCATTATGTGCCGAAAGAAAGACACAGCGTTAGAATGAAGAAGAAGCAGTCTATGCTTCTGGTTTCTAGGAGCATAGATATTGTAAAACATACCTGATTCTCTTTGGTTTTACGTTGTTACCTCTCATTTCCGGCAGGGGTCGCCATCTCCGGTTCCGGCGGCCGACCGTTTAGTTTTCATAGTGTCTTCATACCAGCAAGGGCCTTGAGCTAACGCTGTGTCTTTCTTTCGGCACATAATGACTGTTTTATTTTAGTGTAAAACAGTCCTATTATATGCCTACCAGAAAGACACAGCGTTAGAATGAAGACTTGTTTGATATCTGCTGGTGAAGGTAACATAATAAACGCTATGTGAAATAAATAAATGTGTTAAAGAATGAAAGAAATTCATTTCAGATTAAACATTTATTATCAAATACCATAATCAGTAAAGTAATAATACTGATAATAATTATAATTATTTAAAATTAAACTGAACAATTTGTTAGGTACTTCAAATTAAACAATCAACTTTGGCACATAAACTTAACAATTCTAATTAAAACTTGAGAAATTTAATCTTAATAAATCTTCCTCTTCATTATTTGTATTTTTAATAATTTCTCTACAGTAAAACTTTCTGAAAGTCTTATCGCTCTTCCAGTTTCCTCTAGCCAATATATCATCTACAGGAACATTCTCCCACCAGCCTTTAGATGCTACAGCTGCTCTGACGCTTCCAGTAGTAGCTTCTAAATTTAAATCTTTAAATATAGACTTAATCCAACCTGCTATGATAGTTTTTGTAGCTGGTTTTATTTGGCCTTTTAAAGAAACAAATAGACTTGTAACATTACTATTAAGTCGTCTATCCTGTGAAATCTGAATCAATTGTGAAATATGTCTCAAGGGACATATATTTGCATCTGGGTGTTTTGATAAAGACCAGCCAAACTGTCTATATTTGCTTGAGTCTGTTTTTGATCCAAATTTAGGCCATAATATATTTTTTTCTTCTTCTTCTATGAAGTTGTTTTGAGAAATATCCAACAAGGTAAGGTCATGTATTCTTCTGCCTGAAGCTAACAATACAATAATTGCAGTTCTTCTTGAGATGTCAAAAAGTGAATTTGTGCTTGGAACTGTTTTCAACCAATTGAAAATTAATTTTGTGTCCCATATAGGGGATTTTGTAGGTGGAGGTTTTGCTAATGCTATGGCTTTTAAAACTTGTTGAACAAAGAAATTTTTTGATAGATTATCTGCATTTGCAGCACAAAAGGTTGAAATAGCTGATTTATGTAATAAAATTGTGTTCACTGAAAAATTTCTTTTTAAATGCAGATCTGCTAAAAATCTTGCAACGTCTTTGCCATCTGGATTACTTTTATTAATATTATTTGTGGCACAAAAAGATAGCCATCTTTTTATAGGGATGTAAGTAAGCTTTGTAAGTATTTAGAGTGCTTTTGCGCCAACTATTACTTATTAATTCAATTTCCTCCCTACTCCAGTTTGCTACTTGATCTGACCACCCCCAATTTTCCAAGCCTGGAGGACAACTTGTCCAAGCCTGGAGGACAACTTGTCCACTTGTGGGGGACAGAGCCCCGTCGATCGATCTATCAGATTCTTCCGCAGATCTGTTATCGATATTGGGTTTGACAGGGCCCTGGCTTGTAGATCGGTTTGCCAAAAGCACTGATCCCACTGTGGTGCTATTACTATGTATGTCCCTATGGCTCTGTTTAAATGATGGAGCACCCGAGGGATCAAGTTGGGTGGAGGGAACACCCAGCCCAACTGAAAGTCCCAATCTCGACTGAAGGCGTCGCAAAAAATTGCTGACCCATCTGTTGAGTCCCAAGTTACGTATTGGGGGACCACTGCTGTTTCTTTTGAAGCGAACAGGTCTACGTCTGGGACGCCCCATTTTTGGAATATTATATTCTTGGCTTGGGGTTGTAGTTGCCATTCGGGGACCGGTTTTCCTCTTGAGAGGCGGTCTGCAATCCCGTTTAACCTCCCCGGGAGGTATGATGCCGACAGCGTTATGTTGAGCTGCTCGGTTAGGTGAAGGAGTTTGCTTGTTAGGCCCAACAGAGCTAAGGACCGGGTTCCCCCCTCGTTCCTTAAGTAGGCTATGAGGGTTCGATTGTCCGATTGCACTAGAACATGTGCGTCCTTCATGTGTGCACCTTGTCTTACTAAGGCTGCATACACGGCAAACATTTCCTTCACATTGGAATGCCACTTTTGTTGGCGGCGATTCCATTTGCCCGACAACATGGTGTTGTTCAGGTGTGCTCCCCAGCCCGCGTCCGCCGCGTCTGTGGTGAGAAAGTGGGTAATCTTGGGGGTGTGCATTGGTCTTGCACTTTTCCCTACGTTTCTTACCCACCATTGTAACTCCTGAGTCACTAAAGGTGGTAACTCCCTCTTTTGCCTTGGTCTGGCTCCTCTGAACGATTTTAGAAAAATCTGAGTACGGCGACAATGGAGACGACCGTTTGGGGTTGCTAAATTTGCAAAATTTAACATACCCAGCAATTTTTGCATCACTCGGAGACACGACTCTTTCTTTTGTAATAAGCTTGTTGATAGTTCTAGGAGTTTTTCTACTTTTTTTACAGGAAGTGAAATTAGTTTTGTTTTTGTATTCCATATTATGCCTAAATATTCTATTTCTTGGGTTGGGGTGAGAAGTTATTTCTGAATGTTTACATGCCAACCCAACTTTTCCAGAGTCTGTATGGTTATTTTGGTGTGTTCTACGAGTTGTGTCTGATTTTGACTGGCTATTAGAAAATCGTCCAGATAAACTACTATTCTTATGCCTTGTTTCCGAAGGATTTCCGCAATCCAATTGGTCACTGAGGCGAAGGAGTGAGGAGCTGATGAGAGACCGAAAGGTAAGGCCGTTAATTGTAATATTTCGCCTCCATATATTATGCGCAGAAAACGCCTGTGAGTTTCCTTTATGTTTAAGTGAAAATATGCCTGATGCAGGTCTATTTTTGTCATCCAGTCCCTGTCCTGTAGGAACTGAATTACATCCCTTCGGGAAATTAATTGGAAATGTCGAGTTGAGACATGTAAATTTAGGCTCTTGTAAATTGAAAATGTATTCCCCCATCTGGTTTCCTGACTAAAAACATTTTGGAGTGAAAGCCGGGTGTTATGTTTTTTGGTTTTTCTAAAATGTTTGCATCTTTTAACTGTTGTATGATTTCTGTCATCTTCTTGGATGGCTTTGTTGCAAACTTGTTTAATATTCTTTTGTAAGGGTAATGTAAAGGAGGTTTTGTTGAAAATGGTATGCGACTCTCCGCTATTATTTTTAGAATATATTGATTGGCCCCCAATTGTTCCCATGCCTGAACATGTGATTTTAGGCAACCCCCTTTGAATATCCTGCTTTGATTGTCATTTATCTTTAACGTTGGAGGTATCTTGGGTGCCTGTACGACGAAAGGAATGCTTTTTATAATTTTTGGATTTTTGTCCGAGTTAAACTTAGTTTTCTTATTGAAATTAGTTTTATAAGATGGCTTGAAACTTTTATTGTTAACCTGAATACTATTATTGAACTTCTTTTTATCTTTTAAATAACTTGGCATGTTAAGCCATACCTGCGAGCCTCCTAAAGAATCTACCAGTGGAATGAGCGCTTCTCTGTTTAAAGAGATACTCAGCGCTAGGTGGAATATTTTGTAAAGCTAATTTAAGATTAACATTATTAACTTCTTTCAGAATGCGGTCACGTCTAACCTCAATACATTCAGCTCGCTTGCCACATATGACTTGCATACAAGTTTCCATATTATCATAGAGAGTGCTTGCATTGAGCTCTGTGTCAGAACTAGCAACCCAATTTACAACCTCCTGCAAACCATTTTTTAAAAGTTTCCTATTTTCCAAAACAGCATTTGACAATCCCGCTAACAATTTCTCCGTACTAGCTAAATAATCTGGTCCTTTATTAACCCTTATTTCGACAGAGAAGGTGATAGTAAACTTATTAAAATTTTATTGTATAACCTAGTTTCCATGGTTTTTCTGAACCTCCAAAAAAAGAAAAAAAAAATCTACCCCCCACCCTTATGGAGAAAAGCGATGTCCGCCACACCGGACATTATCGAATCTTAGTAAAAAAAGTGTTAAAATGACTTGTCCGTCCTAGCGGACTTAATCGAATACGTGAAAGAAGTTGCATAGTATAAAGTAAAAGAATATAATAGTAAAAGAGCCTTTATTTTTTATAAAAGTACAAAGAAACTGTAAGGGCCTGTATTATTTAACATGAAAGCTCAAAAAACAGTTGCGAGGATTTTTGCCCGTCACAAAACAAAGGCGTGTATTACATTTCAGGCAGTAAACCGTAGTTTTTTTATTGCAGTACATACAACGACCTTCCTCCTTCACTGACGGAAAGTGAGAAACTCCATCGTAGCGTGAACTGTCTGCCGGTCTTGTTTTACAAAGGTGCCTGATCGTGCTTTCATCCGTTTTCTTATAGGTAACACTTTTGTTTGTGCTGATCAAACTGTGGTACACTTCGTAGCGGAAATCTTTCAGCCGCATGCATTTAGTGGAGGGTTTGCATGTTTGCGATACAGGATCCACGCATTGTCGACGCAAACATCAATAATCTGTGCGAACATCGCCATGTACCAGCGCTTACTCCTGAATGGAGTTCTATACAAGGCGATCAACATGTCGGCCAAGTCTACACCGCCCATATTTTTGTTATACTCTTTCACAATATTGGGATAATCAACATCGATTTTCCTCTTGGCATTCTTGCAATATCTTTTAATCCTACTAACTGGTTCAGCGTCAGTATAGGAACTGATTAGAGTAGCAGCTTTGTTGTCATGCCACCTCACAACTGACAACTTGTTTTTGTTACAGACGGTTTGACTGAAAGATCCCCTTGGTTTCTTTTTCAGTGCCTTTTCGCTACTCAATTTTTCTTCGGCTCCTCTAAGGCGGTTGCTTCTAATGGTACCTACAGAAAAAATACCATAATTTTCACGCAACAGGTAAACAAGTTCAGGCGATGTAAAAAAATTATCGAAACAAACCGTTCGTTGCTGGTTTCCTTTTGATGGTCTGGCAGAGTCCAAGCACGACTTGGCTACCAAATCCTAACGTTCGCTCTTCATCGGTGAACTTGTGATACCTGAATGTATCATCCCCACCGTAGGGCAGAAAGTCGTAAATCATGCCCGAAGTTCCAGCTCGAACGTACATCTTGAAACCCCATTTGACCGGTTTGTCTTTCATGTACTGTCGTCTTTTGCCTGCTTTTCGTCCTTGATACGACACCATCATTTCATCGATACTGAAAGTGTGTTCGCCTGTAACACTCTCCTGAGCTAGACAGTTTTGTCGTATTCCTTCAAGCAAAGAGCGAACTTTGTAATACCGGTCAGAGCTTTCAAAGTTATTGTCCGCAAAGTGTAAATTTTGGCGGATGGCTTCATACCTCTTCAACGACATAATTTTTTGGACCAGTAATCTAAATACGATGGTAGCGACACAATGCCCATCAAAATTAGGATAGCAAGAAAGTCGCGAAACTCATCTTCTGTCAAATTTATAGAGCGGCCTGTTTTCAGCACGGAATATGCGTTTGTTTCTTGTACAACATTAGCGATCACATCTTCAGAGAAAAACGTCAAAAAGTAATCTAAAGGTGAACGTACTACGGGAGGATCTTCAACTACTGCAGTATCTTCTATCTGGGCTCTATACAAAAAGGTACTCTGTTTCCAATTGTACGAGAGGGAAAACTTTTGAATTCGCTTGGGTCTCTTTTTTGTCACAACTGATGGTTCTCTGAGTCTTCTTTTTCTATGCACAGGTGTTGGCAACGAGGGTAAAGACGATATAGAAGGTAAGCTTGCAAAATTGGGTTCCTGCGACTGGTTCGGGAAAACTTGCTCTATAATTGGAGTCAAAGGCGTCGGGAAGTCGTTGTTGAGTTCAAAACTTGTTTCAGAAGAGTTTTCATCAGGGCTGTCTGCGATATTCAAGCGCTCTAGCGAAGATGCAATAGACGGTGCAGGTGAACTAAAGACAGAAGGTGGATTAGAGAATGGATGAGGCTCATTTTCGGCGCCGGAGCTATCACCTGTTTCAGACGGTGCACGTTCTGCAGGAACGAGTGCCAATATTTTTTTCGAGCGTGCATGCAGGGAAGACTGAAGCAAAATAAAAGAAATACGTGCTAAGCAAAACACCACCACCAATAAAAAAAAAATAGTTAATACGAAAAAGTAATGGGGTAAGTAAGAGGGCACACAGATACAGAGACTCATGGTGTACATTATAGAGTCAATATTAGTTTTGTAAATTAGACAGTGGGTAACCAGTTCTTACAAAAGTAAGTAGTTCTTTAGGAATAAAAGTTAGTAGGTACTTAATTTTGAGCATGTAAGTGTAACGTAAAGGCTAAGCAGATAAGTAGTAGGTATATAATATACACCAGTGAGTACCTGTTGAGAATAGGTATAGGGTTCTTTTCACGTAAGTAGGTAGGTCAGGTAAGTAGGTAGACTAACTTTTAGTAATTAGTTTTTAGCATTTTATTTTTATGTAAAGGTTAGGTAGATAAGAAGTATCTAACAAGTTGGTAGGTACTGAGAATAGATGTAATGTTTTGACAATACCGACAACTCAAATCTTTTACCTTTCATACCATATTTCGACAAGGTCCGCCGTGACGGACAAGCTGTAAGACACAATAAATACAGGTGTTTCGACGAGGTCCGGTGTGGCGGACAAGTAAAAAACTCGATAATTATTATTAATAACGTAAGCAAAAGCTATGAAATCGTATTATTTGAACGTTAGTAGACTAAATTCACAAAACACAAATAAAAAATCTACGCAACATAAGCAAAAAATAATATTTTTTAATAAATTACCTGAAAGACTTTCTTAGGGCCCTCGCCCACGGGCGACTTTTTGTAGCGATGCAGTCGCGATGCTCTCGCGGGTAGCATCGATACAGACGCGAAGCAGTCGCTAGCTGTGTGCCCGCGCCCACGGGACCAGATTCAGTCGCGATGCAAACGCGATTCGGTCGCGATGCAGTTACGATACAAAAATACCTTGGATCAGTACAGTTGCAAGATGGACTCCGTTGAGGCAACATTAGTCACGTTTTCTTTGGTGCTGCTTTTACGTAATCAGCCGAAGCGTAGGCAACGGAAGCAGCGTCAATATTGGATGCATCCATTTAATACCCATGCGTCCGACGCGGTCGCGCGTTTGTATCAATACAATCGCGATGCAGTAGCGCAACGCGGTCGCGCGTTTGTATCGATACAATCGCGATGCAGTAGCGCGTTGCAAATGCGACTAACACGCGTTAGAAGTGATGCTGTCGCGCGTTTGCTAAACGCGCGACTGCATCGCTACAAAAAGTCGCCGTGGGCGAGGGGCCTTAGTGCGCAGTTTCGCCGACATTTTTTCGCCAACTGTCAAACTCTAGGTTGTCACACGCAAAATTTTTTTTTCTACTAAAATTTGACCGATCTCCCAATAGCTTAGTAGTTTTTTTGTTGCAAAAATAGAAATAGACGGGGCTGTGGATTTTTTTTAAAGTACTTGTCCGGTGGTACGGACAAATTCGAAATAAGGGTTAAGGTGACATAATTCCTCATTCAATTTTAGGCCTATAAAACCTGGTGTTGCCATAAGAGCCTGCAAGTCCTTTTTATACCGAAGTCCAGGCCTGTGAGTTAAATTGTTGAAGACTATTTAACTCTGCTAGTTTAACGGGATCAGCAACAGGTACAATCTTAGATTCGTCATAACTTATTTTCAACTCCCCCAAACACATATTATTATTATTAGTTGCTTTATTTAAAACTTGTGGTTTGTTTAGAAACTGATTATTAATCGTATTCTTAGAATTCACGGAATTAAAATGGCTGCCGACATTTTCTTTATTATTTTTAAAACTCGTACTAATGCAGCAGTGAAAATCTGCGGCATTTGAGCTACACAGTTTGATAAATATGTAACTTGATTAATTAGAGTGTCCATGCGAGGATCCGAACAAGTTTTGACTTGTTTGAACCTGCGCCGCTTAGACCTTTTATTAGGTGGCGGCGAGGCAAAACCTTCTTCGTCTTCCGAAGACTAGGAACTGCTTTGCGATGAGCTTGAGCTCACAGCTCTTCGCTCTCCATCCGGAGCAGCGACTTGAGCTACAGGTTCAGGGACGGAATCCTCAGAGTTCATAATGGTAGGTACGTACTTACCGAACCGCCGTCAAGGACACAACACTGAACACTGTATAAACACTGAATACGTGTTTATTCAGACGAAAACAATGAATTATTAGAATCCAATAAGATTTTTGTCAGTTTTTTGAACTTTGAAAAACTTTTGCTCCTATCACGACAAAAATCATAAACGCCATGAAAACTAAACGGTCGGCCGCCGGAACCGGAGATGGCGACCCCTGCCGGAAATGAGAAGTAACAACGTAAAACCAAAGAGAATCAGGTATGTTTTACAATATCTATGCTCCTAGAAACCAGAATCATAGACTGCTTCTTCTTCATTCTAACGCTGTGTCTTTCTGGTAGGCATATAATACTTTGATTTGTACACTATCTTAGTGAGTGGAGGGGGAATCGTGAATTCCCCGTCCACTCACCGGGCTCAAATAGTAAGAATACAAAAAAGTACTGCACTAGCAATTATCGTATACATAGTGTGAAAAAATCAGTGGTGTGACAAACGAGAAAAAAAATCCTGTTTGTCATACTGGTGTGATAATCTGGTGTGACTACGTGTCGGCAATGTTTTTAGCAGTAAGTACCTACCCATATTCGTAAAAGCTCATGTCATCAATTAATCAGTTTGCTTATACAGGGCGTAACGGAAAGGATTTATAAATATTTCAAGCCTTTTTTTTTTTTAAACTAATAAACAAAAGCTGCGTTAATACATTGTGTATTAACGCAGCTTTTCCAAAAAATGTCCAACACTGATTTCTTCGTGAATTAATTGTAATTGTGTGTTTAATATAAACGTGTCTCTTTCGGTCTGAACTTTCCTCCTTTTACTGGAATGTATGCCCATCTTTAAAGTTAATGATTTCAACTTTGCTCATCGACATATCTTCTTCTAACACCGAAAACAGCTTTGCAATCGTCACATAATTCTTATTGATTTTCCGATTTATTTTTGAATGCCATGCTTCCGCAAAATTATTGGTTCGGTGGCGTTGATCGTAAATGCACCTTTCCGTTCATCGTAAATGCACCTTTCAGTTCATTGTTCATTTTTAAACCATGTCTTTTCCATGTATTCTAAAAATGACTTTTCATCTAATTCTTTAGACTGGTCTTTAATGTACTCATATCCCTCTAAGACCTTATGCCGCGGTAACAGTGGAAGCACTGCACACAAACCAACGATTCTCCGATGTAGTTTAGATTTATTGTGTTTATCTTTGGCCTTTCTCCATAAACAATTAATAAATGGTAGTGACACCTTTTGATAATAATATTTGGAAAAAAATCTTTTATAGGATTGGTTAAACCCATTTCGAAATCAGCATGAAACTTATTGGGTTCCCAATCAGGAACACCTGCTTTAATGATGTCGTATACAATAAAATACGACTGCTCGGTCTTGTCGCTCATCAGAGCATATACTATGGGTATAATATTTGTAGTTTCAGCGGTGCTCCCTAGGTCACCATGTAATGTCAGTAATTGAGTAAATGGGCGAGGGACGCTCTTAAAAGTTGCATCTCCTAAATACTCTTTGAGTGTGTTTCCTTCTTGTGAACATTATACTATAATCCTTTTACTTTCGGTTTTGTAGTCACCTAATATTAACGGATGATATTTTGTAGGGATCTCTACTTCACTAATATCAGTATAGATTAATTTATTGACACTTAATTCCGATTTTCGTCTAGTGTAAATTGCAGTTTTGGTACTTTGGGTAAGAGGGTATAGTCAACATATTAAGACCTCGATCATACATTCAGTCAAAAAAGTATCGGGAATGGATGATTTGTTTATGGTTCCAAATTCAAATTTTTGTTTTTTTTTAGTTGTTAGGTTGGCACAACTGTTTTCCATTTTGGCGCGGAGTTTGAGTTGCATCTGTTATTTATATTAAATACAGTGCTGGTTTTAGTAATATCATATATAGTGTGTATTGCGAGTTTCATAATGGACAAAAATATCGAACAAAGAGTTTGTCTTAAATTTTGCATCGCCAATGGAATTTCGTGTTCGGAGTCACTGAAAATGTTACAAAAGGCTTACGGTGAATCGACTTTATCAAAAACTCGTGCTTATGAGTGGTTCAAAGCGTTCAAAAGCGGTCGAGATGTGATGGAAGATTTGCCTCGCTCTGGTAGGCCGTCAACGTCTGCAACTGAAGTTAACATCGCAAAAGTGAAGGAAATAGTGACTGAAAATCCCCATTCAACTCTGAGAGAGATAGCCGCCGAACTTTCTGTATGTCACGAGTCGATCCGTACCATTTTAACTAATCATTTGGGTATGAAACATGTTGCTGCTCGGCTAGTCCCAAAAGATCTGAATTTTCTCCAAAAACTCAATCACATGAAAGTCGCTGAGGACATGCTAGAACGAATCAGTTCAGACCCAACATTCATGAAACGCATTGTGACTGGTGACGAGACGTGGGTTTACGAGTTTGACATGCAAACTAGTCAACAAGCTTCGGAGTGGCGCCTTCCAACTGAACCGAAACCGAAAAAAGGAGAATTCGCGGCGAGAACTGAACTCAATTCCGGAAGCAGCGTTTAAAAAATGTTTTGATGAATGCATTATTCGTTGGCGCAAGTGTATCGTTTCTAAATGAGCATACTTTGAAGGTGATAAAATAAATTTGGATGAATAACAGACATTTTGTGTATTATTGATCTTTTCCCGGTACTTTCTTGACAGAGTAGTACAACGGTTCCATCAAATCTTCATATACTTTTTTTACAGGCTCCTCAACAGTAGCAGCAGCTTTATTTTTTATTTCTTGTAAAGTTAACGCAACCTCATTTCGAGTTTCGTTTGGCAAAGATTTCATGAGACTCGACTTATGTTCTGTTAATTTCAAAACTTGGCTCATTTCAAAAATATTAATAATTTATTAAATACCTAGTACGAAACTTCAATTTACGTTTGACACTGGCGAAGAACGATCCAAGTTTGATTATTACTAAACTAGATAGATATATTAAGTGTAGAATTGAAGACGTAATATTAGACTGGCACCAATGATGTTAAATACAATAAAGAGGACTGGCACTTATATAAAATTACTTACATTTAGGGTCACCGCTCCTGAGCATTTGTATTTTTTTTTTGTTGCAGCAAACCCATCTTTCGGCATTATTAGAATACTTTTTGTGTATTGTATACTGGAACCCTTCATGAATTAAAACATTCCCACCCTTTCTATGAACGAAATGAAATCTTCCATTCATTTTGTATTAAATATTAGAAATATCCAGGATGCAATCAGAAGCAACACAAATGACAAACTTGACATCCTATATATTACTCAAAGAGTATAGTCATATAGATGATATTACTTTACTCTTTGCTTGACATTGAAAGATAACAGATTGTACTCAATTAGTCATGGTAAATAATACATAAATACTTATTTATTTGCAAGTGGCCAGTATGTATCAACATGACAGAGCTGTAACAGGGGATATACGAGTACTCAAAATTTAATTAATTAGCAAGTTCTGATGTCTCCCCTGCTCCTAGATTTAAAAAATCCTGTTGTCTCTCCGAGGGGAGCCGTCAGGGGAGACACGAGACCGAAATAATATAATTTATTAGCAAGTTCTGATGTCTCCCCCGCCTAGGGGAGACAATAAGATATAAAAAATCCTGATGTCTCCCCGAGGGGAGAAGTCAGGGGAGACACGAGACCGAAATCCCCGTAAAGTACTTACCATGTCGTGTGCTGACATCAGTGAGCAGGGACGGATTTCAAAAAAAATCCTCTCTATTTACTCTGCGCGACCAAAGAATGACCTATAATTTCACGACGGAAAAGTTTAGTGTGCGTCCCCATTGAGGGACCAATTTGAAACTTGAGCTTTGAATGCGTCGACTTTTAGTAAAAGTTCTCAAACAATTGTAAATTAAGCCTCTCATTTGTAAAAGTAGCCACTCAAAAGTTACAATCGGTTAAAGGTGGTCTATCAGTCGTGACCGACAGGCATCCATATCTCTAAACCTAGTTAAATTTTACAACTGCTTTTAATGACTACTCTTAGTAAAAGATTTGTAAAACTATTTTATTGAACCTTGAAGTAACACACGGTGTACCACAAGGTAGCATTCTGGGACCCAACTTATTTCATGTATACACGGTGCCATTTCAGCCTTACAAAGGTGGCCTGGTTAATGTACCAGATATAAACTACTAGGCGCGATTATTTTTCAAAAAATAATTAAATAAGATAGTAAGTACACTAAATATGAATGGTGCATTACAATTATGAGACACCCTGATAATAATGCTAACGTATCAAAATAATATCACCGTTCCATTCCAGGGCGTGCTTGGAACATAAGGCTTGGACTGCGCTCGCTCTTAGATGTTCCAAACTCCGTCATATTTTCATTTCTTCAATAATTCAAGAGTTCATAATTTTTCTTTTATTTAATTAAATGTGTAGTAGTCATTGGATAAATGAAGTGGGCTGCCATTGTAAAACGACTAAAATGGCACCGTGCATAAATGAAGTCACAAGTCTTGAACTCACCCGGTGGTGTAATCATATCTTTTGCAGACGACACGAAAAACGTAGGAAAAATTATTAGTACATAGGTACTAATTATCTTTCCTTCGGTTTTCGTGTTTAAAACTACAAACTAAAATAGATTTAAAACTAAAATTATTCACCGTTTTGCCCACTCCTCCATGTTCCATTAATTAACAACAAAAAAAATATATAATATAAAACCGTTAACATAAATGAAATGCTAGAAGAAACTTACCGAATACATGAAAAGTCTTACCTGTGAAAAGACTGAACTTCTTCTGTACATAGCATCTTAATAAAAACCTTTGTAATACAATATAACAACAATTTCTCATAACATAAACACAACTGCACTCACGCTCACTCACACAACACCACACACATCCACTTACACATTAGACACGTAGGTAAATTCTCATGTGTAAACACTACACAAACATTTCTTTTTTATACACATTTTTCTGTCTCTAATAAGTTGTTATATTGATTATGAGTATGTACAAGATACAAATGTAATGATGTTAATTTTCTAAGTTTCTTTAAATAAACAAACATCCGATTATTCAGTTTCTTAACTCAATACAAATATTTCAATAAAATAAAGAAAAACATTTAAGAGTATAAAATAGTTGCCTACCGGTGTCAGGAACAGGGTCTAATTTAAGCTACAGTTGGTCAGGGCTCTTGAGAGAGGAACCTCTTAACAATGCAAGCCGTGTTCAGAAGCACTGCTTTCTGAAAAAAGCTCTTGATCCAGCTGCCTAACGAGAGTATCCTGAGGTCATGGTCGAGGCTCGTGGCTATTGAGCCATTGGTTGACACGCCTTTCAGTAACATTATTGCCGAATCTACATTCCACATATCGACAACTTCGCGAGCATGAACTAACGTTTATATTTATCGGCTTTCACGAGGTTCTTGACATGCAGAACAGTTATGTCTACAATAATTGCACGCCTCTTGATTCGGTCTACTACTACTACATCAGGCTTATGGGCAAGAATAGTCCTGTCAGTGACGGATGATGGACCGATCCCAGGACAATGTGATAATGCCACTATCGAGAACTGGGTCGGGCGCATACGTGTAGTACGGCACTTCCTATTCCACAAGAGAGTATTTCAGAGCAAGTTGCTGACGGATAATCCTGGCTACAAGGTAGTGCCTATGCAAGTCCGTTAGCAAGACGAGAACAACCAGAGATGACGTTGCGAATTAAATCTCCCGGACGGTGACAAGCCCGACATATGTTGACCGTGCCGTCCTTTACAATAAATCTCCGGTAGTTATTCGTCATGATAACTTACATAAGATTAATATTATTATAATTGTTAAAACTGAAGTTTTTAATTCAAACATTACTACCAATGAGACAGTAGCAAAGTATGTATAAAAATTGGTTCATATGGAGGACTTTCCTCAAATTTAAACCGTAAGTCGTCGAAAGAACGAATGTCAAAGTCAAAGTCAAAAACGTTTATTTCAATTAGGCCATTAAACGGCACTTTTGAACGTCATCATTACATTTAAAATAACATAGTGACTCTACTGTCCATTCGGAAGGGTAGATTCTTATGGAGAAGAACGGACAAGAAACTCCATAGTTACTCTTTTCAAATCAATGTTTTACATGTGCTGTGGTATACAAAACTTCTGTTATTATATGTGAGGACCATGAACCTAGAGTATGCAGAGGTAGACTTATTATATTTTTAAATAAGTACATGGTACTCACATTTCTACATAAGTACATGGTACTCACATATTTACAAATATTGGAACCATTAATTAGCAGAGTGAGTGAACAGAAAAATAAAAACCCAAAAATGAAAAAGTAGGTACAAAAGTAAATACATAAACCAACCAGTTTGATCTTGTCTCCACCATTGATTGTCCTATGGAGCAGGACCAGCATGTTTCCAAGCATTCTTATCCTGAATGTAATCTTCTAATTTGTAATATGCTTGTTTACAAAGTGTGTTTTTAGTGTAGGTTTTAAATTTTCTTTCAGTTAGTTCTAATATGTCACAAGGTATTTTATTGTAACATTTAACACAGTACCCCATGAAAGATGTGTGTACTTTAGCTAATCTTTAAAATGGTTGATCTAATTTATCTTTATTTCTAGTATCAATATTATGTCCATCACTAACTTTACTAAAAAGATGTCGATTTTTCCGTACTTACTACTCTGTCAAGAAAGTACCGGGAAAAGATCAATAATACACAAATTGTCTGTTATTCATCCAAATTTATTTTATCACCTTCAAAGTATGCTCCTTTAGAAACGATACACTTGCGCCAACGAATAATCCATTCATCAAAACATTTTTTAAACGCTGCTTCCGGAATTGATTTCAGTTCTCGCCGCGAATTCTCCTTTATGTCTTCTATCGATTGAAAACGGGTGCCACGAAGTGGTAATTTGAGTTTAGGAAAAAGAAAAAAGTCAGGAGGAGCCATATCTGGTGAATATGGTGGTTGCTGGATGGTATTTGTTGAGTGTTTGGTTAAAAATTCGTTCACAATGATAGCCTTGTGCGAAGGCGCATTGTCGTGGTGCAAAATCCAAGAATTTTCTTTCCACAAATCTGGCCTTTTTCGTCGAATTTGCTCTCTTAAACGCCGCATAACGCTCAAATAATATTCTTTATTTACCGTTAGACCTTCCGGTAAGAATTCAGAGTGCACAACATCGCGATAGTCAAAGAAAACAGTCAACATGACTTTGACTTTTGATCGACTTTGGCGTGGTTTTTTCGGTTTCGGTTCAGTTGGAAGGCGCCACTCCGAAGCTTGTTGACTAGTTTGCATGTCAAACTCGTAAACCCACGTCTCGTCACCAGTAACAATGCATTTCATGAATGTTGGGTCCGAACTGACTCGTTTTAGCATGTCCTCAGCGACTTTCATGCGATTGAGTTTTTGGAGAAAATTCAGATCTTTTGGGACTAGCCGAGCAGCAACATGTTTCATACCCAAATGATTAGTTAAAATGGTACGGATCGACACGTGAGATACAGAAAGTTCGGCGGCTATCTCTCTCAGAGTTGAATGGGGATTTTCAGTCACTATTTCCTTCACTTTTGCGATGTTAACTTCAGTTGCAGACGTTGACGGCCTACCAGAGCGAGGCAAATCTTCCATCACATCTTGACCGTTTTTGAACGCTTTGAACCACTCATAAGCACGAGTTTTTGATAAAGTCGATTCACCGTAAGCCTTCTGTAACATTTTCAGTGACTCCGAACACGAAATACCATTGGTGATGCAAAATTTAAGACAAACTCTTTGTTCGATATTTTTGTCCATTATGAAATTCGCAATACACACTATATATGATATTACTAAAACCAGCACTGTATTTAATATAAATAACAGATGCAACTCAAACTCCGCGCCAAAATGGAAAACAGTTGTGCCAATCTAACAACTACAAAAAAACAAAAATTTGAATTTGGAACCATAAACAAATCATCCATTCCCGATAGTTTTTTGACTGAATGTACATAATATTTTCGTATATGAATTGGCAAGGGACTGTCATAATATTAATCTTTTTAAAAAGTTCCCTTAGAGAATCGCGACGACGCAGATTATAAAGGGCTCTGACAGCTCTCTTTTGTAAAATAAATATGGATTCAATGTCAGCAGCCCGACCCCACAGCAAAATACCGTACGACATAATGCTGTGGAAGTAGCTAAAATAGACCAAATGTGCGGTTTCTACGTCTGTTAGCTGTCTTATCTTCCTAACAGCATAAGCGGCTAAGCTTAAACGCCCCGCTTGAGATGTTATATGAGGTCCCCATTGTAATTTCTCGTCTAAAGTGATTCCCAGGAAAACCGTGTGATTAATAAACTCCAGTTTTTCTTCATTCAATATGATGTCACATTCGCTACTTCTAACATTTGGTAAAGTAAATCTAATACATTTGGTTTTTTTTTCATTTAATACCAAGTTAAAAATAGAGTTATTGACGACGTCAAGATTTTGTGACCGTCGCTCTATTTTAAATATCAATGATGTGTCATCCGCGAATAACACCATCTTTGGGTGATTTTGAAATAATTGGGGCAAATCATTTATGTAAACTAGAAAAAGGAATGGACCCAATATTGAGCCTTGCGGAACGCCCATTGTCATTTCAGACCCTAGTGAGTTTACACCGTTTACCTGAACTTTAACCTGTCTGTCCGTCAAGTATGACCTAAGTAACTCAAGGGCTGTATTTCTAATCCCATAGTGCTCAAGTTTCAACAAAAGTGTTTCATGGTTAACGCAATCGAACGCCTTCGAAAGGTCACAGAATATTCGAATAGCGTCTTGCGATTCTTCCCAGGCGGTAAAAATATTCTTTATGAGGGTAACACCGGCGTCAGTTGTACAACGCCCTTTGGTGAAACCGTATTGTTGTTCATGAAAGATGGAGTTTTTATTAAAGTGTAGTAACATCTGATTAATCATTAACTTTTCAAACACCTTACTGAGGACTGGCAGAATTGACACAGGCCTATAAATTATTGGGTTCTTGACTATCGCTCTCATTAAAGAAGTTGTGACATCTATAATGGCCGAGGTCACTGGCGCTAGGTCCGGGAATAAATTCAATAGCCCCAACTAATTTGTAGAAATTTTGTTTTACTTTGATCGTTCTATTTCATTAATCGGTTCCTTAGGTGTGTCGTTTAAATCAAAATCCCTTTGGTGAAACCGTATTGTTGTTCATGAAAGATGGAGTTTTTATTAAAGTGTAGTAACATCTGATTAATCATTAACTTTTCAAACACCTTACTGAGGACTGGCAGAATTGACACAGGCCTATAATTATTGGGTTCTTGACTATCGCTCTCATTAAAGAAGTTGTGACATCTATAATGGCCGAGGTCACTGGCGCTAGGTCCGGGAATAAATTCAATAGCCCCAACTAATTTGTAGAAATTTTGTTTTACTTTGATCGTTCTATTTCATTAATCTGTTCCTTAGGTGTGTCGTTTAAATCAAAATAAATAAAATCTGTAAGCTCGTATTCCTACATGACTTGATTATTACACAGTATACATTCTTTAATTTCATCACGAATTAAAATGGCTTCTTCCTACTAATGCCAAACATTTTAATTAGCTGAATTTACAAACTGATAAATGTTTACCTTTTTGAAATGTTTTATGTTTGACACCATGCATTGCAAAACTGTTTAAAAAAATTTACTCTAAAAAAATACCGTAAGTAACTTCTTCAAAAATTGTAGATACGTTATATTCGCAACTGTAAATAACGACGTCTTGAATTTTATTAATCTTATTACAAGTTTGGGAAATTATTTGTGCTCTCAGGATGTAAATATCATCTATCTTGTAATCATCTATCTTGTAATCATTGTCATTTAAGCCTTTAACATACATTGAAATTATATCATCATCAACATTAGCCTCAAATATAGCTCGTAAATTTTCATTTTTGTTGCAACTTTCACTCAGCAGGTACATAACTGAATCAAACGCACAAGTGTTATTAACTTTAATATTATTAAAGCCGACCTTCACAGGTGGACATAAGTTTCCGTTTTTTAATGAATTTTACATTATTGTCGAACGCTATTTGATTTTCTCTGCCTTCACCTTTCCAGTTTTCGGTATAAGATGGCTCATCATGAAATATTGAATCTATCGAAAACGTCCGATGATCTGCACACTTCGACTTCCTTGCATTTTTCCGTCGAGACTGCTTATTTAATTTTTTCCGTTTTACTGAACGTGCTTTAGTAGGTGTTATTTTATTTTGTATACCTTGATTAAGATTGCATACAGCCGTTTTCATTTCCCCATCCAAATAATGTTAGTGTAGTTTAAAAATTCATCTACTCTACCATTTTACTTTTGTCTTAAAAATATGGTGTTTCAGAGTTTTAAAATAACTTTCTGTTCCCGAAGAAGACGGCGCTTTATTATCGGAATGAAAAAATT
The DNA here is from genome assembly GCA_950371165.1 of Lacanobia oleracea. Lineage (NCBI taxonomy): Eukaryota > Metazoa > Arthropoda > Insecta > Lepidoptera > Noctuidae > Lacanobia > Lacanobia oleracea. Next base: position 14,018,107 of record OX493385.1, read on the forward strand.
TACAAAGCGAGTTCGACCATTGGGGTAATTTAAACAATAACCTTCTAAAAGTGGGAATAAATACAGGAAAATAATACAAATTACTGTTTCTTGATACCTATTACGTTTTTTGATTGTTTTTTTAATTTTATGGATTTCACTAATTTGTCGAACCATGATACAAACTCAAAATCATCAGTGAAATTATGACAATCATCAGGTTTTGGTTTTGGAATTTTGCTACATTCTCTTTCTGGCTTAGTCTCAGGAAGATTAACTTTTACGAGTACTTTACCAAGCCTATTTTTAGTAGCCTCACAATCGTTGTTGCTGTTATAAATATCGTTTACTTGCCCGAGACACACTTCAATATTATCTTGAATAACTTGCTTAACTATTCTAAAGTTTTCGGCTTCTTTAAATATAATGCATTTGATATAAAAATATTTGATTTTCAGATTTACATCTTTTTTAAAACAAGTTATGTAACGTTTTAACGAAATGGCTTGCATCCAGCCTAACAAAAGTATTTGGTTAATCGGAAGATTGCCTTCCGAAATCGGAAAACATTTTTTATATAAGTTTGGTGGAACATGTAAATGTAAAAGCTTGGATACAAGTCGAAATTAACGCTGATGAATTAATTGTCCGTTATGATTTCATGGGGAAAGCTATCTGCGGAAGTCAGCCATGTTTCCAACCATGTCAAAATTGACCATTGGCCATGTAAATCTGTAACCATTTGGAAAATGGGCTACAGATTTAAATTTTTCGTTGGCTTTGATAAGTCCAGCGTATAAAAACTATCGTTTTGTTGCTATGGTGCCGTCGGGAAGAATTTTTTTTTGAAAAAAGAACCAGTTGCGTCTATCGTAACAGTCACTCTTTGATTTTGTTTAAACTAGGTATTGTAATGTTCAATTTGCTCATTTGTCCAATAATATAAACAAATATTTGGGTAGGATACAGAAATATATCGAATCGTATCACTCATATTTTGACTCGGGGTCAAGGCAGTGCTTAACAATGAAATGATTGGATAGGGCAGGTACGAGATGTACCTGCCCTATTCTAGCTTCGTACTTAATTTTCCTGATAGAAGGAATGCTTGGAACTACGGGACAACTGCTTTTATAAATAATTATCATCTAAAAAAATGGGATGTCAAATTATGGTGAACCATATAATAGCTGGCTCATGAAGTAGTGATTTGCTTATTTGTTGGCGTCTATATGGCGTCAGTTTAGATTTTTTTGTTGGATTATGTGTATATGATTTTGAAAACTATTAACAGCACATACACATTTTATAAAACTGTCTGTTTTTTTTAATGCTTTTAAATTTGATTATAGTATGACACTGAACATTTACCATCTAATTCAAAATTCTCTTCTTTAATATGTTTTATTCTTAATGTCCACGTGCAAGGTAATTTCGAATGAATACATATTTTCTCTTTAATTAAATTGCTCCATTTGTATTTGGGTAAGGTTTTATACGGTCGGTATGTGGAGGTTCCAGACCTTTTTTATAAGAATATAACGGTTGAATTTTTTTCCAGTAGTGTAGGTCCAAATCAAAATGAGAAAGTTTTTTCTTCCCCATTCCATGTATCGGCTTATTTACACTGAAAAGTGGATTAGAATCATCAGAACTAGAGGTTGTTTTAAATTTTGGCGCACTGTAGTTATCGGTTTCAAAATTTTCAATTGTGTAAAAATACGAATTTAGCGATTATTATCTAAATCTTCAGCGTATTTGTGAAATAACGCTGCTTGCTCCTCGTAACTTACTTAAAGTTTTCGACCCATGGCAAGCGTACCACTGCAAAGAAGGATTATTTATAAAACCGACCAAGTGCAAATAGAACTATCACGCGAAGGGTTCCACAAACCGAAAAAAAAAACACTTGTATGGGAGCCCTTTATTTTTTATTATTTGTTGTTATAGCAGCAATATAAATACATATAATAAAAATGAAAGGGAATAGAAATATACAGCCTACTAACAGACAGACGCACGTGCGGACGGACAGCGGAGGCTCAGTGACTGGTTACCCTTTAGGTACGGAACCAAAAATGTAAGTTGGGATATGGTTGTGATGATGTAGGTACAGTCAACAAAGCCATTCGGTATACAGGCAAAAATATTAATGTTTCCACAGCACTGCCAATGTTTATTTCTAATGTGAAAACATGCTATACGATATGTATAGTCTCGATTTAAAATATATCAGTGAAACTAAAATACAATCTGAAATTCATTACCGTGTAGCATTTATTTTATTTTTGAAAAGTCAGATCTTGCTTCTAAAATATGACAGGTTATTTTATGGTGACACATATTGAACTTAAAGAAGTTTTCATACTCAGATTTTAATACTGGTTGCAAGCATTAACTTTATCAGCCATTTGGCTGAACAAGTAATGTGAAAATTATAGCGCTAGTTCAGAGACGGAGGGACACGCGCGGTTTCTTAATCGCATGAGTACCGCGCGGTTATTAGATCGTTCAGACGTAATCGCGTTAATCTCAAAAAACCAAAAAGTTCTTAAGGAACAGCGGTGAACTTCATACCTAGCACTAAAACAAATTTCTCCTCATTTTGTACTTTTTTGCCGCGAAAGCTGAAAGGACGTGAAGCGCTGAATGGATGCGGATGCGTCTACATCCGTTGTTTTCTATGGGCATAAGCTGAAAAAGTGTGAGTACTCCCTTAGTCTGTCAAGTTTTACTTTGTAAGTCCTATTTAATTGACTTTAATTGGTAAATTGTCTGTTAAAAAAACCAAAAGTCACACACAATAAAGGTAAATGAAAGCATTGTGGTTAGTTAGTTAGTTCTGAGCTTATCAAGTTCACAGTTCTTAGCTTCCATTCCCATGACCCATCACACAAATTACAAACCATCATGCAGTATTATTGTAAATATTTAGTAGTGGTCATATTCACATAATCGTATATTCTTCACTTTTGCACTTGAATAATTTAAATTGAAAGTACATTGTAATCTCACTAATTTGGCACTATTAAAAACCGGAGGTTGCCGGATTGATTAATGTTCGGATTACTGGATTATAGTGAATAAGTAATAAATAAAAAAATAAATTAGTAAAAAAGCTTTTCATAGAAGGAATAAATGTATGTAAAAATTCGATTGCTTTGGCTTTCAGAATTTCTCCAGATATAGGAGTGTGTTTTGAACGCCGTTGTATGAACCACATGTAAAGAGCGTTTTCCATCTTTGGACAATTGCCAACTTTTAGCGTTTTACGCTTTCTTGACCCCGATTCCATTGTCTTGACGTGGTCTACTATCTTTTGCCTTTTTTTCTTAAGATCGTGTATAGTAGCACGCATAACACCATATTCTTTTGCCAATTTGCACATGTTTTCTCCACTAAATAACTTCTTTAAAATCTCCATTTTATTATATAAATTCAAATCTAGTGTTTGCGTTTATTTGACATTTTTAACTATAAACTATTCTCACTTGAAAATAACAAATACGTAAGCACGTGCACGTGATAAGTTTTGAGGTTAGACTGCTAGTCGACGACGCAGCGACCGAGCGCATAGGTATAGAGGGGCGAGGGAGTCGTGGGCGGAGGGTGCTGCTGGATTATCGGACGTGCCGATCTGTCGAAGTGCCGGATTCGTTAGATAATACTGTATTGATTAAATAGCCTAAGAGCCCACGCCGGCCAGACCTTCGTTGTTTTATAAAAGCTGTAAGTTTTTCTGTGCATATCCCCTATACAGGTAAGAACGACCAGCGACTAAAGAGTTTGCGTTGTGGTTACTTGGGGCTGGGGACAGGTAGTAAAGGTGTATAAAGTAGTACCTTAAATTCGTTAAAGTTTAAACCTCTATTTTTTTCTATTTTATTCGGGATAACATTAGAAATCTCGTCATCCATTGCGGGACACTCATGACAGTTGCTACCCCATGCCAGATGCCCCTAAACTTTAAGAAAAATTATACTTTCGTTATAGTATAAAAGCTCATTTCATCATCTGCCTAGCCTTTTCCCAACTATATTGGGGTCGGCTTCCAGTCAAACCGGATTCAGCTGAATACCAGTGTTTTACGTGGAGCGGCTGCCTACCAGACCTCCACAACCCATTAACTGGGTAACACGGTACTTGGCAGTGGCGGCTTAAACGTGCTTTCCGAGGCACGGAGGAAACTCGGTATATTAAGATGGTCACCCATCCACAGACCAACCTTGGCAAGCGTTGCTTAACCTTAAAGATCGACCCGTGCGGCTGTTATTATTTAGCCACGAGCACCTCGTTATAGTATAAAAGCTAAATTTTATAAATGTTACTTAGGGACCTATAAAAAATGTTACCTGAATAGCCGGACAGTCTTAATGGTTTTTACGTCTTGCCAGACAAATTCGCTGCAGGTGCGAGCGCGAGGTAACAACTGTTCAAGCGGATTCTAGTTAGACCTGTCCGGACTGCGAATTTTCACCGCAAGCGGTGAGCACTATTCAATATGGTTGTGAACAAGGATCTGATGATGGAGACCAGAAAGGTAGATAGTGGATCTTTTAGCTGATACTAGTATACCTAACCATTATGTTTGGGCTCACTTGAATTCGTCGGATGAGCACTACTTATTGCTGTTGGGATCTGATGACACAGACCAGAAAGGTGGATAGTAGATCCCTTATTTGGCTACTAGTAGAGCCATCGTATTTGGGCTCAGTTAATCCTTGTGGTGTGTATGATTCATTGTTCGGAACAAGGATCTGATGATGAAGAGCAGAAAGGTACGAGTAGATAGTAGATTCCTATTTGGCTACTAGTATAACCATCGTGTTAGGGCTCATTTAAATATTTCTGGTGAGCACTATTCATTGTTGTTTGGAACGAGGATTTGATGATGAAAAGCAGAAAGGTGGACAGTGGATCTCTTAGTTGAAACTTGTATAACCATTGTGTTTGGGCTCATTCGAATTCTTTCGATGAACACTATTAATTGTTGTTGGAAACAAGGATCTGATGATGGAGACCAGAAAAATGTGGATTTCTTAATTGGCTCTACTAGTTTAGCCATCATGTTTGGGCTTATTTGAATCCTTCTGATGAGCACGATTCATTGTTGTTTGAAACAAGGATCTGATGATGAAAAGCAGAAAGGTGGACAGTGGATCTCTTAGTTGATACCGGTATAACCACAGTGTTGGTGCTCATTTGAGTCCTCGTGATGAACATTATTAGTTACAGCTAACATACATACTTGTGAGGACTTCTTAGAAGAAAAGACTGTGTGGAAAGGAGCTACGAGATGGCGTTTTAAAAACTATACCACGGCATGGTAACCAACACGCGTACAGCTCGGGTAAGTCGACAGTCTGCTCTTCATCTGGTGGTGAGCCAGATTGAGGAAGCGATTCATCAGAAAGGGTCCTGCCTGGCCACTTTCATAGACATCGAAGGAAGGAGTCTTCGACAAGATAAACCCACTTCAAACACGGCGTGGAACAGGTACTAACTGACTGGATTACTAATATTTTAAGCAAACGAGTGGTTCGCCTTGAGGAAGTGCACCAGTTGGCTCTGATGGCCAGAGGCTGCAAGGAGGTGTGCTCTCCCCTATTCTGTGGAATCTGGTAATCAATGACCTTATCATCAAACTCAACGCACATCGTTACTACACAATAGGTTATGCAGACGACCTCGCAATCCTAGTGCCAGGGAAAGTGACCGGAACGATCTGCAACCTCACTCAACAAGCACTACCCATCGTGCAAAGATAGTGCGAAGAATATGATCTGTCAGTAAACCCCACTAAAACTGAATTAGTCATGTTCTCTCAAAAGCCAGCACAAGGCTACTACCGGCTACCTACGCTCTTCAACACAGAGCTCCAGCTGTCTAACGAGGCCAAGTATTAGGTGTTATCCTAGACAGTAAGTTAAACTGGAGTAATCACCTAAACTACAAACTAAACGGGGCCTGCATTACCTTCTGGCAATGCAGGAAAATGATAGGGAAGAAGTGGGACCTATCTCCCAAAATAATACTATGGCTGTACATCGCAGTGATTCGGCCCATGTTAACCTACGCGGCCGTGATGTGGTGGCCACGCACAATGCTAACTACAGCCGTAAACGAGTTACAACACATACAAAGGCTGGCCTGCATGGCGACGACGTGCTGCATGAAGACTACTCCAACTGCGGCGCTAGAAGCCATGCTCCCTCCGCTACACTTGTTTATTTGTTTATACAACAGGAAGCGACGATAGTAGCAGTACGCCTTAAAACACTAGACCTTTGGAGTAAGAGAGAACTCCTGAACTCCCCGTAACAAAAGCAATCAATGACCGGGTACCCAAGCAATATATCTTGATAAAAAATACAAAATCCAATTGCATGAGGATCATCGTTGCGAGGGGCTCTGCCCCGCAGAGCTGCGGATCTTCACCGTTGGATTTTCCGATTTTCCTTGGGAAGCTGGGGTGGATCGAATGACACATTTGTTCCACCTGCACGCAAAATACGCGCTTTGTCGTGAGTTGCGGAAACCAGCCCGATTTACATCATACGTACAATACATGCACACATAGGACTTGTTAGGAAAATTCAAATGAGCCCAAACTCTGAAGTGTTTAAGAGTCGTCAACTAAAGGAGGCACTACTGACCTTTATGGTTTCCATCATCAGATCTTTGTTACCAACTGCAATGGATAATGCTCATCAGAAAAATTCCCATAAGCCCATCCACGATAGGTATAAGAGTAGTCAATTACGTGAGCCACTACTCATCTTTATGGTTTCCATCATTAGATCATTGTTACAAACAACAACGGATAGCACTCATCTGAATAATTCAAATGAGTCCAAACACGATGGGTATAGGAGTAGTCAACTAAGTGAGCCACTACTCACCTTTATGGTTGCCAACATCAGATCGTTGTTCCAGTTGCAATGGATAGTGCTGATCTGGAGTAGTCAAATGAACCCAGACACGATGGGTATAGAAGTAATCAACTAAGAAAACCACTACTCACCATTATGGTTTCCATCATCAGATCCTTGTACCCAACAACAATGAATAGTTCTCATCAAAGGATTCAAATGAGCACAAACTCGATGGATATAGTAGTAGTCAACTAAGAGAGCCACTAATCACCTTTATGGTTTCCATCATCAGGCCCTTGTTACCAACTACATTGAATGGTACCCAACAATACGATTAGAACGAGCGCAAACATCATAGGCATATAGTCTTGTAAGAGTTGAGAAAGTATAGAAAGGTAATCTATACTTTCTCGTGATAGCCATCGAAATCGAAAAAAAAAATCATTCTGGCTCTATTTCAAAAGACGAAAGAAATACGATAGGTTTTACCGTTTTTTACCTCTCTGCACTTCATCATCAGATCCTTGTTGTTATCCACTATGCATAATACCCATCGAGACAATCCAAATGAGCTCAAACACGATCGGCATACTTGTAGAATGGATGTGAAATTACTTTTCGACACTTCGTCTGAAGACATATTCATATTTATGCAGTAGCCATCGAAATCGAAAAAAAAAAAAAACTACAAATTTGGGTTCTACTCCGATGACATAAATACTACGATAGGTTGCACTCGCATCTACAGCGGACTTTCAATTTATCTGGCAAGATGTAAACACCAATAAAACTGGCCAGCTATTGAGGTAACACTTTTATATAGGTTCCATACTTGGGGACCATATAAAAAATTGGCATATATACAATTTAGCTTTTATACTATAACGAAAGTATAATTATAATTTATTAAAGTTTAAGGGGTGTCTGGCAGTGGGTAGCAACTGTTATAAGTGTCCGGCAATAGATGACGAGATTTCTAAAGTTATCCAGAAGAAAATATAAAAAATTGAGCTGTATGCTTTAACGAATATAAAAAAAAAGCATCAAGCTCAACTTTTATATTTTCTTTTTTTTTATATTTTATACACCTTTACTACCTTTTACCTGCCCAAGTAACCACAATCCAAACTCTATTGCCGCTGGTCGGTCTTACCTGTAAAGGGCATATGCACAGAAAAACATTCAACTTTTATAAAATAACGAAGGTCTGGCCGTCGTGGGCTCATGCTCTAAAACGGTGTACATTTTGTCAAGTTTTACTTTCCTAGTAAGTAGGTACTATTTAATGGTAGTTAATTGGTAAATTGTCTGTAAAAAAACAAAAGCCACACACAAAAAAACAAAAGCCACACACAAAAAAAAGTAAATGAAATTATTGTGGTTAGCCAGTTAGGTACTTAGTTTTGAGCTTACAAAGTTAACAGTTACTTCTTAGCTTCCATTCCCATGATCCATCACACAAATTACAAACCATCATGCAGTATTATTCTTTTTATTATTGTAAATAACTGTATTATTTAACATGGCTTTAGATGGCTCAAAAGCAATGCATCCTCCAAGTTTTGCTACACCATTTTTTCGTTTAGTCGTATAATGCCTAATTCGTAAAATGGCACACAGTCGCAAAAAGGCCAATTCGCGAATGGACTAGTTCTCAATAGGACTAAATCGCAAAATGGCTAATTCTCAAAAGGACTAAGTAGTAAAATGCCTAATTCGTGAAAGGACTCATTCGTCAAAGGACTAATTCGTAAAGTGGCTAATTCTCCAAATTTTACTTTTATCAGGCAGAAGTGCGTATACGACAGGAACTAGTGATGTTGTATTTACATCAGAATTCAGATCTATGTGTAAAGTATAAAGTTTGTAAAAAGGTTTTGGAACACTCTTGAATGTTCCATCACCGTACCAATAATGGGTACTTGATCCTTTTATAATTTTTCGAGATAATTTTGAAGTGAAAGCCAGCATTTTATCTTCTTCTCCATCTTGTGCTGATAAAAAGTTATGAGCAAGGCTTTCAGGTACAATACATCTTTGAGTGTATGAAAAGTCAGTTTATCGACATTTAAAATTTTTTTTCTTGCTTTATATAAAGTGTCCTTTTTTTTCATGAAATGTTGGTAATGATTTGCTCGACGTATTCATTGTGTCAAATGCTTTTTCAAATAGCCCCTTTATAGGTGTCAAATTCTTGCACACTTGTTTTTTCAATTTGTTCATATTAAGTAGTATATCGTTTTTTTCCAGATGAGGTAAACATTTATGCTGAGATTTCCTCATTATTTTCGTCAAATGTATGTCCACAGTAACTGACCCACTACACTCGTTTTTATTGACACATCGCCAAAACGAACTTCCGTCTTTATTTATTCGGTTAGTTTTATTAAACCTATGCCCATCGTACAATAAAGTATCATTACCTTTTTGATTTTCAGTAATTAAAATGTCTTCTTCCATCTTTCTCATGAAATAACCTACTTCTTCTATAAACAGAAACTTATGAACGAAAACAGAAATGACGGTGAATTTAACAAATAGATTATTATCCACTCACAACTACCCGCACTTTTATAAAAAATATTACTCGGCGTTCCATTTTATGCTTTCGTTGCATAAATTATTGTTCTCACCACGATGAGTGAAAACTATTTTTAATGTAATAATACTTTATTGTAACATTTAGTACATTTTAATTAACATATTTTGTCACTGTCAAACGATGTTCTCTTCTTTTGCATTGTCTTCATTGAAAAGGGTTTATATTATAAACAAAGAGGTGTGAAAACAATTAAAATATATTTTAAATGTTTATACATCACGATAGTAGACAATATGTAGTACTTTTATTATTAATAATCCTAGTAAATATAGATGAGGAAAATACAAAGTGATTTTTATATTCTTTATCTAACGTTAGAACAACATCTATTTACTCATCCATTGACTAGGTGGAGCTACTTTTAATAATGTTAAACTGTATGTATGTATGTATGTATGTATGTAAATAGGGCTGGTTTCCGCAACTCCACGACTAAGCGCGTATTTTGCGTGTAGGTGGGACAAATGCGTCATTCGATCCACCCCAGCTCCCCAAGGAAGGCCAGCAACGCCTTGGTGTTACTAACTATCTCGCAGAGGGTACCTGGGTTTCCGAAGTACTTTGCCCTGTAATCCGCAACCACCGGGCAGCTTAGAAGCAGGTGTGTGCTGTCTCATTCTCCTCCATGCAGGCTCTGCATAGCGGGCTGTCAGTGACTCCTATAGCATAGAGGTGTTTATTAAAAGACCCATGGCCAGTTGTTACGGCTGTGACTGAACGCAACTGTTGTTTAGTCAGTCTTAGGGCTTGTTTTGTGAAACGGCCATTTATAGAGGGAAGTGCCTCTTTGGCCTGCCTACACTCACTATGGTCAACCCATAGCTTGTGATGTTTATCTCCGGTGCGTTTCCTTACCAGATTGCGTAAGTACCCGAAAGGCAGCGGCACGATGGGCTCAGGTCCCATTGCTGACAAACTCGACCCCCTTCGGGCGAGTTCATCCGCAGCGTCGTTGCCTCGAGATTCACTGTGTCCCTTGATCCATTGAATGGTTACTTTGTTGTGTCTACCAACCTGTTTGAGACGTTGGTGACACTCGAGAATCAACCCAGAGTTCACTGTGTGGCTGTTCAGAGCTTGCAGGACAGCCATGCTGTCCGAGAGTATGTGTATTGAGTGGTCCTTAACTTCCCTGGTTAGGATGGCTGATGCCGCCAGAGAAATGCCCATGCATTCAGCCTGGAACACTGTGTTGTGGACCCCCAATGGTGTGGCTATGTGGATATTGAGATCCTCTGAGAAGATTCCCGCACCAGTACCTGTACCTGTTTTTGATCCATCGGTGAAGATCCGCAGCTCGGCGGGGCAGAGCCCCTCGCACCAATGATCCTCATGCAATTGGATTTTGTATTTTTTGTCGAAGATAAATTGCTTGGGTACCCGGTCATTGATTGCTTTTGTTATGGGGAGTTCATTGTTGAGCTCCTCGAGCAGAGCGGTGTGTCGTGTGTCTCTCTTACTCCAGAGACCTAATGTTTTAAGGCGTACTGCTGCCATCGTCGCTTCCTGTTGTATAAACAAGTGTAGCGGAGGGAGCCCCAGCATGGCTTCCAGCGCCGCAGTTGGAGTAGTCCTCATGCAGCCCGTCGTTGCCATGCAGGCCAGCCTTTGCATGTGTTGTAACTTGTTTACGGCTGTAGCTAGCTTTGAGCGTGGCCACCACACCACGGCCCCGTAGGTTACCATGGGCCGAATTACTGCGCTGTACAGCCATAGTATTATTTTGGGAGATAGGCCCCACTTCTTCCCTATCATTTTCCTGCATTGCCAGAAGGTAATGCAGGCCCTGTTTAGTTTGTAGTCTAGGTGATTACTCCAGCTTAACTTACTGTCTAGGATGACGCCTAGATACTTTACCTCGTTAGACAGCTGGAGCTCTGTGTTGAAGAGCATAGGTAGCCGGTAATGGCCTAGTGCTCGCTTTTGAGTGAACATGACTAATTCAGTTTTAGTGGGGTTTACCGACAGATCATATTCGTCGCACCATCTTTCCACGATGCGTAGTGCTTGTTGAGTAAGGTTGCAGATCGTTCCAGTCACTTTCCCTGACACTAGGATTGCGAGGTCGTCAGCATAACCTATTGTGTAGTAACGATGTGCGTTGAGTTTGGTGATCAGGTCATCAATTACCAGATTCCACAGAAGAGGGGAGAGCACACCCCCCTGCGGGCAGCCTCTGGCTATCAGAGCCAACTGCTGCTCTTCCTCAAGGCGAACCACTCGTTTGCTTAACATATTAGTTATCCAGTCAGTTAGTACCTGTTCCACGCCGTGTTTGGAGAGAGCGGCACTAATGCTGGAAAAGTTTGTCTTGTCGAAGGCTCCTTCGATGTCTATGAATGTGCCCAGGCAGGACCCTTTCTGGTGAATCGCTTCCTCAATCTGGTTCACCACCAGATGAAGAGCGGACTCTGTCGACTTACCCGAGCTGTATGCGTGTTGGTTACCATGCAGTGGTATTGTTTTTAAAACGCCATCACGTAGTTCCCTTTCACACAGTCTTTCCATTGTCTTTAGTAAAAACGAGGTCAGACTAATAGGTCGATAGGATTTAGCGTTTGTGTAGTCACTTTTACCTGGCTTCGGAATGAATATGACTTTCACTTCCCTCCATCCTTTAGGAACGTATCTAAAGGCCAGGCACGCTCGCATTAAGAGCACCAGTTTTGTTGCAACAGCGGTACCTCCCCACTGTAGTAAGGCAGGGAACACACCGTCGGGACCTGGTGCCTTGAAAGGTTGGAAGCTTTTGATGGCCCACTGAAGTTTTTCCAGCGTAATCATCTTTTCTGCATAAAGCCAGTCATCATCTGATGGTGTTTGGATAACGTCAAGCCATTCATTTACCTGCGCGAATACGCTGCCTGGGAAGTGAGTTTCTACTAGGAGACGTTGCGCTTCTTCAGGTGTCGTGGTCAACGTGTTATCGGGTTTCCGGAGTGTGGCGATCTCAGGTGTGTTCTGTTGCGCCAGTATTTTCCTTACCCTGTTTGCTTGTTGGCATGATTCAATGTTACCACAGAATTTACGCCACCCTGTAGTTCTTCTGAATCTGATGCATCTCTTGTAGCTCGATTTGGCCGCGTAATAAGCGTCCCAGTCCTCATCACTACATGTGTTCATGGCTCTGTTAAGAGCCTTTCTTACCTTACCGCGTTTGCGCTCCAGGTCTGCACCCCACCAAGGTTGTTTACCCGGTGTGTCGCGCGGAATCGTTTCTGGGCAGGCGATTCGGTAGCTGTTTATCAGCGATTCGGTGAGTAGTGTTACTTGCGCATCGATCTGTGCCGTGTCCGCAAGCAACTCCGAATCGCATGATGGTACAAGCCTTGAGGTAAGGTTGCGTGTGTACACCGATATATCCGTGTTGCGAGGATTACGCCTAGGTGGTTTGGGTGGTATACAGACCTGGATGTCGAAGCGGATCCACCTGTGGTCTGAGCAGGAAGACTCATTCGAGACTTGCCACCCAGTGATTAGTTCCGCTGCTCCCTCCGTAGCCAGAGTCAGGTCTATGATAGTACGACTGCGTCTGGTCACGAAGGTTGGTTCCGAACCCGTGTTTAGTAGGGATAGGTTAGTAGTGAACAGATAATCAACTAATGTCTTACCCCTTGCGTTTTGCGTCTCCATCCCCCACAGTGGATGGTGTGCGTTTGCGTCGGTCCCAATGACAATCTCATCCCTGCTGTTTTCACAGTGCGTGATGAGGCGGACCAGGTCGTGTGGGGGCGGTTCCTCCGCCTCAGGCATATATACCGAGGCGAAGACGATAGCCAACTTAGTGGCTCCCCGCTGTATGTTCAGCCTAGCAGCAGAGACATCTCTGCAACAGAAGTCGTTTAATAGCTGTGCTTTAAGGTTACCTGTGACATAGATGCACGATCTAGGGTGATCATGGTCCGCAGTAACAAGGAGCTTACCACCAAGATTGGAGAGTCCTCGTATGTGGCCACCCCTAATCCACGGCTCTTGGATCAGGGCAATGGCCGTGTGTTGAACCTCCAGCCACTTGCGGAGTTGAGCCGTCGCGGTCTGGCTGTGGTGGAGGTTAGCCTGCACGACTTTACAGGCCGACAAAAGGGACGCCATCGCCGGCAAGACCCTCCTCGTCGCCCTCAAGTCGCAGCCCGGCAAACAGGTCGCTCTCGTCGAAACCGTCCCCTCCCGGGTCTGAAGCCGGGGACAACATTACGTCGTCCGGCTCCCCCCCCGATGAAGGGACGGCACCCACGGTGGCGGCAGGGGCGGCTGAGTCTGCTGCTACAGCAGGTTCGGCCGCAGTTGCTTCCGGGTTGTTTGGCGGAGAATCGGTGTCCTCTGCGTCTTCCAGCGGCTGTTTCGTGATCGGGTCCCAACCCCGAGGGACGTCGACGAACCTGCCGTTCGGACCCTGGAACTTGACGTACACCGCTCCAAAACCAATTGAGAGACGGCGCTCGGCGCTCATCAGGGTCGGAACTTGGTCCTCGGGGATACCCAGCACCACGAACCAGCAAGCCTTCTGCTTCTCGGCGTGCAGCACTACCCACCTGCTTACGTCGATCCAGCGATTCTGGTACCAGAGGGCTCGTCCAATAAAGGTTGAGTCCTCGTAGACTCCCTGGTCGTCGGGGATGGCGATGCCGCAGCGCACCCGCTTCTGGCTCTGCGCCTGGCTCTTGACGACTAGCGAGGTGCGAGCCGGGAGAGCCAGGCTGGAGACTGTTTTTTTCAGCCAGGCTAAGGTGAAGTCGTTACCGCACCACAGCTTGAGGACTCCACCGGTGAACAGCGGCTTCGCGTTGAAGGTTGGTCCCGGTGTATCCTGCATAGCAGAGCAGGCCTCGCTGATGATCCGCTTGTGGATAGCAGCCAAGACCTGGTCCGATACTCCCTGGCTTTTGATGCCTCTCGGGTCGCAGGTTATTGCGACGTTTAGGGACGCACTGGCAGCTTGGGCGTAGCTTCTGTTAGCAATCCTCTGGGATTGGTCAAGCCGCGGCCGCTTGTGCTCTCCACGGGGCGAAATCGTCTCGTTGAGAGCCCGCTTGGCCGCAGCCTGGTCACTTCCATCGGATCGCTGCGTTGTGGTTGCCTCCTCGGCTGGACCTCCTGCGGATTTAGATTGCAGTGAGCTAGGCGTTGGTCGGCTAGTGCCGGCCTCAGCCTGCGACCGCTTCCCCTCAGAGAAGTTCAGCTTACCTTGCTTGGTCGGTCTAACCGAGCTGGTGGCAGCAACCTGCTTGTTTTGGGGGGCTTTGCGTCCCCGCCTGCGTTCGTGACGCCGCTCCTTGCGCGTCAGTCTTTCCCTCCTCTTACCCTGGCTTGTAGGAGCTGTAGGACCCGAGGGGCCCGAACAAGAGCAATGGGCTGGTGGAATGGATTTTTTACCCTTGCCCTTGCCTTTACCTTTACCCTTACGGGTAGGCACCTGCCAGGCGCTGGTAAAAACGTCCTCGGTGTTGCTGATTGCCTCCGTGTGACCGGAGGCGGCCGCGACTTGGGAAGCGGCTTGAGGAGCCACAGGAGGAGCGGGAGGGTGTTTGGGAAGGCTACTTCCGGCAGAGGTGTTAGCCGTCTCCGTTTTCGCCTTTGTGTGTAAAGGATCGGTACTGGTCCCATGCAGCGCCGTTCTCCTTTGCTTGGAGTGGGACTTTTTGGTCTTAGCTGCGGTTTTCGCCACAGCCGGACCAGCGCCCGCGCTGGCGCCAACGGCGTGAGCCGCAGGGCATCCAGGGGCGAGCGAGGCACCAGTGGTACCTCGCTTAGGAGCTTTGCCAGCTTTCGCCGACTCCACTCCTGCGGTATTTTAGTTGGCTTCAATCCGTCCATACTAAAAAATTTTGAACTTCATCTTCCTGGCTCCCACCCACCATGGAGCCCGCACCTGGGAACGTCGCACTACTGTGAGTGCGAACGTTAGGACTACCAGGAAGATATAGGTGCGCAAGGCTGGTTTACAGCGCGACATCGGGTGCTCGATCGGGTTGGCAACTAATCAACCCTCACTTACACCGTCAGCATGGCCTTTACCTACCGCTTCGGCCGCCCAAGGACGACCTTAGCGGACCCCACGCACCTCGCTTGTGGCCCTCTGACGGGACACTTTGGCCATTTCCCTACCCTTGGCTAGAAGATAGGGCCACCGTTTTGCTTGAAATCCAGACCAAAGGGGGCGTGTTGCCTCACGGACACATTACCGCCAGTGCCGATCGGCTTAACCCCCCAGGACTCCTTCATCCCCGCTTACGGCGCTCGACTGCGCAGGTCCTAGCGCAGATGACAAAATTCTCCTACCCGCCGTCAGCTGAGTTTAGTGACGGCCGAGCCCGAAACCACTTCGTCACAGAAGGGTCACAGTTAGGAGGGGAGTTGGGAAGGGTTATAGAGGGGAAAAGGGGTTTGTTTTTGTGGGATATGGGATGGGACTGAGTGGAAAGCCCTCCACTCTGCGGGTCGCCCGGTGGTTTCAGTTACGTCTATTTCGTAAGGAACTAGACCAAAAACGGGGTGGCAACCTCGAGAAGGTATATCCACCGGACTTGCCTTGAGGATTTACACGACCGTTGCGCTCCCCCTCAAGACCACGCCACCTTCCCGTCTCTGAAGGAGACAGCAAGGTAGGCCTGCATCTATACTACCAAGCAAAGCAAAGCAAAGCGTGTCGTTGTGCAACCGTAAAAGCATACATACAGACCCCCCCGTTAAACTGTATCTATGCATGTTCTTTCATGTCATTTAACTCATGGAATGAGTTGGTAAAAGTTGGCCATTTGGAGAATTAGCCAGTTTACGAATTAGTCCTTTTACGAATGAGTCCTTTCACGAATTAGGCATTTTACTACTTAGTCCTTTTGAGAATTAGCCATTTCGCGAATTAGTCCTTTTGAGAACTAGTCTATTCGCGAATTGGCCCTTTAGAGAATCGGGTGCCATTTTACGAATTAGCCATTATACGACTAAACGCATTTTTTGTGCTCATAAGAGCGGATATTGTTTCTGTTTTCAAACAATTTCTGTCGTGCGCTCCACAGATGCATTTGAAAAGGGCAAAACAAGCAAAAGACCTATGACGGCTTTTAAATTAGGAAACATTTTGGTACCTAGTCCATCATTTAGAGAGAAAACTTTTTTCCAGTATTGTTCTGCCGGAAGTTTGTTGTCCAGTCCTAAACTTTCATGTTCTAGAAGAGCATGTTTCTTCCATTCTAAATACAATTTTTGGCGGTCAATAATAAATGACAATTACGAAAAGCGTTCTATTACGGCGCCAAGTTCCTTTACTTCATAACCTTGAGCGTGAAATGGGTCGACAATGTTGATAAACTGAAATATGGCCTTTCTTTTAATTGAGTCACAACTTCAATATAAAATTGTAGACACCCCTTTCTGACTTTGTCAATCTCTAATTTTGCTGATGAATCTTCAGGGTGCTTTTCTATAAATGATGCAATAGATGCAGATGCTTGAAACCCAAGGTATTTTTTTTCCAGTGGCTGCAAATTACCTGGATGCTGATGATGAACAGTGCATGGATCTGATTTAGCAACTGCAAATGTCATGTAGTTATCATATATTGTTTTTAACAAGGACTGAACTTCTGGTTTTAGGCGGTGAAGAAGACGACTCTCTGGTTAGAACAATTCATTAAAATCTGTTATGCCCGGTTCCTATAACAAACGACTCGTCATACGTAAAATATACCATCCGTTTTCTAGTTACCATTAACGAGCCGTAATTGGCGTTCCTATATTTTTTGCATCGAGCTACGAGCTACGAGCCGTCATCCGTTTGTTTGTTACCGAAGCCCTCCCTGGCGTCGTTCTGTGTTTTTTTTAATACAAAGAAGCTTATTTTTGTTTAAAGTAAAAAATGATGTAATTTTTTTATTATTTGACGTTTTGTGTTTTGTAGATATTAATAATTAATATTTTATTATATCTTCATGTTAAATATTTACTTTCATAAAAAAATATCATTCATTTGTCATTTGTATCGAAAGTAACAAAACGCGTTTTTAATGACTGACAGCCCGATGCGAATGCGAGGAAGGAAGTAGTTTTTCGTAGGTGTAGGTTAGATCAGGCGGAAGGAACTTAGTATGTATGTTAATATTCGTTTACGGTATAAAGTACCGCTAACTTTAAGATTCTCACGGCAGGACCAAATGTTTTATTGCGTGTCGTTTTCTTCCTAGAGAACAATATGTAGTTTATTGCACACTAATTATCCCTTGCCCAATTTGTTTGTACATTAGCCTTAAGAATTTAGCGTTATGGCCATGGTTATTTGCTGTAATGCTGTGGTCGTATTGCTTTTTATCTTGTTGTGTTACTGTTTAATTTTTATTTTATAACTTAGTTGTAAAAACCATAGTACTTACAGTTTTAGTTTGTAACGTGCGGCTCCGACCGTATCCCAAGCTTTCGATAATTTTGTTAAACATATAAGTACTACATATTTGATTCTGAATTTGATGTTTTATTATAACATACTTAACAAACCCGGTTATACGCGAAATTCGCTTTACGCGATTATCTCTGGAACGCATCTCGCGTAAAGCGGGGTATTATATACCTACATCCTACGACGGCTCAGCGACCCAAAGTGAGTCTTGTTCTCCCAACACCAAAGAGTTAGCTAATAAGGAAATAAGTACCTTTAGGTAATACCAAAAATTAATTAGTATTGTAATGAAGAAGTATTATATTATATAAGGTGTAAGGTGCTTTTGTTGTGCCATATTAGGATAACAGTTTTTGTTAAATAAGAAATTAAACTTTTACTCCATTTTATTACATTCGTGTTTTATTTTGTTCATTTTTTAGATATTCATCATCATTTATTTATTCATAAAAACAATTAACATTGTGTTGAATATAATATACACATGCAATTAACAAAACAAACACAAAGAACTATAAATACATTACATACAATATTGATTTCTACATTGCACTCACTATAATTCGATATAATATTAAACACTTCTCTATCACTATCTGAACTCGACATTTCGGAATTAAAGCGAAAACAATGAATGAGAAAGAAATTAACCGGCCGAAATCGGCGGGTAAACAAAAGGCTAACGAATAGTAATCTTGACAGCCTACTGACGTTTAAAAATATTTATAGGAACGCCATAAACTGCCATCTCCATACAATACGCTTACCGTCCGTTAACGGTGACCCTCCCATCCGTCAGTAGCAAGCCGTCGGTAAGTTGCCTGACGAGACGTTTTTTATAGGAACGATTTTAGCTTACGCTTGGTATTTTAAACTACTATTCGTAACTAAAACGGATCGTTTTTCAAATATAGGAACCGGGCATTAGTAGTTCCAGTGAATATGACAGAAATTCAAGATGAATGATCATTGGGTAATTTTTTAACACTAATCATATTTCATCTGAAGTTTTTGATGGGTCTTCGAATACCTCTTCAGTAAACTAAGGGATCAGTGCCGGTAATTGCTTTAGAACTCTATCTACACATTGTTTCAGACACAACCATATAGTATTTGGAGGGCTAAGAATTTTGTGGTTGTCAACACAAAAAATTGTTGCATTTCGGCCAGTTTTATTTGACGCTTGTTGCTGCGCCAAAAATGAGATCCTATATTTCGCAAGGTGTCTTCAAGCGAGCTCGGCAAATGTAAACAAGCTTTTGATGCCACCAAATGTATATTGTAGCAAGAACATTTTATGCATGCTATATCAGGTAATTCATCACAATATCGAGTTGTGTAAACCAACCATTGATTTTGTGGTGTCTACTGAAATTCCACTAAGTTGGAAAAAGGATTTTAAATGCTTTCTATACATTCTTTCAATCGCCCAAACAAGCTTTCTGCAGTATTTGAATCTGTTTCCATTATATCTAGAAATTCTGTATGTATTTCAAAGTCCTTATTACAGTATTGGCACACTGTTTCTGTGAAATGGTGTCAGTGGTTTCATCCATAATAAAAAAAAGTAACTTCTTGGGTCTTTCAAATTATTAACAAATTCTGTACATAATGCAGACCTAATATTTGAGTAACAACTGCAGTGGCCTTGGTTCTACCCAAAGCCAAACGTTCTTTTGCTATATTAGAGTCTGGAAAAATATTGTGCATTAGTGGTACTAAGGTGTCCATCAAAGAAAATGGCAAATTGTGCACAGCAAGCATACTAGCAAGCTTAAGTTCGGCTCGTTTAATCATTTTAGTTTACTAAACACACTGATCTTCTTGTTTATATTGCTGACAGATACAAATTGCAGGTGTTTTTGGCTTGCTACATGTTTTTAAGCACATCCTTATGGCTGGCCCACTCTATGTCGCAAAATTTACATTTTGCAACAACTGCCCCATGTTCATCAATGGATTTAGTAAGCCAATTTTTAAACAAACTTGCGTCTAGCCGTTTATCATTGAAAGAAAGTTCAGTTTTCTTTCTTTTTAGGCTTTTGCTATTGTTTCTGCTGTGGATGGCAATGATGAACTTGAAGCATGCACTTCTTGAGAAGGGCTAGGTCTGGGTAATGTAGGTGTAGGAGCAGGTCTTTTTTGGGCTACATATTTATACATTGTTAGCAACGATGAACTTGAACCATGTACTTCTTGAGAAGAGCAGGTCTTTTTTGGGTTACGTATTTATCTATTGTTAGGCACGATGAACTTGAAGCATGTACTTCTTGAAAAGGATTTTAAATGATTTCTACCCATTCTTTCAATACATTCTTTCAATCGCCCAAACAAGCTTTCTGCAGTATTTGAATTTATTTCCATTATATCAAGTAATTCTGTATGTATTTCAAAGTCCTTATTACAGTATTGGCACACTGTTTCTGTGAAATGGTGTCAGTGGTTTCATCCATGATACTAAAGTAACTTCCTGGGTCTTTAAAAACATTAACTTATTCTGTAGAAAATTTAGGCCCTAATATTTGAGTAACAACTGCAGTGGCCTTAGTTCTACCCAATGCCAAACCTTTTGCTATATTAGAGTCTGGAAAAATATTGTGCATTAGTGGTACTAAGGTGTCCATCAAAGAAAATGGCAAATTGTGCACAGCAAGCATACTAGCAAGCTTAAGTTCGGCTCGTTTAATCATTTTAGTTTACTAAACACACTGATCTTCTTGTTTATATTGCTGACATATACAAATTGCAGGTGTTTTTGGCTTGCTACATGTTTTTTTAAGCACATCCTTATGGCTGGCCCACTCTATATCGCAAAATTTACATTTTGCAACAACTGCCCCATGTTCATCAATGGATTTAGTAAGCCAATTTTTAAACAAACTTGCGTCTAGCCGTTTTTTATCATTGAAAGAAAGTTCAGTTTTCTTTCTTTTTAGGCGTTTGCTATTGTTTCTGCTGTGGATGGCAATGATGAACTTGAAGCATGCACTTCTTGAGAAGGGCTAGGTCTGAGTAAAGTAGGTGTAGGAGCAGGTCTTTTTTGGGCTACGTATTTATACATTGTTAGCAACGATAAACTTGAACCATGTACTTCTTGAGAAGAGCAGGTCTTTTTTGGGTTACGTATTTATCTATTGTTAGGCACGATTAACTTGAAGCATGTACTTCTTGAAAAGGATTTTAAATGATTTCTACCCATTCTTTCAATACATTCTTTCAATCGCCCAAACAAGCTTTCTGCAGTATTTGAATTTATTTCCATTATATCAAGTAATTCTGTATGTATTTCAAAGTCCTTATTACAGTATTGGCACACTGTTTCTGTGAAATGGTGTCAGTGGTTTCATCCATGATACTAAAGTAACTTCCTGGGTCTTTAAAAACATTAACTTATTCTGTAGAAAATTTAGGCCCTAATATTTGAGTAACAACTGCAGTGGCCTTAGTTCTACCCAATGCCAAACCTTTTGCTATATTAGAGTCTCGAAAAATATTGTGCATTAGTGGTACTAAGGTGTCCATCAAAGAAAATGGCAAATTGTGCACAGCAAGCATACTAGCAAGCTTAAGTTCGGCTCGTTTAATCATTTTAGTTTACTAAACACACTGATCTTCTTGTTTATATTGCTGACATATACAAATTGCAGGTGTTTTTGGCTTGCTACATGTTTTTTTAAGCACATCCTTATGGCTGGCCCACTCTATATCGCAAAATTTACATTTTGCAACAACTGCCCCATGTTCATCAATGGATTTAGTAAGCCAATTTTTAAACAAACTTGCGTCTAGCCGTTTTTTATCATTGAAAGAAAGTTCAGTTTTCTTTCTTTTTAGGCGTTTGCTATTGTTTCTGCTGTGGATGGCAATGATGAACTTGAAGCATGCACTTCTTGAGAAGGGCTAGGTCTGAGTAAAGTAGGTGTAGGAGCAGGTCTTTTTTGGGCTACGTATTTATACATTGTTAGCAACGATAAACTTGAACCATGTACTTCTTGAGAAGAGCAGGTCTTTTTTGGGTTACGTATTTATCTATTGTTAGGCACGATTAACTTGAAGCATGTACTTCTTGAAAAGGATTTTAAATGATTTCTACCCATTCTTTCAATACATTCTTTCAATCGCCCAAACAAGCTTTCTGCAGTATTTGAATTTATTTCCATTATATCAAGTAATTCTGTATGTATTTCAAAGTCCTTATTACAGTATTGGCACACTGTTTCTGTGAAATGGTGTCAGTGGTTTCATCCATGATACTAAAGTAACTTCCTGGGTCTTTAAAAACATTAACTTATTCTGTAGAAAATTTAGGCCCTAATATTTGAGTAACAACTGCAGTGGCCTTAGTTCTACCCAATGCCAAACCATTTGCTATATTAGAGTCTCGAAAAATATTGTGCATTAGTGGTACTAAGGTGTCCATCAAAGAAAATGGCAAATTGTGCACAGCAAGCATACTAGCAAGCTTAAGTTCGGCTCGTTTAATCATTTTAGTTTACTAAACACACTGATCTTCTTGTTTATATTGCTGACAGATACAAATTGCAGGTGTTTTTGGCTTGCTACATGTTTTTAAGCACATCCTTATGGCTGGCCCACTCTATATCGCAAAATTTACATTTTGCAACAACTGCCCCATGTTCATTAATGGATTTAGTAAGCCAATGTTTAAACAAACTTGCGTCTAGCCGTTTTTTATCATTGAAAGAAAGTTCAGTTTTCTTTCTTTTTAGGCTTTTGCTATTGTTTCTGCTGTGGATGGCAATGATGAACTTGAAGCATGCACTTCTTGAGAAGGGCTAGGTCTGGGTAAAGTAGGTGTAGGAGCAGGTCTTTTTTGGGCTACGTATTTATACATTGTTAGCAACGATAAACTTGAACCATGTACTTCTTGAGAAGAGCAGGTCTTTTTTGGGTTACGTATTTATCTATTGTTAGGCACGATGAACTTGAAGCATGTACTTCTTGAAAAGGATTTTAAATGATTTCTACCCATTCTTTCAATACATTCTTTCAATCGCCCAAACAAGCTTTCTGCAGTATTTGAATTTATTTCCATTATATCAAGTAATTCTGTATGTATTTCAAAGTCCTTATTACAGTATTGGCACACTGTTTCTGTGAAATGGTGTCAGTGGTTTCATCCATGATACTAAAGTAACTTCCTGGGTCTTTAAAAACATTAACTTATTCTGTAGAAAATTTAGGCCCTAATATTTGAGTAACAACTGCAGTGGCCTTAGTTCTACCCAATGCCAAACCTTTTGCTATATTAGAGTCTGGAAAAATATTGTGCATTAGTGGTACTAAGGTGTCCATCAAAGAAAATGGCAAATTGTGCACAGCAAGCATACTAGCAAGCTTAAGTTCGGCTCGTTTAATCATTTTAGTTTACTAAACACACTGATCTTCTTGTTTATATTGCTGACAGATACAAATTGCAGGTTTTTTTGGCTTGCTACATGTTTTTAAGCACATCCTTATGGCTGGCCCACTCTATATCGCAAAATTTACATTTTGCAACAACTGCCCCATGTTCATCAATGGATTTAGTAAGCCAATTTTTAAACAAACTTGCGTCTAGCCGTTTTTTATCATTGAAAGAAAGTTCAGTTTTCTTTCTTTTTAGGCTTCTGCTATTGTTTCTGCTGTGGATGGCAATGATGAACTTGAAGTATGCACTTCTTGAGAAGGGCTAGGTCTGGGTAAAGTAGGTGTAGGAGCAGGTCTTTTTTGGGCTACGTATTTATACATTGTTAGCAACGATAAACTTGAACCATGTACTTCTTGAGAAGAGCAGGTCTTTTTTGGGTTACGTATTTATCTATTGTTAGGCACGATGAACTTGAAGCATGTACTTCTTGAAAAGGATTTTAAATGATTTCTACCCATTCTTTCAATACATTCTTTCAATCGCACAAACAAGCTTTCTGCAGTATTTGAATTTATTTCCATTATATCAAGTAATTCTGTATGTATTTCAAAGTCCTTATTACAGTATTGGCACACTGTTTCTGTGAAATGGTGTCAGTGGTTTCATCCATGATACTAAAGTAACTTCCTGGGTCTTTAAAAACATTAACTTATTCTGTAGAAAATTTAGGCCCTAATATTTGAGTAACAACTGCAGTGGCCTTAGTTCTACCCAATGCCAAACCTTTTGCTATATTAGAGTCTGGAAAAATATTGTGCATTAGTGGTACTAAGGTGTCCATCAAAGAAAATGGCAAATTGTGCACAGCAAGCATACTAGCAAGCTTAAGTTCGGCTCGTTTAATCATTTTAGTTTACTAAACACACTGATCTTCTTGTTTATATTGCTGACAGATACAAATTGCAGGTGTTTTTGGCTTGCTACATGTTTTTAAGCACATCCGTATGGCTGGCCCACTCTATATCGCAAAATTTACATTTTGCAACAACTGCCCCATGTTCATCAATGGATTTAGTAAGCCAATTTTTAAACAAACTTGCGTCTAGCCGTTTTTTATCATTGAAAGAAAATTCAGTTTTCTTTCTTTTTAGGCTTTTGCTATTGTTTCTGCTGTGGATGGCAATGATGAACTTGAAGCATGCACTTCTTGAGAAGGGCTAGGTCTGGGTAAAGTAGGTGTAGGAGCAGGTCTTTTTTGGGCTACGTATTTATACATTGTTAGCAACGATAAACTTGAACCATGTACTTCTTGAGAAGAGCAGGTCTTTTTTGGGTTACGTATTTATCTATTGTTAGGCACGATTAACTTGAAGCATGTACTTCTTGAAAAGGATTTTAAATGATTTCTACCCATTCTTTCAATACATTCTTTCAATCGCCCAAACAAGCTTTCTGCAGTATTTGAATTTATTTCCATTATATTAAGTAATTCTGTATGTATTTCAAAGTCCTTATTACAGTATTGGCACAGTTTCTGTGAAATGGTGTCAGTGGTTTCATCCATGATACTAAAGTAACTTCCTGGGTCTTTAAAAACATTAACTTATTCTGTAGAAAATTTAGGCCCTAATATTTGAGTAACAACTGCAGTGGCCTTAGTTCGAACCAATGCCAAACCTTTTGCTATATTAGAGTCTGGAAAAATATTGTGCATTAGAGGTACTAAGGTGTGCATTAGTGGTACTAAGGTGTCCATCAAAGAAAATGGCAAATTGTGCTCAGCAAGCATACTAGCAAGCTTAAGTTCGGCTCGTTTAATCATTTAAGTTCAACTTGCGTCTAGCCATTTCGTTCCTCCCACCGAATAATATCGTTATCGATAAATACAAATTTTACAGGAAAAATAAAACAGTTTTTAACGATTATTGTAATAATTGCCCAAACCAAGAGAATTAATTATATATAAAATGAAAGCAATTTTTTTATAGAATCATTCTAAATAATTTTTTTTTGTTTTTTATTGTATTACAATCAAGTTATTAAAGAAAATATATTTAACTGGAAACGCTACCAAAACATTATTACGCAAAACAACATAACGATATTATTCGCGTAAAAACAAAATAACGATATTATTCGCGTAAAAATAAAAGGACAGCGTGCACAAAAATAGTATACTACAATATTATTCGTTAAACAAAGACAACCAAACATAAACGGTAATAGATTGTAGCTGGGTTCTTCGGCGATATAATGCATATTATACCGGGTGTATCTGACATCGACGCACAAACGATTTCCAGGGGTCCAGGACATGATTCTGGACACCCTGGAGTTGGAATTTTTCGTCGGCTTTTTCCTCATTTTATCATATTTTTTAGGAGTTTTTTTTACTTTAGACTGCTCATAATCGTTATTCTGACCTAACCCAATAAGATTTTTAATTAAAAAGTCATTAATTCACTATTTTCACAAAAAAAGCAATGTAAATAAAACTTCAAATTAGGTAGCTATCAGCTGTGCAATGTTCAAACGAAAGGTCAACGCATGCCAAGTAGGTACCTGCGAGTGAGCATGTCAAAGGCACCGCTCAAAAATACCGTCTAAAGACTGCCGTCATTAGAAAATAATACGTATCACAACAAAATAAAGTAAGCGATTTCCAACATTAAAATAATTGCTTAAAGACGCAAATCGGTTATTTTGTTGTGTGTCGCCAAATCGTATTTTCTTATAGCGGCAATACGTAGCGCGCTCTTTGACATGCCGACAATCGAGCCGATCTAGGTACCTATTCTGTTGAACAGAGTGTAAGGGGTGATTCAGTGTCTCGCTTAGTGGTGATGGTGACACCTGACCGAGATTTTTTTTTTAAGTGAAAGCTTCTTTAGCGACGTTGTGCACTTTTTTTGTAATGGGTAAAAAAATGTTAAGCTCGCGTCAAGACACGTGACCCTGGTGAAAATGCGTGAGATGGTGACCTGATCGAAAATTCGTAACACGGAGGGAGAGAAGCACGTATTCAAGTTTTCACTTCTGCCGGCACTCCCGGAGCTTTTACTATTAATAGGCACACGTTTCACAAATCATAATAAGGCTTAAGTTAATAAAATAAGTAATGTTACGCTTATCTCAATTGGTTCGGTTTCTTGCAGCTTGGGTTCTCTTAGATCTTAATCTTTTTTTAAGGCGATCAAGTAACCACATGGTTAAGTATTTCAACAAAAAAAAAATCATTCAATAAATAAATAACCACCCATGATAGTTCCGCCACTGTACTGCACGTAGGTATGTCGGCGAAATCAAAAGAGAGTTCGAAAAGAACATTTCGTGATGGATTTTTGCCAGTTTCTTGTTGACGTTGATCGCGAACGAGTGTGCTTTTTGTGAAAGTCTGTTTTCGGAACGTTAGAGAAGATAAGTTTTAGTTTGATCCCAATACTAATTTTCTCTCTGTGTTTGTGTGTCTGATTTGAAAATGTCATCTGGACTTGTGGAATCGGTGGATCGGTAGATTCGGCCCGCCCGGAGCCATTGCCAGCTCACTCACCAGACTCGACCCCATTCGATTTTTTCTTTGGGGTTACGTCAAGGACAAGTGTTTGTGTCCGAGTGCGCTTCCGCAGCCGAGATGAGGAATCGCGTCGTGCATGTGTTTGCGACGTTGCGTGAGGAGTGTGCTCAGGACCCAAAGTTTCTGCTCCGTGTCCACGTTGAAACTCTGGGCCGTGCTCAGATATGCGAGCGTGCTGGCGGCGGCCACTTCGAACCCAGGGGTGAGCGACCTTAAGGTGAGTTAGTAGTAGGTACTTACATTATCGGATCTCAATGTAGGTAGGCCGAAGCGTCACCAACGAAACTAAGCCTAAGCCTAACTATTACTAAGCCTCCGCTGTCCGTCCGTCCATAGGACTAGGTAATTTACGGGGGCTCGCATACAAGAAGCGTGTTTTTTGAGTTATGGTACTTACAGAACACTTTGTTTGAGAGTCCGACTCGAACATGGCCGGCTTTGTTATCAATTCTTATCAGAATCGCGTTCGTGATTTTAAGAGAGCATGTTCCACAAGGATGTATTCCAGCAACCCATCCAAGGTGACCTTGTTTGGGTGAATTCATAGGTACAAAATTCGCGGATGGAAACCAAGCTCCAACCAAGGTCACCTTGGATTGGACATTGGATTCGGTAAGTACATCATTGTGGAACATGCTTAAGCTTATGACTCCTTAACTTCTGCGTAAACATGTCAGTTGTTGTCGGCTACGGGTGTTATTCGTCGGTACTTAGGTACTTTCTAAGTGAGTGAGGCGGTTAAGTAGTTACCTACGATAGCGGATCTCAATGTAGGTACTTCAAGCTTATTTCTTATAATCAATCCTTATCTGAATCATTATTTTAAGAGATTAATCTTATGGCTCCTTCTCTTATTTCTTCAAAAACAAGTTCTTACCATCAGCAGGTTAGTATTTTTGAGTGATAAAAATGATTCATTTTATGAGATAGGTATTATTGTTGTGTCAAAGTGACTTAGATAGTTCATTAGTTTATACCTACGTGACCGGATCTCAATGAAGGTACCTACTTACAAGTTTTGTTTTTCGTTATCTTATCAATCCTTATCGGAATCGTGATTTTAAGAGACTAAAGACTAAGCTTGTGGATGCTTTTCTTAACTTGAATTCTGCATAAACATGTTCCTACCATCATTGGGTACCGTAGGTATTTCTGAGTGATTAAAAAATGATTTTATGTGATATTGTGGTGTGATATTGTGGTCGCCGATAGGTAGGCGATATTCGTAGGTAAGTACATTTAACGACAGAAGCTCGCGCGGCGTCGCAGCTTTGAGTGTGTTCAAGAAGTGTAGGTACGTACTCCGTACAACGCTCTCGCGCGTTTGGATCGCGTTGTTCACAATACATTGCGCGCTCGAAAATGTCAATTTCTGTAACCGATCATTAGCGAGATTAATGACTTCCACAATTTGATTAGTGGCATCAGGTGTAGCCTTTTCGCGAAGTTTGCGTTACGATGTCCCGGACACCCTGTATAAAAGATTCGCAAAATGACAGATTCGCAGAATGACAGATTCGCGTAATGACAGATTCGCGTAATGACATATTCGCGTAATGACAGATTCGCGTAATGACAGATTCGCGTAATGACAGATTCGCGTAATGACAGATTCGCGTAATGATAGATTCGCGTAATGACAGATTCGCGTAATGATAGATTCGCGTAGTGATAGATTCGCGTAATGATAGATTCGCGTAATGATAGATTCGCGTAATGATAGATTCGCGTAATGATAGATTCGCGTAATGATAGATTCGCGTAATGATAGATTCGCGTAATGATAGATTCGCGTAATGATAGATTCGCGTAATGATAGATTCGCGTAATGATAGATTCGCGCAATGATAGATTCGCGCAATGATAGATTCGCGTAATGATAGATTCGCGTAATGATAGATTCGCGTAATGATAGATTCGCGTAATGATAGATTCGCGTAATGATAGATTCGCGTAATGATAGATTCGCGTAATGATAGATTCGCGTAATGATAGATTCGCGTAATGATAGATTCGCGTAATGATAGATTCGCGTAATGATAGATTCGCGTAATGATAGATTCGCGTAATGATAGATTCGCGTAATGATAGATTCGCGTAATGATAGATTCGCGTAATGATAGATTCGCGTAATGATAGATTCGCGTAATGACAGATTCGCGTAATGACAGATTCGCGTAATGACAGATTCGCGTAATGACAGATTCGCGTAATGACAGATTCGCGTAATGACAGATTCGCGTAATGACAGATTCGCGTAATGACAGATTCGCGTAATGACAGATTCGCAGAAGAACAGATCAAACTCGGATTAAATAAAAATCATCAAATAATGAATATTAACAAAATTCTTTATTATAAGTATGGTTTAAATTAACATTTTTCAAATAATCAAATCAACAATAACAGATGATAAAGGACTTCTCTCTCCCTTTAAAAAAATCATAATCGTCTACACATTATGACTTAATTATAACCTTGCGAAAATAGTTTTTTTAATAAATTGTTTTGGAGTAATTTTATCTTGTTTTAATAATTCAGTGTAGTTTCTGAGTTTTTTATAAAAAGCAATGTCAGAATTACGACGATATTTTTTTGCAGAATAAAAGTAACTATTTCTTATTATGTAGTTATGCTTACATTCTTTTATCATTTTTTGTACATAATGACATACTTGAGGCTTCTTAGGACGCCAAGGCGATGGTGACAGCCCTCCAATGCATTTTTGTTCTGTGCATATTTTCTAAACAGCTCAATAAGTCTGGCGAAAATTTCTTTAACCACTACGAAATATGTTCTAAAAGCTTTAAGTTCCCTAGTTTGTGAAGCATCTTCTAAAATCGATTCCCAACAAGGCCGTATATAATTTCCTGGTAGAAGAGGTAAACACGCTGTCATTCTAGTAATGTTTCTACCTTCACAAGAGTCATATAATTTTAAATCCTTCGCCTTTTTTTCACTGCTTTTTGGAAGTGAAAGAAGCAACCGTTGATGGATAAATCAGGGAATACGACATTAACAGCATTGATTATTGCATTTTCATAATCGCACTTAAAAGAGCCCATCCTTAAGCCCAATATGTCTTTGACTGGTTGAAAAAATCGAACGTATCTTTAGTCTTATTTGGCAATAAACCAAATCATAGGGCAAGTCTACGTTGGAGCGAGCCTACCCAAAAGGAGCCTGTTCACTCTAACTTTGAAGAGATTAGGGTTGTAAGCTTTTGTAAACAGACGCAGGCAGAGAGTTTCACTCCTTTGCTGTGCGCATTATAAAAAACGTTTGAAAACGCTTAGTGCGAATTGGTGGAATAGCTACAAGGTAGGGATAGGGATGGTAAGATGCAGTGCGTCTGGACGTCCGATGGTAGAAGGGGGCCGGTGGGATGAGGTCGTGGAGTTCTTGGGCCCACTT
The DNA here is from genome assembly GCA_950371165.1 of Lacanobia oleracea. Lineage (NCBI taxonomy): Eukaryota > Metazoa > Arthropoda > Insecta > Lepidoptera > Noctuidae > Lacanobia > Lacanobia oleracea. The sequence goes on from OX493385.1 coordinate 14,048,310, forward strand.
ACCGAAGTACAATCTGTAAAAGACCGACAAGCAGGCAACCTTACGGCGATGAGCCAAGCTATATAGCTTGGCATCCACCAGTTTTACGTCGCCAATGAGCCTCTTAGCTCTGCGTTCCACCGAGTCAAGCGCGGCTAGCTGATACTTAGTTGAGCCATACCCAAGGGTGGCTACAATACTCCATGCAGGATCGGACTTGTGTTTTGTAAAGGGTTAAAAGCTGTCCAGGCCTAGTATCGCTTCACCCTATTTAGGATGCCCAACTTCTTGGCCGCAGTTTGGGCTTACTCGATGGTGGCGCCGAAGTTGAGACCACAGAGTACATTTTTATATAGGGTATAGAGTCGTCACTCGCGTCATTTTGCGGAATGTATGGCGTATAGCGCCACCTGGTGCTTTGTGCAAGGAACTTTGACATAAGGCTTCTATCTAGCCTTCTATTTAGTACAATTTTAAATGGTTTTAAAAAAATATGGCGACTGGAAGTTAAATAAAACGAAATAGATAGTACAAAAATTAGTTTTTATTTCTTAAGCCTTATGTTGACCAGATAATCCAGATGTCAATAGAAATGTATGTTGTCAGTGGATGTTAATGGTTGAGCAACTGATGCTGTTGCAGTAGATGGTTGAGCGGTTGATGTCGATGGTTGATGTCCGTAAGGATTGAGGAGCCACATCAGATTTTTAAAATCTGATCTCGCCATTATTTAGCAGCAATTTAGCTTATTTTGCAGCACGAATTCTAGATTTAGCAGCAAAATATATCACTAGTTATTTTAATGCAAACATGGCTCCTCAATCTAAACGTTTGAATTGAGGAGCCACCTAGAACTCGTTAAGTAATAGATGAATATTTATGAAAATTTTGTATCATTTAGTAGTAATTTTGCACATTACCATATAAAAATTTGGCTTCTTTAGTGTTATAATTAAAGAAAATACAATACTTTTAATATGGCTCCTCAATCTAAACACAAGAGGTGAATTTCTATTGGATGTGAGCGATCAATTATTAATATATTCACATATTGATAATTTTAGCAGGTGTTGTGTTTGTTTTTGCAGTATAGGAATAAAATAGTAAAACAGAGTAAATTTTGTATATGAACGCATTTTCTTTGGCTCCTCAATCCTGACGTTCTAATTATGTATATTTGACTGTAGCCACCTGAGATTTCAACGGAATCTAAAGCCAGAGAGACTAACATTTAGCAGAAATGTCTGCTAAATATATCTGCACAGGTCAGCAATGTACATATTTTGGATTCTGAGAAAACAATACTTTACTATTTTCTTGTAAATTCACTGTATAGGGTGACCACATTATACTCGTATTAATGAAACCAGGATAAGTAATTTATTAAATTTATATTTTCATAACAGATTATATAATTATATCCTACCTACGATTTGGTTATTTAGCAATCAATGCCGCTATAAGTCATAGAATGAATGAATATTTGCTGATTAGTACTTATACGAATTTTAGAATCATCGTAACAGAACATCTCATCTTTCGGTGTAAGATAATGACATTTGTAGTGGCCTGTGCCAGTTTCGATAATTGCAGGAATAAATTCTATAGCACCTACTAATTTATATGATTTATTCGAAAACATTACAAATTCTGGTATTTCTCTCAGTTTAAACTTTTCACAACCATTCAGTTCATATGAAACTGTATTTGATAAAGTATATTTACACAGAGTTTGGTGGTTACAAAACGTACAGTCTGTTTTCTCTTCAGCGATTAAAGTTGCATCTTCTAAACCTTGGATGCCAAAAACAGAAATTATGTTTAAATTCAAAGGCAAAAATGCGATCTGCCTGGATACTGGGATAAAATGGCACGAATCATTATTACATTTTTTTGTAAAAATGGCACTAAAGCAATACTTCAAGGTTACATGTTCAAAAATGTAAGACACGTTACAAGCAAATTAACAGTGGCTACTATTTACTGGAGTATCAAAATACAGCACGCCAATTTGGGTTCTCATTTTGTGTATATCACCGTCAGTAGAAGCAGAATTTGATAGAAGTTTAATATATTGTGAGATTAAATCTTCTGAGTATGTGTTTAATACTTCTTGAAAACGTCTGCTTTGATGGAAAGCCATGCTCAACAAATAAATTACCGAATCAAAGCAACATGTGTTTCTCAAATCTACTTTAATAGAAGTTTCTCCGATAGATACAGCATTGCATAGGTTGCCATTTTTTACAAATTTTACTTTTATTTTTGTTAATGAATCAGTATCGGCTTCACCCCTCCAATTCTCAATAAAAGAAGGTTGATCAGAAAAAATTGATTCGGCATCAAATGTCCGATTAATCTTCTTAACTGTCACAGACTTTGTTAATTTTCTTTTTTTCACTTGCGTTTGAGATGTTTTTACTGGTTTTTGAGATTTTTCAATCTGGGTTTGAGATTTTTTGAATGAAAACTTCCTTTTTCGAGAGCGTTTAGTTTGTTTGTTCTGTACGTCACTAAGAAGATCATTTTTCGCAAGTGCGATTTCCCCGTCTAAATATTGGGAATGTATTTTTATAAATTCATCAATTCGGTATTTTTGTAACTTTGTTTTATAGAGTAATTTTTTTAAAGTTTTGAAGTAGCTTTCAATTCCAGATGATGATGGAACAGTATTATCAGCTTTAAATAAAGAACACAATAAATTTGACCATAATGGAAGTTTTCCAAGAATCCTCCTGAATTCTGGCATAAATGTTGGTAAAAAATCAATCAATCGATTCATCGTCACGATGAATCGATCCTGCCTTTCAGTTGTGACCCGAGATCGTGGCCTTCCTTGGCAATGAACAAAGCCGCCAGTCTCTAGGTACCTCCGATAAACATTTCGGACCGCAGATCGACTTAAATTAAGTTGAGCACTCACGTTTCTTTGGCTGTGTCCGGCCTGAATAAGTGCCACAGCTTGGGCGGCGACTTCAGGTGAAGTATCCATAGATTATTGATAGAACCTCAACTTAATGTTAAGAATAAGTAACGTTTGTTGCAAAACCAAAGATATCAATCACTTTTTCAAGAATTAAATCAAAGTAAACCAATCAAACCAAGTTTTCTTAGTATTCGATTGTTTGATATCAACAAACAGGCTCCAAATTGTCTTTTGTTTCTTTAAATTCTGTGTCTGAAATTCAAAAAAAGACTATTGAATGAAATTGTGAATGTGCCAGGTTCAAAACTGCATAAAAACTTTTTGCTCGACCTAATATAAAATTTTAGCTCGGACCAAACGAAACTGAAAATACAAGGTGGGCCAATAGATGTGTCCAGAAGTGTATATTGGGGTCGGCTTCCAGTCAAACCGGATTCAGCTGAATACCAGTGTTTTACGTGGAGCGGCTGCCTACCAGACCTCCACAACCCATTAACTAGGTAACACGGTACTTCTTGGCAAGACTGGAGTCAGATTTACTGGCTTCTGACAATCCGTAACGACTGCCAAAGATCTACAAATGACAGCCGGGACCAACGGCTTAACGTGCTTTCCGAGGCACGGAGGAAACTCGGTATTTTAAGATGGTCACCCATCCACAGACCAACCTTGGCAAGCGTTGCTCAACCTTAAAGATCGACCCGTGCGGCTGTTTTTATTTAGCCACGAGCTCCTCACTGTCTCACAGTCACTGCACAATATTGCACATATTAATATCCGCACAACTTAATTATGATGAAACAAACATGATGATTAACTTTATAATATAAGAAATCCAAGTTAATTATATATTTCGTACATGAACATATTCATGCACAAACGAGAACACTTCACCGCTGATGATTGTTTTGTTACTAAATAAATATTATTGTGGGTACGTAAGTGAAATATTAGTTTGTAAGTACCCCCAAAATGTGGTCACCCTACACAGTGAATTTACAAGAAAATAGTTAAGTATTGTTTTCTCAGAATCCAAAATATGTACATTGCTGAACTGTGCAGATATATTTAGCAGACATTTCTGCTAAATGTTAGTCTCTCTGGCTTTAGATTCCGTTGAGATCTCAGGTGGCTACAGTCAAATATACATAATTAGAACGTCAGGATTGAGGAGCCAAAGAAAATGCGTTCATATACAAAATTTACTCTGTTTTACTATTTTATTCCTATACTGCAAAAACAAACACAACACCTGCTAAATTATCAATATGTGAATATATTAATTGATCGCTCACATCCAATAGAAATTCACCTATTGTGTTTAGATTGAGGAGCCATATTAAAAGTATTGTATTTTCTTTAATTATAACGCTACAGAAGCCAAATTTTTATATGGTAATGTGCAAAATTACTACTAAATGATACAAAATTTTCTTAAATATTCATCTATTACTTAACGAGTTCTAGGTGGCTCCTCAATTCAAACGTTTAGATTGAGGAGCCATGTTTGCATTAAAATAACTAGTGATATATTTTGCTGCTAAATCTAGAATTCGTGCTGCAAAATAAGCTAAATTGCTGCTAAATAATGGCGAGATCAGATTTTAAAAATCTGATGTGGCTCCTCAATCCTTACGGACATGATGGTTGAGCGGTTGTTGTGGACAGTTGAGCGGTTGTTGTGGACAGTTGAGCTTGAGAGTAATCCTGGTTGGATATTTCTTGCAAAGGAGTTCTTGTTATAGAAGTTCGAAAACCTGTAAGGCATAAACATGACCTAAGTTCATCATGAACTACAACAACATACTATCACTCCTGTATTTCCCATAAGGTGTACTTCTGCACAGCCACTCTTGGGACTGATGAGGAAGTTTATTTACCTTGTGGTAATAAGACGGCTATGAAAGTCAAAGACAATATTATTATTACCTCGCAAGTTTAATATAGGTACTGCATTTGAAATAGCACGGTCGTCACAATAAGCCGGGTCGTCATTGAAAATTTACAAAATACAATAAACGCATCCATTCACTTCAGAAGAAAATAAACGGATTGTGAAGATTTGAAAACAAACAGTTAACGTCAATGTCAATAACACAACGTTTCATTCCTGAACGGCTGACTATTATTGATAACAAATAATTAACATTTTCAACTCAATGAAAGTCAATTAAGTATATTCTTATTATTTGCTTATTATTTCAATGAAAGTCAATTAGGAATATTACAGGCGTGTCAACACAGGAGACAATTCAGGTGCACATTGCCTCAAAAAAACGTGCGAAATTTAATGTATTTGTTTTATAAAAAGCTTTCCTGGTCCTGTAAAGGTTATCCTTAAATTGTTTGAGTTCTGGAATGTAATCTAAATACTTTGGACCTTTGTTCTTTAAAGTTTTAATTTTTTTTTCATATTTGTGTTGTATAGGTCTGGTAGGCAGCCGCTCCACGTAAAACACTGTTATTCAGCTGAATCCGGTTTGACTTGAAGCCGACCCCAATGTTGTTAAGAAAAGGCTAGGCAGATGATGATGATGTTGTATCGGACCCAAATCTTCGCATACTTCTTTCTTGCAGTTATTTTTGGTAATAAACACCTCATTTGCTTTTGGTTGTGCTAATCATGTGTGTACTTTTCCGAATTATATTTTTTCTTTCATTGTGTTTAGTCACCGACGCACTGTACTCAGTACGCTTGATGCACCTGCAGTTTGTTGTATTATTTTCATTTCGAGCATTTACCGTATATCGGTAAATTCTACACGAACCGTTTCATTTCCTTTTTGTTTTTGTTCGAAATGCAACAACACTTCATCACATTCCATTATAACACGATTAACAATAATAGACAAAACCGAGTTGCGATATCATCCAGAAGGAAGAAACTGTGGTTTTCCCTTTAATGCACTATTTATATTATATGTTATTCCGTATTTAATTCACGTAACGTGCTATTCAATTTTATTTTTAAAACTTGGATAAATAAAAAATCAATCAAAAGTTTGGAAGTCCCCTTAACGTTGACATTATATTAACAAAAAATAGAACAGGGAAAAAAAGCTCATACCGGGCATTAAATGTAAAATATTCGTAATTTACTGTAACTTAAAATGTTAGGGTCGCGCCACATCTACGGAACGTACGACTCAATGTCATAGTCAATGTCAATTTGATTGACATCAATGTATGCTATTATAATTTCGAATATGTTTTGTTTTGTTCCAGACTTAAATCTCTTTGTGTAAAGCAAAGATACTACATACCTAATTTTCCCCCGATGATCTTAGAAAGAAAGAAAGAAGAAAGAAAGAAAGAAAGAAAAATGTTTATTTGGGACTCGCACAAGACATAAAATTAAGTAAAACAGTCATAAAAAAAATAAGTTAACATAAAATTAAAACGTGCGAGGCCAAAAAGGTCGCCTGTCTCAGCATAAATGCTGCGATATTTAAAAAATAAATAAATATCACAGCGCTGGTCTTATGACAGGGCCCGATGTGATGTCACGGATACACATACGAAACACACCAGTAATAGATAAAAACAAATAAAATAATGAGTGTGAAAGTTTGATTAAAAATAAAATAAAATGTGGAATACGTAGAAACAATAAATAATCTAAAAATTAACCAAACCCCAATGGCCCAGTGCTCCAGTATCATTTGTCAGTGTCATTAACAAGTGACGGAAAGCGCGGGCGCACTGTAGGAGGCTATGGTTGGTTGTCAAAATAATGTCAGAAACACATCAAACACAAAATAACAGTGCAGTGTAACCAAAAGACTACAAAATAAAACAAAAGCTTTATAGAGTGTAGCATCTAGAATAGGCAAACTATAGTAAATAATATTATTAATAATAATAGTTGAGGACTGTGTGTAGTATTATATCATAAAAAGTGTTATACTTACTGAAAACATGGGACAAAATCGCCAATACTAGCTGTGTGCATACCCTGGGTAAGTTCATGTAATTTCTTTTTGAAAGCGCAGTACGTGTTGCTTGAAATTTGCGCTAAAAGTACCAACTGTTTTTATAGCACGAAACGGTGGTGGCAGGTCGTTCCAACAACGAGAAGCCGCGAATTTAAAACTTCCCCGGAATGCAGCAGTCCTATGGGGCAATGTTAATAGGAGGTAAGCAGATTCTCTTGTTTTGACCTTGTTCACATCTCGCGACCAGGTTAACTTACTATACAGATAGCCTGTTTTTTTTGTGAGAATTATGCCAAATAACAGGGTGGCCAGATGAAGCTTTCTCCGCTCTGACATTCTCATCAAATTACCCTTGTTTAAAAATGGAGTTATATGAGATCTAGGAGGGACATTAAAACAAAATCTTGCATAAGCATTCTGTACCCGCTGGATCAACCTTTCACTCCTCCCAATAATGCACGCCCCATACACAGTGTCAGCATAGTTCAGCTTGGATAAAATAAGTGACTCACAGAGCATGACACGCATATCCACACTAATGTAGGGACGAACACGGTATAAGAGTTTGAGGCGGTAGCAGTTGCGCACAGCCTCCATAACGTGAGTCTCAAAATGCAATTGCTCATCAAATACCAACCCAAGATTACGGGCTTCCTGCACCCTTTCAATGGAACATCCGTCAATTTTCAAGTCGAAGCTGACATTATTCATTTTAGTTAAAAAATCTCTAGTTCCCAAAAGCATAAACTAGATTTAAGTGGGTTCAAAACCAGAGAATTTCTCCTTGACCAGACTGAGACCCTATTCAAATCCTCATTCATTTTATTTACAGTGGCAACAGCCTGCTGAGGTTGAAATGCCAAGTACATCTGCAAATCATCAGCGTACAGGTGGAACTTTGCATTGAGCAGACAGTTCGTAATGTCAGCACTGTACAGGATGAAAAGCAGCGGGCCTAGGATTGATCCCTGTGGCACACCCCTGTTCACACATTTAGGATCAGAGGACTTTATGACTCCGTCAACATCGCCTATAACCCGGACTAATTGAGATCGGTGAGTTAAGTAACTTTTAAACCATTTAACTGTCTCAGGTTGGCATCCATAGTATGACAGTTTGGAGAAGAGAAGTGAAGTATTGATAGAGTCAAAGGCACGTGAAAAATCCAGTAGGATAAGCATGGTACCCATGCCCTTGTCTCTGGCTTCAAGAGTATTTCCTACCACATCAAGAAGGGCTGTGGCTGTGCTGTGACCCTTACGAAAACCTGACTGAACAAGCGGCAGTATATTGTGCTCCTCAAGGTATGCCCGAAGCTGATTGGAGACAACCTTCTCCAGGACCTTGGAGAGGCATGGCAAAAGACTAATAGGGCGAAGATCTTTTACACTGGTAGGATTAAGTACCTTAGGAATAGGTCTAACTATAGCCAATTTCCACAGATCAGGGAACGAGGAGGTGGTGATGGAACGATTGATAATGGCTGTTATGGCTGCAAGAGAACAAGGAAGAGTCATCACCAGCCTCTCAAGGGAGATAGAGTCAGACCCCTGAGCATTGTACCTCAGGCCATACAGCAACCGTAGCACCTCATCCTCCTGGACGGGCTCAAGTTGGAAATGACAATTGCTAAATCTATGGTGTTCAAAATATGATAAGTCGGCTGTAGCAACTTTTCCACTACCAGGCACATCTAAAAAGTGTTCATTAATTTGTTCCGGATCACTACAAAAGTGCGGCAAGGTGGGCTTTGGCTTTTTAGAGATAGCTATGGAGGATTTCAAGTGACTCCATAACTCCTCAGGCTGTTTAAGGTTTTGGGTTATGTTGGTCTTAAAATATGCACGTTTTTCGACAGCAGCCTTAACAAGACATGTAATCTCTCTATATGATTCAACATGTTTTAATGCTTTTGTAGCTTTTGCCTTATTATGACTCCTGTCTCGCAGCTTCATCATTTCCCTAACAGTGTCTGTTATCCATGGCAAAGACTTATCTTTAATTAGAACTCTTTTAAGGGGCGCATGTAAATTGAATAAATTCAAAATATAATTATTGAAAGTCTCTACCATAGTATTAACATCCTCCAGGCTTTCAATATACTTCCAATCCATCCTTTTCAAATCCTTATTAAATTGGTCTAGCAGTATATCTTTAAGGGGCCTGTAGGTGACCCAGTGCGGGGAAGGCTTCTCAATCTTAAAATTAAATTCAGCAGATATAACTGCATGCTGGCCGAGCTCTGGTATGTGAGATACAGAGAATTCACGTACACGGGCATCAGTGCATACAACATCAATTAGTGTCTCACTGTGATCTGTAAAATGTGTTGGCTCAGTAACAATTTGATTTAATTTGCAGGAGACTAAGAAGTTGTTGAGTAGCTTGGTTTTATTTTCTGATTGGCTTAATATATTAATATTGAAGTCACCCAACAAAATAACTTTATCTGCTGTGAAAGAGAAAAGAGAGTCGGTAACCGCATCTAGGAAAACATTGACATCTAGCCACGGTGGCCTGTACGCAGTGCCAATGATAACCGAGTGCGAGTTGACGTTCAGTCGGAGCCACATCTGCTCGACCTGTGGCGCGGATGGGTGCGGCACGGCGCGCGCGCGCACTCCGCGCCGCACGTAGAAGCCCACGCCGCCCCCGCGGCCGCCGCGCATTGAGCGCGCGCGCGGTACGTGCCGCAGCCGGTAGCCCGGCACAGTGAGCGCGCGGCCCTCCTCGCCCGCACGGAGCCAGGTCTCGTTTATCGCCATAATGTCCACCGCAATGTTTTTCATGGCTACAATAAACTCGTCATGCCGAGAACCTAGCGACCCCGCATTAAACAAACCTACCTTAAGGTATTTGGTCTTAGCCATTGACATGGTGGGTAGAGTATATAATGTATAAGATGTAAATAGTGTGTGATGGTGATGAAATGTGTAATTTAGTTAGTATATTGTAGCTGTATAGTAGTCATAATTATAATAATAGTGTAGCATAAGCATAATAGTTTTACAAATAAATAATGTGTGTATGTGTATTTAGTCAATGCTCGGGCAGCCGGTCTAAAGAATGAAATAATGAAGTGCTGAAACAGGAAAACTGCTGACCTCGCACAGAGCACACAACAAATTTGAAAAAAACATAAAACAAATTCAAAAACAGTAGAACTTAAAATTAAACCCACATAAAACATAGTGTTCACCATAAACCTAGACAGCCTTCTCTGCAGATACATCCTGGCCAAATCTTATTGTTACAAATGAATATTTCTGTCTCCCAGTGTTTTTTAAATGCTTAAATATACATTCAGTCAAAAAAGTATCGGGAATGGATGATTTGTTTATGGTTCCAAATTAAATTTTTTGTTTTTTTTTGTAGTCGTTAGATTGGCACAACTGTTTTCCATTTTGGCGCGGAGTTTGAGTTGCATCTGTTATTTATATTAAATACAGTGCTGGTTTTAGTAATATCATATATAGTGTGTATTGCGAATTTCATAATGGACAAAAATATCGAACAAAGAGTTTGTCTTAAATTTTGCATCGCCAATGGAATTTCGTGTTCGGAGTCACTGAAAATGTTACAGAAGGCTTACGGTGAATCGACTTTATCAAAAACTCGTGCTTATGAGTGGTTCAAAGCGTTCAAAAGCGGTCGAGATGTGATGGAAGATTTGCCTCGCTCTGGTAGGCCGTCAACGTCTGCAACTGAAGTTAACATCGCAAAAGTGAAGGAAATAGTGACTGAAAATCCCCATTCAACTCTGAGAGAGATAGCCGCCGAACTTTCTGTATCTCACGAGTTGATCCGTACTATTTTAACTAATCATTTGGGTATGAAACATGTTGCTGCTCGGCTAGTCCCAAAAGATCTGAATTTTCTCCAAAAACTCAATCGCATGAAAGTCGCTGAGGACATGCTAGAACGAGTCAGTTCGGACCCAACATTCATGAAACGCATTGTTACTGGTGACGAGACGTGGGTTTACGAGTTTGACATGCAAACTAGTCAACAAGCTTCGGAGTGGCGCCTTCCAACTGAACCGAAACCGAAAAAACCACGCCAAAGTCGATCAAAAGTCAAAGTCATGTTGACTGTTTTCTTTGACTATCGCGGTGTTGTGCACTCTGAATTCTTACCGGAAGGTCTAACGGTAAATAAAAAATATTATTTGAGCGTTATGCGGCGTTTAAGAGAGCAAATTCGACGAAAAAGGCCAGATTTGTGGAAAGGAAATTCTTGGATTTTGCACCACGACAATGGGCCTTCGCACAAGGCTATCATAGTGAACGAATTTTTAACCAAACACTCAACAAATACCATCCAGCAACCACCATATTCACCAGATATGGCTCCTGCTGACTTTTTTCTTTTTCCTAAACTCAAATTACCACTTCGTGGCACCCGTTTTCAATCGATAGAAGACATAAAGGAGAATTCGCGGCGAGAACTGAACTCAATTCCAGAAGCAGCGTTTAAAAAATGTTTTGATGAATGGATTATTCGTTGGCGCAAGTGTATCGTTTCTAAAGGAGCATACTTTGAAGGTGATAAAATAATTTTGGATGAATAACAGACATTTTGTGTATTATTGATCTTTTCCCGGTACTTTCTTGACAGAGTAGTATATGACGGAGCAAGAGTCTCCATAGTGTTTTTTAAAAAGCGTGACGTCAGCATTGCTGACGTCACAAATGTTGTTTTCATGATGATCACTCATTTTCGGTCTCTCAAGGAAAACTTCAGTTACACTTTATCAACTTCGTTTTTTTAACGGGCAGCGTAATGACGTCACAGAGAGGTCCGTAGACCGTACTGTACGGCGGTCCGAGTGCGACTGCCTGAGCGCGCTCTGTGCGGCCGTATTTATAGTGTGGCGAGCACGTGTTCATAATTTCTAGGTTAACTATTGAAATTACAATGTTGACATTAATTTTACATCGTAATAAACTCAAAGTAATCAACTGATGATTTATAAACTAATTTTAGGACAATAAAATGATTAAACTTGGTGAGGTTCTCGTAGAGTTCTCGGAGGTTCTCGTAGAGTTCTCGGAGGTTCTCGTAGAGTTCTCGGAGGTTCTCGTAGAGTTCTCGGAGGTTCTCGTAGAGTTCTCGGAGGTTCTCGTAGAGTTCTCGGAGGTTCTCGTAGAGTTCTCGTAGAGTTCTCGGAGGTTCTCGTAGTGTTCTCGGAGGTTCTCGTAGAGTTCTCGGAGGTTCTCGTAGAGTTCTCGGAGGTTCTCGTAGAGTTCTCGGAGGTTCTCGTAGAGTTCTCGGAGGTTCTCGTAGAGTTCTCGGAGGTTCTCGTAGAGTTCTCGGAGGTTCTCGTAGAGTTCTCGGAGGTTCTCGTAGAGTTCTCGGAGGTTCTCGTAGAGTTCTCGGAGGTTCTCGTAGAGTTCTCGGAGGTTCTCGTAGAGTTCTCGGAGGTTCTCGTAGAGTTCTCGGAGGTTCTCGTAGAGTTCTCGGAGGTTCTCGTAGAGTTCTCGGAGGTTCTCGTAGAGTTCTCGGAGGTTCTCGTAGAGTTCTCGGAGGTTCTCGTAGAGTTCTCGGAGGTTCTCGTAGAGTTCTCGAAAGTTAATTTAGAATCTTTGAATGGAGATACTTACTATTTATTCTGATGGGTAAAGCAAGAGGAAGTGTCACTCTTACTGACTAAAACCCATCCGTGTGTCTCCTGGTGCTCTTTGTGTTCCTCCTGGTGCCCTTTGTGTTCCGAGGCTACGGTACCCCTTTCGAACAGATTCCGCAGCCCCAGCAGGCACCTACCCTAGCGGGCCCCGTCTTCCACGCTCATCTCTTTGAGGCGCGCTGGGATCGCAGCGCGCTGCCGACCCGGGCCTAGTTCTGATCAGACGGCGAGCCACCCACTGCTCGCCGTCCGCAGGCCCGCGCCTACGGCGCCCGGGAATCGTCCTGCGACTCCCGACGCCTGGGTCGTCTCCTTCTGTTGCGGCCACTGGGACGTGAGGTTTCCCTCTCTTACACGTTCGGCCTCCTCCTTTACTAGCATTACTGCTTCGCAGAAGGAGATGACCGCTTCCCATGCCTCCTCGCTCCGGACCATAGATTGAACCAAAGCCGGTCGCGAGAGGTCGCCGCCGCCGATCGCCTCGACGAGGACCCAGCGGTGCTCCGCCCAAGCAGGACAGACCTCCACCGTATGCTCCACCGTGTCCTCCGGGTGACCCTCACAGTGTTCACAACCGGGCGTGTCCTCCTGCCAAATCCGAAACAGGTATCTCCCGAAACAACCGTGTTCGGTGACTATTGCGAACCTGTCATTTTGCTAATTGGTCTTTTTGCGAACCTGTCATTTTGCGAACCCGTAATTTTGTTAATTTGTCTTTTGCGAACCTGTCATTTTGCTTATTTGTCTTTTTGCGAACCTGTCTATTGCTAATTTGTCTTTTTGCGAACCCGTCATTTTGCTAATCTGTCTTTTTGTGAACCTGTAATTTTGCTAATCTCTCTTTTTGCGATTCTGACCATTTGAGACAAAATACTAACACCTGACAATTCGCTCATCTGTCATTTTGCGTTTCTGACGTTCTGCGCCCAAACCACCCTATATACACTTAGGAACTCCAAACAACTGGTCAACGCAGGCAAAGATAATACCTCGATGGTCAGCTAGTACGACTTTGAGAAACAAATTTACATTGGTTTTTGGAGGTATTTGTTCGAAAAAGTGTTTTTTTTATTGTTACAATAGAAAATTTCTTGGACATTTATGTCCATATTTATATCACAAATTAATCTTGTAAACAAAACCAAATAGAAATTTAGCAAAGAGTTGTGGTCGTTAATCGGGTTGAGTTTATACTATGTAACTAGCGACCCGCTTCGCACGGGTGCAAATTATATACTAAAACTTTCCTCAAGGATCACTCTGTCTATTAAAAAAAAACCCGTATCAAAATCTGTTGCGTTGTTTTAAATATCTAAGCATACATAGGGAAAGACCGACAGCGGAAGCGACTTTGTTTTATATAGTGATGACAAGCTGCTAATGTACTGGTGTATACAATTGTAGCGCTGAGGTGGCGTGTGGAAATAATACTCCAGATAGTAACGGTGTGGTATATTGAACGGTTGCGAATGGAATGCCTCTTTACAAAATGGTACGTGTCTTAAATCTAAACTTATGCTACAAGAGGTGGTCTGTTTGTTGTTCACAAGAAGGTTGACCATCCTACCCATGCAGTCCCTTAACTCAGCGTGTAACGAATAACCAGGATATTTGGTGTTATGAATCCATGCGTAGCAATCCAAGGTGAAACAGGCCGCACACATATCAGAGAAACACAATACCATTGAATAGGGCACCAAAAAACAGGTTCTCGTGGTCACAAAGATGATACACAGCTCGGCGGCTTCCAAGATAATCCGCACCTTACCCACCTCTCTTTCCTGACGCGGATGAGTCGACTGGGCGACTGCTCGAATAGTGGCAGACCAGACAACTGCGAGATCAGAGTACAGTGTGTCTAACGGAAACGATGACGAGGTGAGAGGGGGTGGAGGAGTCTTGTAATAGTGAATGTAAGCTGCTTGCGACACCAGACGCGCCAAAGAGGCCGCCCTTTGATGCAGTTCGAGGTCCGCTCTCGTAGCACCCCTCCATCTGTCGAGATCTGAGCAACACCACGCGAGAAACCCCTCTGCAGGCAGAAGAGTGTAATCAGCTATATCATCCAGAATACGTTTATGATGGGGCCTGAGAGCCCGGGGATTATCCTGATGCTGCAGAAGGTAAGAGATTTCAGTGGTTGTGATAGCGGTAGCAAGATGCCTTTCCCTTCTGTATATCGGAGTTTTCTGAATGGGTTTCTCCTCAAGATCGGGAAGATCTTCGGTGAAGTCCATGGTGTGAAGCTACTCAATTATTGGTTAACCCGAATAAAAATAAAGTCAACTGACGATGCAGATGGTCACCGACTGATTATTATATTTGTTGTAATCTGTGGTAAATATTATAAACTTGATTTTCATTATGCTACATACAGCGCCACCTTACAGTGTTTTTTTAACTCTGCCAACTGTCATGGCGTCGCTTGCTTGTAATTCGTAACACAACTAAGATGTAAAGTTTCCTAAATTATCTTCCAACGAATAAACGTTGTCAATATTACTGCTGGCCTAATTATTTGCCATCCCACCACTCCAACATGGTAGCAGAGCGTGGTTGGGTGGTTCAATAAGTGAAATTTCGTAAGTTCAAAAAAAGGGCCACGTGCAAAGTAGTTGGCGCCTCGTGAAAATTAGAAGTCCAAAAAAAATACGTTATAAATAGATTATCATCACCAAAATGGCTAAACAAGCAAAAGTAGAAGACATAATGATGCCCATTTTTGATGGGGCAAACTATTCAAGCTGGAAATTAAGGTTAGTAACTTTGCTAGAATACAAAGAATGTAACGAGCCCGCCATTGGCGTGATGCCGGAAAAATTTAAACAATTAGAGGCGGATTGGAAGAAAATGGATTTAAAAGCAAGGACTATAATGAGCACGATTTCCGATAAACAACTAGAATATATTAGTGAATGTACAACAGCTTACGAAATTATGAAAAAGTTTGACAAGATGTACTTGATACAGTCTACCGCAATGCAAATAATATGTAGGGGAAAAATTGAAGAGATTAAATTAAACAATTACAATACAATAGAAGATTTTTTTGTTGAGTTCGAGAAAACAATCAATGATTTTAAAGCGGCTGGTGGAAATATAAGTGAACCTGAGAAGATGAGGTACTTACTCAGAGCTTTACCTCCCAACTACAGCTATATTGGAGATTTTATTGATGTAATCCCGGAAGAACAAAGAACAGTAGATTATGTGAAATCTAAAATAAAAGAAAAAAGTATGACCACTAGTGATCTAGACAGGAAAAGCAATATGAGCACATTCTCAGCAAAAACTAAAGCAAAATGTTATGTATGTGGAAAGACCGGCCATCTGAAGAAGGATTGCTGGCACGGTCAGAAAAGCTACCAAGGTCCAACCAGTCAACACCAGCGAGGTAAACAAAGAGGTTTCAACAGAGGATTTTATCGAGGTTGCGGCCCTGGCAGAGGTCAAAGTGTCCCCAGAGGTGACGGTCATCCCAGAGGTGAGTCGTCAAGCACTCAACAAGACGGCTCAGCATCCGAGTCATGGACAGCTCAGGTATGCAATCCATTAGTAAATCAGATAACAGGGTGTAGCGAAGGGGAATATGATAACAGCAATGAGATAGATTGGTTGTTAGATAGTGGGTGTACAGATCATATTATTAAAAGTGATACATGTTTTTATAATTATGTAGATTTGAAAAATCCCATTGATGTGAAATTGCCAGATGGTAAATTGTTAAAAGCAACCAAAGTAGGTACTGTTCAAGTCCATTTCAAAAATTATTATACTATAAAACAAGTTGATTTAAAAAATGTATACTTTGTAAAAGGCATTAAACAAAATTTGTTAAGCGTTTCAAAAATAACCCAAAATTGCACAATAGTAGCAAGACATGAAAATGCAAAAATTTATAATCAATCTAGAGAGTTAATAGTTGTTGCTAACAAAATAAACAATTTGTATTGTATAAAAAGTTTTGTTTCAAAAATTGATAAAAATGACATGTATGTAAATTCAATAAAATTAACTGATAAAGAGAAATGGCATAGGGCACTTGGTCATGTAAACTTTCAATATTTAAACAAGTTGATAAGCAACAAATTAGTAAAAGGTTTGCCAGATAAGATTGAAAGCATGGAAATGAAATGCTCAAACTGTATTGAAAGCAAAATGGCCAATGTACCTTTTGAAAATAATAGAACTAAGACTACTGGAATTCTGGAATTGATACATACTGATCTAAATGGCCCACATAACACAACTGGTTATGGTGGAGAAAAATATTTTTTGACATTTATTGATGACTATAGTAAGTGTACTAGAATTTTTTGTATTAAAAGTAAAGCAGAGACTGTAAATTGTTTTATAGAGTTTGTTAATTTAGTAGAAAATAAATTTAATAAAAGAGTTAAGAAAATACAGTGTGATAATGGGAAATAATATTTAAATAGAGATATTTATAATTTCATTAGACAAAAAGGCATAGAGTTATTACCATGTCCACCCTATGTCCATGAATTAAATGGAGTAGCGGAAAGATATAATAGATCTGCTATGGATATTGGTAGATGCTTAATGAGAGAAGCTAAAATTCACAGAAGGTATTGGCCCGAAGTTATAAAAACAGCAGCATACTTAAAAAATCGAACAATTGCTAATACAGTAGAGAATAAAACTCCTTATGAAATATTTTTTGGTATTAAACCAAATGTTGAGCATTTAAAGATTTATGGAAGTAGAGTTTATGTCAGGGTTCCAGAAGTTTTAAGAAAAAGTAAATGGGACGATAAAGCCCAACTAGGAGTCCTAGTGGGTTATAATGAAAATGGTTATAGAGTTTTATTGAATAATAGAATAATCAATGCTAGACATGTACAGGTAGTCGAGGAAAATACTCAGTTAATTTGTTTAGAAAAAGTTGATGATGAAAAGGATAGAATGTTGGAAAATATAACTTCAAATATTAAAAATGAAAAAATTAAAGCTGATATTGATAAAGGTTATGTGGATGAAAATGAAACCAGTTCTACTAATAATACTGTGGAAGATAATGTTAATGATAAAAATTTAAGTACCAATAGGGATAATCTTGTAACGGAAGAAAGCCCAAAAAGAAAGATAAAACCAGTTTCCAGATATGGTAATCCAGTATCACATTTTATTTATGTAAATTACATTGATGCAAATGTACCAAACACATTTGCGGAGGCGATGAGCTCCCACGATTGTAAGCAATGGCAGGTAGCGATGGATTCAGAAATAAATAGCTTAAACAAAAACAACACATGGCATATTGTTGAAAGGCCAAAAGACAAAAAGGTTATTGATGTTAAATGGGTATTTAAAAGGAAAAATAATAATGTTTATAAAGCTAGATTAGTAGTACGTGGATTTCAGCAAAAGGATTATCTTGAAAATGTTTATTCACCAGTAGGAAAAATGCAAACATTGAAAGTTTTATTATCATACAGTTGTAAAAACAATTTATTTATAGAACAAATGGATGTTGAGACAGCTTTTTTAAATGGTTATGTAAAGTCAGAGGTATTTATAAATCAACCGAGAGGTTATGAAACTGGAGATAATAAAGTTTACAAATTGCATAAAGCACTCTATGGTCTCAGAGAGAGCCCTAGAATATGGTATGATTGTTTCAACAAATTCATTGAAAAATCCAATTTTGTTAGAAGTAATTATGATTACTGTCTCTATGTAAACAGTACGAGCAAAGATCCAATATACATACTAATATTTGTCGATGATCTTATAATCTGTTGTAAAGATAAAGATAAAATAACAAAGGTAAAAACTAGTTTAATGGAAAAATTTGCAATGAAAGACCTAGGAAAAATTAAAAGTTATATTGGCATAGATATTGATTATAATAATGATAGGAAAAGAATGACCTTAAGTCAAACAAAGTATATTGAATCTTTGGCTGTAAAATATAATTTGGAAAATACTAAGTTGTATGATACTCCAATGGAAACAAATTTAAAATTAGAACAAGCTAGAGAAGTAGATGATAGCATTATGTATAGAAATATAATTGGTGAGTTATTGTATATTAGTACAGGCACAAGGCCAGATATAGCATATAGTGTTAATTACTTGAGCAGATATCAAAGTTGTTATGATCAGACGCATTATAAATATGCAATGAGAATTTTAAAATATTTGTATAAGACTAAGGATTTAAAGTTAACATACTATGACAATGTTAACTCTGAACTATTAGATTGTATGGTAGATTCTGATTATGCGGGAGATAATGTGGATAGAAAATCTACAACAGGTTTTGTAATAAGATTATTTGGTAACTTAATTTTTTGGAAAACACATAAACAAAGTACAGTAACAAAGTGTTCAACTTTTTCAGAATATACTGCCATGTCAGAAGCAGTGACAGACGTACTTTTCATCAAAAACTTGTTAAGTGAATCATTCGATTTTAAATTTGATAAGCCAATAAAACTGTATGAAGATAATTCAGGTGCAATTTCGATTGCTAAGTATGGAAATTTTACTAAAAATTCAAAGCACATTGAAGTTCAGTATCATTATATAAATGAAAACTATGAAAAGGGTATAATTGATATTGTAAAAATTGATTCAGAATTTAACTTAGCAGACATGTTAACTAAAAGTTTAGATAAGACCAAATTTTTGAGAAACAGAATGGGCTTAAAATTAATTTAGCATATAAAGTGTAGTGTAGTGTGCCTAGTAGTAGTTCTGTATATGTCTATAGTAATATTGTCTATGTAAAAGATCAAGATTATAAATTTAAGGAGGTGTGTTGTAATCTGTGGTAAATATTATAAACTTGATTTTCATTATGCTACATACAGCGCCACCTTACAGTGTTTTTTTAACTCTGCCAACTGTCATGGCGTCGCTTGCTTGTAATTCGTAACACAACTAAGATGTAAAGTTTCCTAAATTATCTTCCAACGAATAAACGTTGTCAATATTACTGCTGGCCTAATTATTTGCCATCCCACCACTCCAACAATATTATTATGTTGGTTTTGTTTATATCTGTTGGAGAATTCATTACCTGTAGCGCACAAAATAACTTGATTTGCTATTGGTTAAATCAGAATTACTCTCAGAGACAAACTTGCTTTTTGGTAAGTTAATTTCAATTGGTCCCTTGTTCGAAAAATCTGAAGCTTCACTCGTAGCAAACACAAACTGATTACTGGAAAATATTTCAGTATCCTGTGAAATTATGCTCACTTAGAACTAAGTCCTTTTAAGACATGCAGTGGCTAATTAATGAATGAGTTTGAGTCTTTAAATATCGAAGCGAGGCTCTTTCCTTCAATTATGCTAGTGTCCATAGTTCCATACAGTCTACGGCTTCAGCGAATCTAACGAATACAATTGATCATATCAGTGACTTATAAACAAAGACTTCCTTTTCGCCGCAAAAGCGCCACCTTAAGTAAAAGGGGGTAACTGTTTCTGCGTTGCTTACAGTATCATTTGTAGTAAACAGTATTTTTTACTCTAAGGGCAGATGGCGCTGATGAAAACATTAGGTTCATTTAAAGCGCGATTATTAATTTTGCGATCGTATCGTATCATATTCTTCTGTTTTCTGAGTCACTTAATACCATGCGTTGTAAATACTGAAATAGTTATTTATAATATTAGTGCGATATGTTGGTTTTTACAAACGATTTGACGAATGTAAGCCCGAGACGTAGTCGAAGGCTTATTATAGTCACGAGTTTTACAACACATTTGCGAGAAAACAGTAGGTGCAATAGGTAATGAAACAAACTTCTTGTTTTTAGATATCAGTCAGAAAGTCGCAACAAGTTATGCAGTATGAAAATGGCACGACTTTGCAAATTTAAAATTAGAACTACATTTCGTCGTCTCATGTTCAGCAAGAGCGCTTCCAAGGAGGTTCGATCATTCAGCTTATTAACTGTTATCTTTTATTCTTTTGATGATATTCTATTTTTAAAAACTTCAAAATACTTGAAATGAATAAGCATTAGTTTTCGTATGTTCCATTTTTAATTTAATTGAATTTTAATTAATTACCTATTTCAAATGAATGACCTTTAGTTTTATGTGGCGGTCATTTTTAATCTGTGGTATTCGCAAATTTTCCCGCCATGGAAAGTTGAATATAATTTTGTTAATAATTTATTTAGTAATATTGGAAAATATAAGGAAGCATTGAAAAGTATACCGCGCTTTATTTCAACACCTGGCTTCTGAACTTTTCTTATTCTCGTATTGTGGTAAATCCTTGATTAAATTCTTGTATATGTTTTTAAGAAATAAAAAATTAACCGTAAAGGATACGCACGGCACGTAAGTACTTTACCGCACTTTTCGTTGTATGGAGCGTGTGGTAAAGTAGGTACATAGGTGAGAGTACCAATTTTACCGTACGTTCCATTGTATGGTTCGTAATTTTTAACTTACGAACAATGTGTACAGGCTTCGTAAATGCATTTTTTGAGCAAGTGTGTTGTAAAAGTAATTTTTATACTCTTAAGGCAGATTGCGCCGATGGAAAAGTTAGGCCCCATTTGATGCGCTATTATTATATTTGCGATCGATTGTTCTAAAAGAGTAAATTTTGTAGATCATTTCTCAATTTACATATTTATACACCTACAGTGGACACCTGCCACACTTCAGAGACTACTAAACTTAAAATCGGTGTTTACTGTTATCCTTTTATTTTGTCGGAAGTTACCAGGCCTATTCGTACTGCCCTGCTATACTTGAAGATTTGTTACTTTATATTATTTTGAATGTAGTATCAGGATTATAATAAACCTAATGCCAACCCGTCAAACGAAAGCAAGAGTGTGAATATGTAAATATTGGGTATCGATTGGAAACAGTCACCTTCCAACCCCATTTCCATTTATTATTCACATCAACATTACTCATTGCTTTTGTTATGATTGGTTCATCTGAAGCCTTTTTTTTATTTATTAAGCGTATGACTCATGTAATTTCGATTTTTTTTTAAACTACACGAAGGAATATTGCATTGAAACAATATAATCAATCGGTAAAACAGGGTTTAATATTTCTATAAGCTCCCTCATGTTCTAATGCGAGAGTAGTAAAAAATCTGTAAAACCTGATTTTAACAAGTACAAATAAATAAAGCTCGTGGTTAATGATAATAGCCACATAGATCGATCTTCAGGGTAAAGCAACGTTTGCTGGTCTATGGATGGGTGACCATCATAACATTCCGAGATTGTTCCGTGCCTCGGAATGCATGTTAAGCCGTTAGTCCCGATAATTTGTAGATCTTTGGTAGTCGTAATGGATTGTCAGAAGCCAGGAAATCTGACAACCAGTATTGCCAAGAAGCAACGTGTTTCCCAGTTACTGGGTTGTGGAGGTCTGATAGACAGTCGCTCCACGTAACATATTGGTACCTACTCAGCTGAATCTGGTTTGACTAGAAGATAGAGGAATAAAGAATTAGGGCGCCAATTCCAAAGCGAATGTACCGCCACAAGTCTGCCCGTGTCATTTTGGAAAGCCATTTGAATTATTAGGACGATCTTAGTTGGATAGTTGCCTTTTTCTTAATTGTTTTCTCGCTGTCAGCGGTTGGGATCACTGCGGTAATAACGGGTCACAACGAAGCATGATTCTAGTATGATATTGCTTGTAAATAAATATAATTAAATTAAATATTTTAGTGGAACAAAAAACAACAATATAGCAAGTTTAGTTAGTGTTGTGTGAAACATTGCGTTGCGTGATCTAAAATACAATTAATTTCCTATGTTCAGTTTTCCAGTTCTCTTGTAGTAAACGTGCGAGTCGAGAATTTTTGTATACATAGGAACTTCTGTGACCTAAACACGGAAAGGAACACGGGATGTAAATAAATATTTTTTGAATATAGGGTCACTTATTAATAGGGTCGTAACTATTACGGATGGAGAATAATATGAGAAATTTCATATTTTTTGTCATTAGAATATTATTGAAAGTATTGTTGATTGAGAGATTCTGTAGAAAATCGTGGTGTAGACGGATAGACGATTTAAAACAGTAATAATCTAATAGTTATTATTTATGGGCAGGGACAGAACAGCGCTGCGGCGGCGGCAGCTCGTACTACAAGCGCGCGGCGTGGTGGCGCATCGATCCGCCCCGCCCGGCCGCCTCTAGGGCGCACTTCACTCCAGTAGTTCCAAACCTTGCTCACTTCATGACAACCACCGTATGTATGAAACGTAGTATCTATACGCTTTATTGTTTAGCCACCCCCATTAACAAAACCTGATATCTACGGCTTGGCGGAATAAAGGTCACTAGTCGAAGAGCTCAGGGGACGTAGTATTCAGGCCATGGTATTCTTGACCACTGTTTGAGGTTTCCATTTCATCTTCGAATTATTAAGCTTAGTGACGGGTCAAATCGAGAAATGCGGTACGACACATTATGAGATAGTGAAAACTGGACATTTGTTGTGATCGACTGGTTGGTTGCGGTAAATTTGAAACTGCATCAGTAGTATACTACCGTATTACATCGTTCTTAAATAAATTTTTCGTACAAATGATCAGAGTGTAAACTCCTGTTTGAGTGTAAAAGTGGAATGAATTATAATAGTGCAAGACATATCAAAAATAGCTAAAATCATTTTAGTGAGTTGGATTTAAAAAGGTTGTGTATTGATATTTATTAAATTAGACGGAATAAAGCTTCACCACGTTTCGTCACAGCAAATTACGTTACTCAAATCATTTTCCTTCGCGGGGTTCGCCATTAAATATACGAGGACAATCGGTAAAAGCGGCGTCATTGAGTCGAATAGAAGCTTCGCCGAGGCTGGCTGCGGGCCCGGAGTGTGTCCGCAGCGCGGGCGGCGCAGCCGGCGGCGCCGCCACTGGCGTCCGCCCTGGCTACGGCTATGAGGCGCTCTCAGCGGCGAGTGACGGAAGTGAGGGAGAGCCTGACGAAGCACCCGAGTACGCCGCTTTTGAAATGGAACTCTCTGGAGGTGGTGAATCCGTGGAAGGGCCTTCTTCACGCGGCTCAACTAAAGTAAACTTTCCACCAGAAGTGGAGTTGGAGCGGCGACCTACAGTCACCGCAGGGGTTACCGCAGCCTACCATAAAAGTCGTGGAAGATCCATGAGTGCCTGGAGCGACATTAGCCGCTCCAGTATACGCTTCGAAGAAAGGTCAGTGTTAACAATGTTTAGGTACTATTTTGTGAAATTTTATAATGCTATATTGAAATTAGTTGTAGTAAAAAGTAATCAATCGCAATGAGTTTTCTATCAGTGTCTTAAATCAGCTGTAGTGGATTAGACCATTATCTATCATTATTGTACCATGCGGAGAAGGAAAGTGCGAAAATTCTCATGTGCTCATTCAGGAACAACGAATTCATGCTATTAACAAAATATAGTATTCTGGAAAGAAGGGTTTTATCATAATACCATTGGGACAGGGAACTCTACATCCACTCACCATTTTACAATTAAAACAAAATCAACGAGCACCCTTAGCATCATGCTTGACGCATTCTGGTGTCGAGCTCATTTTGACATGCGCAAAAGAGGCCGAACGGCTAACTGCGATTCAGATCGAAAAGGGCTTTAGTGCATCGTGATGGATTTTTTAATGTGACATCTAGAACGACAAAAATAACACATGTTTTTAAATGTTTTTTTAACAGGTAACAAATATATTGACTTTATTTAGATAAGCCTACCCATCCAAACCTAATTAATTTATTTATTTACAAAACGAAACAAACCTTGAAAAGTATAGTGCATAAGTAATTTATGTTTCGTAATAAAAACAAATAGATGCCCAATTCCCAGTTTTATGGGAACATCCTGAGATTCTGGTAACTACAGATGGCAATCTTGAAGTGATCTCTTGATGTTGTAGCGAAGGGTATACAAACTCTGTTTTGGTTGTGCTTAAAGCTGAATCCATATCCGATAATCGGCAATCGACTTTTTATAGGTGAAAAATGGAACGTACTTATTGCAACGCACACGTCCTACAAAAATTGGGTAGTTTTTACCTAGCAATGAAAAACCGGTCTGATTATCGGTCCTACAAAAAGTCGGACGTGGCGGGCAGCGTTGGTTAGTTGGTTTCCTCTCCTAATCATACAAGACCTTGCCTCAGATTTTACACTAATAGTTGTTTCATTGGCACCCAGAGATGGTAAACATTATTCAAATCATTTAATGTATGTCATGCCCCTTAAAATCATATCCTTGAGATTGATATTCCGAGTTCTAACAGTTAAACATTTTCAGATTTAGGAAGAGATCGTGTCACCTTTCTTAACCGACTCATTGCCACCGTCGTCATTTTCATGCATACTTTAGCCAGGCCCCGAAAATTGAACGTTTTTTTTTGTATTAGTTCATTTGTTTATAACAACGTATTATTTGTAGATAATCAGCAAAAAAATTCGTCTCCTTGCTAGGAGACGAAATTTTTCCTGAATGTAGTCAGTCAATTTTGCATATTTTAAAGAAATTTTTGGGACCATCTACCATGACAGAAATTATAATTGAAGAAATTAGATTCTGAGAAAAAGAAAACAAATTTTAAAGTAAGAATATCGAAGGAGAAACCTAAGTCGCCCATAAAAAATAAGTCAGACCCTGATTGTTGTTCAACAAAAAACATTTGAAGGTGGATGCTCCAGGGTGGCCCGCGAAATTCAAATATTTTTATGTTTTTTGCAATTTGCCGGTCAGTGTGAAGCTGTATGTGGACCAAATGAGATCCGCGACCGTAACGCGTATTTATCTAAACAATTATAACCATTTGAATCGTCTATATTGCCCTCTTTATTCATGTAGTTCGAAAGAATGATTATTTCTGAAATATTCATTCTTTCGAACTACATGAACTTAGAGGGCTATATTGATGATTTAAATGGTTATAATACTTTAGATAAATACGCGTTACGGTCGCGGATCTCATTTGGTCCAGATACAGCTTCACACTGACCGGCAAATTGCAAAAAACATAAAAATATTTGAATTTCGCGGGCTACCCTGGAGCATCCACCTTAAAGCATTGTTCTCAAAAGATTTAAAAACAAAACTGAATACACAAGACGACAACTGAATACAACTGCCTCCAATTTATGCTCAGTTACAACATGACATGGCTATAAATCTCGCATTTAGATTAAGAAATTTACCAGCAAGCAAATGTTTTAATGTGGTGACTTGGTGAAACAATGTGAAGACTGATATGTAAGTCATTGGTTGACATAATAAGCATTGATTGATATTAATTATTACAAGACAAGTAATTTTAATATTTTAAAAGGCTGATTTTGATTAGATTTATTTTTATAAATCTAATATAAAATCAGCTTTTTCTCCACCATTATTGAACATTTGTACAAGTGTTTTTTATTAAAAAAAAAACTCTTATAAAGGTTTAATAATTGTTGTAAATTCTAAAATTTCATAGTTTCAAGCTTTGCATTTTTTTCTGTATTTTTGAGAATTGTATAGAGTTTTACTTTTATGCATAAAGTTATCAGCTTCTTAACTGTGTTGTCAGTTAAGAAAATGTTGGTCTAAAGTGAAGAATTTACGTTCGGCAAATTATGACCTTCAACTTTAAATTTGAAATTTAATCAGATAACTTTATGGTTCCTATATAAGTCTCGGCATGAATCCGGCAGACTTTAGCTTTCATAATCATTAAAAAATAGTACTTTTATAAAAGGCTAGTTTGGCCGAAATCGGCCTCCAAAGGCAGCGAGTTAGACTATTCTTATAATTAGCCATTTGATTGAAAAGTTATTTTATTGGTCATTTTAGCATAATTACAAGACGTGCGCGATTGAAAATCCACATAAAATTAAGACTTCAACGTTTCAACATCGTTTCAGCGTTAACTCGTGGTCTGATATCTTAAGTACATACGAATTGGTCCATTTGAATTTTCGTCAACAGATTCTGACTTGGTGACAATGGGACCACCTCAGGAGTATAGGCTTTCGAATAAAGAAAGAATTTTTTAAATCGGTCCACAGTTGGCGGAGAAATTGGTGAACATACATAAAAAAAAATACATACAGCCGAACATAGATCCTCCTCCTTTTTCAAGAAGTCGGTTAAAAGTCATAATTAGAAGTTTGGCTCTCGACTATTTCCTGTTCCAGTATTGGACCGATTTAAGAGGTATTTCACAAAATTAATTAGAAGGATATACATATATACTGTGTGCCTATGTTTTCGTTGCAATTTGAAGTGTGATCTTGAGATAATTTCGGTAATAAAAAATACTTTTTTACAAAATATACAACCGACTTCCAAAAACAAAACACTACAAGGTACAAAATAACTTCGGAAAAAAGAAAAAAACTTTAATTTCGGAAGTGGTGAAGGTGTTTTTGGTAATTTTTTAGTTTTTTGAAACCGACTTCCGAAATTAGTTTTTTCTTTCTTCCGAAGTTATTTTGTACCTTGTAGTGTTTTGTTTTTGGAAGTCGGTTGTATTTTTTGTAAAAAAGTTTTTTATTTTTCACTTTTTAATGGTACCTAGGTACCTGCGTACCCATTAACAGCGTACCGACGCAATGTTATGTTAAGAACTGGTGCAAACACTAAAAAAACATGCGATTTCAGCAATCCCGATCCCTTTGCTATCATTTATTGACGAGTTCCGTTGCCTACCTCCGAAGTTCTTCGTCAGATCTTCACCAAATTAAAACGGGACCAGACCAGGAAAAAAAAAAGAATCATCCAAATCGGCTGACAATTGGCTAAAGTAACGCTGAACAAACATTTTTCATGGGATCTCATCACCAGATCCTAATTTATACCTTTCATCATCAGCTCAGCAACATGAGATGATGATTACCAGGCACTCACACACATACAGGGATCTGAATTGCGTTAGAAAGTTCATGAAAATTGTATGTGCCTATAAAATTTGAGGGTTGCCCTCGATTTTCGTGAGATCCCATCATCAGATTTTGACATGGTGACAATGGGACCAATAGAGAAGTATAACCCTTTCAAATGAGACAAAAAAATTTCAAATCGGTTCATAAATGACGGAGTTATGAGGTAAAAAACATAAAAAAAAACCGTATTGAGAACCTTCTACTTTTTTTGAAGTCGGTTAAAAAGATTAAAACGACAAGATGATTCAAATAAATAGACAGCAGCAATATACGGCTATGATTAAAAAGTTCCACTTTACCCTTATACGTATATGGATGTGGGTGCCGGTTTAAAGTGGAACCATATACATTTCCTGTGACGCAATGCCCAGGATGCTGGAGGTTCGGTCACCTTATAAAATACTGTGCTACCAAACAAATTGTATATAGCAGTTTTAGATTAGCGCCATCTCTTAACCGATAGTTGAACTAATGGATTTTTTGTTGATTTTGAGAAATCGTTTTATTTTTCCTGTAATCTTTAAAAAAATCTCTATCACAGAATATTTTTCTTAAAATTTTTATCAAAAGTCGAAAACCATGCGGCCTAAAAAAATAGTGAATATGCGAATTGCATTTTTCATATGATACCTCACATGCCATATTAGCCCAACTTCAATTTTTTAGCTGGTAAAATACCACGGGATCCAAAAAACTCCTTTTGGTCGCTGTTGCAAAAAAAAAAACATTTTTACTTATTTGCAAAAAAGTTGAGCAATCTTCTTTCTTTCTTACCATTTTGGTACGGAACCCTAAAACGGAGCCCCCGTTTTTCATACGAACTTTCCGAGCCCTAAAATTATCTGGTGGTGACATCAATCACTTTATTAGTGATCGATGGGTGGTGACTGATCTTGCCTGATCTTATCAACTAGAACGCAGTTATTCGAACAGATAAGTCCCCATAGCGACCAGTATTGTAACAAGCAATTTGTACGTCAAACATTTCGGTTTTATCGGTAAATTACGCAGTTTTTATAGAAATCCTTATAAAACTAACGCTGAAGCTAAGTGCAAAAGCGAACAGAATGAGGCCAAGGTTGGCAATGGCAATTCTCAGAGACATTCGGAGGATGCGCGATAAAATGATAGTTTTGTACCCTCTAGTAGATTTATTTAATCACTAGCTGTGCCCGCGACGTCGTTCGCGTGCGCATAGATCGATGCCAGCCTATTATCTTACTTCTAATTTTGGTTTACTAATAAATGCGAAAGTTTGGCTGGCTGAATGTTTCTTACTCAATTACGACAATACGGCTGAACGAATCTGGATGAAATTTCGCACAGAGGTAGATATTCAAGATTCAGACCATTTATTTACAGGTAGATACTTTTGAATTGTTAAGATCAGTCTGTCAAAAATATGAAGCTATTTGCAAGTTTTAAAGCGTAAGTAGATCACTATGAAGAAGAACGTGCAAGAAACGCCACGGCCAGTCTTTAATATCATGTTATATACCTATTACAAAAATACTGGTTACGTTGTCCTTGTTGCTTCGTTACGTGAAGATCGAAGCAGCAAAGCTATAAAGAGAAGCCTGATAATTTGTGAAACGTGGGCGAAGCCGCTTTCTGGTAAAACATAATGAAACAATTCACATTAATGCTTCTCTGTAAACTATATTTGAAGTTAGATTTCCAGGAATGTATACATATTAATTATGTGAATTGCTAATGCGGGAAAACGTGCTTCGCGTTCTTCCTCAGTTTCCAAAGATCGAGAAGCCGCTGTTTTAGATCTTTGAGAACTCAAGCGAGCGTCTCGGTCTGTGAAAGTCTCGCAACTCTCGCGACAATGCATGCATTCGAGACTACGATAAACGGACAATTATCGAACAACTCAAGAGATTTTAGCGATTTTGGTAATTTAGACCCTAACAAAGACTAAGACCGAACCTAATCACCTAACGATCTCGACAGTTTGAAAATCGTGTGAGCCGTTCTCCATCAGCAAATCTTAACACCGCTATTCAGAAAAACGCATCATCAGTGCAACGCCATCTATCGACCAAGTAAGTACACTGACAAAATGTTTAGCATCGAAAGACGTGAAATAAGAAGCCCGTATGTCAACAATAAGGTATTCAAATGTTCAATTTTATTTTGCTACGTATAAAAGTTTCGCAAATAACTCGACAGTGTGTTTTAGGATTATATTCATGCTTTAATCCATTTATTTTTCTCAATAGATGGCGCTTTGCCTAGTCACAATACATTAGGAAGTTTCCTACTAAACTTAAAAATTCAATATATTTTGATTTGTAGATCGGTTGTTATGATAAATACCGATAAAGCATAAACATGTTCAATTTTATTTTGCCACGTATTCAAAGTTTCACACATAACTCAACAATTTGTTTTGGTGTTTTATACATGCGTTCGTGCATTTCATCTTTTCAACAGATGGCCCTCTAATCAGAATACATGAGGAGCAGAATACATTATTAGGAAATTTCTTACTAAACTTAAAAATTCAATATTTTTTTATTTTGTGGGTCGATTTTGATGAAATAAACGCTAAATGTTACTCGGGTTATCACTTTTTATGCGTGATGCTCCCTCAAACGCACAGACAAACAGACAAAAATTTCAAAAATAGCGTATTTGTGTTTTGTATCTTTTTCCTAACTTTTCTTAGTAATTTTTATGCACAAATATTTAATGTACAGACACCATTGGTCTACGATTTTATTATATGTATAGATATAGAATAGATAGTACAGGCGTATAGTAGGACTGAGGTTATATAAATATATACATATTAAATGAAGGTTTTCATCATTTGTAGTGATTTTCATAACGAGTAGAACGTTTACAGCAGATTCTACTAAACTATACTTATACTCGAATCTAAATAAGTTTTCATTTCACCAAATCTTAATTCAGTATTTTAGGTATTAAAATTTCATAAGTTTTAAGTAAAGGAAAACCAAGTTTTGAATCCATTAATTAGCTGTATTGAAACTCATGACTTGTTTTAAGTTATTTGCAAAACTATCCAAGAATGGTTTAATTTTTATCAGTCATCAAATTCTGCGAGTGACGTTTCTAATTTGAATGGGTAATTTAACTTGTGTGTAGACAGTTGACATTGGCTGCGGTTTCCACCCGTTTTTTTTTTATAAATATTCATAACAATAAAATAAGGCTCGATATTTTTGCAGCACAGAAAACTATCCAAGCTTGCAAAGCAACTGGGTTGGAATATCGGTAAATGCATACATTTATCGAACACGGCTGAGGCGACACTGACTATACCTACTGCTTCCAGCAATTTTAATTTTTAATATTTAATTGCTTTATGTTTTGAAGCTTGACAAGTGTCATTCTGAGCATATAAGCGATGACGATTGAAAGAACGCCAGGAGGCAGCGCAAACTTGATTCAAAGTAAACACACTGCTAGTCCCAGGAGATGCATCTGCATGCATCTCCTGGGACTTTCAGTGTGTTCACTTTACCTCTGTAGGTAAAGAACTCTTACACCGTTGCTATTCGGCACGGAGCAAATCTTCTTATCGTGTGGTGCAGTAAGGTGTAACGAACCCACACGCCCTGTCAGAGTTCCTAAACCGCATTAAGGGCCTCCGACATGGTTTATTTGACGACAGCCATTTGGCGGCCGGTACCACCGGCTTATACGTGTCTTCCGGAGCACGGTATCATCTTTTTATCAGACAGCTAGTTGACCCGCGCAACTTCATCTGCTCCGCTCCTATTGGTCTTAGTGTGATTATATATAGGCTATCTAACACTGAAATATTTTTTCAAATCGGACCAGTAGTTCCTGAGATTAGAGCGTTCATGCCAACAATCAAACTCTTCAGCTTTATATATTCGTATAGAGGAGGCAGGCCAAAGAGGCACTTCTCTCTACAGATGGCCGATTCATAAAACAAGCCCTAAGACTGACTAAACAACAGTTGCGTATAGTCACAGCCGTAACAACTGGCCACGGTTCTTTTAAAAAACAACTCTATGCTATAGGAGTCACTGATAGCCCGCTATGCAGAGCCTGCATGGAGGAGAATGAGACAGCAGCACACCTGCTTCTAAGCTGCCCGGTAGTCGCGGATTACAGGGCTAAGTACTTCGGAAACTCAGGTACCCTCTGTGAGATAGTTGGTAACACCAAGGCGTTGCTGGCCTTCCTTGTGGAGCTGGGTTGGATCGAATGACACATTTGTTTCACCTGCACGCAAGATATGCGCTTAGTCGTGGAGTTGCGGAAACCAGCCCGATTTACATACATACATACATAGATATTAGTATACACGAGGAGCTCGTGGCTAAATAATAACAGCCGCACGGGTCGATCTTTAAGATTAAGCAACGCTTGCCAAGGTTGGTCTGTGGATGGGTGACCATCTTGATATACCGAGTTTCCTCCGTGCCTCGGAAAGCACGTTAAGCCGTTGGTCCCAGCTGTCATTTGTAGATCTTTGGCAGTCGTTCCGGATTGTAAGAAGCCAGTAAATCTGACTCCAGTCTTGCCAAGAAGTACCGTGTTACCCAGTTAATGGGTTGTGGAGGTCTGGTAGGCAGCCGCTCCACGTAAAATACTGGTATTCAGCTGAATCCGGTTTGACTAGAAGCCGACCCCAATACAGTTGGGAAAAGGCTACGCAGATGAAACTGTACTACCATCTGCGTACGCAACAAGACCAGGCTGAAGTAGGTTATTGATGTGCAGCAGGGAAAGAGTTGCAGAGAGAACAGAACCCAGAGGAACTCCGGCATCAACAGCCATGAGTTCAGAGGAGCAGCCGTCAACGCCTACTTGGATGGACCGTTCACTTAGGAAGTCTGATATATGCTGCTACGAAATCCACCTGGGATGCCAAAAGCAGGAAGCTAGCTGAGTAGACCTGCGTGCCAGACCCTGTCAAAAGCCTTCGCGATATCGAGCGACACGGCAAGTGCTTCGCCGTGTCTCCCGATGGCTTCGCCCCAGCAGTGCGTGACATACACAATCGCATAGATCGCTAGTTGACCGTTCTTGGCGAAAGCTATATTGACGGTCACTGTGGAGATCATTGTCTTCAAGGTAGCACCTTACTGTTCAGAACCTTTTCCATAACCTTGCATAGGATGGAGGTAATGGCGATAATACCGGTTGAATAATAATGGTAATGGCGATAATACCGGTTGAATAATAATGGTAATGGCGATAATACCGGTTGAATAATAATGGTAATGGCGATATTACAATGGTAATACCGGTTAAATAAGTAGCTGACGATGAATAAACGCTCTTGTGCAGCTGTAATATCTTTGTAACACCGTACTACTCATATATAGGCTTTCTATAACTTTTACCTGTAAAACTGTGGGCCTCTTTTGTGGTTATACGTGAGTTAAAGCATGCTCTTACTCAGTTGTACAGGTATGCGTTTACCTTTCTATACTCAAATGGAACTGATATGAGTCTTATATAGGTATTTTAACGCTTTAGTGTCAGTTGGGATAGTTATGAGCTTGAGTATTTCCTCAGCGAAAGTGTAGAAAGGTAATTCTTTTTCAACTCTGACAAGTATGCCTGTGATGTTTGCGCTCGATCCAATTGTACTGTTGGTTACCATTCACTGTAGTTGGTAACAAGTTAACAAGGGTCTGATGATGGAAACCATAAAGGTGAGTATTCACTATAGTTGGTAACAAGGTAACAAGGGTCTGATGATGTCTGTCTGAAATCATTAAGGTGAGTAGTGGCTCTCTAAGTTGACTACTATTACACCAACACCCGTAGATAAAAGTTATTTCATGACCATTCTTGAATAGCGGCTTCCCTGAGCTTTGGCACTGCCTGGGGACGTGGCTGACGGTTCCAAATAGCTCGCTTAAGAGCATCCCATGCGTGCTCTATTGGGCTTAAGTCAGAGGCCGGGAGGCCAGTCTGACCTTATGATGTCGTATTCTTGGAGAGCAGTATAGACTCGTTGAGCTCGATGTGCGGGCGCATTATCATTGACCTGTTAAAATTGGTTTACTCGGAATGGTCTAACAATTCCATCAACAGCAACTGCTTTATACATGTCTGCTGTCATGAAGTCTTGATATGGGATCAAAGGCGTTCTAATACCACCCCAAAAAGACACCGATTTCACGCCTTGCTGAACTGTGCCAGTGGCAGTTCTTTGCCTTTCTCGGTCTCTTAATCTTCTCCAGACACGGACACGTCGGTTATCTGGATAAGATAACCGACCGATACTGATTCAACGAAAAGACAGCTTTGCCAAATGTTTTCTTCTTCATCTTCTACATTTTGACGAAGCCTAGCTCACTGCAATCTCCGTCGTTGACGTTGCCGGGAATTCAGAGGCGATCGCCAATACCTCCGTGCTCGTAGTCCAGCCTGGTGCAAGTGATTCCGAATGGTCTGAGTGCTATCTTCAAGCTCAGAGGCGGCCGGAAATTCTGCTTTTATTTTAGTTGCGTTGATTATTGGGTCACGGGCTGCTAGCAATCTAATATAGCGCTTTTAGGCAGCAGTTCAAACAGTTGGGATGCTCTTAAGCGAGCTATTTGGAACCATCAGCCACGTCCGCAGACAGTGCCAGAGCTCAGAGAAGCCACTATTCAAGAATGGGACAGGTCACCCCAAGAAATGCTTGATAACTTGATCCTCAGCATGCCTAGGAGGATCTCCGCATGTGTTCGAGGCAGGGGAGCAGTTATATATTATATTGAATATAAACCTTTTATTAATAAATTGCCGTTTAAGTTTGGTTAAACAATCTTTTTCTTTCTGTCAAATTCCTGTTACATTTAAATTCTGATTAATTTAATTACTTAATTTTTGGTTACTAAAAAATAGTTTTGTTTTTTTGTTTTCAAGCAGGGTTTTTCTATTTATAGAAAACATACGAACAACGAATTTTTCTTGATAAAGATAAATTTAAAAAAATATAGCTTGTTCTAGTGATCGCAAACTTTTTTTGATGTGTACTTAGTGTAATGTTTTAGGAAAACAAGCGTAAACCTTTTATTAATAAATTGCCGTTTAAGTTTGGTTAAACAATCTTTTTCTTTCTGTCAAATTCCTGTTACATTTAAATTCAGATTAATTACTTAATTTTTGGTTAATAAAAAATAGTTTTGTTTTTTTGTTTTCAAACAGGGTTTTTCTATTTATAGAAAACATACGAACAACGAATTTTTCTTGATAAAGATAAATTTAAAAAAATATAGCTTGTTCTAGTGATCACAAACTTTTTTTGATGTGTACTTAGTGTAATGTTTTAGGAAAACAAGCGCGGTCAGGCTTGAGACCTGAATTTGACGTCGTCGGTCGATGCATGCTTTTTCGTCATAGTGCTCTTTCTTGAACTTCAAAATGTCGAAGTTTTACCGTGTGCGTTTTCTTTTTCTCGATGCTAAACTGGCTTTACAACAAAAGCTTTGGAAAGGATCAATTACTTTTTCTGTTCCAGTATCCAATTTCCTCCTACTATAAAGATCACTATCGACTGCTCGGGATTGACGTAAAAGCCATTTAGTCAGTCTGTGGCGTTACAAATCGGTCACCCGAAATTGCCGTGTAAACTTCGTTTTCTCTAATTATAAGCTGTGGTTTGTCCGTTAATGAATGAAATAAAAAAAAAACCGAATAATACAGCTAAGTATACTGTTTTCGTATCTACAGTCAGGTAATCATATTGCTATTGATAAAATGCTTATTTTACAATCACTTCTGTCAATATCTTGCTTGATTTTAAAGCTGCCCAGAAAGAAAGCCTTAATACGCTGAACACAGTGTGTGAAGGATTAAAGAGGAGTAAAGTACGTATAGGTTGGGTCACGATGAACGCGGGGGTGCGCGTAGAGTGCGGCGGGAGGCAGTCGTGCAGAGGGCGGCCGGCTGGCGGCGGGTAGTATCTCGCGGCGACGCCGAATCAAATCACATAGTTTTACAGGCGGAGTGATACGCACGGCGCACACGATAAGCTCGCGTGAACGCGCCGCCGCACCGCGCCGCGATCGCATGTAAACACTGCGCGTTTTCCGCGTTACCTTGAACCAAATTTGTATCTATGGACGCAGTGATAATTTTTTTTTTTTTAAACTAAATAAAAACCAGCACTTGCCTTATTAAATTATCCTAACTGTGTATAAAAATGCCTATTCTACGTACCATTAATTAATTATCGCCTCTTATCATATATCTTTTCTTATTTTAGACAATTTGCCGAAAAACTTCTCACTTACATTTACGCGCTAACTTGTCTTAATTAGTTGGATGCAGAGTAGCGGTTATGGATTTAGGAAACGATCTTTTTTTCATACATGGATGCAACGGGTTTGTATTATATATTTCGTCACGTAAATAGGTACCGAATAAGTGGCAAGAAATACATAAAATACATTATAGCTGTATGTTTATAAACAAACTCAATTATTTCAGCACAAGAATAATTGAATAGAAAACTTAAAATTATTACATTCTTGTTTCTTATAATGCATGACGTAAATCCGAATGACTTTGGTACACTATTTTGAGGTCAACTAGAACAAAAAACAGTCGCAGACGGCGAAAATAGACAATTGTGAAGCGAAACAGCACTCTAAGACGCTAGCTCTCTTCTTCCTTTCCTCACTTCTTGCCGTTCCACAATACAACATGTTCTTATCTGTACATACACCATACTATGAACATCTAGTAGTGTTGCAATAAACATTATAATATATAGAGTTTCAGCACTATATAGAGTCGATACATGGTAGTAACTTCTTGCCGAATAATGTACTTAAATGTTTAGTGTCTTAGCTTAACATTAAGGACGTACCGGTACATGATACGTATTGTTACGTTTATATGCGTGAAGTGTGATACCGTTTTTGGTACAGTACTACTTTCGGTGTAATTTGGAAGTAGGTACAATGTGTTCTTATTACTTGTTACTGGGGACAGTACAGAAAAATCCGAATCTATTAAAACGATACGCGAAAACTGGTTTTAGAACTGTCATATATCTTTTTTATGAAAACAAGTTTGGCATATGTTCGGTCTAAGCAACCGAACACTTACTAACGCAGCAGTTTACAACAATTGTACTTGTATCTAAGTGACCATAAGTCATTTAACTTAAGCCTTGAAGAATTTTTAATTTGAATTCCAAATCCAAACAGTGCTTTTATATTACCGACCTTGCACCCGCACAGCATATCTAATTATTTTAGTGGTAGTTAAAAAGTTTTCAATCACTTTTTTTTATGATAAATAATTATTTTGTTAGGAAAATGTTTTCTTTTTGTAATTAAGAAGAGTTGTCTGCAAATAATATCTGATAATCTGATTATGATACTTTTATTTTAATCAGTCAAATCGTATCGCCACTTTTAGAAATTGTTGTTTGTATTGTTAAAAAAATCCTCGAAACATTAATTTAGTTAAATAATCAGATAAGCAAAAGTGTTTAAAACATGAAGTCAATTAAACCAAAAAACAAACATGAAACAACAGCTAACTGACCCTTAAGCAGTTTACCTTGATGATCTATGAATTCTTAAATGCACAAATATTATTAAACTGATTCTCTCAGGTCCTACAAAACAATGCAAAATCATGAAGTTTCCCATGTTGCATTCACAGGCGTGGTATACTTAAGTAATAGCATTGCGGGAAAAACGAGTTTAAAAAACACAAAATATCAGGTCTGTTTTCATTTCGGTTTTTAAGAGTGAGTTGCGTAAAATGAGTCGGCGGTATTCGGTTTCAGGCTAAAATCCAACTCATTTTGCGTCACCGTGTGGCACAAATAGGACTTTAATATGAAACCGAATGCATTTAATGTCGTCAAGCAGAGTCACTCCCGATGCGGACGGCGAGCGTTGGGTGGCTCGCTGTCCTATTGGAATCGGGCCCGGGTCGACGGCGCGTTGTGTTCCACGCCTCAAAGATATGTCAGCGTTGAAGAAGGGGTCCGCTAGGGCTAGTGCCTGCCAGGGTTGCAAAATCTGTTCGAAAGAGTTACCGCGGCCCTGGAATTAAATGGGCACTAGGAGGAACATGGATGAGTATTACTCAGTAAGAGTCTGACAATCCCTCCTGCTCCGCCCCGAGCGGGAGGAGTCGTTTGATGATTTAACATCGAAAATAAAAGTATCGCTCCCGATGGAGAACGCGACTTGCACACATCAAAAGAAGTTTGCGGTCTCTAGGATGACCAGTTATTTTTTAAATTTAACTTTATCAGACATGTATAATGTAGTTGCTATTCCGAGTAAACCATAGGCACCAATTTGTACTGCTCGATGATAATGCACCCGCACATTGAGCAATGAGTCAATGCTGCTCTCCAAGAATACGACATCACAAGGTTAGACTGGCCTGCCGACTCGCCTGACTTAAACCTAATGAGAGCATGCTTGGGATGCTCTTAAGCTCAGGGAAGCCGCTATTTAAGAATGGGACAGGTCACCCCAAGAAATGCTGGATAACTTGATCCTCAGCATGCCCAAGAGGATCTCACGAGCCAGGGGAGGAGTTATATTATATTGAAAACAAACCTTTCATTAATAAATTGTTGTTTCCAATTACATTCTGATTAATTACTCAATTTTTGTAAATAAAATTTCAAATAGGGTTTTTCTGCCTAAAAAAACACAACAAAGAATTTATCTTGATAAATTAAATAAATATGTAACGGCTTTTGCTAGTAATCGCAAACTTTTTTATGTGTGTATACATTACTTGAGTTCGTAGATAAAACGTACCTGGGCACACTTTAGAGTACTTACAGGAAAAGTAAAAAAAAAAAACTGGTGAACTAATTTATTGAATACTAGCTTTTGCTAGCGACTTCGTAACTGTATATCCCGTGTTTTCCCGTTCCCGTATAGCCCATAACCTTCCTCATGAATGTGGCAATCGATCGCGCTAATCCCTGGAACTACCAGTTGGATTTGGAAAATTATTTTTGATATAATAGCCACATTCATGAGGAAGATTATAGTATCACGGGAATAGGAAAAAACGGGATATGCGCGTACGAAGTCGTGGGCAAAACCTAGTTGATATTAAATACACACCACACAGATCATAAATTACTTATTTAATTCCTAACAAATATTTACATTCCTTAAAAAATAGATTTACAGACTGAAGATTCCTGGTGTATGCACCAGAAACCGTCAGTATGTTGAAATCTAATTTTTAATACACCGCCATAGCTAAGTATTTGTTGCGTTGCCAAACGGGAGTGTTACTAGACGGGAGTGACCCATCAAGCAATTGAATTTCTAATAATATCAAGCAATGGATCTGGAGTTAGTTCTCTTTGACTAAAATATTTGCGATTTTATGAGTAACGACGCAATTGGGATTCAGATGCTGTCGTCATAAAATATGTGGTACGGCGCGGTCCGTTTGCAGACGTTCGCTGTTATGTTTAATGCAAAGGCAAATTGATTTATAATAAAAAAACCGGCTAATTGCGAATCGGACTCGCACACGAAGGGTTCCGTACCATAAACCTTATTTTTTTATATCTGAGTGATTGAACGAAAGGTAAATTGAGGTTTCCGATTTATGACGTATTAAAAAAAACTACTGACTAGATCTCGTTCAAACCAATTTTCGGTGGAAGATTGCAGGGTAATGTACATCATATTTTTTTTTAGTTTTATCTGTCTCTTATTTTAAAAATTACAAACTATTCAATTTAGAAAAAAAAAAATATTAGAAACTTCAATATTATTTTTGATGACCTATCCATAGACACCTACCCCCCCACGTATGGGTTTGATGAAAAAATATTTTTTTTGTTTCAGTTCTAAGTATGGGGAACCCCAAAAATTTATTGTTTTATTTCCTTTTTGTGTGAAAATTTTAATGCCGTTCACAGAATACATCTACTTACCAATTTTGAACAGTAAAGTACTTATATTTTCGGAGAAAAGTGGCTGTGACATACGGACGGACGGACAGAAAGACGGAGAGACAGATAGACAGACAGACAGACATGACTAATCAATAAGGGTTCCGTTTTATGCCATTTGGCTACGGAACCCTAAAATCCAATGAAGCCCCGAACTATTCGGCGTCTTTATTATTACTATTTGGTTTCGCAAAGATCTCCAGAGCATTCCATTTTAAGGAACGCACTCAAATACCAGGAAACAGCTCAATTACAGGTACAAAATTATTGATGCTGGTCTGGATAAGATATTCTGAAATGTACATATTTCTATCGCAATTTTGAACCGTTTAAGTGAAGATTGAATTGCATTTGAAAAATGACTTTTTCATGAAATAACCATTCAATAGGGCTTCATGAACTTAGAGGGCTATATTAATGATTAAAATGGTTATAATTCTTTAGACAAATACGCGTTACGGTCGCGAATCGTATTTTGTTCAACAAACACTTCACACTGACCGGCAAATTGCAAAAAAACATAAAATATTTGAATTTCGCGGACTACCCTGGCGCTTCCACCTTAAGAGCTAAAAATAGTAAAGACTCTTAGATTATTTATGACTTGACAGAAACCTTCAAATTTTGATTAAGGTCAGTGTCTCGACCCAACTTTCTATCTTACTTAATAAAGAAAGATAAGGATTGATGACAGAAGTTTCAAAGTTTTCTACTGTCCCAATAAGTAGAGTATATTGAATTAGCACTGAGTGTTTAGTCTCATTCTAGGTCATAAAGCAGCTTTTGCCCACAATAATTGATAACCTATAATCAATCATTGACTTTTCAGGTGTACCTACAACTACATTTTAGCACATGTTCACAAATGTTGACAGTGTTCCGATTTATACCTATTTGTTAAATAAATCGTCGTATGTCATTATGAAGAGAGAATATACTGTGTTTTTTTAGTACACCTCATTATAATCACAGTACAATCAATCTGTACCAAAAACCTAATTTTTATTATTTGTTTTTATAGCGGCAATAGAAATACACAATCTGTGAAAATTTCAACTGTCTACCTATTACGGTTCTCGACAGACAGAAAGACGGACGGACAGCGGAAACTTAGTAATAGGTTACCGTTGGTGACCTTTTGAGTACGGGAACCCTAAAAATTAAGTTTGTT
Source organism: Lacanobia oleracea (assembly GCA_950371165.1). Lineage (NCBI taxonomy): Eukaryota > Metazoa > Arthropoda > Insecta > Lepidoptera > Noctuidae > Lacanobia > Lacanobia oleracea. The sequence goes on from OX493385.1 coordinate 14,088,775, forward strand.
ACGCTTAAACAGCGAAGACGCTATATGTGCAAGAAAATAACACAATACGTTGTCAAAACAAATCTTGAATTTCGCGACGTGGCACTTAAAAAAACCGGCCAAGTGCGAGTCAGACTCGCCCACCGAGGGTTCCGTAGGTTACCTATTACTTTAAATAAAGACTTACAAAGACTACAGTAATACCGTCTTATACTTACTACTACTACTACTACTACAATTACTACTATTACTTGCCAAACTTCATAGTCAACGGAAAATCTATATATATAAAAATCAATGTCACTTTTCGTTGTTATTTTATAACGGGCTCACCTATCCAAACCAATTTTTTAGGCTTTATTCGGACTATTTAGCAGATGGTTTATGTGAAGTTTGCTTAAATCTGTAGAGTGGTTCTTCATTTATCACATTTTTTTGTAACAAATGTATTCAATAAATGGCGGATCATTTGGTATTAAAACTTTTTTGAGATGGGGAATTTGCTGTCACATCCAATTACCTAAGTTTTTTTATTATTTCTCTTTATACGTTGCGAAGCACGTACCGGGCCGCTAGTACCCTATATATTTTGATTCCCTTGAGAGTGTGCATAAACAGTCGCATCTTTATACTCCACGCGTTCCCGAGATAAAAGGTCTTGACAGACAGACGGACGGACGGACGGACAAAATAAGTTATCCTATACTAGCGCGTCCCGTTTTTGAGATACGGAACCCTTAAAATAGACATGACGTGTTGTTAGCACATACAAAAAGTACAAATAGCGTGTGTGTCGTGGTTTTCATAAAATACGACCCATGGCGCAAATGAAGATTGCATTGACGCCTTCTGAGACCTAACTTATGCATTCAAATCGCGATATACAATTTGTATTTATATACAGGATGATTAGTAATTGAGTGCATTCCTTGAAATGGGTTTTACTTGAGCTGATTTACAACAATTTTGACTCCGAAAAAATGGGGTTCATATTCAGTTGTTTTCAAGTTATCGATAGTTTTAACCAGAAACAATCGCGTTAAGTCAAATAACTATCACTACATGCGGAAATGAAGAAAATTCGCAATAAGCAAGGTGTGTATCAAAAAATGTGTACTACCTACCAAGTAGCATTGTCGGAAGTAATTCAGTTTATTTTTCCAACACACGCCAAAAATGGGTGTTTTTATACTCTTTTAGAATTTTATTAAACAAAGAACTGTATTGTGTAATTTTTACGAAAAGTATAATACTTTTATTTTGAGTAAACTCAATATCCTAGAGAGGATGTTATAAGAAATTTTCATAGCATGAAATTTTTTACAAATTGTTAATTGAGGGATTAATTTATTCAGGAGCTGTCCGTAAAGTATCGGCTGACTATCCAGAATACAATTTTTTTTTTACTATTTGCAGTTTTTGGTCATGAGGCGGTAAATTTAAAAAACATCTTAAAACACCGTTAACTCGAAAATCACTCAATATGGGTCCGCTAAATGAGCTCTGAATAACTCATTTCAACGATCGTCCTTAATAACCGATTGGTTATTAAGTACGTTCCGGCTATGCAGAGTGATTACTCTGCATAGTTTTCAGTTTATTAATTTTGAATAATAAGCGGCATGCTCATAGTGAACACCACTTCACAAATTTCGCGGAATGCAGTTTTTTGTATTTGCCACAACGCGTCACGCATGACTGCTTGGTATGGTGGATGTTACAGTATTAAGTTTCATGACGTGCAATTCGTGATGTGTCCGTTTTGAAGAAGCCACAGCGCGTTGTGTGATAATTTATCGGTTTTTGATAGTAAAATATACATTTTAAATAATAACACAACATTCGTGGTAAACTATACTACACACAAAGTCGTGTATCGGTATATTTATAGCTAAAGCATTTGAAACTACTTTTGTTAGTCGGATCATTTGCCTGATACTTTTAGCTTTACTTGAAACTCTTAAATCCCTCAGAGAGTGGCTCAGATTTTATCTTAATATACAAGTAACTTCAATTTGGAACGGATTAAAGTTGTACTTTGATCTTTATCTTGACTGAGGCCTAGTTGTTTTTAGTCTGCCATTTTGATCACGTAGCTCGTTTGTATTTAGCCCATGATTTTAACCGAGCGGATAAAAATAAAAAAGCTAGTACTAAACGGCGAATTGGAAGTTTCCTCTAACAAAATTAAATAATACCCAGTTACAGCCGCAGCGAAACATGATCTTTGCGAGTGTGAGTTACCGTCACGGAAATTTAGGTGCCAAATGGCAGAATTCGCCGCGTAAAATATAACCGTCCTAAATACGGCAGTGATTGCAATTTCATAGGTATAACAAATAAGAATATTGAGATTCTTTGTTTGTTACGTGAAATTAAAGTTTTCAATCCTCTCTAAATAGGGGTGTGTAATGTTTGGTATAATAACAGGTGGTACTAGAAATAACGTTCATGATATATTTTTTGTATGCTATAAAACATTTAACCTAATTTAATTTGATCTTATGTTATATTTCATACAACATTCATTTTTGCTAATAATTTTTAGTACAACGTTCATTTCATATAATTTTCAATAAATATAATGCTCTTTTTAAGTTACGTTAATTTGCCCAAACACACGTGTTTCGCCTTCAAGGTAAAATATTACCAAAGAAAATGGCAAATCGGAGCCTGATAAATTGAGTGATTCATTTGGTAGATTATTCGTTATAGTATCTAATAAAGAAATAGTAGATCTCGTACATAATAATCGAAAGCCAACATATCAACGTTTTATTTAAGATGTGATTTATCATCACAGATGTTTGAATGTGCCAACTTACAACCTTTAATAGGGGGCTTTATTTTCACATCTATCAAACCATGGTATTAGAAATAACATTAATAATGCATGCTTTTGTATTGTTCCTGGGGACAATGTATCGGATCCTTCAAATTTCTTCTGATATTGCTATAGTTAATTTGTGTGTTTAAATTATATTAATGGTTCGAGGTAATAACATCACATTTGCTACGTTTTTAGAATGGGGTAAAATGTAGATATATTAAAACGTTGTTACTGCATTCCACACATTACCAATAAGATATAGCAACCATTGCAATCGTTTCTAAGTCTGCCGTCAACCGATTTAAAACTAACAGCAAAAAACCACTCGAAGCAAATCGTTTAGGAAAATGTGGCAGGAAAAGGATCACTATTTCTGGTACCGATCGAAAAATCAGGGACATCTGCGTGGAAAATCGAAAAAAAAGATTTCACACTAACATGGATTTCACCAAACGACCTGTTGCGAAAGAAGTGTTAACCACCAAACGTCAGTTGGATCAACAGACTCATCTGTTTAACCAAATGACGCCGACGCTTTCTACTTCGGGCCGAAGAGGTTAAAACATTTACCAGAGAATGGTATCACGTCGTCAGATGCCAAGAACGGGCAAAGATGATCTATATTGAGAGCATCCCTCGACGCATACAAGCTTTCATAGCAGCAAAGGGTGGCATCACAACCTATCAATTTAGTTTATTTGATATTTGTCAAGGCTTATATACCACTTCTCCGGTAAATTTAGAACTGTTATTCATATTTTTTCTTGTTTTAATCATTGTTATAGAATACAAATACAAATGAAAAAATACCTAATATAATAATTTGTTAGAGAAATCGAAAAATGCAAAACTGCGCTGTCCTTAATAATATGGTACAAGTCAGATAATGATTTATTTAATTGTGAAGACATAATGAAATATGTTTTTTTTTCCACATTATAAATACTCGATTATCATATTTTTTGGATCAAACCTCATAGATGAAAATACGAAAATACATTCAGAAAAAACGTGAAAATACGTTCAGTTGCATGGTTTTCGAGAAAGAATGTTGTTTCAAATCATCAGCAGTACCTGGTCATGTAGTTTGTACAACAGTTTTCTAAAAACACAACTAAACAGGTCTAAAAGTTGCATTGTTCAAATAAAATGATTGTTTATACACCCCGAGCAAAAGAAAATACATAAAGATGCAGAACGCGACGGTACTTGACGCTAATGAGAGATAAGGTGGAGTGCTGTCGTCTACTGCCTCGCTAGTGAATCTAGAGAAGTGAAAGGTTGTGACAAAACAACTACAAATCTTTTAATAGACTATGTTCATAACAAATGTAAATGATACATGAGAGATAACCGTACTCGACAAATTTAAATTAAGTCCCTCTTTTAAAATATTGAATACATTTTTGAATCCAATATCGTTCACTTCTGAACGATGTTATTAAATTACTGTTTCATCGAGAAAAATACTTTAATTTTTACACACTACTGATTTTCAAGTGCCAATAACTCAAATAATCTTCGATAAGAACGCTGTATGAATTTCGATTTTAGCCTATAGATATATTATTAAATTTCTTTTATTATTTTATACACAATTTCAGGTACCAATAACTCAAATAATCTTAATCTATTAGACAGTTGGATGAGTAATTACAACGGAAGCCCATAGATTTGCATAGATTCCATAGGTTTTTTTTTTGTTCAGTAAAGCAAAACATTTGTGTTAAACGAACTTTAAATTTACCGGAATCTTTAAACTGGAATAAAATTTCATGTATAAATAAAATACCTGCTTTTTATTATAACCGTGTTTCGATTCGTGTGCAAGAATGAAATGCAGGCAAATTGAGTGGGTGGTCAAGTTACAAGGTGAAATCCATTAGTGCCATCGAAATGTTGTCATCTAAACACAAGCAATTGCAAGCAAGCAACAAAGGACAGGTTGGCGTCTCAGAATAGATCAGGATCATAAAATATGTACCTAAAAGCTGCGCTCTCGATTGGAATGTAGGTCATGGACGCAGAAAAAGGCTCAATATCATACTATATACTCACCGTATTAGCCAATAATTTACCGCATTTCTTTAGGTACGTTTTGTATTATATCTACGACTCGTATATGTGTTATGTTTGAAGCACCAATACTTTCAAAAGTTTTCTTTTCACCAATTTTACCATCGTCATATTTTTTGTAAAATCCAAATAAAGACTGTGTATCGTGAGATATTGACATTGAGGATTCTTATGTTTTGACAATTCTAACCACTCATATTTTTTCATTGCGAATGCAAGAACTTTGAAGTAAAAATTATATTAATGCTCAAAAAAGTGTAAAAGTGATCTTTTTATGGAAGACAGCAGTGATTTACGCTCAGTATAGAGACATACAGTAGACTCACATGCAGAAGTGCACCTTACTGAAGTATAATGTCGATTTTCTTCTTCCGATTCCACAACCTACAACGTGCCCAGGAAAAACGAAAGAAGCACATCAGAAACACGAATACTAGACGAAACATGAACTCAGACGTGCTTACAGCCCCGTCCCGACTGCTCGAGCGACCGCTCAGCGAACCGGTTGACAGCCTTGACGAAATCGCCCTACAGATACCCAGGTTTATTAGAATTGATATCATTTCGCTTTAGCTTTGTGTCATAACTGGACCCCGTGTGCTTGCTTCTCTTTGTGCCTACTGCCCCAATTTCCAACGCTTGTTTCCCAATAAGCATATTTGTGTTTCAACTGGTACCGATTTTTTATTATTAGTTTATTCGAAAAAATAAGTTTGTTCGAAAGTGCCTTCTTTTAAATAGAGAATTATGTAATTTAAAGGAATCCTCAAGAAAAATCTTTCTAAATGTTAAAAGCCTATGGTACGGTACTACCATCATTTCAATTGTTTCAGGGATCCAATTTATTTCGTAAGTGAGTTTTCAACATTCAGATACGAATAAACGATCAATATTCAATATCGGTGCCCGGCCTTTGTCTATAGTTACCGTATTGCAAAAGATTTTCAATTGAATTTACTTTTTCATGGGATTGGATTCTGGAACTTATCTCTACTGATTCATATTCCGAATATTCAGTTATACGATTAAAAACGGTTATTATTACAGAGCCTCGCAAAATTTCGAGTTTTGTTTCTCGAATTCTAATTTTATTTTACCATTAATATTTCTATAAACAGCACGTAGTTAAGTGCATGTTGCACGCAAACTAATTTAGACTTCACATTGAAAATACTTAACCATAAACTAAAAACCATATGAAAACGCTGTTACATGATTGTTCAATTCAAACCAATTGTTCCTACATGCTTGCGTAGTTATTTTTTAAGGAGCTGGATTTAAGCTGCGGACAACATCACTTTTGCGTATAATAAATTATCCGCACACAAGTCAAACCTATTTATACATTTTTAATTTTGGAAAAGTAATTTAAAGCACTTTATTATAATCTCTATTTATCTAACTGTTCCTATTTATAAATCTCATTAATTTTATAGGTCTCATATGTTTTATTTTAGCGCTTCTCTATATGTATTTTTTATTTTATAGTAAGAACAAAATAGTTCATAATTATAACATTGCATATGCATTATACCTATTTATAAAAGCATCACAACACTGTTTTTTTCAGTAAAGGACATTGCAAATTGATCAGCGGGTCTAAAAAGGCCACTTTAGCAGAATCAGAAAGCACATGACGCTACCTGTCACTGTAAAATTTTCCCAATCAGCCTTGAACCTAAAACGTTAGCGATTAAGATTAAAATGTTTGATATTGTTTTGTGGTTAAGGCGCTAAGCGAATAATAGAACTGTTTTTTCTCGTAAAGTACCTGTAATAATGATTTGATATTTTGGTTTATGTTTTTGACCATATGACCAACCTAAATTCTAAAGGAATACACGATGCGAAGAAATTTTCTCGACAGAAAAAAATACAAAGTTCGATCTGTCTTTTTGCCTTTCATTTACATGACGTAATGCATTTGATTGATGTTATGAAAACAGCTTTCAAACATAAAATAACATTGTCTAGCTAAATTCACAACAAGTTTAGATTTTATAATACGTTTGTGTCATAAAATTCAGGAATTTACTTTAGAATGAGGGCGGCCTGGAATAAACTACGTAAGTGCGTTATTTATTCCGGGCCGCCCTCATTCTATCGCCATCTCTTCTTTTGCCTTTTAAAAGTATTTGCATCACTGTCGATTCAGATCAATTCAGGTGGTCCGTGGACCTTGTCAAGGCAAGACCTATGTCACTTGCAGATCGGAGCTGTCAGATTTTCGAAATTTAATTTATTTTTAACAATAGTTTACAAAGATCAGCAGCATAAAATTTATATTTGTTAAAATTAGTGATATAAAATTATTATCACCGTGTGAGTGTGTATTTTTGTGACCTTGGACAGTGTGTAATCGTAGTCATTTTATATTCTTACCAACATTGAAATTAATTATAAAAATGTTAGGAAATAAAGGACTAAAGTTCCTAAAGCCGAACATGGAACATAACTGAATGCATCAAAGGATTCATATCACAGGAAATTAATAGTGGCTAATAACACCGGCAAATCATGATAAAATCATCACTTTCATTTCTGTGTATAGTACATGCACAAACATTATTTTTCCCTCACGTAAAGTAACATAGCAATAACACTTTTTTTCTATACTGGAGTGTCTGTTTTTTATAGCTTTTATCTCACATTTTATCTCAAGAAACAGGCTAAAACGAATATTTGTGCCTATACTAGGTACCATTTTCAAGCTCTGTACCAAAAGTAAATTAAATACGAGCAGTAGTTTAGTCGCAAATGATTTTTAAAGTTTTTGCACGGTTTGAACACGATGTATCTTTTCTACAGCTGATTATCGTCTAAGCATAGGTCATGCACCTTACAACGATGAATCTACGATGCGTTGTTGCCGCTCTGACGCATGTCGAAGGACATTCACTAAAAATTGGCAATGCAAACAAGGAAGCAATCAATACACACACACTTGCACTTTCACTACGAGAGCGACAAACATAGCGTGAAAGAGTGAAATAGAAATAGGTCAGTTTGTAGCACGTATGTCAAACATCAATATGTCAGTTTGTAGCACGTATGTCAAACATCAATATGTCAAGTAATTAAATTTCAGCTTACGAAAAAGAAAATGTTTAGGAACTGGCTTCTGCCCGCGACTTCATCTGCGTGAATTTCAGAACTAGGTCAAGAGAAAAGTGAGAATAATTCTAAAAATGTATAACTCATATAAATAAAGACGGAAATGAGATCAGAGGCTTCAACCCCTACTTTAAAAGAAATGAAGAATAAATAAACAGTTGCCAGTCCTGAAAATTTCACTACTTCATGATTCTTACCGCCTTGTAGTCTCTACTGCTCATAATTCTAGCCCCAAATATACGTGATTCTATTAGACATTGACGCCTTTATTTAGATGATTTGATGAAAATAATTTGAATTAAAATGTTGTTGCTAAACCTATTAATAGGTATTAGTCCGGTCAAATTACACCAAAAAATAGTAGAGAAGTTACAATAGTTCGCACTCAGCTCAAAATCGGTAGGATTATTTATAATTAATTTACTACAAAAAACATAAAAAAGAAAAACATTAAAAACGTTATCACAGATAATTATTATTGTCATAAATTACACTAAATGAAACATTCAATAGTAATCATACGAGTACTATTGATGGATTTTAAGACTGTCACGAAAAACTACGGCATCACGTTTCCTTGGCATAATTATGGCTGTCGTTCTAAAAGTAAAATTTGTTTATCAGATCTTCACCAAATTGAAATGGAAATGGGACCGCTTCGAGAAAGTACTCTTACAAAATTTACCTAAATTGATTCAAGTGTGCCTATCAAATTTGAAGAGTTTCGTCTATTTCTTCTGGATCCCATCATGATTATCCTGAATTGATGATCGTGAGACCACCTGAAAAGCCGTATTCAAACAAAAAAAAGCGAAATCAGTCCAGGCATCTTCGAGTGAAAAAAGGTTCTCGGCATCTTCGAGTAAAAAAAGGTTCCGGCGAATTAAGAACCTCCTTCTTTTTGAATTCGGTTAAAAATCTTATAATAATAGGTCTTTACCTATGAAATTGCCGTTTTGTATGAAAAAATTTAAACGAATTATTTTCATGTATTTTTTATTTGTATTAATCGAAGTAATCACCCATGCAATCAATGCATCTTTGCCAACGCAGTGGCAGTTTATTGATGCCCTTCTTAAAGAAATCAGTCGGACGGGAGGCAAAAAATTCTTCAAAGGCATTTTGTACTGCCTCTCGGGTATTGAATTTTTTTCCCGCCAAGAAGTTATCCAAATTCTGGAAAAAGTAGTAGTCTGTAGGCGCAAGGTCTGGTGAGTAGGGCGGATGACGGAGAGCTTCCAGTTCTTGCAACTTGGAGACCGTCTGCTGTGCAGTATGAGGTCGCGCGTTGTCGTGCAGGAGCAGCGGAGACGAGCGATTGACCAATGCTGGTTGGAGATGTGCCAGCTTCTCCATCATTGTGTTCAGTTCTTCACAGTACACATCTGCAGTAATGCTCACCCCGTTTGGTAAGAAGCTGTGATGAATCACACCGGCGCTAGACCACCAAACAGTGACCATCACTTTTCTAGGGGTAAGTTTTCGTTTAGGGCATTGTTTAGGTGCTGAACCTGGATCCAACCAACTTGCTGAGCGCTTGCGGTTATCAAACAGAATCCATTTTTCATCGCAGGTAACAATGCAGTTCAAAATTCCTTCATTTGTGTGTCTGTTGAGCAGTGCAAGGCACGTCTCGATGCGTACTTCGCGCTGGCGATCATTGAGTTCGCTAATTCAGCCGTAGATTGTGTATCATCAGCTTCCACAATCGCCTTTAATTCGTCATTGTCGACCAAAGTCTTCGGACGACCGCGAGGTTCATTTTTCAGGTCGAAATTTCCAGAACGGAAGCGAGCAAACCAATAACAGGTGGTGCGTTGGTTTGTAGTGTTAGCTCCGTAAATGTCGTTGATGTTGCGTGCCGCTTGTGCCGCGTTGCTGCCACGACGGTATTCATATTCCACAATTGCTCGAATTTTTAACGTATCCATGATGAAAAAGATAAATGCGATGAAAATGTAACACTAATCAATAAACAAATGACTACATTTGGAAAAAAAGAACCATGTTTTTAAAATAAAATTAATTTGAAATTAGAATTCTTAGCCAAACAAAAATTATTTTGATTTGAAATGGCCAGTACTGCAGAACGGTAATGTCATAGGTAAAGACCTAATATAAAGCCTGTGTCATCATTTAAGGTACAAGGATTTATTCATGCGTATTATTCTATTTGGATCCATTTGATTGTAAATGCCATGCCTATCAGAAGACTGGGTTGACTGAACAAGAACAATTAACACGGAAGATAAAATGTGTATCGGACAGCACACATGTCATATTGGAGAAAAGTCACTGAACTGTAACGGTTAATTAAATCATGCTTTATTTGTTGACTAAGATTATCTCATCATCATCATCACACATTGGTTCGCCAACGACAATACTGCCCATACTGCAGCTGTAATTCTTCTCGATGAGCCTTATTAGTAAGCTTCCTTCTTTAGGTCTGCCCGCCGGATTGTGTGACTGGACAGATTTCGTGAGGGATCGGTCTATCCGAGTGGTCATAGATGGCTGCTCGTCTGCAGTACTGCTGGATATTAATGCCGGGATTCCTCATGGGTCGGTGTTTTCGGCAACATTGATCTTGCTGCATATTAATAATCAAGAGCTGGTGGCACGCAGGTCCGGTCTCTTCAAGAGGCTATGGGTTTACCGCTGGAACTTGTCCTAACAGGCTGTCTCTGAATCGGGCGATGCCAATCTGATCCAAGTTCAATGCTCCTAAGACCTAAGCGTGTCTGTTTTCCGCTAAAAGGAGCCAATTCCACCTAGCTCCATCTTTCCGGGGTATATAACCTACGACCAGCTTGAGCTTCTTGGTGTCAAATTAATATTACCCTCAATTTTGGTCCTTTCGTAGAGGCAAAAGTGACTGCAAAAAAGTTGTGGGTCCCTAGCAAAGGTGAGATGGTACTTCACGCCAGAACAGTTGCTCAGCTAATCTAATTTTCATTATTGGGATGGATCGGCCAGATATCAGCATGATGCCTTTGAGTCAATTGAGGAACGAGCCAAGAGATTCATCGGCAATATTAGGCTCGTCGAAGTCGAAGGTACATTGACATCGAAGCCGAGTTGTGGCTGGAATGTGCGACGGAATTGCATAATTCAATTCTACTAAGCCCGTTCCATCATCGGACCACAAGACGAACAACGATATGCCACCGGTACATGGTGGACATCGCACCCACACGCACAAAACGCTTTGGGAACACCATTCACAGTGCGTACAGTTAAGGAGTGGAATTACCTGCCAGAGTCTGTTTTCTGATAGCTACAACCTGGCTGGAGATAGAGAATTTCTCTTTGTTACGCTGACTTCTGCTAAAATGATTGATGGAAGAAGACAGGATGAGCACGAGCTATGACGTATCAATATGCGAGTTACGGCGTAGACACTACGAGCTACGGCGTAGACACTACGAGGTACGGCGTAGACACTACGAGGTACGGCGTAGACACTACGAGGTACGGCGTAGACACTACGAGGTACGGCGTAGACACTACGAGGTACGGCGTAGACAGTGCGAGCTACGGCGTAGACAGTGCGAGCTACGGCGTAGACAGTGCGAGCTACGGCGTAGACAGTGCGAGCTACGGCGTAGACAGTGCGAGCTACGGCGTAGACAGTGCGAGCTACGGCGTAGACAGTGCGAGCTACGGCGTAGACAGTGCGAGCTACGGCGTAGACAGTGCGAGCTACGGCGTAGACAGTGCGAGCTACGGCGTAGACAGTGCGAGCTACGGCGTAGACAGTGCGAGCTACGGCGTAGACAGTGCGAGCTACGGCGTAGACAGTGCGAGCTACGGCGTAGACATTGCGAGCTACGGCGTAGATAATGAGAGCTACGGCGTAGATAATGAGAGCTACGGCGTAGACAATGCGAGCCACGGCGTAGACACTGCGAGCCACGGCGTGCCACGGCGTGCCACGGCGTAGACACTGCGTGCCACGGCGTAGACACTGCGAGCCACGGCGTAGACACTGCGAGCCACGGCGTAGACACTGCGAGCCACGGCGTAGACACTGCGAGCCACGGCGTAGACACTGCGAGCCACGGCGTAGACACTGCGAGCCACGGCGTAGACACTGCGAGCCACGGCGTAGACACTGCGAGCCACGGCGTAGACACTGCGAGCCACGGCGTAGACACTGCGAGCCACGGCGTAGACACTGCGAGCCACGGCGTAGACACTGCGAGCCACGGCGTAGACACTGCGAGCCACGGCGTAGACACTGCGAGCCACGGCGTAGACACTGCGAGCCACGGCGTAGACACTGCGAGCCACGGCGTAGACACTGCGAGCCACGGCGTAGACACTGCGAGCCACGGCGTAGACACTGCGAGCCACGGCGTAGACACTGCGAGCCACGGCGTAGACACTGCGAGCCACGGCGTAGACACTGCGAGCCACGGCGTAGACACTGCGAGCCACGGCGTAGACACTGCGAGCCACGGCGTAGACACTGCGAGCCACGGCGTAGACACTGCGAGCCACGGCGTAGACACTGCGAGCCACGGCGTAGACACTGCGAGCCACTGTCTGTCTGTGTGTGAGTGTCTGCGAGCTTCGCTTGGTCTGCAATGAGAGCCGCGAACATGTGGTGAGCACCGAGTGCTGCTCAGTGTCTCCGCAGCAAGTAAGTAATTATATTGCTAAATAACATCAACTATCGCCTGCAAGTAGCATTCTAGCAATTCTCGATTTTCCACTATGTGGCAAATAACAAATCAAAGTAAAGAGAAACATTCACCGAATAAGAGACGAAAAACAGATGAAGTTGAAGCTATCAAATAATTGACGGGGATTGCGAACAAAGACAGAATCGTTCTATCGTCAGGTTTTACGGATTTCCTACGATGTTATTGTTTTAATGGAGACGTGGTTGATAGATGGAGTGTTAAACTCGGAGTTGTTTGATGATCGTTATTTAGTGTGGCGCCGTGACCAGGATTATGCTATGACTGGACAAACAAGAGGTGGTGGTGTGCTTATAGCGACGCGTAGGGAGTTACCTGTCACTCAGCCGCTTCTAAACTCCTAGGTGGAGGATCTCTGGATCAACTTTACGGCTTAAAAAATCGAAGTCACGAGAGTCTGTGAACCTATTTATGTATACTGTTTACTTATGTAAACAAAAAAACGGAACAACTAAATAACTTCTTTTCTAAATTGAACCACACACAGCTCTGAATAAAAATTCAGATGTGTTTTTAGTTGATTTTAATATGAGTGGCATCTCGTAGGCTCCATCTGACAACCTTTCATTGGTCCCTGTGAAATAGTGACATTCGTAGCTAGTGGCGGGATTTGTTCGCGGACGTGTTATGTACGACTTTGGGTCAGTATATCAGGGTAGCTAATGGGTTGTAAACTGTTGGATTTAATCCTCTCAAATTAGTTAGCTTGCCTTAGTGAGTGTGATGACCCTCTAGTGCCCATTGATCCCTACCACCCTTTTTTTTAAGGATGGGAAATCATCAAATGACTCCTACCGATCTGGGTTGAAGCAGGAGGAAGTGTCAGACTCTTACTGACTAAAACCCATCCGTGGTCCTCCTAGTGCCCTTTGCGTTCCAGGGCTACGGTACCTCTTTCTAACAGATTCCGTAGGCCCAGCAGACACTTGCCCTAGCGGGCCCCGTCTTCCGTGCTGGCATCTCTTTGAGGCGTGCCGGGATCGCAGCGCGCCGCCGACCCGGGCCTAGTTCTGATCAGACGGCGAGCCACCCACTGCTCGCCGTCCGCAGGCCCACGCCTACGGTGGCCGGGAATCATCCTGCGACTCCCGACGCCCGGGGCGTCTTCTTCTGTTGCGCGACTGGGGCGTGAGGTTTCCCTGTCTCTCACACGTTCGGCCTCCTCCTTTGCTAGCATTACTGCTTCGCAGAAGGAGGTGACCGCTTCCCATGCCTTTTCGCTCCGGACCTCAGATTGAACCAAGGCTGGTCGCGAGAGGTCGCCGCCGCCGATCGCCTCGACGAGGACCCGGCGGTGCTCCGCCCAAGCAGGGCAGACCTCTACCGTATACTCCACTGTGTTCTTCGGGTGACCCTCACAGTGTTGACACCCGGGCGTATCCGCCCGCCGAATCCGAAACAGGTATCTCCCGAAACAACCGTGTCCGGTGAGTACCTGCGTCCAGCGGAAGGTGAGGACGCCGTGGCGCCGCTCTAGCCACTCCTCAAAGAGAGGGGGGGGGACTTATCGCCTGGATTGTGGCGTGCCCAATCCCTACCATCCTGCGTAGTAAATCAACATCGACATCTTTGAAATACCTCCCCGTGACTTTTTTAAATATCTGCGTGACATTGTCAAAACTATGGATGCTTCATATTTTTAATTTTTCATAATCAAACTGAAAAAGCTAAGATTGTTTTATTTAATGTAGGTATTTGGTACGAGTATATTATTAGAGTTGTAACGATTTTTAACAAAGGTCCAAAAGTGTTTAGTGTTTATTTAAACCTGTGTTTCAGGCCATTTCTATTCGAAAGTACTTGTTAAATGGGACAGTCATTGAATGAAATAAACTTATTTGTTCAATATGTAAGCTATACAATATTTTGCGTATATAAACTAGGCTTATGGGGGGTACATTTATATAATATCTGTAGCTAAGCTTATTATAAAATAATAGGTTTAAGTTCTTGTGTAATTACAATTAAGTTACGAGTATCTGACGTTAGTTCATTACTTCTAGTAGTTTTTCCGTGTCCGATTAATTCAGTTTTGCTAATTAATCAAATAACTTTATATAACACCTATTATAACTTACATTATATAGTATATCTTAAGCAATTAGTTATTTTTTTTTAAAGAAAGGTCCTAGAAATAAATAAAATATTTTTGAGAAAGCATGTTTAATCTGAGAGTTCGTGCAGACCAGATCCTTTCTACTCTTGTCTGAAGGTGCAGGTTTAAAATCTAGTTCAGTGATTGCAGCAAAACTGTACTTAGAACAAGGTGATAAAATAAATTTGGATGAATATCAGACATTTTGTGTATTATTGATCTTTTTCCGGTACTTTCTTGACAGAGTAGTATATCTTAAGCAATTAGTTATTTTTTTTTTAAAGAAAGGTCCTAGAAATAAATAAAATATTTTTGAGAAAGCATGTTTAGTCTGAGAGTTCGTGCAGACCAGATCCTTTCTACTCTTGTCTGAAGGTGCAGGTTTAAAATCTAGTTCAGTGTATTGCAGCAAAACTGTACTTAGAACAAAGAGTTGTCGAATTGATAATAAATCGATGTGTTTACGAAAATTTAGGTTTGCGTCAATCGTGTTTGTCCCCAAAGCATGGAAATTTGCTTTCATTACACTCCCTGTACATAAGAAGGGTTCTAAAACTGAGATTACTAAAATAGCTAAAATATTTGAGAGGATTGTCTATAACCAGTTACATCTCGCCCTTGCTAGCTCATTCAGCTCCTTTCAGCACGGATTTTTAAAAGGACGGTATACCACTTCTGACTTGATTTTACTTAATGATTTCATTACAGATGCTATGCGGCCCTGTTAGGACAAAACGCTGTAATCCGTAAAACGTCAATTTGAGAAAAACGGGTTTACAAGTTTACATCTTTAACTCGTTACTAAATTTTATCCAGTATATATAATAGCATAATTGTTTTTATAACTTATTTGTCATAATATTACCTCAATTTCATTTTAACATCATATTATCGTATTTCATAAAGAAACCTCACAATATTAAAAAAATATGTTTTGTTACAACAGCATGTAGGTAGCCAATATTCGTCTTTGTTGTGACATAACAATGTAATCATTGATTACAGCGTTTTGAAGAGATGGACTTGTTTACTGTTTTAATGTAATCTGCGTCGACTCAGAATGAAAGTAAAAATAAATGTACTCTTGATATTGTAGACATTGTACAGATTAACAAAATGTACTCTTTCTAACAGGTACTTATTTGTTAGGTAAAATAATAAGTGGGCATTAGTACGTCAAAATTTTATTGTAAACTAGGGAAAAGACAAATAAATTTTAAGTAAAAAGCAATAAAAATAGTTCAGGTAAAAGTTTCTGAAGCAGATTCGTCCAAATCTTCGGTGATATTTTCATTGACCAGCAAATCTTCATAAAATCGATGCCTGGATTTTGGCATAAATTTTAATAGTTTTAATAAGTCATCCTTCTTTTTTTGTGAAATGCCCTCTACTTCTGTTCTTCTTGCTACATTTATAAACATGTCAACTTCTTTTCCTACAGTATTCATGATTTCTTTCTTTAATGTTTTAGACAATATATCGAGCTCCTTGAAATCATTAGCTTGGTAATTGTTTTTTACGAACAGTTTAGGTTTGCCTCTTCGGAATTCAACAATTTTAAAATCGGAAATGTTGTAATTTCTAGGGAAAACAGATTTCAATTCGCTTTTAAATAGCATAACTTCTTTGTGGTCATATACATGAGAAGTTAAATTTTTTCGAGACTTTTTAAACGTGTCTACATAGTCATCTAAATCATATAAATTTCCTGACTTGTTCATTTTATTGGTTATGGCACCATGAACACCGTCAGCTGACATGTAAGTGTGACCAGGCTCCAGATATTCAACTTTAATAGTTTTAATCACATTGCAGCAATCGTTGATTAGTCTCAGTAGCGCCGAGTATAAAATTTTATTTTTATTTGGGGGGTTGCAATTGTCTGCATATAAAATTACCGTTTTGTAATCTCTGCAATACGTTTTAAGAAATAGACATAAGCCGTTGCGACATCAAATGCTTTTCGACCAGATTCGCCTTCATGCCACAACATCGCTGTTGCCGGCTTATTTCCTTTACCTATCCCGGCAAAAGTTTCATTGAATAAGTTAAATTTTCGGCAAAAGAAAAAATCTTTATTATTTAGTTGTGGCATGGTTATACATTTTTGCATATCAACTGTAAATATCGCGATCCCCGAGTCCTCTTTTTCAGCATTCTTGCTGTCCGCATTCATGTGAGCTCTTGAAATATTTTTATTGTCTAAATGCTGTGGATACTGTATACAAACTTCACAATTACATTCATGGCATAAATGGTCCGTGACGTTTTCATCTCTAGGTAGCTTAGGTTTAGGGTGAGCTACATCATGAGCCTCGCACTTTGGACATTTATCCTGTACGGGTTGCTGAGTTGAAATATTTTTCATTTTTATCCTCTTATGGAATGCAGACCAGCTACATGGCTTCTTGTTTTTACGTTCTAAGTGTTTTTTTAGAAATAGAAACATTTGAGAGAGCGTCAGTCCAGTTGGCAAATATCGTCTGTTGGGTGCATGCTCTAATCTATAATGAGATGATGCCGGACGGAATAATTCAATGAAGTCATCAATCTCTTTTAAATATTCATCGGAAAAAGAATGTTTTGGTTTGTGTCGACCTCTCAAATCTGGCGCTGCTGATACCTTCGCCGACACTGGAGTTTTAGACATCTTGAAATTTGCTTTCAATACAGCTAGCACTGCTTGATCATTAGTGTAGCCTAAAGTTCTCAGAAACATAGTTTTGCATACACGGTGATTAAGTAATCTGTATGTATAGGTGTGGTTTCTCTTGGTGGAGTTAGAATACCGTATGGCAATTTTATTGTTTTCAACGTTACGTGAAATAAAATCTCTTCTTCTTTGTATATCCATATTCCAGTAGTTATCCCAAATCGTTTGTCTTTGTTCTTCATTAATATTTACTGTACACTTTCTTATGCATTTATCTTGACAAGCAGCGCCCATTGGATGTTTCTCTTTGCTAATTTTTAGTCTATCTTCAGGATCTTTAATACGTTTCTTCTTTGCAGGTGGCGGTTCAATAATTTCATGTTCAGTTACTTCATCCGGTTGACAATTTGGGTTATGAGAGTTATTTTCAAAATAAGTAACTGCTGTCGACATTTCTTCGTCTACAATGATTCTATTCTCTTCCAGCTGTAAACTGTGGTGATTATGTTCAATTACAGGAGGTATCGTGTCATTATTATTTTCGGATTGGAAATTTAAATATTCGTTTGTTATTCTAGTAGGTGTAACATTTCTCATTTCTGCAAAATCAGGCTGTAGATGCGTTGGTGGTAAATAATGTATATCTTCATTTACTTCATCCAGGTGCCAATTTTGGTTTTCAAAAATATTTTCAATATTAGAAACTGCTGCTAACATGTCTTCGTCTTCATAGAGTCTGTGTTTTTCTGATTGTATATTTAAAGTTTCAGTAGATTGCTCGACAGGTAGTATTGCGTCTTCATTATATTTCTTGTTTGCTAGTGGTAAGTCAACCTTATTATTTTTAGATTGATGATTGCCGTTTTCAATTATCCCGGTAAGTTCCGTTTTTGTATTTCTCGTTTCCGTATAGGTTATAATAGTAGATGTATAATCTTTTTTTACATTAGGCTGACCAGTTGGAATTTCTTCGTATTCTTTACAATTCGATGGTAAACGAAAGTTACTATTTTGAATATTGTCCTCCTGAAACAAAACATAGAGAATCCATTAAAATAGTTACAGGTAAAAGCATCCTAACATAAACCAAAATTAATTTCATTGTTGGGTTCAATTTTTAAGAGGTCGATGCACTCCTGTTGTATGCCAAACTTAACAAATTAAAACGGAATAAGGAGTACTTTATCAAAACCTGCTGATTCATCGCAAAGGCAATGTTGATTGTACTGTAAGTCCTTACTTAAAACAATTATAATACAGTCATACAGTACGCGAGTGCCATAACGGCTATTACTACTTGCAGTGCTCTGCTAGGTTAAAAAAAATCTATGCCTCGGACCTTTTTTATTCTATTACTATTTTTCAAGCTAAAAAAGGGTGGTCAGCCAGATGTGATCATTGCAACACAACCCGAGTTTGTTAGAGTTTTTTTTTGTTTTATTACCTACCAATAAACCGTCGACCAATAGTCGATGCAACGCGCTCTACATCTGGCTGTGGTCATCTCGTGCACGGGATTTTTTTTTCAAAACGGTCAGATTTAAATTCCTCTAATGATACTGAGCTTCGCCAAGTCTGCGTTTGCCCCAAATCGGACTCTCGCACTGTCGCGAAGGTAGGACCAGGTACTTTTCATGTAATGTTGAACAGTCACCAAAGCTCACAAATATATAACGTACCAGTTTCTGCCAGCGGCTTCGCGCGCGTGATCCCCATGGAATATACTCCCAAAGTAAAAAGTATTTTAGACTATAATCTATCTCTGTGCCAAATTTCATGAAGACTCTTTCAGGCGTTCAGACGTGAAAGAGTAAAGAACATTCATCCATCCAGCCTCACAAACTTTCGCGTATAAAATATTAGTAGGCACTTAGGAAAAAATAAGTAGGATAAGATGTTACGTTTAGTAGGGAACTACCTATTTAAGTGTCATCAAGTAGTTAAATTATGTTTACCTACCTATCAAACCTATCATAGAAATAAATTTAAACACACTTACCTGTTTACTGTGTGAATTATTTCCAAGCAACGCCAAACTGCATATCTTCTTAATGCGTTCATATTTGGGCATTTTGTTATTAATTAAGTAACTGTCATACACCCAACTGCTTAAAGCTATAGATGACTAAAATAGTGCAATACAAAACGGCCGCGTGACGAGTGCTGGCTCTTTTGTTTATTATTATTTTGACAAAGCACAGCAAACAAAGCTTGCAATGTTTTACCAAAATACAAGGACGCGCACGCCTCAACCGCGCGCCCGCACCTCCTTTTGCCTATCACGGTAAAACGCTGCAATCTAGAGTACAGCGTTTATCCAAAACAATTCCTCCGAACTTTAGGTTACCGTGAAGTGTTACATAGAGGATTTTTGTCAATAAAAACCGTTATTGAACAGTAGATCAAACCCATACCAAGCTAACATCGTGTAGATTATTTTATGTTGTATTACCATAAAACAATGTAACCCGGGTTGCAGCGTTTTGTCATAACAGGGTCGTATGGATAATGGAAGGTGGTGTGGTGGTCGATGTGCTTTACACAGATTATAGCAAGGCATTTGATTGGACCGACCAAGACACCCTGATAAAGAAGCTAAGCTACATGGGCATCCGTGGAGACCTCTTATGGTGGTTCTCTTCGTTTATAAATAATAGGTCACAAGCAGTAGTACTTAATAATTATATGTCTAGTTAGGTGAACGTGCCCGGCGGAGTAATATAGGATTCGTTGCTCGGTCCCTTTTATTTGTTGTATATGTGAACGACATCGATCAGTACCTCCATTCATCCAAACTATTATGCTTTGCCGATGACATGGAAATCTTTGCCACTATTTCAACGCTCGTAGATTGTCTAGCACTTGAGGTTGACTTGAAGAGTATTATCGGGCTAATAAACTTGATCTCAACTCATCTTAAGTGTTCGGTGACTTACACTAGAAAACGTGCAGTCCTAGCCACTACATATACTTTAGCGAGCCAGATCTTGCCAAGGTGCAATACTATTTGTGTCAAAAATGCTTTGAATGCTAAAACACTTAAAATGTTGTAATACAACCTATATATAGCCTTCCTCTATAAATATGGGCTATCTAATACTGAATATTTTTTTCAAATCGGACCAGCAGTTCCTGAGATTAGCGCGTTCAAGCAAACAAACAAACTCTTCAGCTTTATATATTACTATAGATATAGATAAGATATCAACATATCTGTCAGGTCTACAAAACCCATATGTTTATTATACTAACAAAAAAATTGCCGACAATCAACTTGTATTATTGTTTCTGCTCTTTACAATACCTTTTCATTTTGTTGTACAGGTTCAGATCCAACAAATTAGCTTATAAGAGGTACAGGTTTATCATAACATCGTACAATTACTAATTTGTTTGCATCACAAACAACTTGTAAAAACGCCCCCTCGGTTTCTCTTCATGAAATTTTCATCCGGAAAAAAAATTTCATCTCCTCTAATCCTGTTGCTATGTATCTTACCAAGTCTTGGTACGATACGTAGCAACAGGAGAACACAAAGGAGGCAAAGGATACTATTATCCTATCTTTAGATGAAAAGCAAATAAGCCCAGTAGAAACCCACCACATAAAAGCATATCGCTCACTGAATACAAAAGGGCCACAAATCAAAATGCATCTATTTTATACGACGGCAAAAAACAAAATTTAGACGGCGATGTTTTTAAATATTTCATCATTTATTTATGATAATATAACATGTTAATATATCATTAGATGCGTTTTTACGTGCTCTATCGATTAAAAATATGAACATATTAATATTTGCTACTCATGAAGTTAAAAACGCACAAAAGTCCCTTTTGTATTCAAAATTTCCATCAGTCATTAAAATTATGTCAAAAATAAAACCCAATTTTATCAAAATAAATGGTTTATTAAAACTTGTTCATTCCTGCCAACAGCAAAAATTTAACGCGTAGTGTTTAGTGTAGTTTTAATTTTTTTTTGACGTAGCAGAAATGGACCTCGGGAAGCTTTGAATAATTTGGTATTAATTCAAGTAGACACGTACGTTTATGATGATGCACTTCTTTCGTCTGTGTGTAAAATACAAATAAAAATGGGATCAACGCTACCAGCCCAGTTGAATGAATACAACACACGACAAGGTTGAAAGCAAATATCACGTGCTTTGTTCTCACAAATATACCTCGCGTTAAACAAATAAAAGATACATAACAGCAAAACGTGAAATCACCTCGGAGTGGTTTATTTATTTAAACTTTACGAACAGTAGTGGTACATATGCGAGCTTAATGGATCAAGGCATTCTCTGCCAGTCACTTAAATATAGTTAGTTACCTACGAGTGTTATGTAACAATGTATGATAAACTTGATAGACGGATGCTTCTTAAATAGGTACGGAATAATTCATCGACTAATAGTCACATCAATAATTATACCCGTGCATACATAGCCTTTCTTAAAAACTATTATTTTCGTTAATTTGGTGTATACAGTTATTTAAAAAATAATCTATTAAAGCAGCTGTAAATTCTAAGGTATATTTTCAATCAAATAATGTTTGTTTTGGAAGTCGTATACCACCCAATATTGAAAAATATTTATTGATAATTATACATATTTAAGTCCCAAAGTAAGAATCACTTCTTGATCTTGCAAGACAAAGTAATTAAGCAACCATGGTCGCTCACATTTATGGCGATATAACAGTACACGTATGATATAGATCATGTCATACCAAATAGGGAATCGGGAAGGATAAATATAAATCAGTGGGGTTGGATGAGCTCCAAGCTTGTTCAACTACCGCCTTGTGCAAATGCCGTGAACTATATCAGTATTTTGGAAGATAATATGCTTCCCTCTGTAAGGACTGCGTATCCACAGCACGAAATGGCAAATATTAATTTCGTTCATGATAATTGTGCCATAAATCGGCAAGGATTGTCAGCACCTGGTTTGATGGACATCCAGACATAGCGGTGATTCCATGGCCAGCTAAATCCCCTGACCTGAATCCTATAGAAAATCTGTGGGGTTTAATGGTGCAGCGATGTTATCACCGTAATGAACGAAGAAAAGAAGATCTGGCTCAACATAGCCAAGAAAATATGGGAAAGCATGCGAGGGACCGATATTTGCACTAGATTGGTTAACTCCATGCAATCACGACTACAAGTTGTTATAGACAGCCAAGGTGCATTATACTAGATACTAGTAAATTCAAAAATATCTATTGATAAACGAAACGAATTAAATAGTTTATTTTTCAAAATAGATTTATTTTGGAAAATAAACTGTTTTTTTTTTTATCTCAGCTCATTTTATGGCATTTATAATAGCCAAAATATTAGGTCTTCACCTATGAAATTGCCGTTCTGCAGTACTGGCCATTTCAAATCAAAATAATTTTTGTTTGGCTAAGAATTCTAATTTCAAATTAATTTTATTTTATAACATGGGTTTTTTTTTTCAAAAGTAGTCATTTGTTTATTGATTACTGTTACATTTTCATCGCATTTCAATCTTTTTCGTCATCATGGATACGTTAAAAATTCGAGTAATTATGGAATATGAATACCGTCGTGGCAGCAACGCGGCACAAGCGGCATGCAACATCAACGACGTTTACGGAGCTAACACTACAAACCAACGCACCACCTGTTATTGGTTTGCTCGCTTCCGTTCTGGAAATTTCGACCTGAAAAATGAACCTCGCGGTCGTCCGAAGACTTTGGTCGACAATAACGAATTAAAAGCGATTGTGGAAGCTGATGATACACAATCAACGGCTGAATTAGCAGCAGCTTTCGACGTTAGCGTCAAAACAATATTGGTCCATTTGCGTCAAATTGGCAAGGTAAAAAAGCTTGACAAATGGGTGCCCCACGAACTCGATGATCGCCAGCGCGAAGTACGCGTCGAGACGTGCCTTGCACTGCTCAACAGACACACAAATGAAGGAATTTTGAACCGCATTGTTACCTGCGATGAAAAATGGATTCTGTTTGATAACCGCAAGCGCTCAGGAAGTTGGTTGGATCCTGGTTCAGCACCTAAACAATGCCCTAAACGAAAACTTACCCCTAGAAAAGTGATGGTCACTGTTTGGTGGTCTAGCGCCGGTGTGATTCATCACAGCTTCTTACCAAACGGGGTGAGCATTACTGCAGATGTGTACTGTGAAGAACTGAACACAATGATGGAGAAGCTGGCACATCTCCAACCAGCATTGGTCAATCGCTCGTCTCCGCTGCTCCTGCACAACAACGCGCGACCTCATACTGCACAGCAGACGTTCTCCAAGTTGCAAGAACTGGGGTTGGAAGCTCTCCGTCATCCGCCCTACTCACCAGACCTTGCGCCTACAGACTACTACTTTTTCCAGAATTTGGATAACTTCTTGGCGGGAAAAAAAATCAATACCCGAGAGGCAGTACAAAATGCCTTTGAAGAATTTGTTGCCTCCCGTCCAGCTGATTTCTTTAAGAAGGGCATCAATAAACTGCCACTGCGTTGGCAAAGATGCATTGATTGCATGGGTGATTACTTCGATTAATACAAATAAAAAATACATGAAAAAATTTCGTTTAAATTTATTCGTACAAAACGGCAATTTCATAGGTAAAGACCTATTATTAATTATAAAACAGAAATAGTAAATAAAACTCTTAATTAGTTCTTGCAAGATGGCGGCAGTTAGGTGTGATTAATGTTTATTATGTTGATGAAGTTATCATAATAAATTGTCATGAACGTCATCTACGCTTCCGGATAAAATCGTGAGTTCGAGTTTTTCCGAAATGACCTACCAATCATAATTTTTGCGTATGCTAACGTTATTATGGTTACGCTAAACATTGTCGCTATGTAATATTTGCTAGACTTGTAATTGGCCGACTTGGGGTAGACGCTCTTACTAAGTACGAATGCAACCGACTAAACCCGAATTGCATTACTCGGCTAAATTACGAACAATAGTAAGTGGCTCATTTATTAAAGACCGTAACTGTACATCTTTTATAACGTGGTGCACCAAGTTTCAAATCTGATATATGTATATAATTTAATCTTATAGATAATCCAGTATAACATAATACTTCTTATAACCATAAGCAAATCAAACTCTTCTTATACATCTTCTTGAGGCAGGTGGGGATCAGTCCTAAAAAATAAAAAAAAGGTAGTTTGCCCAAAGCGTCTCACACATTTAATTCATTTTTTTTTTATTTGTCCCCAAGCCTCCAATTCATTATGCCGCCAAAACAAAGTCCCTCAAACTTACCTTGCCGTCGTATGTACCGTCTACCAGGCCGGACTACGATCTGTGCCCCGTTTCATTAGCAAAACTGCACAAATAACCTTCAATCGACTATTAGCTTTCATTTAGTGCAGGCGTACCGTCGTAGATAGCATAGTTTTTCGTAATAAATTTAAGAAACTTGTCACACTTAGTATAAAAAAACAAGTCGACTGACAAAGTCTAAATTCGCAGATACAGTCTCTGTCGAAGTTAGAGGACAACAAGCGTGGCAGGAGTGGGTTTTAGCCGGTAAAACTCCGGCACTGCCCGACCGTCACACAGTGTGGGTGGTGATGCGTCCATGAGTATTTCCCACTCCTGCCAAAACATAAAAAAATACATTCTGCCACACCATGTTATTAATATTCACCGACATTTACTAAAACCGTCGATATTATCATACCGTCCGCGTCGTGATCATCAGATGCGCTTGTATGGACACATCCGTAAAATAAAAACACTTGAATCTGTCTTCAGTTTCAGATTTGAAACTTGGTGCACCACGTTATAAAAGATGTAGTCACGGTCTTTAATTGATAAGCCACTTACTACTGTTCGTATTTTAGCTGGGTAATGCAAATCGGGTTTAGTCGGTTACATTCGTACTTAGTCCAGCAAACGTTACATAGAATGAAAGAAAATACGGTTTATTCTGCCAGAAATGACGCACAAAAACACAATATTTAAATAAACTTATTACTAACTAAAATCTACTTTACTATAAATCTGCAACTTTGTCAAGACCGGACATTAGCTTAAGACGAGGCTCTGGTCATAGCGACAATGTTTTAGCGTAGCCATAGTAACGTTAGCATATGGAAAAGTTTGGTAGGTCATTTCGGAAAAACTCGAACTCACGATTTTGTCGTACGCATAGATGTAGTTCATGACAATTTATTATGATGACTTCATCAATATAATAAACATTAATCACACCTAACTGCCCCCATCTTGCAAGAACTAATTAAGAGTTTTATTTACTAGTTCTGTTTTATAGTTATGGTTTAGCTATTATAAATGCCATAAAATGAGCTAAGCTAAAAAAAAGTTTAACTTTCAAAAACAGTTTTATTTTGTTTATCAATAAATATTTTTGAATTTACTTAATATCTAGTACAATGCTCCTTGGCTGTCTATTACAAATATAGGTGCAAACATCGGTCCCTCGCATGCTTTCCCATATTTCTTGGCGATGTTGAGTCAGATCTTCTTTTCTTCGTCCATAAAGGTGATCTCATCGCTGCTCCATTAAACCCCCCAAATTTTCTATGGGATTCATATCAAGGGATTTAGCTGGCCATGGAATCACCGTTATGTCTAAAGACTAAAGACTAATTACCTCCCATCTGGGTAAGCTCAGAACCCCAGTGAATCAAGAGGGGATGGACCTTGAGCGCAAGCTTCTGGGCAAGGAAGCTGCCTCTGAGTTGGTAAGGGTTGAGACACGTAATGAGGAACACCTGGAAGAGGGGTTGTCTGAGTGGTGTCGAGAGTAAGAGTGTTGATAAACCCATCTCTACGAGCTGCTTGAAGAGACTGGATCCTGTCTTGTTGGACAGAAAGTTTAGTCTCCATAGTTGTCATTTTATGAGTGACGGTTGTGCGAAGGTTGTCCACACAGGCTGTAAGGTTTCGCAACTCTCTAAGGATTTCTTGTAAAGTTTCTCCTTGCTTGGCTTGGGTGGCTTGAATAAGGCGTATGTCATCATCCCTACACACCCTGCTTCTCTTCCCTCTCTGACATGTCTCCTCTTCCGGTGCCTTGTCGGCAGCCCTTTTGACACTGTGTGTTTCCCTTCCTAGGGCTTTGACTGGCTTTAGACCAGTGTCTGCTATCGGGACCAGTGTCTCACTGGAGGGTGTGACCTCGATGGATGGGCCTTCCATTTCTCCTTCAAAATCTGAGAGGTCTGCTCTATCATGAAAGGATGGGTGTTTTGAGGTCATATCTGTGTGCCCTAGTGGGTTTGTGAATCAAAATGTGAATGGTACAGATGGTTGATTGGTATCTGTACTGGATTTGCATCAAACCAGGTGCTGACCCACTTATTTATATTTATCCTTCCCGATTCCCTATTCGGTATGACATAATCTACATCATACCGTGTACTGTTATCCATACTAATATATAAAGCTGAAGAGTTTCTTTGTTTATTTGCTTGAATGCGCTAATCTCAGGAACTACTGGTCCAATTTGAAAAAATATTTCAGTTTTAGATAGCCCATTTATCGAGGAAGGCTATAGATATATATATATATAGACTAATAAGAGCGTAGCAGTATGTAAACGGGTCAAATCTATTTTAGTGAACATATACCAGAGAGGGATGAAATAGATTATATAGCTTCAGCATACGTTTCAGCTTATCTTTGTTCGAAATATGGCTTAAGAAGTACATATCACCTCATCTCTTATTTACTTGACGATGACTTAGATAAGTATTTAAAATCAGGAAAAGTTCAGAAAACGACGTTTGTGTTATTCAGATATAGTTTTATAACACAAAAAAGACGACAAAAGTAACATTGGCAATTACCGTTATTCACTTCAACATCCTACACACATCTTATGGAGTCTATACGATATTTTTCACCAGAAGAAGCCTTTTTTTCCTAGTTTCACAACAATCGAACACTTGCAAACTCTGAACCAACTTCCAGAAAAATATTTTTTGCTTTCACTATCACGATAAAAATATGTCTCACACAAAAATTGCAGCTTTCATTTGTCAAGCCCGAGATAAAAAATTCTTACAATCCTTGCATTTATAATACAGCAGGTGTAGACAGATGCGGCAACAGTTCAATAAGAAACGACGATAATTCAAATAAAGAATTGCAATTTTCCATACGGGTGTATGGTTGTATGTACCTGGAAATATCTACATTACCAGCACCTCTCTGTTACTAAACAGAGAGGTGCTGGTAACGTATATTTTTATTGGTTTCTGGCGTTAACACTTACAATGTGATCGTGTGGAAAAGCTTGTAACATTTAAGCTATGCATGTACTTTCCTGAACGAGGCCAACAAAATATATTCATTTCAAATTCTTTTTAATCGTTGAGAGAGGAGAGGAAGAAGCATATTAATCGGCGGTCATCGCGGCGCAATAGCCGCCGCGACGATACAACAATTGAATAGTTATATTGTAAAAAAAAATGCGACCGCCATGTCTTTTGGTCGATCGGGGGCCATAGAATGGGATGGCATTATGCATCAATTGACGCACAGTGGCACACCCGTGTGCCATCGAAAAATCACAGGTATATACAAGGTAGCCAGAACATTGATGTCCATAAACAAAATTTAGGTCCCTCGTATCCTGGGGTTTCCGAATTACCCCTATGTATGTTCCGCAACTTTTCATAGCTTTCATGTTTTTTTTTCTGATTTTTTGAGAATACCAGACCAACTAGAAAAAAATCTTAAAATCTTATATATAAAATTCTCGTGTCACAATGTTCGTTCCCGTACTCCTCCGAAACGGCTTGACCGATTCTCTTGAAATTTTGTGAGCATATTGAGTAGGTCTGAGAATCGGTCAACAACAGTTTTTTTTTTTGTAGGGTGGGGTAGGGTAGGGTAGGTAGTAGGTAGGGTAGGTATGGTAGGCAGGGTAGGTAGAGTAACCAGTTGACGGGAGCGAAGCCGCGCGGGTCAGCTAGTAAAAGTACTACTCTGTCAAGAAAGTACCGGGAAAAGATCAATAATACACAAAATGTCTGTTATTCATCCAAATTTATTTTATCACCTTCAAAGTATGCTCCTTTAGAAACGATACAATTGCGCCAACGAATAATCCATTCATCAAAACATTTTTTAAACGCTGCTTCCGGAATTGAGTTCAGTTCTCGCCGCGAATTCTCCTTTATGTCTTCTATCGATTGAAAACGGGTGCCACGAAGTGGTAATTTGAGTTTAGGAAAAAGAAGAAAGTCAGCAGGAGCCATAACTGGTGAATATGGTGGTTGCTGGACGGTATTTGTTGAGTGTTTGGTTAAAAATTCGTTCACAATGATAGCCTTGTGCGAAGGCGCATTGTCGTGGTGCAAAATCCAAGAATTTTCTTTCCACAAATCTGGCCTTTTTCGTCGAATTTGCTCTCTTAAACGCCGCATAACGCTCAAATAATATTCTTTATTTACCGTTAGACCTCCCGGTAAGAATTCAGAGTGCACAACACCGCGATAGTCAAAGAAAACAGTCAACATGACTTTGACTTTTGATCGACTTTGGCGTGGTTTTTTCGGTTTCGGTTCAGTTGGAAGGCGCCACTTCGAAGCTTGTTGACTAGTTTGCATGTCAAACTCGTAAACCCACGTCTCGTCACCAGTAACAATGCGTTTCATGAATGTTGGGTCCGAACTGATTCGTTCTAGCATGTCCTCAGCGACTTTCATGCGATTGAGTTTTTGGAGAAAATTCTGATCTTTTGGGACTAGCCGAGCAGCAACATGTTTCATACCCAAATGATTAGTTAAAATGGTACGGATCGACTCGTGAGATACAGAAAATTCGGCGGCTATCTCTCTCAGAGTTGAATGGGGATTTTCAGTCACTATTTACTTCACTTTTGCGATGTTAACTTCAGTTGCAGACGTTGACGGCCTACCAGAGCGAGGCAAATCTTCCATCACATCTCGACCGCTTTTGAACGCTTTGAACCACTTTTAAGCATGAGTTTTTGATAAAGTCGATTCACCGTAAGCCTTCTGTAACATTTTCAGTGACTCCGAACACGAAATTCCATTGGCGATGCAAAATTTAAGACAAACTCTTTGTTCGATATTTTTGTCCATTATGAAATTCGCAATACACACTATATATGATATTACTAAAACCAGCACTGTATTTAATATAAATAACAGATGCAACTCAAACTCCGCGCCAAAATGGAAAACAGTTGTGCCAATCTAACAACTACATAAAACCAAAAATTTGAATTTGGAACCATAAACAAATCATCCATTCCCGATACTTTTTTGACTGAATGTATAAGACTTTGTCGAGATTTACTCTTTGTCGAGGTTTAAAAGTTGTGAAAATGTTGGTGTAAAGTGAAAAATTTGCGTTCTGTAAATTATGACCTAAATTTTCAACTTAACTTCAACTAATAATTAAAAATATAAACCGGGTGACCTCGTGGGTCTTAAGTATCAAGAATTTGCAAGACTTTCAGCTTTCGTAATCATTAAAAAAATAGTACTTTAATAGGGCTTACTTTTGCTGAAATTTGCCTCCAAAGACAGCGAGGTGGAAAATTCTGAAAATTAGCCATGTGAATAAAAATATTTTTTGGCTATTTTACCATAATTACCACATGTGGGTGATTGAAAATCTAGATGAAGTGACAGTTTCAACGTTTCAGCATCATTTTAGCGTTACTTGTGGTCTGATATCCTCAATACAAACCAATTGGTCCGTTTGAACTGCAGTCCAGATTTAATGGAGAAACCTTCTGAAGCTTCTTGAAAAAAGAACTTCCATTGTTGCAGGAAGATGTGAGTCACGAACACCAAACAGAATGACTGTGTTGTCTACAAAAATTTAATTCAGCTGCTTTGCGCACAGTAAAAATCTTCGCTTTACTAATAATCTCCTTGTACGCTGTCCCACACACCGCTCTGATTCTATCCACTCCTCTGCCTTAGTCCAAGCAATCTTTTGAAATGCACTCACTCTCAGCATCAGGACGACAGGACCGCAACCAGTTGGTTGTCCTTTAAGGTGAAGGCATGTGAGCACATTCGCAAGACGTTGGTAGAATCACAGTGTTAATTGGTTGAATTTGTTTTTTAAGCCTCGTTATTTTTTATATGTATGTATGTATTAATATGTATTAATCATTTTATTTCTTTTGCTCTCTGTTTGTCTTTCGTTTTAGTAGCACCTGCCATATTGTCTCTGCACCATCCTAAGGTCGACTGGCAGAAAATTCCTAAGGCAATAAGTCCGCCTCTGTACAGTGTTTTTATTAGTGCATCAAGTTTAAATAAATAAATAATCTATTGACACTATGATATTTTTTAAATATTTCTATTTCAAATATAAAAATAATTTCGAAGCTACGGGTAATTTTTTTTAACACGTACCCGCGAAATAAAGTATAGAGATCCTGAAAATATTATTTTTGAACTTAAAGCTTTTATGCGGTAACGCTCAATCATCCACTAACGAAAACAAGAAAATTGTTAGTGTGATTTTATATAGAACTGTAGAGGTCAGGCAGGTTTACTGAACACATACGAATTCGTTGAAAGTACGATAAGTAATTAATAAATGAAAAGTCCCGCCAATTCCTTTGCTCAAAATGACGACCCCGACATTAGGCCGGCAAGCATTCGACGGGGAAAATCGATATTTCACATTGTCACTGTGATAGTACACAGTTCATGAAAATTCATGAACTGTGTACTGTCACTTGGTTAACGTTTTTTATAACGTAAGAAGTGGTTTTCGACAGTACTGTGTTATTTCAACGAATGTTTGAATCGAAATTAAGCTGGTATTTCTATCATTTCGCTTCGTTTATATACGAGTAGAGGGAGTTAATCATCACTAAGACAGGAAAGTGTTTTTGTTTATTAGTAGCCGGTCGGTGGGTTATGTTGTAGTAGAAGGCTAGTGGATGCAGTGGTCGGGTGCGAGCGTGGGAGCGGGCGCGGGTAGCGGTCGACGAGCGCGCCGCCGCCGCGCCGGTCCGGCAGTTGGTCGAGCACGGTCGCGCGGCGCGGTGCCCTCTGCCGCTCAACACAATACCATACACACACATTTTCTCTAAATAAACAGAGTAAACTTGCACGCATTTCACACTAATATTAATCATCACCTATATATACATTAGAAAAAAGCACACTAATTTAATATGTTTAACTTCTACGTGCACCAGTGGAATCAAAAGGTTCCATTTGCGATACAACGGTGGGGCATTGGTGAGCCAAAAGGTTAAGCAAATATGGAATAAATAGGTACTCAGTCACTTACGAACATTCGTATAATTTAACATATTACTTCATAACTAACAGAACTTCATGTCTAGTTTTGTGTGAAATTCTAAAGTGTTTTTTCGCAACGTACGAAATTTTAATCATAATAGTACTTTTATTTTATGGAATATCGGAGGAAATAGGGAATTGTTTGTAATATTTTCTCGAAATAATGTCATTGTATCGTAACGGAACCTTTATATTCGTTAAATAGAATAGAACACAGTTGGCCAAATACTAAGTATGTAATAGCATTAAGTATGTTTTATTTATTTTACCTCGAGGTGTCGCATGCATTTACTTTGAAGCTTTTAAGTAAATTAGCGCCTAATTGAATATAAC
The DNA here is from genome assembly GCA_950371165.1 of Lacanobia oleracea. Classification (NCBI taxonomy): domain Eukaryota; kingdom Metazoa; phylum Arthropoda; class Insecta; order Lepidoptera; family Noctuidae; genus Lacanobia; species Lacanobia oleracea. The sequence goes on from OX493385.1 coordinate 14,120,870, forward strand.
GAAATTACCTCGTCGCGTAACATGCGATCAAATGTGGGTAAATTTTATAATTATTTAATATCTACAAGTATACAAAATAATTATGAAATAAAAGGAATTGGGTAATTTCATTACTATACTACACAATTTTGCTTCAATTCTAATAATTCTAATTCAAAATATTTGCTGGTGCGATCGGAAAAGAAAGAAAGGAAAGTACGTCAATGTCTTGACTTCCTTGCGTTCATTATTTTAGATAATAAAATAGGATTAGTCTGTTTATATATACATCGTTCCTATGTACTCAACTTCACATGCAGTCGGGACCGACACCGAGTTGCTATGACGACCGCGGAGCATAAAGCTGCTTTATTTGTCTAACAGTTGTGACGCAGACACATACCTATACATATTTTTACTAAATTGTGAGGACGATTACGATGGCAGCCGTCAGCAGATACAGCTCGTATAATTGCTTGACTGGCTGGGATAGCTACGACAAGATACCGAGGTAATTATTAAACATTCATAATGTATAGAAAATTTAATGTAGATAATTAATTTAAAAGTGAGCAAAGAGATATGTTTGTTGGTGGTTTTGGAGATACAAGCAAAAATTAGATGAAGGTACCTTTCAAACTATGGGTGTATAGTTTTTAAGGTAAATATTAAACATTCACCTTAATAATATACATCCTCTTAATTTTAGGATTTATCTCTTCATAGCGCAGCATTATATTACAACGTTAACGTCTACGGTTAATTTGCAGAAACTTGACCATATTGCAGTATCTTTGCATGCTACTTGACCAAAAATCACGACTGAGACTTAACTGGTGGTAATGACGAAAAGTCATGTGGAGGCAAATCCATATTTAAAATTAATGTCGGTATCTCATCTCGGTAATATTAATGAAAATTAAACTCGTAATCCAAACTTATATTTTACATGCGAACGTGAGTTTCTTTGTTCGCTACGCTTTTACGCCTAAAATGCAGAAAAAAAAGCATGAACATTCGCATTTGCATCTCAATCGCAATCTGTGAAAAATACCTCAACTTCCTTACATTTATGACAGACTAACTTTTGCTCGCGACTTCTTATGCGCATATACCGTTTTCTCCCGTTCCTGTCAAAAATTCGGGAAATCCTCTCTTAGTGCTTCCCTACGACGTATTTTAGATAAAGAATTAAAATTTTACCGGTTTCATACAATCGATTTATTGTGTAAGAATAGTCAATTTTTTAAATAGATATTTAGTTCGTACTGAATGAGGAGACTGATTGAATGAGGAGTTCGTAGCTAAGTAATAAAAGTAGCACGGGCAGATCAACCCATATGTATGTTAAAATGGTCACCCGTCCTCAGACCAACCTCGGCAAGCGTAACTTAACATTGAAGATCGGGCCATGCGACTGTAGCCACCATGAAGAATATATCCATCAAAAATCCGTACATCACTAATATAAGAAAAACAGTTATTATTAACTAATAATACAAAACACATACACAATATAATACATTGTTAAATTAATAATTGTCATGTTGATCCGATGAGATTGAGCCCATGTTGAATTAACGAAGATTTGTGATTCATCACAAATGTTCGTTAATTCAACATGGGCTGAGGTCATATTTCTGCGAAGAAACGTAACATTCAGAAAAACGCGTCATCAGTACCTATATAACGCCATCTATCAACAATGTAGTTGAACTGTCAAATATAAGATTGAACTCAGAAGCTTACAATTGTTACGATAAACATATATATAAAAATGTTCACTTTTCTTTTACTACATACTAAAAGTATAACACATAACTCAACAATATGATTTTGTGTTCTTTTCACACAGTTATTACTATTTTTCTGTACAGATGGCATTGCAAGTAAATGGAGTCTTAAGTATTTTAGCCCTCGATGAAGTTTCTTTCTGAACTTAAAAATTCAATATCTTTGATTTTGTGGGTCGATTTTGATAAAATAAACGCTACATGTTATTCGGGTTATCACTTAATATCCTTGATATCGAACTCGATCTGTGATTTATGCGTAATACTCCCTCAAACGCACAGACAAACAGACAAAAGTTTAAAAATTGCATTTTTGTGTTTTATATCTTTTTCCGTTTTATATATTTTTCCTAACGTTTCTATGTAATTTTGATGCAATAATATTCAATGTACTCGTACAGATACGTTAGTCTACGATTTTATTATATGTATAGATAGATTGCGACTGAGTTGCTAGGGACACGAAAAATGTATCGATACTTTGCGGTATCGAGTACATTTCTATTCGATACCGATACTTTTGTACTCGATACTTTGCATTCGATACTTTTACTCTTAAATGGGTAATCTTAGAAATTACCCATATAAATCTTGCGACCTTACAGCTTATGTTTATGGTTATAGCAACGCCATCTAGTTCACTCGTTCTTAACTTTCATAAACATTACATCGATCTTTGATCGAAATCGTTACTTCTGTTCTCAGTTAAATCACTAATCTTTCCTTCATTCATTTACTACACTACGTTCACCGTTATTATTTTTATCATATTCGTTTCGCGCTTTGTTTTTCTGCTATATTAATACGGTTGATCATTATTTTGCTTGTCTATTATTTGATTTATTCGAGTGTAATCTAAAAGTAGTCACGATTATTCTGTGCTGTGTAACTGTGTTGTCTATCGATATTTCAGTCATTAGAAGATTGCCGCCTACTAAAAGTGAACTTTTGCAGTATTCTGTCAAGGTTAACAACAACGAAGTGAAATGCAAGACTTGCTTCAAAACCATAAAAGCACGTGAAGCCGTTGGTCCCGGCTGACATTTGTAGATCTTTGGCAGTCGTTACGGATAGTCAGACGCTAGTAAATCTGACTCCAGTCTTGCCATGAAGTGCCGTGTTACCCAGTTAATGGGTTTTGGAGGTCTGGTTGGCAGCTGCATCATGTAAAATACTTGTTCTCAGCTAAATCCAGCTTGACTGGAAGCCGACCCCAATATAGTTGGGAAAAGGCTAGACAGATGATGATTGACCTATACTCTGCTGCGCATTAGGCCCTAAGAAAAGTACTCGATATCTTGAAGTATCGATACTTTTGTTATGATATTTTTATGAGTACGTTACTTTTTTTTTTCGATACTAAAAACCGTGTCTCTAATTGCGAGGGCGAATGTTGCTTAAAATTAGTAGATGACACATTTATCCACGGTGCCATTTAAGTCGTCTTACAACGGCAAGCCCACTTCACCAGCCCACTTAACCTATCCAATGGCTACTACACAATAATAAAAAAAAAACTGGCCAAGTTCAAGTCGGAATCTGAATGAATTTTCTCTCGGAATGAATTTTTGTTTCTTAACATGTTATTTTGACACTAAGGACTTCTTATAGATTTTCCTGTATTCTTTAGGTTATGACCTCCATTTTTTTTTTATTTTTAGGCTCATTTATTTATTTATTTATTTAACACTTTACGCACACAGATGTACAGAGGCGGACTTAATGCCTGAGGCATTTTCGGAGATAAGGTCATTTTTCGCCTAATTTCTTGAATAACTTCAAAACCATTTATTTTAAAAATATGTAAATTAAGAGAGCCACTACTCACCTTTATGATTTGGATCATCAGACCCTTGTTACCAACTCCAGTGAATGGTAGCCTACCATTCACGATTCACAGGCATACTTATAAGAGTGGATAAAGAATTACTTTTCTATATTTCGTCTAAAGAAATACTCAAGCTCACATAATAATATCTATTAATCTCACACTATAATATCTCAATTCTGTCAGACTCTGGGTAAGAAATGGCGACAAACACGTTTGACCACTTTCCACATTTATGCTCTTCATCATCAGACCCTTGTTATCAAATATGCATAATACCCATCGGGACGATTCTAATGATCTCTAACAGGACCAGCATACTTGTAAGAATGGATGTAAAACAACTTTTCGAGATTTCGTCTGCTGAAGACATACTCAAGGGCATATATTTATGCGTTAGCTATCGAAAACGAAAAACAAAATTGATATTCTTGCTCTACTTTAGATGACAAAAAACCTACGATAGGTCTCAACTCAGGCGACTTCTGGGTCAGAAATTACCATTCGTCTTTGTATGATTTATGATAAATTTTACTTTATCAAATTTGGATACCCTCTATCTACTAAAGTATTGATCTTACAGTTAAATGCAAACGATATAAAGTATAGAAAATTTAATGTAGATAATTAATTTAGAAATGAGCAAGGAGATAAGAGTATTTTAATGGTTTTGAGATGCAAGCAAAAAAACTGGATGAAGGTACCTTTCCTCCCCTCACCTACCGCCAACTCACCCCCCACCCTCAGGGACTTTTAGTATGTTCATCAGGGCACTTCAAAGAACAGCTGTACCAATTTTTAAAACCACACGAATTATTCGCACTGATCGACGTTAATTGAGCTAATTTTCCTGCACTATATTGTAGCACACCATTGAGTGATCTAATCATAGGCTTCAGTTGCCATCAACGAACGAAATAATTGCACAACTAAATTGAGATATTTTGATTGAATCATTGGTAATAACAATGTAAACAGGTTACTGGTAATTAATTGCATGCGTTCCTTTTAATAGAGTATATTCGAACTGATTTGCAATGGTTTTGTCTCCGGAAACTTGTGGTCAATGTTTGGTTTATTTTCGAGTTGTCGAAGTATGTTTAGGTGTTTTAGAAAATTTGTTCCTCACGAACAAATACTGCTAATTGCGATAGATCTATTCAGCAGATAGTCAACTGACACATTTCCGGATATATATGGACGAATAAATCCCTCAAATAAAAATTACGAGTTAATTGCTCAAAAGTTATGTATACTTTCATACCTACAATTTTATTTTATAACTAGTTGACCCGCGCAACTTCGTTTGCGTCACAATTTTCATTACTGCTCCGGTACTTTTGGTCTTGGCGTGATGATAATTATATGCCTATAGTCTTCCTCGATAAATGGGCTATCAAACACTGAAATAATTTTTCAAATCAGACCAGTAGTTCTCAGGAACCTACTGGTCCGATTTGAAAAATTCCGTTGTTTTTTTATGGGTATAATTTAGACGGTCACCAAAAATAATATTTTTAAGACTCTAAGCCTAGGCACCAAAATGGATCAATGATTATATCCAACTCAACTGTGATTGCCATAAAATGTAGGCTTGGGGTTACAAACTGGATAAAATAGGTTAGGTTAGGTTAGAATTGTGACCAACCGCGCGCGAGCCGAGCGAGCGAAGCGAGCGGTGCCGCGGCAGCGGCCGGCGAGCGCTACTTCTCGAATATTATTTGGTGACCATTTATTCGTTTTGGTAACCGTTTAGAACTTTTTTGGTAGTAAAATAGGTACTTTTTTGGGCGGTGTTTAAACACAAGCCTTTTTTATTATGGCGGCATGAATATGCCCACTACAAGATCACAACATGCCGTCATCAGATCTCAGTTATGTAAACCATTTCCTGTAATCAAAATCAATGTTGTTTTTGAAGTAAACCACTTCAGGGCTCTTCTATACTTAATACTCGTATATAAAGCTGAAGAGTTTGTTTGTTTGTTTGTTTGAACGCGCTTATGTCCGAAACTTCTGGTCCCATTTTTAAAATTCTTTCAGTGTTAGATAGCCCATTTATCTATTATATCATCACGTTAAGACCAATAGGAGCGGAGCAGACGAAGTTGCGCGGGTCAACTAGTGAATAAATAAAACTGCTGAAGCTTCTTCTGCTGTGTCTGTGCGATTCTTTACAATATATTCTTGGATGTTCTGTTGCTATAGAATGGTTTTATTCAGTCATAAACACTTCTGTTATTAGTATTTTCACCAGCACCTACGATTACTCATTCCGAATAACAAGCTTAGCATCAATTTATAAGTCTAGGACTTCATAATTGACAAAGTAATGACATTTTTATGTAAATGCGCTGTTGACCAAATAATCTTGTGCTTTATATTGTTAAATATTACATGGCTTTTTGTAACGTTTGTTAATAAAATGCTTTTACTTTTTTGTTTTTTAACAACTGTAATCCAGTCAAATTAGTGTTTTTAATGTTGTCGGATTTTTTTACTATATACAGGACGGCCAGAACATTGAGGTTTAAATATAAAATTAAGGTCGCTCGTATCATGAGGTATCCGAATCCACAACCATGTATGTTCCGCGACTTTTCATAGTTTTCGAGCTATAATTTTTTTTTTCTCCAATTTTGAGATTTATCGAACTGACCAACTTATAAAAAATCTAAAAATAAAAGTAGAAAACTTTGTAGAGATTTCTTTTTGCAGTTGAACGTCATGAGTTGTACTTTTATGCATACAATTATTGGCTTCGTAGCTGTGTTGAAAGTTGTGAAAATGTTGGTGTAAAGTGAAAAATTTGCGTTCCGTGACCTGAATTTTTCAACTTTAAAATAACAATCTCAACAGGTGACTTCATGTTTCCAAAGTAAGTCTTAAGAATGTGCCAGACTTTCAGCTTTCATAATTATTAAAAAATAGTACTTTTACTGAAATTGGTTTCCAAAGACGGCGAGATTTGATTAAAAATATTTTTTGACATTTTATCATAATTACCACATGCGGGCGATTGAAAATCCACATGAAGTGACAGCTTCAACGTTTCAGCATCATTTCAGCTTTTATTCTATTCTATTCTATTCTATTCTAATTTGTTATCTGGTATCCTCAATACGAACTAATTGGTCCGTTTGAACTGCCGTCCACTTTTAATGGAAAATCCCACAGAAACTTCTTGGAAAATGAATTTCCATTGTTGCTGGAAGATGTGTCTCGAACTTAGACAAACCATGATGTTAAAACTTTTTAAACAAAAATACAAACGACTTCAAAATAACAACACTACAAAATATTAAAAAAATATATAAATTTTGGAAATCGTGTTAAAAAACGAAGAAACAAAACCAAAAACACCAAACTCCTACATTTCGGGGTACAGATGTTCCTGTAACTCGAGCCTAGGCATGAGAGTCAAGCTAGACATTCTAAATAATGTGAAGTGATACTTCAGAACTGGACAGCTTTTAATCCTATACAAAGCACAAGTTCGATCCTGCATGGAGTATTGCGGAATGGCTCAGCAAAATACCAGCTTGCCGCGCTCGACTCGATGGAACGCGGAGCTAAAAGGCTCATCGCGACTGGTGGATGCCAAGCTTCACATCGCCACAAATTTGCCTGCTTGTCGATCTTTTACAACGGTGAGTGTGCCCAAGAACTCCACGACTTCATGTCCCCTTCTACCTACCATCAGAAATCCAGACGCACTGCAAGTTACCATCCTTACTCCTCTAGCACGTAAGGTTATTCCCTTGGCGGAACGTCACTTGGTTCTAGCGATTGTTTTCGGGGGCCCATTATTGACTGTATAAGCCGCCCCGTTTTAAAGCAGTGTATATTGTCAGTGGTCGGGCAGGAGCCAAAAAATCTTCGAAGTATACACACATCAAGAAAAGTTCGCGATCACGAACTATAGTAAAAATGTACAACTAAATAAAACCGAAACGGTTTGTGGTTTTTGGGCCTCGTTACGGTAAGGTAACCTCGTACCTTAGTAAATTGTTCAAAAATAGATACTCGAAGTCAGCGGCAGAAGAAATATAGAATCTATAAATAGAATCACAGATTGTCAGTGGTCGGGCAGGAGCCAAAAAATCTTCGAAGTATACACACATCAAGAAAAGTTTGCGATCACTAGCATAAGCTGTTATATTTTTCTAAATTTAACTTTATCAAGAATAATTCTTTATGGTGTATTTTCTTTGAAAATTTTCTTGGAAATTATATAATAAAACTATTTTTTATTAATAAAAGGTGTTTATATTCAATATAATGTAACTCCTTCCCTGGAGAGGATGTGGCGGAGATCCTTCTGGGCATGATGCGGATCATTTTATCCAGCATTTCTTGGGGTAACCTGTCCCATTCTGGAATAGCGATTTCGTCTGGGGACGTCGCTGATGGTTCCAAATAGATAGCTTAAGAGCATCCCACTGTTTGGACTGCTGCCCAAAAGACTATATTAGATTGCTAGCAGCCCGTGACCCAACAATCAACGCTACTAAAATAAAAGCAAAAGTTCGGGCCGCCTATGGGCTTGAAGTTAGCACTCAGAACATTTGGAATTGCTTGCAAAGAATGGACTAAGAGCTCTTACTTCAAACGGCTTACTATATCTAGCCGGCGTTCTCACTTGCGTTCTGACGCGATCATACATGTCCTGTACTAGAGAAATGTAATGCTCCGGCACATTTTGTCCTCTTAATGCTTGCCAGACTAGTTTCCGTGGTATTCTGTTTAAGGCCTTTTCGAAATCAATGGAGACCAAGTGTAGGGCTTTTTGGCTCGGTGTTTTTCCATGAGTATTCTGACTGTTTGTATTGCATCTGTCGTATCGTTCCTGGCATGAAACCGCATTGATTTTCAGATATTGCTACAAGTTGTCGGTGTCCAGCAGATGCTATTTGATCCTCGGGATTTTATTCTTAGTGTATTTTATAGGTTTGGGTAGTTTGGTTATTAGATAACTCCAAGTTACACTGTCTAGCTTGCTGCTCCAGGTAGTCTACTTCGAGAGCATTCATTCGAAAACCGTTCTTTCAAGCTGTTAAATTGTTTTTGGAAGTCATCATACTGGTTTGAGAAGAATTGAGTAGATGATTTCGTTTCAGCGAACTCCTCAGATAATTTAGCTACAGTTGCCTTAATTTTGACATTTTCAGCGCGTAGACAGTTCATTTCTTTTTTGTTTCCTTTAAGTACGTCTCTAAGTCACTCCGTATACTTTTTATGTTATCATTAATAACCAATAAGTTGGAATCCTAACTAGACTTCCATTCACCTAGAGTTTTCTTCAGATCGGTATGCATAGTTGCGATTTTTGCAGCATACTCACACTCCGGCTGCTTACATTTACGAGTCGTTATATTCAGCTCACCTTCCGATGATATTTTTGCTAGGTCCGGCTCAGAAGTCGATTGCTCTGATCGTAGTGCGGGTTTAGGAGGTGTTAATTTAATACTAAACATTATGTTTACACGATCTTGTGATAGTAGCAATTGCAAAAATCAATAAGTAATGAGAGCGTAGAATTGCTATTAGTTTAACGTAGTAACAAAAGCGTAAATTGCTATTAGCTTTAGCGTTGGCGTTACGATCAAGCAGCAGTGGCGCAGGGACGTAGCAGAGCAGAAGCGGTGCGCGTAACACGCTCGTTAATTTCGACGTGCGGTGACTAACCTTGCTGGCGCGGGAGGTAGGGTGGTCGGTTCAAATCCGAGTGGACCCACACAGTGGAGGTCGAAGCACCCAAAAACCATTTGTTTCCCTCTAGGACGGCCCACTGGGCGGGACCAGTCCTAACCTTGCTGGCGCGGGAGGTAAGGTGGTCGGTTCAAATCCGGGTGGACCCACACAGTGGAGGTCGAAGCACCCAAAAACCATTTGTTTCCCTCTAGGACGGCCCACTGGGCGGGACCAGTCCTAACCTTGCTGGCGCGGGAGGTAAGGTGGTCGGTTCAAATCCGGGTGGACCCACACAGTGGAGGTCGAAGCACCCAAAAACCATTTGTTTCCCTCTAGGACGGCCCACTGGGCGGGACCAGTCCTCAGCCCCAGAGAAACTGGCCAAATGCGAGTCGGACTCAAGTGCAAAGGGTTCCGACTAAATTTCATTTTTGTAACATGTTATTTTACACCACCAGTCTTATAGGTTTTCCTGTAATCTGTAGGTAAAGAACTACAATTTGGATTTTATTCAATCTTTAGGTTCAGTAGTATCACAGATAAGGGAGGAATGGTCACATTTGGTCTATTTTTTTGAAAAACTTCAAAATATTTTATTCTAAAGTTATCAAAAAGAAATAGTTAAAGCACAAAGCCCTTTCATTTGACATGTCACACGATACAGTTTGAGAAACATTTTTTATTATTTTATTTGAAACTCAAAATTTATTTATTTACGTTATGCAATCGTTTTGGGTCACAGAAGCCCATATGTGTACCACATTTCGAACAGAATTCGTTCAGTAGATCCGGAGAAAACTGGCTGTAACAAACAGACAGAAACCCTAGTGATCTTATAAGGGTTCCGTTTCATGAAACGGAATCCTTAAAAGATCCGTAAGCGGATGTTTGGAAATAAACATTAGCATAATGTTCGCACTGCTGGGACACAGGCCATTAATGTATTTATATTGTTCTCAAAACACCACATAATTAGCTGTACAGTAATAGAGGCAAACTTTTCGTTTCCGGTTTTAAAAACAACAATAGTGTGAGTAAAAGTGATCCCAGTTTAAAGCATAATTTTCACACAGGAAGAAATATCAACGCAGCTATAATAAGGAAATACGCATGAAAAGCCTATTAAATCGATAAAACTGCAAAGACATAATTTGTTGTGAGGTTAGAAAACATTTCACTATCAATTGACACATCGAATTGACATTGTCACATGACAGTGACAACCAACACGTCACCCAGTTTACGTTCCAATACTACACGCAAAGTAAACGTTTTGTTTTTGCAACATGAGTACTACTGAAATGTCATTAGATTTGGCAAGGCTTTTCCAGATGATGAAATCTGAACTTCACTAACAAACCGTTACAATTACAAAGAACGTAACTAAAAATATCATGCTCAACACAGATGAAAAATTACAACCAATTTTGGAAGAAAATAAATTCCTGAAAGCTGAGATACAAACGTTGAATAAAAAGAAACATTTGGAAGATAAAAACAGGAAAAATAATTTGATACTACACGGTTTTATACCGTGTTGTATCAAATTATTTTTCTTATTTTGAAAAACTGAACTGAACTAAACAACTCGTACATAAAAGCGAAAAAGTTGGATTATCAATGAATACAAGTAAAACAAAGCTGATGACAAATTGCACAAAAAATCCTTTTAAACTTAACAGCGTTACTGAACTGGATTATATAAACGATTATATACTTTGGTTAATTATACACCTTGGCCAAATAATATCTGCCACAGACCTGACGACAAAATAAATCAATAATAGAGTATAGGATGGAAGAGATACTGGGCTCTAAAAGATGTCGTGACAAATTCAAATTCAAAGCATTTTATTTCAAATAAACCATTCACAGGCACTTTTGAAACGTCAAGGTCGGTCAGTCAAAAACATGGAAGCTATTTGCACGTTCCAAAGCGTAGATCTCTATGGAGAAGAACGTGCAAGAAACTCCACGGACACTCTTTTAAATCATGTTCTGCTTTACAAAACTCCAAGTTACATATACTTGTTGCTTCTGCATGTGAGGACAATGCCAAGGAAAAAAAGGCTTATCATATTATACATATAAGAATTTAAAATATAAAGATTAAATTGAGCCAATGGCAGTTAAGACATGACCAGTCTCAACCGAAGGCGCCCGTTCACGAACATGACGCGTGTATCGGCACCTTTCAGCTCAACCATTTCGAAGGGAACCGAATGATCCAACCCACGCGCCGCCATCAGCGAGATATTGAGTGAGCATGCTCTCAACCACCATGCTCGTTCATGTCCAACAAGTAAAACTATAACTAAACCCAGATATACCATTAAAAGAAAAAAGGAAAATATTCAATACATGTATTCTACCAAGCATGACCTACGGATGTCAGACTTTGAATTGTACAAATAAAAATATTATATCACTAGAATCTTGTCAACAGAATGGACAGAAGTATACTTAACATAAAATTAAAAGACAAAATTCGGTTATCAACAATAAGGAAACAAGTCAAGATTAAAGATATAAAATACCGAATAAAACAACTAAAATAGGGTAGGACATTTAATAAGAATTAAGACAGAAAGGTGGACCAAAGAAGTGATGGAATGGTGCCCTAGATATAAAACGAGAAGTAATGGTAGACAGTATCGTAGCTGGGAGGATGATATTAAAAAGGTGGTAGGAATGACGTGGACAAAAAAAGCAACAGATAGATCTCTGCGGAGAACACTTGGGGAGGCCTATGATGGAAAGCAAGACAATCAAGAAACCAGTGTCTAATATACTACATACTTATACTAATCTAAACTAACTTTATTTCATTAAAATAATTACAAATAAGATTAAATGTAACTCATAAGATTGTTAATAAAGGGTATTATTATTATTATTCCATTTATTCATTAAAATACATATAAATTTACATTTGTAGATACTCGTATTTCTATAAAATTATAAAAAATAAAATCATTTAAAAATATATAAAAAATAGTAGCCCACCGGTATCGGGAACAGGGTACAAGCTACCGGTGGTCAGGGCTCCCGAGAGAGGAACCTCCTCACTATACGTGCCTTGTCCAGGAGTACTGCTTTCTGGATCAAGTCCTTGATCCAGCTGCCCAACGAGAGCCTCCTTGAGATGTTGGTCGATGCTCTTGGCAATTATACCATTGGCCGACACGACTATCGGCACAATGGCTGCTGTGTTCACATCCCACATTTCGATACCCTCATGAGCCAAGTCAAGATACTTCGTTTGTTTATCTTTCTCAGACTTCGCGAGGTTCTCGTCATGATGGACTGCTATATCGACAAGCATTGCGCGACTTATCAACTATTTTGTTTATTGGCAACAATAGTCCTATCAGTGATGATAGACCGATTCCAGTACAACGTGACATGGTCATTTTCGAGAACTGGGTCGGGCACATACTTGTGCAGCTGCAATACATCAACACACACATTCGCCGCTGAGCCCGCGCTGAGTCAGCGACCGGCCAACCAGAGGACGGCGAGCTGCGCGCCCCCGCACGGATTTCTGTAGGAACTACACTATAATACCGACTAAATTCCTATTGGTTGTTTGGCTTTGCAAAGCTTTGATTGTGCTCAGTAGAGATGTCTCATCTATCCATGTGCCTAATGAAGCACTTTGTATTGACCGTGCAGTTGCAAACTTCCCCATCACTTTTTCCCTGACCCCAATATTAGAGAGTTGCCATAGCTTGCACAGAAGCTTAGGATTCACAGGCTCTATAGCCAACTGTCTTTTTTCAGTCTGGCTTCCTCTTCATCTGCTTGAGCTCCGAAGATGGCGGCAACACTTCTGTTCTTCACCAAGGAGGGAAGTCCCTTCTTTAACTTTCTACGGAAGAGGTTTTCAGGTTGAGGTGGTAGGTTGAGAGGGATGCTGCTAGGGTCCTTGATGAGTTGAACATGGTCAACATGTTGGGGTGGAGATATGTCCAGAAGATGATGAACATAAGCATTGAATCTAGGATTTCTTAGTAAGCTTCTCATCACACTTAGACCGAGACTAAGTGTGTCCTGTGTGGCTCTTAATGCGAATTGGGGATATAAGACAGTGGGGTACCCTCCTACCGTTCTATTCATCATCAAGAGCACCACCATCCACTCATCTGCACATGTGAGGTATTCGGGGTGGTGCCTCCATAAGGCAAGGGAGGCCTCAAATATTGAGAGCATGTATGCAGGGATAAGAGAAATATCATCGCCAGCAATAGAGGTCCCACTAGAGAAAAGTCCAGCTATAAGGGTGTTCACTGTATAGACTGCTTGGTTCGCCTCACTGGTAAGTCTGGACACCTTTTTGAGAGCACCACTGACTTGAACTCCGTCTACAAAGTACTTTCTTCCATACTCTCATCTCATCTCTCTCATCAAGAAGATTGTTCTTCTTGATTTCCATGACTCAGGCACCTTGATGACAATCCCGGCTTCCGTGCATATTTCTTCCAGTACCTGCAAAAACTGTTTGGTGTATGTGTCTGGGTTTAGTCCCCTTGCGAGTAGATAATCCTTGGAGGGTATTGCCCTACACACGTCTACCGTCCCATCCTTCATAATATGCCTCCGGTAGTTATTCGTCAAGATAACTTCGTCCATAATAGCCAGGCCACGGACGCTGAAAAATCTACATCGGACCCATGAAGAGCTTAGCCATAGCCATAGATAACGGGATGAGACCCTTGTCCACTGCGACCACATCTCGGTGCATACCCACATCAGCTTTGAGAAAATATTATCTGTGACTGCACATCTAGCGGTTGTGGAGAGTCTTGGCGTTTAAAAAGCCTCCACACTTCCGCGGGATGTACAGCCTCATCACCGACGATCGTGGGTGATTCATCCGATTAGCGCCCTCCTATCCAGGGCGTCCAGTTCTGTTTAAAGAGTACATTAATACCGGCATGACCCATGATGGTTTCAGTTACCTTCAGCAGTAGCTCCATCAGTCGCGAATTGTTGGGGGCAAAGAGTTTCAGATCATCCATGTAAAGAAGGTGAGATATGGCCTGACCACCTCTTCTCAACCGATAGCCCAGACCTGAATCCTCCAGCAATGTGCTTAGAGGATTCAGCTAAGCAAAACCAAAGCGGACTCAAACTGTCGCTCTGAAATATTCCCCGTTTAATCCATACAGGCTCATCATTGCCCTGTCAACATCTTGGATAGCAAAAGACTGTTTTCCATTGCCTCATACATGACTCAAGGTAGGTGCGTAGAGCTGCATCTATTTTGAGCCGTGTATGTGGCACAGAGTCGTAGGCCTTCTTGTAGTCTATCCAACATGTCGACAGGTCCTTGCAGGATCGACAAACCTTTTGGCTTATGGCCATGTCTATGACGAGAAGCTCCTTAGTGCCGCGGGCCTAAGGAATGCAAATCCGTTCTGTTTTAAAAGCCGGATATTTGGTCCAATCTAGATTATCCGGATTTTACGGATTTTTCATGAAAGTAAATTAATCTACCCATATTAGTTTATAAATAGGATGTTCCTTAAATTTGTTCATGTTGGAGTCACATTAATCCATATGTATACCAAATTTCAACAGAATCGGTCCAATAGATCCGGAGGAAACTGGATTGACAGACAGACGGATAGACAGACAGACTTAGTTACCTATCATAAGTTCGAAAAGCATTTGACCGAATTTGATTTCACCTAAAACTTATCAAACTATTATTATTTCGTTTTTTTTTACTTCATTGAAAGTCTTGTCTGCCACTGTTTTTCAGTTGACCTATTATCAATTCGATTTTTTTTCGTTACTTCGACGTTTCATTTGGTCGAAAAACTTTTTACCGAAGTAACACTTAGACGAAATAACATTTGTCCGAAGTATTATGTTTTCGAACATTCATTATACCACTGTTTTAATTTAAGTGATGTGATGTGATGTGGTCTTAAAGTAGACCCAGTAAGATCTTGCAAGCAAGCATGCAGCGTGCAAACAGGCACGCAACATGCAAGAAGGCATGCAACATGCATTGTGTCTGTCACGGCTATGGCGCCGCAGAGTTTGGACGGCCCCACGACCGCCCCACCCCTCTGCGCCTACGCGGGCTTAAATTACACTCTAGGGGTAGGGCAGACAAGACTACGTGAAGTCAGTTTTGCAACGATTCGTTTCTGTCACTAATTTTTGTAAGTAACACAAAATATTGACTTTTTTATGAAACTATGTTAATTGACGACAGAAAATGCTACGAAGTAACCGGCTATAATATTTGTGATTATCGCTAAATGTTGTTTCGGTGTGGCGAAAATATGGCAAATAAATCATTCGGCTAATGAAAAAAGTTCAAAAGATGCTTCGGCGAATAGAAAGAAGTTTTTATGTAAATCGTCGAAATATAGTTCGGTAAAATAATACGTATGGCACTTGATACTTTAATGATTTAAAAATAAGTCAAAAAATGCATTCAGCAAATAAGGCATACTGCAAATAAGACGTCGGTCAATAGTTTTCGGTAAAAAGAAAATCGAATAAAAAAATCGGAAAAGTGATCGGTTCCTCAGACGGACACCCGAGTAATCCTTTTTTTTTTCAAATCAAATCAAATCAAATCATCTTTATTGTGGACTATAGGTATACATCATAAATACAGGTCTTAAATAATTAAAATAAGTTCAGCTATGTCCCGCCGTTGAGGCATACAATAATAAAATACAAATCAGAAGTTAAATTTTAAAACACAATTAGTCATATTAGTCTCGATACATTATTAAAATATTCCAAATTATAAATACATACAAATTCAATTCCAAGTCATATTAGACATTCATTATTACAGCATTGCACATTATATTCTTACATAAATATTAAACAACAACAACAACATAATTATGTGGGAGAAAATGATACATATTTTTTCTTTCTTGTCATTGAAATACAATATTTTTGTCACACAAGTAATCTTTGACATCATAATAACATTTGTCTATTAATAATGAATGTAGTTTCTTTTTAAACTGGAGGATTGGTAATTGTTTAATGTCATCAGGCAATTTATTATAGATTAATGATGTCATGCATAAAATACTTTTATTTAATAGTGCCGTTTTACCATAAGGTATTTGTACCTCTAACCTTTTCTTATCCCTTAATTTTCGATAATAGCTTTTGACAGCAGTCTTATAGTAGCTCAGATTTGATTTCACAAAAATATTTGATTCGTAAATGTATAGGGAAGGCAATGTGAGAATTTTTAGATTTTTGAAGTAAGGTTGACAGCTAATTGTACTATTTATTTGGCACATTGCTCTAATGCACTTCTTTTGAGCTTTAAATATTAATTCCTTGTCTACCGAATTACCCCAAAATATAATACCGTATCTCAGTAATGGTGCCACCAGTCCGTGATAGGCCGTTAAAATCGCTTCTTTGTTAACTATTTTGGAGAGCTTGTAAAGAGCGAATGAGGATTTGTTGATTCTTTTGCAGAGATTGTCTATATGGGTTGTCCATGAAAGTCTGTAATCAATATTTATTCCCAGAAATTTTGTATCTGTTACAGATTCTACTGTCTGCCCGTTATAATTTACATTAATACTTTTCGGTTGAGTTCTTTGGTGAAAGTGCATTATATTTGTCTTTTCTAAATTTATTTTCAGATTGTTATCAATTAACCATTTAATTATAGTTCTTAATGTTTCATTAATTTCATTTTCATAGTCATTTTGACTGTCACATTTTATTACTACAGTGCTGTCATCTGCAAAAAGTACCATGGGATGCTTTATGTGTCTAGGGAGATCATTAATGTAAATTAGAAAAAGCAAGGGACCCAAGACACTACCTTGTGGAACTCCTAGTTTTATGGTTCTAGTTTGGGATCTATATGTCTTCTCATCCCGCGTATTAAGGCATATTCTAGTTATTTCTGTAAACTGCTTTCTATCACGTAGATATGAGTGAATGAGGTCTAGTGCCTTTCCCCTTATGCCATATGAATCTAATTTTTGAAGCAGTATGTTATGGTTAACACTGTCAAAGGCTTTACTCATATCCATAAAAATAGCACATGTTGGATTTCTTTTGTCCATATTAGTCAAAACAATGTTAGTAAGTTCATATATCGCAGCGTTAATGGACTTACCCTTGCGAAATCCTTTTTGTTCGCTAGCCAAGATATTATATTTTTCTAAAAAAATGTAAAGACGACTATGAATAGTTTTTTCGAATATCTTTGAGAAGATGGGTATCAAAGCTATTGGTCTATAATTTCCCATATTGCTTTTGTCATCTTTTTTGTGGAGTGGAATAACTACCGATGTTTTAAGTTTTTCTGGGTAAGTTCCAGTAGAAAAACATAAATTTATTATATGACTTAGATGAGCTGCAATTGATTGCGACACTTGTTTTATTACTTTAGTACAGATGCCATCGTAACCCACACTCGATGTATTTTTAAGTTGCTTAATTTCTCTGTCTACTTCTATTGGGGTTGTGGGGGTAAGGAAAATTGAGTTTAGGTTAGTGTACATGTTTTGATTCGAAGGTGCTTTATTATTATAATTGTTTGTACGCATCGGTTTTGCAGCTTGATCAATAAAATAGTCATTAAAATTATTCGCAATCGACGTTGGATCTGTAATGCTTACATTATCTTTTAATATTTCACTAATTGGTTCCCTGGGAAATTTAAATTTAGAGTTATTTATAAGTGACCAAGTGGCTTTCGATTTATTTTGAGCTGTGTTGATGCGATGGTTATTTTGTGCCTTCTGCGTAAGACAAATAATTTTTTTAAATTTCGCAGCGTATTGCTTGAATTTATGTTTGTTTTTATCCGTCCGGTGTGTTCTATATTGCCATAGTAATTTTCTTTTCATTTTGCTACAAATTTTGATACCTTTTGAAACCCATTTAGTTTTTTTGTATAACGATTTTGTTATTAATTTGTAAGGAAAACACAACTTATAGAAACACAGGAAAAGCTCCAAGAAACGATTGTAGGCTTCGTTTGAATCATTTGTCAGGTAAATATCAGAGAATGTCAAGTTATTAATACAAGTTTTAAATTTTGTCAAATTTTCCTCACTATAATCGCGTACTTTAATACGCCATGATTTTAATACACAGGACTTTTTGACTGGAAAATGCAATAATTGGGCAGTATGATCTGATAATCCTAATTCAATTATTTGGCTTTTGCATTTATGAATGTTGTGAGCAAAGTTGTCGATGCAAGTGCCACTGATGAGTCTAGTGGGAACTTTAATTTCTAGTTTTAAGTTATGACTTTCTAGAATTTGTTCAAAGTCTAAAGTTTGTCGGTTTCTTTTAAATGTATTGATATTGAAATCTCCGCATACAACAACTTTCTTACTAGTGTTATCACATATTTGGTGCAGTAACTTTTCTAAATTATTAAAAAATGTAGACATACATGAGTTGGGCACTCTGTACACACAAACTATTATCAACTTATGTTCAGTTAGTTCTATTGCACTATATTCTATGATGCCTTTACTTGAAAATGTATTATTAAGTACAGCGTATGGGTGTCCTAATCTGGTTAATATACAGGCACCTCCTCTATTTACGTCTCTTGAAAAACTTGCTGCCAAGCGAAATTTGGGTAAATTAATTGTAGCCTCCTGTTCTGGTGTCATAAAATGTTCAGTTATACATATTACATCGATGGGCATATTCTTTAGTTCCAATTCTTCTAAATGTACTGTGAGAATGTCAGCTTTGGTTAGCAGACCAGCAATGTTCTGGTGTAAAATGTGTATGTTATTATAGAAGAAAAAACTGAGAGTTTTGCTTATTTTCGCTAGTATCTACGTAAGGAAATAACCTTAAGTCAATTTTGATCCTCTCCATAATATTTTTAAATATGAAATTTATTCCAGATTTATTTAGTTTCCCTGATCTATCTGAAAAAATATCAAATTTAAATTCTAGGTCATTATTTGAGTCAAAAAAGTATGCGTATTTATGATATTCTAGGTCCATGTAAAGTAAGTTATTAAATATATCAACTTTATAGTTATATATAGGGGATCCCCGTACGTACGTAGGTGTGCATATTATGATATTTGTGTGGGTCATTTGTCTCAAGCTTTCATTAATTACTTTCACAAGGTCAATATAGTTATTGTCAGTTTTAATATCTGAATCGCCTAATAAGATTATACAATAGTCATTTATAGTGAATTCTTCCAATTTTGTTTTAATATTAGTTAACAGATGTCTTATTTTTGAGTTGGGCATTAAATAGCTACAATACTTAAAGTCAGAGGAAAAAAAATCTTCAATAGC
This sequence comes from Lacanobia oleracea, assembly GCA_950371165.1. Taxonomy (NCBI): domain Eukaryota; kingdom Metazoa; phylum Arthropoda; class Insecta; order Lepidoptera; family Noctuidae; genus Lacanobia; species Lacanobia oleracea. The sequence goes on from OX493385.1 coordinate 14,140,466, forward strand.
TTGTAATATGCCTCTATGTGTACTATTACTCAATACGCACAGTTTTCTTTGCTTGGTATCATCGTGAACTCTTGGTCTCGTAGTGTTCTTCTTTTTCGATGTCAAGTTATTTGTTTGGTTTAAGTTTTTATTTAGATTCAGTTTAGGTTGACTAGTTTGGGTGGTGCTTGAATTGTTGACAGAAGTATCTTTACTCAGTACTTTCACGTCGTCAGTCTCGAAGGGTTGAGGGGAGACATCGAGGGTTTGTTGCTCAGTGGAGTTAAGACAGGACTCCAATGCTTGATTTTCAGAGCCCTGCTTTGAAGGAGGTCCGCCGTCGGTAATTTCCTGGTCATTATTACTTGTGTTTAGTTTAGAAAGTGTATGAGATTGAGTTGGTGTAGAGCAGCGTCCTTTTCGTTTATTAGTACGCGATGATAGTGGAGTCATGCATCGGCTATCTGATAGAGCAAGATTTTTATAAGCTTGAGTTGTTTGCAAGCTTTTATTCAAATCACATTTTAAGCGATAGTTTTCCAAGTTTAAATTCTCAATTTCTTTATGAGCAGTATCTAATTCTCTACTTAGACTGTCTATCTTTTCTCTTAGGTCATAAATAGTTTGGCTATCATTTAATGACGTGTTCGGTAAACTTGTCATAGTAGCATCGAATAGATTTGTGTCTGTGTTCGAAACATCATTTAAGGAGAGTGTGAGATGAGGTTTTCTTTTGCGTAAAGTAATATTTTTCTCGGGCTCCATGGTTTTGTATTTTCTATTCAGTGAATATTTTTATTTTCTACCAAAAAACTTAATTTTCTTACTGTGGTATCACAACTTTTTTGTAGCAACACTTTTCTATTTTTTTATAATGGTAACACTGGCCAGTATGTCAATTTTATTTCTGCTCCTTGACACTAGATGGCGCTGTTTGGCATGAAGTATTTGTTATTTGTAGTAACAACCCTAATGTTAATGTCAATTTTTATACGTCAATGTCAATATTTGTTTCGCTACTTACGTCAATGTCAATATTTGTTTCGTTTTCAAGTTTTATATCTCGGCAATCGTATGACTTGCGGTTTCAATTTTTTAAAATGACAGTTTGACAATTTTCAAGTTCTTCTAAATACACTTGAATTCCAGTTCCATTCGATTTTAATTGCCAACGGGTATAACTGTGGTGAAAATATAGTTCACAATACACCCCGTACGCAGTGTTATTATTATCACTTAGTTTTTGTTGTTTAATCACTAACTTTTTCACTGTTTGTTTATGTAGTTACAAGTTATGTTTTTTTTTTTTTTTTTTTTTTTTTTTTTGAATATATCGGGATTCTCGCCACGGGTGTTTTGGCAAGCACGTGTGTTCCGAGATTTTTTTAGTTTTTTTCATACGATTGTTGTTGCGTTTTGAACTTATTATTGTTTGAGTGTGTTGTCCTTGTGTTCGTAACCAGGTTTGTATTGTGAGTGTTTTTTGCAAACCGTTCCTCAAAAAATGGACAGGAACAAACCCCCTGATCCGGACCCTCCCGACATTCCAGCTTCGTTAAACTCTTTTCCTCCGTCACCGAACCCACTATCTCAGTTTGCGGACGTGGTATGTAGCGTCACAGAGATGGATACGTCTTCCTCTGCACAAAATTCACGTAAAAGACCTGGACACGAAGTAAGTTTTACCCCTACACCCCCGAGTAAACAAGCAAAGAGCCAAATAGGCCGAATTAGGTACTCGGCTACAGATAAGGCCCCATTCCTTGTCCACGTTTCTCGCATAGAAACCCAGGAAAACTCAGGCACCACATTGCATCCCGTAAATTTTGGTAAATTCCTCTGGGTTAACAATGTTGCGAACATAGTTCTTGATGGAGTTCATAGAGTAGGAAGGAATCGCGTATCTGTTGAGTTTACATCCCCTCAGGATGCTAACTCATTTTTGGTTAATAGTTTGTTATCAAAACACGGATATACAGCGTCAATCCCAACATATAACATCACGAGGATGGGTGTTGTCACCGGTGTTCCGTCGGACATTACAGAAGAAGAGGCAATTACATATTTGTCGGTGCCTTCAGGATGTGGGCAAATACTCAAAGTTCGACGAATTAATAGGAAAGTACACAAAGAAGGAGTAACTGAGTGGAAACCCACGGAAACTTGTGTCATTACATTTGATGGACAAGTGTTACCAAAAAGGATCTTTTGCTTCTACACATCCCTTCACGTTGAACAATACATTTATCCAACAATACAATGCCGGAAATGTTGTAGATTCGGACATGTTGCTAATGTATGTCGATCCAAACCACGCTGCAGTAGATGTGGCCATGATCACCCCGGTGATGGTTGCAACATCTCTGAGAGCGAGGCCTTTTGTGTACTTTGTTCGGGGAATCACTTTGCTAACAGCAAGTCATGCCCTGAGCATGGTAGGCAAAAGGCTATTAAAACTGTCATGGCAGAGAAAAACATTTCTTATGCAGTCGCTAGCAAAGTAGTCCCAATAGTATCCAGGAATTATGCTAATGCAGTTAAAACTATTTCGCATAAAAAAACTGTCACCCTCCCACCCAAGTCCCATGCCCCTCTTCCCTCATCTTACGACAAAGTTGCTCACCATAAAATAATTAGTACTCCCCACCCCTCACAGCCTAATGGCTGTGCTCTAAATAACAACAACATCCCCTCCAACAATATAATCCCCTCACTTATAGAACTTTTGATAAAACTCCTACCAACAATACTTTCCGCATCTTCCAATAGTTCCCAATCACCGTCCAACGTTGCCCACCAACTTATTTCTCTCCTTTCAGAATACACAAATGGCGTCCCGCCTAATATTCCTACAGTGGAATGTGAGGAGCGTGTGGCATAAGAAACACGACCTCATATTCCTCCTAAATAAGTACAAGCCATTGGCTTGCTCTATAGCTGAGACTTGGCTTACTCCAAGTCTTAGTTTTCGTATGCCACATTTCAACATCCTCAGATGTGATAGATCCGATGGGTACGGAGGCTCAGCCCTCTTCGTAAACAATCGGGTCCCACTTTCCCCTGTATCCTTTCCCTCCCTTGACGGTAATTTGAGTATTGCAGCAGGAAGGGTTGAAGGCATTACAGTGTTTTCCATCTATATTGCACACCCTCACCCTAGCTTCCTAAATATTTTAAAAGACATTTTTACCAACACTCAAAGTCCCATGTTAGTTATGGGTGATTTTAACTGCCATCATTACCGATGGGGGTCGGATCGCTGTGATGCCTTCGGTGTAGCTCTAGTAGACATCCTTGATGACTTAGATCTCTGTATCCTTAACAACGGCTGCCCAACTCGTAGATCTCCTCCCGGACAGCAAAAAAGCTGTGTAGATCTTACATTCTGTTCGGTCGCATTAGCAGCATCTGCCCTGTGGGAATGTACACCTTTATCACATGGTAGTGACCATTACCCTATAATCACATCTTTTATTAACAAATCCTTTTTAGAAAAAACTTCTCCTCCACTTCTGAAATATAACTTGTCCAAACCTGATTGGGCCAAGTTTGCATCATTATTGGACGATAAAATAGATGATCTTCCAAATTTAAATTCTTGTTTGTCAGTCCCTTCTGGTCACTGCCATGCCAAAAGCTGCTATGAGGGCTTTATTACAGCGGTTACCTCAAGTGCTGATTCTACTTTTCCACTAAGAAACAGTGCCAGAAATAAAATCCCTTCACCCCCGTGGTGGGATCCAGAATGCACTACGGCAGTCAGAGAGCGAAATGAGTCCGAGAAGCGCTACAATATGGATATGTGCACCACAAACCTCCTGACATATCTTCAGAGTAACGCCAGAGCCAAACGCCTTCTTCGTAAAAAGAAACGTGCGGGCTGGGTGAAATTCTGCTCCTCCTTATCCCCTTCTACTCCGATCTCAATTGTCTGGAAGCATATCAATAGGTTCAGACGTGGGAGTACCCCTTCAATCACTTCACCAATAACTAGGGAAACTGCTGAACTCTTTTTTGACAAAATAGCACCACCCTTTGTCCCAACCTTACCTGAATGTGTAAATGTACCCCTGTCCAATACACAAGAAGATCCTTTTGATGCTCCTTTTACTTTAGACGAACTGAATGTGGTACTACATCATGTCCGGGACTCAGCCCCTGGTATTGATGGCGTGCCATACTCTTTTATTTCACACTGTAGCATTAAGGCTAAAACATACTATCTTAACATTATAAACTTTTGTTATAGTCATGGTTGGGTTCCAGATCAGTGGAAGATACAGATTATAATTCCTTTATTGAAACCTGGTAAACATGCAGATGATCCGAATGGCCTTAGGCCTATTGCTCTATCTTCAGTCCTTTCTAAACTTCTAGAACATCTAATTAAGAACCGTCTCGAATGGATCGTAGAGTCGAGAGATTTACTGCCGAACTACCAATTTGGTTTTAGGAAAGGGCTTAGTACAATGGATAGTGTTGGTGTTCTAGTTACGGATATACATATAGCCTTCTCCAAAAACCAATCTGTTGTTGCTGCTTTCCTCGACATCTCCTCCGCATACGACAACGTACTTCTTCCCGTACTCAGGCAGAAATTGCATCAGCTGAGTCTCCCGGCTAAGATGATACAATGCATATGTGGTCTCCTTTCTTCCCGTTCTATGGTTCTGAGAGTCCAGGGAGAGGAATTTGATGAAAGAAGGACGTGGAAGGGCCTCCCTCAAGGCTTTGTCCTCAGCCCACTGTTGTATAATTTATACACGGCGGATATTGGGTCCTGCTTAAATAATAATTGTCAGATCTTACAATACGCTGATGACATTGCTCTATACGTGACAGATCCTTCCATTGTTGACGCTGCTGCTTCTCTATGCCTCTCTTTGGATTCCTTGAACCAATGGCTTTTAAACCATGGCCTATCACTCTCTGCACCAAAAAGTTCGGTAGTAATTTTCTCCCGTAAAAGACAGATTCCCCCAATCACAGTGAGCATTTCAGGCCATAATACCCCCATAGTGAGCAAAGCAAAATTTTTAGGCGTTCTTTTAGATTCGAAATTAACTGGCAAGTCTCACATAAATTTTCTGGTCCAAAAATGTGAAAGAACTATTTCTATTCTGAAAGTTCTTGCGGGTGTATGGTGGGGTGCTCACCCCTACACCATGAAACTAGTGTACAATGCCTTAGTCCGTAGCGTTCTGGACTACGGTACATACCTCCTGATTCCTTGCAATAAAGGCGCTCTGGTGGGACTGGATAGAATACAGTCCAAGTGTCTTCGGATCATTTCTGGTTGCATGAAGTCTTCCCCCGTTAACGCGTTGCAGGTCGAATGTGCTGAACCACCTCTGGCCCTAAGAAGGCAATTCCTGGCCTCCCGTTTTCTGTCTAGATTAGTCTCTAGATCGTCCCATCCCCTTTTAGCTAGATTAACTGAGTTAGACGCCTTATGCAGAAGCTCTAATTACTGGAAAAATAAAGAAATTCCTTTAGTTCTTAAAACGTTTCGAAAAGTACAAAATTTAGCGTGTCCGATTTTCCAGTACCCGAGACTACCCCTATTCAACTTCTCTTACGAAACCCTATGTTTTATTCCCAAAATACTCTTTGATATTGGTATTTCCAAAAAATCTCCATCAGCGAATTCGACCTTTAATGCGGTGGTGGGGGAACGTTGGAATGGTTTTCAACTATTCTTCACTGATGCTTCTAAATTAAATAATGATAATAACACCGGAGCCGCGGTATATTACCAAAGCTCCAGCATTATACTTCAGTTCAAATGCCCTAAGGAGTCTTCTGTATTCACTGGGGAGTGTGTGGCTATATTAGAAGCTTGTCTTTTTATAGAGTCACACACTAACATTGGAAAAGCAGTAATCTTTACGGACTCCCTAAGTTGCCTCCAAGCTTTAAAACAAAGTCCTTTTAAAAGTAAATTACATAGCCCCCTTATTCTAAAAATCAAAAACTCCTTACTATCCTGTGCTAACAGTCAAAGGGAAGTTCAGTTAGTTTGGATACCTAGTCATTGTGGCATCAAGGGTAATGAACGTGTTGACGCCTTGGCTAAAGAGGCCTGCTCATCTGTAACGGCTGACCTCTCGCACAACACCCATCTGAGCTATGATCTGTTGTCCCTTCCCAAATTAGATCTCCAGTGTTCATGGCAGGAACAGTGGAATATGTCCAGCAAAAAGAAAGGCAGGTTCTTCTATGCTGTCCAACCAATAATAAAACCAAAACCTTGGTTTTATGATTTTAGAAAGGCCTCCAAAACAGTCATATCAGTTATTTGTAGAATCCGTTTAGGTTTCTGCTGTACCCCCGTTTTCCTGCAAAAATTACGTATACGCGATTCCTCCCTATGCGAATGCGGCATGGGAGAGGGTACTCTAGATCACATATTCTTTGAATGTTCTAGTAACGTCCCCTCACTTGATCTATATGGCCGACTCCCCAAATTTAAAATTCCTCTCCCAATCAACCTTCCTTGCCTTTTAACATATTCCTCCCGAGAACTGCTTGTGGCGCTGATGATCTTCATCCGTCACAACAACATCAAACTATGAGTCATACGGAATTATGTGGATGTGGTATATAATAATTATAGTTTTAATGTTTTAACAATATCATATCAATATTTATGTATTTTTGTGTTTGTTTCAGTCCCATACTAACCAGCAGATGTTCAACTGCACCGACTAATCGAAGAACGTAGTCCTGTGCCTACCGTTAATTATTCCAAACACTCTTGCTTTGTCAATCCACTTTAGACATTGGCAGAATAGTCGACATCGGCTTTACTTGCCATATAAAAATATAGAATAGAAGTTATGTTTTTACACAGAGTTGACACTCAAAGTTGCTACAAACGTTTTCCAGCAAGTATTGGTCGTTTGCGCAGAAGTTAATCACAATTTTAGGCACTTTTACGGTGAATTACTATTTTATAAATATTTTAAATGCGGAGCTAGTTGTTTACAGTAACGTTTTCGAACTACCCCACGTGGAATGCCTTTAAAGGTTCCTTCGGACCTACGTTAATTAACTAACCCGGCCACACGTTAATTAACTCACCCGGCCACAATGACGCTGGGACATATTGACACAAGGCAATTTTGAACTAACATATTTTATTTTTGCGTCGGTCGTGTGGTTCGAACGTTTCTGTAGCTGGAGATACAGCCCCTCTGCTCGTTTTATTGGTACGCTCAGTGCGACACCGCGTGCGCTAGGAGATACACTAGCGTCAAGTGAAAACGAGTAATTATGACTCCGCGTCATCGCTGGCGTAGTAATTTCGTGACATACGTTTATTTGCTTATTTAGAGTTTAATGTTAATAAACCTTGTTTTTTATAAATTTTGAGTAAAAATGTCATTGACAAATGACCAAGCTAGAACTTTGGCGTTGTTAAAAGAGTCTGATTCCGACAACGTAGACTCCCAAGCTGCTTCAGACGTGGATATTTTCGACCATTTATCTGATCGCAGCAATGACAGTGAAAGTGAACAAGAAGCTAGTGACACGGGGTCAGATTCAGATAATATCGATCTTGCGTCCCTACAACACCAATTACGGCAACAATTTTACAAAGGAAAAGATGGAACAATAGGGCTAAAAGCACCTGCATGGCCTAATGTACGTAGCAGATCTGAAAACATATTCTCTGGAAGGCCTAGTGTAAAACCTGTAGCTCAAGGTGCCAAGACTGAGTTAGAATGTTGGGACTTATTCATTACCCATGAGACACGTACTAAAAGACGACTTTTCCTCAAAAAGCTGGGACTCGCATACGAGCATTTACAAAATCGAAAGACAAGTGTAAATTTACCTCGTCAGTTTCGCAAAGGAATAGCAGATTTCCTGAATGATCCTAGTGAAGAGCTACCCCAAAAAGTTCCAGGAACTCGCAAGAGATGTCAAGTTTGTCTATCTAAAAAGGATAAACGTCTAACACTTGTAATGCGTGTATACGTGCGTAATTTACTATTATTCTTACTTTCTCGGGACCCTCTTCCTAGAGACCCGGTCCTTTGGTAGGCGTACGAGGGGCCGAAGCCAACTCGCAGAGGCCTCTTTAGACATTTCAAATGGAATGGGACACCAACCGACGAATATCCCTGTATACACTGTGAAACTATACCCAAGGACAATGCCCGTTGGAGCAGGACTATTGCAGAATATGGACACAAAAGATGAAACGCTATGGGTTTGGCTGGTTTAGTGGACTAATAATCGTTTACTATGGAAGAACTATTGGCCCCTGCCTGACCATTGACAATTAAAACGGCTTTAAAATGGCAGGGGGTGACTTGCACACTCAATAAATGGGCTCCCCGAAAAGGGTCGCTAGCACAAAGTAACGTAGCGCCAAGGGGGCAACATATCCTGAGGTGCTAGAGGAGTGGAGAGGTATACCACGGCTATCAGGACAATCCCGGAAGTACGGTCAAGATCCCTACCAGCACCTTACTGGATTATACATCCTTCTCCCAAACACGTTTGCTCTTGCGAATCTCCACTCAGACCGGCCGATTAAGGCAAGAAAGAGGTGGGAGCTCTGTTCCTCGTCAGTTTTTACCCCGGCCAGCCAATAACGCCAAGCCGGAAATGAGGAACAAAAATTCTCCCTGGAGATCAGGTCCGTGGGGTCGCCAGTGCCCAACTTACTATTATTATTATTATAGAGGTAATATTCATTATTTTTTCTCTTCGTAATTATTAAGAGGTATACATTTATATGCATGCACAGTGTCACCCCAACTTTTGTTATTCCCCTTTAAATCGAAGAAACTAGGTCAGATAAAGTCTAAAAGTGTACATCGATCCCAACGAATAGTTTGATTAAAGGCTTGTCGTATAAATACTGTGTATTTGGACCTGCACAACTTTAAATAAAGGCAGTAGCAGAAATGTAGGTAGGTCATGGTGATATGGTGACTACATCGGTTTTGGATGTCGTTTGACTCTTGACAAAAAAGAAAACCTGCCAAGCGCCAGTCGGGCTCGCTCACCGAGGGTTCCGTATAAATTTTGTTGCTACAAATCACTTTAAATGAAGACTATATTTTGTATGATTCAATTACACAGCATAGTTTTCAGACTTTGACCTATACTTGTAGTATAAGACGGTATTACTTGCCTGCCAAATTACATAGTTTAGGTCAACGGGAAATACCCTATACATTTTGATTCCCTTGAGAATATCGAAATACACGTTTTTTTCGGACAATCAAAACAAGAAAGAAAATCACCACTGTTCCAAAAGGTGAAACTCTATGGGTTTGGCTAGTTTAGTGGACTAATAATCGTTTACTATGGAAGAACTATTGGCCCCTGCTTGACCATTGTCATTTTATATTAATATTATTATTGTGACTTTTTTAACCATGATAGTTAGATATACACTGTTGTGGACTTTTTGTAGATATTAATGTCTTCTATAAAACTGTAGTACATCACTTAGCTCTATTGTCAATAGTTTCTGCAACGTACGCGATATAAGGATTTTTTTTGGTAATGTTTTCACACCTTGGGATACACTATCGAAGTTTTCATACAGATTTCTAACTTTTTTCATAATATTCTACAGCCAACCTGGGAAAATTAGGGATTATACAACGTTGATAACGTTGATACGACAGAGGGGCTTTCCTTTAAACTGTCTATACTAGGTACCATTTTCAAGCTCTGTACCAAAAATAAATTAATTAGGAGCAGTAGTTTAGTCGCAAATGATTTTTAAAGTTTTTGCACGGTTTGAACACGATGTATCTTTTCTACAGCTGATTATCGTCTAAGCATAGGTCATGCACCTTACAACGATGAATCTACGATGCGTTGTTGCCGCTCTGACTCATGTCGAAGGATATTCACAAAATATTGGCAATGCAAACAAGGAAGTGTTCAATACACACACACTTGCACTTTCACTACGAAAGCGACAAACGTAGTGCATTTGAAAGAAACAGAAATAGGTCAGTTTGTTGCATCCTTGTTTTTTTGCGATCGGTAAGTGGGGCCTCTATTCAGTGCGCCGACGCTGTCTTTTCGGAACGTACAAACGTTGAGGAATTCGCGCGCAAACAATTGTGATTTTATTTTGTTATTGTGAGAGGACACGTAACTTGGGATTATTATTATTATTTAGTATTAGTGTTTTATTTGTGATTGAATGTTTTTTATGGTGATAGGACACGTAACTTGGGATTATTATTATTTAGTATTAGTATCTCCGGACCTCACTCCCATGGATTTCTTTTTGTGGGGGTACATTAAGGGTGAAGTGTATGCCTCAGAGGTAAATACAATTGATGAGTTAAAAAATAGGATTATTTTAACATTTCACAAATTAAAGTGCTTAGCGACGGACAGTGATCTAATTAGAAAAATGAATAACAATATTCTCCGTCGGTATAATTTGTGCATCAATGTGAATGGAGACACATCGAAAATTTAAAAATTTTGTGTGTTTGTTTTTGTGCTCGTACTTCGAAACGTTACCTAACATAAAAGCCAGTGCGAGCGGAGGCCTAAGTCGCCGGCCGCCACCTCAGCCCGGCCCGGCCCCCGCCGAGCACACGATATACCGCACACCGCGCTCCGGCGTGCGCGACGTTGCCGCTTTATTACCTAGCGGTATCTAAGGTCAGTGTCATTTTTTTACAAAGGGTGGTTGCGTTGTATTCGGATTTGCAAGCTATTTAGTTTGTTTGAAAAAAATATTTTCTCATTTATGGCGCTTTTTGTTTTTGTACCGTATCGAATTAATACTGAACACGTATAGTATACGTAGTTTAATTTAATGCCCCTCTGTCGTATCAACTCTGTATAAGATTCCCATGGTGTAGGATTTTTTCAAATCGGTCCAGTTATTTCAGAGCCTATTCATTTCAAACAAACAAATCTTTCCTCTTTATAATATTAGTGAAGATATACGAGTAGTATAAAAAACCGGCCAAGTGCGATTCGGACTCGCAAACGAGCAAGTTAAAATTTTTAATATTTCAAAATAAGCTGCTGATATTTTTTTTATATTCCTGAATAGATAATATGTTTGATTTAATTTTGTTGAATATCTTTTTATATATTCCTTCAAAATTAAGGTCACCTTAAAATCCTTATATCGCGTACGCTGCAGAAACTATTGACAATAGAGTTAAGTGATCCCTGATTTTCCCAGGTTGGCTGTAGAATATTATGAAAAAAGTTAGAAATCTGTATGAAAACTTCGATAGTGTATCCCAAGGTGTGAAAACATTACCAAAAAAAATCCTTATATCGCGTACGCTGCAGAAACTATTGACAATAGAGCTAAGTGATGTACTACAGTTTTATAGAAGAAATTAATATCTACAAAAAGTCCACGACAGTATATATCCAACTATCATGGTTAAAAAAGTCACAATAATAATATTAATATAAAATGTCAATGGTCAGGCAGGGGCCAATAGTTCTTCCATAGTAAACGATTATTAGTCCACTAAACTAGCCAAACCCATAGCGTTTCATCTTTTGTTTCCGTATTCTGCAATAGTCCTGCTCCAACCGGGGATTGTCCTTGGGTATACTTTCACAGTGCATACAGCGATAATCGTCGGTTGGTGTCCCATTCTATTTGAAATGTCTAAAGAGGCCTCTGCGAGTTGGCTTCGGCTCCTCGTACGCCTACCAAAAGACCGGGTCTCTAGGGACCCGAGAAAGTCAAAAAAATAATATAATAATATTGTTTATTTAAATAAAGGCACATTGATAGTAAAATATATCTTAACTTTAAAGAACACAGTTGCAGATTTGCATACATTTTTTATACTTCATATTCAAATTCAAATCATTTTATTTCAAATAAACCATTCACAGGCACTTTTGAAACGTCAAGGTCGGTCAGTCTAAAACATGGAAGCTATTTGCACGTTCCAAAGCGTAGATCTCTATGGAGAAGAACGTGCAAGAAACTCCACGGACACTCGTTTTACAAAATTCCAAGTTACATATACTTGTTGCTTCTGCATGTGAGGACAATGCAAAGGAAAAAAAAGGGCTTATTATAAAAATTTTAAATATAAAGATTAAAATAAGCCAATGGCAGTTAAGAGATGACCAGTCTCAACCGAAGGCGCCTGTTCACGAACATGACGCGTGTATCGGCACCTTTCAGCTCAACCATTTCGAAGGGAACCGAATGATCAAACCCACGCGCCGCCATCAGCGAGACATTTGAGTGAGCATGACATGCTCTCAACCACCATGCTCGTTCATGTCCAACAAGTAAAACTATAATTACTCACATAAAATGTAAATGGTTTCATGGTACTCACATTTACAAAATTTGAAAAATATGCTTCTACTTTACACAAAACTATGGTACTAAAATAATTAACTAACAATGACCGCTTTTTGTTTAAGTTATTCAATCAAAACCCGGGTAGAATGGAACAGCGGTGATTTTGGCATCATAATATTAATCCTTAGCCATATAAACTGTTTGATTGAAATTTTACTTTTATTTCCCATGACAATCTTCACACACCGAGATTCCTCCGTGCCTCGGAATATAACAGCAACAGGGGTCGATCTTTAAGGTTAAGCAACGCTTGCCAAGATTAGTCTGTGGATGGGTGACCATTTTGAAATACCGAGAAGAGATCTCTGCAGGTGTCAGCTTTGGCTTCTGGCAATCGTGACGGGTTGTCAGAAGCCGAAGATCTGACACCTGCTGTCGAAAAGTACCATGTTACCCAGTATTCTAGGGTTGTAGAGGTCTGGTATCTAGCCGCTCCACGTAAATTGCTGGTTTTCAATTGAATCCGGTTTGACTGGAAGCCGATCCTAATATAGCTGGGAAAAAGCTAGGCAAATGACGCTTCTTGGTAAAAAACTGAAATGATTTGCGAAAAACAGTGAATCTACAGCTGTTAATAAAAACCGCAAGGTTGGCAAGACTAGGCACAGATTGCAAACGTAATTTTTTTTCAATTTCCTTTAAAGGATAGGGCCTAAGTGACATCCCAATCATTAAATTGAATATAGAAAAATAAACTCTTAATTATCTTAGGATTACGTAAAAAAAGATACGGTCGTTTATGCCGAAAAAAAACGTGTATTTCGATATTCTCAAGGGAATCAAAATGTATAGGGTATTTCCCGTTGACCTAAATAAACTATGTAATTTGGCAGGCAAGTAATACCGTCTTATACTACAAGTATAGGTCAAAGTCTGAAAACTATGGTGTGTAATTGAATCATACAAAATATAATCTTCATTTAAAGTAATTTGTAGCAACAAAATTTATACGGAACCCTCGGTGAGCGAGCCCGACTGGCGCTTGGCAGGTTTTCTTTCTTGTCAAGAGTCAAACGACATCCAAAACCGATGTAGTCACCATATCACCATGACCTACCTACATTTCTGCTACGGCCTTTATTCAAAGTTGTGCAGGTCCAAATACACAGTATGGATACGACAAGCCTTTAATCAAACTATTCGTTGGGATCGATGTACACTTTTAGACTTTATCTGACCTAGTTTCTTCGATTTAAAGGGGAATGACAAAAGTTGGGGTGACACTGTGCATGCATATAAATGTATACCTCTTAATAATTACGAAGAGAAAAAATAATGAATATTACCTCTATAATAATACTAATAGTAAATTACGCACGTATACACGCATTACAAGTGTTAGACGTTTTTTTATCCTTTTAGATAGACAAACTTGACATCTCTTGCGAGTTCCTGGAACTTTTTGGGGTAGCTCTTCACTAGGATCATTCAGGAAATCTGCTATTCTTTTGCGAAACTGACGAGGTAAATTTACACTTGTCTTTTGATTTTGTAAATGCTCGTATGCGAGTCCCAGCTTTTTGAGGAAAAGTCGTCTTTTAGTACGTGTCTCATGGGTAATGAATAAGTCCCAACATTCTAACTCAGTCTTGGCACCTTGAGCTACAGGTTTTACACTAGGCCTTCCAGTGAATATGTCTTCAGATCTGCTACGTACATTCGGCCATGCATGTGCTTTTAGCCCTATTGTTCCATCTTTTCCTTTGTAAAATGGTTGCCGTAATTGGTGTTGTAGGGACGCAAGATCGATATTATCTGAATCTGACCCCGTGTCACTAGCTTCTTGTTCACTTTCACTGTCATTGCTGCGATCAGATAAATGGTCGAAAATATCCACGTCTGAAGCAGCTTGGGAGTCTACGTTGTCGGAATCAGACTCTTTTAACAACGCCAAAATTCTAGCTTGGTCATTTGTCAGTGACATTTTTACTCAAAACTTATAAAAAACAAGGTTTATTAACATTAAACACTAAATAAGCAAATAAACGTATGTCACGAAATTACTACGCCAGCGATGACGCTGAGTCATAATTACTCGTTTTCACTTGACGCTAGTGTATCTCCTAGCGCACGCGGTGTCGCACTGAGCGTACCAATAAAACGAGCAGAGGGGCTGTATCTCCAGCTACAGAAACGTTCGAACCACACGACCGACGCAAAAATAAAATATGTTAGTTCCAAATTGCCTTGTGTCAATATGTCCCAGCGTCATTGTAGCCGGGTTAGTTAATTAACGTAGGTCCGAAGAAACCTTTAAAGGATTACTCGGGTGTCCGTCTGAGGAACCGATCACTTTTCCGATTTTTTTATTCGATTTTCATTTTACCGAAAATTATTGACCGACGTCTTATTTGCTGTATGCCTTATTTGCTGAATGCATTATTTGACATATTTTTAAATCATTAAAGTATCATGTGCCATAGGTATTATTTTACCGAACTATATTTCGACGATTTACATAAAAACTTCTTTCTATTCGCCGAAGCATCTTTTGAACTTTTTTCATCGAATGATTTATTTGCCATATTTTCACTACACCGAAACAACATTTTGCGATAATCACAAATATATAGCCGGTTACTTCGTAGCATTTTCTGTGGTCAATTAACATAGTTTCATAAAAAAGTCAATATTTTGTGCTAAAAAATTTAGTGACAGAAACGAATCGTTGCAAAACCGACTTCACGTAGTCTTGTCTGCCCTACCCCTAGAGTGTCAAAATTAAGGTCACCTTAATTTTGACGGAATATATACTACCTTCTACGATTGCCTGTTATAGTAAAGAGTGATTCTTTTATTCTGCAGTTATAGCTTAGCCTCTTTTCACAATTTTAATGAGAATAAAAAATTATAGGTTTCTTTTGAACACGCCGTTTCAATCGATGATGCCACCCCTTAAGTGCATTCGTCGTTCTGTGCCGCTGTGTTATAAACAGTGAGTGAGCTTATGGTAAGCGATGATGTGGTCGAAGATGGAGCACGCTTAAACTATCTCTTTTTAAGACTATGTTTAAAAGAAAATCACAAAAGGCAATGCCACATTGAATCATATAAAAATATTATTTTTCTTAATAAGATTTGAATTGCTTTCAATAACCTATTTAAAATTTGTGACCTTTAATATAATATAATTAACAAACTATATACACTTGAAATAGAAAAGAAAACTCCTATCTATAATATCGCGTCAAAAAATTTGTCCGCATCGCTGTCGACTGAAAGACTGGCGGCATTGCCACGTTGTATGGCAAGGGCAACGCTTATCCTCTGTCCGAGATAAAAGCCAGCCCTTGAATCACGCGAAGCGTCGACTATACGTTTAGCTAGTTCTTTATAGTTAGCAGTTTTATTTTCTATTTTAAGTGTATGTAGTTTGTTATTTAAATATAGATGTACCATATAATTAATTTATATATATATATATATAAATATATATATATATTTATACTACGTACACTCATACAAAAAATTGCATATATTGAGACATGGTTATTTGTAACTTGAACGTTTTGAGACTAAACCGCAGAAATCTGCTGTTTATAGTGCTCACAAATTAAAAATGTGTTATGAAAAAATAATTTAATCTTATGTATATCGTAACCTTTGCTAATAATAAAAAATCTTTCAAGATCGCTCTATTTGGGGCAAAATGCCATGCAATCAAGCAGTTGTTATTATAACGCGGAAACTATAGGTCGCTATATTGTTTCCGAATGCCTCATACACATTACAAAATAGTAGACCATATGTGGTGCTTTACCTTGCCAAAGGATCTGCGTTGTTACTCCAAGTTTATAACTACATAAACACCATTCGACACCATAGTATAAGCAACAATATCGCCATGTACACTTTAATGTATTGAAAATTAATTAATCAATACGCTGGACAATGATTGATATCATCGCCTTGAATATAACTCTAATGACAATTTATGACGATATAATTTTATCGACGTTCTGCAATATTCTATGGTTCTAAGGATGTTCGAACATTTTTCAACTACGAGTACTTGAAAATGTTATGTTCGATTTTAGACTTTAACATAAATGGCTTTCCCTTAATCCTTCTCTTAGTCTTTTAATAGAGTTGTTCTAAAGAAATATAAACACATTAAGGTAAAAAGAAAAGTAAACACACATTAAATTAAAAAAGAATTATAACTATAACACCTCATCTCTTATCCATCTTCTCACAAAATCACACACATCTGTCCATCTCCCAGCAAACAAGTCACACTCCGGTGTTGAAGCCAAAAGAGCATTGAGCAAAAAAGCGCACGAACTCGCCACTACGAGTTAGCTCGTGACACTGTGCGTGAAGAAGGAACAGCTACGAGTACAAGTCAGGGTGTTCGCGGCCTCAGCTGTTCTTTAAGCACGAGAGGAACAAACAGCCTGACCAACTGAGCAACCAATTCAGGGCAATCAGATTCACCCCGAAAACCTCGACAAGCTAACAAGAGTAAAAAGTAATTATGCCTTACTTCGGGAAGTTGAATTTCAGCATTCCAAGCACAAATTTAGTAGGGTATATAAAAGGATAAAATCCGAATAGTTTCATAAACATAACTCTAGGGAAAGTTGTTTGGACCTTCTCAAGAAGCAAGGCGTAAGTACTCTCATAGGGGTTCCAAATTATAGAGGCACACTCTAGTTTACTCCTGACTAAAGCCATATATACCAACTTTATCGCAAGGGGGTCATCAAATTCATGCACGTTCAGAATAGTGAAACCTAGCCTCCAATACGAATCAGCGGCGAGGGCCAGCATGTTCGTAGAAGGTTAGTTTCGGACCAAATAAAATTCTTAATTCTTTAACTGAGTCAATACAGGCAATCGGTTCCGCACTTAGAAAATATTGCGTGTGTAGAGGGTTATGTGTCCGACTAAAGGACATAATACTGCATTTAGATGTGTTGAATAAGAGTTTATTTTCAATGCTCCATCGGAGCAGTGCGTTATGAAGCGTTAGCGTATTGGTGTATGATTGGTTGATTTTAAAAAAATAGATTGTGATGCTCGTACTTACCTATTTATTGTGGACACAAGACTAATGTTTTCTAAGATCTCATGTTTTTTTTTGTTTCAGGGTCCGTGTGGAATACTACGTAAACGAGAACACTTTCAAAGAAAGACTGCAACTATATTTTATAAAAAATCAACGATCGAGTAAGTATGTCAAGGCATAGTAATTAATTACACAATATCGACATGAGCCGTTTCTTGGAAATAGATAACTACGAGTAAGGCCTCGTTTCTGCAGGTGCGGAATTCATATTGTCAGACTTGCCTCCATGCATAGCAAACTTCAAAAGAAGACATGAAATTCTAAAATGCAGCCTAATCTTATAAAATACTAGTTGATCCACGAAACTTTGTTTGCGTCACAATTTTCATTACTGCTACGCTCCTGTTGGTCTTAGCATGATGATATATAGCCTATAGCCTTCCTCGATAAATGGGCTATCTGACACTGAAATAAGTAGTTTCTCAGATTAGCGCGTTCAAGCAAACAAACAAACTCTTCAGCTTTATACTATATATTAGAATTATAGATTGAATTATATACATAAACAACAATACGCGCATCTTCATAGAGCCTCATATTAATATACGATGGAAATATGTAATTTTGTCCTATAAATTTTTTTTTTACTATATATCGCGTTTGACCACTATCTCACCTGTTGGTAAGCGATGATGTGGTCGAAATTGTAGCACGCCTGCCTCGAAGTAACCTACTTACTCTTGACTTAAAGACTCCCAGGTTGTAGCTATCAGGAAACACAGACGCCGGCAGGGAATTCCACTCCTTAGCTGTACGCACTATGAATGTGTTCCCAAAACGTTTTGTGCGCGTGAGTGGGATGTCCACCGTGTACTGGTGTGGTCCGATGATCGAACGGGCTTGGCGGAATTAAATTATGCAATTCCGTCGCACATTCCCCAAAATGCAACCGGTAGAAAACCGACAGGCTAGCAATTTGTCGTCGATGCTTTAGACATTGGAGCCACCTCGCGACGAGCCTATCATTGCCGATGATCCTATCATTGCCGATGATCCTCTTGGCTCATTTCTCAATTGACTCAAGGGCATCAAGCTGGTTTCTGGCAGATCCGTCCCAAAAATGAGAGCAGTACTCCATACACGATCGAACTTGCGCTTGATAGAGTTTGAGCAGCTTTTCCGGCGTGAAGTACCGTCTCACTTTTGCTAGGAGACCCAACTTCTTTGCAGCCACTTAAGCTTTTGTCTCTATGAACGGGCCTTAATTGATGGTAGATGTTAATGTAACCCCAAGAAAAAGAGCAAGTTGGTCGGTTATCGGCACGGTTGCACCCCGGAAAGATAGAGCTGGGTGGAATTGGCTCTTTTTAGCGGGAAATAGACACGCCTAGGTTGTAGTAGCATTAAACATGACTAGATTATCAGCGACAGCCTGTAAGGACACGTTGAAGCGCTCAAAAATAGCTTCCCGGAGAAACCGGATCTGCGACACCCACCAGCTCGTGCGTCAGACACGTATGTCTCGGAAACAGTGCTGTCGTCTGCATACCCAAAGGTGCCGGTTTTAAGCAGATCATTAATATGTAGCAAGAACAGTGTTGCTGAAAGACCGACACCTGAGGAACCCCGGCATTAATATCCAGCAGTCCAGACAAGCAGCCATCTATGACCATTCAAATAGAACGATCCCTTAAGAAATCCGCGATCCCTTAAGAAATCCGCGATCCAATCACATAATCTGGCGGACAAACCGAAGGAAGGAAGCTTACTAATAAAGCTTTCGTGCCAAACCCTGTCGAAGGCCTTCGAGATGTCAAGGGAGACCGCTAGTGCGGGAGGCACGTGCTTCTCTATGGCCTCACTCCAGATGGGAATAGCATATGCTAGAAGATCCCCAGTTGTCCAATTTCGGCGGAACCCGTATTGTCGGTCACTTAGGAAATCATTCGCTTCTAGGTATGCCAGGAGCTTATGATTCATCACACGTTCCGTACTCTTACAAAGTATGGACGTTACCGAAATGGGGCTGTAATTCGACGAGTCAGCTCGACTACCCTTCTTAGGCACGGGCTGCACGTTAGCTTGCTTCCAAGGATTCGGCACTTTTCCGGTCTCAAACGAAAGGAGAAATAAGCATGTCAAGATTGGAGACAAATCAGGTGCACAAGATTCCGCAAACAAATTCGCTTTCTCCTCAGCGGAGTGGGCCAGCGTCCCGTCGGGTCTTAACAGGGGTGGTAGTGAGTGGCGGTAGAAGTTCGATTCAACCGACTTAGCCAGGGACCAAAAAGCCTTACTATCTGCTGGGTATGAAGCAAGTTTGTGTCTTATTCGGCTAATGTAGTCAAACCGTGCCCTCCGCAACACCTTGCAGGACTTGGTAGCCCTGTTGAAGGCTCTCTTCTGACTCACGTCATTTGCTTTGCGCGTACGAGCTACGACCTATGCTAGGTCCGCCGTTATACTATACTCGTACAGTGTATGAATATTTTTATTTTGTCGGCTGACATGTCTCTAGGTAAATAATAAACTTTTTCATCAATACATTGTGGAATTTTGCATGTTGTTCGAAGAAAAATCATCAAATTTCACGGTGCAACGTCAGATATATTAATTTGCATGTTTTTTTCTTTGTTTCAGGTTTACGCATTAGAATAGCTAATCTATTTTTCAAACTTTTGACCTGTGTGTTGTATATATGCCGAGTTTGCGCTGATGGAGATCCCATTACCGCTTCCTGGTAAGTTAACATGCTGCGAATAAACTAATGGTATATTTTTGTATGAAATTCTATTCCTTTAATTGAAATGTATTTCGACTCTTTCCTTGCAAGGACTAGTTTATGTGTTTGAGTTAAAAACAATCAAACCGGCGGAACAACACCGACACTTATAACATACAGTTTTTAATATTAGAAAGGATAGAAAAATTAGTATTTGAATACATTTTTGAAAACAAAAACACAATACAATAATATTTTTACCGGCGTTGATGTAAAGGGGTTAAAATGGGAGGCGAAGTTTTCAGAGACACTAATACTTTTTTAAAGCTTGTTTCAATTGACTCGGTAAGACAAACTATAAAAAAATAAACGATGGAAACACCTCTCTATTGGGATGGACTGGGGAAAATTAATTTGTATGTACTTATAATATCTTGGATTAGAATCGTAGTACAAATACTAATCTTGGTAAACTTTAAATATTTTAACGATAAAATTTTCTATCAAAACTGCTCTTCGGCGGGTTTCAAGGTGTTTATTTTTGCTGAGGTTGCTACGTTATCCTACTTTAAATATTTTATAGATAGTGCTACTATAGGCACCTGTTTGTGAGCTCTTTTTATTTTTCACGATTATTATCACTGTAGAAACTACACTACTACTACTACTAGCCAGAAAGGCTTTCAATCACCTATTTTAATTATTGTAACAGTAAAACTAAGTCTCTTTTCGTGCTAGACCTAAGCAGACTAAAAGACTAAAGGCGATCATAGTAAAATTTAAATTGCTACATCAGATTAAGATAGTGCCCTTGCTATAAAGGGTTTAGTTTCTAGAAATATATGATTTTAATTTGAAAAAAAAAATATTGGTATGACTTTAAAATCGGCTTTTTAAGAAGTTGGATTGCTCATTAGTTTGAGTTTTATTTTGTAAACGTTTTTGTAGGACACCTTTAAAAAAAACTGATATATAAACTTATACATTTGGACAGGACAACGTCTTCTGAGTCAACTTTTAAATATATTTATCATACATATACAAATCACAACAGCCGTGGTAAAGTTCTCAAAAAAAAGAATGTGGGTGGACTGATTTGATTTTTGTAATGTTTTCTTTTTTGTTTTGTTCGTCCGAATACTTGGGTGGTTATGGAAAAAAACCTAAAGTCACAATCAAATCCTAGCCTGGCGAAATTCGTACCACCCTACATTGCTGGTACGAATTTCGCCAGGCTATCAAGTGAATAAATGTAAAACTCTGTTCCTTGGTAAAATCTACTACTTTTAATCTTCCATATTTTTTTCTAAAACTAAATATTTGAGTTCAACGCTGCAAATGTCTATTCTATAAGTCTATTTATATAACTGTTACATTATGCTTTAATATCCCATGAAAATTCAAGCTACGCGCAAGCAAAACAAAAAATAATCAAACACAAGTCTTTATTAACACCAGATGCGAAATAATAAAACATCTTAGGCAGTATTTAGGCGGCATTTTTTTTCTGTTCTATTTGCGCTAGACAAAATGTTGGCAATATTTGCAAATTTAGAAAGCCTTTTGTGGTCCATCATCTTCTATCCAACGCTGCTGTATCTGCCAAAACCGCTGCTTTAACCGGTTATACATTAAACTTACATTTGCTCCTTTACAGCTACGGCTGCAGGCCTGGGAATAAGACTGAATTCGAATATTCGGCTAACTTGACGGAGGAGGAATTTCAGGAGCATCCGATTATTAATTGGGACGGAATAATATGGGTCAACAGACCCCTATATTTGTGGGTTGTGCAAGTCATATTAGCTATGATATCTTTTACCGAAGCCATTCTACTCGCTTATTTAGGCTACAAGGTAAATTAATTATGTCATCAACTAAATTGAAAATACCGTAATGGGACCGTCTATTAGTTACGTCACACTGTTAGGGAGTCTTAAGGGGTAAGCAAACTAATGATTACATTACATAATAATAAATTGTACTTTAAATAAAAACCTAATTGAACATTCTTCTAAAACCAATACTAAAATTATCAATTTCGAAGTAAATCTGAAAATCTGTCTGTTTATTACTTTTGACGTCTTAGTAGCTGAACGGATTTTGGTGAAACTTGCCACACAAGTAAACTATGAGTATTTTCCGAATAGGAGGAGATATGATAATAATATCAGGGTTATATGTTTCACACTGGGACTTCCGAATTTTAGTGGGCGAAGTAATGAAAAATTTGTATATTAAAAAAAATACTGCTAAGATGGTTTAGTTTGCTTTGCTGCTCTAAGTGGGATAAATATTATGATGGCAAATATAATGAAGCTCTGTAGTGACAAAAACGAGATAGAAACTATAATAATATACTCAAACTGAAGAAGTCTATTCTTAAGAGATTGAATGAACTTAGTATTACATTGTATTTAAAATAAAATTGGTCGTTACTGATTCAGTGACTTTTGCCACGGGTGACATGTGACACAGAAGGGGATACCAAATAAATATTGCATATTCAAACAGTAATCGATTTATCTCAAAACAATATGTTGTATGATACAATAGGGAAGGATTTTCATGTTATCTAATAATACTGAAAAAATCTAATTAGCTCGTCAGATAGATTTCCAAGAAATATTGGATAGTTACATGGTTTTTTTACGTGAACAAAAAATTAAAACGCTGAAAACACGCCTAACGTGACGTTGCTGGTAAGAATTGTACCATCGTAGTGACATCATGTCATTCATATTAGGTTACTTTAAACCCTTCAGACGGAAAGAGTCCGTCGTCGAGGTTAGAATCTTGAAATTGTTTCTACTTCAGAATGACTTCGAAAGATTACTATCAAATTTTGATGCCTAAAAAGTATTCTGAGTGTTCAGTTGACAATTTATCGAGAGTTAACAATCTCTCAAGATATTTTATAATCTTACGAAGTTTGCCATTATCCGGTAACAGTGACATACTAAAAGCTTTAATTACGAAGTAAGGAAAAGCAATTTGCTGTCTTACGTAAGACCTTAATAAATTCGTTTCGGCTGACAAAATAGGTGGAGTAATTGCACTGTTCTTCTTTAAATAACCCACATGGCAGATATTGCTTTTACTGTGAGTGGTGACTGCCAAAAACACCATGAAAGAAATCAGGTGTCCCTAGTTTACACGTTAACACGTTTCCAGTGAGACGGAACACATCCATATAAAATTCTCAAACGATATAATGCATTGGATGTGGCTCCGTCATCCCATGCATCAATATCGTTTTAGAATGTTACATGGACAATTAATTTATCGTAAGGTTTCAATTTCCCTCAACTCACCAGACTCACTACTCTGTAGTTTTATGAAGAGACTTGTTGTGTAAAATCTTGGAAACTTGTTTAGTTTGCAAAAAAAACTGGTCGAATGCAAATCGGACTCGCGCGCAAAGACCGAGCCTTATTCTCAAATTACTTCAAAACTATTTATTTTATAATTTTGAAAAAGTGACAGTCATGGGGTTCCTCAAAATTTATTTATTCATGTAATGCATTTCAATAGAAACGGACAGACAACCGAGTGATTCTATAAGGGTTTCGTTTTATACGAAAGTTCCGAACCCAAAAAACGTATGAAAATCATGAAAAAAAGCATTTTGGGTAACAAACAGGTCAAGATTTGGTTAGTGTTTATGTTATAACCCGGAACCCGTTCTCAGTTACAACGCGATTTTACTAGTTAAAACTAGTTTTCACTAAAGAACTTGTAATTCTAACCAGACAAAACGCGTTTTGTCGAAATGATTCAGTTAAAACTGTTTTCATCGAGATCAAAGTTCATCATGCTTTATTCTGATTGGTCGATAGACCTCACCTGATTTGTGATTGTATGGTATCGGACATAAAAGAATAGCACCAACCCATCACTTCTCGTGGGTGTCGTAAGAAGCGACTAAGGGACTCACCAGAGAATGGGCAACAGCATTCTCGGTCCATTGCAACAGCTACACTGCTAGCTGCCAAGCGTTGCGATTATAACAAATCCCCTGAATATGAAAGGCACAACGAAAAAATTGCACCTAGTGCCCGGCAGGCCGTCTATCCTTGATTCCGGTAGCGGTCAAGGTCACGGCGAGGCAAGGGGTGCTAAAAATCCTCGGAGTGGATCAGGCTATCCCTACAAAGACCGACAATTGGACCTGGTAACACTGCAGGTTTAAAGAGGCCACTTTAGCAGAATCAGAAAGCAAATCAACCTTGAACCTCATTAGGTTAGGTTAGGGATAAAGATGAAAATAAATTTGACAGATTGTTGTGTGATTAATATTATGATTCTAATATCATCATCTGCCTAGCTTTTTCCCAACTATTGGGGCTTCCAGTCAAACCGGATTCAGCTGAATACCAGTATTTTACGTGGAGCGGCTGCCTATCAGACCTCTACAACCCATTAGGGTAACACGTTACTTCTTGGCAAGACTGGAGTCAGGATTACTGGCTTCTGACAATCCGATCGGTAACGACTGCCGAAGATCTACAAATGACAGCCGGGGCCAATGACTTAACGTGCTTTCCGAGGCACGGACCCATCACCCATCCACAGACCAACCTTGGCAAGCGTTGCTTAACCGGTCTTCTACAGATTGTACTTCGGTGAGTGTGCCCAAGAACTCCACGACCTCATCCCACCGGCCCCCTTCTACCATCGGACATCCAGACGCACTGCATTTTACGATCCCTACCTTGTGGCTATTCCACCAATTCGCATTAAGCGTTTTCAAACGTCTTTTATAATGCGCACAGCAAAGGAGTGGAACTCTCTGCCTGCGTCTGTGTTTCCGAAAGCTTACAACCCTAATCTCTTTAAAGTTACAGTGAACAGGCTCCTTCTGGGTAGGCTCGCTCCATCGTACTTTGTCTCTGTCATCTCTGACATTTACTAGAGTCAAGAGCAAACCCACCACAAATAAAAAAAAAAACCTTAAAGGTCGACCCGTGCAGTTGTTGTTATTTAGCCACGAGCTCCTCCAATATTATGATTCTAATATGATTCTCCTAAAGACGCCTTTGTACCGACACCACGACGATCACCGAAATTGAGGAGGAATTTATCCAGTTACGATGGGGTTGTCTGAAGTCCGAAGAGAGGGAGAGGCTATGATCTTTCTCAAATCCGGCAATTTACTCTGTTTCCGGGAGGGTGACCAGAAGTCAGAGGGGTGGTTTCGGGTTTATCGTTCACAGATCAAATGTGACCACTGTGGCGAAGTTCGAGAAGTTGTCGACTAGAATGGCTTACCTTCTTATACTCAAAATGTCGTCAAGATGTGATTAACGGTCCTACAGGTTTACGCCCCAACCTCGGCACACCCGATTTTTATTAAATATCCAAAGTTTTTAATTCCTAACAAATTTCTTTAATACTAGTTTTAACTAAGGTCTCAAGTAAGAACTAGTTTTATTTACAATTTAAAGCAGCAAGTTCTAGTTATAATAAGGTATTTAGTGAAAACTAGTTGTAACTAGAGAAAACTCGTTTTAACTGAGAATAGGTTCTAACTGTAACATATAAAATATGTTATTTTAAAATTGTCTTCCGAGCTAATCACCTTATCCCATTCAGAAAAACAATCGTCTGAAAAATAATCAAATGGTAGTCACTTAAATACTTATAGCAAGACATCAATAAATAAATTTACTATTAATCTAATAGTAAAATTAATTGGTTTTATTAAATTTTTTCAGGGTAATATATGGCAACAAGTTTTATCGTTTCACTTCATCCTAGAAATGGTGAATACCATACCTTTTGCATTAACGGTAAGATTTTATTAAATTTAAGTGCCTCATTAGTAGTTGCTTAACTTGTTAAAACAAGTATAAGCTCGTGTTTACAATTGTTTTATTATAAGAACCTCTTTCAAAGCAATTCGTTTCCAGTTTTTTTTTAGTTTGTTGAATTAAAATAAGCACTGTCTGATTTCAGTTGCCGTTTCCACCTCTCAGAAACCTTTTCATACCAGTGTTTCTGAATTGTTGGCTGGCAAAGAGGTCGCTCGAAAACATGTTTGTAAGTAATTCTTACGTAGCCTTCTTAAGTAATTAAAATTAAGGGGAATAAAAAGACAAAGCCGAAAATTGATTCTTCCCAGTAGTGTTTTATATGTACAACATTATAACAGTGGCATTATACAAGTAAAGTTCTGTTTACGTTAAAATGTATGGGTCTTGCGTATTTCTACAGCGTTTGTCACGCTGTCGAAATGTCACGTAGTCAATCCCTTATATATTATTTTGGCATTTCGACAATCGCATTTGCGGATAGACTGACACTTTGTCAAGACGCTCTGGTTATTCAGATAATGAAGGGTCCAACTATAATTTGTCAAATATGCTTGAAAATCTGAGCATTATTTTGACAATCTTCTTCGAGAAAAATCGAAATTGCTGTACTGGCCAACATGCGAGCAGCGACCGGCAAAAATTGTATGAAAATCCAAATCTGTCGTGTAATTTAAAAATGGAACGATCTTTTACCCCGAAACAAGCAACCAATGAGGTAAATTATTAAAGGTTTTATTTATATTTTAAACTGGATTGCAAATAGAAAGCTGCTTATTGGAAAAAAAATTAACACTTTAACGCGGGATAAAATATTGTTGTTTATCATTGATATTGAAAAGTAATTGAATTTTGATTTCCACGCATTATTTAAGAAAAGTACTATACAAGCCTTGGCCACAGCTAGGCATTGATGAAAAATCAACAGCAAATATTAGTACACAATATACATTAAGCATACTGTATTTATTTAAATGTGAGTTATTATGACTAGGTATACAAAAATAAAGAATCTAGAAGATAAATATAAAGTCGAAATTGTAAAATTAGAAGTGAACACAGTTTTTTTTTGTAACTCATCATTAATACAGTAGTTTTAAGATGTAGAAAATAAAATAGTATTAAATAAATTCGGGAAATAACTTTTAACTCTGTCTCTACTTAGAGATTTGCTCAGGTACGTAATATCCACAAATATAACCAATGTATATGTAGCATTACCTAACGGAAGCAATACCAGACGGGAGTGACCCGACGATGGTTTAATAAGAGGCCTCGTAGGCCCGGATCTCTAGACAAGGTAACATTGAATCAGCGCGATTGTAGAATCTGTCGAAATGCCAAAATGTTTAGGATTCACCACGTAATATTTCGGCAGCGCATGACCATGATTAGACCATTTCGCCTTGAGTTTTAGGTGATTCGCGCTGAACGACTAAATGCATCAATCACTATAGCGTGAAGTCGCGGTGCTTGTACCGATTCTCTGATTGAAACGTATGATCTATTTTGTAAACAGGTAAAATAATCAAATCGGATAGTTATTGTCAGGGTTACGCTGAAATTAGTCATTGAAATTAATTGGTGACCAGTTTTAACAATATTTTGAGTAAATGGAAAGTCACACTAACAAATAAATCAATTGCCATTTTATGACTTGCAAGTGACATTCATCCAGCAAGTGATTTTGCTTTGATTATGTTTAACCATTCGTTTTTCGGAATGAATGATGTTTACGCTATTTTGCTATGCAAAACTTTTCAGTCAGCTATTTTTTTATTTCAGAATGACCTTCACAGGGCGATGCAAAAATCCCAATCCGCATTATCGCAACAATTGATGATACTTTGCGTCACTCTTCTGTGCCTGGTCTTTACAAGGTAAGAAGATTATAATATGCAATATTGATCTGGAGATAGGTTTCGCTTTGCTAGGTATTCTTTGGAGGGTATCCTTAAAACGATTACCTGATTGTCCCCCTGTCCTAAAAGGGACGCAGTAGTATCGCAGAGATGTGCTACTCTTAATATCACCAGGATGGTTGCTTTCTGCCGTAGCCCCTCTAGGCAGGACTCCGGCCCATGATCACACCTAGGGCCTTCTCTCGGGGACCCGTCCAGATTTTGGGCGAGAGGGGCGTATCTATCCTGAAATAGGAGGGTGGAGATAAGGGGAAATCGTTAAGTGAAGCTGTATATGTTTGAAAACCCAAACAGATGGTCCAGACTGGTAAAGAGCGGCTCCAGCAGCTCTGCTCGAAAGTGGGTACACTAAGAGGAGAAGTCTATTATGATGTTGATGTAGTCATGTCCCTCCCCAGGGCAACTCATCCTACTCAGAGTTTTCGCTAGTTGCTCCTCTGATAGTGTCATCGACTGATGTTTTATATAGCGAAATATTATGTATGGTTAAGAGGGGATAATAGCCTTGTCGGATATAATGTCTATGGTATCCACATGATAGTTGAACTCAAAAGTTTTTGGTGAGAGTTACCCCTTCAAAGTCATTAGGATCCCATCTATAGGTGGAGGTTTCTCCCCACTCATTTGCACTATAGCAGGCTACTATGTGGATGGGCACAGTAGGGGAGAGCACCAGGTTCGGCCACCTCTTGTGGACTTTGTAGAATTGCCTGCAGAACTCCTTCTTGAACATAAAGTTCATGCCTAGGGCTGCTGGCTGTAACTCTCTCTTTAGCACAGTGCCTTTGCGGTACCAGGACGTGGTGCTGGCATCCATGTTCACTATAGGATGGCCCATTACTTTCCAGAGACCTGCCATCTCTAACCTTAGCATTGCATGTATGGGGCAAGTTATAGTAGAAGTCTCAAACAGATAAAAAGGTGTCTGCTTCAGCATGATGGCTATATCTTGTGTTATGGTTGACAAAAACTCGGGTGACTGCTCAAGGTCTCTGAGAATGGACCCTATTACTAACGATGGCCACATCTTTAACAGTGTATAGGTGGCCTGTTTATGTTCGATTAACAGGCTCAACATTCGGGAACAACATTCAACAGCTGGTTCAGACTGGTATAGAGCGGCTCCAGCAGCTCTGCGCGAAAGTGGGTACACTAAGAGGAGAAGTCTGTTATGATGTTTATGTAGTCATGTCCCTCCCCAGAGCAACTCATCCTACTCAGAGTTTTCGTTAGTTGCTCCTCTGATAGTGTCATTGACTGATGTTTTATATAGCGAAATATTATGTCAGCTAAATTCTTCTCGGTCACCACTTGATAGGCCCGCATCTCAGGGGTCATCTTGCCATAGCACCGCGCATCCACCTCTTTAAACTCACGTTCTTTGGGGACAGCTACCATGATCCTCCAGTCGGTGGGTATGATTCCTTGGTCTATCAGAGTTAGAATCTCTTTGCAGTTGAACACCTCTGTTGTCAAGTAGTGCATGACCACGCTTTTTGTCGAAAGAGGGGGCCCATTTGGGAAGTGACCATGAATGGTTCAGAATGCTTTTCCATCATATTCGTGAATCCACTCAGGTCGAGAGGATAATGGCCTTGTCGGATATAATGTCAATGGTATCTACATGAAAGTTGAACTCAAAGTTTTTGGTGAGAGTTACCCCTTCAAAGTCATTAGGATCCCATCTATAGGTGGAGGTTTCTCCCCACTCATTTGCGTTATAGCAGGCTACTATGTGGATGAGCACAGTAGGGGAGAGCACCAGGTTCGGCCACCTCTTGTGGACTTTGTAGAATTGCCTGCAGAACTCCTTCTTGAACATAAAGTTGATGCGTAGGGCTGCTGGCTGTAAGTCTCTCTTTAGCACAGTGCGTTTGCGGTACCAGGACGTGGTGCTTGGCATCCATGGTCACCATAGGATAGCCCATTACTTTCCAGAGACCTGCCATCTCTAACCTTAGCATTGCATGTATGGTGCAAGTTATAGTAGAAGTCTCAAACAGATAAAAAGGTGTCTGCTTCAGCATGATGGCTATATCTTGTGTTATGGTTGACAAAAACTCGGGTGACTGCTCAAGGTCTCTGAGAATGGACCCTATTACTAACGATGGCCACATCTTTAACAGTGTATAGGTGGCCTGTTTATGTTCGATTAACAGGCTCAACATTCGGGAACAACATTCAACAGCTGGTCCAGACTGGTATAGAGCGGCTCCAGCAGCTCTGCGCGAAAGTGGGTACACTAAGAGGAGAAGTCTATTATGATGTTTATGTAGTCATGTCCCTCCCCAGAGCAACTCATCCTACTCAGAGTTTTCGTTAGTTGCTCCTCTGATAGTGTCATTGACTGATGTTTTATATAGCGAAATATTATGTCAGCTAAATTCTTCTCGGTCACCACTTGATAGGCCCGCATCTCAGGGGTCATCTTGCCATAGCACCGCGCATCCACCTCTTTAAACTCACGTTCTTTGGGGACAGCTACCATGATCCTCCAGTCGGTGGGTATGATTCCTTGGTCTATCAGAGTTAGAATCTCTTTGCAGTTGAACACCTCTGTTGTCAAGTAGTGCATGACCACGCTTTTTGTCGAAGGAGGGGGCCCATTTGGGAAGTGACCATGAATGGTTCAGAATGCTTTTCCATCATATTCGTGAATCCACTCAGGTCGAGAGGATAATGGCCTTGTCGGATATAATGTCAATGGTATCTACATGAAAGTTGAACTCAAAGTTTTTGGTGAGAGTTACCCCTTCAAAGTCATTAGGATCCCATCTATAGGTGGAGGTTTCTCCCCACTCATTTGCGTTATAGCAGGCTACTATGTGGATGGGCACAGTAGGGGAGAGCACCAGGTTCGGCCACCTCTTGTGGACTTTGTAGAATTGCCTGCAGAACTCCTTCTTGAACATAAAGTTGATGCGTAGGGCTGCTGGCTGTAAGTCTCTCTTTAGCACAGTGCGTTTGCGGTACCAGGACGTGGTGCTTGGCATCCATGGTCACCATAGGATAGCCCATTACTTTCCAGAGACCTGCCATCTCTAACCTTAGCATTGCATGTATGGTGCAAGTTATAGTAGAAGTCTCAAACAGATAAAAAGGTGTCTGCTTCAGCATGATGGCTATATCTTGTGTTATGGTTGACAAAAACTCGGGTGACTGCTCAAGGTCTCTGAGAATGGACCCTATTACTAACGATGGCCACATCTTTAACAGTGTATAGGTGGCCTGTTTATGTTCGATTAACAGGCTCAACATTCGGGAACAACATTCAACAGCTGGTCCAGACTGGTATAGAGCGGCTCCAGCAGCTCTGCGCGAAAGTGGGTACACTAAGAGGAGAAGTCTATTATGATGTTTATGTAGTCATGTCCCTCCCCAGAGCAACTCATCCTACTCAGAGTTTTCGTTTGTTGCTCCTCTGATAGTGTCATTGACTGATGTTTTATATAGCGAAATATTATGTCAGCTAAATTCTTCTCGGTCACCACTTGATAGGCCCGCATCTCAGGGGTCATCTTGCCATAGCACCGCGCATCCACCTCTTTAAACTCACGTTCTTTGGGGACAGCTACCATGATCCTCCAGTCGGTGGGTATGATTCCTTGGTCTATCAGAGTTAGAATCTCTTTGCAGTTGAACACCTCTGTTGTCAAGTAGTGCATGACCACGCTTTTTGTCGAAGGAGGGGGCCCATTTGGGAAGTGACCATGAATGGTTCAGAATGCTTTTCCATCATATTCGTGAATCCACTAAGGTCGAGAGGATAATGGCCTTGTCGGATATAATGTCAATGGTATCCACATGAT
Organism: Lacanobia oleracea; assembly: GCA_950371165.1. Classification (NCBI taxonomy): domain Eukaryota; kingdom Metazoa; phylum Arthropoda; class Insecta; order Lepidoptera; family Noctuidae; genus Lacanobia; species Lacanobia oleracea. The sequence goes on from OX493385.1 coordinate 14,172,074, forward strand.
AGTTGAACTCAAAGTTTTTGGTGAGAGTTACCTCTTCAAAGTCATTAGGATCCCCTCTATAGGTGGAGGTTTCTCCCCACTCATTTGCGTTATAGCAGGCTACTATGTGGATGGGCACAGTAGGGGAGAGCACCAGGTTCGGCCACCTCTTGTAGACTTTGTAGAATTGCCTGCAGAACTCCTTGAACATAAAGTTGATGCCTAGGGCTGCTGGCTGTAAGTCTCTCTTTAGCACAGTGCCTTTGCGGTACCAGGACGTGGTGCTGGCATCCATGGTCACCATAGGATAGCCCATTACTTTCCAGAGACCTGCCATCTCTAACCTTAGCATTGCATGTATGGTGCAAGTTATAGTAGAAGTCTCAAACAGATAAAAAGGTGTCTGCTTCAGCATGATGACTATATCTTGTGTTATGGTTGACAAAAACTCGGGTGACTGCTCAAGGTCTCTGAGAATGGACCCTATTACCAACGTTGGCCACATCTTTAACAGTGTATAGGTGGCCTGTTTATGTTCGATTAACAGGCTCAACATTCGAGAATAACATTCAACAGCTGGTCCAGACTGGTAAAGAGCGGCTCCAGCAGCTCTGCGCGAAAGTGGGTACACTAAGAGGAGAAGTCTATTATGATGTTTATGTAGTCATGTCCCTCCCCAGAGCAACTCATCCTACTCAGAGTTTTCGTTAGTTGCTCCTCTGATAGTGTCATTGACTGATGTTTTATATAGCGAAATATCATGTCAGCTAAATTCTTCTCGGTCACCACTTGATAAGCCCGCATCTCAGGGGTCATCTTGCCATAGCACCGCGCATCCACCTCTTTAAACTCACGTTCTTTGGGGACAGCTACCTACCATGATCCTCCAGTCGGTGGGTATGATTCCTTGGTCTATCAGAGTTAGAATCTCTTTGCATTTGAACACCTCTGTTGTCAAGTAGTGCATGACCACGCTTTTTGTCGAAGGAGGGGGCCCATTTGGGAAGTGACCATGGATGGTTCCGAATGCTTTTCCATCATAGTTGTGAATCCACTCAGGTCGAGAGGGGATAATGGCCTTGTCGGATATAATGTCAATGGTATCTACATGAAAGTTGAACTCAAAGTTTTTGGTGAGAGTTACCCCTTCAAAGTCATTAGGATCCCATCTATAGGTGGAGGTTTCTCCCCACTCATTTGCGTTATAGCAGGCTACTATGTGGATGGGCACAGTAGGGGAGAGCACCAGGTTCGGCCACCTCTTGTGGACTTAGAATTGCCTGCAGAACTCCTTCTTGAACATAAAGTTGATGCCTAGGGCTGCTGGCTGTAAGTCTCTCTTTAGCACAGTGTCTTTGCGGTACAAGGACGTGGTGCTGGCATCCATGTTCACCATAGGATAGCCCATTACTTTCCAGAGACCTGCCATCTCTAACCAACTATCTGTCCCTCTCGCGAAAACGCTGTTTTGTATGGCAGCTGTATATTCGTCATAGACGATGACGTCAAAGTCTACATCGGACTTCTCTTTCTAATTGAAATCTTTGAAGCTTTATAACTTCATCGCTGAAGAAAGGTATTAAAAAAATATTTCATGATTGTTTACTAGAGCTAATAAGTATTTCATTTTGCAAATAAAAAAATCGCGTGGGTATTCCCTATTATTGTTATTTTTAACGATCACGTGATTAGAATTCGACTAAATGGTAATTTTAATCTTCGTGTTACGTCGTGTCAAAGCATTCAGTTGTTGGCAGCCGTTGCAGGTGGTGGTCACTCGCAAACCCATTTTGGCTCTAAATCGCTTATTATTATTGCAATCCTTAATTGTTTGAGTAATTTAAGTGACTGTATAATTAAAATAGTGCACAGGCAACGCTAGAAAGTATTTATTTCAACGTTTCCTGAAGTTAACCGCCCACTATGGATTCCCGTGCTGACGAGGTCACGAATCAGCAATCAGATGAACGCCTTTTCTTTCTTTTTTTTTCTACTAAACCTGACTATTTGAAAAAAAAAACTAATGTATAAATAGGTCATTACTTATTGTTTTTTAAAGTAACGTGTCTAACAATGATTCGTAACCCGTTACGGGCGTGGCCATACTTAGCTGGTTTTCGTCGCAAAAGGTAGAGCAAACCGCGTCCTTTTTTCGCTAACACGGTGCAAATGCTCATGTACACGACCATGAACGCATTCATTATAACTTTTGATGGTAATGAAAATTCTTTTAATTTATTCTAGTTTTATACCAGTAATTTGAAGTTTTATACCTCTCAATTATCCTAGATATACAGGTCGTGCTAGAAAGATTCCTTCCTAGCACGACCACGCTAAAATTCCAGCTGGCATAAAAGTTGATGAAACGGGAGCATGCCTAAATTTTTTTACTATTTATTTAATTCTATTTCATAACTGGTAAATTGTCGTAAATTGTTAGAAAAGCATAAGAAAAACATTTTTTGCGTATAATCCTGGACATGATTTTTATACTTGACTACCCTGCTGCGCGCAGGCTGGATAAAACACACCTCGTACACAGAGAAAACAAAAGTATTTTTATGAAATCGAAATGTATATTATTAGATGATCTTAATTACATGCCATAAACTGATCAGTAAGATAACTTACAATGTTCCTTTTATCTTTCCAGTGTCTGTGGCATCCAGCACTTTCAACGCGCAGGGCATCGCCACCTCAATTTGTTCCAAGCTACCTACTTTGTAGTGGTTACTTTCTCAACAGTGGGCTATGGCGACTTTGTCCCTGATATCTGGCCATCACAACTCTTTATGGTTATCATGATAGGGGTGGCACTGGTTGTCTTACCTACGCAGGTAAACAAATTACTAAAATTAAATTAGAAAAAATAGAATAAACTACTGTTAAAACTTATTTCATTAAGATATTGATACGTAATTTTCGTATATACTGAATAGATACATTATAAGACCGATTGTAAATTCATATAGGAAAAACTGCAAATGTTTGTTCTTGAGCTCATCTTTATAATTCTACTGGTCTTATTTTTTTATTAATTTTGATGTACTTATTTAAATATAGACATTTGATACATCAGTATACCCTTCCATAGCGTACTTGAATACTCGTAGCTTTAGGAATAAAAATTATAGGTTATACATTCATTGTTTCTTTTACTTTTAGATCATCAAACAAGTGGGGGACACTTGTTTTAGCCTTTATGTGAGACATGTGGAAAAAACACCTACGCTTACATCACGGACTTGTAAGGCTACCTACTTTTACATACTCGTAGATATCTAAAATAAAAGGCCACATATGTAAACAGTCGAAACACTTCACAAATTAGAATAATATTTGAAAAATCATCTGCTTAAAGTTACCACCATAACAGCTGAACAACTTCACTCTCAGGTATAAAATTACGTAGATACAACTTATCCATCTTCTATGGCTATGTATTTCGACGAATCACAACTCAAACACACCCTGAAGGCCAAAAATCGTTTGTCAGTGCTTGACTTTCTGCAGCTGCCTGTAATGGCGTTATCATAACCACACAAATTCCGGGTACTAAATGTATTTCTGTGTGGTCATTCGGTTGCGTGCGAGTACAGCTATGTGAGTATTATGAAGACTTAAGAGTCGCGATGGTTGTCAAGTGCAACTGCAAATTGTACGTGTTAAAAGTATAACTGATTTTCATTAAATTTTGTACCCGCTGTCATTCACGCCGCTGCGCGCTGTGAGCTCGTTTGAAAGGACCCTAGGGTGGTTGTAACATTTTCGATTATATATTTAAGATGCTTATACAATAGTTTAGTTTCTATTTTTTACATACGAAAATTACGTATCTCTACTTATTAGTTATGATATGTACTTAGTGAGAACCTTTGTAGCAAGCGCGTAATAGACCAGGGTCGATAATTTTTGAAATCTAAAAAAATAATAGTAGGATGACACCCATTGGAAAAGGAAGATAATATAACAAAAACGAAAGGAAAAATATTTTACTGGCGATCTGAGGTCGGGAGTGACGGAAATCTAGATAAACCGTTTTTTAAAAACGCACCCCACTTCTTGACCTCAGATCGCCGGTAAATTATTTTTCTTTTAAGTTTTGTTATACTCTCTTTCTTTTTCCAACGGGTTTCATCCTACGATATTTTTTTTTACTTTGTACCATTTTCAAAGGCTTCAGCCCTGGTCTATAAACAAAACCGGCCATGCTCTTTGCTTAATTAAATACACCGACCGGTAAAATAAGTGAAACAAATGAAAGGCCGATTTACTAATACAACGTGTTCCTTGTGATATCCCATTAATTTAAGATAACATTATATGAATATGAATAATAAATGATAAAAATAAATGTCTAAGAAATATGAGTTCTGAATCCCATAGTTACACAGCTAACACCAAACTTAACTAAGATAATGCAAAAAATTACACAAATATAACAATTTTTAAAGTACCTAAATCTACTAATTAAAGTAAAAAATTCGACGTTGTCGTTTTCTCAGGTAAAGATGCTTTACTAAAATAATAAGGCAAAACTGCGACTATGCTTTTTTGTCGAATTATTTTGTAAGAGAAATGAAAAAGAAATAATTGTTGAATTGTACAATATTTTTACATATAATTATACTATTCGACTCCTTTACGTGGTCTGATTAATAAATACTTTAGGCCGTGCTCAGTTTGGATGCGCTATCGTACGAATTTTACTCGTGCTTACACGTACGAACACGCACGAACGATCCTAACCTTCCAAGTACCATGAAAGCGCACAATACTGGATGCGAGTTAGTCGTACGTATACGTACGTTATAGTTCCAACCTCCGATAAAAATCCAAACTTGTTGGGATTTTTAAACACGTTCGTGCGTAAAAATGGACGTAGAAAAATTGATTACCTTAATTAACGGACATAAATGTTTGTGGAATCAGAGTGATTCAAGTTGATGTTCAGCGCAGGGCATGGCGAGATATATCCGTAGTCAGTTCATACGTCATAGTCTTCCGTAATATGATGAAATTCGTCTGCTCCGCTCCTATTGGTTTTAGCTTGATGATATATAGCCTATAGCCTTCCTCGATAAATGGGCTATCTAACACTGAATGAATTTTTCAAATCGTCCCAGAAGTTCCTGAGATTAGCGCGTTCAAGCAAACAAACAAATAAACAAAGTCTTCAGCTTTATACAAAGATGATACGACAGAGGGGCTTTCCTTTAAACTGCCTATACTAGGTGCCATTTTCAAGCTCTACCAAAAAATAGGAGCAGTAGTTTAGTCGCAAATGATTTTTAAAATTTTGCACCGTTTGAATACGATGTATCTTTTCTAACAGCTGATTATGTCTAAGCATAGGTCATGCACCTTACAACGATAAATCTACGATGCGTTGTTGCCGCTCTGACGCATGTCGCAAGTACATTCACAAAAAATTGGCAATGCATACAAGGAAGCAATAAATACACACACACTTGCACTTTCACTACGAGAGCGACAAACATAGAGCGAGTGATAGAAACAGAAATAGGTCAGTTTGTTGCATCCTAGTTTTTTGCCATAGGTAAGTGGGGCCTCTGAAAAACTTGTTTTTTTCAGTGCGCCGACGCTGTCTTTTCGGAGTGTACGATTTGTCAAATTCGCGCGCTAACAATAATTGTGATTTTGTTTTGTTATTGTGATAGGACACTAAATAAGTTTAAGACAGTATTTCTTATTTTTATTGTGACAGAACACGTAACTTGGGATTATTATTATTTTGGATTAGTGTTTTTTTTTTGTGATTGACTATTTTTTATGGTGTTAAGACACGTAATTAAACTTTGGTTGTGTGTATGTGTGTAATTAAAGTGTTAAACAATGCCTCATGTAACTTATACGGCGTCAGAATGCCGTGGAAACGCAGCTTTAGCTCTGCGAATGTGCAGAGAAAGGTATGGGACAGCCGCAATTGCCCAGTGCTTGGCGACGGACAGTGATTTAATTAGAAAAATAAATAACAATATTCTCCGTCAGTATAATTTGTGCATTAATGTGAATGGAGGACACATCGAGAATTTAAAAATGTAGTGTTTGTTTTATTGCGCGTACTTCAAATCAAAACCTTACCAAACATAAAAGCCAGCGCGAGCGGAGGCCTAAGTCGCCGGCCACCTTACTGCCCCGGCTCCCGCCTCGACACGTGATACCGCACACCGCGCACCGGCGCGCGCGCGTCGTTGCCACTGTGTTACGGCCTGTCTAATTTATTTACAAAGGGTGGTTTCGTTTTATTCTGATTTGTAAGCTATTTAGTTTGTTTGAAAAAAAATTTTTCTAATTTTTGGCGCTTTTTATTTTTGTACCGTATCGAATTAATACTAAACACGTATAGCATACGTAGTGTAATTGAATGCCCCTCTGTCGTATCAACTCTGTATATTAGTATTAGTATAGATTCGCCAAATTAATGACTTTTTAAATAAATTTCACGCACCCTTTCGGTTCTGCGACTGCGAACACAGTCTCCGAGTTCCAAGAGAATTATCTTGAAGATACAGATTAGGTATTCATTGCGCTCCAATCAAAGATGACTTCACGAATGCGGTATCACTACCTATTTGTCGGAGAAAAACGTATTTAGTGTTAGCATTCAATTCGTACGATTACGTACGATAAAAATCGTGTACAAAGTGCGCACGGCCTGAGTTATGGAATATCAGAAAGAATACGTTGTAGAAGACTAGATACCCGATAATTTTTAAATAAATTTGTTTTTAACATCTAGTAACAAAACTTTTCTTGCTTAATGCACATGTTTCAAAATAAAAGTGACAGTTTTTTTTTTGTAAGTTACAGGTTTGTGGAAACGAAACTAAAATTAGTTTATAAATATTACAGTCAAAAGGCTTAACCCTTTAGTTCGCAAGGAAAGTTATGGCTAAACTTGATAAAATCTTTTAGTTATTCTGTCTAATTATATTATAGTTAACTAAAAAAAAAAAAAAAAAAAATCAGAATTTACAGATATTTCAGAAACAGGACGTTAAAAATTCGTAACTTCGCGAAGAAAGCGGTGATCAAGTGCCAAAAATGTATGTTACGTATTTTTAACATTGCGAAGTTTACGGAGAATTAAAAACACTGCTTACTAGTAGTAAAAATTTATTAAAAAGTTAACAAAAATTAATTAAAAGGTAAAAAAGTGGTTGAAAAATTAAGGAAACAGACTAAATTGTTTGATGCAACTTTCAATGTTCGTGAAACAATTTAAAACAATTACGTTTCTTTACGAAACACAGTCGCAAATTGCACTTGGAACAAATGACGTTTGTCATGCCTTTTTTACAAAATTTGCATCTACCAGGCGCTGCTATGAAGTCAGGCATATGCCCCACGTTGTCACGGCGAATAGCGTCGGTAGGTCTCGGCCCAGATGGCTTTTGAATTTTATCAATTTTTGTATTGAGGGTTTTTTCTTGAGATGTACTCGGAGCAGCATTGGGTCGTTGTTTTGAGAGCAGTTCGTAATATATCATAACACGAAATTTTTTTAACGTGTTAGGCACTTTATTATAATGCACACAATCTTTTCTATACATAATCCATGCATTATTTACACAGATGTCTAATAGTTGTGAAAACAACGCCATGTACCATCTCTTAGTCTTATAATTAGTGCGATACAGTGATACTAACATATCGCACAAATCAACGCCCCCCATATGTGCATTATAATAATAATAATAAACAAAAATATAATAATAATGTTTAACTATTTGGGGGCAAGTTACATTTACCTTCGCTTTTGCTTCTTTCGCGAACCGCTTTATGGTCTCCATAGGGTACGAATCCACATACGAACTTGCTAACAAAACGGACTTGTTGTCATGCCATTTCACGAGACTTAATTTATTTTCATTGCAAACTACGTGTTTGCTGGAACCTCGGCCTGTAATTTATTTTCATTGCAAACTACGTGTTTGCTGGAACCTCGGCCTGTTTTTAACATTTCTTTATCACTAGGCAGTTTTTCTTGGCATCCTCTTAAACGGTTAGCTCTGATAGTGCCCAAAGAAAAAATCCCATATTCATGGCGCAACAAATGAATTAACTCGAGCGATGTAAAGAAGTTATCAAAGAATAGGGATGTAAAGAAGTTATCAAAGAATACGGATGTAAAGAAGTTATCAAAGAATACGGATGTAAAGAAGTTATCAAAGAATACGACCGCTGGTTTATGTCGAATAGTTTGACAAAGGGCAATTACGACTTTGGCGTCAACTCCTAATGAATTCCCATATTCAGTGAAGGAATGGAATCTAAATGTATCTTCACCGCCGTAGGGAATGAAATCGTAAACGCAGCCCGATACTCCAGCCCTGAAGAAAATCTTAAAACCCCACTTCTTAGGTTTATTTGCCACATATTGGCGCCTGTTGCCAGCTCTTGTGCCCTTATACGGCACCATCATTTCGTCGATACTATAGCGATGTTCCTCTTCTATTTTGAGACAATTTCTACGTACACCTTCTAAAATAGGCCGAATTTTGAAATAACGATCTTCATTTTGCTGAGAGTTGTCGACAAAATGTAAAAATTGACGAATTTGTTCGTACCGCTTCAAACTCATAACATCAGCAACCAGGCTGTAACGTAGATCCTTCTTCCAGTAGTCTCGATAAGCGGGCATCTTAACAACACCCATTAAAAGATTTATTGCTATAAAATCCAACAATTCTTCGCGAGTGAAATTTACCGATTTCAGATTCCGCTGTACTGCGTATAAATTCGTATTTTGAATAATTATATCTATGATATCTGCGCTAAAAAAATCGAAGAAGTAATCTAATGGTGACTTTGATTCGGAACCAAATTGTGTGAAGGTTATTTCATCCAGTATTGCACTGTTTAAATTTACCCCTTTCCCAATTAAAATCCAACGATTTTCTGACAAATGGTTTCTTTTTCTTTGTCACTAATTTCGGTAAAGTAGTTAACCTTTTTTTCGAACGGGTTATCTTGGGTACGGCAGAAGCTATTGGGCTCGGTGACAAGAATATAATAGATGATATGGATTGAAGTGCAGGTAAATGTTGTGGTGGGTTGTGCGTTGCAAGTACTTCAGATATAACACTGGTAGGTGGAATCACATCTTCGGGTAAAATATCCTCAAATGAATTGTCTAAAATATTCATGCGCTCAAATGAAGAATCTAGGGACCGGGGATCAGAGCTGTATTCTGTGTCATCAACTAATATATTTTCTTGATCATCATCCGATATGCTACTATCGCTAGAGGAAGCTTCTCGTAATGGGACTAGAGCCAGAATCTTCTTTACGCGTTCTAATCGCAGGTTGCGCTAAAAATAAATGAACAAAATATTCATGCAAACACCCTCAGACACCACTATCACCATAATAAAAGCAATAACATACATGCTACACCATATCGCAATGTTAGTTATTATTTACATTCAAAATCCCATGTCAATCACTATTGTTTTCGCAATGTTAATCATAGCTAACATTCAACTTTAACATGTTATAATGCATGCTATATTGCACTTCTTGTAATACCATGATTTAAAAATAATAAAATTCAATCTTATAAATAGAAATAACGCGATATTTAGGCATAAAATAAACATTTTACGTGAAAAAAATATATTTTTGTACCTTTTGCGCGGGAGCAGATTGTGGTCGGGACGCCATTTTGCACCATAATGTCAAAATTGACAATAAAATGACATGTATTATTATTTTATAGACGCGTAGTGATGTCCCTCACTTACTAATTTAACAAAAACTGTAAGATAACTGGAAAATGAAGTTAGTAGAATTTTAGAAATGCACACGTTAAGTATACCTAACCTTGCGAATTAAAGGGTTAATCATTCAATAGCACTTAATCAGGCAAAAGTAATTTTGACTTAACACCTTGGTCAAGTTTTGTCTAAAAACCTACAGCTAGTGGTGATTTTATGTGATAATATGTGGTTTAAAGTTATTTTGGCTGCCGCTATTAGTCAAAACTACTTTTTACCACTAGAGAATCAGTCAAGATCACTTTTTACCAGATAGTACGTAAGTAGAGAAACTCGGGGGCCTCCCCGAGTTTCTCTTGAGATGCGGTCTCACTTGACATCTCGAAGGCCTTCGACAGGATCTGGCACGATAGCCTTATTGGTAAGCTTCCTTCCTTCTTCTTCTTCGATTGCATATTTCCTGAAGGATCGGCCTCTCCGAGTGGCCATAGATGGCTGCTCGTCCAGACTGCTGGATATCTTGGGTCGGTTGGGTTACTCTAAGGTTGGTTCTCTCGGTAAAATTGTTTCTGCTGCATATTAATGATTTGCTAAAATTGTTGCTGAGAGATATATGTATGCACGAGCTGGTGGGTCGCAGATCTGGTCTCTCCAGGAGGCTACGGTTGAGCGCTTGAAAGTGTCCTTAATATTGTGACAGTTAGGCTGTCTCTGAATGGGGCGATGCCAATCTGTTCAACGCTGCTAAGACCCAGGCACCCACCCAGCTCCATCTTTTCGAGGAGTAATCGTGCCGATAACCGACCGACTTGAGCTTCTTGGTGCTAGGTTAAAATCTACACTTTCTCCTTCTCCTTTCTCCGTCTAACAGTGACTGCCAAAATTGGGGATCCTAGCGAAGGTGAGACAGTACTTCCCGCCGGAACAGCTGCTCATACTTTATCAAACGCAAGTTCGATCGAGTATGGAGTACTGCTCTCATCTTTTGGACGTATCTGCAAGATACTAGCTTCATGCCCTTAAGTCAATCTCAAGAAATGAGCCAAAAGGGTAATCGGCAATGATAGGCTCATCGAGTCGAAGCTCCAAAGTCATGAGCATCAACGCCGGGTTGCTGGCCTGTCGGTTTTCTTTCGGTTGCATTTTGGGGAGTGTGCGACGGATTTACTTAATTTAATTCCGCCAAGCCCGTTCCATCATCAAACCACAAGACGTACGGCGATGCACCACCGGTACATGGTGGGCATCTCACCCACACGCACAAAACGTTTTGGAAACACTTTCATTGTGCGTACAGCTAAGTGGAATTCCCTGCCAGAGTTTCCTGATAAGAGTGAATAGGTTACCTTCTAAGCAAAGTGTGCTTCATCTTCGACCGCGTCTTCGCTTACCATCAAGTGAGATAGTGGTCAAACGTGTGCCAATCAATATTTAAAAAAAAATGTATGTAGTAAATTCGTTTATCCGAATGTTTAGGTCAACTTCTAACATCGAGGTCGGAGTCCCGCTGACGGGAGATATGTTAGCTCGCTTCGCTCGCTCACTCTAGCTCCCGTCATGCCATGCAAACCTAACCTAACCGTGTCGGGGTATCCTTAGCTCCCTATGTCTTGTAGTTCGCTACTTTTCTCGGCAAGTCGTTAAACGATATTGAACCAATCAATTTCCCTAGCTGTTCAATTAAATACTAGTTAAACGGCTCCGCTCAAATATTCATCGATTCTCTAATTATATTTAGTTTAAAAAAACTTTATTATGTGCGTTTCTTCATAATTTATGTCGACCACTTTAACTTTTTACTTTTATTGATAAAAATCTAGTCGATACTATTTTAACAAGCTCCATTGGGCAAAGCTAGTTTTGACATAATTTCAGTCAAAAGTACTATCGAGAGCTTAAGCAAAAGAACTTTTGACTACAAATTCTGCTCAAGTATTTTGACTGGTTATAACATTTGACTGTAACATTTACATGGATTTGAAAAGACGTTGTACTTGATTTAACGAACGAATTTTACTTTTCAGTTCGAACAGCTTGCATTTACATGGATGGAGAGACAGAAACTTGGTGGTTCATATTCGTCGCACCGTGCGCAGTCAGAGAAACACGTCGTCGTGTGCTCAACGACTCTTCACGCTGATACTATTATGGATTTTCTAAACGAATTTTACGCCCATCCTCTGCTACAAGACTACTACGTAGTGTTGCTATCTCCTATGGAACTAGATACCACTATGAGAATGATATTACAGGTAACTGTCATAAAATAGTTTATGTACTTACCTACACTTATACGAAGTATTTCAGAAGTACATGGTCATATTTAAGGGTGATGTGGTCTTCTGGCAAACAGAAAAAAAAACTCGCGCACCTAGGGTTCCGTACCGTACGTATATAAAATTTGAAATGTTTTTAAATTTTCATCGGCGAGGCCTATATTCGTCAGAGAATTCTTTACTGCGGTGTATAATGCAGTTTTAGATCAGTGCCATCTCTTGACCGTTAGTGGAACTAATGTAAATTTAGTTGACGATTTCTGAAAAGTGTGATATTTAGAGGCTTAGTTTTATTTATCCTGTAATCTTTACATAAACTTCTATCACATAGAATAATTTCAGATTTTTCTCTTAGCGAAATTCGGAGATAAGGGAGGGGGAATAGTAAATTTTTCAAAACATTTTCGTCATAATGTCGAAAACCATGCGGCCTAAAAAAAAGAAAAATGTTTAAGAAATTATAAACAGCGTTCTTTCATGAATAGTACCCCACATAATAGTAAATTTTTCAAAACATTTTCGTCATATGTCGAAAACCATGCGGCCTAAAAACATTTTCTGATGGCATAAATTTGTGATTGAATTAAATAAATTCTATCGACTGCTTCAGACGGCTTGGAATAGTAGATTGTTATTTAAGGGTCAAAAAGAATTGCTGACTTTCACGCGTGCTAGCACTCTATTTTTCATTTCGAATATGTATAGAAAGTAAAAATATGTAGCATTTCTAAAATATTTATTTGTAATAATAACATGAGTAGTACTTATTTAAAATAAACTGAGAAGTTAGAACACTGTGAAATATAGAATTTCATTTTTTTTTGGTATATTAACGCTCGAATTGCACAGATTTTGAATTTCTGCGCCTATTGACACAGTCGATGTTACCAATCGATGTATCGATATTTTTAAAGAAACATCGATAGTACGATGGTTAAAAATTTTAACCATCGATTTAAGGACGTCGGTGTTTTTTCTCAAAATCGCACCCATAATGGGTGACAATGACGACGCGACGGCAGGTAAAAAAACGTATTTCATTAGATTAGGTCTTAATAATTTTGTTCTTTGTTACCCCTACAGAATAACTGTTTTATTCCGCGGGGGTAATTACCCCCAGGTTCGGAACCACTGTTCTGGTATAACCCCACCGTGTTTGGGTTCATTTTAATTATTGGTCACTGCAGTTAGTAATCAGTGCTGGTTGGTCAACATAACTTGTTGTGAATTTAAAAAAAATTAATTACAAAGTATTTAAAAATGTATAATATGTAGTGTCTTTTTGTATCCCAATACAGCAGATTTTTACTAAATGGATATGAAAATATATGCATACAATTCCTATACCAAAAACACAGTTTTTAAACTTTTATTTATCTGTCTGTTTGTTTCGGCTAATCTCTAGAGCTTTTACTGACAGATAGCTAATTTTATATTAATCACTTTGGCTACTTTAATTTTATACGGGATCTCCAATACGGGTTGACTGACTTATTTTCAAAAAATAATTTCACGCGAGCGAAGTCACGGGCAGTTAGTATTACAGTTAAAATTCATACTTTTATGACTGGGACTTAGGCGTTTCTGGTCTCCCCATCATTTTTTTATTATTAATTACGGAAATACATACAGCTATCATTATAGTGACCCAATGCTATTGCTGGCCGTCTAGAAGCTGCCTGAGTGGCTCGCCGCTCTCGAGCCTGACGAGCCATTTCGCCGACCTCGTCAGCCGCTACCGCTTTCCTCTGAGCCTGTTTTGCAGCATTTGCTTCCGCTTTGTTGCTGTCTAGCAGTAGCGGGGACGAAGACGCAGCGGAATCTCCACTAAAGCGAGGGTGGTCTCATCGCTCTCTGCCTCGGGCGGCCGATCCAGGCAGACTGCCGGAATCGACGTAGCAGGCCGCAAAAAGCGACCCTCCCTCTCTGGTCGCGTTGCCGAGTGGATGCTCTACCTACCCATCACTGCACGACGTCTCTTTGCTGTCGGCACCTTTGTGGCCGACTGTTCCTCCCCACTTGAGGAGGGATTTATACCCTCCCCGTGCGAACGCTTCCCCCAAAATTTAGAGGGGGCGCGTGAGCCTCCTCGGCTCTCGCTGCCGCTACCGGCAGACAGTTCTACTTTCTCCGCCAAAACTGGCCCATCAACGTTTGTGTTTTTGTGCAACTTTTCCATACAGCTCCCACGAGCATTAGAGGAATTGAAAGTGCACCCCGGCAGTGCCCCGTACCAAGGGTAAGCCTAAATACTGCAGTGGGTCGGCAGGTACCCTACAGGGATAACCCCACCAGCCATCCATCCTCTCGCCGCGCTTCAAAACTTAGGATTGGGGGTTTTTTATCTTAGAGGTGTCCTTCCTCTGGGTCAGGCGGTTAAGCAAAGCCCCTGATGGCGGCATTATACATGCCTACGTCAGCTGTCCGGCCAACCCGACTCAGCGGACCCGTCAGAAGCTCTCTCGACCGCATTGCTCCGTGAGGAGAGAACAACTGCCGCGTAGGTATGCCTGCACCGCAGCGGCATTGGTCACATCCTTTGCCTATCGACAGCTGTCGGTGGGATAGGAGCGACCCCATGTCCCTCTGTGAATCAGAGGGACACGAGGAGGAACCGTCGTGGAGCAAAATGCTCCCCCTCCCGCAGAAATTTGCCACAGACAATAGCCCCTCCGACATGGAAAGACTATTGCCCGTGCCCAGGGTGCACCGGCCCGACAACTGCTCTTTCCCCCAAACGTATTCGTAAGAAACCAATTTCGTGGTGCTCGGAAAACTTCAAAATTTTTAGTTATTTTTCAGACTTTGGCTTATATCTTCTAAACGGTGAATTCTACATAAAATGTCAACCCGTGTACTATTAAAGAAGATAAAATTTGCTACAATTAAAGTGCAAATTCAGTTGAATTGGTTTAACAGGTATTGAGATATAGCACATCAAACACGAACCATTTTTCACAAAAAATTGAAATTTTAGTTTAAAAAATGGAACTGTGATTTGCTGGATTTTTCGAAAAAGATATGTTAGATAGCTCAGTGGAAAATGTTTATTATCATATAAAATTAAATCGAGTAAAACTATTATTTTTTAATAAATTTGTCGATCTTTAAATATTGCACATATTTTGGCAGTATTCAAATATAGAAAAGGAAATGATTAACGTTACTTGATGACAGGACCTCAGCTGACTTCTGCAACAGAAGTACACGGCATAATTTAAATAATTCAATTTCCTTTAGACATTTACCGTTGAAAAGCCCTTTTCCAGAAGATCTTTTGCTACTTATTCGACTTTTGTCAATTGTAAATTCGTTTGAGTTAATGAATGATATTAAACCTGAACGGACAAATAATTCTGAATACTGGAGTTAAGCATTTTTTAGCGCATTTCATAGCATCATTATAGCCATACAGGGAAATTGAAAAAAATGCCCAAATCCTGAATTCGTATCATGACGCTGAACAAAATTTGTTCTACAACTTTGACCTCAACTAAACAATGTAGCCAACAACAATTTGTTTTCATTTATTTGAAGTCTGTAAAATTCGCGTATACAATGCGCGCGCGTGCAACCAGGCCCGCGCCGCCGTCTTTCGTCAGCCGCATGAAGAACATGCAAAATTTAGAGTATTTTAAATATTAATCATGAAAAAAATTAAGAATTTTGAAAAGTCGTAGAAAAAATGTTGTTCAGGGTCATGAGACACTAAAGTAGAGATGAACCAAAAAGTCATATATCTCGTATCTCGTAATTCGAAAATTGCATCGACACATCTACACTATTATTATAAAGACGAAAGATTTGTTTGTTTGCTTGAATAGGCTCGGAAACTACTAGACCGATTTGAAAAAATCTTTTACCTAATCCTACATTATCCCTGATGAACATAGGCTGTATAATATTTTCAAAAAAGTTAGGGATCCGAATGAAAACTTCGATGATGTAAACCAAGGTGCGAAAAAAATTCCAAAAAAATCCCTTAAGGGTTCATTGTACTTATCATTATGAGCAACTTTTACTTTGGGCCAACACTGAAATCGCGAAACAAAATCCAAATATGTACTAAACAGCTGTTTAGTGCATAGTTTAGTCGAGTTATGCGCACAGTATGGGGCAGTTGACTTATTTTTCTAGATTCAAAGGAAAACTAGGTAGGCTTTACAAGTTAACGAGTCGTCTAGCGGCCTATAAAATGTTACAATTATGACGTGCAACTACGGAACCCTACACTGCGCGTGGCCTCACACAGTTCAACTCACAGTTAGTAACACTGACTATGATACCAGTGTGTTGACAAACATCGTTTGACAAGCAAATATTTGCCATTGTGGACTCCATAACGTATACGTCGACTAAGTAAAAAAAATAATCTTGCTTAGAATTGGAAATTTTCTTGATCTGTTCTTCTGTTTTGAGTCAATGTCATTTTAACTGATTTCGCTTTGCTGATTAATCGCGATTCATAAACAAATTGCAACAAATTTATTTCATCTTTAATGCATGTGAACAATATTGATGTTTCAGGTTCCCATATGGGCACAAAGAGTGATTTATATCCAAGGATCTTGTTTAAAAGATACCGATTTAATACGAGCACGGATGAACGAAGCTGAAGCGTGCTTTATTCTAGCTGCCAGAAACTATGCAGACAAAACGGCTGCGGATGAACATACAATATTGAGGTAAAACGTTTTTTAGCTATTTTATATCGGTTCTCACAAAAATGTATTTATTTATTTAACAATTTATGTACACACATTTAATAAGATACAAAGAAAGAAACGGAAAAATAGGTACAAAGGTGATGCTTCTATAGAAATCTCTTCCAGCATACCTGCGAAAGGAGAGAACAGGACAGCCGGGAAGTAGCAACGCATCTTTTTTGTCAAATGTTATGAATAATATTAGGTGGAAGCAGTACAAATATAGTTACAATAGGAATTTTACCTTCCTATGCGAGAAATAATAAGCAATTTAATTGTACAAAAAATCCAATCAGTGGGGACGAAAAAGAGGCTTTGCTCTACAAAAGGTGGAGTAGAAAATATATCGATTTGTGTGAAAAATCGACCTTGTGAGGTCACAGCGTTGACATATTGAATTGAAGGGGCCAAAATTTGTTCTTTTTTTACAATGCTTTAACAGTTGACTTCATGAGAAATATTTCTATGAGAAGTATAAACAGAGTAAAATTTCGAAGATAAAATATTTTTTCTGAACGTCTTAGGTGCAGCGCAGACAACACACTTTTTGTGCGATCAAGTTTGTGGCGCACAAAATATTATCACGTTACTGCATATAATTGCTTTGGTTCTATTTTAACAGACCACAAAGTGCGTCACGGATAGTCTGTCATCTTCGCTGCACCTTATAGATACAAAGTTACAAGAGGGAGAAAGTTTTATATTTCCAAAAATCATCGATATCGTTAAGATTGAATTTTTAAACTAAAGGTTTTAAACTAAAGGTTTTAAACTAATTATTTTAAACCGTTTTAAGATTACAGGTAGGTTAGCAAAATCTTTAAAATAAAATATAATACTCTTAATTGTATACACCATGAAACTTACAGAAAAGATAGAAGAGACATTACACAGGGATAAGTTCTATATCAACGATTCGCAATATCATCATTAAAAAGTAAACTAGCTTTTGCCCACGAAAATGGAGTGGTGGTACAAAAATATAAAAACGTTGCAGTGCGTGGCCCTTCTTTTATACTGTTTTAGTATTTTAATAATCATAAACTATACTAATATTATAAAGCTGAAGAATTGGTTTGGTTAAACGCGCTTATCTCACTGGATACTGGATCGAATTGAAAAATTATTTTAGTTTTGGATAGCCAGATATCGAGGTAAGCTATAGGCTGTACATTGTACAACATCACGGTACGGCAAAGAGGAATGGGTATAAAGAAAAATGGAGTCAAAAATGGAGTCAAACGAATTTGCGCAGGGCAGCTAGTATTAAAAAAAAATCTGATGTTGCATCTTCCCTATTTTAGGAAGAGAGGATTAGGTAGCCCGAAAGTCCGGAGTTGTGGAATCTGTTCGAAAGAGTCGCCGTGGCCCTTGAACGCAAAGGGCATTAGAAGGAATACGGATGGGTTTTAGTCAGTAGGAGTCTGACACTCCTTTCTGCTTCACCTAGACGCAGACAATAAACAATGAAATTATTCACAATGCTGTTACTATCAACATACTCCTTTACAAGGTTTTTTAGTTCTTCTTTAATTACTAGAAGGCCCATTTGTGCTCGAGTTTTAAAGCAAGCAGCTATGTGTTCTTCCACACAAGCAGACAATACTTTTGAAACACCAACGCCCATTCTGTTAATGTCGACTTTTCTGTCTTTTATTCGGTGATAAATAAATAAGATAGGGGCGTTATTAACTGCCCTGATAAGCCGAAAAGCGCTAACTCAATCAGAGTAAGTTTTGAGAAAAACGACTTTTTGTGAATGGATTTTTCCCACCTTCAAACGGGGGTTAAAACAATTTTTTTGAAAACTGTTAAAACTTATATAAACGTATTTTTGACCCTAGATATAACTGACATACCTAAATTATCCATAAATGGCACCATTATACCTATTTTGTGAGATACCGCTATTTTGATTAAAAAGAAAGGCTTCAAAAATTGAGATACTGCTTTTAGTCTTATTCTGCTCATAGAAAGTTCCATACAAAATGATTTTATTTTTATATTTGATGAAAATACCGAATAAATTTGTAATAAAACTTCATTTAATATTTTTTAACAACTTTATTAAATGTAGCAGCAAATTACAAAAAAAATTTAAAGCAATTTATTTGCTTTCTATGAAATAAAATTAATCAAAAGTTGGTAGTCCCCGCCAAAAAGACATTCTATTAGCAGGTATTAATTAAACTGGAAAGAGATTTTAAAATATTTTTTTTTTTTGTTTGAGATATTCCTGCTGGTACTGTTTCTTTAGTTGGGGATGGATGTTTGTCTAATTTTAAGAACTTTGTACCTGCTAGCCGTAATGGGTTAATTATCGAAACAGTTCTGTACCTAATGTCAAAACTGCCTCTGTTAACTTCCACTTCAACAATGTCACTAATGTAAGGTCGTGGTGACAACCGGGAAAGTTTGTATTGGGTCGTATAGTCTTGCAACTCATAAAAATCATCTATTGTAATTTTTTTGATATTTACATTTTTTCCAGCACTGTTTACAGCTTCGCAAAAGTCATCAAAGTCATATATTTTATTTTTCATTCGCTTCATCGCCAATTCTACTCTATGGTGAAAAGAGTCTGCAGACATAAATGTGTGTCCGGCTTCGAAGTATTTAACAATAATCTTTTCTGCATTGATCTGATCCGAATTTATAACATAGATTAAAAACGAAAAAAAAACGTCCAGTTTTTATTTTGATCAGAACAATATCCACCCCAAGTACAATATTTTTCATATCCCGATAGAACATTAAAAAATGATAATACGCACTTATGATCTCATCTTTAGATCGTCCAGACAATGCTTCATGCCAAAGTACAGGATAGATTGGATTCTTTTGAACCTTTCCTAGCTCCAATAGGCACGAAACTTTCATTATAAACAACAATCCTGTGAGTGAAAACAGTCGACTTAAACATATCGATTCTCGGTAGCATTATGACTTTTTGTAAGTCTGCGGAATACACAATGGTATCAGCGTTGGTTAAGTTGGAATCAGATTGATATTGTTCTCTTGGCTCTTTCTATATGACTTGCCCACCTGGAACAGCACTCACAGTCTTCCTTGAGATTGTCTTTATCATGCGTTTTATCGTGCAAATTGAATTCTTCACACAGTTCACATTCTTCGTGGCCCAATTTTACGAACGAAATATTCAAATCTTGCAGAACCTTTCGGTACTTGTCGTAAGAGCATGTGATCGAAGGATTTTTTTCTTCGTAATCTATATGTAGATGTGTAATCGACAAGTCACTTGGCAAATTTAACCGTTTGGGCGCGTGTTCACGGGATCTGCTGGGTTCAAAACTAAATATGTGTTCCTATAGAGGACCATCGTCAATTTTGTTGTGAGGAGTGTTTGTTAGTGCATCTTTTGTCTACTGGAGCACTGACGGAACTTTTTAGAAAGATGAACTTACCGCTTATTGGCTTAAAAATTTAATTAAGTTTTTGATTAACATATTTTAAGCGTTTCTAGCCTATGTCAATATAAGGCTATTTGGCTTCATAAAAACGACATGCCGTCAAATCTCTTAGTAATTTAAGGAAAAATTGAGATATAAAAAACTTCTTAGTGGTTTATTTTAATATTTTAAATTAGATATCGCTATTTGGCTTATACCATTAGATGCAAAATTATTCTAGCTATTGAATGGTATAAAAAAAACTAAAAGGGCGTATCTCAGAGATAGCGCCTTTCGGCTTAGCAGGGCGGTATAGGCTTCTTTAGTTTGTCTATAAGTCTTCTGTTTCCCTCTACATCCGTAACAGCCTTTTGTAAGTCCGTTAAGGTATATTTTGTCTCTCTTTTTCGGATTTAAACGCGTGCAATTTGAAAAAGTACATGAAAATAAATCTTTACCTTTACCGCCCATCACCATGTTAGTAGCAGAAATGATAAGAGTTTACAAACACCCCACTGTTTCCAATAACCCCTAACCCATTTACAATTACCTCCACCCAGTATACTGGAAGTATATCTTATGGGAAATGTAAACACCAATTCGCTGCTTCTTAGATTGATGTTATTGATGGAAAGCTTGAAAAATGCAAAGATAATTCCATTAATTAAATCATAGCGAAAAAAAAAAACAATCAACAACTTATCTATCAACTTTTCGTCACACTGAAATTGAGGTTACTTTTCTGAAAGATGAATAAATTTACATTTTTAGTCATAGACAACAGATTAAAATAACGTGCCGTTTCACGACCGTAAACCTAAACACATTATTAAAAGTTTATTGGGAGTCATTTCCCCAAACCCATTTGTCTTTGTTGCTCGTAATAAATAATTTGATTGATTGATTGATTTCCAATCACCCCAGTTTACAATTACCCTGAGCGACCCTATATGATTACAAAAAACACTGTAAATTACTGAAAGACCTTCGAAGATATTAGTAGTAGGCGAATTTTTAAGTATAGTAAAACAGAAATAGATTAAGAGCGATCGACTTACTCGTAAGTAGTATTTTATTTGCATTGAAAACGACACAATCACTCCCGACACCGACTCAATAATTTCTAAAAAAGATGAAATTGACTGAGCCGTTCACAATGGTTTGAAGCAAACAAAGAGTCGTTACAGTAGAACAGATTTTGAAAAAAGCGAACATTTCGACTAAAACGGTTTTTTAACTATTTTCAACTGAATTACTTTCGGCCTGAAGCCTATACGATTACTACAAACGCTGAAAATGACTCAGACGTTCATAGAGCTTTTTAGTAGACAATTTTTTTTTGCAGTAGAACAGAAATTGAAAAAATCCATAACTTTGACGAAAACTTCTTTGTTACCTTTTTCGACTTCTTCTTCTTCGTTTGTAGGATTTCTATAGGACTGTAAAATATGCTCCTAGGATACTTACAGGACCATATTTTGCTACTTGGGTGGAGTCGCTACTACCCAACAGTTCGCCACAAAACCTTCTTGCGGATTTTCTATTATTATTTTAAAAAAGTTAGTTAACAATCGCTCGAAATCATTTTAATTTTGTTTTTACATTCAAAATTGTATTTTTTTTTCTTTAATGTTGAATACATTTCCTTGGAGTATGCCAATGCTGGTATATCCACTAATCCTGTTTTTCGTTTTTTTTTTCATTGCATTGCAGCAAGCCAGTCGCTAAACGCACAATGCGTCGAGCGCAAATTGTGGCAGCTCCTTGCATGATTGTCGCATCTCCTTGCATGATTGTCGCATAATTTCAGCCCACTCCCAACATTTTTAGACTGTTCACTTCTTCTCGAGCAAAAAAGAGGGGTGTTATAAGTTTGACCACTATGGGTGCCCCTCTGGCTTAAATGAGTAAACTGATTTGTATGCGTTTTTTTATTTGATAGATGATTTAATAGACTGATAGTGTTCTTAGAAATCGGTTCAGCCGTTTGAAGATCATCAGCTCTTTTCTAGTTGATCAAGGGATATGAGTAACTTCTATTGGTTCGATCGAATCGAAATTTGGTATTCTGTTACTTCAATGATATTGCGAGAATATGGTAACATTGACCTGATGCTGTAGCATGAGCTAATGTCTGCAGAATACCCAACGCCTCACTGAATTACAGAAGAGGTATCGTATTTCGACTCACTGGAATGCTTTCTTTGAACAGATTATACGTAGAACAGTAAGCTTAAACTGATGATGCAGCGTGTCCTGAAATCTGCAGGATACCCAACTCCTCACTTACTTCTGCTGCAAGTGAGGAATTTCGTTTTTGTATTCATTTAAATGGTCGTAATTATATGTATGGGGAAGACGATTTTTTTTTTCGCGAATTTAGTGTTGGGCCCAAAGTAAGAGTCGTTCATAATGATGAGTGAGTGAGTGAAACCTTTTCAAACCTGTTTTTCCTCGCTGGGTAAGGCAGAAGGGGCTACATCAATATTACGCTAGTTACGTTTAAGTCTCGTGAAACAAGGGTCGTGTGGCGTGGCTAGTCTGACGCCTATGTTCAGTTATAGAATTCAGTGATTTAATCGGGCGCAAGCCTGTTTTTATCAACCGGTAGCAAATACAGGCTCCGGGTTAGTACTAAATAACTTCGGATGAAAAACACTATATCTTGGGTATCGATTCAGAGACCTTGTGCTCGTAAAAAGTAGTAGTGAACAACATAATTTTTACTTTCAGGTCGTGGGCTGTGAAAGACTTTGCACCAGCAGTGCCGCAATACGTGCAGATATTTCGTCCTGAAAATAAATTGCACGTTAAATTTGCTGAGTTTGTAGTTTGTGAAGATGAATTCAAGTATGCCCTTTTAGCAAACAACTGCACTTGTCCAGGAGCTTCTACACTTGTAACTCTTCTACTCCATACAAGCCGGGGCCAGTAAGTTTAACTATATTTTTTCATCACATCATATTCTTCACATCGCCTTTTGAATTGGTCGTTTACAGTGTAATAAAACACGCAAAAAGTTCTTTGTACGAGTATAACATAATTGTTTTTAGGTTTTCGTTGCCCGTAGAGTGAAAATAGAGACCTTTTTTAAACTTTCTACTTGAAAAGAAATGACTCAGGGTCCATAAAAATAAACCAATGCCCGGTGAAAACATTTGTATCTGAAATTTTAGAGTAATAGTAATGTGGTAGCTAACCTGTTTTTTGTGGTCAAATAAATTTTTGTGCGTTTAACCGTAAATTTTAGAAATCTAGTAAGTTTTCCAATTCATTGCTAACTATTCTTAATTACAAGTGGTTAATGTTAAAGTACACATTTATTAGGTAGTTTGTTGCCCAGTTTCGCAATTACTATAAAATTTGGAAATTTTTCATTGTCTCAAAAAAGGATTCAGATTAATTTCGTGTTACATATTTAAAATTCGGATCATTCTTCTGAGGTTTAGGAATTAGTTTTAGTTGATTTTGATAATACTTTTTTTTTTAAATTCTATAGTTTAAATTTGTATCGCTTTTCGCAAAATGAGGAAGTATCGACATAGAGTTAGAAAGATAAACTGTTTCAACCTATTTGTTGGTCTCGTTCCAATCCTGATATTCGTTTATAGGTACGTGCCTTACATATATAACTATATTTATAGATAAGGCGACGCACGATATACATACAGATATAGACCCCTTTAGCAGGTGCATGCGGGTTTTGATATTTAGTTGTGACTTTCTTGCAGGGAAGGCCAGCAATCGCCTGAAGAATGGCATCGACTATATGGTAAATGTTCGGGAAATGAAATTTACCACATTGTTTTAGGTGACAGTCGATTTTTTGGCGAGTATGAAGGAAAAAGTTTCACGTACGCTAGTTTCCATTCACACAGAAAGTAAGTGCAGTACGAATTTAACAAATTGCATTACGTATATGACATATATTAATAACGTGATTTTTATCAAGGTATGGCGTGGCTTTAGTTGGAGTACGCCCAGCTGAGCTGCCTGAATTCTATGAAGAAACCATTCTTTTAAATCCTGGCCCTCGTCATATAATGAAAAGTAGTGACACCTGCTATTATATGAGCATTACAAAGGAAGAAAATTCTGCTTTTGTTGTGGCTGAAAAACAAACAGAACAGAAACCGACAATACCAAAAGACCAAACTGCATGTAGTCTACTTTCTAATGAGAAGAAACCAGGTGATGGAGAGGAGGTTTCTGACCACCAGAAGAAACAAGACGGTAGTAGCGTCGCTCAATACGACCTTCCACAAGTGATTCTCCAAGCTCCCGCGAGTTCCACACCAAAAGCATCGCCATCACGCATCAACCAAGCTAAAACTGTATCATCCGCTAATTTTACTGTCACTAGCTGTGAGTGTCACAGTTGGTAAACAAACAAAAGTAGATCGAATGCATACCTTTGTTACAACATGCATTCCGCCTACTTCCTTTTTTTGTTTGCTTATTGCTCGTTGTCTTTATTGGTGAAATATAAAGCTCACACATTTGATGAGACTGACGACTAAAACGTTAAAGGCAAAAAGCAACTCACTCATTTCAAAAACTAAAGTACTATGATAACGAGGCAAATAAGCAATTAAATAACTATTACTAACTTCAACACAGAATACTTACAAAAAGGTGTTTCCAGTTTAAAAGTTGTTAACTTCCTTGTTATCGTGTACCTCTTCATAATCGTTATAATGCCGGAATCCAATCAGTGGCTTGAGTGTGCTTCGTGTCAAGTAATATCATCTTAATTTATTTTCAGGAACAATATCATGTCCTTGAATTGAGATTTACCAATAAAAAATATGCATGTCTCGTTTGTGTGATAACAGTTCACAGTACCAGCATTTAGTTAAATGGAGTAAAAAGTGTGGATCAATTTCGAGGTTGATATAAAACCTACCACAATGTCACCAGATGCATCTTTGTTTTTATATAACTACTGAGCCCGCGGCGATATAATTTTAGACTGTATTTATTTGTTACTGCCTATACCTTTTGCCACCTAACAATTTTCATGGAATGTCGTAGACAGATACAAATAAAATGTCTCTATCCACCTTTTTCTACAGCTTTAATATTTGCTTTTGTAACTCTAGGAAATCATAAATTTGCTGTCGAGCTAAGTAGTAACGATGAAGTATCACCAACATTCATGCATCTGGTATTTTTAATTTTATCGATGTTTTCACGTCTTTCATTTTAATTATTTAACTATGCAGAGTGGAAAGTTGAAGCAGGCCCTAGAGGGGAGTTTCCTAAATACTCATGCTACCGATTTTTAATCAGGGGTAATTTTAAGGTTTTACCCGATTATATAAATACCTAAAAAAGGTAATGATTTAAGACATATACTCGTATTGTCATACATTATTGAACTGCAAAAAATTCAAGATTCAATGCATTTATTTCAAATAAACCATTCACTGGCACTTTGAAACTTCGAAAGTCGGTCAGTCAAAAAATGAAGCTTTTTGCACGTTCCAAAGCGTAGATCTACGGAAGTACGGATGGAAAAAGAACGTGCAAGAAACTCCACGGTCACTCTTTTAGATCATGTTATGTTTTACAAAATTCTTGGTTACATTACCCTTGTTGCTTCTACGTACATGTGAGAACAATACAAAGAAATAAAAACTAACTACAAGAATTCAAAATATAATGATTAAAATAAGCTAGTGGAAGTTAAGAGATGACCAGTCTCAACTGACGGCGCCCCTTCACGAACATGACGCGTGTATCGGCACCATTCAGCTCTAACCATTGTGAAGGCAACTGAATAATCCCACCATCAGCGAAACGTTTGTGTGAACATGACATGATCTTAATCACCATGCTCGTTTATTTCTAACAAGTAAAACTATAACTTATCTCATAATAAGTAAATGGCTCTATCCTACTCACATGCTTCACGTTTACAAAATATGCTTCTAAGTTATACAAAACTATGATTTTCATTGAGCAAGTAATAAAAAAAACGATTTATTGCGTATTGGTTCTCGAAAGCCAGCAACAGATTTCCATTCCCAAGTTTCTCCCGGACAATAACTTGTAAAATGGTTAAGAGAGCTTTATCATGGACCTCTGTGAACGTCAGCTGCGATTCGGTGGGTTGGTTAAGCAGCGGCAGCCTACTAAACACGTTGAAAAATTTTTGTTCAGTAATTTCCTCCCGAATGAAAATTGTGCCAGCTAACCCGATATCTTACAGAAAACAAAACGTCAGCCGGCTGTATCTCAGTGGGAATAGGCGTCGTTGGTTATATTTTTTTTTATCACGTATTTTCAATCATTACCTTCTGTCAGTGTGTCAGATTAGAGATATAACACCTAATAATAATATAATATAAAACACTAATATAATCCATAACTATCATCATCATCTGCCTAGCCTTTTCCCAACTATATTGGAGTCGGCTAGGCAGATGATGATAGTCGTTGGGCAGACACGTTGATGACTGGTTCAAGCACCGGAAACAACCGGTTTTAGTCAGTAAGAAGCTGACACTCCCTTCGCTTCACCCAGAGCGGGAGGAGTCATTTGATGATTTCCCATAAGGCCTACTCCGCGGTCTATCTAGGTGCATGGCCCATAATTTTGATGAGTCAGTCAGTTGGAAAATCTTCGCTTTTTGGTCCTCTGTATCTTCTAAACGGTTTAACCTAATATTTTGAAACTTGAAGCCGCAGCGGCTGTGGCTATGGAGCAGGACCAGAATTAGAATTTTATCATAGGATTATCCGTTTCGCTAAAAAATAAAATAGTGGATATTATCCGGAAAGACCGGACGTGCACACTTTGATAGACTTTGCCCCCCCATGTCTTCGGTCAATTTGATTTTGATTTGCCGTAAAGCTTTTATATCTATCATAGGCTTGAAATGTTTGAATTGGAAATCAACTGTACAATCTGGAACGTTTGCTCTTTTTTAAATTAAATGAGACCTCGTGTGATAATAATAATAATAATGAACATTGAGTAAAAACTGGAAGCATCACTATTTATGGTACTAACCCTGTAGTCTGTTTACCAACATTCCGCCACATTAATTGTATAAATTATTCCATGTGTGCAAAAGTTTCCATATTTGATTGTTAATATAATTTTGTAGATTTACACAGGCATTACAGAAATGTGGTTAGCTCCCTTAACATAAGCACTCTTTTACATTAACAATAATTTATAACTTATATTTTAAAATGTTATTTTTTAATGTTCTTTATCTAAACAGCTAAGTATGGTGAGGGCACATCGGCTTCGGATTCTAGAACCTGTTTAAAAGATTCTCCAGGTACAGACAGTGCTGCCGATAGTCATCTGTTATTACCTAAGCCTGATAACAACTTTCTAAGCCCCGACGCCTTAAATTACCGCCGAGGTAAGATTTTTTTTATATTTTTGCTGCATTTCTAAATTAAGTAAATCTTAATTTAATAAAAAAATGTTACTAATCAGGAAGCCGACGACCGTCTATTCTTCCCGTTCCTGATATGGTAACGAGCGGTTCAATCGTTCCATCTGAAAATCCAGACGAAGAGGCCGACGTAGATTTTAGCGAGGACGAGTTGGAGGACGATGTTCCATGGAGGTCACCGTCAGAAAAGATCGCGTAAGCACTCTTACGCATTGGTCGCTTTCAATGCATCCACATGCACGCAACTTTTTAAAGTTTCTTTCCATTTAAAATATTTCAATAACTTATTTAATGTTACTTTTTTTACATGTTTTTCAAGAAAAAGTGTTTAGTTTTTTTTGTTCATTATTATCTAATTTAAAGATTTTTATTTTATTATTGTTCGTTAATTTAGAACTGCTAACAGCAGTGTATTTTATTTTTTCACTGTTTTAGCGTATTTTCACTCCTGTAGATAGCTGACCAGGATCACTCAAGCTGCATGAATGCCACACAGTACGTACTCCAGTCTCATATACATACACGTCAGCTTCGGTATTTCAAATAATTTACCAGACTTGCTAAAATAATTCAGCGTTATTTTGTTTGCGACAACAATATTGCAAATGTAGTAATGATGCAGATGAACGAACATATATTTTGACGTACAAGGTACAGGACGTGCACACTGATCGACTTTGAATCTTAAATGAAAATTATAAAATCAAAAATACTTACCTCAAAGACGACTAGTTTTACTGATATAATTATTCTAGATTAAAATTAGGTTCTGCAAAGCTATCGTTAGTCGATTTTGGCAAAACTAAACAAGTTCATTCATCATAACAGCGTAGAACTCATAGTCCGTGGAACAGTGTTTATGATACAGAATTTCTTTGTTTCTTTGGACACGATCGTTCCGTCAACCAATAATAACCTGGACGAACGATCTTTTTATTTTGACCACCCGCTGTTCAAGACAAATGAATGACTTTTCCAGCGTTATGGAATTGGCATGCGCTGTCTTTATCATGCGCTGTCATTTTAACTTCGTAATTGTTGAAATAATTTCACTTTTTTTAAAGCTTCTGACCACAGATTGCACTGACGATTATCATACGTATGGTTTTTATGATGTTTACAAGTTTAATAACTGCATCAATTACTTTTCATTCTCAATAAGATGTTTTTTTAACTGCATCATCTTGAGTACGAATTAGCTAACACCATGTTTTTTTTCTTTATTATCTGCTGTAACCACAAGCACCACCAGCATTACTCGATATTATTAATGATAAAAATGAATAAATATTTGTAGTAAACTGTATTTGACATACAGATACCTACTTTAAAATATTCTTGTTGCCATTGTGTGCATTGTGTATCTGTATAATTCCCTGAGCATAAATCCCCAACCGCACGGCCCGTACCCCTGCCTCCAGTGATGACGTGACCACCAGCAGCTTCTCATCGCTGGCTGCCAGTGACATCGGGCACAGCGCTTGGCGAAATGATTATACAAGGTAAGCTATCATAACAAAATTAAAATAACACTCGTGTCGGCCTTACACGTAACTGCAAGTTGTGGAAAATGGACAAAAGGAACATTTTGCCAAATTACGTGTATTTGAATCGATTAATCCTACGGGTCACGTTCGTGAATAGGCTCTTGTCGGTTGATACTAGTTCTTCTGTTACTACCATTGCGTATTCTCACTTTATGAATATTAAATACAATCTCTAAACTTAATGTTTAAAAATACAAACTTTGGACATCAACAAAAATATGAAAAGATACTAAGATTTTGTTACTATGTACTTGATTTTAAAAATTTCAGAGTTTTTTACCGTTGTTCTTACTTTTTGAAGCGGGTATAAATTGACTAACAGACTCCTAAAAGTGCATGTAAATGGATCAATTAAAAAGAAAATAATCAATTAGAAAGACGGGAAAAAGAGTTTAATTTTCATTGGTAAAGCAACACCGGCAAAGAGTGACTTGAATTCTTGGACAGAGAGTTTAAGGAATATTTCATTCTTCTTTCAAGGCTACGTTTTAATGAGGGTTTTCATGAAAATGTATGCCACCAGTTGGCGCCACATAGGCGAGAGGTCCTTTTCGAAAGATAAAGAGTTGATTTGAGCATGATACCAATAAAATAAACAAAACGGGAAGGATTTGCGTCACATTCGCGCAAAGGGCCATCGCTCAGCATGATGCTGGGACTCTTCATTGAAAAAATGACTTTGACGTAAACATGACGTTGACGTCAATTTAACAAATTTGATGCCTGGACCTGACGCCTCAGTGCTGCCATCTGTTGCTCGTCATTTCAGGAAACCCTCGTTTGATGCAATAGCAAAACTATTGTTAGTTTTATCGGGTACCAAAACGTTATATTAAGACAACCATGCTGGTTAGAGAAATCGTTTTTTTCCAGCGGTTAACAACACATTAATCCACACCATAAGGGTTTTTACCATTTTGTTAGTTACGGAACTCAAAAAACTATATTAGTTCAACGGCTGTATATACCACCTTGCAGCTATTGTCAATTCGTTCAAACAGGTAAAAAAAATAACTAAGAAAACGCATTAATTCATGTGTTTGTTTTTAATTAAAGTTGTAAACTCGGAATTAGATCAGTCTCAACAACAATATTAAACAGTGCGACACATACTATACACATAAACTAGTTCAAGTCTCACTCTTTCTAGAATGGTGGTCGGCTAAAGGTAGGTAAAACAATATTAGAGATGTTTCGATTGCTGAATATAGAAGAAGCCAATGATTAGAAATATATTTATACACCTTTTAAAAACACTTAATTATGAATTTTCCGTCCTATTTTTATAATAAGAACTAATTTTGAAAAGGGATGACTTAAAGAGCGCATTGGCTTATCTGATTAATCGAACAAAATCGGCACATGCCTAATGAATTTATATGTTATTTAATATTAACTCCAGGTATTATCTAGAAAACTCAATGTTATTGCTTCTTACAATATCACATCAAATGTGTACTTTAATAGTGGCGCCGAGGCAGCGCTGCCCTTAAAATGCAGTCACGTAATTATTTCATTAAGTAACGTTTGATGACTCATCTAAACAAACATCAATATCACATTTCAAACTACTCCATGTGTATATGGGGTAAACAAAATGGTGGTATTGATTGAGTGGCATTAACTGGTATTGAATAAAGTTTAAATACAAGTGTACTTTAATATGGTTATTAAATAATAAGCTTATTGTGTCTTTAAAACGACAAGCTCCTAGGGTTTGTGGTAGAAATAATCAACAACCTATTAAATAATAACATTACGAATTTATTGAAATATTGGCCTATTAGTTCGATTCACATTTGTTATGTAAAGGAATTCTATTGATGCGCCAAATAAATCCTGGGGATGGGTTTCTATGATTGGTTTCGTTTTTTTAAATATCCAAAGTTCACAAAAATAAGTCATTTGAAGTAAGATTTGGCCTACCAATAGGCCCCCCCGCCACCTGCGGTGCCCGATGCGGACTGCACCGATAACGACGATGACGATGCCCCTGAGGTGACTGATGTAGACCTGAGAGTGGCGGTTAATAGGCTGAAGGCCAAATATACCGCCCCAGGACCCGACAGCCTACCTGGAAAAGTCTGGGTCCTGGCCTTGGCTCTTGGGCCTCGATTAAGAGGGTTCCTAAGCGCATGCTTGGAGAGGGGCCAGTTCCCACTTCGTTGAAAGACGGGGAAACTGGTCCTCGTTAAGAAGCTGGGGCGCGCTGCGGACTCTCCGTCCGCATACCGGCCCATCGTGCTGCTCGATGAAGTGGGCATGCTCTTTGAAAGAGTAATTGCAAACCGCCTCGTCGAGCACCTAGTGAGGGTGGGGCCAGATCTGGCGGAGAACCAGCTCGGTTTCCGCACGGGCCGCTCGACGGTGGACTCCATCATGACCTCTCGACGGGGGACGCAGTTTTCCGGGGCGGGGTCGCCTTGGCTGTCTCTAGACATCGCCAGTGTCTTTAACACCCTGCTTTGGAGTTGCATCAGGGAGGCACTTCGGTATCACCGGGTGCCGAACTACCTCCGTCGCGTAGTCGAGGCTTACTTGACGGACAGAGCTGTCATCTACCCCGGTCACCTGGGAGAGTGGAACCGGCGAGAGATGTCGTGCGGTGTTCCACAGGGTTCCGTTCTGGGGCCACTTCTGTGGGACATCGGCTACGATTGGGTGCTGGGCGCCGACCTCCCTAGCGGCGTCAACGTTGTGTTCTATGCTTACGATACGCTGGTCCTGGAGCAGGGGGGGTCGCACCAGGCGGCGGCTGACGCTATGACACGCGGGGTTGCGATAGTCGTTGAGAGGATCCGGCAGTTGGGTCTCGAGGTGGCCTTACACAAGTCCGAAGCCATGTGCTTCCATGGTCCTCGGAACAGGCCACCATCGGGATCTCAAATAACGGTGGGAGGGGTTCATATCGGTGTCGAGTCGACGATTACGTATCTGGGTCTCGTCCTTGACAACCGGTGGAACTTCGTCGAACACTTCCGACGTTTGGCTCCCAGACTGGGGCGAGCCAGGGCTGCCTTCAAGCGGCTTCTGCCCAATCTAGGGGGTCCAAACGCCTCCTACCGGAGGCTTTACGAGGGGGTCGTGCGGTCCATGGCCCTTTATGTGGCGCCGGTGTGGGCGCCTACTTTGAGAAATCGCGTCTCAGAGGATCATGGCCATCCGGCTGGCCCGGGGTTACCGCACGGTCTCTGGCGAGGCGGCGAGCCTCCTTGCCGGTCTGCCGCCATGGGATCTAGAGGCGAGAGCCCTCGCGCACATTTACGAGTGGCGCGTGGAGGCGCAACGTCGGGGCGAGTCTCCTCTGCCGCGGCAAATCGCAGCAAGGCGGATGGAGCTCCGGCAGGATCTCATGGCGGTATGGAGACAGCGACTATCGCAACCCAGCGCTGGGCACGCCACAATCCAGGCGATAAGTACCCTCTTTCAGCAGTGGCTGGAGCGGCGCCACGGCGTCCTCACCTTCCGCCTGACACAGGTACTCACCGGACACGCTTGTTTCGGGAGATACCTGTTTCGGATTCGGCTGTGCTTGGGCGGAACACCGCCGGGTCCTCGTCGAGGCGATCGGCGGCGGCGACCTCTCGCGACCGGCCTTGGTTTAGTCTATGGTTGGGAGCGAGGAGGCATGGGAAGCGGTCAAGGAGGGAGGCCCAACGTGTGAGAGCAAGGGAAACCTCACGTCCCAGTCGCCGCAACAGAAGAAGACGCCCCTGGCATCGGGAGTTGCAGGATATTTCCCGGCCGCCGTAGGCGCGGGCCTGCGGACGGCGAGCAGTGGGTGGCTCGCCGTCTGATCAGAATTAGGCCCGGGTCGGCAGCGCGCTGCGATCCCAGCGCGCTTCAAAGAGATGTCAGCGTGGAAGACGGGGCCCGCTAGGGCAGGTGCCTGCTGGGGCTGCGGAATCTGTTCGAAAGAGGTACCGTAGCCTTGGAACGCAAAGGGCACCAGGAGGAACACGGATGGGTTTAAGTCAGTAAGAGTCTGACACTCCCTCCTGCTTCACCCAGAGTGGGAGGAGTCATTTGATGATTTCTCATAAAAAAAGGGCTGCGAGAAAGTCTGTTTAATGTCACTCTGTTGGACAGTGCACTTTGATGGGCATACTATATCCTAAGTTCTTTAAGTTCTCTAGCATGTCATTTACTATGTTTGAGTAGTTATTTGACTCGTGATTTCAAAGTAAGTTTTTAGCAACCTCTGTAATCAAAATCCACGCAGGTAGTTCCAAATTGTTCATTGAACTTAAGAAATTAGTATGACAAATACTTAAGAAATAAATAGACAAATATTAAAATCAATGTATTTATAGAAATGTACCAATACGTAAGCAAACCGTACACATGAAAGTACTGATTACTGCCAAAATTCACACATTAAACTGAGGGTAAATCCAAAACTACACGTAGGAAAATAATTTTTAGGTTACCAATGGACACTTAATAAATAATCATTAACTCTATCTCTGCACCATTCTTTTTTGAGTTTTTTATAGTAAAGTAGTATATAAACCTGCATTTAACTAGATAATAAAACAATCGTGGGATAAGTACATACTATCGAAAGCCCCGACCGAAGTTCGGTTTTTTAACAACGAGGTACTTCTAAACTAAAAGTAATTTGATTACATTAATTTTAATAATAGTTTTTGGAATTAGTCAATACAAATGTATCGAACTAGTTAGCCCGTTGCTATTTCATAGACAACAAACATAACAAACAACAACAACAACATTTCATAAACTTAATGATTTAAACCTATAAATACGATCACAGTTGCTTAATGAGAAAGAACATAATTTAGTGATCTTATTTGAAAAGAAATACACACATCACAAAAAGTTTGCAATCACTTGCATAAGAAGTCATATTTTTTTTTATTTAACTTTATCAAGAATTTTTTTTTTATTGTGTGTTTTCTTTAAATAGAAAAAAAATAATAGAACTAGTTTTATTAACAAAAGTTGTGTAATTAATCATAAAGTAATGGTAACAGGAATTTGATAGAAAGAAGAAGACTGTTTAAAGTACCAATAAGTATTTAATTTCTCGCGACAACCTTTTTTATAATCAAATAAATTGTGTATAATGAGATGATAGTTAAAATTTAAAGGAAAATTTTATTTTCTTTTTTTTTCGAGCATGTAATAAAAGCTTTTTAAAAGGTTTCTTTGATTTTAATTTATGTTTTACTTTTAGTTATCGCTGGCTAGGTTTCAGAGTCTGTTCCGCCATATTGATTTTAGAATTATGTCACATTATTTTTCGAGTTACTCTCAACAAGCTCTTTCATTTGATACACATATGGTAGAAATGCATTAAAAATAACTATTCCGCCATCTTGAATGGTCTGCCATGTTGGATTTAGAATGACGTCATACAGTTTATCATGTATTGTCATTCAAACTAAACGTGTATACAAAATTTCAGCTCAATTGGTTAAAGATATTTGCTTCAAAATTGAGTAGCCATATTCCACGCGAACAAACATACATACTAACATAGATTGCAAGTTAAATAAAAGATAAAAGCTTTTAAAAATAGTTTTATTTTTTAATTTCAAACAGGGATTAGCCATTAAAAGAAAAAACGCATCAAAGATGTTTTCTTGATAAAGATAAATTTCAAAAAAATATATAAGTAACAGCTTAATGCTAGTGATCGCAAACTTTTTGGGTTGTGTTTATGATGCTAAGATAAAAGCATAAGATGAGATATGTGATATTTTAAGAACGACTTTTAATTAGTGTCACATATGCGTTTTAGCAGGAGCTCGATATGAGACGAGTAGAAGGCATATATATTCCTACTCCGTCTTCAAATAACTTATGATGATCAGAATTCTAAAATAAATAAGTAATTTAAATACTTTTGAGCAAAAGTTATTAATCGAAATGCGAAAATCCCGATTAAGTATTTATTAATCAAGAAGAAAGGAATATACGATTGAAAATTAATTTATCAATGTTTCATTGCATTTCGTTTCAGCTGTCCGAGACACGTCACAATTTTCGCCCGCTGTTCATGCTAAACGCAAGTGTGATAGCGAAATAGAAACCGTCTTATATTCTAGTAATAATGAATTAGTATACTTGCACATGTCCTTATGCGTTCCCGAGCATGAAAATTTTGTAATTTTGATGTTTAATGTTGTACTTTTTAATACCTGCCAATCAACTGTAGAACTAAATACGGTCCAGTTATACCTCTTAATGTTTTTTTTATATTAGAAATTATGTACCTTTACCTTTTTCTTGTAAGTATGCCAAGACTTTCAGTACCAATCACTTTTTCGTCACTTTTAAATTTTAAAAAGATTTTTATAATAAGCTTTGCTTCGCCTAATTTTACGAAGGAAATTATTTTTTGTATCTATTCTTTATAATATCTGCTTATATAACAAATAACGACAGTTAAATGAGACATTTCAGGATTGTGAAAGGATTTCCGCCGGTATCACCATTCATTGGAGTGAGTCCAACTCTGTGTTATTTACTCAAAGAGAAGAAGCCGCTATGCTGCTTGCAGTTAGCACAAGTTTGCGAACATTGTGCTTATAGAAACGCTAAAGAGTACCAATGGCAAAACAAAACTATAATTCTTGCAGCTGATTATGCATCGAATGGGATATATAACTTCATCATACCCCTGCGAGCTCATTTTAGATCGAAGACTTCGCTTAACCCGATCATTCTACTTTTGGAACGAAGACCAGATATAGCATTTTTAGATGCGATATCATATTTTCCTTTAGTGTACTGGATGCTAGGTAGCATCGATTGGTTAGTACCAGTGTGAATGCACCATTATATCTGCCGCAAGGAAATTATGAAAAAAAACCTGGCAAATGTTAAAATAACAACTCTGTGGGATCATTTTCCAATCTCAATATTGGAAACTAAGTCTTGTGTCTATGTATGAATTTTAGGTTCCTAACTACTTATTCAATAAAATGGGCATCTCATACAATCCCCACGGTGCTTTTTTTCATCTAATACTCTTTAGATGCATCAACAAAATCTGTGGAACCCATAAAATCCGTCCGTCATTAAATTTCTTTAGTGATTTTTTTTATTTTGCTTTTGATTTACAGCATTTCCCCTTTTAATTCTTAATGCAATTTTATTTTGTTATAAGTTTTGTTTGATGCATCTAGGGCCTATAGACGCTGATTAGATAGAAACAGTATAAAATTAGATATTTCGTTAGCGAAATGACCCCCCAGAGATGTTATATTAACATCTACCGGGATTGATCTCCCTTAGGGGTGTGATCAAATCCCAATTTCATCATTTCCCTGGGACATCGATAAATTTACTTAGGAAAGATAAAAACATTTTCTTGCTTTTCTTTTCAGCTTAGATGACCTGTTACGTGCTGGAATTACACTGGCGGAAAATGTGGTTGTTGTAAACAAAGAGTTATCAAATTCTGCTGAAGAAGACAGTTTGGCAGATTGCAATACAATAGTTGCTGTACAGACTATGTTCAAGTAATGGTTTTTAATAATTTAACTGCGTTGCGCCATGGCGATTAAGACTTTAAAAGAATTTTTAAATTCAGTGACTTAATTTTTTTATTCTTCGTCTAATTATTGCGCAGCGAACATAAACTCTGATTTTTACGGTCCTTGAACACCAGGCTTGTTACTGGAATTTGCCGCTAGAGCGAGCTATGTGCACTAGTTACGCAGGGTGCGTGAGACCTGCACGTGTTGAAGCACAATAAGTATTGTACACGTGTGTACGTACTTAGTATTAATCAGGTTTTTTTTTGTTTTTCAGATTTTTTCCATCCATTAAGTCAATAACAGAGCTATCACAATCATCAAATATGCGATTTATGCAATTTCGTGCTCATGACAAATATGCCTTACACTTATCAAAAATGGAAAAGGTATCTATTTTATCTTTTTGAAATTGCTGGTGAAATTGGAGTTCATTTTTATGAAACAGTTTCTGCTTCCATAATACTTTTGTTTTATTATATTTTATTTTAGCGGGAGAAGGAACGTGGTTCGCACATTTCTTACATGTTTCGACTACCGTTTGCTGCGGGCTCTGTATTCTCAGCCTCAATGCTCGACACATTACTCTACCAAGCATTTGTGAAGGATTATGTAATTACCTTTGTGCGACTATTACTGGGTGTTGATCAAGCTCCAGGATCAGGATTTCTCACATCAGTAAGTTTTCAAGTATTCATAAGTATCGATGTGGCTGTGCTCCATGTGACGAAATCCTTGCGAATTTCCTGATGAATTAATATATTTCGACGTCAGTATATCATGCGTAGTCACTGTATTAGCGAAATATTGCGAAAGATAATAGCCATATATTTGTTGTGATTTTAATCAAATATAAATAGGCATTTTTTATATTCAACTTGGACTTCTAACAGATGAAAATCTCAAAAGAAGATATGTGGATACGAACATACGGTCGATTGTACCAAAAATTATGTTCCACTACATGCGAAATTCCAATCGGAATTTATCGCACTCAGGATACGACACTAGCCGATGCATCTCACCACGTGAGTATGTCGCCAAGGACACCATCAAAGTGGTTTTGGTCACGCCTCGCGAGAATGCGACCATCGCGTGCATCGGTGAGTCGGTTAACTCCCTACTCTCAAATATTTATCTCCTTAAATACAGTCCTTTACTGCAGTTTACGCCTGAACGCTATTGATCCATCACACACCATTTCAAAACTTCTTAATTCCAAATTAAAATAGTACATCACAAGTTGCATCTCAGTAGTCCGAGTCTTTGGACTGTATTTCGGGTACATTTTTTAAATCTTATTTTACTTTTTCTCGCGTCAACGCTACACTTTTTTCCATTATTGTATCCTATCTACATACATTCTGAGCCTTACACTTGTGGAGTGTCTGTAATTAGTACCTAGCAATTTTTGTATAACTTTCTACCTCTCACGCGATACTGTCTTATGGACTACACGTGCTTCAATTTTATGATTTATATGCAAACTGCTACAGCCGGATGAATTAGGTTATCAAAGTTAAGCTTCAGCGTGGGTAGGAAATTACAAAACGTCCATTATTTGTAAAGCTAAAATGTGAAGAAGCTTACCTGAAAGGTACCTAAAAGCGGACATGGACCATTTCAAATAACGCTATTGAACTCGATGATCGCAATCCCGCCTATGTGTTCTACTTGTAGTTTGTGTTCTGCATGATACATAGAAACTTAGAATGTAACGACGTGAATGAGTTAATTAAAGTTAGCAGGGCAAGGGTGGTACTATAGTGTCATTATTGGAATAACTTAATACAATAGCATTCCTAGTAAGACTAAAGGTGCTCGTTGCATGTGAAAATCTGAGGTCACCTGTACCAACACATTCCAGTCCTTTTCTTAGTAGCGACTATGGATGTCAAAAAACCAACATAGCGCAACTGCTTTTGCTTTATGCATGCTTATAGCAAGAAAGACTAGATTTCATAAAATACTCATTTTTCGCGATTTAAATAACATTTATGACACTGAGCCCAATGACAATTCTCAGTACCCAGATTTAAATAAAAACTATATCAATCTTTTTAACTATCTAAGAACCAAAAAGATTCAAAAATATAATTAAACTGACGAAAGAACCAAACCGTGGCCGAATTTTTGTAAAATTAGGGAAAGTATTGGCAAACTGTGACACGATAGTTGCAGCAGGAGGAGGGCGAAGGCGGAGGATTTTCAACTTGCGGGCGCCGGGAGGCGGCTAGCTGCCTCAGTGGCTGCTACGGAGAACGCACGCCGGCGGTAAGGTCACTACCAGAGACCTTTCACATGGACCTTTTCATATAAAATGTTGATAAAGGGCGGCTCCCTTTATCAGTAATGTCCCTAGTTCAGCGATGCTTAAAGTCCGGTGGTCCTAAACGAAGTAACATTGTAGCTTAAGCTTTAATGATATTTATATGTACTTCTAGACAATATGTCTCTTTTTTTTATATGATTAAAAAAGCGGTAAATTGCTACTTATACATTTCCTTTTGGAACCATGTTATTTTGATGAACAGCGTCAATAATTACCTCAACTTTATGTTCTTTTAAGATTTTTGTTTTTGCATAATTAAAATGACGCTATGTATCCTGATAATATAATTGGTCGTTCATGCTTCTCTTTTATTATAAGGTTATGCTTCTCTTTTATTACAAGGTTATGCGGGCGGATAACTTTTTGGGGGCAAAGTTTTTTGCAACACTGAGTCCCGCGAGTACATGACACGACATATTATGAATGGCACTGCTCAAGTCAAACAGTCTCACTCACGTGAGCTGCGTTATGTTGGCAAGCCTGTTCCCACAGTTGCGCCAATCGTTGATCGTTGTGTTACCGTCAACTGGAAAGTGAAGGTGCTATGATGTATCTTCAACCTCTCCATTTCGCCCTTTAGTCTTTTTTTCTTTGCCAAAATCGGTAGATCTGGCGCATCCATAAAGAATCACGTATCTCAGGTGACTGTTGTTTTAGCTAAGAGTTTACGTATACAGTTCTGCCGCTCCATTATGCTTATTCGTAAAAAATAATATGAGACTCAAAACAGCGTTTTCGACAGTATCCCCTATCTGCTGTTCACAAAATGGCTTCTAGCCTAAATAACTGGAGAAAAAGTACTAATAATTTTGTTTAATTCAACTTCCCGCCGCTTTTCAATCCTTTTATTATTATGAAGTAAAAGCACATTGTTTGTAGGAGCAAAAGGCACACTACTGCTTCATATATATGGTAATTGTATTTACGAAAGGTCAATGACATAATATACAGGGTGGCCAGAAAATTGACGTACAAAAATAAAATTTAGGGCCATCGTATCATGGGGTATCCGAATCTCCACCATGTACTCGTATGTTCCGCGACTTTTCATAGTTTTTGAGCTATGGATATTTATAAATAACAAAAAAAAACTATGAAAATATAAAAAAATGTCTTTTATATATTTTGAGAATTATCGACTTGATCAATTTAAAGTAAACGAAGACTTTGTCGAGATTTCTTTTATGCAACTGAATCTTCATAAGGTGTAGTTTCATGCATAAAATTTTCAGCTTCGTAATTTGGTTGAAAGATGTGAAAATATTGGTCTAAAGTGAAAAATTTGCGTTCGGTAAATTATGGCCTAACTTTAAATTAAAAATCTAAACAGGCGACATTTTTTTTGCAAATTATTTCTATGTGAAAGGACTCTGTCAACTGGACTCTTATTATATTATATCAATGTACTCTCTTTCATTGGTCGTAATTATACACTAATCAAAAAAAGTACTGCACCACTTCTAGAAAATGTAGTTTCTTGTTTTTAAAAAACTCTATGGTCATTATCTGCCAAGCCTTTTCCCAACTACCTTGGGGTCGGCTTCCAGTCAAACCGGATTCAGCTGAATATCAGTGTTATACATGGAGCGGCTGCCTACCAGACCTCCACAACTCATTAACTGGGTAACACGGTATATCTTGGCAAGTCTGGAGTCAGATTTACTGGCTTCTGACAATCCGTAACGACTGCCAAAGATCTACAAATGACAGCCGGGACCAACGGCTTAGCGTGTGTTCCGAGGCACGCAGGAAACTCTTTATGTTAAGATGGTCACCCATCCACAGACCAACCTTGGCAAGCGTTGCTTAACCTTTAAGATCGACCCGTGCGGCTGTTATTATTTAGCCACGCGCTCCTCGCCTCTATTGTTGTTTTTATAAAATATTATTAATACACCATCCACATTCCTTGTTTATAGGACACCCAATTAGTCTGTGCAATGTATTTGAAAAATTAAGGTTTTGAAATTCAAACAATTCGCAACGAAACATGTTACAGCAGATGATGAGCCTTCGCATACGAAGGTTAACATAATAGGTCTTTACCTATGAAATTGCCGTTCTGCAGTACTGGCCATTTCAAATCAAAATAATTTTTGTTTGGCTAAGAATTATAATTTCAAATTAGTTTTATTTTAAAAGCATGGTTTTTTTCCAAAAGTAGTCATTTGTTTATTGATTAGTGTTACATTTTCATCGCATTTCAATCTTTTTCGTCATCATGGATACGTTAAAAATTCGAGTAATTATGGAATATGAATACCGTCGTGGCTTGAAATACTTTTACTGGCTTGTGTGCGATTTTTCATACTCCTGGTTAAGTTATTGAGTCTTATTTGAGGAAAATTGTCTCACTCTTTGATGGCGAACTTACAGGGTCAACATTTCTGTTGTGGTTTCACTGATCCTCATTTTTATATGGCAATGTGCGCAGAGTACGTTGGCTCTTGTCATCTTCTGATGTCGTAGTGTTCAAGGTTAAGTTTCAGCCATGCTTTGTCTTACTTTGACCAATAGCATAAGACGTCCGTACATTATTCCACCCCGGAACATGACGAACCATCATGAGCCCATTATGTCATGACTGGTAACACGCACTGATCACAGACTTCCGTCTTGAGACACTATGGTATGTGGGATGAGAAGATAGCTCGCAACTTCCAGAATGCTGCCCAGCCGAGTCGGATGCAACGATTGACCTCTTTCTCGAAACTAGTCATCTAACTGAACCGTTTGTCCCGATCGAGGTTCCGATCTTGATAGGAGTGGGTGTTACATTGGTATTTACCGTGATCTTGGATTTGTCCATGTTCATTTTGAGACCCACTCTTTTGGAAGTCCTGCTGAGGTAAAAAATACATAAAATTTAAAAATATTCCCGAGTACTGTTCATGCTTCAAGAAAAACTTCACTCAGGCTTTGGTTCTCGCGAGTTATTTTGTCTACACTCCAACAGGCAAGTGGTGCAAAACTTTTTTTGATTAGTGTATCATCTTGTAGTGGCGGTATGGAGACTGGTGGCCTACCTCACTTACCATTGAAATGCTGAATTTGTTCGCGGATTGAGAGACACGTTTATAAACAGGCGATATCTAAATTTTTTGGGTAGGGCAAACACGTATTTGAGTTTCTTTATCCTTTAGGCCAGTCATATAAGACACTCGTCGCAATAATTGCTCTATTCCAATTTTTTGGGATTTTATTTGGGTAAATGCCAGTAGCCCTCGAAAAGACCTGTGCTAATTGCGCGGTGCTCGGAAAAATTCCAAATTTTCGGTAATTTTTCAGACTGGCTTATATCTGCTAAACGGTGAATTCTACGTAAAACGTCAACCCACAAACTATTAAAGTAGACAAAATTTTGCCAAACTTTGCCGGCCGCTGCTCGCATGTAATTAAACTAGTACAGCAACTTTGATTTATCTTAAAGATGGTTGTCAAAATAATGCTAAAATTTCCAAGCATGTTTAAAGAAACAATTTTTTAGCGCCCCATAGCTATATTACAGTTATCGTTGAAAAAAGCTATTAAGAACTTTTTTTTAAACATCTCTATTTGTAATTTTAAGTCTGTTTAGAGATAGAATGTGAAAAATAAGACTCCAAATAGTCCGGTCAAAATAGACATTTCAAATAACAATAACTGCGACAGAGCTGAATTTTGTTAGAAACCTAGAACCTACTTAAGAACTATTTTGTTTGTTAACTTAAATAAAGTTAACAAAAAAAAATAGTTCTTAAGTTCTTACTAACACAGATAAATATAAATATTTAAGTTATGTAAAACATACAAGAAATAAGTACATATCAAGTTCAGACATAGCTAGGCAATCAATTGAATCCCGAAGACGGGTTGGAAATTAACAGATAATAATACTTCGGAACCAATTCAAACTGCACTCCCAGTGACTGCATACCGTTTCCGAGAAATACCTCAAAATACCATGACTTTGATCTTTGACCTTGAATAATTACAACCTTATTATCGAAGGTTAAGCTAAATCTTAAATATGACCGAAAATTGAGAAGTTTTTGAACACCACGCACTAAGCACACAACCAAACCCAAAAAATCAGAACTACGCAATTTACTGCGACTTAACGCGTTTAATCTGTTGACTGAGCTACTTGATTAATCCGGATTCTTATTTTTTTTTTCGATTTGTTACACTTTATGAGTGGTCTCCCCCTAATTTTCTCCTTATATAACAAAAAGTATGGGACTATTTAAACGCTAACCATCGGTAAAAATTACCGTTTTGACTTATGCGGAATGAGAAAAACACTCAGTCGAAAAAGAAAGTAAAGCTACCGTTAGTTACTTTTAAAAGTCGATGGTATTTTGTACAAAATGTATGCGCCTATCTAAGGATGGTAGCAGGTGGCGTTCTGTAGTTTCTGCCTACCCGCATGGGAAAAATGTGGGTTTATGTTTATGAATAAAATTGTTATTTTTGTTTTTTCAGTAGTCACTGTTATTCCATGTTAAAAAGATCGTGTTTTTAATTGAAAGGTGAAAAAATACTTTCAAACTAATAAATATGGATAACTCCTAAAAATCTCGGTTAAGTTTATTATCCAAATATTTAGGGCTATGTTAATATAGTTTTAATGTCGTTTTTGGGAATTGGTAATAGATAAATCAGGTACGTTTACACGTCAACACTATCTAGGCATATTTTACGGGTATCTTGTCTTGTGTA
Organism: Lacanobia oleracea; assembly: GCA_950371165.1. Lineage (NCBI taxonomy): Eukaryota > Metazoa > Arthropoda > Insecta > Lepidoptera > Noctuidae > Lacanobia > Lacanobia oleracea. The sequence continues at coordinate 14,215,694 of OX493385.1, forward strand.
ATTATAAAAGTCAAAGCATTGTCTGAGTGGGTTCAAGTTGTATTATAATGAAGAATTCACTTCTGTATGTTCGGCTGCAAAGGAATCTTATATTATTTCATTTATCAATTTATTACTTTCATGAACGAACGACATATCCCGATATAGAGATCTCGATAAGAATAAAAATATGGTTGAAAACCACCTCAATTACAGAACCGTCTACGAAATCCTCAGAAACGTCATTTTGAGTGCAAATTTAGTTGCAAATGCGTTGTCATCATTCAAAGTTCCTTTTTTAAATTATAGCTCTAGATTTTTAAACACAAAAGAAAATAACTGAAAATAAAATAGCTACTTTCTGTTCAAAATAAAGTTTAAAATTTATTTTAAAATTAATTAAATACTGCAAATTATGTTAAATGTTTTTTTCATGAAATATTCTTTTTGTTTTTTTTTTTTTATTTGTTATGGGTTTGCTCTTGACTCTAGTCTATGTCAGAGATGACAAATACAAAGTCTACGATGGAGCGAGCCTACCCAGAAGGAGCCTGTTCACATTGAAGAGATTAGGGTTGATTAGGCTCATTTGATTCTTATTCTTAGATGTTTCTTTTTTGATACGCGATTGACTTTAATATTCCTAGACTGTGTTGATGGGTATAGTTGATTCGCCTTCGTTCACTTCATTTGTTACTATAATAGGTATAGTTGCGCCTAAACAAATGCCTCACTCCATGTTGCTGGAGTATCGTAGGTACCCATGTAGAAATGAAGTAGGAATGCATTAAATCGATTTTAACTGTAATATTATCGCATAATCTGCGTTTCGTTTCACTCATAAAGCGTACAAATCAATAAAGCAAATCATGCATGTTTGTCTTTGCACAGGCACCAACAATAATTTGTATGGTCATTGTGCACATCAAACTTAAGTTTCTCACTTTATTTTAACACAAATCTTCCAAAGCCACATAATTATTATTGTTGGTGACTATACATATATACTACGAACATCATCTTGTATACACGGTATAATAGTTAAATTGATTGTATTATTCGCAGTATTCTACAAGCCTGGTGGATGAAGCCCGCGACAATCATGCTCAACAAATTGAAAGAGCAGAAATAGCCAATTTAGTACGATCGCGAATGGAATCATTAAATCTCACTGGAATTGACTATGATGATGTGAGCGAGAAGAGAAATAGTCTGTCGTATGTCATTATTAATCCTAGCTGTGACCTAAACTTGCAAGAAGGCGATATAATGTAAGTACACGAAAGTCGTTTGCTCATTTATTTGGAAAAACTGATGAAAAATAATTATTCATAACATATTCTTTTCATTTCAGATACTTAGTTCGACCTTCGCCATTTTCGGCCCAAAAAACGTTTGAACGCCATAACAGCCGCCGTAAATCGAATATAAGTTTTTGTTCACAAGCGTTAATTCAAGCTCAGGGAGTGTCGAGCAGGAGGGGATCCACCATCGGAGCAAGTTTCGTTACCCCTCGAGCCCCTCCACTTTCTACTACTAAAGCTAACTCGTTATCACTTCCGGATAGTCCTACTATTATCACAGATTTCAGAGGCCGGTCCAATTCACTTCGTGTGGTTGACGATATATTATTGAGACGATCTAATTCTCTACGTCAAGGGCTAAGTGGAGTTGGATCTCGACGCCGCAAGAGTAGCCTCGAAGAAATTGGTATATCTCACTTCAATTCATTACTACAACATCAACAACAACAACAGCAGCAGAACGCTTTTAAAATTGCTCTGAATGGCAGTATTGGTTTAGAAGTAACCCCGCCAGAAGAACATCCGTTAGAGCGACTGCCTGGACCGAGTATACTCGGCGGATATCAAGAAGTCGCGGCTGCTTTGCCGTCTTCGTCCCTAGGTCCCACGCTCTCGACCGTCACATCTCCGGATCCCCAGCATTTGCAAGGGACTATTGTATGATACCACCTTATGTGGGGACGACGACTGAGTTCCGTAATTAGAAACAAGTGGACGTAGAAATTAGTCCGGTAAAAATATAATCGAGCTATTTCTCCTGTAATACCGGCTGAGTAATATTTACTTGAACACGGAACTCAACTCATCTCGTAGCGTCTCTACCTTCCACGTAGTGTCACCTTACATGTTTAAGTACTTTAGTGATTTAGACTGGCGGTGAAAGAGCTGTGTAATGTAAGCGGGATCAATTAGTTACTAGGTAATGGGGATTTATAAGTCAGCACATAGCTGTCGGTGTATATCAGAATTTTACGTGATTTTATTTCAAATTGTAAATTTAACCTTAAATAAACTTTACAAAATGTTAATTATTGTAAATATATTTACATAGAAAAACTATTTAACTTACAAGGTAAATAATCACTTAGGACTCATTTTTCTAGATTTATTGACCAAAATTAAATAAACTTGGATTTGAAAATAGATTCCGTACTTTATCTATGCAGATTTAGATTTACCTAACACTAGATTTGAAACATCACCTTACAATTTCAGATAATATAATAAAAAGCATGTATGTATTCACACGGATTTGGTTTTTTATTAACATCTCTTGACCTTTCAAAACATCTATACAAGTATGTCTATTCAATTCAAGTTGACGTAGTGTATTATACCAATGTACACTGTATTTACTTTGCCACATATTCATCAGTGTTTTACTGATTTACTGAATACATGATAATGAACCACAATTAGCTGTTATGTTATCGTTCCAGTAACTAGACATTTCAAAACGGCTGCTATGCATACATTAAACATATTAAAACTAATTTGTACTAAGCATACAGCGAGCAGTAGTCGGTTTAAAACAAGAGTCAAGGATAACGTTATTCGCTCGTCAAAAGACGCCATTGTCGCTTTACGGCAGAAGTACAGTGAACTTTGTATATATATCTATATCAATTAGCACTGTACTTATTAATAAAACATTAAACAAGTGACAACAGTGCTATTTACTCGTAATTGTTATTTATCTTACGATATTAATTACATACCTACATATATACATTTATTTTCTTTTCAACCTGCACAAGCATTCTACACATTGCAGAACTGTTCGTTTCGCAGTGCACTAATAATAATCATGACGGAAATTACACATATCCTAGTTTGTTTGTCTTCTGTAATATGAGATTTTTTTTCGAATTCGTTAGCAAACACAAATCTATGGTGCCAAATGTTCGTTCTAACAATGTATAGTGTTTGGGCTCATTTGAATCCGTCTGATGAGCACTATTTATTGTTTTTGGAACAAGGATCTGATGATGCAGACCAGAAATGTGGATAGTAGACTTCTTATTTGGCTACTAGAATGGCCACCGTGTCTGGGCTCATTTACACCCTTCTGATCAACACGATTCATAGCTGTTTGGAACAAGGATCTGATGACGAAGAGCAGAAAGGTGGACAGAGGATCGCTTAGTTGATACTAGTATAAACATCGTGTTTGTTTTCATTTGAATCCGTTTAATTAGCATCATTAAATTATTGTTGGGAACAAGGGTCTGATGTTGGAGACCAGAAAGGTGAATAATGGATCTCTTAATTGGCAATAGGTATAACCACCGTGTTGGTTCTCATTTGATTCATCGTGATGTATACTATTAGTTACATTTAACATAAATAGTCCTTGTTAAGAAAATTCAAATGAGCCCCAACACGAAGTGTTTAAGAGTCTTCAACTAAGAGAATCACTACTCACATTTATGGTTTCCATCAGCAGATCGTTGTTACCAGCTGCAATGAATAGCACCCCTCACAATTAATAAGAGCCCAAACACGATAAGTGTAAAAGTAGTCAACTAAAAGAGCCACTTCTCACCTTTATGGTTTCCATCATCAGACTGTTGTTACTAGCTGCAATAGATAGAACCCACCTGTACAATTCATATGAACCCAAACTAAATGAACCACCACTCACCTTTATGGTTTCCATCAATAGATCATTGTTACTAGCTGCAATGGATAAGAGTAGTCAACTAAATGAGCCAATACTCACCTTTATGGTTTTCATCATCAGATCGTTATTATCAACTACATTGAATAGTGCTGATCAGAAGGATTCAAATGAGCCCAAACACGATAGGTATAGGAGTAGTCGACGAAGAGAGCCACTACTCACCTTTATGGTTTCCATCATCAGATCCTTGTTACCAACTACAGTTAATAATACCCAACAGTGCGATTGAAATGAGCGCAGACATCACAGGCAGCATACTTGTAAGAGATGCGAAAAATTAGCCTTCTATGCTTTCTCTAAAGAAAACTCAAGCTCATATAGTAAGCCTATCTATGTGTTAAAAGACATATTCAAGGTCATGTATTACCTATTATACGATTTACTGCTTGAATTATTACGAGTTGAATTACTACTAACTCGTAGTAATTCAAGCAACTACAGGGCGTCTCACGTCTGTGCCACATGGAGGGAAAGTACCTTGAATATTGTAGATGGAACATTTTACTGAAAGAAGATATTATTTGAATTTAAAAAGCAATTTAAACTGAATTCATAGATTTTTAAACAATTACATGGTTGAACCGGGAATCGAACCCGCTACACGAGAAAAAAATTACCCTGTAGCTTTATCATACCGATCCAAAGGCTTCATCACAAGGATTATTTTTTGCTAAATAACATATTGTCAGAAATAAAAGGAAGACCATGAATTCTTTTTTAACATTTTTAATACAAAATTAATCAATAATTTATCGAATGCTCAAAATTAGTCCCATACTGATGGATACATTCACTCCCTGTCGGGTTTTTGGGCTTGTTGAGGTGGATATTTAGAATAAAACGTCTTAAGTTCTGTTTGTAGCTCGTGGACATTTTCATACTGGTTCTTGTAGACTATTTTTTTTACATAACCCCATAAAAAAAAAATCTAACGAGGTTTGATCTGGGGATCTCGGCGGCCATCTTATTTGTACATTTGTCCCGATCCAGGGACGAAAGTGTTCATTGAGATAGTCCCTTGTTCTGTTATGAGCCGGAGCCCCATCTTGCTGAAAAGTAAGATTTTGTCGTTCTGCAACCAGAAGGTTATTTATTCATTTCTTAAAATCTGAAGTATTCTTAAATAATACCTTTCCGTATTCAAATGCCCTTCGTAAAAATGTACTAAGAGGACCCGGTTTTTTACAATCCCACACCAACAGTTGAACGAAAAACGTATTTGATTATTAGTCTCGCGGATACGTAAGGGATTCTCCCTGGACCAAATGCGATTATTGTGTCGGTTGTACATACCATTATTGCTGAAGTTTGTCTCGTCTGACCAGATAATATTATTTAGAAAATACTGATCATCTAGGGTGAGCCTCTCCATTTCATGGTACAAAATTAGTCGTCTTTCAGCATCACCCGGCAGTAATTTTTGTACTAGTCGCCCTTCAACGTAACTTTTGAATTTGTAGTTTTTCAGTACAAGGTGTATTTTGCTTTTCGAAATTCCAATTACTTCTTCACCTTCCCTCACTGAACTTTTAGGGTTTGCCACAAAGTATATCAAAATGTCGAGTTCGCCGTCAGTGTTTATCATTTGGTGCCGCAGTTGTGGTAAGCGATGATCGAAACGTCCCAAATTTAGCAGATTATTCACCAACCGTTTCATAATAAGTCGAGATTGAATATTTCTATCAGGATATCTTTCGCGGTGCCATTGTTAGGCTAATGTTATGTTTTTATGCTTCTATAAAATCAAAATTATTTTAATACACCATGGTTATGTAAAAAATTCACAATACAATGCAACAACCTAAAATGAAAATCACAGAAACAAAAGAATAAAAGTTTGAAAATGGAACACATTTTTGAATTATTTCTTTATAATCAGCCAGTCGTCTTTCGGCTCAGGATACAGCAATAATCTGCCGTGAAGCGAATCTGTCTTAAAGCGAACAGGGAAATAAGAAGTCTATAGTACCTTGTATATTTTAGTTCATTGATTGTTCCAAAGTCATGCTTTTGTTATTGCAATTGCAACCCAAATAACATTTTGGTGTCAGTTACAGGCTTTTTTATGACTTTAAGTTATATGACAGGGTTATAATTATCTCACTTATTACTAAAGACGATATAGAGGAGTTAACAAACAAGTTTTAGCCCCAATCGCAAATCTAAAGCTTTAATGGACGACGTAATACAGCTTTGAGAGTTATAATGGCGCTCGTAGCAGCTAGTATACTTAATACGTTATAGCCTTAACCTTTTTGTGACACACAAGTCTTTATTAAAGTGTTCGCCGACACCGTTTAACACTTATTGTTGTATAGTTATTGCAATGAACTCTTTTATACCACTTAAGGTGCTAGGTTAGTTTTACATACCACTGCTCAGGAAGCAGGAATGAATAATAATGTTTAGCTTGAGGTACCTATTTTATTATCATAATTTTTCTTTTGAATATTTAATAAATCCTAGGCGCGTTAAAATTAAGATGAGAAGCATGGTATACATTTACCGTGAAATCATAAGGGCAGTCATTTTTCACTTCACATACTTAAATAACATAATATTCCATAATATTATTCTGCTGTGTTGAATAATGGATGACATCACACTTCCATTACGAACAGATTTAATTTTAGTAAGGTTAGTACAGGCTTTTTCATCTTGACGTGCGCTTTTTACCACCTGTAGTGCTCACTAACGCGGTAATACAGGTTAAAGTAGTAGCTGACGATGAATAAACGCTCTTGTGCAGCTTTAAGATCTTTTTGACACCTTGCTGTAGGATTTATGAAACCTGTAGCGTTTACCAACTCTATTTTACAACGTTAATACAGATTAAAGTAGTAGCTGACGATGAATAAGCAGCTTGAGCAGCTTTAATATCTTTGTGACACCATACTATAGGCTTTCTATAACTTTTACCTGTAAAACTGTGGGCCTCTTTCGTGGTTATAAGTGAGTTAGAGCATGCTCTAACTCAGTTGCACAGGTATGCGTTAACACTTTTATACTCAAATGGAACTGATATATGAGTCTTATATAGGTTTTTTTAACGCTTTAGTGATAGTTGAGAAGCACATAGCATGTGTTTGCTATTGCCACAGTTTTGCTTCTGCAAGATTGGTTATAATCCTATTTTTGACAAGCCCGCAACACAATCCCAAAAACTACAACTCCTGAAAGCCAGAATCAACTGTGGCGACCACCAGACAAACACCGAGCCAACGAAGCCCGACGAGTCCTAAAAAACGATTCAACTGTCTTGGATCCCGCAGCGAAATTAATCAGACAAGTACAGCGTATATTTTAGTAAGAAAAAAATATAGTTTCCACTTCCCTCCTTATGAAGCAGTAAACAGAACAGAGCTCGGCCAATAGGCACCAAGGGACATATACAACTGGGTTGAGCCCAGTTGCCAAGCACCAAGTATTAAACAGTATTACCTCTTAGCACAAGTACACAATGATTATTAACAACGTTTACTTTGAGAAAACCCCGAAAAATCTAATATCAGCTGTTTCATTCAGAATGCAATATTTAGCCTATGAAAATGTATGAAAAAGCTGTTTTTAGAGTTCCGTTGCCAAATGGAAAAAAACGAAACCCTTATGGATTCGTCATGTCTGTCTGTCTGTCTGACCGTCCGTCCGTATGTCACAACCACTTTTTTCCCGAAACTATAGAACTATACTGTTGAAACTTAGTAAGTAGTTGTATTCTGATAACCGCATTAAGATTTACACACAAAAATAAAAATGTACTTGCACTACCTAATAGGTTGTTGGTGTTTTACAAATAACTCTGTATATTAAAACTAAAACATGGGTCCTAAATTCTTAGCTACTTTTGATTCTAGTAATAGGAATGGCAAAATAGCTTGAACTCAAGGAAATTTTTCTGGTTTCAACAATGTCCGTATAGTAAACAACTCCAGATGCAACCTGAGGGTTCAGACAAAGCGCCACTCTATTAGCGATGGCGATTGTCGACATGCTAAATGTAAGGCATTGATCACGTGATATTTCGACAGCTTTTGTCAATCCCATACATTTTTGAGTTTTTAAAGTCGCTTTCGCCACGATACTGCGCAGAATGTTACTTGTCTAGAGCCTCTTAATTTAATACTATCTAACCTAATATTGCATTCAGTTAGCCAAAGAATACACTCCTAAAGACAAAATGTGCGGATTGTTCGAGAGATTATCTTTATATTTATAATTCTACTGAACGTGTGAATGTCACTGAACTCGGCTGGACCGATTTGAATGATTTTTTTCTATGCGCTTGGGTGGCGGCCTGGATGGTTTAGATTCACAAATTAGCCCGGCAGATGGCGCTGCAGTCGGTCAGGACAACGTCTGTCGAGTCCGCTGGGAGACTATAAAATTTTGATGCATAAAACGTTTTAAAAATTGTCAATTGACAATTAATCGAGAGTATAGAATCTCTGAAGTTATTTTATAATCACACGGAGTTTGCCGTTTTCCGGTGACACATGTACCATTCAATAAAGTTGGAGTAAGTAAAAAGATCTGAAGGCATCATAAGGGTAATGAAATTGTCAAGAAGGGCCAACAGTAACCCGGAGAAAGCGCTCTTTCTCACTCTGCCAGACATTGGCTTGGCCCCCAACCTGAGATGCGACGATCAATAAGAACAATCTTTGCGGTGTACCCGATCAAAAGTAGAATTATAGGACAGTCATAGGTCCTGACTACGACGGTCCTAAAATTGTGCTTCACATAATTTCGGAACCCGGGACGATATAAGTAACTTTGAATGCAAGAGCGAGCAAAGCGAAAAAAATTTAATACCCTTTATTGTATAGGTTTGATTTTCTGTCATTAATATCTGAATAGAAGTAACTTTTGCCGCATACAGGAAAGGTTAAGAACTGAAAGAATGCATTATTGAAGAGCGAGCAAAGCTAGCTCGACAATTTTTGTACCCTTTATCGGGTAGGTTTGATTTTCTGTCATTAATACCTGAATAGAAAGAACTTTTGCCTCATACAGGAAAGGTTAAGAAATGAGAGATTGCAAAAGAACAATGGGCAGAATGGTTCCAGCGTTGTAGTACTATTTTACGTATCTTAAAGTAAAGATCCGAATAATCTCAACATTTTATTCTATGGCAGCATTTCTCTAATGACTCAAATAAAAAAGTTACAATTATTAGATTCAAAAAGTCTAATAATTACAGTTATAAATGCTAATAGGTATAATGGTCATCATCATCACATCAGCCGAAAGACATCCACTGCTGGACATAAGCCTCCCCCAAGTACCGCAACCAGTCCTGTACGTCTCCATCGGCTACCCGCGACCCTCACCAGGTCCAACGCTGCGTCTTCAGGTATTCGGTCGCCACTCCAGAACTTTTCAGCCCCATCGACCATCTGTTCTGCAAGCCATGTGCCCTGCCCACTACCAATCAGGTTTGGCCATCCTTCAGGCTATGTCGGTAACCTTGGCTCTCTTGCGGATATCATCATTACTGATTCAATCACTCAAGGAAACACCACACAGTGCCCTCTCTATTGATCTTTTAACCTACTGATTTGGCTCACTAGGTTTCGGTTCCATAAGTCGTCACTGGCAACACGCTTTGGTCATAGACTTCGTCTTGAGATAGTGTGGTATGTGAGCCCAATTTCCCGAATGCCGCCCAGCCGAGTCGGATTTAACGGTTGTCCTCTTCCTCGCTACCTAACCGGACCGTTTGTCCCGGTTAGGTAGACGTTCTCGTCTACAACTTCGAGTGTAAGATAAGAAGAAGTGAAAATATCCTGCAATTGCGTTCGTGAACAGTTTTAGAGAAATGACATCACCTTGCCTTACACCCGTTGCAAAAAATAGGGTTCGAGGTCTTATCCGGAAATCGAACTGACATGGTTGCGTGTTCATTCAAACACTGCTAAAGTGTTTGTATGGACATGCCACAATGTCAGCCACATGCTGGTAGACTGATGTACTGATAGTCGATCTGGCACCATAGGAGAGACTGCAGTACAGCTCAAGTCTCGATGGGATCGGAGGCTGTCTCGTAGACCACAAACGCTAAACAGAGGGGCAGATTATAGTCTTCGGTCTACTGTGTTACTGCCACAGCGTATTTATATAGTCTACGGTGCTAAAGACTTTTCGGAATCCGGCTTGTTTGAGAAGCTGGAAGTCTTCACACCAGCACGTAGGCTTAGATTTAACCAAAGCCAACCCTAATATAGCTGCGAAAAGGCTAGGCAGATGATGATGCTAACCGAAGGTTTACAACCCTTTCAAAAACGTGACAAAAGTTGAACAGCTTTCATAGGGCTTTCATAAGCATTCAGAAGAAGGTGTCCATTAGTCTTGTAAAACAGATGTTTTATTTTCAAAGGTATTTTTCTATTACAAACCTATCCCAAGTGATTTAAAAATATTCAATTCTGAAGAATATAACAGTAAACTTTTCAAATGTAAGATGACGCATAAAAGAGAAAAATGCATTTTGACTTAAAAATGTAGATACAATTAGACATGCGCACTTTTAGGTCATAATATTAACATTTGTTACTGTAATTATTCGAGCCGCTGTAATTTTTTTATTTGAATCATTAGAGAAATGCTGCCATACAATAAAATATTAAGATTATTTGAATCTTTATTTTAAGGTAGGCAAGAAAGTGCTACACCGCTGGGCCCACGATCCATATAAAGTTGCCCATTGTTCTTTAAGAGCATGCGAAGCGAGCTCGATAATTATAATACCCTTTATCGGATAGTTTTGATTTTCTGTCATTAATATATGAATATAGTAGTAGTAACTTTTTGCCTCATACAGGAAAAGTAAAGAATTGAGAGATCGCAACATTCAAGAGCGAGCGAAGCGAGCTCGAATATTTTTGCACTGCATCTCATAAGGTTTGATTTGTTAATCATAAAAAGATTTTTTTTTTGACAAATGTGATGGATATACAAACTAATTGTATATACAGACTCGTTGTGTTAAGTAAATTTGAATTTAAAGTCTTTGGAATGCTATGATTAAAAAGTAAATTGTGACTGATGGTGACATGCCAGAAGTCAAGGGAGCAGAATCCTGAACCTCACTCACTGAATTAGTACATGCGTCCTGCGTACTTATTACTTAGTGTTATTACTTCCCAGAATTCGAACTTTATCAGTTACAATTTCGGGGTGTAATAATACGGGGTGTTTTTGCAGTTATAGTTTTCATCAAAATCGGGCGCGAGACTCCTTTCAGTGTTTTTCGATAATCCTCATAGTTTCGACTTTACCTATGAAGGCACACTTTAAAAATTCACCCTGTATACTGAACGTTACACAGTGTGAGTCTTTATATTGTGCACATGTTAAAACGAGGGAAACTATACTTAATTACATTTTTATCCTGACTGGACAGATTTCCATGTAAAAATAAAATAGACAAAATTAAACCGAACTTTCTATAGCAAAAATTTGATGAAGTATGGTGAAGACGAAGATGAGTTACCATAGTATGATCGATTCTACAAACGGACGTTATGACGACTACCACTACAGGACATGAACTAAAAAACAAATGGACATAATTTTCCCAAGCAGTGACCCAATGCACGGATCAGTAAAACCTCCTTTATATGTTCTGTGACCTAATATAATGGTTCCATTCATCATTGATGTGATGGAATCATTTATTAATTTATGGCTATCGATATCAGATGGTGATGATGATATCAATTTGTCGTCTTGTATTTCTCTTCCTGTGTAACTAGATCATGCCGAGATCGGAATCCTTTTTTTATCTTTAAAAAGCTTATGATATTCAAATGACTAGACAAAGTTCGTTTTTATTTTGCATTGCAACTTTCTGCAAGAATATTGGTTTTATAAATATCCACAAAAAAGTCCAATTTTCCCCTCATGTACTCACTGTCCAACCAAGATTTTACAAAATAATCGTTAAATTTACTAATATTTTCATGGGTGGTAAGGCAGTCTTTCATAATATAAAGCTAACCATCTGATTTTAAATTTTGTGGCAGCAAAGCTAACGTCGAACGCAAGGCGATATGTTTTCCATACTTATATCTTATTTTTATTCAGATTGAGTTCTTTAGCTTTACTAAAGATTTACTAAAGTGGAAGTAGCAACCTTTGAAATCAATTTTTGGAAAAACTTGATTTCAAACTGTTGATAACGGCTTTTTCATATTCAGTTCTAAAATAAATGGGATTAAATTAATCCAAACATAGTTGTTTATGTGGATTATTTTTTGTCTATTAGCAATATTTTTATGAAAGGCATAACATTATTTTTTTCAAAAGTACTGCCGACGTCTTCATATACAATATAAAATTGCCTAAAAGGCTTCACAACGCATTTAAAAGTTCCGTCCCCTAGAAAGTTTTGCGTGTGTGCAAATACCTTATTTGCTCATGAGCAAACCCAATTATTCTTTTCTTTTAACCGACTTCAAAAAAAGGAGGAGTTTCTCAATTCGGTTGTATTTTTTTTTTTTTTTTAATATTTGTTACCTCATAACTCCGTCAATTATGAACCGATTTGAAAATTTTTTGTTTCATCTGAAAGCGTATACTTCTCGATTGGTCCCATTGTCACCATGTCAGAATCTGATGATGGGATCCCACGAAAATCGAGGGCAACCCTCAAATTTTATAGGCACATACAATGTTTTTCATGAACTTTCTAACGCAATTCAGATATTTGTGCCTGGTAATCATCATCTCATGTTGCTGAGCTGATGATGTAAGGTATAAATTAGGATCTGATGATGAGATCCCATGAAAAATGTTTGTTCAGCGATACTTTAGCCAATTGTCAGCCGATTTGGATAATTCTTTTTTGTTTGAAAGAATATTTTCCTGGACTGGTCCCGTTTCAATTTGGTGAAGATCTGACGAAGAATTTCGGAGGTAGGCAACGGAACTCTTCAATAAATGATAGCAAAGGGATCGGGATTGTTGAAATCGCATGTTTTTTTTGTGTTAACACCAGTTCTTAACATGACATTGCGCCGGTACGCTGTTATTGGGTACGCAGGTACCTAGGTACCACTAAAAAGTGAAAAATAAAAACACTTTTTTACAAAAAATACAACCGACTTCCAAAAACAAAACACTACAAGGTACAAAATAACTTCGGAAGAAAGAAAGAACTTTAATTTCTGAAGTCGGTGTCAAAAAACGAAAATAAAAACAAAAACACCGACTTCAGAAATTAAAGTTCTTTCTTTCTTCCGAAGTTATTTTGTACCTTGTAGTGTTTTGTTTTTAATAATAATAATGCTTTATTTCAGACCAAGTCCATAATGAGAGCATTTTACCTATTTAATAAAAATTTAATTACACATCAAATAATAATTATGATATGATACCACATACTACCCTTATCCAATGATTCTGGAAAGGGCAGTCATAACGTGCAGCAATTACCTTAAGAATGCTGTTGCCGCTGCTCCGAAGGCGCTGCATCAGGGAGGCTGTCTTTTAGCGAATAATGGCTTGAAAGCCGTCCACGTGTGCCTCCGCAAACATGCCTAAGGCACTGCAGCGCCACGACAGCTTCAACAGCATTCTGAAGGCATTGTTATACTGGGTGCGCAGGGTTCTATAGGCTCGCTGCGTATAATTCACCCACAGGCCACTCGAGTAAAAAGATTGGCAGAATGCCTTAAAAAGAATAATTTTAACTCGATCTGTGCAGCGAGTGAATCTGCGGGCGAGCATGTTGCCTCTTACTGCTAGCGCCCTACGCTCCCGCTCTATGTCCTCGTCATCCTTTAGGTCGCTAGAAACTAAGTGCCCCAGGTATTTAAATCTGTTAACCAGCTTTAAGGCAACACCGTCAAGGATCACAGCAGGCACATGAGTAGGCTGATAGTTGCCTGATTTAAAAACAAGTATTTCACTCTTCTTAGAGTTGTATTTTAACCCATGCGCCTCCGCGTATGTCTCACACATAGACAGCAAAATCCTTAACCCGTTAATTGAGGGGCTCAGCAGTACCATGTCATCAGCGTAGCTTATATTATTTACCGCATTTCCATCAATAAAGCATCCAACATGAGTGCTGCTGAGCTCCTCAATCAGCTGATTAACATATACGTTAAACAATAGCGGCGAGGTTAATCCTCCTTGCCTTACGCCACATTGCAGTTTATATTCATCCGACAAGGTACCGGCCCATCTCACCTGGTTTTTTTGATTAGAGTACCAGTATTTGAGGAGGGCGATGGACTCCGCCGGCACACCCGCGCAACCCAACTTATCCCACAGTCTGTCATAAGCTACAAGGTCAAAAGCTTTTGACAAGTCAAGGAAGCACGCGTATACCGGCGTCCTCCTCTTCGTGTAGTATATGACCGTATGTTTCTAGCTAAGTATGGCACTCTCTGTGGACAGGCCAGCCCTAAACCCGAATTGAGCATCGTGTAAATTTACATGCTGAGCGAGATTGTTATTTAACAGGCTGTCAAGCAGTTTGACTGCCATCGTTGCAAGTGAGATGGGTCGATAATTATCCTTGTCGGATGTATCACCCGTCTTATTTTTTACAACAGGTATTACGATGGTACGCATCAGTGGCTCCGGCAAATAAGAGTGACATAGGGACAAATTAAAGAGCATGGCTAGTACCCGCGGCAAATGAACCCCAGCATATTTAAAGTGCTCAATACTGAGGCCGTCGTGACCGGGCGACTTGCCTCTTTGCATACTCTGAATTATTTTTGAGACACTTTTGGCAGAAAAATGCATCTTTCGCTCGGCCACCACAACCCCAGCCACGTTCACCTCAGAAGACGATGGACCTAATGGTGACTGAACTGTGAAATGATCCTTAAAAATAGCAGCGATCAATTTATGATCCTGAACGCCATCAACGCTCACGGGAATGCCTGGCTTCACATTTAAGTTATTAGTGTTTTTCCAAAAAGCTTTAAATTTTTTTGCAGAATGATTAGATGCCAACAAGTCCATTTTCAACTGTTCTGACACCATTTAAATTTTGTCTTAAATGTTTTTCGTGTTTCAGACATTTCTTGAAAGATGATACCGGTACTTGGTTTTCCCGCCAAAACCCACGTTTTGAATTTAAGCCTGGCCTCCGCGTGTGCGCTGACAACGTGCTTATTCCACCCTGTCACATAACCCTGCTTTCGGTGACATTTTTTGTGCGTATAGGTCCGTACAGCAGCTTCAGACATGACATTGATAACATTATTATACATATGGTCCAATATTAAATAATGGTCACGATTACGACAAAAAGAGTCACAGCATTGCCCTACCTCTGAGGGAAAATCAATTTCCCGGAACTTACGGTGGCAAATAGCATGATATTTATCAATTTGTTCTTTTCGTCTCTCTCCCCAAATAACACGATTCCTTGAAACATCCCGTATAACATTCTGCTCAACTTTTTCATTTATTTTGTACAAGTTACAATTTATTACAAGTGGATAGTGATCAGACCAAAAAACATCATGTTGTACCCATACATTGTTAATAGTTGGTAACGCAGACTGAGTCACTATGCAGTGGTCCAACCATCTTTCACAGCCGTGTGCATCACTACGGAAGGTATAAGTGTTGGAATGAAGTCCTAATATTTGTATATCTGCACAACACCAAGAGTGATCACTACAGAAGTCAGACAGTTCTTTATGGAATATTTCGTTAGGGTGAGCATTAAAGTCTCCCAGTATGTAAAAAGCTTCAACACCGCAATTTTGTTCTACTTCTATAATGGATTGTATAGTACTAAGACACTCAGTAAACAGAGGAATGTTTTCAACAGAATTCGTTGGTATATAAACACTAAAAAAACTATAGATCTTCTACTTACAGTTATTTTTATCGCTGCAGTCCTAACGTTATCACAATTTATCACGGACACTGACAGAAATGCACTTTTTCTCCACAACAACGCAACTCCACCGAACGGTCTTCCCGTCAGTAATCCAGCCGATGTGTCGACTTCAGACGTGCCCGTGGCGCCGAAGTCGCCATCAACTGTGGCCAGCAGTGGCAACTCATGCGGCAATGACGTCAGCATCTCGACATAATTCCCTAACACCTTCTATTGACCTCTTGATAGATTTACAGTTAAAACTAATTAATTTACTGTCGTTGTTATCCATTGAGTACATTATCGTTAGCTACACGCCCAAGGTCACCTTGGGTTTCCCGCTTTTCTCTCAAATTTACAAATTTCCTAAATGAAATTCCAGGAGGCCATAACTTGTCATCCAAGAATACGTCTATTTTGTATTTTGTGACAAAAAATTTTGTATGCATTATAGTCCCTTTCTTTCCTCATTTTTATTTTCACTAAAGAGACTGTCTCGCCCGTCTTTTTCGACACATAATCAATAATATCACGCTCTGAAACATCTTTATGCACGTTCGAGATAAATAAGGCAACCTTTGTGTCAGCCGCCTTGAATATGCGGTTTTTTCCAGGCTCTGAGACTGCTTTTCCTCTATTAGAAACGAATCTATTCCTCAACCTTCTTTTCTGGACTAAAATCCAACTCTCATCCGGAGTATCATCCTTCTTGTCAGAGCCATTTTTAAATGCTTCTACAAATGATAATTTTTGCGCCTCCTGCGCCTCATATCGCTGAGTGTTATCAATATTGATATGCGATTCGTTCGACGTTATCTGTTCGTGATCTGTCTGTAGAACAATGCATGAATTTGCTATCTCGCTCGCACTCGTTTCCTCATTACTTCGCACAGTGACATTGCATGTTTGATTTCCTAGCGCTGTGCCTTTCACTCCAATACAATCTGGAACGCTCGGATACGATGTAGACGAAGATGCGGGTTTGTTTACGTTTTTAGGCAAAAGAGTAAAGCATTCACTGTTGTTGTCGTTACAGTAATTCTTCATCGGTGTTTCTGTATTGCTACCCGACATTGTCTCCTCGCATAAAGACAATGCCATGGGTCCGCTATTTATCATGTTATTTATGTTTTGCGAATTAGTCCCACGTCTTGTATTTATATTCCGCTCTTCATCACCAGATGGAAATTTGTGGCAATAATTTTATTATGCTGTAATTCCATTTTTGTGACATAATTTTCTCGAATATCTTCAATATTTCTTTGTAACATAAGGATTTTCTTAAGCACCGGCGTAACGTCAATGTGATCAAATGTCACAGGGGGTAGCTTTTCCAAATCCTTGGCCACAAACATTGATATTTTTTCTGGATCAGTTCCTTTAAATAACACAATAATGTCATCCAGGTTGCGTTGAGTTTTCCCTTGTCGCTTCCTAGTTTTAGCCGTTTTTTCCAACGATTCAAATAGTAACGACTTTGCTTCTTCGATATCATTAACACTGAATGCACTTTCACATATTCGAACAAGACTTTCCTCATCCATAACATCAAGCTTATTTTGGATAAACGCCAACACTTCACAAATTACAATATTGCAATTTGCACATTTTAATCTCTTTGACTACATATTCGTAACGCACGGCAGATGACCTACGTACGCACGCGACCCTGGTCAAGCGCAGACTCAAAGTCGGTTATATTTTTTGTAAAAATGTTTTTTATTGTAACAGTAGTCGAACAGAACGAAAGTTTTGTAGCCCTGTGGTATGTCCATTTCCTCTGTGCGTTTGAACGTCGACTTTTTTAACCGACTTCAAAAAAAGGAGGAGGTTCTCAATTCGGTTGTATTTTTTTTTTTTTGTTTGTTACCTCATAACTCTGTCATTTATGAACCGATTTGAAAAATTTATGATTCATCTGAAAGGGTTTACCTCTCGGTTGGTCCCATTGTCACCATGTCAGAATCTGATGATGGGATCCCACGAAAATCGAGGGCAACCTTCAAATTTTATAGGCACATACAATGTTTTTCATGAACTTTCTAACGCAATTCAGATATTTGTGCCTGGTAATCATCATTTCATGTTGCTGAGCTGATGATGAAAGGTATAAATTAGGATGTGATGATGAGATCCCATGAAAAATGATTTGTTCAGCGATACTTTAGCCAATTGTCAGCCGATTTGGATGATTATTTTTTTGTTTGGAAGAGTATTTTTCTAGACTGGTTCCTTTTCAATTTGGTGAAGATCTGATGAAAAACTTTGGAGGTAGGCAACGGAACTCTTCGATAAATGATAGAAAAGAGATCGGGATTGCTGAAATCGCATGTTTTTTTAGTGTTTACACCAGTTCTTAACATAACATTGCGCCGGTACGCTGTTAATGGGTACGCAGGTACCCAAGTACCACTAAAAATTGAAAAATAAAAAAACAACCGGCTTCCAAAAACAAAACACTACAAGGCACAAAATAACTTCGGAAGAAAGACAAAAACTTTAATTTCGGAAGTCGGTGTCAAAAAACGAAAAAATAACCAAAAACACCGACTTCAGAAATTAAAGTGTTTGTCTTTCTTCCGAAGTTATTTTGTGCCTTGTAGTGTTTTGTTTTTGGAAGTCGGTTGTATTTTTTTGTAAAAAAGTTTTTAATGTTATGGACACTTTGTCGGGCGTTTTAGAGGCCGGTCTTGATCTGTGTAAAATGTGGTATTTTTTTAGCGACAAAATTCGTACCTTTTGTCCATCAACCTAATGACGGTCTCGTTAGGTTGATGGCAAAAACAATTCCAGCAATAAATTGCAATTCTCGTTTTTTGCTGCTCCCATTTTGCAGCGGTATATCTCTTTCTTAATATTATTTATTTCCACACTGGGTTTATACACATTATGGTTAATAATTTTCACAACGTGGTTGCTCTCGTCGGTTTCAGCTCCCCATTTGCAACACCTTTTTACGCACCTCCATGTAGTATGACTACCTTTCATATTCATTTATTTTCAGTAATAGTTCCAGTAATAGATATGGCAAAATCGCCTTAACGCACGGATTTTGTTCTGGTTTATACAAGGTCCGTGTAGTTTTAACTACTCTAGATTTATCCTGAATACTATCTTACATATAAATAATAGTACGTTCAATTTGCTAAAGAAAACACTCTCATAAGATGTGCTGTGCGGATTGTTGGTATTCATGGTCAGCTGTAGAACATTGACATAAAGGCATGGCCACAAGCCTTAAGGAAAATAATTTATTCTTAAAATTGCCATGACCTGTGAGAAATTGGGCAAAACCTGGAGGTTCGTGGTTCCATCCGTTCGTGAGTAGCAGGATAAGACATGGCTGGAGCCAGTCTTATCCAGCCGCTCACGAACGGATGGAAAACACTGGTGGAGGTGAAGGCCTTTGATGGAATTTTCCCTCCTACTCGTACATTGCCATTCGGATAAAGTTCCTCCCAGACGTCACCTCCGAGTGCGTGTGCGACTTGCGTTGCGTGCGACCCACAAGCTCGGTTAGTTTCGGAGATGTTCGGTTCGGGAGTCGAAGTTACCGAGTCGATTTATTTGTTGTGCGTTTCTTAAGCTTATGCCGATACGCATACAATCACTATTGCGTTGCGATAACTTGGTAAGTGCGTATCAAAACAAAATTCTGATTAGTGGCAAAAAGCCACTTTTAAAAAGACGCTTTAGTGTAGAAGATTTTAGTTTTGTTGAAGTGTGTTGTGGTGTTTAAGTAATTGTTTATTCTTTTAATTCTAAATTTGAAATAATGATGGCTCCGAAGAGACGTATCGTATGGCATCATTTTGACGATAAAGAGGACTATAAAGCACGGTGCAAAATATGTAAAATGGACCTTTCATTTAAGGAATCAGTGTCGAATTTGATGGAACGTTTGAAAAGATGACACGGTACTTCGGTTTGTGCCCGGAGAACGTGAACAAACGTAGCAGATAGAACCATGACTTCCAGAACCTTAACCGTACCAACAATTATTTTTTTCTATGTTTCTATCAATAAAAGTTGTCAGTCCTAAGACTGAAAAGTATGAAGGGAAGGTTTCAGTAAGATTTCGTTTTAAGTATTATAATAGATACAACTATGAACGCGTAGTGTAATATACTTTAATAATCCATTATCTGAAAATACTCCATTACTCCGATTACTCGATCTCGAAGTTACGTTACGACGACTCGCTAGCTATAGAAACGTCAATAAACTCGATACGCCTAAATACTCGTGGAAAGTATTTGAAATAAGTATTTGGGCGGATGCGTACTTCTAAGACTCAGTACGCATTTTACCTAGTACGTCTCACCTCTATTTCAAACTAAACTCCAATTTGTAACTTTTTGGAAAAAAATAGCTATGTTTGAAATACTGTACGTCAACACCTATTAAATCTACAGAGTAACTGTTACAATCAAATTGTAGCAAATTTTGTCTACTTTAAAAGTATCCAGTTGACTTTCTCCGTAGAATGCACCGCTTAGCTTAACTCTTAAAAATGACGGTACATTAATAAGTTTTCTGAGCACCACGCAGTTAGCCCTAATTCACTTACTCCATTTTAAAAATGTTAGTTAGTATTAGTAGATTTTGTTAGGGGAATAGCTGTAAGGGCGCTAAAAGTCTAGTAACTTGGGTACTCAAAATTAGTCACCTAACTTAGTCATTAACTCCGAACATACTGACAATTACAAAATCAAGTCACTACCAAAGGTTCTTTTTGAGAAGCTCTTTTTACTAGTGTATCTTATGGTTATTATAAACTAATCAGTAACCTTAATTTTGGAGTCTAATTTTTCACATTAAAATTAGACTTTCCAACGATGACTCTAATGACACTATGGGGGCGCTAAAAAATGCTCTTCCAAATTATTAGAAATTGAAATGTTTTTAGAAAAAACAATGTTTGACATTGTATGTTTTAGTGAGCACTGGTTGAAGGATTACCAGATGCTAATTAGTTATGAAAATTATAATGTGGGCAGTTGTTTTAACCGCAAATCTATGTTACGTGGTGGTTCCCTCATCTTATTAAAAAAAAACTTAAAATTTAAGCAACGTAATGACATCGTTAACTTATCAGTGGAACATTGCATCGAACTGTCCTGTGTTGAGCTAGATGAGCATATCATAGTGTGCGTGTACAGACCCCCAAACCCTCAAAACTTTACTTTATTTGAGTCAACAATGGAAGATATCCTTGCGAAACTTGCAGCAGGTAACAAGCCCGCGATTATTTGTGGGGATTTTAATATTAATATTTTAGAAATTAATTCAAATAGCAGCAGATTTATAAGCCTTTTTAAATCGTTTAATTTGTCTAATGTGTTTACAGAACCGACTAGGGTAACACCAACTTCTTCAACCTGTACCGATAATGTATTCTGCGATTGTGAATATTTAGATAAAGCCATAGTTAATTACCTTCCCTCTGATCATAGTGGTCAATTGGTAACATTTCAGTTTAAAGCAGCCTTGGAAAAAATTCATATACAATATAGGCCAATTACAACTGGCAAACTAGCTAAATTCAATGGTACCTTACAAAATAAGTTAAATTTTCTAGGCCATAACATTGAAGATGCTAATAAATTTTATGATAATTTCTTTTCAGTGGTTCTAAAGGAATTCAATGCAACTTTAGAAAAGAAGTCTAAGGATACTTTCCCTAAGTATGTATTTAGTGACTGGGCGACTAAAGGCATTAGGATAAGTAGGGAAAGACTATATGAGCTATATGGCCTTAAGCCTGTCATAAACACTGATTCTTTTAATAAGTTTGTAAACAAATATTCTAAAGTGTTCAGAAATATTTGCAAGGTAGCTAAAGCCCTATATATTAGCAACAAGATCAAATCGTCAGAAAATAAAATAAAGACAGTTTGGAAAGTTATTAATAATGAAACTAATAGAAATAAAGAACGAAACACTGATTATTTACTGGAGACTACACATGGTGCCAAAAGCTCTAATTTAGAAGTAGCTCAAGAATTTGTAAATTTTTTCACCAATATACCAACTAAAACTACGGAATATTTAAATTCTTCACCTGAGGTCTCATATAATTTATTAAAAGCTAACGTTCCAGGTTGTACGGTTGAATTCCAGTTCAAACATATCAACCCTGTGACAGTCATAAAGGCTTTCCGGCAAATCAAAATCAAATTGACCGAAGACATATGGGGAATGTCTATTAAAGTGTGCACGTCCATAATTGAAACTATAGCACCATACTTGGCTTTAATATTTAATGTATGTGTGGACCAAGGAGTCTTTCCGGATATAATGAAATATAGTAAGGTTATACCACTATTTAAATCGGGCGACAGCAAAGACACCAATAATTATAGACCTGTATCTGTTTTGCCGGTTTTTAGCAAAGTGTTTGAAAAAGTAATGCTCAATCAGATGCTCAATCATTTTAACATCAATAAAATTTTACACGATCAACAGTATGGTTTTACCAGGGGTCGTTGTACGACTGACGCTGGTGCCACGTTGTTAAAACACATATACTCAGCGTGGGAAGAGGCACAAGATGCCATAGGAATCTTTTGTGACCTCTCCAAGGCATTTGATTGTGTAAATCACGAAACCTTGCTCCTAAAGCTAGGACATTACGGACTAGGTAAACTTGCACTCAGTCTAATAAAATCTTACTTAAATGATAGACAGCAGCAAGTTCAAATAAATGGTGTCAATTCACGGGGTTTAAAAGTCAAAATGGGGGTACCACAAGGCTCTATTTTGGGTCCTTTCCTCTTTCTAGTATATATTAATGATCTACCCCATCTTTTAAAAAATCACCCTCATATGGTATTATTTGCTGACGATACGTCCTTAATTTTTAAGATAGATAGACGTTCCATATATCTTGACGACGTAAATAACGCCCTACAGCAGGTCCAAAATTGGTTTACTGCTAATAATTTAGTATTAAATGGGAAAAAAACTAAATGCATCAGATTTGCCTTACCGAACGTTAAAAGAAATGTGTGCGACATAGTATTGAACAAGGAGAAACTTGAATTCGTCGAAAACACAGTTTTCCTGGGGATTACGCTTGACTCAAGGCTACAATGGGGTCCTCATTTAACATCTCTTGCGGGACGGCTAAGTTCAGCAGCATACGCTGTCAGAAAAATCCGTCAATTTACCGATATAGATACCGCGAGGCTGGTCTATTTTAGTTACTTTCATAGTATCATGTCTTACGGTATCTTATTATGGGGACGTGCTGCAGACATCGAGTCTATATTTATCCTGCAGAAAAGAGCCATCAGAGCCATTTACAATCTCCGTCGGCGTGATTCCCTAAGAGAACTGTTTAAGGATATCAACATCATGACGGTACCTTGTCAATACATTTACGAAAATATTATGTATGTTCGGAAAAATCTTCATCTCTTTAGCAAGATTAGTGACAGGCATAATTTTAATACTAGAAATAGGAACAAATTAGATCAACCCCGATTCAGATTGGCCAAAGTACACACTTCTTTTATGGGGTACTGTATTAAATTTTATAATAAAATACCAGTTGATATTCTCGAACTGAATGAGAGAAAATTTAAAGCATGCATAAAACGCACACTATGTAGACAAGCGTATTATAAACTGGAAGATTATATCCTCGATAAAAACGCTTGGCTAAATGCTGGTCCTGCTCCACAGTCACAGCTGCTTAGGTCCACTTTTTAGGTTTTTATGTTTTTATATTTGGAAGAGATGCTCGCTCCTTTTAGAGGTTCTTACATTATTTCGTTTATTTATTCTTATATACATACAAATTATATTATTATATTAATAACTTATTTATTCTTTTTGATGTAAGAACTTAATCGTTCTCTTTATTAATTTATTTTTCATTATTTGGTCATTGACAACCATAGTTTTGTGTAAAGTAGAAGCACATTTTTAAAATTTTGTAAATGTGAGTACCATGAAACCATTTACATTTTATGTGAGTAGTTATAGTTTTACTTGTTGGACATGAACGAGCATGGTGGTTGAGAGCATGTCATGCTCACTCAAATGTCTCGCTCATGGCAGCGCGTGGGTTTGATCATTCGGTTCCCTTCGAAATTGTTGAGCTGAAGGGTGCCGATACACGCGTCATGTTCGTGAACAGGCGCCGTCGGTTGAGACTGGTCATCTCTTAACTGCCATTGGCTTATTTTAATCTTTATATTTAAAATTCTTATAATAAGCCCTTTTTTTTTCCTTTGCATTGTCCTCACATGCAGAAGCAACAAGTATATGTAACTTGGAATTTTGTAAAACAGAACATGATTTAAAAGAGTGTCCGTGGAGTTTCTTGCACGTTCTTCTCCATAGAGATCTACGCTTTGGAACGTGCAAATAGCTTCCATGTTTTTGACTGACCGACCTTGACGTTTCAAAAGTGCCTGTAAATGGTTTATTTGAAATAAAATGCTTTGAATTTGAATTTGAATTTGAATTTGAATGCTTAACTCCAGTATTCAAAATTATTCGTCCGTTCAGGTTTAACGAATTCATGATTGACAAAAATCGAATAAGCAGCAAATGATTTTCAAGGAAAAGGCATTGGTTGCGTCGCAACGGCTATTGCGACCGGGTCGCAATAGCCGTTGCGACACAGCAACAATTGAATAGTTTTACTGTAAAAAAATCGACGGCCGCAATGATTTCTTGACGATGGGGGGCCATAGGATATTAAACACTGCGTTTTTAAAAAAAAATACGTTTAAATTGCATGATTTAGTATGACATGTTGGACGCCATTAAGCTTCAATTTCAGTTGATGACCCAATTGCCAAAATCCCAAATTCCAAACAACCCACAGGTTAAGGAAATTGAACATTCGGATATCTTCCCATAGTTTGATGACCGTAGCCTTAAGATTATTGTAAATACTAATTTACTATTATGCCGTGTACTTCTGTTGCAGAAGTCAGCTGAGGTCCCGTCATCACGTAACGTAAATACCCTTAATTTTCTTCCATACTTGAATACTCCCAAAATATGTGCAATATTTAAGATCGATAAATTTACAGTATTTTTGAAGTGAAAACTTTAGCGGCGTTGTGCACTTTTTTGTGATGGGTAAAAAATGTTAAACTCGCGTCAGGACACGTGACCTGATGAAAAATTCGTAAGACGGAGGGAGAGAAGCACGTATTCAAGTTTTAACTTCTACCGGCACTGACGCACCAGGCGTGCGTCTCCTGTAGTAAGTCAAAATGTTATTTTATCTTCTGTGATTCTTGAGTTTGACCCATTTGTGGACAATATTGAAATGTGGATTAGTGTTGTAGAAGCTAATGCTCGTGCTTTCCGTTGTTCTGATGGTGTTTTACAATATCAAGTGTTACAAAAATTACGCAATACTGCAAAACCTGGTACCACTCGCTTCAAAAAAATAAAACACAATGAACGACCCGGAAATGGAAGGGTTAGCGTAATACACTACAAACACAACACACACATACATTTCAAATAAAACGTAATATGTATAGTTTGTTAAAAGATTTAATGCAAACAAAACCTTTGGACGCTCAATCTTTATGCGTGAGTATTATCTGAAGTTGTCGTTTTCTGAACAAGGTATTATTTCGGTTATCGTAGGATCAATTGGCAATAGAAAATATAAGCACCAGCAGATGCTGGTAATTTTAAATACTGTGATGAGCTGGCCTCATTTTTGCATAGAAAAATTCAGGTCGACTCTGAACAAAAGTCCGCTCAGAATCATAGCAGCCTAAGCAGTAAAAAATCGCTCAGGTTATTCTAACGTAGACAAAAAGGCAGAAAGCTTTTAAAGCTTTAATGGAGCACCAATTCATAGTTATGTTTCCAATGCTGGCACAAAAATTACATGTTTTCGCTGTGGTGAGCCTGGGCATAAAAAGACAATGTTAAATGTAATTTTTGTAATCGATTTTGTCATTTGGAGCTTGCTTGTAGATCTAAACCTAGAGTAAAACCTGAAAAGGAAAGTGAAGTTAAGCTGATTGTTGAACCTGCTCCTAAGGATAACTTTTATAAAGATGTTGTCGTTAATTGATGGACAAACGACAAGCTTTCATTGATGTGGGCAGCAATTGTTCTCTAATAACACCTTACTATTTTTCAGTTAAATAAGTTGGTTTTACTTACTGGACTGAAATGAAATCCTGCTCCAAGGTCACTCATGGGGTACAGGTTGACATTATGGTCGACAGAGCTGAGTATATTTGGTAGAAATTTTACGAAGGACGAAAGAATTATGTATGCACGTATAGGTGCATACATAACTTCGCCACAGACGGTCAGGAAAGGAGGAGGGTTGGCTAGTGAACGGCGTACACCTAACACCATCAGGGATAAAGACAGCCGTAAAACACGCTAAGGCCGAGCAGTAGGCGGCGTTGAAATAAACTATTCCACTATGAAGGCTCCGGAGGCCGTGGGGATTTCACAACATTAAATGGTAACACAATGTTTTTCTCCGGTCACAAAACCGAAAGCAAAAATGGTACAGGTATTTTGGTGTCTCGCAAACTGCGTGGTTTTGTCACCGGCTACAACACCATAAACGACAGAATTATGACCATACGGTTAAACTGTATGTGTTCTTATTGATTTTACATCAGTTAATAATCTCCGACAATGCAATAATGTTACTAACAAAAACAGTAGACCACTGGATGTTGTTTTGGTGGACGTTCCAGGTTGTTACGTTAGTGAAGCGGATGCTTTAAGTGTTATAGACCCTCACCATCCTCCATTAGATATACAAGTAACATTGACAGAGTCGCTAAAACTAAAATGTAATAGCATTGCAAAAAAAACTTTCATAAGGCCGACTATGAAGCAATGAGCAAGCATTTGAATGATAAGGACTGGGAAAAGTGCCTGGGATGTTGCAGTAGTGTTGACGAAATGGTGGAAGTTTTTTACAGCGTAATTGGATCAGCTATCAATGCTTTTGTACCTATCGTCCGAATGCAAAGTAATATTGTTCCAATATGGTTTGATAAGAAACTTCTTAATTTATTAAAAGAAAAAAACAAACTTCGTATTAGGTATAAAAAGTACAAAAATCCTCTTGATTTGCTATCACTCCGATTAATCTCTAAACGATGTGATAATTACGCTAAAAAGTGTTATAATAGTTACATTGAGAGTACAGAAGAATCTATTGGCAGATGTCCTAAATTTTTTTGGTCATATGTCAAGAATAAACGTGGCGGAGAAAGTTCATACCCCGCATCAATGACTAATGGTCCGATAACATCTTCGAATGGAGATGGAATATGTGAGCTATTTGCTTTAAACTATAGCAGCATCCATAAAGAAGAAACAAAATCTTTTTCAGATCAAAACTATGTAGCCTCCGAATACCTGGAAGCAATAACCACTCAGACAGTATAGCTTCCGTGGACATTAAATACGAAAATGTTGAGGAAAATCTCAAAAGCCTTGATATTACTAAGGGGGCCGGCCCAGATGATATACCGCCACTGTTTATTGCCAGATGTGCACCTAACCTGGCTGTTCCTTTGACGAAGATATATAACGCTTCAATCCGATCTGGTCAATTCCCTAACGAGTGGAAAAAGGCGAAAGTAGTACCGGTCTACAAGAGTGGAGACCCTTGTGACGTAAAGAACTATAGACCAATATCCATTCTTTCGATTTTCGGTAAAATATTGGAGTCGTTGATTTGTCCACAAATTCAACGCTATTTTTCCAAGTTCCTAAGCGACCATCAGCACGGCTTTGTAAAGAGCAGATCCACAAATACAAATCTGGTGTCTTTTGGTGAGGCCTCATTTGAAGCCATGGACAAAGGTATACAGGTTGACGCTGTTTATACGGATTTTAGCAAGGCGTTTGACAAGGTTTCACATAAACTGCTTGTGAAAAAACTAGCTATGTACGGCGTCACCGGTAGTCTTCTTAAGTGGTTTAGTTCTTATCTGGCTGATCGGGAGTTTTATGTAGTTGTCAATGGGTTCCAGTCAGGCAGGTATACAATTGCCTCGGGTGTCCCTCAAGGTTCTCACCTGGGCCCAGTATTATTTATCATATATATAAATGACGTGACATCTTGCTTTCACAATACTAGCATATTCTTTTTTGCAGACGACCTAAAAATTTCAAGACCCATTAGGTCTCAACAGGACGTAAACCTAATGCAAGATGATATCGACAGATTGTCTACATGGTGTGATCATAATAAAATCTCGCTGAATAGTTCGAAATGTAGCCACATAAAATTCACCAGGAAAGTTAATATAGTGAATTCGTCGTACCAAATGAACGGAGTGAGCTTATGCGAGGTGGATGTTGTACGAGATTTGGGAGTTATCTTGGACGCAAAACTCACATTTATACCACATATTGAGAACACAATTAGTCGATCCCAACGTATGCTTGGATTTGTCATTCGTAATGGAAAGGCATTTCAACGCCCACATACCAAATTAATTCTTTACAATAGCCTTGTAAGAAGCATCCTGGACTACTGCAGTGTGATATGGAGGCCTCACTACGCAACCCACTCGCTACGGATAGAACGAGTCCAAAAAAGGTTTGTCCGATACCTAGGGTACTCAAAGGGAAGGCAATTTAAATATCTCTCCTACCTTGATAAACTAGGGTGCTACCTTGATAAACTAAGCTCGAAGGGAGCTCTTGGATTTGAAATTCGCATATAAACTGCTTAATAACACCATTGACTGGCCACAATTGGTATGTAAGTTCAATTTCAGAGTACCCCGTAGACCACCTCGCAAACCTATAACACCCTTAGACCACCTCGCAAACCTATAACACCCTTAGACCACCTCGCAAACCTATAACACCCTTAGACCACCTCGCAAACCTATAACACCCTTAGACCACCTCGCAAACCTATAACACCCTTAGCTCCACCTCTTCGCCGTACAGTGTGTGGTGCTAATTCGCCTATACCCCGCATGTGCAAACTTATAAACGAACGCAGCGACCTGGTTGACGTCTACGCTGACTCAATATCGACATTTGTCAAATGTAATTAGTATTAGTATTTAATTTAATTATCTAAGTATTGTACATAAAGTCTGTAGTTAATTTTATAATTACAAAGAGCATTTTGCATGTGGTGTTTGCCTGTAATTGGTTGTGCAGTAAGATTTAAGACAAAATTACTTATATGTTCCTATCTATGTAATATCTGTAACAACTGTTGGTGAACCTTAATTAAATAAATAAACTGTAACCCACTCCCATTAAACATCATCCAAATCGACGCACCTACAGCCCAGTCGACTAAAGAAGAAATTGAAGATTTTTACGGCATCTTACAAACTACCATAGAGAGCATCTCTAAACGTGAGATCTTAATGATTCAAGGAGACTGGAATGCGAAAAAAGGGAACACTGAACAAGATGACCACATCCGTCACATACTTGGCAAATATGGACTAGGCATCAGAAATGAAAGGGGTGAGATGCTCATTGATTTCTGTGTAAACAACAACCTGACCATAACTAAAACCAGTTTTAAACACCACGAGCGAAGGCTATACACATGGTCTTCTTCTGGTGACCGTTACCGCAACCAGATAGACATCACAATTGCAAATAGATGGAAGTCACAAACACCAGGAATTTTCCAGGCGCGGATTGTGACTGTGACTCTGACCATCAATAACTAGACTTTCAATACCCGAATATGTTTTTTCCAAAAACACACGGAACCAGTACTAGCTGAATTAGCCCCTAAAGTAGCACAGATGAATCCAGAAGAACAATGGCAGCAGTTTAGTCAGAAAATCGTCAATACACTAAACTCTATGGCCAAAAAACCCGTAGACAAAAAGGACTGGATGTCAGAAGAGGTTTGGTCTAATATAAATTTACGTAAGGAACTAAAATGTGGCGTAAGATCTGAAATGTTTGAGGGAGAGTACTCTCAACTCACCATTACAATCCAAAGCCAATGCAGAAGAGACAAAAATCAGTTTTTAGATGACATCTGTACTGAAATTGAACATCACGAAGAAAAATATAAACGCTGATTCGAAACGTTTGTCCAGCGAAATGTCTCCATCATACATTTCGTCCGATGATAGTTCCAAACGGCTTCATCAAACATTAGAAACCGTGGAAAAATCCTCGCCGATTTTAAATATCAGTGATGTGAGCAATACCGACTATTGTGACTTAGTTTCTGAAGCGATACCTGTTTAAAATTAACGACCTAGTGAATGACCAGGGCTCGCATTAATGTTGTAAATAAATCTGCTATCATGGATATGACACTGCGTGTCACGGCCATTGTTTCTATGCTGGCCATAAAATCATCATGCAACGAGACGAAGTTATCCAATACGGCGAATTAGATAAAATCAAATCGAATAACGCTGTCAATCCCGATCCTCTCAATAACAACAACTGTAAAATTTCATATGCGGACTCGTTGAAACTACGTTTGCCAAAATTAACTCCGGCAATTATGCAGTCCCGACCACCGTTACCTTGTGTGGTCGCGTACCCTACCGCGGACCGGTCAGCTGACTATAACACTTCGTCCGCGACAAAACAAGCACTCATGAAGGCAATTAAGCCCAGTGACGACGGTTTTCTAATTGTAGGCGTGAAAAAAAAACCACGAAATCAGGTGTTGTACTACGCGTTGCTAATGAAAATCAACTCAGAAAGTTAGAATCTGTGGATGCTATCAAGGACGGTTGATAGCATCCACGTTTACGACTAGAAAAGCCAAAGGGTAGACGCCCTCGAGTTTTAGTAAAGGATATTGTCTGAACAAGGATGAGCTGCAAATTAAACAGGATGACTTTATAAAGTCTACCAAAATTATCCGTAGACGCTCCTTAGATAACGGTCGAAAATGGATTGGCATTGAAATAGAACCCGCGGTACGTAAACACTTAGTAACTACCAAGGATAAATTATTTATTGATTAGGCTACCTGCCGTTTTATTGATGATGTAGAAGTAGTTCGGTGCTTACATTGTCAACAGTTCAGTCACGTTAAAGAAACACTGCGCTAGTAAAGAATCGACCTGTGCCAATTGTTCGAGGCACACGAAACAAATGATAGCCCGCATAAGGATGACTTAAATTTAAATCTTCTTGCGTGGCGTGCAAACGCTTTAAAAAAAACCGTGTGATCATCGCTGCCGATCTCAAGAGTGTACTACCTACAAACTGAAACTCAAACAATTAATCCTAAACACTAACTACTAATAATTGATAGTTTAACACTAGGACAATTAAATCTCCATAACGATAAGGTGGCGACATCTGAGCTGGATAAATTGATTGTGGATTATAATCTTGACATAGTACTTATTCAGGAACAATTCCAAAACGCGCTCTTACGTTACAGGGTGGTTCAGCTTCGTGCAGCAGAATTTATGTAGCACGTTCTTCGGGCTTTACTGTAACTCTATAAGTAATCTCATGACGCCTCATTGCGCCTCATTGCGCCTCATTGCGCCGTGGCGGAAGTATCATCGCCTACTTTTAAGGTTTACGTTGTGAGCTGCTACTTTCAATATTATTCAGACCCAGTTACTCCACATATACATAATCTCCGTCACGTCTTGCGGTCGCTCGCGGGCTGCAAAGTTATAGTGGGTGCGGTTCATAACACCCCAGACGAACCACCTACTTTTTGTAGCCAAATGGGCGAATCTTGTTTGGATAGGTGGCGTGTCCTTCCTGACGCGTCTTGTAGTGATAATCGCCTGATCGTGTACGAATTCGTTCCTATTGTTTACTCAAGGTTCGTCACACTTAATTGGAAATTTTAGATATAAAGTAAGGGCGCGAATTGGAAATTCTTCGGCTCACTTTTTTCTTGTCATGCCGAATACTTCACTCGCGATGGACTGTCAGCTGAGGAAAGTGCTGAGATAATGTGAGACACCTTCACTTACTGTGCTGACATTGCTATTGGTCGCGCATCCATGACCAATATTCGTAGATGTGATTGGTGGAGTGACTACCTTGTCGAACAACGTAAAAGCTTTCGTAGAGCTCGTAGATAGCTTAACAAGCTAAAAAAACGTAAGGTTACTGGGGACCTCCTTAATCTTAATTTAAGTACTTTTCGAGATACGAAGTTACGCTACAGAAGAGCATCTGTTGAAAAATGTAAAAGTAATTTAATTCCGGAAAATTGTTGATAAACTTGATAAGGGTCGGACGTGGTCTCCTTTGTACCACGAGTTCAAAAGTAATGGATCTGTCGACCTTGCGTACGTTCAGAACATTAAAGTAAATGATAAACATACAACCGGCATTGAAGAAACAACCGATGTTTTGCTTGATTCTCTTATACCAGACGATTCATCAGTAAATGATAATGAATACCACCAACAGATCAGAGCGTGGGCCGCGGTGCCACCTGAATCACCAGAGTCAGATTTTCCATCCACTGACGAATTCATAAACGATTTTAAGAGACAACCTCTCAACAAATCATCCGGTGAATATAAAATATCTAATAGAATGATTATAGAAGCGTGTAAGACAGCGGGAGACGCGATCTTATCAGTATATAACCGATGTATTGCGGTAAGTGTTTTTTCTTGAATATGGCGACAAGGCTTTATACGCATTATTCCGAAGAGTGGCGATAAGCCCCCGGATGACCCTAGGTCCTACCGGCCCATAACCCTACTTCCATCTTTGGGAGAACTCTTGAGCGACTAATCGTTCCGCGCTTACTACCGAACGGACCTAAATTTTATAATAATCAATTTGGTTTCACTATTGGTAAATCTGCCGTCGACGCGGTGCTCTCTCCGTAAAATTGTTAACTTATCGGAAAATAAATTTGGATGGAATCTTTCTCGACATTTCTGGCGCTTTTGATAATGCATGGTGGCTGATGCTACTACCTAAAATGAAAAACCGTGGTTGCTACAAAAACATCTATAATCTGATTCTTTCTTACTTTCTAAACGGCTCCGCAAAACTCAAACTTGGACATCATTCCATTTCTAAGTCTCTAAGCATGGGATGTCCTCAGGACTCAATTATCGGTCCATATGTATGGAATATTGGCTATGATGATTTCCTCGCGCTTCCGCTCCCATGCGGCTGCTCATTAACCGGTTACGCGGACGATGGCTTGCTTCTCATTCAGGCAAGTACTCGGGCTGGCCTCGAGAATTTGACTGACACATGCCTACGATTAATATCAACCTATCAACCCCTTTTACAAAGGAAACCTTAAATCCTGGCCTAGTATTAAATTTAATAAAGTACCCGTAAAAAGAAAAGAATCCCTGTGCTACCTCGGTATGCAAGTAGAAAATAACTTTTCATTTATTGATCATATAAAAACAGTAGGTGAGAAAGCAAAAAAGAACTTCAACCCCTTGACGACAATATCCAAAACTACTTGGGATCTATATTTTCAAACCTTAAAAACTATTTACGGGGCTACCTACTTGGGTTGTATGTGCTACGGGGCACCTGTCTCGGCTGATAGGGCCACCATAGGTGCGGTACGACGTAAATTGCTTCAAAGCCAGCGATTGGCTTTGTTATTTTTTTATAACACCCGCCAGCCTTACCAGTGCTGGCGGGTGTTATCCCAGTCAATCTAGAGGTGCAGCGGCGTTCTTCAATGTACTAGTACGCTAGAAAGATCACGGACCCAGAGTTCTTACCGCAACGCGACCGTGCTAAGATCACTAGATTACTAAAACTCCAGACTGAAGTCTGGGAGGAACTTTTATTCGAATGGCAATGTAGGTGGGAAAATTCCATCGAAGGCCTTCAACTCCACCAGTATTTTCCATCTGTTTGTGAGCGGCTGGACAGGACATGGCTGGAGGTGGATCACTGTGTTGCCCAATTTCTCACAGGTCATGGCAGCATTAAGAGTAAATTATTTTCGTTTAAGCTTGTCGCCTCGCCTTTATGTCAATGTTCTACTGCTGACCACGAATACGAACAATCCGCACATCACATCTTATGGGAGTGTAGTCTTTAGCAAACTGAACGCAATATTATGTTAGATAGTATTAAGGTAACATCCGGGGTAGTTTACTACACGGACCTTGTTGAAACCAGCACGAATTTCCATGCGTTCAAGCGATTTTGCCATACCCATACCTATTACTGAAATCAAAAGTAGCTCACAATTTAGGACCCATTAGTTTTAGTGGTAAGATATATTAGGTCTTTACCTATGAAATTGCCGTTCTGCAGTACTGGCCATTTCAAATCAAAATAATTTTTGTTTGGCTATGAATTCTAATTTCAAAATAATTTTATTTTAAAAACATGTTTTTTTTTCAAAAGTAGTCATTTGTTTATTGATTAGTGTTACATTTTCATCGCATTTCAATCTTTTTCGTCATCATGGATACGTTAAAAATTTGAGTAATTATGGAATATGAATACCGTCGTGGCAGCAACGCGGCACAAGCGGCACGCAACATCAACGACGTTTACGGAGCTAACACTACAAACCAACGCACCACCTGTTATTGGTTTGCTCGCTTCCGTTCTGGAAATTTCGACCTGAAAAATGAACCTCGCCGTCTCCGAAGACTTTGGTCGACAGTGACGAATTAAAGGCGATTGTGACGGCTGAATTAGCAGCAGCTTTCGACGTTAGCGTCAAAACAATATTGGTCCATTTGCGTTAAATTGGCAAGGTAAAAAAGCTTGACAAATGGGTGCCCCACGAACTCAATGATCGCCAGCGCGAAGTACGCGTCGAGACGTGCCTTGCACTGCTCAACAGACACACAAATGAAGGAATTTTGAACCGCATTGTTACCTGCGATGAAAAATGGATTCTGTTTGATAACCGCAAGCGCTCAGCAAGTTGGTTGGATCCTGGTTCAGCACCTAAACAATGCCCTAAACGAAAACTTACCCCTAGAAAAGTGATGGTCACTGTTTGGTGGTCTAGCGCCGGTGTGATTCATCACAGCTTCTTACCAAACGGGGTGAGCATTATTGCAGATGTGTACTGTGAAGAACTGAACACAATGATGGAGAAGCTGGCACATCTCCAACCAGCATTGGTCAATCGCTCGTCTCCGCACGACAACGCGCGACCTCATACTGCACAGCAGACGGTCTCTAAGTTGCAAGAACTGGGGTTGGAAGCTCTCCGTCATCCGCCCTACTCACCAGACCTTGCGCCTACAGACTACTACTTTTTCCAGAATTTGGATAACTTCTTGGCGGGAAAAAAATTCAATACCCGAGAGGCAGTACAAAATGCCTTTGAAGAATTTGTTGCCTCTCGTCCAGCTGATTTCTTTAAGAAGGGCATCAATAAACTGCCACTGCGTTGGCAAAGATGCATTGATTGCATGGGTGATTACTTCAATTAATACAAATAAAAAATACATGAAAAAAATTCGTTTAAATTTTTTCATACAAAACGGCAATTTCATAGGTAAAGACCTATTATGTGTGGTGCTTGGCAACTGGATTTCAACCAGTTTTATAATTATGTCCCTTGGTGCCTATTGGTCTAGTTCTATTCTGTTTCCTGCTTGATACGGAGGGAAGTGGAAATTATTTTATTTTTTTCTACTCCTCCGCCGTACTTTTCTGATTAATTACGTTACAGGATCAAAGACAGTTGACTGTTGATTCTGGCTTTCAGGAGTTGCATTGGTTGGGAATGTGTGGCGGGCTTGTCCCAAAAAAAAAACAGAAATCCAATCATCCCATAAAATTATACCAGTGCAATTTATTGCGACCCAAATGTATTAAATAGCTTCTTCTTATCGTGTTGGCAGTAAGTTCTTACGGCCACACACACTTGTGTCAGAGTTTCTAAGTTGCCTCAAGGGTCTCTGACATGGTTTATTTGACGACCGCCAATTGGCGGCCGGAATCACCTTATACCGTATTCTTATCGGCTTATACGTGTCTTCCGAAGCACGGAATCATTTTTACTATCAGACAATCAGGTGATTCAAGTCTACAATGTCTTAACCAAACTGCAAATCAATTTTACAAATTATGCTTTCCCGAGATAATCGAACTCTCGACCACCGGGTCACAAGGCAAACGCCAAACCACTCGACCACGGAGGAAGTTATTTAATAACTGGCATAATAAGTATTTTATGATGATCTTCAAGATTTCAAGATCTTTTTTTAATAAAAGTTTAACCAAAACTATCACAAAAACAAAAAATAATTCACCAATAAAATCAATTCATCCTTGTTTACATACCACAAGGATGAATAAAACAGATTTTTGAAAACAAGAATATGTACGAACGGAACCCTAAATGATCAATGTTTCATGGACATTCGTTTTACTCAGATAAAGAACCGAAACGTCTTTATTTATAACTACGCGATGTCAGCCAGTTTAATTTAATAGGTCTTGGTTATCAGAACCTGTACAGTACGCAGAATAAAATAATAAATTGCTGTTTAAAATGTATAATTATGTATATCTTGTATTGTTGTGTCAATATCTGTATATGGTAAGTTAATATATTATACAATTCAGATAAATATTTTACTCTTTAATCCTATGATACTAATTACTATAATTTATTCATTTTAGATGCCTGTGCTTGTTAGTGAAACTAGTCTTCGCGATGGAATAGCTCTTCGGGTAAGTTTTGTGCAAAATACTACTTAATAACCCCACAGTGTGCCTTCATCATGCCCAACTATAATCACTCCCTTAACACCTGATTCACCCCCTCAACCCCTTTGGAGAACCCTGGAAAAATTAAAATCATCGACACCTGTTTTAAAAAGAGTTCCTCGTGGTGCGAGACCATCCGTGGCTTCGAGTTTGGATCGTTGTGTCCGCCCCGCCGTCCAAGAGAACTCACAAAGTGCTTGGAAGCAACTTCTCACCTTCCCATTTAGGATTCTACATGTGCAAAAAAATTCGGCAACTAAAAAAACGCTAACGGGCGTCCGTAATATTTCAAGTTTGCAACATTAACCAGGAATATTCTATTATCCTCACTGGTTAATTTGGAGGTACACGGATTTTCCTGACAACCTGACCTCTCAGAGACGATAGGATGAGCCGCTCTGCAGTATTATACGAAATAACTTGATTCATACATCATAATCAAATACTGCTGAGCGCGCGCGTCTGTTAGCTGTGAGAGAGTGGGAATCGGGTTTGTGGCTTCAAGCACTCCCGTCATCCACCATAGGTACTATGATGGATGACGCATCGTTTCGGTTCGCGGTCTGTCTCCGCTTAGGCGCACCTTGTGTTACTCCGTATAGGTGTCACTGCGGAGTACCTGTCGACAGTCTCGAACACCATGGCCTTTCCTGCTGCAAGAGCGCAGGCCGCATAGTACGACACGCTAGCATCAATGATAATATTCGTCGAGCTCTTGTCACCGCCAGCGTACCTGCAGTATTAGAACCTAGTGGCTTAGTACGTGACGATGGGAAGAGACCAGATGGTATGACGTTGGTGCCCTGGAAGGTGGGACGCAACATGTGTCGACACCCTTGCCCCATCACATGTTCCAAGTACGGCGAGCTGTGCCGGCGCTGCGGCTGCGGCTGCTGAGGCCCTCAAGCGACGCAAATACTGTAACCTTATTGGTTATTACAGTTCTGACCCGTTTGGGGTCCAAACGCTAGGGTCATGGGGTCCGAGTGCACGTCTCCTTTTTAAGGACATTTCTCGCCGACTGGTCGAGTGACCAGAGGGCTGCCGTTCTTTGCTCAAAGAATTAGCATTGACATTCAACGTGGCAATGCTGCCAGTCTTCTGAGCACGTTTCCGGATGACGGCGATGCGAAGGAATTTTTTGACGACTGAGTGGTTTTGTACATTCATAATGTATATAGTTATTTTATTAGTTATTTTGAAATAAATTAATACACTGATTAGGATGCCAAATTTTATCATTCAGTCAGTCATTTAAGCTTTTATAGTTACATTTATCAAATAATTAATCTTTGACTTTCCTATTAAATCCGTTATAATTTGAATCTATAATTGAGTTTGGAAGCTTGTTGTAAACTTGCGGAGCTATACAGAATATGCTTTTCCTCGTGAGGGCTGTTTTAACCCAACAATATCAGTACAGCTCAACTTAATAGTATCAGATAGTGAGGAAAGAAATGTAGATTTAACTTAACAAATAAGGCAGTTCATAAATATACTGGGCCGATAGTGTCCGATCTTGTATTTTTTTTAAATATGGTTCTCAACTTACTTGTAGTCCAAGCGCATACTACGTCATGAATTTTGTTACTTTGGTATTGAACCATCATTTTTGAGCGAGATTTTTTAGGAGCAAAGTGAATTATTTGTGTTTTTCCAAGATCATTATCTGCTAGCCTTTTTCCAACTATATTGGGGTTGGCTTCCAGTCAAGCTGGATTTAACTGAATACCAGTGTTTTACGAGGAGCGGCTGCCTACCAGACCTCCACAACCCATTAAATGGGTAACACGGTACTTCATGGCAAGACTGGAGTCAGATTTACTGGCTTCTGACTATCGGTAACGACTGCCAAAGATCTTTACACCGGCACCATCAGCATCGACAGCCGGGACCATCAGCTTAACGTGCGTTCCGAAGCACGGAGGAAACTCGGTATGTTAAGATGGTCACCCATCCACAGACCAACCTTGGCAAGCGCTGCTAACCTTGAAGATCGACCCGTGTGGCTGTTATTATCTAGCCACGAGATAAATTCTTAAATTATTATCATCAAGCCAAGAGATTAATGAATTGACAACGTTATTGGCATCAAATTCAGATTTATTGCAAGGTATTTGTAACTGACCGTACTATCGGCAGCAAATAACTGTGTTATTGAGAATTCTAAGGCTTTGGGCAGATCGTTAATTTAAATTAAGTATAGTAAGGGATCCAGTACACTGCCATGTGGTACTCCAACATTCACTGTGAGTTCTTTAGATAGGCATCTAATTCCTTCTTTAGTCTTAAAATTTCGCTCTGTTATAGCAGTGAATTGTTTACAGCAACAATTTTTTATAATCTTAGTTGAAATATTGTGATAGACGACACTGTTGACATTTATCAGGCATGTCACATCATCCGGGATAATCGATTTGCCACATTATCTATGGTTGTTCTTTACGTTTTCTTTGTGTTTTCTAATGAATATTTATAAAACTAGCTTCAGCCCGCGACTTCGTACGCGCATAGCCCATTTTATCTTGTTCCCGTATAGCCTAGCCTTCCTCATAAGTGTGGCTATCATATAAAGAATTTGTCAAAAACGACTGGTAGTTCCAGAGATTAGCGCGTTCAAACAAATAACAAAATCTTCAGGTTTATAATATTAAATATAGATGTAGACATAATATTGATTTAGTCCGTGGGTATTTTTTTACTATCAGATTGCATCTTACATCTGAGATCCATCTCCTCGACTGAGACTTGCATGGTATACTTATTGGAAGTGTTGGGCATTAATACTACTAATTTAAGCGCTACAGCAGCCGCCTGAACTTTGTCGGGCGGAAGTAAGGTATTCAAATCGGATACATTACCCACGACAATAGGTGTTCAGATTGTACATACTCCAAGTGTAAAGAACAAGGTTTTTTAAAGTGAAGACAGAATTTACTGCGAAGTGTGAAAACATAAGGAATATTATCTCAAAAGCAATTTGGCCCGTGGGTATGTACCAATGTGTAGTCACTATGGACAAAGAACTCACCTCGTTGTCCACTATTGTTGTTGCTGCTGCTGTTGTTTTTGTTGTACGTACTGCCAATAGCCTCAAAATGTGGAAAGGAAAAGAGCTTTACGGGCGTTTTAATCGGGCTTTTCATGGGTCCAATGTAGACTTATTGGGATCCGTATCCTAGCTACGTTTCACCGAAACTATTTTTTGTTATTCTGTGTGTTATGGACTAAGTTATCTTGACGAATAACTATCAAAGGCATATTATAAAGGACGGAAAAGTTGTCAAGTCTCGAACATGCCACAGCCCAGGTGAAAACATCAGAGATATTATACCTTATCTAGTTGTTCACGTCTAGATACCGTTCGCCTAGCGATTGGTAACTACGTCAAAACTTCCCACCCCGGATTTTTCACTAGGTATTTGCTTCGAAATACGAACTTTTGGATTTATGGATTCTGTATTTTAACTATTTGCTCGAACCAGTTCTCAAAAGTGACTATGACCATCGTAAGTTGCATGAAGTGCTGATAGTCTGACTAGCGCACAGTACAATGATGAATCGATGTTACCATCCCATTTAACGGGACTCTTGAAAGGTGAAGAAAAGAAACAAATTCCCGTCCGCTGACTAGCGGTGCGCAGTAGTATCAAGGGGTTAATACGGAAGATAGTACTCCTCGAAACGGCTCGAATTACGTGGTAGTTCTCATCTCCACAACCCCAACCCACTTGTTGCTTGGATTCTGCTCACGACATTCCTTTAAGAGCGCTATCACAATTTTTCTTGAATTTGAGCGTTTGATTCGAGTTTTCATGTCTGATTATGCTTTAGATATAGCACAAAAAAAAAAACAAAAATACGCCTAAGAAAGTTTGATAGTTGATCTTGGGAGTGTTCTAAATAAATATATCAATTTGTTCACGTATATCAGTAAATTACTTGTCTCTGCAAAGGATGTTTCATAAAATTACGCTTTTAGGAATCTTTTGATGCTTTGGTACACCGAAGATATAATAATTTAATCATTTTAAAAATGTCCATGATACAACTGTACTTTCTACTTTGGAATGATCAAATCAATTTATTACGATTCATGCACTAATACACCAAAAATAATTCTGTAAAACTGAGAATTATTGTCAATTTTCCGTACGAAACTATAATTTTTATCTATGAAAGTATAATCCAAATTCTAATAAAAATTATTTAATAATTAAGGAGGTATTGTTATAATGCATAAAAAAAAAATGGTCTATTTAAAAGTAAACTCATATTTTTAAGCAATTGTTGTATACAGCGCTACAATCACTATAAATTTCGGGAAACGCGGTTTGTAGCTTTAGTCCGGGGCAAGCGATCGATTTTGTAATAGCACCCTTAACTTACGTTTTTTATGTTTATACAAATAACTAGACATGCTAAAAATAAATAAAATTAAACGAAAAATAATAATAACAAATACTTTTTAATATTCCAGCAATCGGCCATCAACTGTACGGCAAAGGTAAGTTTTCCATAATAATTATAAAACATATATCATTATATAACATTTATATTTTTTGTTTATTCATGAATAACTTTTACCGAGTGAAAAGACTAATAATAATAATTAAAACGTTTTCCGTTCTAGTGCAAAGGATCTGACTGCCATGCAAATGTGAGAATTGAAGTGTGGAATCAATTATAATTATAAAGATTTAGGCAGCGTAACTGATAGTTTCAGGGTAGTGAACAAATTTGCGAAAATATCGAACTTAATTAAAATATTCTAACATGTTCTTGTTTTATCTAGGCTAGTCAACAAGTTAAAAACGTGTTCATTCTTGATAAAGCTCCTAAAAACATGAGCGACGGCACTTTCGATTCGGAAAGACGTCAATTTTTTTTTATCAAAAGTACACGCACATAAACTTAATTTTTTTTTATTCACGTAATCTATTTTTTTTTAACTATGGTATGTTTACAATTAAGTTATACTGATACAATAAACGTCTATATGCTAGGTACAATGTAACTTAGTTCTATTTTTATGCACCTTCTCTTATTCTCTTTTTCTTGAACTTATTTCATGTTTCGTTTTTGTATTTGATCGTTTGGTTTGTAAACCATGGGTCTCATATTGGAATCGTACTGTTGATTGCGCAGTGTTTTTTGCTTTATCAAGTAATTTCGTGCTTCAGACTGTGACACCTGTAATCTATATTTTAACTCAAGCGGGTAACTCTCATGATAATAAAGTGGTTCAATTGACTTTTATTTTTTTCCCATAAACCAATTCACATGGAGTGTGATTCGTTGCACTATACACCGAAGTGTTATATGGGAAGCACCAAAAGGGTAACCATGAACTCCATGTTTCAGGATGATTATCCGTCTGGATTCTCAAGAATGCTCCTAGATGTTTATGAGCGTTCTCCAGTGCACCTATACTTTCGTGATGGTATACTGTGGACTTAAGCTTTTTTATATCTAGTAATTTACATACTTTCGTCATCGTTGCGCTGATAAACTCCGCTCCTCGAACGGTCGCTATAATGTGTGGAACACCATACTTTAGAATTACATTTTCAACAAAATCTTTTGCAACCTCTTCTGATTTTTTAGAAACGAGTGGACATGCAATAATATGTTTGGATAACTCACATTGTGTGATTAAAATATACGAATAATTATAACGATCCTTATCTAAGGGCCCTACTATATCTAAATATACTTTCTGAAAGGCTGTATGAGCAGTAGTCGTCACTACCATTGGCTCTTTATTGCACATGCTATATTTTAGATTTTGACATTTATAACATTTCTTCACGAAGTCATGTACATCTCGTTCCATACTAGGCCAGAAATAATATTTACGAATATTATTTAACATGCATCTCGAACCCGCGTGGCCACTCGTGGAAATCTTTAATTATGATTCTTCTGTCATCTTTATCAGACGATAAAGAAGACGTAGAAAGAGTAGACACTCTTTCTACGTCTTTTAAAACACATAACCTTGTCCGGACCGTTCTAAATCTTTCTTTATCTCGGATATAAACTTTTCAATAAACAATTTATTTGTGCCATTTTTAATGAAATATATCTCCTCTATATTATTACTATTACAATATTCCCCGAACTTCACTTGCGATTGGGACTCTGGGCTTATAAACAATGTCATCCGAGACGGCACAAAACACAACGTACTCTGGGTACTTAACTTTTTATCATTATTTTCGTTTCTTAACTTTTCCCAGTTATTTATATCCACAAATATCATCTTAATAGAGTCCTTCGGTTTACTATGAGTGTCCACAACTTTTGATTGATTAGGTCAAATGTCAGTGTTAATCATATCTCGATAATGCGTCTGCAGCCACATTATCTTTACCTGACACATATTCGATATCAAAATCGTACTCATCCAAAATCAATCTGAACTTCAATAGCGTACTAGAGGGATCCTTTAAATTAAATAAATAAATTAGGGG
This sequence comes from Lacanobia oleracea, assembly GCA_950371165.1. Lineage (NCBI taxonomy): Eukaryota > Metazoa > Arthropoda > Insecta > Lepidoptera > Noctuidae > Lacanobia > Lacanobia oleracea. The sequence continues at coordinate 14,258,633 of OX493385.1, forward strand.
TTTATGGTCTGTATAAATCTTAAATCTGCGACCACACAAATTTGGACAAAACTGTTTGATACTCCACACTATAGCCAATAATTATTTTTCTATAGTGGGATAGTTACGTTAAGCTTTATTTAAACTTCTGCTTGCATAAGCGATTGGCTTTCCATTCTGATTAGACAATACGACACCTAGAGCGTGTCCTGATGCATCTGTTTGTAAATTGAATATACACATTATGTCTACATCTCTTTTTACTCTACTCTCTTTTCGCAGGTATGCTGGAAGAGATTTCTTTTGAAATAAGCATCACCTTTGTACCTATTTTTCTGTTTCTTTCTTCTTATCTTATTAAATGTGTGTACATATTTTTTTAAATAAACAAATAAATATATTGTCACTTGAAAAACATGGATATTGCAAAACTGCAGCAGATATCAAACGCTGTTTTAATGTATCAAAGCTAGCCTAGCAGTAGATAATCTGCCTAGCCTTTTCCCAACTACATTGGGGTCGGCTTCCAATCAAACCGGATTCAGCTGAATACCAGTGTTTTACGTGGAGCGGCTGCCTACCAGACCTCCACAACCCATTAACTGGGTAACACGGTACATCATGGCAAGACTGGAGTCAGATTTACTGGCTTTTGACAATCCGTAACGACTGACAAAGATCTACAAATGACAGCTAGAACCAACGGCTTAACGTGCTTTCCAAGGTACGGAGGAAACTCGTTATGTTAAGACGGTCACCCATCCACAGACCAACCTTGGCAAGCGTTGCTTAACCTTCAAGATCGACCCGTGGGTCTGTTATTATTTAGCCACGAGCTCGCCTAGCCTAGCAGTATACTATGTTGATACGACAGAGGGGCTTTCCTTTAAACTGCCTATACTAGGTACCATTTTCAAGCTCTGTACCAAAAATCAATTAAATACGAGCAGTAGTTTAGTCGCAAATGATTTTTAAAGTGTTTGCACCGTTTGAACACGATGTATCTTTTCTAACAGCTGATTATGTCTAAGCATTAGGTCATGCACCTTACAACGGTAAATCTACGATGCGTTGTTGCCGCTCTGACGCATGTCGAAGGACATTCACTAAAAATTGGCAATGCAAACAAGGAAGCAATAAATACACACACACTTGCACTTTCACTACGAGAGCGACAAACATAGCGCGAAAGAGTGAAATAGAAATAGGTCAGTTTGTTGCATCCTTGTTTTTTGCGATCGGTTATCTCTAGAAAACTTGTTTATTCAGTGCGCCGACGCTGTCTTTTCGGAACGTTTGTGGAATTCGCGCGGAAACTATTGTGATTTTATTTTGTTATTGTGATAGGACACTAAATAAGTTTAAGACAGTATTTCTTTCATTGTGAGAGAACACGTAACTTGGGATTATTATTATTTAGTATAAGTGTTTTTTTTGTGATTGACTGTTTTTTATGGTGATAGGACACGTAACTTGGGATTATTATTATTTAGTATTAGCATCTCCGGACCTCACTCCCATGGATTTCTTTTTGTGGGGGTACATTAAGGGTGAAGTGTATGGAGTGGCGTGCACACAGTTTTAAGACAGGGTAGGCAGAAAATTGTACTCACCAAAAATACTACACGTTGGTTTTGGTTCGTCGTCTTGTCGATTGATGATGTAGGTAATTGCCAAATGCCAACTCAAATATCCATTGATTGACTGATTTTATAGACATATCAATTTACGGATATTCGAAGTGGCCTTTCGGCGCGTTTGTTTGATGTTTTGTAATGTTTGTGTGATTTGCAAAATTAAAATAAAATCATTGAAAAGATGGTGGTGGGAGTACACTTATTATATAGGATTGTTCTATTTGAATATTAAATCTACACGCCTATCTTTCTGTAAGAATATCTGCAATATGGAATCGTAAAAGTTGTACACTTATTATATAGGATTGTTCTATTTGAATATTAAATCTACACGCCTATCTTTCTGTAAGAATATCTGCAATATGGAATCGTAAAAGTTGGGAAGGCGTTTTATTTCCGTAAGAAGGTTTTTTTCTATTGAAATCGTGGGAAGATCTGTAAGTCGTTGCTGGCCTTGTGTATTTCTTAAGTAGGTGTGCATACGTTTTAGCGACGAGAATGACCTTTCGGTTGAAGCACTGCTCGCGGGAACTGTAACAATTAATTTTGCCAAACGCAGTACTTCGGGAAAAACTGTATTTATGTTATTTTCGTAAAAATGTTCTATAATTTTGTAAATACTTAGGTTTTTGAATTCGGCAGATTTATAAAAACATTTGAGCTCATTGATAAGGCGGTCTAAGTTAAAGTCGTATAATTTATAAACATTTACGAATTGCGATACTAATTCAACCGGAAAATTGTCATTATATTTATTGAAATTTTCGCATTAAAGTAGTCCAAAAAATTTTAACTCTTTCAGATTTTTATATCGGTCGCGAAATTCGATGGATGTATTGTCTATAATTTCAATAAAAATCCGCTTAAAATTGGTTTTCGCGTCCACAACATTACGTTTTTGTTTTGGCGGCCCTGTGATTATTTTTACGCCTTCAAAAATTAATTCAAACCTAGATCTGAATGATTCCAAAAACGATGTATGTATGTATGTAAATCGAGCTGGTTTCCGCAACTCCACGACTAAGCGCGTATTTTGCGTGCAGGTGGGACAAATGCGTCATTCGATCCATCCCAGCTCCCCAAGGAAGGCCAGCAACGCCTTGGTGTTACTATCTCGCAGAGGGTACCTGGGTTTCCGAAGTACTTTGCCCTGTAATCCGCAACTACCGGGCAGCTTAGAAGCAGGTGGCTGCTGTCTCATTCTCCTCCATGCAGGCTCTGCATAGCGGGCTGTCAGTGACTCCTATAGCATAGAGGTGTTTATTAAAAGACCCGTGGCCAGTTGTTACGGCTGTGACTGAACGCAACTGTTGTTTAGTCAGTCTTAGGGCTTGTTTTGTGAAACGGCCATCTATAGAGGGAAGTGCCTCTGTGGCCTGCCTACACTCATTATGGTCAACCCATAGCTTGTGATTTTTATCTCCGGTGCGTTTCCTTACCAGATTGCGTAAGTACCCGAAAGGCAGCGGCACGATGGGCTCAGGTCCCATCGCTGACAAACTCGACTCCCTTCGGGCGAGTTCATCCGCAGCGTCGTTGCCTCGAGATTCACTGTGTCCCTTGATCCATTGAATGGTTACTTTGTTGTGTCTACCAACCTGGTTGAGACATTGGTGACACTCGAGAATCGACCCAGAGTTCACTGTGTGGCTGTTCAGAGCTTGCAGGACGGCCATGCTGTCCGAGAGTATGCGTATTGAGTGGTCCTTAACTTCCCTGGTTAGGTTGGCTGATGCCGCCAGAGAAATGCCCATGCATTCAGCCTGGAACACTGTGTTGTGGACCCCCAATGGTGTGGCTATGTGAATATTGAGATCCTCTGAGATTATTCCCGTACCTGTAAGTACCTATTTTTGATCCATCGGTTGACATGCGTTCGGAAATAATGACAAATGATTAACATTTACGCGTGCGTTCATAAATTTATTAGTAGTCTATGTTCTAAACCATTGTATTTCTGAAAACAATTTCTAAGATTTATTTTATAGGTTATCGAAAACGTAAATGTCTTTTTTATGTTGTCTATGATTTTTCTAAGATTTATAATTACAAAGGTTAAAAAGTGCACTATCCAAAGTAATAGTCTATGACCTAAACTAATGTATAGCCTGACCAGAAATATAGTAAACCTGTCAGTCTTCTACCAGAAATATAATAAAACTGTCAATCTTGTATCAAAATGTATGACGAAAATTAGTTCTTAAAAATTCCGCAATATGGCGAGGTTTTTTATTTTTCTGGTCAGGCTTAGTCATCGCATCACGCGTGAACGGCTGGACCGATTTCGATAATTCTTTTTTTTGTTGTGTTCGTTCTGGTCAGGAGAAGGTTTTAGGCTATATATTATCACGCTATGTGCTTTGGAGGATGAGTAATATTCAAAAATGTCTGTTTTAACGACTGGCTCATGGTTCGATCCCCGGCCAGCAACAGCTATTATATTTGTATTTATTTTATCTTTTTAACTATATTTTTACACCATAATTTTGTAAAAAACATAATAAAATGGGTTTTTGCGTACTTAAAATAACATTTAAGTTTATAATCCACATTTTTTCCAAACAGTTTGGTGAGGAATTGATTAAAGAAGCCACGACATTTCCATGCTCTGGCATGGCTAAAATTTGTTCAATTTCCAGTGAAGTAACAGCACAGGGCCAAAAATTTTTCGTTGCGGGTGGCACCCTTCAGTGGATCATGGGAAACTATAGATCCCCAAGCAATGACGCCAGAGACAAACTCGCGAAGAGATTTTCCGAAATGATACTGATGGACCGGTACCCACTTCTCCTCTTACCTTTCACACTGATTCGTACATGAATTTGTTAGAGATCGACTGAACTTCAAGACAACAAATAATCACGGGCTACAAATTACAGGCAGTCAAAAATGGCAATGTTAAGCCTATACTTGCGAATACCCAGCGACTTCTCAACCCAAAACGAAATACCCCCCGAATAACAATAGGTATAATTCCGGGTCATTGCCCCCTAGAAAAATATATTTTCAATATAGGTACTGCGGCATGATGGATCGATTATTTAAAAAAGGTGGATGGACGCGGACTGCACAAGACCGGGATGGTTGGCTCTTTTTGGGAGGCTTACATTCAACAGTGGACGCCAATTGGCTGAAATCATGATGATGATGATAGTTGCTATAGACAGCCTAATGTACAGAGGTTGTTCGATACCGAGAAATCAGTCGCCGAATTCGTTCTGGAAATGAGGTCTTTGCTACCCGACGTGCAAACATCCTCAGAACTACGAGGGCGCTTAGCGAAACCTATATGCGTAGCTTCGCTGGCTAACCTTGCCCAAGCACAACGGAGCGAATGGGAGTCTAAGTGCGGATAGCGGAATCTCAACTATACTCTTTCCGTTGCGAAGGTATTCTTTCCTTTTGGATAGAGTTTCCCATTTCAACTTAATGTAGCTTAACCGCGTGTTAACAACTCCAGCAAATTTCATCAACATCGTGTATAGAAAAGCGTTATCATTAAAACGATTCTCATTACGAAAACTTACTAAGGTTGTCCAGCGTTTTGAACAGAAGAGGTGATACAGACTTGCATGCTAAGGAGTCAAGCAAGGCTAGAAGTTTATTGTTCGTATATCTTATCTTACAATGGGCCTCATCAGAAGGCTTAAAATCACTCAAAGGCAATAGAGAGGGCAATGCTTGGAGTTTCCTTTGGCCTTTATCCAGCAGTAGAGGTCTGTCGACTGAAATGATGATACCTTATCTTAGCGATCTTACCTAGCGACATCATACTGTACATCATACACACAAACGAAGTCACGTGCAACAGCTATCTATCTTTTTCTAATATTCTAATGTATAGAAATCTCGGGTCACAGTGTTTGTTATCGAACTCCTCCGAAATGGCTTGACCGATTTTTATGAAAATTTTTGTGTTTATTTATATGGCAAAAAAACGTTTGCCGGGTCAGCTAGTTACAAATAAAACCTTTATTCGGTGTTTTCAGTATCTATTACAATATTGTCCCAGGCACTGGCTGGCCCAACGAAATTCTCTAAACGCCTTCCAAACCCAAAGTACCAAACGATGCTGACGACATGCGCGCAGGCACCAACTGTCCTCATACCTGTCAAACATGAGCAGTAATATGCCTGAATAGCGTTTATTCCCTGTGCGTTATTCAGTATTAAATATTATAACTATATAGTATTATAATTATATTGCGGCTCTTATTATAACCATTGTATACTGCTCTCAAAAACTTACCAAAATGTAATTATATTGTAGTAGGTATGGTTACATCATGTCGAAAAAGTATAATAAACGGCACAATAAATTGTTACTGATTCCGTCTTCTTCATGTCGATATAACTTTTTTCGGATGCACATTTCAGTTTCGCCGTCGTACAATAAAATGATAAGATGGTTATGGCCCTTCGATTTACATAGGTTTTAAAGTGCTACAAGGGTGGGGACGTTTTGAACATTGTTCTTTCGGTCCCTACTCGTACATGATTCATATTTTTCCTACAGTGCACCGGCATGATGTCATCGGCATCGGTAAGAATAATTTAATACTTATTAAATCATCGTTGTAACACATTATCATTAAAACTTATGTAATATTCCGTTTGATGGGTCAATCAATTCCTTACAAAAATTAAACAGCAATAAATCTAAAAAATTGTTTTATCGTCTGTGGATGCGCAGACAAGTCCGCCGGATCCGCCGCTAGTCGGTATCTTCAAAGGTGCGGTGCGATGCGCTCAAATCCGCAAAGTCACGCACCCTCGAAAGCCGGTTTAAGAGATTTAGGGTAGAGCAAGGAGTTTCACGGACGCTTATATCGGTTCCTACATGGATATTAAGAATATCATCCATTCACAGACCAACCTTGGCAAACGTTGCTTAACCTTGAAGATCGACCCGTGCGGCTGTTATTATCTAGCCACGAGCTCCTCTTAAAAACGTAAATTATATGTAAATAAAATAAATAAATGGATAGTAATAATAAATAATTATCCGGTATAATAAAAAAATATTAAGCATTAATATTTAAAAAATATAACAGTATTTAAAAATTAAATTTAATAGTTTGATTCTGCAACATTTCTGCTTATTTTCCTTTAATCAATAATAAACTTTAAAAAAATCTGGCCAAGTGCGAATCGGACTCACGTGCACAGGGTTCCGAACCGATTTAATTTTCTTGTAATGTTATTTTAACACTAGACTTTTTATAGGTTTTCCTGTAATTTTTAGACAGAACTATTATATGCAATTTTTTTCAAAATTTTAGTCTCAATAGTTTCGAAGATAAGGGGGAATGGTCATTTTTATGATCACTTATTTTTAAAATTTGAAACCCTCACAGTAAACCCTTTCATTTCATATCACACGATACAGTTTGAATTACTTTGTTTTAAAATTTCTAGTTTAACCCCCAAAAGTGACCATCATTCTATTCAGCAGAATCGATCCAGTAGATCCGGAGAAAACTAGCTGTGACAGACGGACAGACACCCGAGTGATCCTATAAGGGTTCCTTTTCTACGGATGTTCGGAACCCTCAAAAAATTAACTATATTAATTAGTACATGGCAGCGGTCATAATCATTACAATTATTGAATATCATTACTATTCTTATTTAAATTTATATCAAATCTATTATTATTTAAAATAAAAATCGAAAGTACTTACAGGGTGACTGATCGTTCTTCCCTGTGCTCTACAAAAATGTGCTCAAATAATATTACTCTTTATTTTTTTACCGGTACTGATAATATATTCATGCAATTGTTGGTCGAAATATTAAATCAGGTTTTTGTTAACTGTACTTTAACTCCTTTTTTCTTGTTGTCCCAAAGTATACTCACAAATAATATAGGTGTAGTCCGGGACCGCATTAATCACAACCACGTCACAAGTCGATTAATTTATTAGAAAGTCAATAGCTGTGTGTTACAGTCACGCAAACTTCCACACTTCGTAAGTTCACCAATATTTTAATGTTTTTATTATTGTTCGTTTCAGGCTGTAGGTTTTAATGCGTCAGCAGTAGTAAGTGTACACAAATATTTTGATTTTTTTATTCATTCATTAATACAGTTTTTGTACTGTTTGAGTTTACTATCGTACCATTAAACCACGATTGGGTTGCCCAATTTTTATTTATCATAATTCTGCCTCCCTGATATTTTGTGACTCTTTACCCCTCATCATTCCAGCCTTACTTCATCTCGTACTACAGACATATTTTTCTATACATAAAATATTAACAAGTTCAATTTAATTGACAATGACGTCAAAATAAGAGTGTAGCTCCAAATAAAAAACGGAAGTGCCAAAATTAATTTTCGGATTTGATAACTTAAAATTTTTTTTTTCGCTTGTAGATTAGTATGATAGTTATGATAGTTACAAAAAGAAAAAACCTGCTCGTAATTTAAAATTCAGTATAATTTAGTACAGAAACAGTATTTACAATTATTTTGCCATATTTTAATAGTTAATAGAGTGTACCTGCTGGTGTAGCGTTATTTTCACAATCCTACCACTATTAATTACTCTGAGTGAACTGAAGGTATTGTTTCTAAATTCGGATGTCCGTCTTTGAAGAAGAGTTACAGAAAACTCCTCGATCACCCATCATAGCTTCAAGCCTTGCTACTGAGTTCAAAGTGTTCCGAACATTCATCACGGAGGCTCTCAACAGTCTTCAGCAGCAAGTGGATCTCCTGGCGCAAAGTGTGAACCAAATTGAGTTGCGCGGACGAAAGAAGATTCTGCTGTTTCATGAAGTTGATGAAGAACAGAAGGAGGACACTGCCAAGGTGATTGCTGAAGTGATCCGGAATAAGTTATAAATGAGCGACTTCACTGTTGCTGATGTCAGCCGGAGTCACAGAATGGGGCGAAATTTTAATTCTATTTAAGGTTGCCAGTCTTGCAATGTGGGAGTAAATTTGGTTTTCCAAAACCAAATTAAGGGCATTAGGCGTCACCATGTCAGAGATCCAAACAAAGGAGCGGCATGACGTGTTCCTTGATATGTTGTTGGTCCTAATGAATGATACGCGGCACCGAGTCAAATCCCTCGCCGAGTTGGACAAGGTAGCGCCTGTTCCTCTGAGACCAAGTGAGCCCCTGCAGCCCAATCCAGACTTAAGCGTACTGTAGCTTTAAAAAAGTGATCTAAGCAATGTTCACTCAATATCCGGGTAATATTGTGGTTTGTATTTATTACCTTTATATTTTGCATTTACGTTGCAATGATTCCTTCTTACAATCAAAGTATAATCATGGGTGATTTAAATACTTGTCTCCTCAAAAAGGACCATCGCTCTTCTTCTCTGACCAATATTACAGCTTCTAGGTTTTTTTTTACTATTGATAGGCACGCGTTTGACCACTATCTCACCTGTTAGTAAGCGATGATATGGTCGAAGATGTAGCACGCCTGCCTAGAAGTAACCTATTCACTCTTGACTTAAAGACGGTTGTAGCTATTAGGAAACACAGACTCCGGCAGGGAAGTCCAGTCCTTGGCTGTACGCACTATGAATGTGTTCCCAAAACGTTTTGTGCGTGTGGGTGGGATGTCCATCGTGTACCGGTGGCGCAACGCCGTTCGTCTTGTGGTCCGATGATGGAACGGGCTTGGCGGAATTAAAATAATGCAATGCCGTCGCACTTTCCCCAAAATGCAACCGGTAGAAAACTGACAGGCTAGCAACTCGTCGTCGATGCTCAAGACTTTGGAACATCGACGTGATGAGTCTATTATTGCCGATGATCCTCTTGGCTCGTTTCTCAATTGAGTCAAGGGCATCAAGCTGAGCAGCTGTTCCGACGTGAATTACCGTCTCACCTTTGCTAGGATCCCCAACTTCTTTGCAGTCACTTGAACTTTTGCCTCTATGAACGGGCCAAAATTGAGGGTATATGTTAATGTTATTCCAAGAAGAAGAGCAAGTTGGTCGATTATCGGCACGGTTGCACCCCGAAAAGACAGAGCTGGGTGGAATTGGCTCTTTTTAGCGGAAAATAGACACGCTTGAGTCTTAGCAGCATTAAACTTGACTAGATTAGATTGGCATCGCTCCATTCAGTGACAGCCTGCAAGGACAAGGACACTTTCAAGCGATCAATCATTGCTTCCCGAAGAGACCGGATTTGCAACCCACTTGCTCGTGCGTCGGACACGTATCTCTCAGCAACAGTGCTGTCGGCTGCATACCCACAGGTATCGCATTTAAGCAGATCATTAATATGCAGCAAGAACAGTATTGCCGAAAGCACCGACCCCTGAGAAACCCTGGCATTAATATCCAGCAGTCCAGACGAGCAGCCATCTATGACCACTCGGATAGACCGATCCTTCAGGAAATCCGCGATCCAAGCACATAATCCGGCAAGCCGACCGACGGAAGGTAGCTTACTAATAAGGCTATCGTGCCAAACCCGGCCGAAGGCCTTCGAGATGTCAAGGGAGACCGCTAGTGCCTCCCCGCGCTTCTCTATGACCTCAATCCAGATGTGAATGGCATACGCTAGAAGATCCCCAGTTGACCGATTTCAGCGGATACCGTACTTCAGATATCATTCGTTTCTCGGTATGCCAGGAGCTTATGATTCAGCACGCGTTCCATACTCTTTCAGAGTTTTAATAATAATAATAACAATATATAGTATTGACGTTACCGAGATGGGTCTATAATTCGACGGGTCAGCTCGACTACCTTTTTTGGGCATGGGCTGCACGTAAGCTTGCTTCCAAGCCTTCGGCCTTTTCCGGTCTCAAACGAAAGGCGAAAAAAGCGTGTCAATATCGGAGACAACTCAGGCGCACAAGTCTTTAAACAATTGCCGGTGTCCCGTCGGGGCCACCTCGGGGGCGCCTGTCTTGGCTCCTCCCAAATCTGGGGGGGCCGAATGCACGGTGCCGGCGTTTATATGCCGGCATCCTACGGAGCATGGCCCTGTACGGGGCTCCCATCTGGGCGGACTCCCTCCAGAGCAGGGAGAATGCTACTGTGATGCGCAGGCCCCAAAGGGCCATTGCACTGCGGGTGGCGAGGGCCTACCGCTCGGTGGGCTTCTCGGCGGCGTGCGCTCTGGCGGGCACCCCTCCTTGGGAGTTGGAGGCGTGGGTGCTCGCCAGAGTGTACGAGTGGACGGCGCGGCGAAAGGCTCTAGGCGAGCGCCCCTTCGAGGTGGAGCGGGAGGCCGTGCGGCGGGAGGCGAGGGACGCTATCGTCGTCCATTGGACGTAGGACCTGCAAGCACCTGCACCGGATCGGGAGGGAGGAGACCCCGGCGTGCCATGACTGCGGCGCGACGAAGGACATCTCGCAAAAGGAGGCGGCAGAGCGCGCGCGGGAGGACGACCTTCTCGCTGCGCAGCTCCGAAGGCGAAGAAGAGGTCGGAGAAGACGTCGTCTTCTCCCTCCTCATGGTGGTGATGGGCGGGCGATAGGCGCGGGGGCGCCTCCGCCCGCATTGCACTCCACACCACCTTCGCTGGTCATGCCCAGCCCTCCTCCTTAACGGGTAGGACGTGAGGGGCCCGCCGTTTTAGGCGGGTTGTCGTTGGAGGAGGACCGGAAACCAAGGCTGCGCCGATCTCCCAGTCCTCTTCCACTCGGGCGATGCGGGAATGCCGCTTCTAGTGGGTATACCGGGTCTGCCCGGGGAGTCCCACATACCCCTCCCATTCCCCCGATGGGACCATGCGTAATGCATTTTTACCCAGCGCAAAAAAAAAAGTAGGTACGCCGCGTGCTTAAGCATATCAGCGCGATTACATTCGGAACCAAACCATGGACGAGCTACGCCAGACATAGTTATGTCAGAGAACGGAATGTAGTACTCAATTTCCTTCCGCAACATATCCGTCACAACGTCCGCGCACGACGAAGCATCAGTCGAAGAAAAGCAAGTAGGCTGCCAAGGGTAACATGCAAAGAAAGATCGCATGCCATCCCAATCTGCTGACCTGTATCGCCATACCCGCCGATTGCCTCTTGGTCTAGGATCGGGCGGCGAATAGACGGATACAGACTTCACCAGACAGTGGTCGGAAATACCCAGTGGTGAAGAAATCGACACCGAATAACGGTCAGGATCTGTTGTCAGCAAAAGGTCCAAACAATTGGCAGTGTGCAAATCAATATCCAGCACCTTTGTTGCCCTCTGGACCAGCAGCTGGGTAAGATTTAACGCAAGCGCTAGCTTTCGCGTCTTTCGTCCAGCATGGTATGTGCACTAGTATGTGAAGAACCACTCTTGATGGTGGGTACCGCTGCTGTGCCGCATCTGCCGACTCACTCAGGTGCTGTGTGAGCTCAGTTGACTCCAAATCACCGCTGTGCGAACGGTAGACACAGGCGTAGACAATTTTGTCCAGGCCACAGGCCACATAAACCACAGCGTTAAGAACCTGGAGTCTTCTATGTTGCGGAGACACCAATAGCAGATGACGTCCCGGGCGTACATGCATACGCCCTCGCGTGGTCTAAAGTGGTGCTCCAGGGTAAACCCTGGGTATGACAGGTACGACACATCGTCTGACGGACATCCGATCTGCGTCTCCGACAGGAATAAGAGCGCTGGTTTCTCAGTTTCCAGGTGGTGATGGACTGCAGCGAGATTCGAGTGCAGACCTCGTATGTTAGAGAGGAGCACTTTGTGCGAAAGGGAGTGCTGCCGCTGTACAGTTTTTCTCTTTTTGTTCCTGTTCATGTTTTTGAGTGAAGGAGATTGAGGAGAAGGAAGTGAAATGAGGTCCCACGCTACTAACCTTCATGCACGCTTTGACAGGACGACAACATTGGGGGACTAGTCTGAGAACCGCGGGGACGCCGAGCCGTAAGATACAAACGGACCCCATACACCCCTAAACACACTAAATCTTTTAAGACCATACCTTAAAAAAGGGTCCAAATAACTCAAATAACAAGAATATCAAATTAAATAAAAAAATTAACAAACGTTTCAGTTAAAGCCTAAAATGGTTAAGTACGAGGTGCCTCAAGGAATTATTCTTGGTCCACTTTTGTTCATAATATATTTAAATGACCTCCCAAAAGCCATAAACTATGACATTATATTATTTACAGATAACAGTACAGCTATTTTTAGTGACGAGGATGAAGAGAAATACGAAATCATTTAAATAATTCCCTAGAATGCATCATAAATTGGTTAAATGTCCACAATCTTAAAATTAAATCGCTATATTTGCTTTGCTAATTTGTTTGCTTGAACGCGCTAATCTTAGAAACTACTGGTCCAATTTGAAAAATTATTTAAGTGTTAGATAGCCCATTTATTGAGGAATAGCTATTTTGAAAATAGCTATTGACATACATCATTATAAATATTGTACACCCCATGGGTATGTTATGGGTATGTAGTATTACGTTTAGTGTTCAAAGAAAACCTAATCTCTCTAAATTTGTTTAAGTGACCTCTTCGAATGGTTCAATTGTCCGTACAATATGAATCACGAATTCTCGACATGATTGTAGGAATTGTTCAAACAGAATATGGCTACGATGCGGCGACGTCGCCGATGTGTTTTAAGCGTGTACAAAAATGCCAAATTGAAAAACTAAAAGATTACAAGAAGTTAGCCAATTCGTCGTTATAATAAAGTATGATAGGACGGCAGGTTGACATCTTTCGGTCATATCATATCTTGTAAATATGTACGACGATGATTTCCTTTAAAAGTGGCATTTTTACATCTACTATGCACATGAAGCTTCTCCAGGCAGAAAAAAATGTTGTACTGAGATCCTAGAGCCCCCAGGACTAGTTTATTATCTCACTTATAAAATATGTGGGATGAGTAGGTGATAGTATGTACTTTTAACATGCGTATACCTGATAGCTAGGGCCAACGGCCTATTGTGTTTTTGTCATGTTTAAAACATATTTCAATTAGTCAAGGACGTAGGTTTCATATGGACGGGCACGCCACAGTTGCTGCGATAAGTCCCCTCTTTGAGGAGTGGCTAGTGCGGCGCCACGGCGTCCTCACCTACCGCTTGACGTAGGTACTTACCGGACTTGGAGGCAAAAGTCCTCGCGTCACTGCACCGGTGACGTGAGGACGCGCGGGCGCGCGGCGAGCGACTGATGCAGCGGCACATTAAGCTGCGTCAGTCGCAGCTGCGCGAGGTTTTGGTGGTGGAATGGCGGAACAGGCTCTCACGCCCTTCCGCCGGCCTCGTCACTATCGAGGCCATCCGGCCAGTGCTCGAGCTGTGGCTCGGGAGAAGGCACGGCTCCTTGACATTCCGTGTGACGCAGGTCCTCTCGGGGCATGGCTGCTTTGGGAGGTTCTTGTGTCGCATAGGCAGGGAGCCGGACGCTCGGTGTCACCACTGCGTCGACTGTCGGGAGTCGTCGCCTCAAAGAGCTGTCAGCAAAGAAGACGAGGCCCGCTAGGGCCAATGCCTGCTAGTGCTGTGGACTTTGTTCGAAAGAGGTACCGTAGCCCTGGAACGCAAAGGGCTCTAGGAGAAACATGGATGGGTTTTAGTCAGTAAGAGTCTGACACTTCCTCCTGCTTAAGAGCGGGAGGAGTCATTTGATAATTTCCCATCCTTAAAAAAGGAAAAAAAGAGGTGTTCATATGGAACTCCTACCAAATTTAACAATATTTTTAATGATTACTGTTCTGAAATCTGGAGGCTGGGGCAATGAAGGCAAATTTCTATTGTGTGCAAGTGACCCTTAATAAAAAAGGAAATTTACTTAAAGCACATCAAGTAATTCAGAATATGATCAAAACTGTTTATATAATTTCAGGCCATTGGCGATCTTTCTAATGTCGAGGTAAGCCATAGTGAAAAAAAACGGCCGAGTCAGACTGGTGCGCAAAGGGTTACTTAAGAATAATCATTTGAGCGTTTTGCTTTAAAACCAGACTGTTTACAGGTTTTTCTGTAATATACAGGGCGTCCCACTTCTATTGCATATGAAGAGAAAGTACCTTGAATATTGTTGATGGAACATTTTACTCAAAGAAGACGTCATTTTAATTTAAAAAACAATTTAAACTGCATTCACAGATTATTAAATAAATACATGGTTGAACCGGGAATCGAACTCGCTACATGAGAAAAAAACAGCCTGTAGCTTTATCATACCGATCGAAAGGCTTCATCATAAGGATTATTTTTTTGCTAAATAACATAGTGTCAGAAATAAAAGGAAAATTTTAACATTTGATGTAAAATTTTGTTCAGAAAAATGAAAAGCTGACATTGCCGTAAGGACATTTGAGAAGTACGCATCATTTCCCAATTATTTTTAAAGTTCACGATAAGGAGATACGTAATTAGTAGGTTCCTGGTTGTATGTAAAAAATCAAAAAATAAACCTTATGATGAAGCCTTTCGCTCGCGCTCGGTATGATAAAGCTACAGGGTATTCTTTTTCTCGTTTTTTATTTTTTCGAGATCAAAATCGTAATGATGTGAGCAGATTGTTTCACAGAATATTACGGATTTAGAAAGAATGTCTTAATTAAGTGTACTTCAACGTAAAATTATAATTTTTATAGACAGTTTTTTAAAGAGAAGGCAATCCCCGAACAGCGTTTTACGAAAATAGACGTCAGAGTTATCTTTCAGGACAAATACAACCATTGTAATGTGCTAAAACGTCTTATTTTATACGTTTGTCCAATAGGATATATAGTCTCAAAGGGCTGTACAGAGCTACTAATTATGAAAATAAGGCTAATAAGTATTTAAAAAACCAAATTTAAAAAATACAAAATCTGTTAACTTTAACATTTTTTTTACTGTGTTTTGTATAAGAAACATAATTATTATATTTATTTTATGAAAATAAAGGTATTTTTAAATATTCTGTTTTTTTTTCAGTCCTTTTTATGTACTCATTTATTTTACACGATTATAATAAAAAAAAACGTTATATATCCCCGCGCGCAATCGTTAGCCGATCAGTTCGTGCCGGGCCGAAGTACACTAAAGACTTATTCTTTCTAAATCCGTAATATTCTGTGAAACAATCTGCTCACATCATCACGATTTTGATCTCGAATTCAAAAACATGAAGTTTTCGTCGCGAATCGTGAATGTCCTTAAGTTGTTAAATGTCTTCTTTCAGTAAAATGTTCCATCTACAATTATTCAAGATACTTTCCCTCCATGTGGCATAGCAGTGGGACGCCCTGTATAAGTACCTACTGATTTATTTTAGACTGACTTAAAAAAGGAGTTATTTTTACAACATTTTAGTAAATTTTCGTCTGTTATTTTCGTATAAGTTTCGTATATTATTAACAATTCTAAGAGTATGTATTGTTTTACTAGTTTCTTCAAAGGGTGTTGTGCTTCATAGCAAGAGCATGAACGCATTTATTATGACTTTAGATTGTATTTTTTTAATTTAACTACTTTATACCACTAATTAGAAATTGTATACCCCAATTATCGTAGACATACTCGTACAGGTCGTACTGGAAAGATTCCTTCCCAGCATGACCACGCTAAAATTTCAACTGACATAGATGCCATTATGTACTCCTATTGCATTACTGATAAATTGACGTTATTAGCTATCTAGTATGTTAGAGTATATCATATTTTATTTTTTGCGCCACCTAGTGTCTATTATTCAAATCACACACTTATGGGCAGATAGTGTTTTTATCTTTCTAACAATTTACCAGTAATGTAATAGGAGTGCATAATGAGTACAAATTTTTAGGCATGCTCCCGTTTTGTGAACTTTCATGCCAGCTGAATTTTTAGCGTGGTCGTGCTGGGAAGGACTCTTTCCAGCACAACCTGTATATCTACGATAATTGAGAGGTATAAAATTTCTAATTAGTGGTATAAAGTAGTAGCACAAATTAAAAAATATATAGTACCATCTAAAGTTATAATGAATGCGTTCACTGTCGTGCTACGAAATATAACACTCCTAAGGAACCCTTCACTGCATTGCGGGGTAACACTTATTTAGCGAATTTCATAAAAAAACAACTACTCTGTTTTAAACTAAATTTTCATTTTGCTTACTATGTTTACAGTGCTTTGGTCCTTTTTGCAAAGCTGCAGTACGTATAAAGGTTTTTTTTTTACATAATAACTAGTTTTATGAAAGGCGTGCATAGATATCGTAGAAATCTTATCAAGCCGGCGCTTGCCGGTGCAACAACCGCTTGTGCCTGTCGATTCTGTAAACCTCTCCCCGTCAAAAACCCGGAAGAGTGAGCGAAAAGTTAACTGTCGTTCCATCTTGGTTACATGGATTGACAGCACACTTCGTGATCACTTCACCCATGCCTTCACTTTGACATGTTAATAGAATGACACAAACGAAAATAGTATTTTTTTAATCTTACAAAGCATTGTGATTATCTCGGAATAAGATAAGCAAAGCAAGACAGGTCATTTTCGATTTTCTGGGAATGGTTTATGTGAATCGATAGAGGTAAGCGTGGTCATCATACCCTGCTCTACTCCTATTTAAAAGTCTTAACGGTCCGCCAACTGTTCATTCTTCGTGCTGTTCTACGCCGTCATTCTTTGCTTCCTCTTGACGACGAAATTTTAAGTAAACGCAAACTGTTAAGATTTATAATAAAATAAAAATGTTATTCTGAACTGACCAAATTAGGTTGCAATAAAAATAACAGTTTTCCAGAAACGAAGTTTTGCTTAGAAAATGGAAAACGGAAACGTACAAGTGCGACTAATTATGATATTTAGCACTTCATTACTCGTGGTATTAAAATTATATCATTATATTATAGTGCGACGGAATGTTGAACGTCTGCATGTCAAAAGTGAGTAACTTTTCTTTATTTATCCCAAGGGTTGGTTTCTGGATTAAGAATCCGAAGTAAAAATAAACCTTTTTTGGATTGCCAGCCAAAATTTAACATGTTTTCAAACTACGGTAGTTTTACAAATATTCAAATCCTTATTATATCTGGTTTTGTGCTCTTGGTTACCATTAAAAGATATAACTGGGCCTTAAGTCATTCAAAAACAAGGTTTACTTATTAGCCCAATCATAAAGTGGTAACAAAGTAACTCCGACCCCAGGTTACATTTCAGTTTATTTTTTTTCCTTAGTGCGTTGGGCGTGGCTGTGAAGCACTTGTAAGGTTTAGTTTTGCTATTATTAATAGGGAACATGCAATATTTCCATTTTTGCTTTAATTTTAAAGAACTCCATCAAGAATAGATCACCACATAAATAAAAAATAAAAACGCTTTAATTTATTTCCATAATTGCGTTTCAAACCGACAGTTTAAATTTTCGCGCGAAAACGGACAATATCGTCACTTCTGTCTGCTGCTGACTGGTCAAGATCTATTACCAATCAAAGTCACAGAGTAAGATCCTAGTGCTCCTAGAACTTACTTACTTTTCAGAAAAAAATATGTATAGGTACTTTTAACATACGCTTAACTGCTAGCTTGGGCCGACGCGATGGCCAATTTGTAAGTATCATCATCAAATGCTCGCTACAAAACGACTTGATCATTTACACGATTAATAAAATATTCTGAAATAATTAGTAATTTAGTATTATTTTAAAGACTAATTAATTAATTACTCATTGTAATAGTGTTAGATCTGATCGCTATCTCCTCTGAGAATTGAGATCCTATTCACAAGGCTGTAATTTGGACATAGTTTATTTACTAAGTATAAATAATGAAAACTGCAAAACCACGTCCTAGACTTTTGAAATATGTCTTATACCTACATCACCACAAAAATTACTCGTTGGACCGAGCCAGCAGAAATGTACGCATACATTTCTGCGTTGAAATTACACTAGCACTATTCCATTCAAATATTTTGTTTCTCCTAAAATAAGTAACTTCTAGGAGCCCTGGGATCTTGGACTTTGGATAATCTTGGATTTATTGTTGAAAGTCAATCATCATCATTATCTGCCTAGCCTTTTCCCTTTGTTGAAAGTCAATTTTAACTATAATATAAACGTTCCACTGGCTAGGAGCTCATGGCTAAAGAATAACAGCCGCACAGGTCGATCTTCAAGGTTAAGCAACGCTTGCCAAGGTTGGTCTGTGGATGGGTGACCATCTTAACATAACGAGTTTCCTCCGTGCCTCGGAAAGCACGTTAAGCTGTTGGTCCCGGCTGTCATTTGTAGAACTTTGGCAGTCGTTACGGGTTGTCAGAAGCCAGTAAACTGACTTCAGTCTTGTCAAGAACTACCGTGTTACCCAGTTAATGGGTTGTGGAAGTCTGGTAGGCAGCTGCTTCTCGTAAAACACTGGTATTCAGCTGAATCCAGTTTCACTGGAAGCCGACCCCAATAAAAATTGGGAAAACGCTAGGCAGATGATGAAACGTTCCTTTGGCCCCTTCTTTTGCGCTTTTTTACATTTAAGTCACAAAACATAGATAAATATTGTATCTGTATCTTCCCTATTGTATCATATTAGTGAAATATAGTAATACAGTTCCGTTAAACGTATCGTTTATTCTTAATAGTGTTCTAAAATTTATATACAGTGTCGTTCGGGGTCCTGCCTAACATTTGTAAGTAAGCTGAATTACTTTTTAGTTGAGTACTGGCGATTTAAGTCCCAAGGGTTTATGAATAAATAAAACTTATTTTAATTTCCATATTTGAAAAGTTGACGAGGTCGAGGTCCGTGCCTCGGCAGCACGACCTGTGGTTACCCGATCGCAATTAGCCGTCGCGACGCCACAACAATTGAATAGTTTTATTGCAGAAAATCGGCGGCTGCCATGTTTTTTGGTCGATCGGGGCCGTAAGGTATTAAACACTACGCTTTAAAAAAAAAAGAAGTTTAAACTGCGTGATTTGGTATTTTTTTTACAAAGAAATAAATAATTACAAAAAGGCGAACACGTGGTGACGGCGCGTTGTGTTCCACGCGCGCCTCAAAGAGCTAGCAGCATAGTAGAAGGGGTCCGCTAGGGCCAGTGCCTGCCAGGGTTGCGGAATTTGTTCGAAAGAATCACCGCGGCCCTAGAACGCAAAGGGAACACACTAGGAGGAACACGGATGACTAGTGCTTAAGGGGTTTATCATAGCTGAGAACATTTCCACAATCCCGTCCTTAAATTGTTCAAACCTATCTTGCACTGCATCGTCCTCAAGACGTACTCTTTTGGAGGTACATCTCTTGATGACATTCAAATAAGGGTCCGAGGCCGACACAGTTTTGGCGGAGTGTCCATTGTTTACGTTTCGCAGATTAGTAAATAATAATTTAAAAGCAATCCAACTCATGGCACTTTGGCGCGGCGTAGCTGACTGCGTCTCCTTTGCTCCCGCAGTAGTTTCGTAGCGGAAACCAGTTCTGTAGCACGAAGCTACGAAGTGCGGTCGTAGCGACTGTCCTCAGCGGAGCGGGAGCAAGACGGCAATTATGTCAACCCTCTCCTTTCCTCGCGGTGGCGTCGGCGCACGGCAGATTGGAGTGATGACGTCTCGCATCTGACCCCAGCGGAGGCACAGGAGCAGGATGGCAATTGTGTCGGCTGTTTCTTTCGGAGTGCAATTCGATGATCGATGAATTTGGTGTTTGCAAGAATGACAACTAAGACACCCGATATCGGTTGGGCAAATACACACATCAAAACAAGTTTGCGATCACTAACAAAAGCTGTTATATTTTTTTAAATTTTACTTTACCAAGAAATATCCTTTGTTGTGTGTTTTCTTTAAATAGAAAAACCCTGTATAAAATAAAAAAAAATAAAACAATTTTTATCAACAAAAATTTAGTAATCAATCAGAATGTAATTGAAACAGGAATTTTATAAAAAGAAAAAACTGTTAAACCAAACTTAAACAACAATTTATTAATAAAAATGTTATATTCAATATAATATAAATCCTCCCCAGGCTCTCAATCACATGCGGAGATCGTCCTAGGCATGCTAAGGATCAAGTAATTCTGCATTTCTTTGGGTAACCTGTCCCATTATTGAATAGCGGCTTCCCTGAGCTCTGGCACTGTCTGGGGGCGTAGCTGACGGTTCCAAATAGCTCGGTTAAGAGTATTCCACGCATGCTCTATTTATATTCGGTTTAAGTCAGGCGAGCCGGTAGGCCAGTCTAACCTTGTGATGTCGTATTCTTGGAGAGCAGCATTGACTCGTTGAGCTCGATGTGCGGGCGCATTGTCATCGACTATTACAAATTGGTGCCCATGGTTTATTGGGAATGGTTTGACAATTCCATCAATAGCAACTGCTTTATACATCTCTGCTGTCATGAAGCCTCGATACGGGATCGAACGCCTTTGATCCCGTAATACCACCCCAAAAGGACACCAATTTCCCGCCTTGCTGAACTGTTCCAGTGGCACTTCTTTGCCTTTCACGGTCTCCTGGTCTTCTCCAGACACGGACACGTCTGTTATCTGGATGACTACTGATCGCGACTCGTCAACAAAGAGACAATTTTGCCAATGTTTTCTTCTTTTGCTTCTTCATTTTGCCGAAGCCTAGCCCATTGCAATCTCCGTCGTTGACATTGCCGGGAATTCAGAGGCGCTCAAGACCTCCGTGCTCGCAATCCAGCCTGGTGCAAGCAATTCCAAATTGACGAATAATCATAATATATTCTTTTAGTTTTTCTAGTGCTGACAGAAGTAATATTAGGCTTGCTAACTCATGTTTACTTTGTTTTCTCAGGGCATGGGTATTGTTGCTACTTCAAGTGTGAGTCTGACATTATTTACCCTAACTTGTTAAAAACTAGCGTGTGCCTGCTATTTCTTCTGCGTGGAAGTAATATTTTACATAGATGACACTAAAACCGTTTCTTAATTGATGTTTCGTAAAGTGTTAGTTTTACGTCAATTTATGCTAATAGTCTAGTCAACAAACGCTTTTTGTTCAACTTTTTTAGAAGAGCTGAAAGTGTAAGTATTTTTGTTCGCAAACCGTCTTATTACAAAACAAGATCTAACTTTAGTACTGGGATTAATACTAGGTTTAAACCGTGACTAAGTAAAACGTTATTATAAAACGAAGTTTATCACTAGTTCCTGAACTATCTATGGTACTAAAGTTAGTCCGCCGAGACCCCTAGTTTAACTTCGGTACTAAAAATATTTGACAGCTAATGTCATTAAAATATTGTGCATTTGTGCGTCTTTCTATTTAAAATTTGTTAAAATGGATATTAATATGATTGACGTCATGGATTTGGAAGATTTGGTCATGTTGGAGACGTCTCGGCGATCGTACAGGCATCGCCATCGTGTGAATCCATTTCAATTGAGTGACGAAGACTTTTAATATAAGTACAGATTCACAAAACGTTTTGGTCCGAAAATTGTGGATCTTTTACGTGAGGATTTAACTCACGACTCTCGAGGATGTCCACTGAGTCCTGAAATGCAAGTGGTTTGTGCATTACCTACGGAACTGGGCTCGACATGAAGTAAGTAAGTAACCTTGGTCAATGCAAACATAACATTAGACAAAATCCAAATATGTGAGTAATATGCCACTTGTTTACATGATACAAAACACTAAAATTTGCTAAATCTAAAGACTTATATTGTACCTTATTAATCGTTTTGAAATTAAAATAACATGTCATAACTGGTAATGAAGAAGACAAACAGTTACTATTATTGAAATCAGTTGCCAAAAATCAATTATTGTGTACACAGAGTACCTACTCAACAAATCATGTTTTGAATTTTACTATTAGACAGTAATTAATAGTATTATCACATAAATTATCTGAAAGCCAAACAAAACAAATCAGTTTGCATACCTAATATAACAAATTTTGTCAACTACAATGATAGATAACCATGTCTGACTTATACCCTACTAATATTATTGTTTTATTCTAGATTCAAGACGATATTGCTGATTTACATGGTGTATCTCAACCCGCTGTCAGCAAACTTGTAAAAAGATAGCAGAGATTTTATCACGGATGTCCCGAAGATTCATTAAAATGCCTAATACTATAAATGAGCAGGAGGAAAGCATGAGGAAATTCCGCAGGATCACTAATTTTCCTACAGTGATTGGGGCAATAGACTGTACTCACATAAGAGTTAAAAAAGTAAATGCTGATGGGGGTCAGTTAAATATTAATAGAAAAGGATTTGCTTCAATCAATGTACAGGTAATCTTGAACAAAAATTTGTGATTGTCTCAATATTATTGTGAAATGACTTTAGTTTGATCCAAAATGCTTCTTACAATAGAAAAAAACTTATTTCATTACCTGATTTACCAATGTCATATTAAAATAACAGAGAAAATGTAAAGTTCTAATTAACTGTCACTTTTCAGGTGGTTTGTGATGCTGACCTGAAAATCATGGACATTGTTACCAGATGGCGTGGCAGTGTATACTGTTTCCTGGTGAGGAAGACAACATAGAGCAATCTTCAAGTGAACCATCAGTACAAGATATATTCCAACTTCTGTTAGGGGAAATATTAGGAGAAGGCAGTTTATTGAAACTCATTTTTAGTAAAAAAGAAAATATTACTTTTAATCAGTATGTATTTTAAATTAGTAATCTTTTTACAATATATGGAGCAATAAGTACCTAAAAATAATAATTTCACATATCAGGATATTTTACAAACATGTTAATAATTATGATACATCAGTTGAACATAGGGGCAGCAGTGAATTACAGTTTTCAAATGAAATTAAACTTACTATTGTTTATTAAGTATAAGATTTTTTACTGTAATCTTTATAAAAAATATGCTTGGTTCCTGTAGACATAAACAATTGTTTCTCTTACCAATGGTAGCATTTTTATTGCCAAACTGGTCATATAAATGTTTTCTTAACTAATTTTACTTGTGATAGCTACCTACTTCCGCATTGGAGGGTTTTCTATGTAAAAAGTTGTTAGATACATATTTGCTTAATTATTTGGTTAAGATACAAGAGCCTTATAATGGCCCGTAAACTATAGCATTCAGCCATACGTGTGTGGATGCAGAATAAAAAATCTACTTACATTTACACAATCTACCTATTTTGCAAGCTTGTTTTCTTTTTCTTTGTTGTGCTTTTTGTGTCAATATTCTTATGCATCGACATCATGCTGGTGCTTTCTGTATCTGTCGTTGGATTGGTTTAAAAAAAATAGATATATGGAAGTCATGGAAAAAACTTGTGTTCATATTGGATTGTAATAATGTATTTTACTGGCTCCTGCCCAAAATTAACGTTAAAATTTAGTCCACAGGAACTTAGTGCTTGGATAAAGTGCTAATTCCATCCAAATTCATAGAGCCGTTAATTAAAGCGTGATTATATTAGTAGCTATTTACCTTGCAAATACACAATATGCTGTTCTGGGTCTTCTTTGTGTATTGTGTGTGTAACTTCATATTGTACAGTTTCCGCATTAGTAGGACCAGGTTTAGGGTCGGTGAAAATTTCTTTTGAAGTTGGCACATGAACTTGAGTCTAAAAGAAATAAATTAACTTGTTTTTTTCACACCAACTGCTGTATTTTTTCTATAATTAGTTATGTTTGGTTATGTTATTAGTGTTATGTTATCCATGTCATGTTATTAGTTGATTGAAAATTATGTAAAATATCTAAAATTAACCAATTTCAATTAAATGTTTTATGATCTTAATATAAAATTTTATTTACCACTGCATCACTATCATAGTCATTGACTTCAATGACAAAATCGTGAGGAGCAATCGCCATAATTTGTAAGTCCTCAGGAGAAGGTGATGGAGGTTTTTCGCCATCGCCTGTCTGCGTCTGTTCCCTTCTGTGTCTGGATAGGTTGATATTTACAGAGGATTTTGTAGATTTATCTTCTATAATTTAATATGCGCTGACTGCGCAATTAGTTGACGTAATATATCCTATAAATAAAAGAAAATTCACGTTAGGCAGTCTAAATAAGATGACACAAAGCATTACTTCACTAATATTAATAAAAAAATCCATGTTTTACTAACTTTTTCTTCGACACTCCAGTTTACACCCCGTTTTTTCCTGTGCTGTTGTACATTTTTTATTTCAGTCACTATTTAACTTTTACAAGTGATAGCGTGGCGGCTGATAAGACAGAACGGAAGAAAAATACGTGTTGCGGACCTCAAGTAACGTGGGATATGGGCAGGAAGATTATGATTGAAACAGACGAAACAAAGAATATTTTTTTAAAAAGACCGCCAAACGACAACTTGCCGCCATCTGAAAGTCGCTCCACTTCATGCTAGAGGTGTTAAAAAATAAGACAAAATGATTATAAAAAGTTCGTCAAAATACAAGTTGTACTTGTTCATTATATTATAAAATAAACAAAGAATAATTTACGATATATTTTTGTATTGATAATTAATTATTTAAGCATTTCAAGTGTTATTATAAAATCAATATTTAGAGAAACGGAACGTTGCTTCAAGTGGAGCCTGAATGAACGAATGAAAGAATGCCATTTATGCTTCTTATCTGTGGGTATTATTTAAACCACGGACTTTCTTTGGTACTAGCTAATCCTCGAATAGTCTTAGTTTTGTAATCGGAACACATTTTAAACCTGGTACTAGCGGTAGTACCGTAACAAACCTAGACTTGTTAGTCTTGGTTTAAACCAGTATTTAAGCCTTGAAATAATAATAGAAATAATAATAGTAATAAGACGGAAAGAGTTTATCTCTGAAACTTTTCTTATAGTCTAGTCAACAACTGCTTTTTTGGTCAACTTTTTTCAGCAGTCTCGGAAAAATATGAATGAGGTGTCATTCGATTTGGAAGAGCAATGTAGAAGAATTTTTGAAACAAACAAAGTATCGCTCGAATAAAATTCGACGGTTCGACGGACTAAAAAAAAGGGTTTGGTCTTTTATTTTTTAATCTAAAAAGTATTCGAAAAGTGGAGATTTCTTAAAAAAAAAGTCTTGATCTCGGAACTGTAGGACCAATATTTATAACTTTTCCAAGGGGGTTAAAATACCACCGATTAAAACTTTTATACAAAAAAAAATACAACCGACTTACCAAAACAAAAAAATGTATATAAAATATAACTTCAGTTTCGGAAGTTGGTGTTTTTTCGTTTTTTTTTTTGACACCGACTTCATAAACTGAAGTTAGTTTATACTTAGTAGTGTTTTGTTTTTGGAATACGGTTGTATTTTTTTATTATTCACTTTTTACCTGCGCACCCATTCGCAGCGTGACGGCTTGATGTTACCTTATGAACAGAAAACAGTCATGCGATTTCAGCAAAGCCGATCCATTTGCTATCATTTATTGAAAAGTTCCATTGCCTATCTCCGAAGTTCTTTATCAGATCTTCACCAAATTGAAATGAGACCAGTCCGGGAAAATACTCTTCCAAACAAAAAAAGTATCATCCAAATTGCTTGACAATTGGCGAAAAAATCGCTTAACAAACATTTTTATGGGATTTTATCATCAGATCTTAACTTATACCTTCCATCATCAGCTCAGCAACATAAAAAGATGATTACCAGGCACAAATAACTGAATTGCGTAAGAAATTTTATGATTAACATTGTATGTGACTATAAAATTTGAGGAATTCCTCGATTTTCATGGAATTCCATCATCAGATTCTGACTTTGTGACAATGGGACCAACCACCTCAAAAGTATCTAGCTTTCGAGCTTTCGAGTTAACAAAGAATTTTTATAATCGATCCACAATTGACAGAGAAATCTGTGAACATACTAAAAAAAACACACATACAGCCGAACATATAACCTTCACCTTATTGAAGAAGTCGGTCCAAAACGGGTACTCTGGCTTTTTGAAAGCCACGCCCGCTTCGATCACTTTAAAAATGAAATTGATTTCATCATCATCATATCAGCCGAAAGACGTTTACTGCTGGACATAGGCCTCACCCAAGCGTCACCATAACGGCCGATCCAGCGCCTCTCGCATCCATCGGCTATCCGCGACCTTCACCAGGTCATCGGTCCACCTTGTGGCGAGGGCTTCCAACGTTGCGATTTCCGGCACGCGGTCACCACTCCAGAACTTTTCGGCCCCATCGACCATCTATCTGTTCTTAAAATTGATTTATTTAAATATATATTAAAACTAAAAATTAAGAAATGAGAAAAATCAGGGAATTACTGCAAGCGAGTATGCAACATGCAGCAGGCATGGTTTCTGTCACGGCTCCGGCAATACGTACCACGCGGGCAATATAATACCTGCTCCTTAGCTCACGGGCCTCCTCAACCCTCCGCGCCGACACGGGATTAAATTACACTCTAGGGTTAAGAAAGACTTCGTGGAGTCGGTTTTACAGCGATTCGTTTCTGTCACTTACAAGTACTTTTGTAGTACGTATTGACTGTTTCAGACAGTTTTTAATTTTAATTTAAGAAAGAATTTAATATTCATTTAAAGAAGATTATGCCAGGTGTGTTATACCAAATATCTAGATTCTGCCAGATAGAGGAAACCTCGGAATCTCTAAAATCGGAATTTAGTTTTTCGGACCGAGAATTCATCGAGCATTTGATTCTTCGAACGTATGAAAATCGGAAAAAAAACAAATCGCATTTACGAGTTTCAGTAAAATAAAATTTCGTGATATTTAATATGAAAAGAGGAAAGTCACCAGGGCATGAGGGACTCAGTGTCGAGCACCTACTGCATGGGGTAGTAGAGAGTTTAGCCATGTTTTACACTTTTTGCATACGGCATTCATATTTACCATCTAATTTTATGAGAACAGTGACTGTGCCAATAGTGAAAAATGTTTCTGATAGAAATAACTATAGGCCAATTTCTTTAGCTACTTTAACCGCAAAAGCTTTTAATGGGTTTTTAGATACAAAACTTGATCGTTTTGTAACATTACAGAATACACAGTTCGGTTTCAGAGAGGGGTTGTCCACTGAAAGTGTAATACTACACACACTGTTGATATTGTATTTTGGATTTGTCCAGAGCTTTTGATCTAGTGTCATATTATAAGCTCTAGACAAAATTAAGATGCACATTTGTCCCAGCCGATCTTGTGAATATTCTCGCCTACTGGTACAGTGAGCAGTTTAATGTAATAAGGTCAAATGTGTACTCAGATGAATACACATTTGACACGACATTCGCCACGACTCATTAATATATATGTTATTCATCTGATTGAGGAGCTCAGCAGCATGCATGTTGGATACCACATTGATGACATATGTGTTAATAATTTGAGTTATGCCGATGATATGGTGCTGCTGAGCCCCTCACTTGGGGGTCTCAGAAGGCGGTTTGGAACATGGCCTGAGGTACAACGAAATTTAAAGTGATGTTATTTAAATGTAAAAACAAAAACAATATTTTTATACCACCTATATTACTTAAGGGCGTATCTTGGAAATTAATGGTAGCTCAAAAGCCCCGAGGGGCACCGCGCGCCCCACGCGCCCCAAGCGGTCCCCACATCCTTCCATGCGATAAGTTCAAAATATCGAACCTACCTGAAATTAATGCATACCGCCAACTGATTCAGTGTTGCTCGCACAAACTTCAAAAACTTATTTTGTCGAAATGTTAATACTCATATAAAAATTGTTTTGTAACGTAGAATAAAATAAATATTGAACACAGACAAATAATAAATCATTTGCATATTTTTTGACAGTCGTCAATAAAACATGCACTGATTATTACAAAATATTAGTTAAATATTTTGTATGCCCCCAATACATTTTGAAACCTACTAATTTAGTAGATTAATTATGAACATGGTCATGCGTGCGATAGAGATCGCACTATAGAATTTTTAGCACTCGGAAAGGTATGGAGTAGACCAATTATACAAAAATAATTATTTTTATTATTTACTAACTGAAATATGTATCTGTCGCAGTAAGATAGATAAAGCCGTAACATAGTTATATCTCTAGGGATATAATTATATACCGTAACATAGTTATACGAAAGCGATTCTTGACTATCTCACTAGGAATATAGTTATAAAACCGTCGAAGTTTAGTGATATACTTATATTACTAGATTAAGTTCAGTGTTATAAATATATTAGGGTTTGTCTCAAAAAACTCATATTGTATCATATTGTAGTATAAGAAATTTCAAAAGTGTGCCACTTTTTTGAGACAGACCCATTACTTGATTAAGCTTAGTTAAATAGAAATCTACAATGTCAGGAAATTTCTGTGATGAGTGGGTTTTCATTTTTTGTGCGGCTTTCTTAAGTTTTTGGCAGCTTTGTCTCTTTGGTCTTGAATGTTTTTTTCGCTGTTGCATAAAAAGCGTTACGGATCGCAGCTATTATAGCTGCGATCCGTAACCTTCATCACATGACGTTATTCCACAAATTACGTGAACATTACGTGCACACGAGTAGCATGAATGTGCTCCTGTACATTCTTTGCCGCAAACTACACATAAAAGTAAAATTTGTTCTGCTGGCACTCCCTCAGCGCTGGCGCTGCTAATGAAGATGACGGTTGTTGCAAGTTAACAGACTCGACAGGCAAGTTACAGTCGCAGGTTTCAATAGGCTCTGGTGCTGCTGATGAAGATGACGGTTGTGACGCCCATGAACAGGATGGTTGCTGCAAGTTAACATAGTCAACAGGTAATTCGTCATTATGTGCAGGTGTTGCCGATGAACAAGATTGTTGTTGATTTAATATCTTCTCAAGATCTTCTTCAATTCTTAGTTTATTAAGCAAATCAGCAGGCACTTGTGATAACAAACCAATTTGAGGATCCACCCCAAAAAGAGCTTTGTATGGTGTTCTTTTTATAGTTCATTGAAAAGAGCAGTTTTTTTGGTACTGTACAAAGCGTATTCCAATCGACCAATTAGTAGAAAGTAGAGTAAAATTGGGGGACCTGGATCAAGGAGATCCAGGTCACCCCAATTTTATCATTCATTTCATCAACATTCAAACATTCAACTTTCTATTCTAATTGATTATTTTTATATTCATTAAACTTATTTACACAGTCACACGTGCTTAGTTTCGAGTACCTATACGATTTTATTTTAGTAAGCAAAAATGAGATACTTGATCTGTTCAATGCAACTATGATCTCGCGAATGGACGAGCATTGTTGCTACGTGATATTTATAACACAATGTTTGCTTTATTGACTAACAGATTTTTTTTCAATGAACTTTATTTGCTAAATGACATTAAAATAATGGGAATATACTTAGTTTCTTATGGGTGATTTAATTTTAAAGCTTCTGTAATGAAACTACATTATTGTAATGAATAAGCAAGTATTTATTAGTTCATATAATTACAACTTAAATAAACAAATTAATTGCAATTAATTAGACAAAATGAACTAACAAAAGAACACTGAACCGAAGGACTGAAGGAATTAACAGATGCAGTAGGTGATCCGGGTGCTCGTAGGACCTATCCGTTTTTCTTCTTACAAGGATTGATAAAAAGTATTGTTTAAATATGGTAGCATGTCTTTGACACGTAAGTAGATGTTATCGGTGTAAATGCTCTTTACAATATGCTGAACACATATTTCAGCACTGCACTGGCACATAGAATTACTTTCAACTTGGTTTGCATCGTAAATTTCGATCCGTATAACTTTAGTGCCACCGGTGGAAACCGTTTTGTAAAAACTTATCAACTCCTTATTATTAGTTGTATTTGTATTTTGAACACATGGGGTTCGTTGTCGTTCATCCTCATCCAAATAATTTACGACTTTATCAATCACATCAGGTTCTATCATTAACGGAGGTGAAGTTGGTGAATAAACCCAACTCGGTATCTGAAACAAAATACATTATTATTATTATTATTATTATTATTATTTATTTTCACAGGTATAATAAATTATATATTATTATTATTATTATTTTATAATTAAAAGTAAAATATTTTCTAAAATTAGGTACTTACAGACATTGTAGAGTATCAGTAGCGCACTAAAAGAATGGAAGAACTGAATTGAATTTGTATCTTATTTTATCCTGATTTATATATAAAATATGTGTTGCTGATAGAGTTCAAAATAACGTAATGCTGAGTTGAATATATTTATGACTAGGAATAACCCGCGCCTATGCTCACGTAAATGTTGTTTTTAGCAGTAAAAAGTAATAGTAAACACATAAAAACATCTAATCTGCTGTACTGTGGAAGTAAACCATGGGGGATTTAGTAGTATGTATCACTTAAATTTAGGGTGTATTTACACGGGTCAGCCGTACTTTATACACATATAATGAAATACAGAAAAATAAAATGTAGACAACAATGTGTACCCTTACCCTAATGAATCTATATTTGGATAAAATGCTGACAGAGTTCTACTATTACTTGATGCTAAATGTAAGTCACTATATTGATTATGGTATCGGTTGATTTGTTTGTTTGTTGAAGTTTATATTGTATGAAAAGAAATGCAGGTACGATACGTTATTAGAATGAGAGAAACCAAGGTACTAGCATAGTACAACATAATCAATAACTCATATATATTTTTTGGATTGGTTAATATGATATCTTGTTTTGCAATGTAAGCATACATCTTCTCGATGACATATTTGGTAGTACATCGTCATAATTTGGCTGTATATAAAGTGCATCGATGCCAGACAAAATCACAAACTGCTCTCCCGAGGGAAACAATCATCACCTTCAGCCTTATCACATCTGAGCTTCAACCAGAATCAAAAATCTTCAAAATGTAAGTAGATCATAATTAATATTTTATTAGATGTGTTTAAATGTGTCATCACAAGGTCTATTCTATGAATGATCGAATGTACATATGTATGAATGAATGATTGAATGAATGCATATAGGTATAAATGAATGAATGAATACACAAATGATGGAATGATTGAATAAATAATTGAATTAACATGAATGAATTATTGAATGTATGGATGCATAAATGAATAAATGATGCTATTCTTATTCCTATCCGGCTTTTCAGTGGAATCTCGTAATCTATAAATAAGATGCTCCCTATGTTTTTAATGCAAATTTTATATTTTCAATTCCGAGTTTAACGGAGTCCTCCACTCATTTATTTTTTCTATCAGGTTAATATAATATTTCAAATTATATTGTTTCAGGTCCAAGTCATATTCATCTACATTGCCTCAACTGTGTTCATCGGATGAAGAGTCAGAGATCGAGACGCAGTCAGTGCAGCAGAAATCGACTTCTTCTTCTTCTTCTTCGAATCGACTCAAAAAATCGACTACTAACAAGCGGTTCAAAACCGATCGAGTCGATGGGTCTAAGACGCACGGACCCAAGAAACCTAAAATACAACCGGTGCCGTTAACCAGCAACAAGCTGACTGCACGGGATCTATTCGGTAGTGAGAGCGATGAAGAGGATTCGTCTGCGAAGCCGTCCACATCGACTGGTAAAAAACCGACTCCTCTTTATTCTTATTTCACTAAGAGGATTAGCAAAGGCTATGCCAGAAAAATAAGTGAGACAAAGCAGGGGCCTTATTACGTAGAGGTAAAGGTGTATAATTGTGATGAAATCACAGACGTACCACCAGTAAATAGATGGCGCCATTCAATAGTTACTATCAAAACAAAAGTTGATGCGGACACGGAGATGTGGCGCCATCTAAAAGGATTTACGTCTTCAGTTGAACAAGATTTTAGTAATTGTCCAGCTACCCTTATAAATTCTTATTATTAGCACATACTATGTACTTACTCTTACTAGTTTTTACACAACATATGTAAAAACACTTAATAATTACAAAATAATACCTAAGTATACATACATACATATGTACTTTATATTATAAGTAATCTTTATAATATCTAAATACTTGTACCTAAATAATCA
Organism: Lacanobia oleracea; assembly: GCA_950371165.1. Taxonomy (NCBI): domain Eukaryota; kingdom Metazoa; phylum Arthropoda; class Insecta; order Lepidoptera; family Noctuidae; genus Lacanobia; species Lacanobia oleracea. Next base: position 14,291,079 of record OX493385.1, read on the forward strand.
ATTAATAAATAAATAAAATATTATGTTATTTAAATCCAATGTTTTATTTCACAGTTGTACAGTCCAGAGATGGCAGAACACCTTTAACAAGACCATTTAGTAAAATTGTGAATTGTACCAAATGTGGAACTGAAATACCACGAAACCAGTTTGCATATCATAAGAGAACTAATATACACAAGACAAATAGCTTATTGAGTACTGAATTTAAAAATATTTTTATTGTAGCAACAGCATTTAAAAATAGAATTGTAACTTTTCGTCTGAACTTAGCTCAGGATGGCGAGCACCTCACTCGTGAGGCGATCCCGAGTAATAGTCAGACATGTATACCTCAGGATGACGAGCACCTCACTCGTGAGGCGATCCCGAGTAATAGTCAGACATATATACCTCAGGATGACGAGCACCTCACTCGTGAGGCGATCCCGAGTAATAGTCAGACATATATACCTCAGGATGACGAGCACCTCACTCGTGAGGCGATCCCGAGTAATAGTCAGACATATATACCTCAGGATGACGAGCACCTCACTCGTGAGGCGATCCCGAGTAATAGTCAGACATATATACCTCAGGATGACGAGCACCTCACTCGTGAGGCGATCCCGAGTAATAGTCAGACATATATACCTCAGGATGACGAGCACCTCACTCGTGAGGCGATCCCGAGTAATAGTCAGACATATATACCTCAGGATGACGAGCACCTCACTCGTGAGGCGATCCCGAGTCATACTCAGATATGTACAGGTCAGAATGACGAGCACCTCACTCCTGAGGCGATGCTGAATTCTGTACATCCAGATATTGATAAATTAATAACTATGATATTGAAGAAGTATGATTGCATAAAAGTAAATTTTGAGCTTTTTGCAAAGTTTCTTCTGCTAAAATCTGACGACGAACAGATAGAACTGAAATCTTTTAACACTAAGTATGATATTATCTATAAAAATACTGATATACACGAGTTCTTTTTGAATAAAATACATGTATTTATGCGCAAAATGTCTGAATTTGAACATGTACAGTCAGGTTGGACATATCTTTCGCTAAGTCATATTGAGATTAATATATGTAAATATTGTCCCATGAGAGGCGGCACGTACGTAGAGTTGCCCTCACTAATAAAAAATACTAAAAGTTGTTTGAATTTACGTAATAATGACGAGTATTGTTTCTTATGGTCTGTCGTAGCTGCATTATTTCCTCGTACAAATAATGTGTGCAGAACGACATCCTATCCTCATTATAGCCAAGTTCTCAATATTCAAGGAATGTCATTTCCTCCTTCACAGAATGACATCCAACTTTTTGAGCGGTTAAATCCTACAATAAGCGTTACCATTTATGGGCTAGATAACAAATACGTTGTTACTGGCCCGTTATACATGACGAATAAGAAAAAAGAAAAACATGTTCATTTATTATACTTTGAACGGAATGGTAAAGGACATTACTGTTTAATAAAAGATCTTATACGATTAGTTCGACGCCAGGTTACTCAGCACCATGGCAAAGTTTTTTTATGCGATTCATGTTTACAATTTTTTACAAATGAAAAGAAATATGTTTCTCATACTTGTTCTAAAATACTAACTATACTACCGGAAAAAGATACCATATTGAAATTCAAACATTATGAAAGAAAACTTAAAATTAATTTTATTATTTATGCTGATTTTGAGAGTTTGCTAATAAATTGCAATGAAAATAGTTCTAAAAATACTAAGACACTAAAAAAGCATCAACCTTCAAGTTTTGCATATTATATATGTTGTTGTCATGACAAAAAACTTAACAAGTTTGTCACGTACAGAGGCATAGATTGCGTCGAAGTCTTTATTAAACGTTTAGTAAAAGATGTAAAGCGGATAAATAAAGTTTTGTTTACTCATTTATCAATGAAACCTTTAACTTATAAACAAGAACGAGAATATCGAAATGCAACTAAGTGTCATATATGTAATCAGTCATTGTCTGGAGATAAAGTTCGAGATCATGATCATATTACTTCCGAGTATAGAGGGGCAGCGCACTCACATTGTAATTTGATGTATAAAGTGTGTCCATTCATACCGGTAGTATTTCATAATCTAAGTGGTTATGACTCGCATATATTTATAAGAGAGTTGGCTAAATATGAGGGCTCAATTAAAATAATCCCAAAAACTAAAGAAAAATATCTTACAATAACTAAGCTAATTAAGACAAAAAAAGGTGCTCGTTCAGTACAGATTAAGTTTATTGATTCATTTCATTTTCTTAGCTCAAGCTTAGATTCTTTAAGTAAAAGCTTGTCAGATAAAGATTTTGTTTATTTGTCAAGAGAATTTAAGGATAAAACCAAACTTAAGTTATTACGTAAGAAAGGTATTTATCCATATGATTATATGGACGACTGGTCAAAATTTGATGAAAATCAACTACCCCCAAAGTCTAGTTTTTATAATAGTTTAACTATGGAATTTCTATCAGATGACGAATATGCTCACGCCCAAGATATTTGGAACAATTTTAACATAACAACGCTTGGTGAATACAGTGATCTGTATTTGAAATGCGATGTTTTGTTGTTATGCGACATATTTGAAAAATTCAGAGATACAAGTTTATTTTTTTACAAACTGGATCCTGCTCATTATGTAACTTCACCTAGTTTGAGCTGGGACGCTATGCTTCTGTACACTAACATTGAATTAGAGCTCATTAGTGACTTAGAAATTTATACATTTATTGAAAAAGGTATACGAGGAGGCTTGGCACAATGTTTCCTCCGTCATGCTAAGGCAAATAATAAGTATTTACCTCATTATAATGATTTAGAACCCTTGAGTTATTTAATATATCTAGATTGCAATAATCTATACGGTTATGCAATGACTAAAAAGTTACCGGTTTCAGAGTTCAGATTTTTAACTCGACATGAAATCGCCAACTTTAATGTATTGTGTGTATCAGATGACAGTTTGTATGGTTTTATTTTAGAAGTAGATTTATATTACCCGGATTGTATTCACGATCAGCATAAAGACTTGCCATTTGCTGCAGAGAAATTTGTACCCCCAGGAGGGAAATCAGCTAAGTTAATTGCTAATCTGTATGATAAAGTAAATTATGTTATTCATTACATACATTTAAAACAATGCATAAAAAATGGTTTGATTTTAAAAAAGATTCATCGCATACTAACTTTTAAACAAGATGATTTCTTAAAGAAATATATAGATCTTAATACCAATCGGCGTATGGCATCAAAAACTTCTTTTGAAAAAGATTTTTTTAAACTTCTAAATAATGCGATATTTGGTAAAACTATAGAAAATAAAAGGAAACAAGTTGACATAAAACTGGTAACCAAATGGGATGATAAGAAAAACTTCACGAATAAGAAACTTTGTGCACAGAAATTGATTTCAAAACCTAATTTTACAAGTGTGTCAATATTTGCAGAGGATTTTGTAGCTATACAATTGAATCGTGATAAAATAATATTAGACCGACCAATTTACATCGGATTTACAGTTCTGGAGTACGCCAAACAACATCTATATCAGTTTCATTATGATTTTATAAAAAAGAAATATGGAGATAATGTTGAATTATGTTATACAGATACCGATAGCTTACTTTACTTAATTTATACAGATGACTTTTATCATGATATGTACGATAATTTAACATATTTTGATACTAGCAATTTTCCAATAGATAATCAATTTAACATACCAAGAATTAACTCAAAAATCCCTGGCCTATTTAAGGACGAAATGGGGGGTGATGTAATTACTGAATTTACAGGTTTACGAGCAAAACTATATTGCATTAGCAGTTTAAACACACAGATAACAAAAGCGAAAGGTATGTCTAAATCTGTTACTAAACATTTAAAACAAAGTAATTACAATGATTCTTTGTTATTAGATAAAAGTCAGTCTTTAAAAATGAATATTATAAGATCTATCAAACATATATTGTACTCACAACAAGTTAGTAAGCAAGTATTAAACAGAAACGATGACAAAGTTCAGATACTTTCAGATCAAATTCACACTTTGCCCTGGGGATTTTATGATGCGATGATCTAAACCAATGTCCTTCAAACTTTTTATTCAATTTATTATCAATTATAATGTAATCCACATCTTGAGAACCACTGTTCTAAATTTTATTCATATGAAATACATAATTTAAAAATAATAAAATAAGAATAAATTAATGTACCTATTGTGTAGAAATGGTGTATGTTAATTATTTTAGAATAAGGTTTGTACTATTAATAAATATATTACGCTACTATTATGATGAACTTATAATAAAGTAATATGTTTCAAACCATGGGCTTTTATTCAAACGTATTCAACTTTCTAAACATCCATCATTAAATTTAAGTTAATGCTTGTTCCATGATAAGGTTCATATAGTAACGAGTATATAAGTGTACGTTAGGCGGTAATTAGATCAATATGCACTATGAAGTTGATCAAACAACCCATATCTCTAAACGTTAATAATATAAGATTAAGTGACTCTGTTCACCACATAAGACATAGTGCTTTATTGCCAAATACCATTCGCTGTATAATATGCGGTCCATCAAGTTGTGGTAAAACGAACGTTATGATTAGTTTACTGCTTCATGAAAATGGGCTCAAATTTAAAAATCTTTATCTTTACTCTAAAACTTCTTTTCAACCAAAATACCGTTTCTTGACCGAAGTATTAAAAAGAGTGCCGCAGATTAACTTTTATGAGTTCAACGATGATAAAGATGTCATTTCTCCGAGTGAAGCTTTAGCAAATTCTGTATTTATTTTTGATGATGTTGCATGTGAAAATCAAGTAAATATCCGCAATTATTTCTGTATGGGTAGGCATAAACAAATAGATTGTTTCTATTTATCTCAAACCTATTCTAAAATCCCGAAGCAATTGTTACGTGATAATGTTAATTTCCTTATTATATTCAAACAAGATGATGTGAATTTAAAACATATTTATGAAGAGCATGTTAGTTCTGATTTAAAATGGAAAGAGTTCAGAAATATTTGCCAAACTGTTTGGAGTAAACCTTATAATTTTCTACTTATTAATAAAGAATCGTCATTAAATAACGGAAGGTACAGACAGAATTTTGATATGTTTTTTAAATTTGACTGACTGTTTACATGCACATATAAGTAATTAACTCGCAAAATCAAACTCAGTATAATTTGTACTTTAGCTGAACGCAGTTGGTGTAATATACCATGGAGAAAAATATTAAAATAGAATTAATGAAGTCTGTAAACTCCATAAAGAATAAAATAAAACAAATGAAGGACCAAGAATACTCAATAAACTTGTCACTCGATCAAATGCTAAAACCTGTCACAGGCCCTCTTAAAACTCTAGTTGATTCGAATATAACTATGGAAAAACTTAAACATTTGGAAAATACAACACTTACTAAATCTGAAGACATCGAATTGGATGAAATAAATACTAGCTCTTCTACAAATTTTTTGGACTGTTACGAACCAAAACCTAATTCTACACAATTGGTTAAAGAGACTTCTGAAATGGTATTACCAGATGATTTAGAAATCTCATTAGAGGATCAGGATATCTGTAATATTTGTGATGGTGTAAATATACCGTTTGGAATAAGAAGTGACAACAAAACTTTATTGATAGGAAATTCAGTAGTATCGTTTTCCAAAATTGACAGTTTGAATAATGAAAATGTAATTTTGATTAAAATCGGTGATAAATCCTACAATTTAACTCCTGGTCTGAAAGAACTTTTACTTCGAAAAAAACCTGATTTAAAATTAATATCCAACAAAGATAAACTTATCTACAAGGATATATTGTATTATACAAATGTTCATAAGAGAGACTTCAATCCAAAAGGTCAAATAAAAGGAGATAAAGGAATAAAATATCGTGAAATAATCAGACCTTTGTTTTCTGAAACGTCTAACGATAATATTCATACTAAACTTGGGGGATACTTGCCAATGTTAAAGAAATATAAAAGAAATACTGACCTAGTATATTGGGATGACCCCAACGAATTAGTTGAGAGATTGAAACTATTAATTGCTTCAAAAGATGCTGGCAATACAAACCATGATAATGAAATACTATCGATAATTGAAGAATTAAAAGAAGCTGACATAATAAAAGAATAAATAGTAGCAATAACATGGTTTTCATTCAGTATCATTGCTGGATTCACTACAAATGTTTATATACTGAGTTTTGAATATGAGTAAAGCCGACGTGGTAAACGAAATTCATAAAAATGCGAGGGTAAACTTTCCACGAAGACATGTTATTATGAAAGATATAGATGACCTTTGGCAAGCAGACTTAATTGATATGCAATCGATTTCCAAAGAAAATAAAAATTACAGATTTATTCTTACCGTTATTGATACATTTTCGAAATATGCTTGGGCCTTTCCTTTGAAAAGTAAGACCAAAGATGTTGTATGCAACTCTTTCAAGATTTTGTTGAATAAAGGGCGTATCCCCAAAAATCTGCAAACGGATAATGGAACAGAATTTTATAATAATAAATTTCAAAAACTTATGAAATCTTTTTGTATAAACCATTATTCAACCTTCTCAACAAAAAAGGCATCAATAGTTGAGCGTTTTATCAGAACATTAAAATCCAAACTGTATAAGGAATTCAGTTTAAAAGGTGACTATAACTGGATAGATAATACCCTAATTAATGTTATCTATAAATACAATCACACCTATCATCGGACAATTGATGAAATCCCGGCAAACGTGGACAGTACTAATAAAACATGCATATTAGGGAGATATTTCAGGTTGGTAAAAACCGATAATATAAAAAGCAAGTTTAAAGTGGGTGATTTTGTACGTATCAGTAAATACAAAGGAACATTTGAAAAGGGGTATACTCCCAACTGGTCGACAGAAATATTTAAAATTCGAAAAATACAAAATACAACTCCTATTACCTACTTAATTGAAGATGCTATCAGAGGCCAACCCATTTTAGGTGCATTTTATGTGCAAGAGCTGCAAAAGACAAAACATCCTAATTTATATCTAGTCGAGAAAGTTCTTAGAAGTAAAGGAAATAGGGTTTTAGTAAAATGGTTAGGTTTGTCTTCATCTGAAAACAGTTGGATTGATAAATCGAATATTTATTAAGTGTTCAACTCATGATGCATCAGTCTAATGATGGGTATTGGAGAGAGCAGTCTTCTCAATTGGCTTATAAATAATTTACCAATTGAATTACATTTACCAGGATACAATTATTGCGGTCCAGGCACTAAGTTAATAAAAAGGCTTACACGCGGGGATGAAGGTGTTAATAAATTAGACGAATATTGCAAACAACACGACATTGCCTACCACAAGTCTTCAAACTTAAAGGAACGCCACAAGGCAGATTTAGTTTTGTTAAATATGGCTAAACAGCGAGCACTTGCCCCAGATGCTAGTGTAGGGGAAAAACTGGCAGCGCGCTTAGTAAGCAGCGCTATGTCAACAAAAATAAAAACTGGTTTTGGTTTAAAGAAAGATAGCAATAAGTGTTCTCGTAAAATTGAAGCTGGAAAAGGGTTGAAAAATAAATTTAAAAATGTTATTAACAAAACGAAGAGACATATGAAAAAGTTAAAACCGAAATGCAAGAAAGTGGCAATAGAATTAGCTATGGCTGCTGTCAGAGAATTAGCTAATGATTCATCTATAAAACTTCCTCGTGTTATTCCTATACCAAAAACTGGTGGAGTATTGCCTTTGATTCCGATTTTTGCGGGATTATCGGCTGCAGGAGCATTAGCAGGCGGTGCAGCTGGTATTGCTAAAACCATAAATGAATTCAAGATGGCTAAAAAGTTATTGATTGAATCGAAGAGACACAATGAAAAGATGGAAGCTTTATGTATCGGAAAAGGACTACACCTTAAACCACATAAAGCTGGGTTCGGAATTTTTGTATCGAAAGAAAAAAACTAAGATATCGGCTACCCAAACGAGCCTTGAGTAATTTAGACATTCTGAAATATGGAAATAATATTCCCTATTTCAGAGGTGTCTTTATGAGAGATAAACTCCCTAAACACCCTTTTAAAAAAGAATGTGGGGTTATAAATTTAGATAGCTCTAAAAATCCTGGTTCTCAATGTAAATTAAATTGGGTGTTTCTGGATCGAAGAATGTTGATGAAATGAATGATAAAATTGGGGTGACCTGGATCTCCTTGATCCAGGTCCCCCAATTTTACTCTACTGTAGAATTATTATCTTGCAGCCAAGCCTGTAACATATTCTCCACATCTTGGTTCGCTCGCTCCACAGATCCTTGACTCGCTCCACAGATCCTTGACTCGCTCCACAGATCCTTGACTCGCTCCACAGATCCTTGACTCGCTGGATGTCTAGGTTAACCGTTAATTTTCGGCCGTTATCACTCTGAAGTATCTCAGAGCATCTAATATCCAAAAAAAAAATCAATAATTCCAATGCGACCTTTGCGGCGCGCTTGGAGGTTAAAGGTCGAAGAAACGAAAACTTTGCTGTGTGGTCTTGGTAATGAAGTATCCATTTATATTCTCTGTCCGGAGTTGACTGTAGGTCTATTAAATCTTTTTGCCCTCTATTGTTAAATGAGTTCGAAATTATAGGTCGGACTACAATACCTTTCTTTGGAAACGCCTTCTTATTTTGGCACATTACACACTGTTTAACGAAACTGATTGCGTAGGTATAAAATATTGAGATTTCACAGTATGTGACATTTTGTCACGACCACCATATCCTGTGTTTTTACACTCCGAAAGCTATTTCACTAAACTTAATCTAGTAATATAAGTATATCACTAAACTTGGACCGTTTTATAACTATATTCATAGTGAGATAGTAAATATCGCTTTCGTATAACTATGTTACGGTATATAATTATATCCCTAGGGATATAACTATATTACGGCTTCATCTATCTTACTGCGACATATCGATCGAACTGCAAAAGTTCAAATCTTTCCACATTTTTTTGATAAATATAGTCTAAAAAGATTTACCTATTACAAATCTTACCATTTTATATAATTATCTGGTGGTGTATATAACATAGGATTAATATGATACTGAGGCAATAAAAGGCGAAGAATAAAATACGTTAAAAATTAATTATAAATTTATTTCAAAACAAGCTTTCAATGAACTGATGACAACTAAATAAAACTAAAACTAAGAACTTTAGTATTTTCGTAAAGACTTAAATTTAATTTGTAAGTACTTCTTCTCCGTTTCAAGTGTATCAAACCTAAGACTTCACTTTCGATGATAGCACTTGTTAAGACAAAACAATGAGGCTGCCCTGTTTAGTTGAGGAACTCCTGTGGCCACCTTCCAATTCTACCATCAGACACTGAATGCTATCTAGGAACAGTCCTTTCAAAACTAACAAATTACAAAGATATTCGCGACGGAACTGTCTGGTTTAGCTTCCGAGTACAAGAGGAGCGTTACGAGTTTCTATGCCATAAACGGCCATTGTACTTCTGGAGACAAATCCCAACCAGAACCACGGGGACGTAGAACACATTTAAGCTGAATCCGTTCTTAACGGGTACTCTGAGCTCGCGATAATGTTGACTTGGTGAAAACGAGTTTTAATGATTTAATTGCTTGATAAAAACTCTAAGTACGTTGAAGCCTCGTAGCCAACAACATAGCAGTTATTGTACGATTGCGTCGACCAGTATCCTGCGTGCTTGTGGTAATGCGAGATTGTCTTCCGTAGCGCTCAGCTATGCTACTACTGATGTAATAGCATATCCTGATGTGGGTTATTACACTATGCGTAGCACCCAGATCGATGACAACTCCACATTGCCGAGAGCCATCTTCGAACAATTCTATCGCGCTGATCATGTCTCATCGCTTAAAGAGACGTCTTCACTTCATCATAGCAGTTGTTATTATGACTCATAAAGTGTATGTATCTGAAAAGGGATTTTGTCTTTAGCACATTATGAATTTAACTTTAATTATCCAATAAGAGTCGTAAAATAATTAATATTTTGGATCCAATGCTTACTTGCAGCAATTTCCTCAAACTTGCATGATCCATGTAAACAGATTGTTGTCTTCAACTGCGTGAACTTTAGAACTGACTCTAGAGAGAAAGAATCAAGTCACATCGAAATGTGCAATCCCATTCACAATAAGTTATCTGAAAGTTAAAATATTTTTTTATCTGTTTGCCCTCTGCTTTTTCCTGGCTCCTAAATCTACTTAAGATCGTATTTTGATCTCTGGTGGTTTTTGATTCTTTACCGCTCACAATTTTAGATCCAGAAATACTTCGATATGTTTCTGGTCTCTGGTACTTTGATCTTAACCACTACAAATTCCAGTACCGGAAATACTTCGACATGTTTCTGGTCTCCTGGTACTTGTGAATCTTTATCGCTCACAACTCCAGTCCAAGAATTACTTCGACAGGTTTCTGCTATGCTGGTACTTGTGCATCTTTATCGCTCACAATTCTAGCCGCAGAAATACTTCGACAGGCTTCTGCTCTGCTGGCACTTTTACCGCTCACAATTCCAGCCCCGGAAATACATAGACATGTTCCTGGACTCCTGGTATGATGTTTCTGGTCTCCTAAATTTTCACTTCATCCTTAGAATCCATGTCATTAACCAGGATAAAAGTACCCTAAATAAACATTAAAGTAGTATAAATAAACATCAAATTATTAATATTCCAATCAATTCGTATCATCCACCAATACGAAGCTCCACCCGTAGCTTAAACAAAAATGGCTAGAAAAGTGACGGTTAAAGTGACACGACATTGAGACAAAACTGGTGCAAAAGACTCGCTAGTTGCAGTTATTCGCTTAAGCTATCGGCACACTACTGTGTGACCTTATTTATTTACCTAAGAGGTGTTAGCAGATTACCTTTAAAAATCATGAAAATCTACATCTCTTTCATATATCAATATTTCATCGGTAAATTGATTCTGTTCAATGTTTTGTTTGCTGTTTCGTTTTTGTTTCCCCTCGTGATTATTCTTATTTTTCTTTTGCAAAACATAGTCAGGGTCTCGAATTGGTCTGTTCCTTGTGTAACGTGAGTCGACAAGTTCCGGTAAAAGGCAGTCAAAATAGAAAGACAACAATTTGGGCTCCATTGTTGTATTCCAATAATGATCATCTTTTAAAACTAATTCAGTCTTAATTTTATTTTCCCCATACCGAACTGCTACTAAACATTTATCTAGTTTGCAGATGTGCATTTTGACCCTGAACTTGCATGAACCAATCTGATTTTTCATTTACATGGATTTTTCATAACGCCAAAAGTGCATTTTGCCCTCTCGAATGGCAGCCTCGATACCAATTTTGAAAGGCGCTATTGGGCATTTTATTTCAATGAGCATGTCACTAGCTATCCCATCTGGCGTTGCACCAAAGAACGGGTACTTTTCGTCAATGAAGAGACCACAAGATTGTATGTTAATATGTTCTAAGTTGGACAACTGCTCTGCGCATCTTGCCTGGTAAGACCGTTTAAGAGCGGCCAAAGGGTCAACTACCCTTTTGCCGCCGACAAATTTTGCAACTACACTGTTAAAATTTTCTACGATATTGCTGACTACGTTTTCAATTAAACTTCTTGATTGTGATGCTACAGTGCAAATAAAATATTTCATTTGATGCCAAACACGTGTGTTACATATTTTTTTCGATTGTCCTGTTGAGTTTTCATCACAAATATTTTTGTTACAATAGCCATGCTGGTCACCGCCATGATTAATGGTGGTAATATCTTGGTGCAGGTTTTTTATGCCGTCGGATTTACTTAAATTTTGTGAACTGTGATATTTTATTGCGTCGCAAATGTATTTCCGTAACTTTAAAATTTTACCTTTGGTCAACAATTTCCTCTCTGTCAAACAATATCTTGTGTCAGTTTTAAGTGTTTGTAGTTTGTTACAAAAATTACTCAGGATGTGATTTTTAATCAAATTTTTCAACTAATCTTTTCAACAGTATACGCGGTATATGGTCGAGTGTCAAGAATTTTAGTATATGTGCTACTATCTCCATCCGCTACGAATCGACCATAGATGACGCCGTGCATATTTATGGACTCTGAATCCATCGGCGATTATAGTGGATTCCATTCCTGTTGAAGGTCCACTATAATTTTTGTAGCATTCGTGCTGTTGCACTACTACTTTCCGTTTTTCCACTCTGGCACAAACACAGCAATATTTATTTTTGACTGCCATAAAAAGAACTTAGCGAAAACGTCTACCAATTATTGTGGCAGCGCCAGACAGTGCAGTATAATTAGTTCTGTACGAGCGTTTGGACCAACATCCATCTACGATAACATCGATTATTGGGATGCCATCTTTTGTCACCTTTCCTTCTTCAGTTGCTGCTTCTTTCTCTTTTAACCCGGCTTTCCTCATCTCTTCCCATGCCGTGACTTCCCAATCATCACTTACTTCATCTTGTGCCAATTTGTACTTGTTTTCCAACATAGATGGTAAATCAAGAACTGCCGAAAACTGTTTCAATTGAGCATAAACACAACCAGCTGCCATCATTCTGGACACTACCATTTTATTTAAAGGTTGTGTCGAGTTTTGAATTTTGATTCGCACATAAGACAAGTGATTGTGAACACAGATGATAGACCAGAAACTTTTTCAGACTCTAATTTCATGGTAGTTAGCCCGCATTGGAGCAGAGATTGGTGATTCGATACTTTAACCAATTCAATATAAAAGTGATTGATATCGACAACTCTGTGACCGCTGTTCTCGGCAGCTTTGGTCGTCTGGAAGTAATAAAAATTAAAATGAGAGTGATAGTGTTAATCTGTATTCCATTCACTAATATTATAAAAGCGAAAATAACTCTGTCTGTGTAAACCAAAACGGCTGGACCAATATTATAAGAGGACACTTAGGCTACTTTTTTTTTTCCAGAAGGAATCAGGGCTCCATGCTAAAAATTAAAACCCATGAAAATACTATACACGTGGGCGACGCACTATGGAAAATAAAGGTCTGTTTCTGATTAAAAATCAATAAATTTTTTATTTCTGAATATTATGTTCTAAAATTTTGCACAAATATATAATAGTGTATATGGCTCCAATATATATTATTAGTATTATTATTAATATATTATTATTGGATTCAAAACCATACATTAAAAATAAAACAAATTCAAAATTATCAAAAATGTCCAATATTTATTTTTAACAATGAATACTATTATTTTAATGTTTACAAAAACCAAATATCATATAGTACATCCATAGAGCAACACAGGCCACCGGCGAACCGGAGGGGAGCAGCCATATGCAGGCGTTCCCCTCTGTCAAAGTATAAGTCCACATGGTCCTACGCCTACAATAAAACCAGTTGCAACCGCACAGGTCACTAGACTAAATCTAGTTGCGTAACGGAATCGACGTCGTAAAAAAATGCCGAATTGTTCTGTATTTTGCTGCAAAAAGAGATCTGCCACGTCAAGTCTACAAAAAGATGGCATTACCTTTCATATGTAAGTAATTTTTAATCACATTATTGCTATTTACTTCTTTTAAATTAAAAAATCTGCAATATTATCAATCGTGTTGTTCGGATTTGTTTACCAACAAAGGCCGCACGTTTTCGTTCAATCGAACGATCGATCGTACGACAGATCCGAGTCTTTTTCCTAGAAGTCGCTGTCGCCGAGCGGTAGTGATGTTGCCGATTTGTTTGTAGATACCTAGTTATCGATGAAAATGGAATTTTTGAGATTAGGTTTTCTGATTTAAATACCCATCATATTGTGGGCTTTATTTTTTTATTTATAGTTGTATACATAAATTAAATATAATACAATACTTACGCGTATTAGCACATTTTATTAAAATTACTCAGTAAGAACGTCAACTAAAATGTATTTTTTTTTAGGTTTCCTAAAGATCCAAATTTAAAGGATACATGGAAGGCATTTTGTAATAACAGACCAACCTGGATTCCCACGAGAAATAGTGTCATTTGCTCAAACCATTTTAAGTCTTCTGACTTTCAAGTGTTGTTTAATATTTTCACACGCAACGTGAGTGCAAAAAAGATAAACGCCCTAATATCAATGATAAATTACAAAACTTACCGCAAACTATTTATGTAAACAGCAACATTTCAAACCGCAATAGATAGCGAGCGGTTTTCCATTTTCTTACTTTATCATATTTTTACTAATTACTCCCAAAATCGCAAATATCCGCAGCTTTTTTTATTTGATTATGTTTATGGATAGCTAGGCTACAAATCAACATTATATGTAAAGCAGGGGTAAACGTTGGGCAACTGTCAAAAGTCTCGATGAACTTTATAAAAACTTTTTTTTCACCATATTTTATTTTGTATTTATTTTAAGGTAAACGTTAACATAATATTAAATACATATTAGTTGTTTCATATTCTTCAAAATACGATGTTTCCAGAAATATATAATACATTATAGCTTTTCCTGTAACGTATAACAATAATATCAATTTGAAAGTGATGAAGTTAACAGGCTTAACCTGGACATCCGTCAAAACTATAAAGTGTGTGGTGTTGTAAAAAAATAATTTCATTTTATATGTCTTATGTTATTTATTGTGCTTATGTCCGTAGTCATCTCGAATATTGTAGTCAAGTCCGAAATATGCAGTGCACTCAGACAGGTTGGAACGAATTCAAAGGAAATTTACCAGGTACTTAAATTATAAATTTAAAATCCCTTATCTGAGTTACAACGATAGATGCGCTCGTTTCCACTTACTTCCTCTTGTAACTCGGAGAAATATATCTGACAGACGTTTCCTAGTGAAAATAGCACAATCTAAGATTGAATGCCCTGAACTTCTTTCAAAGCTGTCTCTGAACGTTCCGACATTCTCGTTTATGGTATCTTCTCCATACTCCTTACGCTCGTTCAGTTCACCGTGGCAACTCTTACATGATTCGTTCAGCAAAATCATTCAACAAAATTGTAAAGGATGACCAGCTTTCAATAGATTTGTTTGCAAGCAGCTTGGCAACCATAAGTACAATTTTAACCAAGCACTATATGAGTTCTAATATTTTCTCATAGTAGTTGCACATTTCGCAGGTTATTTTCAGGTTATTTTTTTTTTCAGTTATTTTTTATATTACACTTAGCAGTTGTAGTAATAGTTAATTATTTTGCAACTGTACATCAATTAGCTACTCTTTTGTTAACTGTGGAAGATTGTAAATAGCTTCTTGTAATTTATCTTACTGTTTACCCCTGTATTTATAGCTGTAAGCCACCTAAACATAATAAAATAAAATAAATAAAATGTTTTTTTGATATTATAGTCTAGTTTGGTCCTTAAACTTTGAGTAAAATAAAAAAGCAAGCCAGTAGCGACATTGACAAAAACCATTTTTAATCACGATTTTCCACAGTGCGACGGCGAAAAAATCTTTGTCACTCACATTTTCTTCGAAACCGATATCGTATGGTAGTAGTTGTACTTCCTTATTGAAATCCGAAGAGTAATCATGCTTTCTTTTAATTCTGGAGTAAAACAATATTTAATAAGTATAAAATTAAAAAACAAAATATGTCTCCATTCCTTTTTGTGATCTATAAATTTTGCTGGTAATATTGCTGGCACTTTGAAGTTTATCTTACATAATATTCAACGATAAATTTTATCATGTTTCTTTAAGTAAATAACTATAAAATAAGTGCAAAAACTGAGTGCTTGACCAATATTGCTGCGTACGGCAAGGGTAGATTTTTGCCGGTTGTCTAAATTGGTGATTGAAGGTGGTGACTCCGATTCGATTTATTCATGAGTTTCTTTGGATTTCCTGTAAAACGTGCTACAAATAAACATGAACCGGCTGAGTATTAGGATAATTTCAATAACTGAACAATCTCACATAAAAAAAATACTCACGAGTGCTTACGATATCAAATTATCGTAAGTACCTACTTTAAGCAGAAACCAATAATTATTATGAATTACTATTACTTACATTTTACTTTCCATCATTTGCTGCGATCTTTCCCTCAGGCGCTCCAAACGTTGTCCTTTATTCGTTTTTGGATATCTTTTCCTTCCCATTTTTAAGAAAAAAATATACGTCGTCGTCTTACATTAAAATATATATTGTATTAAATATTAGTCACAAGATTAAACACATAGTGCAAGATGTATTCTACAATTATTGTGATAAATAATAGCTGTTTATTAGCCGTACTCTGGACTTTTACAGAAATGAAAAAAAAATACATTACGCAAATCTGACAGCACCGATCTGCAAAAAAGTGTCACAGACCCTTCGCGGTCAAGCTCCAGCGAGCATCTGATTTAGTGATGAAAGAAAGAGATGCAAGTACATTTGAAAAGCAAATTATGAGATGGCGATAGTACGCGTGCGGCTCGGAATAAAACACGTAAGTGCCAAAAATATTTTTTTGGTTTTCATAACATAAAAGTATTATTAATCCAAAAATTGTTCAGTTGAAACCTCGAAAAGGTTATTTTCTATATTTTAAAGTAATTTTCATAGAACAAGTCAAAAGCGTGGCGTCTTGAAGCTAAAAAAAGTAAAAATGTATTTCGAACTTTGAATTTTTTTTCTATCGAGAAAATTTTTTCGTATCGTGTATTTACATTTTATGTGAGTAGTTATAGTTTTACTTGTTGGACATGAACGAGCATGGTGGTTGAGAGAGCATGTCATGCTCACTCAAATGTCTCGCTGATGGCGGCGCGTGGGTTTGATCATTCGGTTCCCTTCGAAATGGTTGAGCTGAAGGGTGCCGATACACGCGTCATGTTCGTGAACAGGCGCCGTCGGTTGAGACTGGTCATTTAACTGCCATTGGCTTATTATAATCTTTATATTTAAAATTCTTATAATAAGCCCTTTTTTTTCCTTTGCATTGTCCTCACATGCAGAAGCAACAAGTATATGTAACTTGGAATTTTGTAAAACAGAACATGATTTAAAAGAGTGTCCGTGGAGTTTTTTCCACGTTCTTCTCCATAGAGATCTATCATCTACGCTTTGGAACGTGCAAATAGCTTCCATGTTTTTGACTGACCGACCTTGACGTTTCAAAAGTGCCTGTGAATGGTTTATTTGAAATAAAATGCTTTGAATTTGAATTTATTCCTTTAGTTTAATATAAAGTGTTTTAAGTGTGTTTAGTGTTTTATATTTTGTTTTTTAGTTTGATGTAGTCAAAAAGTATAAACCACAATTTCGAATTCCTATTTCAGGTATCTAAAAAGATACGTTAAAACGAAAAACGGTCTTATACTGATTGAAGCACCTTAACGGTGTACCTCTGGGTCATTTTACACAGTTTAAATATTTGGGACACATTGTTACTGAGAATTTGACATTGAGAGCGCAGGGATTTGTCGGTGCGCGGTAATATGTTGGGATACAGGTTCGCTCGGTGTACTGCTCCTGTTAAAATAACAATGTTCAAAGTTTTTTTTTTTTTCAATGTTCATATTCTAGTAGAAAAAAATGTTATTTAACTGTTGCATAACTAATTGACAAATCGCGATAAAAACAAATTGCTAGCAGATTATTGTGCATTCATCTAACTAGTAATTGGCTGATTTTTTTTACTATGTTTAAATCAATTTTATTGTTTAAAGTGGTCGTAGCGGGCGGGGCTTACGAAAGCCAGAGTACCCATTTTTGCTAGTATTTTCACCCCTCTGGGAAAGTTTTAAATATTGGTCCTCTAGTTCCAAGAGTCAAGATTTTTAAAGAAATTTTCTCCTCTTTTCGAACCTTTTTTTTTATTTCAAAAATATTTGTTGGCTTTTGAGATCTTTGCAAAAGACCAAACCCTTCTTTTTTTTTCAGTAAAGTTAGTTTATAACTTTTGTAATTTTTTGGAGCACTTCTTTATTTTTTTTCAGAAATCATCTACGTGCTCGAAAAAATATGAATTGTACCTCATTCATATTTCTCAGAGACAACTGAAAAAAGTTGAGCAAAATCGCACTTGTTGATTAGACCAAAAGAAAAGTTTCAGAGATTGAACTCTTTGCAAACAAAAACACTTACATTTTCAGCTCTTCATAATCTTGGTTAGTATGGAAATATTAAAACTATAACAGACTGTGAAATAGATACGATGCGTTATTACCATAAAATCTTAAACAAGGCCCGTTGATTGCATTCACTTTATTTATGAATAAATACGTTAATTCTGTTGTTTGCAGTGTTTAGGACATAAATGTTTCGCCAACGTAAGTATTCGAATATTTTATTACAAAAACCTTTTTTGAAAATTTAATTGTAACCGCCTTCCAAATCGGATGATATAAATTGAATCTTTTAACACACAATGTAATACACAAGGACTGATTTTCCTTGACAGAACAGAATTAAGTGACATTCTAAACAATTTTACTCTAATCTTAATAAATAAAATAAAACAAAGACGGGTTTGTTACAACACTTATAACTCGAGATCGGCTAGACCAATTTTAATGGTTTTTGATTCGTTGGATTTGTCCCCGCCCCGAATAACAGAATGCATCTTAAAAATAATGACAACTCGACGAAAACATAATTATAAAAGATTAATCATTTTCCCTTAATGTTACTTTGTTTCGTACCTGTCAAAAATTTGTTGTCCATCCTGTCAAATACTATAAGACAGTAATGGTTGACATGCGTTCAGAAATAATGACAAATGATTAACTTTTACGCGTGCGTTCAGATATTTATTAGTAGTCTATGTTCTATTAGTAACTATTGTATTTCTGAAATCAATTTCTAAGATTTATTTTATAGGTTATCGAAAACGTAAATGTCTTTTTTATGTTGTCTATGATTTTTCTAAGATTAATAATTACAAAGGTTAAAAAGTGCACTATCCAAAGTAATAGTCTATGATCTAAACTAATGTATAGCCTGACCAGAAATATAATAAACCTGTAGGGTAGGTAGGGTAGGTAGGGTAGTTAGGGAGGTAAGGAGATAGGTAGGTAGGGTAGCCAGTTGACGGGAGCGAAGCCGCGCGGGTCAGCTAGTCTTAAATAAAACACTATAATGCAGCTCCACCACGCACACTGAATCAAAGATCACAGAGCCGCCAGTCATTAGAGAGGACTGTACGGACTTTGAACCTTTGCACACGAGCCTTTTCACTATACAAACCGGCCAAGAGCTAGTCGGACTCACACACGACAGGTTCCGTAGGTACAAAATAAAAAACAAATTTCTTGTATCAGGAGCCCCTTTAATTTTGAATAATATTTCATTTTTATTATTTGTTGTTATAGCGGCAATAGAAATGTCACCGGAAAATGTCAATCTCCATAAGATTGTAAACTTTCGATAAATTGTCAACTGAACATAGGGATTGCTTTTTATGCATCAAAATTTTATAGTTAATAATTTAACGAATTCATTCCAAGAAGTTATGAAGTTAGCGACCAATCAGAGCACAAGTCTACAAGAAACAGACTCGTTGGTCTGTTCAGGTGTGACGTCACGTGTACGCCATAGAGTTACGAATTAAATGGACCTCCCGTTGTCCGATGTTGGTTAGGTTTACTATGTGTAATGTTAGGTTTAGGTATATTCGGTTTAAGCTACGGTTGTGACGAAGTGCCTGCCTGCAGGGTTTACAGTAACCTGACATGAATGTGATCACGTGAATCCCATTTGAACCTAACCTATCCGAATCAGGGTGCTCTAAGTTAGTCTTCCCGAGCTGGCGCGATTGCTTTGTTCAGCGATAAAATCAGATGTCACATACAAGATCAAAAGAACATTATACTGAATAAGAGTATACTAAACGAACAAAAAAAACTAAAATTTTCGACATGGAATTTTTTGTTTCGCGAAATCGAAAACGACTCCATTCAATTCGTAACTCTATGCGTCACATTTGAACAGACCAATGAGCGCTTGTTTCTTTTAAACTTGTGCTCTGATTGGTCGCCATTTTATTTCAGTTCACAATTTATCGGAATAACTTCGAGAGTTATTCCGATAAATTGTGAGACTATCAAATTTTGATGCGTAAAAACGTATTCCAAATGTTCAATTGACAATTTATCGAAAGTTTACAATGTCTCAAGTTATTTTATAATCTTACGAAGTTTGCTATTTTACGGTGACATATACACTCTGTGAAAATTTCAATTGTCTACCTAGCGACTGTCAGGATGGCTGGACCAAACGAGATATTATGTAATCATATTTTGTTTTTGACTTCATGTACTGTAGGTCAAAACGTCAATTAGGCCATTAAACGGTACTTTTGAACATTATGATTTACATTATTTTAAAATAATATAGTGACTCTACTGTCCGTTCGGAAAGGTAGATTCTTATGGAGAAGGTCGGACAAGAAACTTAATAGTTACTCCTTTAAAATAAATGTTTCATGTAAGGACTATACACTTAGAGAATGCAGAGATAGGCTTATTCATTTTCTAAATAAGTACATGGTGCTCACATATTTACAAATATTAGAACCACAAATTAGTAGTGTGTGAGTGAACAGAAAAATGAAAACACAATTTTTTTTGAAAATTGAAACAATACATCTTTAAAGTTAATACATAACCCAACCAGTTTGATTTTGTCTACACCCCTGATTGTCTTATGGAGCAGGACCAGCATGTTTCCAAGCATTCTTTATTCGATATTTTTGTAGAGGTTTGTACTTGCAAAACGTTATTGTTTGCCCGTTGTGATCTGATGGCAACTTACGCTACTTTTTATTAAGCTTCTTAGAATTTTAGGAGCTTCTTACAGTTGTGTAAAAAATACATGTTAAGGTAACAAAAAGATACTAAATATCTACATTAACAACGCGGTTAATACAACGCTAAAACTATGAGAACTTGGAAGAAGTGGTCAGCCAACTTGACGTCAGAATGGCTGACCACTTTATTTCTTCCATATATTGCTTAACGCAAAGGTAGCAAATATTTTATTATAGGTAGTGCACATGGTTTCATGTACATATCTCGTTTGGTCCATCCTGACGGTCACGTCTACCTATTACAGCTCTTGAGATACTGCCCGCTGTCAGACAGACGGACGTGAATAGCGTGTAACGCGTGCACAGCGTGCATCGCGTGCACAGCGTGCATGGTATTGATAGCTTGAGTTATGTGAGAGTCATATTCGAGCAAGCCACGCGTGTACTAATGACATCTATTAATGCGTAGCGTGTGTGGGTGCAGTGGAGATAATCTCATACAAACACGTTCATGAAAAGCGAAGCCTCATATACGTGCGTAGCCTCTCCGTACGCCGCGGTGGGTTCCGCCTTTAGCAAGACAGAATACACTCAAAAATATGGCCAGTCTATTCTACCCACTAGTGGGGAAAAATAGACTAGTTCATTCCACGACTCACTAAAAAGTACAAAACCTTGTCTATTATTATACAATTGATTTGGTTACATGGGTGAGCATATTTTATTTATTTCTCAGGTTATTCAATATCTTTGGCCAAGTAGTTTCTGAAAACACGAAAGCATATTCAATCAAAATAATACAACCGTACATGACGGAAGATCTTTTTTTTTCAGTGCACGGGTGATGGATGTATTTCATTGGTATGTTTTATTTATCAATATCAGATTTTATACTTCATGCAACGTAAAAATACAAAGGCACCTTAAGCATTGTCTACCAGTCAACCAAAGGTGAAAAGTTAGTCCCGTGCATATAATATCACGTTGTATGGGGATCGACTTAGAGTCTCTGATAGCGCTATTATTGCCAATAAGCCTAACATTCTGGTGATAGATCGATTGGAGCGCGCGCATTGAATGTTGATAAAACGGTCCCGCTGAGTTGCTAGTTGTTCTGAGGAGGCTCTCGGTTGGCAGCTGGATAAAGAACTTGATGAAGACTGTGCCCCTTTTCTTTACATTTACCTCGGGAAATCCAATACAGAGCTTCACAAAACTATTAACAATAAAAAAAAACATTTTAAAATGAATACCAATGAAAACATAGCTTCCAAACTTCAAACGTCAATGTTTCTAAAGTGACTTTGAGTGGATTGGATCCATTTCGTTTATTTGAAATTTTTCAAATCGAGGATTTTATGTGCAGGAAAATTAAGGAAATCAGAGTGAATAATTCGTGTAGTTATGAAAATTTTGACAGTTGTTCTTTGAGGTGTACAGATACTAAAAGTCCCCGAGGGTAGGAGGTGAGGTGGGAGTGGGGGATAGGTACCTTTTTTCGTTTTTTTGCTTGTATCTCCAAAACCATTAAAAATATCTCCTTGCTCACTTCTACATTAATTATCTACATTACATTTTCTATACATTATGATATTCGCATTTAACTGTAGGATCAATACTTTAGTAGATAGAGGGTATCTAAAATTGATAAAATAAAATTTTTATTTGTACAAACACGAATGGTAATTTCTGACCCAGATGACGACAGAGTTGAGACCTATCATAGTTTTTTTGCCATCTAAAGTAGAGCAAGAACATCCATTTTTTTTCGATTTTGATGGCTAACGAATAAATACATGACTTTGAATATGTCTTCTGTAGACGAAATCTCGAAAAGTTATTTTACATCCATTCTTACAAGTATGCCGGTTGTGTTTAGGCTCATATGAATTGTACAGATGGGTTATATCCATTGTAGCTATTAACAACGACCTGGTGTTGGAAACCATAAAGGTGAGTAGTGGCTCTCTTAGTTGACTACTCTTATACCCGTCATGTTTGGGCTTATATGAATTGTACAGATGGATTCTATCCATTGCAGCTAGTAACGTTACTTTGATGATGGAAACCATAAAGGTGAGTAGTGGCTCTCTTAGTTGACTACTCTTATACCCATCATGTTTGGGCTGATATGAATTGTACAGATGGATTCTATCCATTGCAGCTAGTAACGTTACTTTGATGATGGAAACCATAAAGGTGAGTAGTGGCTCTCTTAGTTGACTACTCTTATACCCGTCATTTTTGGGCTTATATGAATTGTACAGATGGATTCTATCCATTGCAGCTAGTAACGTTACTTTGATGATGGAAACCATAAAGGTGAGTAGTGGCTCTCTTAGTTGACTACTCCTATACCCCTTACCTTTATGATTTCGAATATATATATATATATCTATATACTAATATATAAAGCTGAAGAGTTTGTTTGTTTGATTGTTTGTTTACTTGAACGCGCTAATCTCAGGAACTACCGGTCCGATTTGAAAAAATCTTTCAGTGTTAGATAGCCCATTTATTGAGGAAGGCTATAGGCTATATATCATCACGCTAAGACCAATAGGAGCGCAGCAGTAATGAAAATTGTGACGCAAACGAAGTTGCGTGGGTCAACTAGTACTAATATATAAAGCTGTAGAGTTTGTTTGTTTGTTTACTTGAACGCGCTAATCTCAGGAACTACTGGTCTGATTTGAAGAATTCTTTCAGTGTTAGATAGCCCATTTATCGAGGAAGGCTATAGGCTCTATAACATCACGCTAAGACCAATAGGAGCGGAGCTGTAATGAAAATTGTGACGCAGACGAAGTTGTGTGGGTCAACTAGTTTTATCTAAAGAAATACTCAAGCTCACATCATAATATCTATGTGTTAGCCATGAAATCGAAAAAAAAAACTAACTCTATTTCAAATGACGGAAAAAATACGATAGGTCTCGATTCTGTCGGACTCTGGGTCAGAAATTACCATTCGACTTTGTATGATTTATGAATAAAAACGATTATCAAATTCTTATCTCCTAAAGTATTGATCCTACAGTTAAATGCCAAAGACATAATGTATGGGAAATGTAATGTAGATAATTAATGTAGAAGTGAGCTAGGAGATATTTTTAGAAATATAAAGTACGTTAAGCCGTTGGTCCCGGCTGTCATTTGTAGATCTTTGGCAGTCGTTACGGATAGTCAGAAGCCAGTAAATCTGACTCCAGTCTTGCCATGAAGTACCGTGTTACCCAGTTAATGGGTTGTGGAGGTCTGGTAGGCAGCCGCTCCTCGTAAAATACTGGTATTCAGCTGAATCCGGTTTGACTGGAAGCCGACCCCAATATAGTTGGGAAAAGGCTAGGCAGATGATGAGCTAGGAGATATTTTTACGGTTTTGGAGATACAAGCAAAAATCTGAAAAAGGTACCTTTCCCCCGCTCCCCCACCGCTGGCTCACCTCCCATTCTCGGGGACTTTTAGTATATTCATCTGGACACCTCAAAGAACAACTGTACCAATTTTCAAATCTACACGAATTATTCGGTCTGATCGTCATTAATTAAGCTAATTTTCGTGCAATAGGGAATATTGCACGAAAATATTCAATTTCATTATTCAAATTCAAATATCCATATTTCATTAAATAGCGAGTGATGTATGTCGGGGTCAGATAAACTTTGTAAAGGCTGTGGCCAAACTTCTTTAATTATTATACAGTACAACTTGACTTCTCGTTTTATCTGAACTTACTAAACTTTTACTTTTGTCTGCAAATACGTTCATCAACTCAATCTTTAAAATAAAAGCTTAGATTTTTATTACATTTAATTTTTCAACAGTGCGAAGGAGCAAGTTGCAAATCCGAGGTAACTGTCAGTTTTTATTTAAATAACGTCAACACACCTTAGAGATTACAACATCTCAATTATTCTTGCCCAATTATGCAGAGGGTCGGAAGTGGTAGTTTTGTTTTCTATTACCCGAAAATTTTGGGTCGCGCACGGTAATGCCACAAAAACAGGGCAACTTGGATTTTATTGTTTATGTTAGTTTAAAATAATAATAAAAAACAATAAACGAGACTGCTTAGTCTCCGTTATCGACTTGGGCCAGAACTGAATTAAATATAAGATACACGAACGTTTTTTTTTTGATGACGACAAAATCGCGTTATAACATCAACGTTTACCGTCTTCGAATACAAACAGTGGTATTTAAACGTCAAACAGTACGATACAATCTCAGAATTATCCCCATTTAAACATTTTTCGTACAAGCCAGTCATTTGGCAGTTTTAAATGGAAAGCTTTCAAGAAATTTTAAATATTGATGATTGTCTACTTTAAATTTGGGTACCAACTCACTTCGGCCATGTTAGTAAGTGAGCTGAAAACTCGCTGGAGCCATACAAGTTTACGAGCGCCTTCACTTGCTGCTGCATCGTCCAACAAAGAGATATACAACTCCCGTTGTAGAGCGTCCTGTGTGCTGGTCTCCTCCATGATCCACATAATTATGGTCTTGTATTAGATTGGAATCATGTTTTGCTTTATATGTTAAACCAAAAGAACAAGTCCCTTTTATGGGTGTAGTTTATCTATAATATGTATGTATTTAGAAATATATAAGTATGTTTATCACTTGTCTAGTACCCATAACACAAGCTCTGCTTAGCTTGGGACTAGATGGCGTTGTGTGATAGTTGTGTGGAACATTATTATTATTATTATTATGTAGCACATGATCCACTTAACACCTAGCCAATCTTCATATTTACCAGATTTCTTGAAACTAATCCATCTGCATACGCTATATCAGGCCGCGTCCCTGTTCCAGTATTTTCTTGGTGTACGACTCTTTTTTAATAGTAACGAAGCCAAGTCCTAGTTCTAACAACTGGACTATAAATTTGATCGTAACCAATCCTTTTTCCTTGCTTTAAAACTTTTACTTCTAGCCTAGCCTTATATCGATACTGCCGTCTAGGTTTCGCTTGATGTGAAATTATAGAAAGGCACTCCCTTGCAAATGTGCAATTAATTAATGTGTGCCTTTCTATACAAAAAAGTATCGGGAATGGATGATTTGTTTATGGTTCCAAATTTAAATTTTTGTTTTTTTTGTAGTTGTCAGATTGGCACAACTGTTTTCCATTTTGGCGCGGAGTTTGAGTTGCATCTGTTATTTATATTAAATACAGTGCTGGTTTTAGTAATATCATATATAGTGTGTATTGCGAATTTCATAATGGACAAAAATATCGAACAAAGAGTTTGTCTTAAATTTTGCATCGCCAATGGAATTTCGTGTTCGGAGTCACTGAAAATGTTACAGAAGGCTTACGGTGAATCGACTTTATCAAAAACTCGTGCTTATGAGTGGTTCAAAGCGTTCAAAAGCGGTCGAGATGTGATGGAAGATTTGCCTCGCTCTGGTAGGCCGTCAACGTCTGCAACTGAAGTTAACATCGCAAAAGTGAAGGAAATAGTGACTGAAAATCCCCATTCAACTCTGAGAGAGATAGCCGCCGAACTTTCTGTATCTCACGAGTCGATCCGTACCATTTTAACTAATCATTTGGGTATGAAACATGTTGCTGCTCGGCTCGGCTTTCTCCCAAAAGATTTGAATTTTCTCCAAAAACTCAATCGCATGAAAGTCGCTGAGGACATGCTAGAACGAGTCAGTTCGGACCCAACATTCATGAAACGCATTGTTACTGGTGACGAGACGTGGGTTTACGAGTTTGACATGCAAACTAGTCAACAAGCTTCGGAGTGGCGCCTTCCAACTGAACCGAAACCGAAAAAACCACGCCAAAGTCGATCAAAAGTCAAAGTCATGTTGACTGTTTTCTTTGACTATCGCGGTGTTGTGCACTCTGAATTCTTACCGGAAGGTCTAACGGTAAATAAAGAATATTATTTGAGCGTTATGCGGCGTTTAAGAGAGCAAATTCGACAAAAAAGGCCAGATTTGTGGAAAGAAAATTCTTGGATTTTGCACCACGACAATGCGCCTTCGCACAAGGCTATCATTGAGAACGAATTTTTAACCAAACACTCAACAAATACCATCCAGCAACCACCATAATCACCAGATATGGCTCCTGCTGACTTTTTTATTTTTCCTAAACTCAAATTACCACTTCGTAGCACCCGTTTTCAATCGATAGAAGACATAAAGGAGAATTCGCGGCGAGAACTGAACTCAATTCCGGAAGCAGCGTTTAAAAAATGTTTTGATGAATGGATTATTCGTTGGCGCAAGTGTATCGTTTCTAAAGGAGCATACTTTGAAGGTGATAAAATAAATGTGTATGAATAACAGACATTTTGTGTATTATTGATCTTTTCCCGGTACTTTCTTGACAGAGTAGTATTTAGGCGTTAACTGCGTATAATAGTGGTCGAAGGTCATTTACAGGTAAGTTACTTTGATCTTTCTTTTATAGATACTTATTAACGCCTCGTTTGAGATGATTTTGATTATGTAGATGTTGAAAGATTTGGCTTAATCGTGAAATAATTAACATGTAATTTAATAATACGTGTATTAAAAAAGTCATATCATTGTTATAATTATTGTTACCTAGAAAACATTCCCCAAAATTTTGATTTGTTCCAAGGGGTAGATAATAAAACATAGCATTTTTTATCGATTCTTGAAACTATTTCGCTGTGATTTCATTAAATATATATTTAGACCTTTTCTGTTAGCGGCTGATGTAGCAGCATGTCCTGTATAATGTGCAGAGAACACTGAGGTATCTATTCCGGCCTCCAACAAAACATCTTAAAGATTACTATGGTTCTTGCGAAGAACCATAAAGCATAGTGGTGGATTCAAAACCTTTGATGACTACTTTCCGAGTTCTATTAATGTCATTAATGTCGTATGATGCTTACCAGCGTAATAAATCACCTCGAATACCGTTAAGCTATTTTGTCAGACGCAGTTCATGATTCACCTTGTCAAAGGCTTTCTGGAAATCTGTATAAACAGCATCTACTTCAAATCTATGGTCCATGTTTTTGAACAAAAATCTGTGTAAACCAGGTTTGTGACCTTTTTTGAACAAAAACAAGCTGCTGCTTAATTATTGAGTGGTGTAACATAAGCTCGTCGTGAACCAGTTTTTCAAAAAGGTTTGATAAGTTAATTTCCCACAGTTTGCAAAACTTGCATTTTTTCTAAATATGTATTTAAAAGTAGAAGGATAAGTTCCAACGACACAGCTATACGTGTCACGTCTGCATCACACGACGCAGGCAGAGGATGTTGTGGAGTACATCAAGATGAAGACAAAATTCACTTGAAGAATCGAGCGGTTGGAGTCGCGCCTCAAAATTAACTTTAAATCTTTTGTGGTGCGGGTTCCAACTCATCACCTAGAGACCTTTTTGAAGGAAGAATTTTGACCGACGGGTGTCGTCCATTGGCGTTTTCGCGGAAGGCTACCGGACAACACGACTCAGCGCAATACGTCGCCGACCCAACGTATCAAATCGATTTTATGATCATGATTTAATAAGTATTAGTGTATTTTTCTATAATATTATTTTGTGTATTTTTTTCTATGGCTTTAGTCGCCTGACAATAAAGCATTTTTTTTTTTTTCATAATGGAATTAGAAAACACCAATGGAAGATTGGAGTCATAATAGTACTTATCCTTAATATGATCAAATTAACACTAGTCAGACTTATAACACTTAATCTACTTATTAGCAAAAAGGGAGGCCAGTCTGTGGATATGTTCCTCGATAGTCCCTTCTCTTACATCTGATGATGCAGAGATAGAACGCACGACAAATTTCTTCACTGGCTCAGGGAGCTCTCCATTAAGAGATTGGATCAGGATACACCAAGAGGCGGGATCGCGTGATTTAAGGATTCTACCTTGCTCATTGTCTGCATCAGTATCGCACCATCTTGTCCGCATTCGTCCTCTCTGTTTGCCAGCTCTTCTCCATCTTCTGTGTACACCTTTGTGAAGTTGCCTTCACAAAGAACAACGCAACGTATGCGCACACATTTGCATGTGTGCGCATACGCGTATGCTACACATGCCGCATTGGCTAGGATGTCCAACGCCCGTGAATCACTGATATGACGGGCGTTTAGAGATCGCGGCGACTTCATTAAGGCCCCTACTAAGTGTACCCATTCAAAGAAGTGTGGATTGGCGGTAGCAGAGAAAGCGGATTTGGTAACTAAAAGATATGGGAAGTATGAATAGCTATCTAGAAGCTCGTCATTTGAAGTCATCATCCTGTCAATGTCTGAGCCAATGTGTTCCAAGAACACCCAGTCCATAATATCTGTGGCTTTTGGCATCCCCAGGACATCCATTAAGTACCCATAAGAGATTAGAGCTGCACAGTCCCTAAATCTAGAACCTGTGGTGCCAATTCTCAGATTGGCCAATGGATGTAGTGAGAATTTGTTAAAGAACATGTCATAAGCAGCGACCAGCATATTATACCCTTTGTCTCCTGACCAACCCTTATACATGTCGACTACATCGGTGATCTCTACTGCCGAGCTTTTGATGGCCTTAAGTTGAGTGGACACTCTCCCGGCTATTTGTTGCTTATATTCATTGATTGTAGCTTTTGTGAGCCGATAAATTGCTAAGATGAATCCTGCCATCCACCCATCATCATCAGAATCTGCATTAGTTGTCATTTGCGCATCGAGAATATCGACGGCTGTCTCGGAATGCAGGAGATCGAGGGGTGTAATATCCTGTTTGTCTAAACCAATTGTGAGACCATAGGATTTCCAATCTCCGTCTAATTTGGACTTGACAGTTTAGGCATAATAATACAAGAAAGTCTTTGCTAGGTCCAGGTTAATATTGTTGTCCATGATCCCCTTCCTAATGGCCTTAGGGGCATTTTCTAGGTTGGCAGTGACAAGAGTTAGATTAAGAACTGGCTTAGATCCTGGGTGATCTGTGAACCATTTGCATGGATACTGAACTTCAACTGATTGTGAAGACGCTTTTGGTGAAATACGGTGTTTAGTAGTGACTCGTACAAGACTCATGATTGCAGAGTTTTTTAGAGTTATGTTGCATTAATATTATAATTTTATTATGTTTTTCACTTTCTCGGGTCCCTAGAGACCCGGTCCTTTGGTAGGCGTACGAGGGGCCGAAGCCAACTTGCAGAGGCCACTTTAGACATTTCAAATGGAATGGGGCACCAACCGACGATTATCCCTGTATGCACTGTGAAAGTATACCCAAAGACAATCCCCGGTTGGAGCAGGACTATTGCAGAAAATGGAAACATTATTATTAATATTATTATTCCATTTATTCATATACAACGTTGATACGACAGAGAGGCTTTCCTTTAAACTGCCTATACTCGGTACCATTTTCAAGCTCTGTACCAAAAATCAATTAAATACAAGCAGTAGTATAGTCGCAAATGATTTTTAAAGTTTTAGCACCGTTTGAACACGATGTATCTTTTCTAACAGCTGATTATGTCTAAGCATTAGGTCATGCACCTTACAACGGTAAATCTACGATGCGTTGTTGCCGCTCTGACGCATGTCGAAGGACATTCACTAAAAATTGGCAATGCAAACAAGGAAGCAATAAAAACATCACTTTCACTACGAGACCGACAAACATAGCGCGAAAGAGTGAAATAGAAATAGGTCAGTTTGTTGCATCCATGTTTTTTGCGATCGGTTATGGGGGGCCTCTAAAAAACTTGTTTATTCAGTGCGCCGACGCTGTCTTTTCGGAACGTACGGTTTGTGGAATTCGCGCGCAAACAATTGTGATTTTATTTTGTTATTGTGATAGGACACTAAATAAGTTTAAGACAGTATTTCTTTATTTTATTGTGAGAGGACACGTAACTTGGGACTATTATTATTTAGTATTAGTGTTTTTTTTTTTGTGATTGACTGTTTTTTTATGGTGATAGGACACGTAACTTGGGATTATTATTATTTAGTATTAGTATCTCCGGACCTCACTCCCATGGATTTCTTTTTGTGGGGGTACATTAAGGTGAAGTGTATGCCTCAGAGGTAAATACAATTGATGAGTTAAAAAATAGGATATTAAAGTGATTAGCGACGGACAGTGATCTAATTCGAAAAATAAATAACAATATTCTCCGTCGGTATAATTTGTGCATCAATGTGAATGGAGGACACATCGAAAATTTCAAAATTTAGTGTGTTTGTTTTTGTACGCGTACTTCGAAACGTTACCTAACATAAAAGCCAGTGCGAGCGGAGGCCTAAGTCGGTAAGGTAACAAAGCGGCAACGTCGCGCGCGCGCCGGAGCGCGGTGTGCGGTATCTCGTGTGCTCGGTGGGGGCCGGGCCGGGGTGGCGGCCGGCGACTTAGGCCTCCGCTGGGCTCCGCTCGCACTGGCTTTTATGTTAGGTAACGTTTCGAAGTACGCGCACAAAAACAAACACACTAAATTTTTAAATTTTCGATGTGTCCTCCATTCACATTGATGCACAAATTATACCGACGGAGAATATTGTTATTTATTTTTCTAATTAGATCACTGTCCGTCGCTAAGCACTTTAATTTGTGAAATGCTAAAATAATCCAATTTTTTAACTCATCAATAATTTTATTTACCTCTGAGGCATACACTTCACCCTTAATGTAACCCCACAAAAAGAAATCCATGGGAGTGAGGTCCGGAGATACTAATACTAAATAATAATAATCCCAAGTTACGTGTCCTATCACCATAAAAAACAGTCAATCACAAAAAAAACACATACTAAATAATAATAATCCCAAGTTACGTGTCCTCTCACAATAACAAAATAAAATTACAATTGTTTGCGCGCGAAGTCCACAAACCGTACGATCCGAAAAACAAGCGTCGGGGCACTGCTGAGGGACTTACCGATCGCAAAAAACAAGGATGCAACAAACTGACCTATCTCTATTTCTTTCGCTCGCTTTATGTTAGTCGCTTTCGTAGTGAAAGTGCAAGTGTGTGTGTATTGATTGCTTCCTTGTTTGCATTGCCAATTTTTAGTGAATGTCCTTCGACATGCGTCAGAGCGGCAACAACGCATCGTAGATTTATCGTTGTAAGGTGCATGACCTATGCTTAGACGATAATCAACTGTTAGAAAAGATACATCGTGTTCAAACCGTGCAAAAACTTTAAAAATCATTTGCGACTAAACTACTGCTCCTAATTTATTTATTTTTGGTACAGAGCTTGAAAATGGTACCTAGTATAGGCAGTTTAAAGGAAAGCCCCTCTGTCGTATCAACGTTGTATAATATTTACATTTTTATTTTTTTGTATAAAAATACAAAAATCATTTAAATATACAAAATAGTGTCCCACCGGTATCGCGAACAGGGTCCAAGCTACCGGTGGTCAGGGCTACTGAGAGAGGAACCTCCTAACGATGCGCACCGTGTTCAGGAGTACTGTTTTCTGGATCAAGCCCTTGATCCAGCTGCCCAACGAGAGCCTCTTGAGATGTCAGTCGAGGCTCTTAGCAATTATACTATTGGCCGTCACGACTATCGGCACAATGACTGCTGTGTTCACATTCCACATGTCGACAAATTCGCGAGCTCTAGGACTGCTATATCAACAATCATTTCGCGACGCTCTACGATTAGAGCCTGATATAGTGGTGATAGAACGACTACTATCACCACTATATCAGGCTTATTGGCAACAATAGTCCTGTCAGTGATGATTGACCGGTCCCAATACAATGTGCAATTGCCACTTTCGAGAAATGGGTCGGGCACATACCTATAGTTCGGTACTTCCGATTCGTCAGATTGTATTTAAGAGCAAGTTGCTGGTGGATAATCCTGGCTACAAGGTTGTGCCTGTGTAAATAGTCTCCGTTAGCCAGACTAGAACAACCAGAAATAATGTGGCGGATGGATTCCCTGGGCTGGTAACAT
This sequence comes from Lacanobia oleracea, assembly GCA_950371165.1. Taxonomy (NCBI): domain Eukaryota; kingdom Metazoa; phylum Arthropoda; class Insecta; order Lepidoptera; family Noctuidae; genus Lacanobia; species Lacanobia oleracea. Next base: position 14,323,800 of record OX493385.1, read on the forward strand.
ACCCGACATATTATGTGAACCGTACCGTCCTTCACGATATATTTCTGGTAGTTGTTCGTCATCATAACTTCGTCCATAATTGCACAGACAAAACCCTCAGTGTCCCGGAAGAGGTCACCAAAACGCAGCCAGGCTACGGACGCTAAGAAGTCTACATCGGGCCCATGTGGGACCCGATAAAAGCGTCCGTGAAGCTTCTTTGACTTTTTCTTGACAGATCATACCTCCATGCGATCATTAGTATCTAATACCACAAGTTTGCGCCAGTTCTCTTTAGCCAAAGAGAGCGCGGTAAGGCCTTTGTCCACCGCTACCACATCTCGATGTAGACCCACGTCGGCCTCAAGGAAGTACTCTCTAAAGCTGCATACCTCGCGGTTGTGCAGGGTCTTAACATTTAAGAAGCCACGAGCCCCGCACTTCCACGAGATATACAGCCTCATCACCGTTGACCGTGGCCGCGAAAATGGGTGATGCATCTGAATTGCGGTTAGCAGTGAGAGTGTACCCGGCGAGTGTGCTGGAGAGTACGGACGTGTTCACGGTGGTTTTGGTTATGGCCAACTAAATACAGAGGGAGTCAGTACACTCAGGATCTATTCAGCAATCACCGCTGCGGGTAAGCGCGTCCTTGGCACTTCTCGTGGTATCCGTACCATAGACAAGGAGACGTGGTGGTGGGATGACGGGGTGCAGAAGGCGACTCTGAAGAAGAAGGGTTTATTTAAACAGTGGCAAGGGGCCAACTCTCCAGATGACAGGGAGGCATATGGAGCGGCTAAGCGCGCTTGCAAAAAAGCTGTAGCCAGAGCCCGCAGCAAAAGTCTGTCGCCCTTATACGACAAGCTGGAAACTGCGGAGGGGCAAAAGCTTATGTTTAAGCAGGCGCGTGCCCGGGAGAAAAATACACGGGACTTTAGCAAATGTTTCTGTGTAAGGGACGCCCAAGGTAAGCGGTTCTACGATGCCCCCTCTGTTCAGGAGACATGGTGTACATACTTCGCGGAGCTGTCTAACAAACAGCATCCCCATAACCTTCCTCCCGAACCACCTCCTAACCTTGGACTTATTTCCCCTGTCTCCCGGCGAAACCCACATTGCTCTTCGCCACATGAAGAACCAGAAAACGGTCGGGCCTGACAATGTATCAATTGAAGTGTGAAAGGCGATGAGCCCACATGGTGTGGACCTTCTGACGGACCTTTTTAACCGCATCCTGATCGCCAAGGAAATGCCGAACCAGTGGCGATTTAGCCTGATTATCCCTGTTTACAAAGGCAAGGGTAGCGTACAGGATTGTAGTAGCTACCGCGGTATCAAGATCATGTGCCACACCATGAAGCTCTTCGAGCGCATCATTGACACACGGCTGCACTGTCTCTTGAGTGTCAATATGGCTTCCGCACGCAGTGTTCGCCTTACGGACTCTAGCTGAGGCTTACAGAGAGAGAAGGAGAGCTTTGCATATGGCCTTTTTAGACCTGCAGAAGGCCTTCGATTGTATACCTCGACAGTCCACCTGGTGGGCACTGCGCTTCAGGGGCGTTCCCGAGGCCTATATTGACATTATCAGAGACATGTACCGCGATTCCGTATCCTCTGTCCAGACCGCTGTTGGCGAATCCAATAGCTTCCCAATATCTGTTGGCTTTTACCAAGGCTCGGCACTTAGCCCGTTCTTGTTTAACGTAGTGCTCAATGTAGTTACGGCAAAAATCCAAGATCAAAAGGCCACCTCAGACGTTAACTTACAAGGTTTTCATATGTTATTGGTGATTGTATGAACTTCAAAAGAGACTATGACCTCTGAGTTTGTTTCGGTGTTTCTTCTCAGGTGTGTTTAGTCAGCTATGAAATGAATATGTCAAAAAAAAATGACGTGTAAAACAGTTAGTATTTGTATATTTGCAAAATAAATATCATTTATCAGCCTCCATGGCTAATGATGTATACCGATGACATCGCCCTCGTTAATCAGAACAAAGCCCATCTTGGCGCAAAGTCAACATTTGGAAGGACACGCTTGAAAACGGTGGTCTGAGACTAAATGTGGCGAAGACTGACATGTCCTGTGTGAATGAAAATGCTGAGGTGGACGAGCGACGTAATGCGATTCGATCGCATACGCAACTCTTTCATCCGAGGTAGTCTTGGTGTCTGTGACGAGGGAGAAAAACTGCAAGAATGTCATCTGCGAAGCCACATCATGCGCCGCCCGTACCGTGCCAGTACGTTGGTCGGAGATGCATAAATATGGCTGTTCTTGGGGCTAGGTCCCGTGGTCGCCCTCGCAAGCGTTGGCTGAACGTCTTCAAGTCCGATATGAGAGCCAATAGCCTGACTGAGAAGGACGTTCAAGATTGGGCAAAGTGTAGGAAGCTCAGTAGGAAGGCGGTCCCTGGCAATGGCCGGGATTAACGCCAGGTGGAAGAAATGAGAGCGTAACCAGGGCGTCAAGTTCCCGAAGTTAAAGAAAAAATCATTAGGGAAATAACAATACATCTGTCTAATGCTGCCATATGTATGAAGCTGTTTACCATGCCTTGGAGGATTTCATAAAGGTAAGAAGAAAAACAGTATTTTTCTATTTATTATTTATCAACTCGAATAGTATCCTATTACTTTTAAGGATTCATTATAAAAGTATATATTATCTATGGCGACCTAATCACTTACTTAAAAAATCGTCAAAAAATACAGCTTGCTTAATAATGTAAAAAATAATAATTAACTAAAATAATTTAAATAAATACACCTTTTCACCCGTAACTGATAGACATTGTGTTAAAATATCAGAAGCATCATCTGGAGAGTACATAAGTCATATTATGATGTTTCTCTTTGAGGATTCAATTAAATTGATTAAGGCAATACTGTTGGTAATGTAGTCAGCTGTGGTTCCGGAGACTCAAAATACGAGTAATATGGCGGTTACTAGAATAAAGGGGCGATGGAGTTTTTCCAGAGTTCATTAATTGTCGTATTCGCGTCTGAAATTTTGCATGGACTTTTGAGCTTGCAAAGCCAACAGCAAAGATATAGCCTTTTATTGAAAATTCTTGTTCGGCAGTTAACGCAGACTGACCAAATTTGTCATTAGTTGTTTAAAGACGAATTATCTGCATTATTTTCCCCATTATTCTCTGGTAACAAAAAGTACTTGTATACTCATTTACAAGCACACAAAACACAACTTCGATATACTTATTTTTATTTTCCAGGTGCCTACAACAAGTGCAGATTGGGCTAATATGGAAACAGGTTTTCGAAGAAAATGGCAATTACCTAGATGTTGTGGTGCTATTGACGGCAAGCACGTTGTGATCAAGGCACCGCCTCTTGCGTGAAGCTTATATTATAACTACATATATTCAAACAGTATAAACGGTTTTGTTAGATGATGACTACTGTTGAGCTATGTAGATATTGGACGTAATGTCTCTGATGAAGGATTCGTTAGTATAATAGAAATTGCACGCGAGTCCGACTCGCACTTTGCCAGTTTTTTTTTTATTATGGACACAAAAAAATCGGCCCTAGGAGAAAAAAGTTAGAAGGCATGTATGTGTTTTGCGAGAAAATAAAATGTCAATGCAAGAGTTACAAGGAGCGTCGGTGAATGAGACATACATATCATTTTACAGCTCGTTAGAAATTTGTTATTTTTAACCGACTTCTTCAAAAAGGAGGAGGTTCTATGTTCGGTTGTATGTATCTTTTTTTTTATTTTATGTATGTTCACCGATTTCGCCGCCAATTCTGGACCGATTTTAAAAATTATTTTTTCATTCAAAAGCCTATACTTCTGAGGTGGTCCCATTGTCACCAAGTTAGAATCTGATGATGGGATCCCATGAAAATCGAGGAAATCCCTCTAATTTTATAAGCACATACACGGTTTTTCATAAACTTTCTAACGCAGTTCAGATATTTATACCTGGTAATCATCATCTCATGTTGCTGAGCTGATGATGGAAGGATCAGGATCTAATGATGGGATCCCATGAAAAATATTTGTTCAGCGATATTTTCGCCAATTGTTAACCGATTGGAATGATTATTTTTTTGTTTGGAAGAGTGTTTTCTCGGACTGGTCCCATTTTAATTTGGTGAAGATCTGATGAAGAATTTCGGGGGTAGGCAACGGAACTCATCAATAAATGATAGCAGATGGATCGGGATTTCTGAAATCGCATGTCTGTTGACTGTTTACACCAGTTCATGACATAACATCACGCCAGCACGCTGTGTTTGTGGTTTCACTTTTTAGTGGTACCTGCGTTCCATTAAAAAGTGAAAAATAAAAAACTTTTTAACAAAAAAATAAAACCGCCTTCCAAAAACAAAACATTACAAAGTAAAAAATAACTTTAATTTCGGAAGTCGGTTTTCAAAAACGAAAAAACCAAAAACACTTACTTCCGAAATTAAAGTTATAAGTTAAAAAGTATTTATTTATTACGGACTCAAAATATCAGCCAGAAAAAGTAAGAAGCCATAAATGTGTTTTCCCAGAAATAAAGTTGTCGAATGCAAGAGTTTCATGAGACGTCTGTGAATGAGACATACATCATTTTACCGGTCGTTAAAAGTGTGTTATTTTTTACTATGGACACGAAAAATATCGGTCTAGGGAGAAGAAACTTAGAAGCCATAAATGTGTTTTCCCAGAAATAAAGTTGTCGAATGCAAGAGTTTCATGAGACGTCTGTGAATGAGACATACATCATTTTACCGGTCGTTAAAAGTGTGTTATTTTTTACTATGGACACGAAAAATATCGGTCTAGGGAGAAGAAACTTAGAAGCCATAAATGTGTTTTTAAGAAAAGAAATCGTCGAATGCAAGATTTACAAAGAACGTCGGTTATTAACCGACGTTCTTTGTATAAATTTTTTATAGCTTAATAGAAATATGTATATTATTTTTCATGATGAACACTCAAAATCGGCTGATGGTATAAAAAGTTTAACGTCATAAACGTGTTTGCGTGGTATGGGATAATATTTGATGGATTCAATCTCGTCAACTCCCTTCAAAAAGCTTAAGACAGAAATAAATCGCGAAGCGCTTGCTCGATTTGCCATGTGCATTATTATTGCGCGTGTTAATCAGTCAACGAACTAAAGGTTGTTGCACAGACAAACAGGTTCCTTGTAAACTACGGAACCCTAAAAGAAACGAATGAAACCAAATATTAATACAGCATAAATACATGTCCGTATACCCCTTTAAGGATTACAGTCGTGAAGGTTCCGTGTGACAAGAACTTGGCGAAGACTGCTTTCATCTCATAAGGACTATTGCAACCAACTCAGAACGTTATTCTACAACAGCACAAGTCTGCTTACCCCTTTAAGCTTTATAGTCGTGATGGTTCAGTGTGACAAGAACCTGGTAAACTTTTCGCTGTCATCTCATAAGGACTAATGCAACCAATATGAACTTTGGCATACAACAGCACATTTCTGCTTACCGCTTTAAGGTTTATAGTCACGAAGGTCATAAGTATAGTAGTTATAGTACTCGTAGAATACCTAGTGAATATCTTTTACACAAACTTAATACAGTCAAAGCCTTTATTGTTTTGCTTAGAAGTAAGCGGAAGCACTAACTTTACAAAAAGTAATATTTGAACCCTTTTTTATTTTGGCCATTTCCATGAGCTTTGGTATTTGAAAAGAACCATACGCGACAGTAGATTTGAGTATAGTAGAATCTCAATAGCTTCTTGGACCAGAGCCCATACATTTTCTCCCTATGGAATTACTTTTAATTATTATAAGTATTCTATCGAAACTTGGTAAAATTATAATTCTAGAGGCGAATAATGATGTTTCGGGAAGTACCTGTTTCGAATACGGCTGGAGGATATGCCCGGGTGTCAACACTGCGAGGATCGCCCGGAGGAATGGTGGAGCATAAGGTGGAAATCTGCCCTGCTTGGGCGGAGCACCACCGTATCCTCGTCGAGGCGATCGGTGGCGGCGATCTCTCGCGTCCCGTCTAGGGTAAAAGTCATGGTCCGGAGCGAGGAGACATGCGCGATTTAACAAAAATGTGATCAACTTCGAGTGATAAATAATCATTTCGTTTTTCGATTCTAGTGTAATCTGAAATTGCGCTTGTTAGGCCGCACTCGGCCAAACAACTCGTGTAGGTAGCAATTCCGAATGTTATCTTTTAATTTCATATCAATGTTGATATCCCCCAATAGGTACAAATCTGAGTGTTTGAAAGTGTCTTTACATAACAGCTCTTTTAATTCCTTGATAAACAAGTTTTTGCTATCTTTGGGTGGTCTATACAGTGCGCAGATTGTTATATTGTATCGTGATATGGTGTAGTCAAATGTCCAATTATTTATTCGGAATGTTTTAGTTATATCGTTAACAATTTGGAAGTTGTTGGTACATTTAACATACATCACAATGCTACCACCCCTATTATACATTTCGTAGCCATTTATATTGAAAAATTGAATGAGATAACTGTTTTTAGAAATACCGCAACTCTTTCACCCGAGGTAGTCTTGATGTCCGTGACGTGGGGGAAAAACTGCAAGAGTGTTGTCTGCGATGGTATGGCCACATCATGCGCCGCCCTATGGATTACGTTGGTCGGAGATGCATGAATATGGCTGTCTTTGGGGCTAGGTCCCGTGGTCGCCCTCGCAAGCGTTAGCTGGACGTCGTCAAGTCCGACATGAGAGCCAATGGCCTGACTGAGAAGGATGTTCAAGATCGGGCAAAGTAGAGGAAGCTCAGTCGGAAGGCGGACCCTGGCAAAGGCTGAGATTAACGCCAGGTGGAAGAAGAAGAAGCAGAAGACTGTTAATCTTAGAAGTATCAATTAATTGAAGGACTAAAGAAAAGATTTTCGTTTATTTAGTTATTATTTTTAATTTAAGGAACGTCTTTCCATGAATCGCCAACGGAATGCTATCTCGTACTCAAGAATCATCAGAGTCTCGGCATGCTAGATCATCTCTGATGAGAAATAACATGCGTTTTTAATTTTCATAAGAGTCGCAAAGTGATAGGGTCCAACGGCTCAATCGTATCCATGAACGTTTGAGTGGCGAGTCGTCTGAACAGCGTCAGCATCATATAGATGTTATTCGAAATCGACTCGCTAACGAGACTCCCGAACAGCGTGAGCACCGAGTCGATGTTATAAGAAATCGACTCGCTAACGAGACTCCCGAGCAGCGTGAGCACCGAGTCGATGTTTTAAGAAATCGACTCGCTTACGAGACTCCCCAAGAGCGTGAGCACCGAGTCGATGTTAAAAGAAATCGACTCGCTAACGAGACTCCCGAACAGCGTGAGCACCGAGTCGATGTTATAATAAATCGACTCGCTTTGAGACTCCCCAACAGCGTGAGCACCGAGTCGATATTATAAGAAATCGACTCACTAACGAGACTCCCGAGCAGCGAGAGCACCAAGTCGATGAGCGTGAGCACCGAGTCGATGTTAAAAGAAATCGACTCGCTAACGAGACTCCCGAACAGCGTGAGCACCGAGTCGATGTTATAAGAAATCGACTCGCTTTGAGACTCCCCAACAGCGTGAGCACCGAGTCGATGTTATAAGAAATCGACTCGCTTTGAGACTCCCCAACAGCGTGAGCACCGAGTCGATATTATAAAAAATCGACTCACTAACGAGACTCCCGAGCAGCACACGACACGACGACGTCGACACGGGGTCTCATAAACAGGATTATCTTCTTCAGCCATGTTTGATCACAAAACAAACAGAAAAGAAACGACTAGAAAGTAAAAACGAGTTAAATAGTAAAATGTGCAATAACGAATCAACCGGCAACTAAATCAACAGTTGGTTGAGAATCAAAAGAGCAATTAGATCAAAGCAAAAAAAAACACTAGGTGAACAGCTGAATCTACGCACAAAGGAAATAAACGATCAATCGCAATAGGAATAGTCAAGCTGTGGACAAAATCTAGACAAACTAGCAACCAAGTATACGAGCTTACCTTATAACACGAAGCTTATATAAATTCGTACACCTCGCTCGCACACGTTACAGGATCTAAGCTACAACTAGCTAAAGGTATGAAATGAAATTCAGGAAAAAATATATATGTTGGGAAGAAATAAAAGAGTCGTATAATTCAAAAGTTTTACAAGATTACTTTAAAGAAATCATGTTTACAAATCATTCAATAAATGAAAATAAATCAATGTTCATCAAATGTTTCTGACGTTTAATTAATCTTTATATTTAAAATTCTTATAATAAGCCCTTTTTTTTCCTTTGCATTGTCCTCACATGCAGAAGCAACAAGTATATGTAACTTGGAATTTTGTAAAACAGAACATGATTTAAAAGAGTGTCCGTGGAGTTTCTTGCACGTTCTTCTCCATAGAGATCTACGCTTTGGAACGTGCAAATAGCTTCCATGTTTTTGACTGACCGACCTTGACGTTTCAAAAGTGCCTGTAAATGGTTTATTTGAAATAAAATGCTTTGAATTTGAATGGAACAATCGAGACAATGAAAATCCACAAATGTGCGCTTCTGGAATGTTTTTCAAAAAATCAGGAGTCTGAAACAGACAATAGGGATAAAACAATGATAAAAGTTAGTTCGAACAGAACAACCACACAAACAGTTGAAAAAAAAAATAGTTTTCGAAGTCAAATAATTTAGTAAGTTGAAAAAGTACTCACTTTGTTCGGGCGCCATTTTGTAGCGAAATAAAAGATGTTATCGCATAAAACACGTATCATATAATTTTGCTTTTTTGAAAAAAATGATATCAAATGTGAGTATAAAAAATATAAAAACAGTCAAATACAAAAATACACTAAAACATATTATTTCGTACTGGTGAATAAAATTTTTAATGTTGAAGCAAAAAAATGCGAAAGAAATCGGTCACGGTTTTAAATTTGTTAGCAAAACTTTCTACACCTTCAGATAGTGATTGCAATCAATACTGAGATTTGGAAGCACCTCAAGTTACAAATAGGAGTTGACTTTGAAACTCCTAGACAATATTATTATGCAAATAGGAAATAACCAGGAAAAACAAATTAATAATTAGTAAGAAATGCAAACTAATAACATTAACAGAATTTAAATATCTATTTTTAAATAAAGTGCGTGGATATCCCGGAGATCGATGGATCGATGTTCAACTGGATCACGTTTTCTAATAGAACTCTGAACTATGTTGTATTGCTCACAGTTACTAGGAAAGAATCTCCTTTATTACGGGAGGTAGACCGTGGACCGTGGATTGTAGACCTTGGACCGTAGATCGTAGACTGAAGACCGATACCGTCGGCTGCGATCGGTATCGGTCTTGTGTTTAAATAAATAAACCTTCTGATGTTTTTGAACTCACTTCTTAAAGAAATTTTATAAAAAACTTAGTACATCGAAACTGAGTAGGTACTTTATGATCAATTTACAATAAGTATTCAATTCACTTGATTCCAGATAAAATTGTCATTTAAAATTCAATCCAAACGTTCACCAGATACTCAAAATATTTTTTGACCAATATTCCTTTGACATTTAGTGAAGGAATCGGAACTTGAATTCCTTTTGTTCAGATGAAAAAATACTGTCCACAACAAAAGAGGTTAAATCAAGAACAAAGAGTTTAAAACAGATAAAACTATTATGCAGTATACACAATGCTGCACTATGTATAAATGAAAATAGGAAATTATGAAACACTTACTTTTGAAAATGTATATTTTGCCTTTACAACGTATATTTTCAGTCTTATAGTGTTTTCAACGCCAGAAAAGAGTAAAATTTGCCTCGTCCTCACTTAATTATTGTAAAATCACTTTTATCGTACGTTTTTTTTTAATGTAAATACAATTTTACTTTACAATGATTAAATATAATGTAATAATCGACTTGGAAATATAATATACATGGATAGAACTCCACAGGGAAAAGCAACTACTTACTCAATCCAATAGACATTGTCATTAATGATTGATACAATGGAAACTTTTAGCGACTTTGTAGGTAGGCAAACTCTTAAGCGTTTGCCACCTACAAAGTCGCTAAAAGTTTGTACATATAGAGTAAATTAATGTATGGTCAGTCTTTTCCGAACGCCATCGGACAACAAATATTGTGGAAGGTTGGAATTTCAAAATTAATGAGCTAATTAAAAAAATCCAACCTTGCTACTTACACATTTTGAAGGATGATATTACTCTTGTCAATTTCAAAATCGACCAGTACAAAACATTTGGAAAGAAGACATTGCCAAAAAGAAGAAAGAAGTATGTTGAAAGAGATGATTTTATTAGAGAAGCACAAGTACAATTAACTGGTGGGGAAATTTCTACAGAGCAATTTTTATACAAAGTCGCCCTTTTTACGTGTATTTTTAAAATGTAAATAGTTTGTACATACGAGTATTATATAGTTTATTTGCTGAACTGTTGCTATAGGTTCAGGTATTGATACAAAAAGTCGCTCTTTTTACGTGTTAAAATAAAATTAAGATTTAGTTAGTTTGCATTATATGCCAAGTTTATTTGCCGAACTAAAGGGCGGGTACATATTTAAGTTACAGTAGTTCGGTGCTTTGTTAGAACCGAACTTTCGCAAAAGAAAAAAACCTCTAGTAGCAGTAGTTCGGTTGAGCAAACTACTGCTACTAGAGGTTGTTTTTCTGCGTTACTTACTTGCATGAAATGTTACAGTGTCGTGCAACAGGCTGTCAAGCACACGTGAGTATTAACATTTGCAAGCCTTTATCGTAGATAGCTCAACTTAAATCTTAATGCATACAATAATAATACTTAGTATTTAAAGTCGTAGGAACGTGCAGTATCCGTTTGACATCTGCCACAACACACGTACAGGTTGAATTGTTCAAAGTCAAAGTCAAATCATTTATTTCAACTAGACCATAAAAGGCACTTTTGATTTATATCATTAATATACCCAATGATATTTTTTGTTATTTTACGTTTTTTTTTTTATACCAATGATATCTTTAGTTTTTATACGCGTTTGTACTGTCTTGTAATTTCGCAAAATTAATCCAATTGTATTTTTTTGTTTTTATTGATTACTGTTTATTAATGGAGATATTAGTTGTACAAGGTACATATATAAAGATCATCAGTATCAGTTAAAGTGGAGATAGCTTTTTGAGAGACCAAACCCTTTTTTTCAGTAAATTGTTTATAACTTGTGCAATTTTTTGAAAGGAATAAAAGAACAAACCCTTCGCTTTTTGAGTACATATTTTTTTTAACTTTTGAATTTTTTTTAAGCGATACTTTATTTTTTTCAAAAATCATCTACTTACATGCTCCTCCAAATCAAATGATACCTCATTCATATTTTTCCAAGACTGCTGATAAAAGTTGAACTAGATAAAAGTAGATAGTCTAGTCAACAAGTGTTCTTACACTTGTTGGCTAGACCATCTGACATGGTTTATTCGACGATGGAGAAGAATGGTCATTTCAGACCCAGAGTCCGACAGAATTGAGGCCTATCGTAGTTTTTTTTGCTTAGAGCATCGAACAAATTTTTCTGACACTTTCTGCGGGGGGCGGGGTAAACACGTACAGCACACTACAACAATTTGACAACCACGCTAGTGACGTGATACAAAATGGAATATCATTTTAATGCGTGAAAATAACCAATTCAAGATTTATTTTTTGGTAAATACACAATATAATTTGTGTAAATTAACTACGTACCAGGTACTAAAGACATAAGAATTTATAGTACACTAGAAAATAACGGTTGTATTATTTAGTCAATATTTCTTTCATAATGACATATATTTTTTTACAAATTATAATTATATTGATGGACCTGTGACTTTCCTAGATTGCCGCTACAAATAAATGTCCAAAAACCCCATGCATGGTGGACGTACTGGGGATAGTAATTATGTAGATGGTGGCATTTTATTTAGCGAAAATGATCATATTCACCTAACCAAAGGGACTCACCAGAGACTCTGACAATATCCACAATTACTGGTATAAGAAATTCTCTAGCATACATCCTTTCTTACACAACCATTTAAATATATTCATACATTCACCTCACTTACTTCCGACATATATAACACACGGCGTAACTTACATGATACCTAAAGATATGAATGACACCATAAACCCGGCCAAATACAGACCCATTACTTGCCTACAAACCCTGTACAAAATTTTAACAGCCTGCGTAAGCGAAGTTGTATATAAGCATTTAACTAAAATAATATTCTAGCAGAACAACAAAAGGGATATCGTGAAAATAGCCAAGGGTGTAAAGAGCAACTTACCATCGACGCAATCACTATGAACAGTGCTGTTAAAAGTAGGAAGGATATTCACACTATGTTTATCGACTATCAAAAGGCTTTCGATTCAGTCCCGCACAGCTGGTTATTACATGTCTTAAATCTCTATAAAATTCATCCAGTACTGAAGCAATTCTTAGAAACGACTAAGAAGAATTGTCAAACTGTTCTTAAAATTAAATCGTCAATTGTAAAAGGTAAAACACAAAATAATAGTCACACACTCGGATCTGGTGAAGCGATTGAGCCAATGGACGAATTGAGTACTTACAAGTACTTAGGTTTTAAGCAATCTAGACAGATACAGCAAAAGTTGTCAATACAAGAATGCTCAAAAAATTCACACACCGCCTTAACCTTATTTTAAAAAGTAATCTTAACTCTAGAAATACGATTAAAGCCATAAACACTTTTGCAGTACCTATTCTCATGTATTCTTTCGGGATAATACGGTGGTCCAAGAGTGATATCAAAAAATTACAGCGAACTGTTCATACACTCCTAACCAAGCACAGAAAACACCACCCAAAATCATGTATACAGCGCCTTACACTTCCCCGCCAAGAAGGAGGACGAGTACTCATAGATATACACAACTTACACAACAAACAAATACATTCACTCAGAGCGTACTTCCATAACAAATCAGAAAACTCATTATTACACAAACAGATTTCGGAAACAGATAAAAAACTTACGCCACTAAACCTACAAAATACAGACACGCAAATTAATGAAAACATTGTAAGTAATCAACAAAAAATTGCAGTTTGGTCGGAAAAAGCTCTACATGGAAGACACCGAGCGTCCCTGAACCAGTCACACATCGATAAAACTAAGTCGAACGAATGACTCAAGCGAGGCGAATTGTTTCCAGAGACAGAGGGTTTCATGCTGGCTGGCCATACAGGATCAAATAATAGCCACTAGTAATTACAGGAAATATATATAATGGTCTATATAATATATATAGACCAGAATCAGCCGACGGACGTGCAGACACTGCAACAGTGCCTCCAAAACCATCCAACACATAACTGGAGCATGTAAATCACTAGCACAAACTGATTATAAACACCGCCATGATCAAGTCGCTTCAATTAAACACCAACATTTAGCACATAAATATAAACTCGTAAATGAAATTATACCGTACTAGAAATATGAACCTGAAACAGTTGACCGATACTCGCAGAATCGCATGTTTCTGAGCGATGAGAGGTGGGTATACAACGTTGATACGACAGAGGGGCTTTCCTTTAAACTGCCTATACTAGGTACCATTTTCAAGCTCTGTACCAAAAATAAATTAATTAGGAGCAGTAGTTTAGTCGCAAATGATTTTTAAAGTTTTTGCACGGTTTGAACACGATGTATCTTTTCTAACAGCTGTTTATCGTCTAAGCATAGGTCATGCACCTTACAACGATGAATCTACGACGCGTTGTTGCCGCTCTGACGCATGTCGAAGGACATTCACTAAAAATTGGCAATGCAAACAAGGAAGCAATCAATACACACACACTTGCACTTTCACTACGAAAGCGACGAACGTAGCGCATTTGAAAGAAACAGAAATAGGTCAGATTGTTGCATCCTTGTTTTTTTGCGATCGGTAAGTGGGGCCTCTATTCAGTGACGCCGACGCTGTCGTTTTGGAACGTACGGTTTGAGGAATTCGCGCGCAAACAATTGTGATTTTATTTTGTTATTGTGAGAGGACACGTAACCTGGGATTATTATTATTTAGTATTAGTTTTTTTTGTGATTGACTGTTTTTTATGGTGATAGAACACGGACCTCACTCCCATGGATTTCTTTTTGTGGGGGTACATTAAGGGTGAAGTGTATGCTTCAGAGGTAAATACAATTGATGAGTTAAAAAATAGGATTATTTTAGCATTTCACAAATTAAAGTGCTTAGCGACGGACAGTGATCTAATTACAAAAATATAAATAACAATATTCTCCGTCGGTATAATTTTGCATCAATGTAAATGGAGGACACATCGAAAATTAAAAAATTTAGTGTGTTTGTTTTTGTGCGCGTACTTCGAAATGTTACCTAACATAAAAGCCAGTGCGAGCGGAGGCCTAAGTCGCCGGCCGCCACCCCGGCCCGGCCCCCGCCGAGCACACGAGATACCGCACACCGCGCTCCGGCGCGCGCGCGACGTTGCCGCTTTGTTACCTAGCGGTATCTAAGGTCAGTGTCATTTTTTTACAAAGGGTGGTTGCGTTGTATTCGGATTTGCAAGCTATATTTAGTTTGTTTGAAAAAAATATTTTCTCATTTATGGCGCTTTTTGTTTTTGTACCGTATCGAATTAATACTGAACACGTATAGTATACGTAGTTTAATTTAATGCCCCTCTGTCGTATCAACTCTGTATAGAGCTTGGGAGCGACCTGAACAAAGTGTGACGGACGTATGCGGCCCGGATGATATCACCACGAATACATTCTGGCGAAGCATATAGTCGGTGCCAGTCTGTCATGCCGAGGGTAGCTGGATGCGCGATGTCGAGCGCGTGTGTGAAGCTATACCACAAAAGGATGAATTTACCATCACTCCACTAGATGTAGCCAGAGCAGTCCGTCCGTTACCGAACTGGAAGTCTCCGGGACCGGACGGGCTGCACAACTTCTGGCTTAAGTGGTATAGCAGCTCACACGCGCTTTTCGCATATCAATTCCAGTCTTCCTTAGAGTCTGGGTCGCTACCACAGTTTCTAACAACTGGCGTTACCCACCTGCTCCATAAGACCGGTAGTACCGTGGAACCCCCAAGAATTATAGACCGATTACTTGTTTGTCGACGGTCTATAAACTTCTCACATCCATCCTGAGAGTGAAGATCAATGACCATATTGAAATTAACTCAATTATGTCCGCCTCTCAGAATGGATGTAGGAATAGGTCCCGCGGTACTAAAGAGCTACTCCTTGTTGATATGGCCATTAGCCACAGGTTCGACGTTCCCGAAAGGATCTGTCGACATGTTGGATAGACTATAAGAAGGCCTATGACTCGGTGCCTCATACATGGCTCATGAGGGTGCTAGAATTGTATAAAAATGATGCAACGTTACGCACCTTCCTGATGTCGTAATCAGTCCTTCGCTATCCAGGATGTCGAAATATCTAGACGAACAGCAAACCGGTAAGGATCGAGTGGGGTATATTTCAGGGCGATAGTTTGAGTCCACTTTGGTTTTGTCTAGCCTTGAATTCTCTTAGCACACTGCTGAAGAATTCAGGGCTAGGCTATCGGTTGAAGAGAGGTGGTTAGGTTATATCTCACCTCCTTTACATGGATGATCTGAAACTCTTTTCCCCCACTAATCTGCAACTGATGGAGCTACTGAGCTACTGAAGGTAACTGAAAGATTCAGTAACGCCATCAGGATGGAGTTTGGTGTGGACAAATGTGCGGTCATGCATGTAAAGCGTGAAGATATTATGGAATCCGTGGGAACTCAACTCTCGGGATCCATAAACCTGAGATCCCTCTCTCCAACTGAAACTTACAAGTATTTGGGTATGTCGGAAGCGTTATGTATCAATGTTACTGACATAAAGCTATCGTTGAAGGAGCGCTTCTTGGCCGCCTGAAGAAGGTTTTTAATAGCCTTCTATCAGGCGGAAACAAGGTGCGCGCCTTCATCGGTTGGGTCATGCCGGTATTGATGTGCTCTTTCGGCGTACTCAAATGGACCCAAACGGAACTTGACGCCCTGGATAGGCGGGTCCGCACTCTGCTTACTGCATATCGAGTGCATCATCCACGGTCGTCGGTAATGAGACTGTATATCCCGCGAAAGGGTGGAGGTCGAGGCTTTTTAAATGCTAAGACTCTCCACAATCGCGAGATATGCAGTCTTAGGGAATATTTCCTAGCTGTCGACGTGGGTATGCATTGAGATGTAGTGGCAGTGGACAAGGGACTCACCCCGCTCTCCTTGGCAAATGAGAACTGGCGCATACCTGCGTTGCGCTTTTTCCGGGCCCTACATGGGCCCGACGTAGACCAACTAGCGAAGATCACCGAAACGCAGTCAGGCTACGGAAGCCTGGCTGCGTTTCGGTGATCTTTTTGGAGAAACCGAAGGTTTTGTTTGTGCAATTATGGACGAAGTTATCATGACGAATAACTACCGGAGATTTTTTGTGAAACACGGCAGAATCAATCAATCAATCAATCAATCCGGGAGAGTCAATTCGCCACATTGTCTCTGGTTGTTCTCGTTTAGCTTACGGAGAATACTTGCATAGGCACCTTGTAGCCAGGATTATCCATCAGCAACTTGCTCTGAAATACTCTCTTGTGGAGTCGGAGGTGCCATACTATAGGTATACGCCCGACCCAGTTCTCGATAATGGCAATATCACATTGGAATGGGATCGGTCCATCATCACTGACAGGACTATTGTTGCCAATAAGCCTGATATAGTGGTGGTGGACCGAATTGTGAGGCGTGCAATGATTGTAGACATAACCGTCTCACATGACGAGAACCTCGTGAAAGCGGAGAAAGACAAAAGAAAGCGGTACTTCTGGACACGGCTCGCATTGTCAGGAGGTTCCTTTCTCTGGAGCCCTGACCATCGGTAGCTTGGACCCTGTTCCCGATATCGGTGGGCTACTATTTTATATTTTTAAATGTTATTTTATTAAAATATTTAAAAATATAATATATATGTATAGTTAAATGAATAAAGGAGATAATAATAACATTTAATTCAGACAAGGTCCATATTTTGTTAGTAACAATTTACTTAAGAGCAGGTTTAGTGGTAGCGGTCTGCGGCTGTGTGAGTGCATCGTGCCCGGAAATGAATATTATAATGTCGCATCGAAATATTAGAATGCTTTTTAGTGAAGTACGTTTATTGTTGATTCTCGTATAATTCGTCTCAATCAGTGATTTTTATTTATGAACGCATTACACGCACAAACAATCATACCTACACATATGTAAAATATTTTCATCACTTTTATTTTATTTATATATCGAGGTCAGCGACGGTAGAGCGATAGGGTCGTCAATAAACTAAATACAGAAATCTACTACACACAAATCAATCTAACTAGGCAAACCGACAGTTTCGTTTTGGAGAAGTGACTTGGTCCGCGTCCCGATGCGAAGTGCCCGTTCGACAATCACCACTTTCCAAAACGACTCTGTCCACGTGCCGCCATTACTCAATAATGTCACGGCGTTTGCCCCACTACTACATTAATCAATTGAGCAACTTTTATTAAAACAATATCGTTATCCACGACATATATATATAGACTCAGGATGGCCTATATCAGAATCTTCCACGTTTCACGTGGGTCAGAAACTCGAACAAAGTCACAAATTGATTCTCCAATGATTTATTTCTCCTTGACTTCGCAGATTAACAAAATATAACTCTTTAATTAGGCATAGATAACGATACTAAATTAAATCAACTTAGAAACTGTTAAAGATGGCGTCGGAAGTAAGCGATTCGTCGAGCGCGTGGTGCGTTGGCGGTTCTCGATTCCAAAGTGAACAAGATGGCCGCCCCGCTCCCACCGGTGTGACGTTCCGCAAGAATGGCAGCTGACAGACAGCTGACATATGTCATGCTGCCATTCTGTTCCGACGTCGTCGACAGCAAACGTCAAATGTCATGTGTCGCGCCGTCACGGCCGGACTGACATTCGACCGTCCTCGGGCGTAGAGCTAACGTTGTCCTAAAACAGGCAATTTTATTATTTCATGGTTAGCTGCTCGTCCAGCCTGACAAGCAACACAGCACTAATTCTAACAAATTTAGAAGCAACATTATGAAACCATGTATCTCTTCGACCATTATGAATAATGGACCGGATGACATCTCACAAGCTGGACAACACAACCCGGACCGGACGAGTGTGTCCTTTCGACCAGCTTCAATGCATGGACCAGACGACACTGTCCCTTCGACCGGTTCAGACAGGGTCTAGACAAGTGTGTCCCTTCGACCAGCCCCAATGGCATGGACCGGACGGCACTGTCCCTTCGACCAGATCACAGACAGAGTTTAGACAAGTGTGTCCCTTCGACCAGCCCCAATGGCTTGGACCGGATGGCACTGTCCTATCGACCAGATCACAGACAGGGTCTAGACAAGTGTGTCCCTTCGACCAGCCCCAATGGCATGGACCGGACGGCACCGTCTTATCGACCAGATCACAGACAGGGTCTAGACAAGTGTGTCCCTTCGACCAGCCCCAATGGCATGGACCGGACGGCACCGTCTTATCGACCAGATCACAGACAGGGTCTGTGATCTGGTGACTATTCATCAAACAAACATTAAATCGAACAATCAAAATAACAGGTATCTTGTTCACAGTCAATAGCTATCTCATAGCTCAGTAAAACACAATTTCTGTACTCGCACTTCCCCACGGGAATGCCGAGACAACAACAACTACCCAGAGCTGCCGCAACGATACCCTGGTCCAGACTCTCCCGTCTATACCATTCAGAGCTACCGTTCAACACTCTGGCCCAGTCACCGACCCATAGAACTCAGAACCTGTTCTCACAATCTAAATTGATGCTAACTCATCTTCTACTTCATAACTTCAAAACGTCAGTTGGTACTTGGCCGCAGGCATCTTCCCGACAGAGATTATAAAGCATACTGACAGGTAACCTATGCCTATACATCGAGGCTTACGAAAAAAAGAATAACGAGGTCTAACAATGTTTGCTTCTAACGTTCATATAATGGAGCTACGTTCACGACTTACTCTAAGTTCTCTTAATCTACGAACATCACGGTCATCGCTGCATTGTACAGTTTGAATCAGTCAACCTTATTTTAATCGGAGTCGTATTAATTCACATACCTAGTAAGTAGCTCTAGTGAAAAATGGAAAGTCTATTTAGAAATAGTAATAGCTCAGAATTCTGCGTACCCTTAAAGGTTTAATGAATGTCATTAAAATCAAATTGTTATTCATGATAGTTTTGATACTATCAAATTTGCTAATCGTTATGTAATTCAAACTGTCGCCGATACGTTAACACAATTGCCTAGGTCTCATTTTTTTTTTACTAATAACGTCTAAGTCGGAACATGATCTTGTGGCAACCTTGCCATGTGATATCTCATCCTAAACTTCGCACTGAATAGAATGCTGAAACTATTACCGCCAATGGAATACATTTTTTAGTACTCGATTTGTACTTAGAATTTCAAATTTACCATCAATCAATCTAACCACTGAATAGATATGAACATTATGAACGTCTTTAAAGCTTTGAAACTCATAATCAGAATAAAATGGCAGCGACTCACCCAATATTCCAGTTGGCCTTGAACGTTCTTCACCCCATAGATGTTGATATGATAATCAGCTACAGCAGCCTGTCAACTGCTTGACCATCTTCGGACTGTCATGCTCAAAACTGCTCAGAAGATGCAGCTGCACAGCAATTGTAGCAGCATGCGAACCGCTAGCTTCCTGTTGGCCTCATCCACCGTGATACAATATATGAAACTAAGAAACACTACGAGAGTACAAGTTCAATAAAAGTTGTGGGGGGAATAAAGGTTTCTGGACAGCATAGTAGCCCAGTATCAAAGTCAATCTAAATCGAATTAGAACATTGGTACAAGAAAGAGCCTTATGCCCAGCAGTGGGCAAAGTTAAGTCCTGGATCACAGTGATAAGTTACATTTCTTTTGCAATTATCACAATTTCCAGAATAAAGTGTAAGACAGGGTATTGTGATCAGGTTGGTATTGTGACCATATCTCTCTACACTATGCTCTTCAGTCTATTTCTCTACCAGCGATAGCAGAATAATATCGCTTCATCAGCATTATTTGAAACGCCATAACCAGCAACACCAAAGCTATAGCGCCTAAATTACTACTACAACACCAAAACTATAATCAACGTGAGAATAATAGCCTCACTTTAGCATGGAGCAATAAAGCGACTAGTCAATTATCAGAAATCAATTATCGCCAATCATGAGAGTTGTCTCCAAACCTTTGTGAGTCAGTCTCCATAGTATCAAAAATGTTAAGCTCTCGTTAATAAAATTAAAAATGTTAACTGACGAATGCCTCAGCGCCACAGCAATTACAAAATGAAAATAACTCACCAGATTGACGTGAATATCCTCGCACACATATCCACACACTTTTCCTTGAGGTTCATTCTGGTCAAGTGGGTCGCTGCGCGAGGTTTGAGCGCCTTAGTAAGTGCCATCAACAGATCAACACCTACAAGATTTTTCTCCTGCAAGGAGTTGATGCTTGCGACATCGCAAAAATCCGGGTAAACATTTCCTCCATATTCGACAATATTCTCGTTGCAGGGATGTTTTCTGCAGGTTGCATGTTCCCTGTTTGTGGCCCGTGGGATCCCACTTCTGATATAGACTCAGGATGGCCTATATCAGAATCTTCCACGTTTCACGTGGGTCAGAAACTCGAACAAAGTCACAAATTGATTCTCCAATGATTTATTTCTCCTTGACTTCGCAGATTAACAAAATATAACTCTTTAATTAGGCATAGATAACGATACTAAATTAAATCAACTTAGAAACTGTTAAAGATGGCGTCGGAAGTAAGCGATTCGTCGAGCGCGTGGTGCGTTGGCGGTTCTCGATTCCGAAGTGAACAAGATGGCCGCCCCGCTCCCACCGGTGTGACGTTCCGCAAGAATGGCAGCTGACAGACAGCTGACATATGTCATGCTGCCATTCTGTTCCGACGTCGTCGACAGCAAACGTCAAATGTCATGTGTCGCGCCGTCATATAAAATTTATACTCATACTTTTTTCGATAATAATAGCCATTTACATTTGTCACAAATGCAAATGAACCGTCACTCGTCCTTTGTAAGGTTCATTTGAAAATCAGCGTCAGACAACATTAGTCAGTCTGATATATTGCTGAAATGGACCTTTTTAGTGCAGCCGCGAGACACACACTAGTTTTTTGGCTTACCTTTTTTATTTTCTGTTTGTTTTTGTACGCATGTTTCATGAATGGCTAAATAAATTTTATTCTATTCTTCTATTCTATATTCTATAGTGCTTGCATGCTTGCTTATTCCATCGCCATTTGCGACCATTGCCGCTTCGCAGGGTTCCGTCGATCGGGCCCGTATGAAAACACATCACAACATCGCATCGCATTGTTTTTGTGAACGCGATGTTGTATTTTTGTAAACCAACTCGGATATGTGTGATTTCTGTCGGAGGTGGGTTAATAGTGTATGGGCCGTGACCATTCTTCTTTAGTGTTATTTGAATTGTATAATATTTTGCGTGGGTTTGGGCCATCTTATATCTTAGCGAAAGCTGCGCGCATGCGTGATTGCACGATTTTAAAAGCAAACGTGTTTGGATGCTTGTGGAAGACATTGTGGTTGATAGAGGATCAAGTTGGATCATTGAAAAATAAGAGAATGCTGTTGGCAATGTTAAGTTGGTGTCGCGAATCTGCTGTTCGGTAACTAAAATAGTGGGACTACCGTTGTATTTCCCAGCAATTGGCCAGTTAATAATGTATCACGTTTCTGGATTTCGCAAGGTACTCAAGTGGCTTATGGAGCCATTTGAGTGCCTTGCTTCGGCTTCGCTGGAACTCTCGGATATTGTGTCTGCTCATCAATTAAATAGCCCAACTATTTAAGTTGCCGAGCAGTGGTTTCGCGACACCTGAAAACAAATAATGGCTTTATTAAACGATCTTATTTAGCCTCGAGTAGTCGAGTAATTTTATTGTATTTTTTAGAGTGTCACCTCGGAATGATTTTTTAAAACTTGTATACACCTTTATTATGGTAATATTAAGTTGCCTCCAATATATCACAAAATCTACTGGCCACGACTTAGATTTATTAGGATTTAGAGAAAATTATTGTTTAATTATTCATAGACAAAATATACAGATATAATTTTATTTTAAGTGCGCAGGTGCCGGTTGTAACTCCGCGGTAAGACAATTTTTTTTCAATACTCAATATCTTTATTTCAGTGAATTATTAAGCCCCTCACTGAAAAGAGGGGTGTTAAAAGTTTGATGTGTGTATCTGTGAGTCTGTCTGTGGCATCGTTTTTCCTTAACGGATGAACTGATTTTGTAGTGTTTTTATTTGAAATGTAATTTAATCGAGAATATCTTTAATTTTTATTCAAGGAAATCGGTTCAGCCAATCTTCAAACGGTCATCGGCTCTTTTCTAGTTGAATGATATTGCCAGCACATGTTAACCTTGACCTGTTGCTGCAAAAGGACTACACACATCTCAAAAAGTTTGCGATCACTAGCATAATTTAATTTTATCACGAAAAGTTCTTTGTTGAGTGTTTTCTTTAAATAGGAAAAACTCTGTTTGAAATTAAAAAATTTAACTTTTATTAACAAAATTTTAATAACTAATCAAAATGTAATTGTAACAGTAAAATACTGTTAAATAGAAACTGAAGACTTTAGAAATAATAAATAATTAACTTAGTCAAAAAACCCGATCGCTAAAAACGACTAAAAATTTCGAAACAAGTTACTTTTCAAGCAGTCTGATGCAGTTGGTAGCATTAGATCAGTGATTGAACTGCATTTAGTCTTCTGCATTGTATTAATTAAACTTTTTAATCGTTTTACTTTTAAGCGGTCGGGTTTTTTGACAAACTCAATTTTTTATTTCCTACATTTTAGTGTATTAACCCTTTATCTTGATACCCCACTCGACAGGTACTGGATAAAAAAAATTTTGAAGTCATGATTTGGCGCCAAAATCCCCCATTTTGTTTATTTTTTCATTTTGATATACCCAATGTCACTCTCACAGTAAATACAAATCTAACGACACCTCTTAAGCTATCCATCGAGACGTTTAGGCTCTAGGGCGTGCCAAAGAAATATACATACACTCGAAAAACACAACCCTCCTTTTTTACAGTCGGGTAAAAATACTGTTTAACCAAACCTAAACAACAATTATTAATAAAAGGTTTATATTCAATATAATATAACTCCTCCCCTGGCTTATCCCAGATCCTCCTGGGCATGCTAAGGATCAAGTTATCCATCATTTCTTGGGGTAACCTGTCCCATTCTTGAATAGCGGCTTCTCTGATCTCTGCCACTGTCTGGGGACGTGGCTATTGGTTCCAAACAGCGCTTTTAAGAGCACTCCACTGTTTGGTCTGCTGCCCAAAAGCGATATATTAGATTGCTAGCAGCACGTGACCCTAACATCAATTCTACTAAAATAAAAGCAGAAGTTCGGGCCGGCTCTGGGCTTGAAGTTAGCTTTCAGACCATTCGGAATTGCTTTCACTATAGGCTGGATTACGAGCACAGAGGTCTTAGCGCCTCTGAATTCCCAGCAACGTCAACGACGGAGATTGTAGGCTACGGCAAAATGAAGAAGAAAACATTTGGCAAAACTGTCTCTTCGTTGACGAATCGCGAATCGTACTAATCCAGATGACTCCGGTCTGAAGAAGACCAGGAGTCCGTGAAAGGCAAAGAACTGCCACTGGAACAGTTCAGCAAGGTGGGAATCGGTGTCCTTTTGGGGTGGAATTATGATTGGAACTAGAACGCTTTTGATCCCGTATCCAGGCTTCATGACAGCAGACGTGTATAAAACAGTTACTATTGATAGAATTGTCAGACCATTCCGAGTAAACCATGGGCACCAATTTGTACTGGTCTCCAAGAATACGATATCACGTCCCAAAAATAATGGAAGTACAAGTTGAAGATTATCGGTCCCAAAAACGAGTCTTGGGGCACGCCGTGAGGTATCTTTGGTTTCTCTTTGTTTATAGTATTATCTGAATCTACCACTCAAGTTTCTGCCTTCGAGGTAGTTTTCAGTTATTTTATTTCTGATGTTTTTTGATCAGGCCATTGTGATTGATTGAGCCTTGGATAGGTCCGTAGATATCATAGAGACGCTGGTTTTCGTGGCTAGCGCCGGTACTTTACGGGTTTTTCCGGTACGTAGTCTAGGTTGCTGTGCCTCTTGCCCTTGTGAAGCCATGCTGGAACGTTGGTTGCAGCCGGTCGACTGTAGCGAACAGTTGCGGTAGGTAAGTCTTCACAGGATCAGTCGCTCTCACAGCTTGCCCATGATGTTAAGCATCATGATGGGGCGATACGATGATGACGGTGACTGGTCTTGTGCAGGAATATGTACACGCCAGTTTTCCATCGCTTAGGGAAGTAACCAGTGGACAAAACAAAATTAGCAAGAGGCACAAATGCCTCGATGAAGACTTCTCTCCCAGCTGTAATTCCGTCTAGCCCTGGGGCCTTTTTTGTTTTTAAATCTGCTCAGTGCAATTTGCACTTCTTTTTTTGAGGCTAGTTCGAGTAGTTGAAACGGTTTCGCCTTTTCATCGTCCTTCATCATCTTTCGCTATATTGGCCTCTTTGATCACATGGCTGTATCGATGACGATGTTAAGGATCGGCTTGTTCATGTTTCGTTGGATGCGCTACATTTGTGACACATTGTCCCATGGATCTTGAAGTTTGTTGAATCAGTCTTTTTCGGAGTATTTTTTCAGGACATCAGCTTCTCTTTTAGCGTAGTTGTAAAGAGTGCGTGTTTAGCGTTGGATTCTGGAGCCGAAGTGTCTCGCTTGCCATACAATTTGATTTAAATTGTTTCGAAAGTCAATTTAATCGTTTATCTCCTTCGGTAGTCGTTCCTGCCTTGTTCAATTTTTCAGGGGTGCGTCGAGAGCTGCCACAACGGCATTTTCTATTGTTTCGACATACTTCTCGCAATCGGCTTCTTTGGCAGTCGGGTAAAAAAAGATTTATTTTTATACGTCAGTCATGTAGTATCTCGCTTCTAAGGTATAGATGTCGAATGTTAGAGTATATATTTCTGATTATCCTAACAAAAGAACCCAGTGTGTTAAAATTGATAACTAAGTGAGTATTGAACTTTGTAAAACATACGGAATCCCGCAGAGTCGCGTCGGCCCGATTAAACTTAATCGGGCCGACGCTGTTCATTGTATATTAACTTTAAACGTCGTCATTTAATTCATTTAGTCGTCAGCGCAAGGCTTTGGCAGAGCGAAGGTCGGTTTTAATATCATTAGAGAATATGTAACGCAAATTCATTTATTAAATCCCTATGTTATCTGAAGCCTTATTTTTTGTGATAAAATAGATAGTATTATAGCTGTGGGTTGCAGTGGATAATCACGCCTACGTGATAAATCATATAGAGCAAACAGGCCTTAATAAGACTTGTTTTTGTATTGCTTATCACCGTAAAAATGTCTTCAGGTTACAGACAACTTACACTTAAACACGAGCCATTTACTGACTTTTATTCCATATTTTCAGTGTTACGGGCGGCTTTGTAAACGATCTACCTCGTGAATTTGATGTACGAAGAATGACGGCAGTACAAATAAAAACAAAATTAAAACCTGATTGTTTCAAACGCTTTTTTAATCGTGTTGTAACTTGTAATTCCCATTTCAATATTACTGAAACTAAATTTGATAATAAAATATTATAGTAATTGAAATTACCACAAAAAATATTTGATTTAATCTATCTATACTAATATATAAAGCTGAAGAGGTTGTTTGTTTGTTTACTTGAATGCGAGGAAGGCTATAGGCTATATATCATCACGCTAAGACCAACAAGAGCGGAGCAGTAATAAAAATTGTGACGCAGACGAAGTTGCGTGGGTCAACTAGTACTTAATATATAAAGCTGAAGAGTTTGTTTGTTTGTTTGTTTGCTTGAACGCGCTAATCTCAGGAACTACTAGTCCGATTTGAAAAATTCTTTCAGTTAGATAGCCCATTTATTGAGGAAGGATTTAGGCTATATATCGTCACGCTATGACCAATAGGAGCGGAGCAGTAATGAAAATTGTGACGCAGACGAAGTTGCGCGGCTCCACTAGTAAACAATATACGTAAAGTTGAGAAGTTCGATCAGTGCACATATTATTTATTACTCTTGCTTTCATATCTCAACAGGGTCTCGGTTCAATCTACAAGTCTGTACCTCTATAATCATATTATTGAGCGAATATTGATCATATATTCATGTATAAAAATTCTATTAGTGGCCGCCGATAGACATAGCCCATTACAACATCCAGTAACGAAAAGCAGCCTTCGACAGCAGAAAGCAGACAGACAATGAGACAGTTTGTAAGGCATTACAGACTTTGGAGAGAGAAGAGTTTAGACCTACTTCTTTATTACTCCCGCGATCCCGCGGTACTAAGGAGCCACTCCTTATTGATATGGCCATTAACCAACAGGTTCGGCGTTACCGAAAGGATCTGTCGACATGCTGGATAGACTATAAGAAGGCCTATGACTCGGTGCCTCATACATAGCTCATGAGGGTGCTAGAATTGTATAAAGTTGATGCAACGCTACGCACCTTCCTGATGTCGTGTATGGGGCAATGGAGGACAGTCATTCGCTATCCAGGATGTCGAAATATCCAGAGGAATAGCGAACCGGTAAAGATCGAGCGGGGTATATTTCAGGGCGATAGTTTGAGTCCACTTTGGTTTTGTCTAGCCTTGAATCCTCTTAGCACACTGGCTAGGCTATCGGTTGAAGAGAGGTGGTCAGGTTATATCTCACCTCCTTTACATG
Source organism: Lacanobia oleracea (assembly GCA_950371165.1). Lineage (NCBI taxonomy): Eukaryota > Metazoa > Arthropoda > Insecta > Lepidoptera > Noctuidae > Lacanobia > Lacanobia oleracea. The sequence goes on from OX493385.1 coordinate 14,350,788, forward strand.
GATGATCTGAAACTCTTTGCCCCCACTAATCTGCAACTGATGGAGCTACTGAAGGTAACTGAAACATTCAGTCACGCCATCAGGATGGAGTTTGGTGTGGACAAATGTGCGATCATGCATGTAAAGCGTGGAGAGATTATGGAATCCGTGGAAACTCAACTCTCGGATTCCATAAACCTGAGATCCCTCTCTCCAACTGAAACTTACAAGTATTTGGGTATGTCGGAAGCGTTAGGTATCAATGTTACTGACATGAAGCAATCGTTGAAGGAGCGCTTCTTTGGCCGCCTGAAGAAGGTTTTTAATAGCCTTCTATCAGGCGGAAACAAGGTGCGCGCCTTCAACGGTTGGGTCATGCCGGTATTGATGTACTCTTTCGGCGTACTCAAATGGACTCAAACGGAACTTGACGCCCTGGATAGGCGGGTCCGCACTCTGCTTACTGCATATCGAATGCATCATCCACGGTCGTCAGTAATGAGACTGTATATCCCGCGAAAGTGTGGAGGTCGAGGCTTTTTAAATGCTAAGACTCTCCACAATCGCGAGATATGCAGTCTTAGAGCATATTTCCTAGCTGTCGACGTGGGTATGCATCGAGATGTAATGGCGGTGGACAAGGGACTCACCCCGCTCTCCTTGGCAAATGAGAACTGGCGCAAACCTGCGGTGCTTGACACTAACGACCGCAGGGCGGTATGGCAGAGTAAGGAGCTTCACGGACGCTTTTTCCGGGCCCTGCATGGGCCCGACGTAGACCAACTAGCTTCCGTAGCCTGGCTGCGTTTCGGTGATCTTTTTGGAGAAACCGAAGGTTTTGTTTGTGCAATTATGGACGAAGTTATCGTGACGAATAACTACCGGAGATTTATTGTGAAAGACGGCACGGTCGACATATTATGTCGGGCATGTCACCATCCGGAAGAATTTATTCGCCACATTATCTCTGGTTGTTCTCGTCTAGCTAACGGAGAATACTTGCATAGGCACAACCTTGTAGCCAGGATTATCCATCAGCATCTTGCTCTGAAATACTCTCTTGTGGAGTCGGAGGTGCCGTACTATAGGTATACGCCCGACCCAGTTCTCGATAATGGCAATATCACATTATACTGAGATCGGTCCATCACCACTAACAGGACTATTGTTGCCAAGAAACCTGATATAGTGGTGGTGAACCGAATTGTGAGGCGTGCAATGATTGTAGACATAACCGTCCCGCATGACGAGAACCTCGTGAAAGCCGAGAAAGACAAACAAATCAAGTATATTGACTTGGCTCGCGAGGTTGTTGACATGTGGGAAGTGGAGTCCGCAATCATTGTACCGATAGTCGTGTCGGCCAATGGCTTAATAGCCACGAGCCTCGACCAACACCTTAGGAGGCTCTCGTTGGGCAGCTGGATCAAGGGCTTGATTCAGAAAGCGGTACTTCTGGACACGGCTCGCATTGTCAGGAGGTTCCTTTCTCTGGAGCCCTGACCACCGGTAGCTTGGACCCTGTTCCCGATATCGTTGGGCTACTATTTTTATATTTTTAAATGTTCTTTTATTTATTTTATTCAAATATTTAAAAATATAATATATGTTTAGTTAAATGAATAAAGGAGATAATAATGTGACGGCCAGTGGCATTATTGCCAAGAGCCTCGACCAACATCTCAAGAGGCTCTCGTTGGGCAGCTGGATCAACAAGGGCTTGATCCAGAAAGCAGTACTCCTGGACACGGCGCGCATCGTTAGGAGGTTCCTCTCTCAGGAGCCCTGACCACCGGTAGCTTGGACCCTGTTCCCGATACCGGTGGTAGCCCACCGGTATCGGTATTTTTTATATTTTTAAATGTTTTTGTATTTTTATAGAAATATTTAAAAATGTAAATAATATGTATATATATGAATAAATGGAATAATAATAAAATGAGCACATTGAAACTAACTCAATTATGTGTGCCTTTCAGAATGGATGTAGGAAGGGGTCCCGCGGTACTAAGGAGCTTCTCCTCATAGACATGGCCATAAGCTAACAGGTTCGTCGATCTCGCAAGGATTTGTCGACGTGTTGGATAGATTACAAGAAGGCCTATGATTCTGTGCCACATACATGGCTCATGAAGGTGCTAGAGTTGTACAAAATAGATAAAACTCTACGCACCTTCGTTGAGTCATGTATGAGGCAATGGAAAACAGTCCTTCGCTATCCAGGATGTCGACCTCGTTGATGTACTCTTTCGGCGTACTCAAATGGACTGTACATCTCGCGGAAGTGTGGAGGTCGAGACTTTTTAAACGGGTATGCAAGAGATGAGATGAGATTGCAGTGGACAAGGGTCTCACCCCGTTGTCCATGGCTAAAGAGAACTGGCACAAACCTGTGATACTTACCACAGATGACCGCAATGAGGTGTGGAAACGCAAGGAGCTTAACGGGCGCTTCTATCGGGCTCTGCATGGATCCGATGTAGATTTTTCTGCGTCCGTGGCCTGGCTACGTTTCACTGATCTCTTCGGGAAAACTGAAGGTTTTGTCTGTGCGATTATGGACGAAGTTATCTTGACGAATAACTACCGGAGGCATATTATGGAGGACGGGACGGTGGACGTGTGTCGGGCATACCAACGTCCGGGTGAGTCCATCACACATATTATCTCTGGTTCTCGTCTGGCTAACGGCGAGTACTTGCACAGGCACAACCAAGTGGCCAGGATTATCCATCAGCAACTTGCTTTGAAATACAAACTCGTGAATTCTGAGGTACCGTATTACAAGTATGTGCCCGACCCAGTTCTCGAAAATGACCATGTCACGTTGTACTGGGATCGGTTTATCATCACTGATAGGACTATTGTTGTCAATAAGCCTGATATAGTGGTGATAGACCGATTAGCGCGCCGCACAATGATAATTGATGTTACCATCCCGCATGACGAGAACCTCGTGAAGGCTGAGAAAGAGAAACAAATCAAGTATCTCGACTTAGCACACGAGGTTGTCGACATGTGGAATGTAGACTCAGCTGTCATTGTGCTGATAGTCGTTACGGCCAATGGCCTGATGGCCAAAAGCTTCGACGACCATCTATCGAAGCTGGCGTTACGCGGTTGGGTAAAGGGCCTGATACAGAAGGCAGTACTCCTCGATACGGCTCGTATTGTAAGGAGGTTCCTTTCTCTGGAGCCCTATCCACCGTTAGCTTGGACCCTGCTCCCGACATCGGCGGACTACTATTTTTTATATTTTAAAAAGTATTTTTAATGAGTTTTTTTTTAAGATGATGTAATTAAAAATGTAACATATGTGTATATAAAAATAAATAAACGATAGTAATAATAATCATTAAAAACCAATCAAAAACATGCTCATTATCCTGGATACAACAAGAAAAAAACAGTAAACAACAATACCAATCACGACCCCGATACAACATGGAAATATAATTCGACGAAGGGAAATTTAAATGCTGACAAGAAGCCGGACACGTTTATTAACTACACAGCCAACATCTTCGGGTTCGTCGCTCAGCTCCGCTTCGCAGCCACCGGGACCTGCTCCAGCCGTAACTCCTGATATTCCGATAGCTGCAGTTGCGTCGTGCTAGAGCGACGAATACTTCTCGCTGCAGCTGCAGCGAGAAGTATTCGTCGCTCCTAAGCTGACCACCGGCCAGCTTAGGACCTCGAGTCCCACCGGTCTCTGCCAGGGTCCCCGCTATCGGTGGAAGGGTGCAGCGTATGAAATGGACTCAAGCCATAAATGAGAATGTAATACGCTCATACTTTGGGGCTACAGAGGGGGGAACTAACCTGACTGCGTACCGTGGTCGGATGCTCTCTCTGTTTCAGGTACTTGAACCAGCTGTCAGCGTAACGGCACCGTATGTTGGATGATAGTGTGCTTGATCGCCTCCGCACTGAAATGTGTAGCCATGTCATTGCTCCTCCGTCGCAGACTGTGGCACTAGCACAGTCAACCCAATTGCCCAGCCACGCTGACGAGGAGAGTAATGACAGGGTTATAAACGTAAGTACCCAGTGCAATGACGAAGTGCTTTGGAGTGTGCTATTCAGGAATACCGCTACACGCCGCCTGAACTTAGACCACGCTTACCTCGTTTGCCCATGCATGACAAGAACAGGGCGCTAGTGGCTGCTCTGGATCCGAAGTTGTCAAGCTATTTTGATAACTGTGATAACCTCACCGATGTACATTCGATCATGTACTGCGCGGCTGTAGCGGCATGTCGTGTAGCTCATGTCAAAATAAAAATAACCAATGACAGAGTTACACAACCAAAACCAGCCGTACCAGCTTGGCAGTGCAGGATCGAGCGTCGTATTGGTGAGGCCAGAGCGCTAATCGGCAAACTGATCTGCTTCAGGGAGGGCAACACACGCCCTAGAGTGATGCGCTTTGTGAGACGGGCGTTTTCGGGGACTGATGTCAATCCCCAAGATTATATATCTTGTGTCACAGAGCGCATCGACTTCTTGAAGCAGAAGATTTATGCATGGGCAAGCCGTATTCGTAGGTACAGGCGGCTAGTGGAGCGATACACCCCGAATCGCACATTCCGAAGTAATGAAAGGTTGGTATATAGGGATTGGGAGCGACCGGACCAAGGTGTGACTGACACGCGCTTGCCGGATGATGATACTATGTGTTCATTCTGGCGCAGCATCTGGTCGGTTCCTGTCAGTCATACTGAGGGTGACTGGACTCGGGAGGTCGAGCGTGTGTGCGATACGATACCAGAAATGGGGGCAATTACCATCAGCAGTTTGCAGTCCGTCCGTTGCCTAACTGGAAATCTCCAGGGCCGCCGGACGGGCTGCACAATTTCTGGATTAAATGGTTTACGAGATCGCACGCTTGCTTGGCGTCTCAATTCCAGTCTGCCTTAGAGTCTGGGTCGCTACCCCAGTTCTTAACTACAGGAATAACCCACCTGCTCCATAAATCAGGCAGTACTGCGGAACCTAAAAATTATAGACCGATCACGTGTTTACCGACGGTCTATAAAGTTCTTACATCCATTTTGAGGGCAAAGATTAATAGTCATATTAACAACATCATTCAGTAACGCAGTTCAGGATGGAGTTTGGTGTGGACAAATGTGCGGTCATGCATGTAAAGCGTGGAGAGATTATGGAATCCGTGGGAACTCAACTCTCGGATTCCATAAACCTGAGTTCCCTCTCTCCAACTGAAACTTACAAGTATTTGGGTATGTCGGAAGCGTTAGGTATCAATGTTACTGACATGAAGCAATCGTTAAAGGAGCGCTTCTTTGGCCGCCTGAAGAAGGTATTCAATAGCCTTCTATCAGGCGGAAATAAGGTGCGCGCCTTCAACGGTTGGGTCATGCCGGTATTGATCTACTCTTTCGGCGTACTCAAATGGACTTAAACGGAACTTGACGCCCTGGATAGGCGGGTCCGTCCGTCCGTACACTGCTTACTGCATATCGAATGCATCACCCACGATCGTCGGTAATGAGACTGTGTATCCCGCGAAAGTGTGGAGGTCGAGGCTTTTTAAATGCTAAGACTCTCCACAATCGTGAGATATGCAGTCTTAGGGAATATTTCCTAGCTGTCGACGTGGGTATGCATCGAGATGTAGTGGCGGTGGACAAGGGACTCACCCCGCTCTCTTTGGCAAATGAGAACTGGCGCAAACCTGCGGTGCTTGACACTAACGATCGCAGGGCGGTATGACAGAGTAAGGAGCTTCACGGACGCTTTTTCCGGACCTTACATGGGCCTGACGTAGACCAACTAGCGTCCGTAGCCTGGCTGCGTTTCGGTGACCTCTTTGGAGAAACCGAAGGTTTTGTTTGTGCAATTATAGACGAAGTTATCATGACGAATAACGTGTGTTCCGTTCTGGCCCGGCCACGATGCCAAAAAAGGTCATGGTTATGGCAGTACACTGTACGGATATGTACCTTTTGGTACTAGAAAGAGAAAAAAAAGTACCACATTATTTCATGACTTATACACAGTTTTCAGTGGCCGGGCTGCAGCGTATGCGTCCCAGCACGGCCACGCTTAGATCAGCTGAAATCCACAATTTCAATGGATGATTCGTATCTCAAATAAATGTACGTTTTATGTACTATAAAAGAGAAATACTTTATTAAAAAAAAAACCTATCAATTATATTTAATAGTCACTTCAATTTTTCAGGTAGAAACGCCTGATAATAATTTAATAGCAAAAGTACAGTACAACAACTATTTAAGTTTCGTAGGCGCTTAATACGTAAAAGGATTTCATCTTTACCTATTTCCTTACATACTATATAGTTATATACTTAAGAATGAAAATGAGATGAATAGTTGAAGTGCATAAAGACAATAGATGATGTTTGATATTAAAAAAATCTTGTTACTATTTTTCAATAGTTGCAAATTTTGAACTACCCTTAATTATTATGATTATATTATTATTATTTTCCCAAGATTTCTTTTTGCAATAATAGTAATATACTTACGCTTACCTGAAAAGTAATGATAGATGTAGGCCAGTAGGAAAAAAAGTGAATCAACCGGTAGAATTATTGAGAAATAGAAATGAATGTACATCTGGTGTAAGTCATTATGCTACAAAACACGTGTGCATTTGATGCCGTGCTTCAGGTTTGCGCTGTAGGATAATTTTTCGACAGAAATTGTCTTAAAACAAACTAGTCAAAGCAGTAGCTACAAAAGACTACACAAAAAATATTTTAGCTTTGAAAACCACTGTTATTAATGAATACTATTACAATAAAACGTTAAATAAATTTGTCATTATAATTGACTGCCTATCTAATATTTCTTATGCTCTCGATAAAATTTTAATCAACGACATTCCCAGTGTTAAATATAAAAAAATGTGTTCAAATGAAAACTGTATCCAAAACATAATACAGGGTGTAAGGAGAACGCTTCCGAAGCCAGAACGTAGATTATATACAACCTAAATGCAAACGGATACCAATAACCTATCGCTTTATATTGATTATTTTCAAGACTTCATATTTCGTAAACACGCAATGGAAACCGTACAAAACGTGAGGTCACTGACACGCAAGGCAACTTCGCGCCACCGCGCGCCTCTCCGTACGGCCCGGCCGAGTCACGGGATTTATACGGAATTTACAAACATCACTTTCAAAATGCCTAGGCCGCACCCCTACAACACTTCACAAAATTATGAATTTTAATCGCAATTGTAGTCCACTGTTAAAAAGCTGACAGAGGCATTTTACGTACCTGTCTAAATCCTTTGCGACCTTATGAGGTTTGGTTCAAACTGCGCTCCATCCATTTCAATACAAAGCCGGGCCCGTCGCTGTGTCGACCCGTGAACACGAGGCATTAGTGTTGGATCCTCAACACATTCTTCACGTAGTTTATTAAAAACGCTCACTATTCTGCCCCGCATTTCATCAGCACTGTCACATTCCCGATCAAACACTCTTTCTTTCACATACCCCCACAAAAAGAAGTCCAACGGCGTTAAGTCGGGCGAACGAGCCGGCCAGGCGTGCGGCCCCAGCCTTCCGATCCAGCGGTCATCAAAAAGCTCAGTGAGACGCTCGCGGACGTGACGCGTAACATGCGGTGGAGCGCCATCGTGCTGGAACCATGCTCGACGAAATTCAGCCAGCGACACATTGTCTAGCATATCATTTAAATGTCCATTTATAAAATTAAGATATGCTGATCCATTGAGGCGCTGCGGTAGAAACACTGGTCCTAGAATTCGTCCATTAAAAACACCAGCCCATACGTTGACGGACCATCTGGTCTGATGGCCGGTTTCTTGAGTGGCGTACGGGTTCCCGTCTGACCATACATGGGCATTCCTCCTGTTCCACATCCCGTTTCTCGTGAATGTGGACTCGTCCGTCCAGATAATGTGCTCAATGAAGCCAGGCGCACGTTGTTGTTGATCTAGCAGCCAACGACAGTACGCACGACGACGAACGTGATCATTGGGCAGCAAACCTTGTACTTTGTGTATTTTGTAGGGCCGCATTCTGTTCCGGCGCAAGACTTTGTGAACTGTCCAGTGAGAGACTGTCGGTACACCCCGCCGCCGCAATAATTTCGCCGCACTTCGTGTGCCCAGGCGTGGATTTTGGCGAATCACATTTAAAATACGCTCCTCGGTCTGAACATTCACTTGTTGTCCACCACCTGTCGCTATCGGAGCAATCGGTCGATTTTCTAAGACTCGCTGAAAAGCTGCCGTTATCATGCGAGAATCAGACGGATGTCGGACGTTCGGAAATCTGTTTCGGTAAATTCTCAACGCTAGAGAAGCATTGCCAAGGGCTTCTCCTAAACACATCAACATGTTGCCGTATTCACGAGCACTGTACACGTATGCCTCAGGCATTGTTTAAAACAACAAAAAGTAATAACTAAAAAAACAATAAAACAGCACTAAAAACGTAACAATAATAACTAAACACAAATTTAAACTAAACCTCTTCGCCTCAGGCGCTTGCTTAGATCGGACGTGTTTGGAGAGACGTGCGCAATTTGAATATTTTTAAATTATAATTCGGTGTATTTTACAATCGATCGGACCCTCCTGTTCTATCTTGGTTGGATCTCCATTACATGCAGTAGCCATATTAGTTGGTGTCGGAAGTCTCGCTCTCAACAACGAATCGAGCTGTCAATTGGAAGAACGAAATTGTTGACTTGGAAAAAGTGCCGTCGCCCTGCGGTGGGATTTTAACTTGGGCTGCGCCGTGTACGCCGCATCAGGACCGCTGTGGTAACCGCTGCGCCAAATCAGCGTGGCTGATTGCGCTCGTAACTACTGTCCACTTCACGGGTTGGGTCACATACGTCATCAGGTCTCGGCTACGCGGCTGCTACGAGTGCTACGCTGCTACGTTGTTTGCTACGCGCTACCTGTATGCATCGCTGCTCGTGATCTGCTACGCCGCACGCCGCTCACAAGTAAGGATTCAAAATAACATATTTAGGTACCTACTTGAGCCACAGTTACTCTAGTTGGAATATCGAGATCGAAAATTGCCTGGATTGTTTTTGTTTTTCTTATATATTCTATATAGCACGATGGCTTCGAATTTGAATAAATCGGCTTCGGAATCAGAGATTGATCAGATATGCATTAACGCCAACGTTACGCCGCCTAATTACGTATTTCAAAGAACAAAAAGAAGCCGGGAGGACACCTCAATTGCTGAGCAATTAGATGAGTTCAAAAAAGAGATAAAAGAAATGATGGCTTTATTTATGACCAAACACCAACGTGAGATACAACAAGTCTCTTTTACGCTGAAAGAAATTCAGGAATCTAATCTAAACATACAAGAAACAATTAAACTCCTTACATCACAGAATCTAGACCTTGAAAAGAAAATTACCCAGCTAGAAAATCGGGCGAAAGAAGATAAGATATATATCACAACTTTGGAGCATAAAATCGAGGAAATGGAAACGGGTTGTCGTAAAACTAATTTTGTGGTAAAAAATGTGCCTAAAATTGTAGGCGAGTCTAAGCAAGACTTAATAAACATGGTGATGAGTCTTTCACAAAATATTGATTGTGCAATGATTAAAAATGACATTAAGGACATTTATAGGGTCCGTGGAAATAAACAAAACTATAACACGCCCATAGTCGTGGAAACAGGATCTACTCTCCTTAAGAACAATATCCTGAAAATGGCTAAGAACTTCAACATAAAATACAAGTCCAAACTATGCTGTAAGCATTTAGGCTTCAAGACGCACGAGGATACACCAATATTCCTGTCTGAGCATCTGACCGCCAAAGGCTCTCGCTTATATTTCCTAGCACGAGATCTGAAAAAATCCGGCGCTTACAAATACTGCTGGACTGCATATGGCAAGGTACTAATAAAGCAAGATGACCAGGCCCAGACCTTAATTATTAGAAGTGAAGCACAAATATAGCAGCTAATGCAGAATATGTGACTATTTGCTGTTAATTATCTCCCTGAAATATTGGTAAACACAATTATTTTATCGGTACCTACCTGCTCTAGTGTTTTCTTGATTATATTTCTACGGAATACTCATTATCATTTCATACTATTTAATATTATTGTAGTAGTTATAAGATATTTTTTTGCATGTTATATAGGTTTAAGCACTCACACAAATACTCAGTCCCATAAATTACTCACAATACTTAATACTAACTCATACATAACTTCATCATACAAAACTCCAACACAGGTCACTAAATATACACACACGCTTCAAAAACATAACGAAATATTTTTTTTTATATTTTATATTCTGAATGAAATAGTTAATACACGCAATAATTTTAATACTTCATAAACAATTACACTTTGTTGCAATACATTGCACTCGCCTATCTATCAGGGATATCAACTACGTTCGAGCTGCGACTATAATTCTACTTAAAAATATTCTTTATGAGTAACACAGTTCAAACGGTTAATGAACTAGATAAAATTGAAATTTCGAGTTCAATTGCCTGCCATCCGTCGATTCTTTCTAACCATATTTGTGTTAATAAAAATGATTTAACTATAATTTCTCAGAACATAAGGAGCATATACTGCAATTTTGATGATTTTATTATTACGTTGTCTTCGCTTAAATTTGAAACAGACTTGATAATTTTAACGGAATGTAGATTAAACATGAATAAACCTATACCACAACTGGCCAATTATCAGTCTTATGTCACAGTTCGCCAATACAATCAAAATGATGGGGTAGTGATATACGCAAAAAAATCGTTAAAACCAAAAATTCAAGAAATAAAATTATCACAGGCCTCGTGTCTTCAAGTGGATATTTTAAATACCACTGTGATATGCATATATCGATCGCCGGCAAACACAAATATTAACAATTTCTTAGACTCACTCAGTTCACATTTGGATAATATAGACTCGCAAAAAGACTTAGTAATAGCTGGAGATATAAATATTAATATTCTACCCAAAGAATCTGAGGTGCCTAATGACCAAAATAACCGCCTAAATTACCTTAACACTCTGTCAACCTATGGCATATTACCAGGTCATACACTACCTACCAGAGAACAAAACTGCCTAGACCATTTCATGCTACGAATCAACGGGAAAAAAATAAGTGCATCAGTTGCTATCTTACAGACTTCTATCACAGATCATTTTACTACATTTTTATCACTATCCAAAATAAAAAATAATAAAATTGTACATAAAAGTGTTACCACCCTGAACTTTGAAGAAGCATTAATTTATTTACAAAACAAAAACATACAGGAATTGATGTTCTGCAACGATCCTAATGCACTAACCGACAAACTTATTGAAAAACTTACTGAAACTATTGTTACGAGCTTGGGGTTCGTTACAATAAAAACAGCCGATTAAACCACCAAAAATAACACTTTAATTTACTACAGTAATTAACACTTTAAACACACTAATCAAAACACACAATCGCACTATTGAATACTTCACTTCATTTAATTCGCAGTTGAAGATCGCTTCCGAAGTTATCGCTTGTATCGCCAATTCTTAATAATATTATCTCTAATATTACTTGTAACTGCCCCTGTCTGGTTAGGAGATCTGAGGTAAAATATTTGGGCGTCATACTAGACTCATCACTGAACTTCAAGGCACATATTTCTTTACTTCAATCCAGACTTAGAAAACTGATTTATGTTTTTAAGAACCTACGGCATGTAGCATATATTTTGATTCTTAAAAAAGTTTATAGGGCACTCTGTCAATCGCTTCTAACTTATTGTATTTCTTGTTGGGGTGGAGCTTCCAAAACCACACTACTTCCTCTCGAAATAGCACAGCGGGCAATTTTAAAGGTCAGCTCCTTCCGACCGATTGACTACCCTACACATCTCCTGTATAGATCCTGGAACTTACCAACCGTTCGCCAGTTGTACATCTTAACTACGGTACTTAAACAGCACTCCCTTACCCCCTTGGACAGCAATACTCTGCTTAAACGTCGCCGCAATGCTGTAGTCCACCGTTCCCATCTATTTAAGCATTCATTTACAAATAGGTTCTTCTGCTTCACCGGTCCCTTTCTTTATAATAAACTAAATACTTCACTTAATATATATACATTAAGTAAACAAGAATGCAAAACTAAAGTGTTAAATTTTCTACTAACATGTGATTATAAAACTACAGAAGAGCTTCTTAAAGTTTTGAGTTAAAATTACACTTGCAAACACATTCAACGCAAGCAGAACACTCACACAACTCCCTCACAACACTCACACAACTCCCACACAACACTCACACAACTCACATAACTCCCACACAACTCCCACACAACACTCACACAACTCCCTCACAACACTCACACAATACTTAAGCTATATGCTATTATAAGTTATCTGTTGTAAATTTTAATATTTTTTCTTTTTAGACATGTAAACGTAAAACTTATCTACTGTTACTACTGGAAATTATTTCTGGAAAGTGAACTGCGTCCTGAAATACAGGCTTGGCCTAGCTCAGGCGCAGTCGCTCATTTTTATTGTTGTGCAAATAACAATATTTCAATTTTAATACTGTACAACTTGTAACAATTTCTTAAACAAATAAATTATTTGACAAGCTTGAGCGACTTCAAAATCTCTGCATCAGGTTCATATTTGGCTTGCGCAAGTATGACCACGTTTCTGATTTTCGTACCAAGCTCAAATGGCTTCCTATTCGCCTTCGCCGGAATGCCCACATACTTTCTTTGCTTTATAATGTGCTCTTTAATCCTTATACTCCTTTTTATCTTAAAGAACGATTTCAGTTTCTCTGTGACACGCATTCTAGGTCTTTGAGATCATCGGAAAATCTTAAATTAAGTATTCGTATGCATTCCACATCCTTCTTTGACAAATCTTTCACTATTCAAGCAGCTCGTTTGTGGAATGCATTACCAATAGATGTGAGGCGCGCTCAAACGCTACCAACGTTTAAAAAATTGGTGAAGGAACATTACCTCTCACTATAACGTTTTGTCTCCTTTCCCTGTTATATATTTGATATTTATTAGTATATTACTTAATATTGTATGTATTTGTTTTATATTATTATGTATGTCTCTCTACTAATATTATTTATGATGTTTGTACACTGACCGCCCTAAATCTAGCTTCTTTAGTTCAGTCCATCCAAAGGTTGTCTGTAAGAGATTGCCCTGTGCGATAAGACCGCCCATTGTACACTAGTTTTATAAGCGTTTTTACTGTGCTTGTTATGAGGTGTACAATAAAGTATATAATAATAATAATAATAATAATTATTATTATTTCGTTTATTCATTTTTATTTACATACAAAGTATATTTTTAAATATATCTCTAAAAAACCATAAAAAAATACATTTAAAAATATAAAAAGTAGTAGTCCGCCGGTGTCGGGAGCAGGGTCCAAGCTACCGGTGGTTAGGGCTCCAGAGAAAGGAACCTCCTCACAATACGAGCCGTATCGAGGAGTACTGCCTTCTGTATCAGGCCCTTTACCCAACCGCGTAACGCCAGCTTCGACAGATGTTCGTCGAAGCTTTTGGCCATCAGGCCATTGGCCGTAATGACTATCGGCACAATGATAGCTGAGTCCACATAATAATAATAATAATTATTATTATTATTATTCCATTTATTTATTTATATATACATACAAATTACATTTTTAAATATTTCTATAAAAATACAAAAAACATTTAAAAATATAAAAAATAGTAACCCACCGGTATCGGGAACAGGGTCCAAGCTACCGGTGGTCAGGGCTTCTGAGAGAGGAACCTCCTAACGATGCGCGCCGTGTCCAGGAGTACTGCTTTCTGGATCAAGCCCTTGATCCAGCTGCCCAACGAGAGCCTCTTGAGATGTTGGTCGAGGCTCTTGGCAATAATGCCATTGGCCGTCACGATTATCGGCACAATAACTGCTGTGTTCACATCCCACATGTCGACAACCTCGCGAGCCAAGTCAAGATACTTCGTTTGTTTATCTTTCTCTGACTTCACGAGGTTCTCGTCATGAGGGACTGCTATATCACCAATCATTGCGCGACGCTCTAGTCGGTCTATCACCACTATATCAGGCTTATTGGCAACAATAGTCCTGTCAGTGATGATAGACCGATCCCAATACAATGTGCAACTACCACTTTCGAGAACTGGGTCGGGCACATACCTATAGTACGGTACTTCCGATTCCACAAGATTGTATTTAAGAGCAAGTTGCTGGTGGATAATCCTGGCTACAAGGTTGTGCCTGTGCAAATAGTCTCCATTAGCCAGACTAGAACAACCGGAAATAATGTGGCGGATGGATTCCCCGGGCCGGTGACATGCCCGACATATGTCAACCGTACCGTCCTTCACAATGTATTTCCGGTAGTTATTAGTCATCATAACTTCGTCCATAATTGCACAGACAAAACCTTCGGTTTCCCCGAAGAGGTCACCAAACTGAAGCCAGGCTACGGACGCTAAGAAGTCTACATCGGGCCCATGTAGGACCCGATAAAAGCGTCCGTGCAGCTCCTTGCTCTGCCATACCTCCCTGCGGTCGTTAGTATCTAATACCACAGGTTTGCGCCAGTTCTCGTTAGCCAAGGAGAGCGCGGTGAAGCCTTTGTCCACCGCTACCACATCTCGATGCATACCCACGTCGGCCTCTAGGAAGTACTCCCTAAGGCTGCATACCTCGCGGTTGTGCAGGGTCTTAGCATTTAAGAAGCCACGACCCTCGCACTTCCGCGGGATATACAGCCTCATCACCGATGACCGTGGGTGATGCATCCGATTTGCGGTAAGCAGTGAACGTACCCTCCTATCCAGGGCGTCAAGTTCCGTCTGAGCCCATTTGAGTATGCCGAAAGAATACATCAAAACCGGCATGACCCAACCGTTGAAGGCGCGCACCTTGTTTCCGCCTGATAAAAGACTGTTAAGTACTTTGTTCAGGCGGCCAAAGAAGCGCTCCTTCAATGATTGTTTCATGTCCGTAGCACTGATGCCTAACGCTTCCGACATACCCAAATACTTGTAAGTTTCGGTTGAGGAGAGGGACCTAAGGTCTATGGAATCCGAGAGTTGTGTTCCCACGGATTCCATAATCTCCCCTCGCTTTACATGCATGACCGCACATTTGTCCAAATCAAATTCCATCCTGATGGCGCCACTGAAGGTTTCTGTTACCTTCAGTAGCTTCATCAGTTGCAAGTTGTTAGGAGCAAAGAGTTTCAAGTCATCCATGTAAAGGAGGTGCGATATGACCTGACCACCTCTTCTCAACCGGTAGCCTTGGCCCGAACCCTCCAACAATGTACTGAGAGGGTTGAGGGCCAGACAAAACCACAGTGGACTCAGACTGTCAACCTGAAATATGCCACGTTCGATCCTTATCGGTTCGCTGTTCGCCTGGGTCTGTCGACACCCTGGATAGTGAAGAACCGTCCTCCACTGCCCCATACACGACATCAGGAAGGTGCGTAAAACTGCATCAACTTTGTACAGCTCCAGCACCCTCATGAGCCATGTATGTGGCACTGAGTCATAGGCCTTCTTATAATCTATCCAGCATGTCGACAGATCTCTTCGGGAACGTCGAACCTGTTGGCTAATGGCTATGTCGATGAGGAGCAGCTCCTTAATACCGCGGGACCCGTTCCTACATCCATTCTGAGAAGAAGACATTATTGAATTACTATCAATATGATGGTTAATCTTTCCTCTCAAAATGGATGTAAGAACTTTATAGACCGTCGGTAAACACGTGATCGGTCTATAATTTTTAGGCTCCGCGGTACTACCTGATTTATGGAGCAGGTGGGTTATTCCTGTAGTTAGGAACTGGGGCAGCGACCCTGACTCTAACGCAGACTGGAATTCAGATGCCAAGCGAGCGTGCGATCTTTTGAACCATTTAATCCAAAAGTTGTGCAGCCCGTCCGGTCCCGGAGATTTCCAGTTAGGCAACGGACGGACTGCACGAGCTACGTCTTGGGGGCTGATGTTAATTGCCCCCATTTCTGGTATCGGATCGCACGCGCACTCAACCTATGGTTTAAGAACTTTATTTCCTCATAAGAATTAACAATAATTCACTTACTGAGAAACAAGATTTACAATTAATGTTTAGGTTACTAGCGTACAGAGAAAAAATAAAAAACATTTTTTTTTTGCGGGTAGGCGATACACATATTACAACGAAACATCAACCGAGCAAACACGGATACAAAAGTAAAAGTTACAACATACTAGATGTGGCACAAAAGGCAGCGTACTGACCAATTGGATATTTTTATTTTATTTTTATATAATTTCATCAGTTTTGAGTTTTTTCATGCGATGTTTATACTTTACACATAGGTATATATAATTTTTTAATAATATATATATTTATTATTATTATTTTTTTTTATTTATTCATAATGTATGATTTTAATTGTTTTTTAAATGCAGACATACTTTTCTGTTCTTTTATGTCCATCGGTATTTTATTGTATAAGTTAACACCCTCATATTCAATATTTCTTTTTCCGTAATTAACTGTTCTGGGTGGACGCGTTACTAAGTAGTGGGAGTTTCGCAGTCTAATTTTTTGGATTTGATGTTTTTTGGTAAAATTTAGCGTTGTATGAATATCATTATGTATTATTTTTCGTATAAGAATACACGTATAGTATATGTATGTTTGGGAAATGTTCATTATTTTGGTATCTTCGTATATCCTTTTAGTTGGGGTTCTAAATTTGTAATTGAAAAGAATTTTGATTAACCTGTTAATTTTCACTTTCAAAACCAAAATTCATGAAAAACCGGTTTCCCGCAAAAACCGGTAAAGTGCAAACCTTAACCTAAATCGATTTCGGTTTGGGGTCAATGACCGTAACCGGTTAAGAATTTCAACCGATTTCCGAGCCCTGGTTGAAGATCGCTTTCGAAGTTCTCGCTTGTATCGTCAGTTCAATACTGACTCAGTCGCCGGATGTCCATTAACAAGGTAAGGATAGTAAGATGCAGTGCGTCTGGATGTCCGGTGGTAGAAGGGGGCCGGTGGGATGAGGTCGTAGAGTTCTTGGGCACACTCACCGAAGTACAATCTGTAGAAGACCGACAAGCAGGCAACCTTACAGCGTTGAGCCAAGCTAAGCTTAGCATACGCCAGTTTTACGTCACCAATCATCCTCTTAGCTCTGCGTTCCACCGATTCAAGCGCGGCAGGCTGATACTTAGCTGAGCCATCCCAAAGGTGTCTACAATACTCCATGCAGGATCGGACTTGTGCTTAGTATAGGGTTAAAAGTTGTCCAGGCCTGAAGTATCGCTATTTAGGATGCCCGGATGCTCATCTTTTTGGCCGCAGTTTAGGCTTTGGACTCGGTGATTGCGCCGAAGTTGAGACTGAATGTCAACTCCATGCCTAGGAGCTCGAGCCAATCAGTCACAGGAACAGATGTACCCCGAAAAGTAGGAGTTTGGTCAAAACGACGCCTTTTTGCGGTAAAAAGACACGCGTCTGTTTTGGTGGCATTAAAAGTGACGTTTTTTTTTGCTGATGAATCCTTTTTTATGATCTCAAAGTAGTTGTTTGAGTCCCTTTGCAATTTATCTAATAATGTTGCTATATTTGGGTTTGGCTGAATATTTTTATTTAATCTCCCATTCCAGGACTCGACAGAGTTATTTTTTCTATGTTCAACATTATCAAAAAAAAAGAAAGAAAAGTGTTTATTGCGCACACAGCTTAGTTACATATGTTCCGAAATTTCCGTCTCTCCACCCAGTCAGTAGCCTCTTCATAATGCCCAGATCTATGAGATGTAAAGAATCTGCAACTGGGAAATCTTCGACCATATCAATTGGCAATTGCAGTAAAGGAGAATCTACTTTGTGATGACCTCCGTAAGTTTTTGCCCTGAAATTTTCATCTGTTCTTGGAGAATCTTTCTTTTTAGAGAAGACTACAGTATGCGATATATGCGAGTATTCTCCTTCCGTTGTACACTTTAATTTATTTTGTGCTGTCTGTAGTAATCCTAGAGTGGTTTTTGCTGCGGTCCCCCAGATTTCAATTAGGTAGTCAATGTGTGGTTTAACTAAGGAATTATAAATAATGTATCGAACTTTCCGAGGAAGACACTTTCTTAAACTATGAAGAGCTCCTGTAAGTGATGTTAGTTTACTTCTGATTTTTTCAATGTGCGGCTTCCAACTCAGGGAGTTATCTAAAATTAAGCCTAGATATTTCTCTTTAGTTTTTCTTTGTATTATTTGATCATTTATTTTAAGTTCTATATTATCTGTTATTTTTTTATTTTTAGGAGCTATTATAACATAATTCGTTTTTGAAGTATTAATGGTCAGGAGATTAGATTGGAACCAGTCATTTAGAATGTTAAGATCCTTTTGGATATGCGGTATTATAGTTTCGATCGACTGGCCGAAGTAAAAAAGGCTTGTATCATCTGCATAAAGTGAGACGTCTCCTTTAAGGCCAATTTGAGATATATTATTAATATAAATTAGGAACAAAAGTGGTCCCAAAATCGAGCCTTGAGGTACACCGAAATTGACGAGATTTGAACCACTTTGGGATTTACCTATTTTGACTATTTGCTTACGATTTTGTAAATATGAATTAAAAATTTGTAGTGCTTTGCCTGTGATACCAATATGTGACAACTTTTGTATTAATAGTTCGGGACTAATTGTGTCGAAAGCTTTTTTGAGGTCGATAAAAATACCTAAAGCTATGTGTTTTTCATCAATTTTCTTTTTTTTTTTTTTTTTTTTTTTTTTTTTGAAATTGGACGGTAGTTACAAGGATCAGACTTACTTCCTGATTTATAAATTGGGATAACCTTAGCAATTTTTAAGCCATCGGGAAAGATGCCTCGATCTAAACAAAGGTTAATACACTTTGTAAGTTCATCGGATATTAATTTTTTTACACATATTAAAGATTTTGTGCTTACGCCATCAATACCAGAACTAGTATTTGGGTCTAAATTGTCAATTATTTTTAATATTTCCTCCGTGGTTGCTGGTGTTAAGAACTTAAGTTTTGCTTGGTCACTGCTTTCAGATTCTTGGTGATGTTGGTTTCCCTTAAACTTGCTAGGGATAAGGTCTGCTAGGGATGACCCGATGGATGAAAAGTATGAGTTGAGGGATTCACATATTTTCTGTTGGTCGGTAATAGTGCCAGTATCAGTCTCGAGTTTTTCAGGTCCAGTCTTGTCTCTTGTTTTATTTTTGGATAGATCGTTTATTAATTTCCACATTTTACGAGGTTTCGTCATGTTGTTTTTAAAACATTTATAGTAGTATGTGTTTTTCGTATTTTCTATGGTGTTTGCTACCCTTAATTTTGTTTTTTCGTATTCTTGTTTTAATTTGGTGTCTGTTTTATTGGTTTTAAATCTTTGCCATAACATATTCCTATTGTTAATATCATGTATTATTTCTTTTTTTATCCAGTCTTGTCTTGGAGGATTTAATACTTTAATTTTTGTGACTTGGCTCTTTAGTAAACATGACTGTAATTTGTCTGATAATCTCTCATAGGTCGGTTCTATATAGTCTGTATTAATTATACTGTTTTTAAAACACTGATATAATTTTGGGTAATCCAATGCCGTGTATTCCGCCTTTATAGGAGGGGGAGGTTTATAATGTTTTATCTCCAGAAATATTTGCTTATGGTCAGACATCGCAGATTCAATCATAACCATATGAAAGTTATTTTCCTGTAGGTTAGTAGAAATGTGATCTAATATGGTTTTGGTTGAGGTTGTTTCGCGGGTACAATGTAAGCGATTGATTTTATTCAATATTTTGAAGTTACTTTCTTTCAGTGTGTCCTTGTAGTTTCAACCACCTAGTACTTTCAACCTCCCGAGTCCAATCGCCCTCGGTATGACTGACAGGCACCGACCAGATGCTGCGCCAGAATGAACACATGGCATCATCATCCGGTAGGCGCGTATCAGTCACACCTTGGTCTGGTCGCTCCCAAGCCCTATAAACCCACCTCTCATTGCTTTGGAATGTGCGATTCTGAGTGTATCGCTCCACTCGCCGCTTGTACCGACGTATACGGTTTGCCCATGCATAGACTTTCTGCTTCAGGAAGTCGATACGCTCTGTGACGCGGGTCAGATAATCTCGAGGACTAATATCAGTCCCCAGAACGCCCGCCTCACAAAGCGCATCACTCTGCGGCGAGTGTTGCCCTCCCTGAAGCAGATTAGTTTGCCAATGAGTGCTCTAGCCTCACCGATACGACGCTCGATCCTGCACTGCCAAGCTGGTACAGCCGGTCGTGTAACTCTATCACTACTAGGAAATTTGACATGAGCTACACGACATGCCGCTGCAGCCGCACAATACAAGATCGAGTGGGTATCGACAAGGTCTTCGCTGCTATCAAAATAACTTGTTAGCTGCGAATCTAGAGCACACACCAACGCCCTATTTTTGTTATGCATGGGCAAACGAGGTAGACGAGGTCTAAGCCCAGGCGGTGTGGAGCGATACTCTCGGAAGGCATCCTCCAAAGCGCTCCTCAATCGCTCATTGCATTGGGTACTCACGGATGTGGCCCCGTCATCATCATCTTCACCGACGTAGTTGGGTCGCGGTGAAACACTTGCACTGGGTTGTATTTGCACCGCGGCCAGTGGCGAAGTAGGTGAGACGCGGCTGCTCCGTGATTCCAGACGCAGTCTATCAAGTACGGCGTCATCCAACATACGGTTACGCTGGATAACCCGCACCTGATCCGACAATCGTTGGGCTGAAACGTTGACAGCTGGCTCAAGTACCTGAAACAGAGAGAGCATCCGACCATGGTACGCAGTCAGGTTAGTTCCCCCCTCTGTAGCCCCAAAGTATGAGCGTATAACATACTCGTTCATGGCTTGTGTCCA
Source organism: Lacanobia oleracea (assembly GCA_950371165.1). Taxonomy (NCBI): domain Eukaryota; kingdom Metazoa; phylum Arthropoda; class Insecta; order Lepidoptera; family Noctuidae; genus Lacanobia; species Lacanobia oleracea. The sequence continues at coordinate 14,371,728 of OX493385.1, forward strand.
TTTTATACGCTGCACACTTCCACCGATAGCGGGGACCCTGTCAGAGACCGGTGGGCCTCGAGGTCCTAAGCTGGCCGGTGGTCGGCCTCGTCCGCGCCGACGCGCAGGTGGTGGTGTCGTCGGCGGCGAGAAGTATTCGTCGCTCGAGCTCGACGCAACTGCAGCTACCGGAATCTCTGGACTCGCGGCTGGCGCAGGTCCCGGCGGCTGCGAGGCGGAGCTCAGCGACGAACCCGAAGATGGTGTTGGTGCGGCTTGTAGTCGTGCTCGGCGTCGTGTCAACATTTTATTTTCATATTGTAATTTTGTTTTTCCATTAGTTCCGCATTGTTTAGTTTTTTATTTTCGTGTGGTTCTATTTTTTTTTTCTTGATGTATTCGGTATAAAAAGCATTGTTTCTATGGTTTATTTAAATAAAAATCGATAAAAATACGGGATGAAAAATTTCTTACGTCAGTTGGCTTGACAGCCGAGCCACAGATTTATTATTATTATTATTATTATTCAATACTGACCCAGTCGCCGGATGTCCGCCCTTTATATATCGGCGACAGTTATTTCTAGAACCTTCCAGTATAGAAACTTCTGGAAAGTTCGGGTACATACCGGTCCCGATTGACCTGGTGTCGAAACATCGAGAATGTTCTAGCATAGAAAATTCTAGAAACACCTCGACCTCAGTAATTCCGCTATTCGATACTAGATGGCGGTACATGTACGTAAATGTCGTTATGTACCTAGCTTTAATTCTGGCGCGCAACACTATCAAGAATAATACTACTGTGATGTAGTAGATAAGTATATTATATTCTACCTGTGTGAGTACTCTATAAAACATATTGACACAACAAATATAATCAGTATTTACTCGGCATCTGAGATGTTTCATTCTCCTTAGTCCCGTCCTTATATGGCGACCCTGCCACTTGAGCGAACATTTGTCAATCATGTGCGCATTTAATCATAATCGTTCTCTGAGCGAGTGTCATCGAGTTGGAAACCCATTAAGTCATCATGTGTCAGTCGAAAGTGCAGAATGAAGAAGTTTTTGTTAACCAGAATAGTGCCTTTGGGAGCCACAACTCAGCCACCATAGAGGAGCTCAAGTTCCATTTATCCACAATAAGCGTTGTGGTTATGATCATATGTACGCTGTTACTACTAGGAGTTGCCTACATGTTATATAGACTGTACAAAAAGTGCCATCAGTATTGGATGAGGGAGCAGTTAACGAGACATATTTTGCGGCGATCAACTAATCGGACCAGGAATTACCGAGATCCAAAAGTTGCATGTGAGGGGTGCAACTATTGGTCTGGCGACATCAGCAAGGACATTCCGGATCAATAGAAAGTGCGGGAAATCTACGATTTACACATAAGTGTCAGTGCGATAAGTGTCTATCAGTGATAATTGTAATAATCCTATTAATGACTGTAATTAATAGTAATCTATGAACATTTATCCCATTTAAATAGTGAGCTAAATAAGATAAGAACATATTTAGTGAAAATCGGCCTAGGTAGACGACAGGGTGAAGTAATATTGAGAAAAATTAAAGAAGCTGATAATATAGTAAGTCTCTTTAACACTGATTTGGACAAAATAGAACAATTAAGATCTAGTTTAAAAGAAGACGAATGTATAAAAATTGAAAACATCTTTCTTTAGTTTATATGACAATATATTAGACTTATGTACTGATCCATCTAGCGAGGAGAGTCCTAATAAGATAGAAATCATGGCTAAGTTTGAGTTAAAAATCGCGTTGAGCTTATTACCAGTTATAACCGATGACGAGACAAGTGTGAAAAAACTTATTGACGGAATAGAATATTATCAATCAGAGCTCGATCAAGAAGGTCAGACTAAATTAATCAAGTTTGTTTTAAAAAGTCGACTTTCACAGGCGGCCAAGTTGAAGCTAAATAATACATATGATAGTGTGGATAGTCTGATTAAGGCAATTAAATCGCAATTGCTGCCTAAAAAGTCAGCAACGGCTTTACAGCATAAATTACTTAACTTTAGACAAAATGATCTTTCAGTAAACGAGTTCGGAAAGCAAATTACCGATTTGTTTGTAAACCTGACGATTACTCAATCCGAAGGGAATGAGGCCAGTTATAATGTGTTAAGACCTATAAACGAAAAACAAGCCATAAAAAGCTTTGCAGATGGGTTGAGAAGTCGTCGGTTGAGTACCATAATATCGGCAAGAAATTTCATTAGTTTGAGTGATGCTGTTCAGGCAGCAATAGACGAGGAGGTTTCATACCCGTTCACGTCAGCTGATATCTTGACTTTGCGCCGTAATAACTTCTATCAATACAGGAATTACAGAGGTCAGTACAGGAATTTCAGAGGTGAATCATCAGGACGAGGACCAGCGCGAGCGCAGTCGCGCGATGACCTACAACGCCATGATAGCAGCTGGGGAGGTGATCAAGGCAGAGGCCGTGATCGTGCGGTCCGATCGTCTCGAGGAACTAGAGGTAGGACATTTTATAATCATACAAAAAACTCACAAGTGCAGCAGCAGCAAATGCATATTTTGGCAGAATCAGATTCGCAAGAAAATCAGACACAGTCTGAAGAACCCGAAATACCTGACAAGTTTTATCGTGAATAACAATCTAATTATGTCATGTAATAGCATATGTCATATAAAATTAAACTTAAGCAAGAATGGTTATGGACACTCGTGGCTAATTGACACCGGTGCATCAATTTCAGGCATCAAAAAGGAACATGTACTCAAACTAAACATTCCAATCCAAAACGGGAAAGTTGTTGTAAATGGTATTGGTGGCAAAGCTCAGACCATCGGTTATGTTTATCTTAATCTATATATATAGGTGATCAGATTCTAAATAATAAATTCTTTGTATTCGAATCATTGCCATGTAAGGCAAGCGGCATATTGGGCCAAGACTTTATGCAAAAATATAAAACGGTATTGGATTTTGGTAACAATATTTTAAAACTGCGGAATAAATACAATATAATAGATTTACCAATAATTCAAGAACAAGATGCATTAACTATACCCGCGAGATCAGAATCACTCCATTTCATTAAAACTGACATCTCACAAGAGTGTGTTGTTTGCGCATCCGAGATAAAAGAAGGGTTGTATTTAGCAAGTACACTAGGAACGCCGAAAAACGGGAGAATACCTGTGCGAGTTTTAAATACCACAGAAAATGATGTGTATTTAAAAGATCTGAAACCAACGATACTTTTAGCAAAAGACTATAATATTTGCACATTCCAAAAGCCCGTCCAGAACGCGGAAAGGGTAAAGATGCTTTTTAAATTACTAAATTTAGATCATTTGAGCTCGGAAGAAGAACAAAGCATTAAAACCATATGTGCCAAGTACAATGACACATTTTACCTAGAAGGGGACAAACTAACAACGACAAAAATATACAAACATTCGATAGCTTTAAAACCCAACACGGTACCCTTGTATTCAAAACCTTATAGACTTTCACATTCCCAAAAAAGAGAAATAAAAGAACAAGTAGATAAAATGCTTGAGCATGGTATCATAGAACCATGCAATAGTGAGTGGTCGAGCCTTGTTCTCTTAGTGCCTAAAAGGTCTGATTCTAATGGTTTGAAAAAATGGCGTCTAGTAATAGATTATCGTAAATTAAATAATTGCATACAGGATGATAAATTCCCGCTACCAAACATAACCGAAATATTAGACTCCTTGTCAGGATGTATGTATTTTACACATTTAGATCTAAATCAGGGTTTTTACAATGTTGAACTTGATCCAGCCAGTAGAAAATATACAGCTTTTTGTTCGGGACAGTTCCAAATGACTAGAATGCCCATGGGACTAAAGACCAGCCCTAGTTCGTTTTCGAGAATGATGACTACCCTTGTATTCAAAACCTTATAGACTTTCACATTCCCAAAAAAGAGAAATAAAAGAACAAGTAGATAAAATGCTTGAGCATGGTATCATAGAACCATGCAATAGTGAGTGGTCGAGCCCTGTTCTCTTAGTGCCTAAAAGGTCTGATTCTAATGGTTTGAAAAAATGGCGTCTAGTAATAGATTATCGTAAATTAAATAATTGCATACAGGATGATAAATTCCCGCTACCAAACATAACCGAAATATTAGACTCCTTGTCAGGATGTATGTATTTTACACATTTAGATCTAAATCAGGGTTTTTACAATGTTGAATTTGATCCAGCCAGTAGAAAATATACAGCTTTTTGTTCGGGACAGTTCCAAATGACTAGAATGCCCATGGGACTAAAGACCAGCCCTAGTTCGTTTTCGAGAATGATGACCATGGCCATGGCCATGGCCGGTCTTTGTTACGAGAAGTGCTTATGTTATCAAGACGATCTTATTGTATTAGGCCGAAATCTAACGGAACACAACAAAAACTTAATCGAAGTTTTAGAAAGACTACGTAATCTAAATTTAAAATTAAATCCTTCCAAATGCGATTTCCTAAAAAAGGAGTTACTTTATTTGGGCCACATTGTATCAGATAACGGGGTATTTCCCGATCCGGAAAAAATAAAGGCAGTACAGAACTATCCCGTGCCTCAAAACACAGGAGAAGTGAAACGATTTGTAGCTTTGGCGAATTATTATAGGAAGTTCTTACCCAAATTTGCTGAAATAGCTTATAGCTTGAACTTATTATGTAGGAAAAATAAAACATTCATTTGGGACGAAAATTGTCAGAAATCATTCGAAACCCTTAAAAAAATGTATGACAACACCGCCCGTCCTACAATACCCTGACTTCTCGAACACTAATCAGTTTATTGTACAGACTGATGCATCAGGTTACGCGATAGGAGCTATTTTATCTAATGCCGACGGCCGTCCAGTTGCTTACGCCAGTAGCAGCCTAAACAAAGCCGAACAGAATTATCCAACGATCGAAAAGGAACTCTTAGCCATCGTATGGAGTGTGAAACATTTTAGACCATACTTATATGGTCGTTCTTTCAAAATAATTACTGATCATAAGCCGCTGGTATATTTATTTAGTCAGAAAGATCCTTCAAGTAGGCTACTTAAGTTTAGATTATGCCTAGAGGAGTATGACTATTTCATTGAATACATAAAAGGTAAAGAGAATGCGGCCGCGGACGCGCTATCTCGCGTTACAATGACTTCACAACAATTAAAAGAAATTAGCGAGTGTACATGTGTTATGACACGAGCGCAAAGTAAAAGATTAGAAGTTAATATTAGTGACGAAAATGATTTGAACAAGGACAACTTGCCAAATCAGCCGAAAATAGTCGAGTCCAATGTAAAACCAAAAAATGCAGTGGAATTACGGTTCATTGACAAGAATTACTTAGCTAAGTTAAACAGGAAAGGATAAGCTACTCGAATGAAATATTTCTATATGACAGTAATCAATTAGTACTATTTATAAACCCATCTGCTCAATCGCAATTGACGCCAGCCGCATTTGTGAGAGAGATGTGTAAATTTTGTGACCAACTCAATATAAATCAAATATATTTCATGAAAAACAAAAAAAATACAATATTTGTAGAAAAATTCACAAATGAGATTAAAAATACACCAAATTGGAAGGGACCTAATGTTAGTATTTTAAAGGAGGTAGAGAGAGTTGAAAATAAGGATGACAGGCGAGTCATACTGAATGACTTCCATCTTTTGCCCACGAGTGGACATGCGGGCATTAGACGCATGTTAAATAACATCAAAAAGTATTATTTCTGGCCGGGACTAGAAAATGATGTTATTAATTTTGTGAAAAAATGCTCTAAGTGTCAAAAGCAGAAGTATACAGTTATTGTAAAAGAACCGATGGAAATAACGACTACGGCACATTCTACATTTGATAAAATTTATTTGGATATAGTGGGTCCACTAGATAGGGATCACTATAATTATACTTATATCCTAACACTTCAATGCGAACTGTCAAAATATGTATGTGCTTTTCCGCTGGCAACTAAAACATCAACAGAAATCGCACGTGTTTTTGTCAACAACTACATTCTGCAGTATGGTGTCCCGCGGGAGATAGCTACTGATCGAGGCGCCGAGATTATGTCGGAGACTTTTAAGGAGGTATGTAAGCTTCTTAGCATTTCTAAATTAAATTCCACAGCATATCACCATCAAAGCATTGGGGCGCTAGAGAACTCCCACAAGAATTTAGGGCATTTCTTAAGAATCCACGTAGAAGAAAAACCAGAATCATGGAGTACTTGGCTACCATTCTGGTGTTTTGCATACAACACTACAGTTCACACGTCAACTAAATTCACGCCATTTGAGCTTGTTTTCGGGAAAACCTGCAATCTGCCAAGCAACCTTGCTAAAACTATAGAACCCTTGTACAATTATGATAATTATCCCCTTGAGCTCAAATACCGGTTACAGGTTTCGCTATCAGAAGCACGGAGAAACTTAATCAAAAGTAAATTGGAAAGGAAACTTAAATATGATGAGCACATAAGGCCCACAAAGTATAAAAAGGGCGATAATATACTGATCAAAAGTGAAACGGGTAATAAACCTCACAAACCTTTATACGGGACCATAGAAAGTCATTCAAGACTTATCGCCTAACGTTGAGGTGAATATAAAAGGGAAATCAGATATAATTCATAAGAATAGAACGAAGTTGTATCATGAATGATTAATTGATTATTATAATGAAGGTAACAAAGTAGCTTACTGACTATTGCAAAATAAACAGATGTTCTGAATTGTAGCGAACATAAGTACTTAACATGTATTGTTCACTAACTTAGGATGTACTGGATAGTTATTAATAGGTACTTATTCGTATTACATCCAATGTTATTGTTATACTTATACTCGCATGAATGAATTGATAAGACAATACAAATGACGCAATCTAACAATAAGTTTAATAGATTAAGCACTATTTACTAAAATATATTATAAAAAAAAAATATAACCTTTGTAATGCTAATTTATAACTTTATGGAAAGCAAAAAAAAAAAACCTAATAATTGTTATTTTTTTTTTTAATATCGTGGGAGGTGTGATGTAGTAGATAAGTATATTATATTCTACCTGTGTGAGTACTCTATAAAACATATTGACACACCAAATATAATCAGTATTTACTCGGCATCTGAGATGTTTCATTCTCCTTAGTCCCGTCCTTATACTACAATCAGAAATATTCCCAGTAATAAACGTATCATCAAACCGTGGATAACCCCGGGACTACTCCGATGTATAAAGAATCGTAATAAACTACAAAAAAACTTACGTGCAGAACCACATAGCGAAATTCTAAAAATCACATATAGCCGATATAGAAACCATTGTAATTACCTCATTAAGAAAATTAAGAGAAAATATGAAAAAGAATTACTAGCTAACTCAGTCACCAACACGAAATTATTATGGAAAAATATTAAATCAATAAGTTATACCAATAAAACAAAAAACCAAAGTGCAGAATTACTAAACATCAAGCCTACTCCGACTGAGTCAGTAAACTACGTTAATGACTATTTCGCAAATATTGGAAAAGATTTAGCTCAACAAATATATCTTAGAAACAACAACATTCCTGATCACCAACAAAACAATATACCTATACAAATAAATTCATTTGTGCTCCTGGATACTGATACAGAGGAAGTGGAAGGAACTTAAAGTCAGATAGTGCCCCTGGCTGTGATGGCATTTCAGCGAAATTCCTAAAATACTCTAATAAAGAACTCGCCCCTATTATTGCCCATCTAGCTAACCTCTGCTTCAGAAACGGAGTATTCCCAGGCCCCCTTAAACAATCTGTTATTACTCCAGTCGACAAGGGTGGGAACGGAAGCGATGTCAACAATTATAGACCCATCTCGGTGTTGCCAGCCCTGTCTAAAGTAATAGAAAAATTAACCAACACAAGACTAGTAAATTATTTAAATAAGTATAAAATTATATCTGCAACACAATTTGGCTTTAGGCGGGGAGTTTCCACTGAGGATGCAGTTGGTGACCTCACTTCGCTAGTAACTGAACATTTGGATGCAGGGAAGAAATGCCTCACGGTATTTCTTGACCTAAAAAAAACTTTTGATACCGTTTCTGTTCCCACCTTGGTGACCAAACTGGAAAAACTTGGAATAAGGGGAACTCCTCTAAACTTTCTTAAAGATTATCTCACAAACAGGAAACAGAGGGTAAAGATTGGAGGGTATATTAGTGATGACGCTGATGTGTTGTTTGGTGTACCGCAAGGTAGTGTTCTGGGTCCCACACTATTTCTAGCTTACATTAACGATCTCTGTGACCTAAAAGTTGAAAATGCAAACATATTCTCCTACGCCGACGACACTGCTGTTGTCTTTCACGGAAACAGCTGGACCGATGTTAAAATTAAGACAGAGACCGGTATGTTCCAAATTGCGACTTGGCTCGATAACAACCTTCTCACATTAAATACTGCGAAAACTAATTATATATGCTTCTCAATTTATAAAAGTTCACAACCAGATAGGGTGTTCAACATTAAAGTACACTCATGTGATAAAGCTGAGGTTAATAATTGCGCTTGTCCTTTAATTAATAAAATTTTGGAAACAAAGTATTTAGGTGTAGTTATTGACCACAGATTGTCATGGTACTCTCATGTTGAACATGTTACTGGAAGGATTAGAAAATTAGGGTGGATTTTTAAAACACTAAGATATATTGCGCCTACAAATATAAAAAAGAAATCAGGTTCTCACAGAAATTTATTAAATGAAATATATATCTCTCTAGCACAATCTGTTATAGTCTATTGTATCACAATATGGGGTGGCGCAGCAAAATCATAGTTTATACATGTTGAGCGAGGACAACGTGCCGTAATAAAAATTATGTATTTTAAAAGGATTACATACCCTACTGAAAGTCTTTATCAGGATAGTGGACTGCTTTCTGTTAGAAAGTTATACATAATTTATACCGTTCTAAAAAAACATAAGAAATTACCATCTGATCAAAACACAATAACGAGAAGACGGAAAGATCTCATAGCACAGGTTCCAACTAAAACAAAATTTGCTGCCATTCAGTACAATAAACTATCATGTCAACTTTATAATAGGATAAATAAAAAAATATATATACACAATAAACCTATTCACGAGTGTAAAAAAATTGTAACAAATTGGATAAAGACACTAAATTACGCAGACACTGAGGCATTATTGCAACACACAAAATGAAACACACACACATGCACATCATCACACACAGAACACGCACATGCACACCACACCACACTACCATCACACACACATTCACACCATCACTCACAGACACACACACATGCACACCATCACACACAGACACACAGACACATCATCACATAAATACACATACTGTTAAGATCTAAGGTACTTAATAAACCGTATTTAGCTGTAGAAGAGCGGAGGCTCCTAACACAGGTATTTCTTGCTTAAAAGGAGGCTCCAATCACCAACTAATGTAAAACTTTTTAGATCATAAATAAAGATTTGAATTTGAATTTGAAATTCTCAACGCTAGAGAAGCATTGCCAAGGGCTTCTCCTAAACACATCAACATGTTGCCGTATTCACGAGCACTGTACACGTATGCCTCAGGCATTGTTTAAAACAACAAAAAGTAATAACTAAAAAACAATAAAACAGCACTAAAAACGTAACAATAATAACTAAACACAAATTTAAACTAACAAAACAATAATTAAATACGATTCAATACCTATCGATCGATTAAACGTAACGCACGTTAGCTCACGAACCGAGTCGGAAAGGAACTGACTAGATTACTATTATTTACTAAAGAAGTACTATGAAGATCAAACATGTGCCTACTTACCGACAAACGCTACCGCCGCTCGGCGGTACGCATCAAACGAAGGCGGCACGTTTGATCTTCATGACGGCATGTCCGCGGACTCCGCGGAGTCACATAGCGGTGTCTTTTGATGTGCAAAGATCAACAATTTACAGAGGCGAAAATGTTAAAAGAATAATTATGAAATCAGAAACCAATTTATTTTAATTGTTAGGAAATTGTACTTATGCTTTATTTCAAACTGTTTTCATTTTCTAACTTTTAAATAAGATTTAACGGGTTTCTTAGATTAAATTAATTTAATTATCCACTTTAAATTGATTGGGTTTACTTACTAAATGAAGGATCCAGTTGACTTTAAATAATAAAGTTCAAATTATATAAAGTTCAACTGTACACGCGATGAACATTTTTTAGTCAATCACAGCTGATGTCGGCGATCTTTTACTTTATTTCATTTTCTATCGATTATCCACTTAATACAAAATTGTTATTAAATGCACGACACAGTGCATCAATTTAAAACTGTTGACGCCTCTGTAATGTTTCTTTTTATTTATTTTGGCGGCGCTTTACAAAGGATACTTATGGCCACAGCCGCGCCGTGCCAGCAGTAGCGGCGCAGCCGACGCGACGCATCTCTCTCAAACTAGGTGGCCCGGGTTCAAACCTCGGCCTATACCAATGAGTTTTGTGGTGATTTACCGTGATTATCAGAATTCGAACGAAGGTTATTAGTACTAACTTGAGCACGTCGTGCAGAGTTCAGACAGCTACAACACGGTCACAATTATCTCTGTACCTCGCTGGAATGCGATACCCATCTCGCTTCCATCTTCACCTCCCCACGTACCCGTCGCGCGCAGCGTCGCGTCGGGCTTGCGGACAGCGAGCAATGGGTAGCTCACTGTCCGACCGTCCGGTAACCGTCCGGACCGAGTCCAAGTCTTCGACGGCGCGTATTGTTCCACGCGCGCCTCAAGGAGATGTCAGCAAATCGTAGGGGCCCAGCAGGGTCGAAGCCTACTGGGGCCATGGGTAATGTGAAAATGAAACCCGGGGCCCTGGAATGAAGGCAAAGAAGGAACTGGAGTGGGTTTTTAGTCAGTACGGTGAGCCTCTTCATTGCTTAAAGGCGTCTCGTTATTTTTGTTTCGATATTTATTGTTAAGTTTGCCGATATGAAGTCATCGACGCCAGGTCTAGAGATAATGTGACCGGGATGTAGGTAGGTAAGCATTTCAATTTTGTTGCTATGCAAAATTTTAGTGACCGAATTAACAGTTGCTTGTAAAGTCAATGTCTTTGCACATAATCAACTTTTATACGTTTCTTTCCCAATCACAGTAGTAAGTAGGTATCTAAGTACCTTCGATATGGGCCTCAAGGTTAAGCAAAGTAAACTGGATTTTTCAGATTTGTAAGTATTTGCGAACATTCAGATTAAAATAAAATTGTAACCCTGTTCAAGGGGAAAATCATTACGATCCTTGCACGAATGGAACCCGAAAGCAGATATCCCACAACTAGGTAGAAGTGAACTGAAAAGACATTTGCTTCAGGCGATCGAGTAAAGGTTAGTACCTAGTTTAGGAGGTAGGATCACATAGCACCGCCGCACTAGGTACATAGCCAGCCGTCAGCCGTCGCGTCGCGCCGTCGCGCGTCACGTGGACTTGGGGTCGTCGGCCGCGCGGCTGTCGGCGAGCGCGCGCGCACTTTGACCCCGAGGTCATGTGCGAGCGTCAGATGATATTTATTTACGAACACATTGCTTGTTAGAGTTGTAAAGAAAAAAAAATTTTTTAATCGCAAATAATGGTTTCATTTAACTGTTCCCACAGCATAGTGTACGAAAAATGCTAAAAAATAGGTAAAATTGTTATTTTTTTTTTTTCAGATTTTTTGATGGTATCGTATCGAGAATCACTAACCCTATCACCTGTCTTCGTTTTCAGAAGCGTTTCCCTTACACCCTGTATACTTACGCATACCTGAAGCATGGCATCAAATACGTAAGTATGTTCTAGCATAACGCCTTATACACCATTTTTGGTGAATAATAATAAACAAAATAATAATTTATGATAAATAATAAATAATAATTTATTTTATTCAATTATTAAAAATATAATATATATGTATAGTAAATGAATAAAGAACAAAATAATAAAAATATTAATTGGTGATAGAAATAAAAAAAACTGTATTTTTGGTAAATTCTACAATATAAGTCTTTATTGTGATAAAGTAAGTACTTTGACGATTAAAACCAAACAGAAGGTTGATACTTCCATACACATCATATAAATTTCCATAATAAAATGGATACCTTGTTAATTAAAAAAAAATTGCCTTATTAATTGTTTGAAAAATCGCTTTTTTATTGGTTATGCTCAAAATATTTACAAAAATAAACACATTATAACGTAGTATAAAAAATACTGTGGACAAACATTTCCTTATATTTGGTAAACGACACAGCCTTTCGGGTCTAAATCATCATAGCATTCCCAACGATTGTTTAACCGCTTACAATGAGCTACGTAGTGAATCATTATTATCCCTTTTGTATTCAGTAACTGCTAAAAGATAAAAAAATGCCTTGGAGTTCTAAACTGTTTGGAATGTTATCTATATTAGTTTTTCTCATTGTCGTCCAATTCGAATATAAGAAAATCTGTTAAGGTATAACTAATTGTAAGAGTCCAAAAACATAGCAATTCGTCATTAATTTTAAGAATTCGTCATTAATTTAAGAATTAATACGAGGGTGCGTTTTTAAGTTCGCGGAATGGGAGGGTAGATGATAAAAATAGGTCATTATCGAGGTGGCCACGACTTCAGCCACTCTATATTAGTATAAATACCAGATTTTGTCTTAATTGGGTCATTAGTCTTTGAACTATCGTCAAGCAAACAACTCAGTCGGGAAGAAAGTGTGCATTATGGAAAAAATCGAGTACCGTGCCGTAATAAAGTTCCTTACCAAGCAAGGAAAGTCAGTTCAAAACATACTGGAAGAGATGGAATCCGTTTACGGGGACTCTTGCCCGGGTAAAACCATGGTTTACAAGTGGCATTGTCTTTTTAAACAAGGCAGGACCTCACTTGAAGACGACCCGCGGCCCGGACGGGCGATCGAGGTGACTACTCCGGAAATCATTAAAAATGTCGAAAAAATAATATTAGAAGATGCCAGACTAAAGAAAAAACAGCTTGCAGAAATGGTTGGAGTATCGGATACAACAATTTTCAAAATTCTACACGATCATCTTGGCATGACAAAGGTCAGTGCAAGATGGGTGCCAAGAATGCTCACGCCGCCTCAGAACAACGCCGCGTGGAGTGTTCTCGCACGTTTTTGAACCTCTGTAACGAAGATAAGGATGGACTATTGAGTCGAATTGTTACTGGAGATGAAACTTGGATTCATCATTATGAGCCTGAGTCAAAACAGGACTCTATGCAGTGGCACAAAAAAGGTACACCACCACCCAAGAAGTTTAAAGTGTCAATCGGCTGCGAAAATCATGGCAACAGTGTTTTGGGATTCGGAAGGGATTTTGTTGACCGATTATAAAGATAAAGGCGTTTCTATAACCGGAGAATACTATGCTTCTATCCTCGAGAGGTTGAAAGAAAGTATTAAAGAAAAAAGGAGGGGAAAATTGACCAAAGGTGTCCTTCTTCTTCACGACAACGCGCCTGTTCACAAGAGCCGTGTTGCGTTGGCTGCCCTGCATAAGGTGGGCTTCGATATTTTAGACCATCCACCCTACAGCCCAGACCTGGCTCCCAGTGATTATTACCTCTTTCCAAATCTGAAAAAAGTACTTCATGGAAAGAAATTTTTAACTGATGAAGAATTGAAGGACGCGGTTTCAGCTTATTTTTCGGACAAAGACAAAACATTTTTTTATGAAGGTATACATAAGCTAATTGAAAGATCTGAAAAATGTATTAGGGTAGCAGGTGAATATATTGAAAAAGAAAAATAATTTAGTATTTTTATTTTCACTCCTTGCCCTCCATTCCGCGAACTTAAAAACGCCCCCTCGTATATCTAAAGGCATGTACGAAACTTTTCGCTCAACTTCAGATATGTTTTGGATACAGTTTTCATTTGAACACATTTTTTTTATATTTAACACTGGGAATGTCGTTGATCAAAATTTTATCGAGAGCATAAGAAATATTAGATAGGCAGTCAATTATAGTGACAAATTTATTTACCGTTTTATTGTAATAGTACCTATTCATTAAAACAGTGGTTCTCAAAGCTAAAATGGCCTACATCTATCATTAGTTTTCAGGTATGCGTAAGTATATTACTATTATTGCAAAAATAAATCTTGGGAAAATAATAATAATATAATCATAATAATTAAGGGTAGTTCAAAATTTGTAACTATTGAAAAATAGTAACAAGATTTTTTTAATATCAAACCATCTATTGTCTTTATACACTTTAACTAATAATCTCATTTTCATTCTTAAGTATATAACTATATGTAAGGAAATATGTAAAGATGAAATCCTTTTGCGTATTAAGCGCCTACGAAACTTGAATAGTTGTTATACTGTACTTTTGCTATTAAATTATTATTAGGCGTTTCTACCTGAAAAATTGAAGTAACTATTAAATATAATTGAAAGGTTTTTTTTAAATAAAGTAGGTCTCTTTTATAGTACATAAAACGTACATTTATTTGAAATACGAATCATCCATTGAAGTTGTGGATTTCAGCTGATCTAAGCGTGGCCGTGCTGGGACGCATACGCTGCAGCCCGGCCACTGAAAACGGTGTATAAGTCATGAAATAATGTGGTACTATTTTTTCTCTTTCTAGTACCAAAAGGTACATATCCGTACAGTCTACTGCCATAACCATGACCTTTTTTGGCATCGTGGCCGGGCCAGAACGGAACACACACGAATAACTACCGGAGATTTATTGTGAAAGACGGCACGGTCGACATATTATGTCGGGCATGTCACCGTCCGGGAGAATCAATTCGCCACATTATCTCTGGTTGTTCACGTCTAGCTAACGGAGAATACTTGCATAGGCACAACCTTGTAGCCAGGATTATCCATCAGCAACTTGCTCTGAAATACTCTCTTGTGGAGTCGGAGGTGCCATACTACAGGTATGCGCCCGACCCAGTTCTCGATAATGGCTATATTACATTGTACTGGGATCGGTCCATCATCACTGACAGGACTATTGTTGCCAATAAACCTGATATAGTGGTGGTGGACCGAATTGTGAGGCGTGCAATGATTGTAGACATAACCGTCCCGCATGACGAGAACCTCGTGAAAGCCGAGAAAGACAAACAAATCAAGTATATTGACTTGGCTCGCGAGGTTGTCGACATGTGGGAAGTGGACTCCGCAATCATTGTACCGATAGTCGTGTCGGCCAATGGCTTAATAGCCACGAGCCTCTACCAACACCTTAGGAGGCTCTCGTTGGGCAGCTGGATCAAGGGCTTGATTCAGAAAGCGGTACTTCTGGACACGGCTCGCATTGTCAGGAGGTTCCTTTCTCTGGAGCCCTGACCACCGGTAGCTTGGACCCTGTTCCCGATATCGTTGGGCTACTATTTTTATATTTTTAAATGTTTTTTTATTTATTTTATTCAAATATTTAAAAATATAATATATACATTCAGTCAAAAAAGTATCGGGAATGGATGATTTGTTTATGGTTCCAAATTCAATTTTTTGTTTTTTTGTAGTTGTTAGATTGGCACAACTGTTTTCCATTTTGGCGCGGAGTTTGAGTTGCATCTGTTATTTATATTAAATACGGTGCTGGTTTTAGTAATATCATATATAGTGTGTATTGCGAATTTCATAATGGACAAAAATATCGAACAAAGAGTTTGTCTTAAATTTTGCATCGCCAATGGAATTTCGTGTTCGGAGTCACTGAAAATGTCACAGAAGGCTTACGGTGAATCGACTTTATCAAAAACTCGTGCTTATGAGTGGTTCAAAGCGTTCAAAAGCGGTCGAGATGTGATGGAAGATTTGCCTCGCTCTGGTAGGCCGTCAACGTCTGCAACTGAAGTTAACATCGCAAAAGTGAAGGAAATAGTGACTGAAAATCCCCATTCAACTCTGAGAGAGATAGCCGCCGAACTTTCTGTATCTCACTCACGAGTCGATCCGTACCATTTTAACTAATCATTTGGGTATGAAACATGTTGCTGCTCGGCTAGTCCCAAAAGATCTGAATTTTCTCCAAAAACTCAATCGCATGAAAGTCGCTGAGGACATGCTAGAACGAGTCAGTTCGGACCCAACATTCATGAAACGCATTGTTACTGGTGACGAGACGTGGGTTTACGAGTTTGACATGCAAATTAGTCAACAAGCTTCGGAGTGGCGCCTTTCAACTGAACCGAAACCGAAAAAACCACGCCAAAGTCGATCAAAAGTCAAAGTCATGTTTACTGTTTTCATTGACTATCGCGGTGTTGTGCACTCTGAATTCTTACCGGAAGGTTTAACGGTAAATAAAAAATATTATTTGAGCGTTATGCGGCGTTTAAGAGGAAATTCAATTTTAGTAAGTATTTAGTCAAATTCGACGAAAAAGGCCAGATATGTGAAAAGAAAATTCTTGGATTTTGCACCACGACAATGCGCCTTCGCACAAGGCTATCATTGTGAACGAATTTTTAACCAAACACTCAACAAATACCATCCAGCAACCACCATATTCACCAGATTCAGCTCCTGCTGACTTTTTCTTTTTCCTAAACTCAAATTACCACTTAGTGGCACCCGTTTTCAATCGATAGAAGACATAAAGGAGAATTCGCGGCGAGAACTGAACTCAATTCCGGAAGCAGCGTTTAAAAAATGTTTTGATGAATGGATTATTCGTTGGCGCAAGTGTATCGTTTCTAAAGGAGCATACTTTGAAGGTGATAAAATAAATGTGTATGAATAACAGACATTTTGTGTATTATTGATCTTTTCCCGGTACTTTCTTGACAGAGTAGTATGTTTAGTAAATGAATAAAGGAAATAATAATTATAATAAAGCCCATTTATTTCCAATCTAAAAAATTATTAATATTACATGCATGTTCATTGAATATTTAAATTATTAATTAATTATAACAATGTATCACTTTTGTGTGAAACTAGTAATGAATTTATTAATAACAATTATTTGTTTTAATCGCTTTCGTTGCTACCTTCATCACCATTGATTGGAACCCCTTCTTGGGTATAGGCCTCCTCCAGCTTGTCCCAGGCCTCTCTGTCCATTGCTCTCTTTCTCCAGTCGCTTCCTGCTATCGCTTCTACATCTTCTATCCATCTCCTTCTTGGACGCCCTCTTCTCCTTTTTCCTGATGGTCATTTCCACGTTGTTGTCTCTATTGTCCACCTTTTGTCTGTGTATCTTGCTATATGTCCTGTCCACCGCCACTTCTGTTTTAGAGCATAAAGTAAGGCATCTATAACTTCCGTTTTCCGTCTTATCTGTTCGCTTTTTACTTTTTGTATTCTTCTTATTTTAAGTACGCTCCTTTCCATTGCCTTCTGGCATGCTACTAGTTTAGATTTTATTTTTGTATTAAACGTCCACGTTTGGCATCCGTATGTCAGGGTTGGTAGAATGCAGGTATCTAAGACGGTTTTCTCTAGGTGGAGGGGAAATTCGCCTTCCAAGATTTCTTTTAGGGACCAAAACTTTTTCCAGCTCATGCTAATACGGCGTTCAACCTCTTGTTCTTCGTTTTGGTCTTCGAATGATATTTGCTTCCCTAAGTATATGTAGTTCCTCACATATTCCAGCGGCTTTCAGGTTTACATCATTAACTGTACTTTCGTTTTACTCTCGTTCATTTTGAGACCTACTTTTTCGCTTTCTATGTTTAGAGTATTTATCATTTTTTCTAACCTGTTCCTCGTTTCGGCGAATAAAACAATATCGTCCGCGAATCTGAGGTGAGTAAGTCGATTTCGGCTGACTTGAATCCCTTTCGACTGCCAGTTAAGGTTATCAAAAATGTGTTGTAGTACTATTATGAACAGCTTGGGTGAGAGGGGTCTCCTTTTCTCACTCCTCTGCAGGTCGGTATATCAGGACCTCGTTTCTCAAGTTTGACTTGGCTTACGCTACCATTGTAGATGTTTTTCAGCACTCTAATGTATTTCTCGTCTATGTGACATTTATTCAGAGCTTCCCAAATGGCATCATGAGAAATCGTGTCAAACGCTTTGGCGTAATCGATGAAAGCAATAAGCCTGTTGAACTCCTTGTATTTCTCTATCACTTGTTGCATTACCTGTATATGGTCCGTTGTGGAAAATCCGGAACGAAAGCCCGCTTGTTCTACCGGCTGAAGTTTATCAATTTTCGGACTCAATCGGGTTTGTAGGATTGATGTGAAAAGTTTATAAATACCCAAAAGGAGGCTTATAGGGCGATAATTTTTGATATCTCGAGGGTCTCCTTTCTTGTAGAGGAGGATTATGTCGGACCTTTTCCACTGTTCCGGTACCTGAGCTGTATTAAGAACCTTGTTGAATAGGAACGCAAGTGGGTGGACTAGCAGGGCAGTACCGGTTTTTAGGGCTTCATTTTGTATGCCATCAGGACCAGGGCTTTTTTCCGCTTTTAGTTTTTGGATGTGCTTGGTGACCTCACTGTCATCCACTGGTAAAATATTCGTGTCTTGTTTTCCCATTGTTTTACCGGTTGTAGTTGTACAGTAAATTGAGTTTGGTTTTTCATAAAATTGTTTGTAAAAGTCAGTGGCGCAGTGCATGATCTCCTGTCTGGTCTTGGTTTCCCCTGAATTTATTTTTAAGTTTTGGATCCAGTTTTTGTGCGTGGTCAATTCTTTATAGGCTTTTTTCGTGCTACGATATTCTTTTAGATTAGCCTCAATTATTTTGTTCCTGTGATCTTTAAAGTCTTTATCAATTGCCCTACTTGTTGCCTTAAACAATTTGCTCAATTCCTCCTTCATTTCTTTAGTTTTTTGTTTGGTTTTCAGAAGTTCGGTTCGCCTAGCAAGAAGAGCTCGAGTGGATTCGCTAAGTATTTGGTCGATGGTACTTAGCTTTTTGGTTTTCGATTTACAAGCAAGACTAGTGTTGATTATGCTAACTAGCTTATTATAAAAAGTTTGAACATCTTCTTCTCTATATTGTATTTCCAGCTGCCTAATATTGGTACCCAAGTTCATCACATACGACGATATATTCTCTTCCGTTCTCAACGGCTTAGGTTGTGCTTTGAACGATGTTCTACTCTTTTTGCCTAGGCCTAGTATGTAGGTAGCTCTAACCAAGCGATGGTCAGATCTGAATCCGAAGCCATGTAATACTCCTACGCTTCTTATCTTCTTAGGGTGATTCGATAGAATAAAATCGATTTCGTTTTTTATGTTGCCACAAGGGGAGAGCCAAGTCCATTTTCGGTTTTCTCGTGCTTTGAAGAAGGTGTTCATAATTGACAGTTTGTGTTCCAACGCATATTGAATTAATTTGTCTCCTCTTTTGTTTCTGTTACCGTGTCCAAATTTTCCCAAAACAAAGTTTTCATTATCTTCTGTTTTCGGCTGGCCAATTTTTGCATTGAAACAGTACAATTAAGTATATAATAAATATAGATTCAGTGCGATCAAATATATAGGTATTAGTTACTGTACCAATACATAGAGTCCGCGAGGCAGAGTGTTAGTAAGTTTTATTCGCAAAAAATGTGATAAGTAGTTGAGAAGAGTGGTTTTATATGTAAAGAAATACATCAACAAACGTAATTTATAAATTACAAGTATGTACATACGAGGGTGCGTTTTTAAGTTCGCGGAATGGGAGGGTAGATGATAAAAATAGGTCATTATCGAGGTGGCCACGACTTCAGCCACTCAATATTAGTATAAATACCAGGTTTTGTCTTAATTGGGTCATTAGTCTTTGAACTATCGTCAAGCAAACAACTCAATCGGGAAGAAAGTGTGCATTATGGAAAAAATCGAGTACCGTGCCGTAATAAAGTTCCAAGTTACCAAGCAAGGAAAGTCAGTTCAAAACATACTGGAAGAGATGGAATCCGTTTACGGGGACTCTTGCCCGGGTAAAACCATGGTTTACAAGTGGCATTGTCTTTTTAAACAAGGCAGGACCTCACTTGAAGACGACCCGCGGCCCGGACGGGCGATCGAGGTGACTACTCCGGAAATCATTAAAAATGTCGAAAAAATAATATTGGAAGATGCCAGACTAAAGAAAAAACAGCTTGCAGAAATGGTTGGAGTATCGGATACAATAATTTTCAAAATTCCACACGATCATCTTGGCATGACAAAGGTCAGTGCAAGATGGGTGCCAAGAATGCTCACGCCGCCTCAGAAACAACGCCGCGTGGAGAGTTCTCGCACGTTTTTGGACCTCTGTAACGAAGATAAGGATGGACTATTGAGTCGAATTGTTACTGGAGATGAAACTTGGATTCATCATTATGAGCCTGAGTCAAAACAGGACTCTATGCAGTGGCACAAAAAAGGTACACCACCACCCAAGAAGTTTAAAGTGTCACAATCGGCTGGGAAAATCATGGCAACAGTGTTTTGGGATTCGGAAGGGATTCTGTTGACCGATTATAAAGATAAAGGCGTTTCTATAACCGGAGAATACTATGCTTCTATCCTCGAGAGTTTGAAAGAAAGTATTAATGAAAAAAGGAGGGGAAAATTGACCAAAGGTGTCCTTCTTCTTCACGACAACGCGCCTGTTCACAAGAGCCGTGTTGCGTTGGCTGCCCTGCATAAGGTGGGCTTCGATATTTTAGACCATCCACCCTACAGCCCAGACCTGGCTCTCAGTGATTATTACCTCTTTCCAAATCTGAAAAAAGAACTTCGTGGAAAGAAATTTTCAACTGATGAAGAAGTGAAGGACGCGGTTTCAGCTTATTTTTCGGACAAAGACAAAACATTTTTTTATGAAGGTATACATAAGCTAATTGAAAGATCTGAAAAATGTATTAGGGTAGCAGGTGAATATATTGAAAAAGAAAAATAATTTAGTATTTTTATTTTCACTCCTTGCCCTCCATTCCGCGAACTTAAAACGCCCCCTCGTAGGTAGGTAGTTATTTCTTTGGTTATAAAAGAAAAGCAAGTCAAAATTGTAATGAAGATGTGTAGAAAGTCCTCATCCTAAAGTGTAGAAGTACGGTTCACTGTGGTAGAAGACTCATGGAGTCATGATACGACTTACCATCTCCTAGCCATCGCTAACCCAAGCTGCAAACATAGAGGAAAATTATAAGATGCACAATCACATCATGATTTGCTTCGGGGAAGACATAATCCGTACTTATGTTTTCTTTCTGAGTGCTATTTTACTGTCTGCGATCAAACACGTTCGATTTGGTATTGCTTAGACACTGTTTTTTGAGGTCAGATGGCACTCACTAGATAAAAGAAAGAAAAAAAAACAGTTACTATATTTGTGCTTTATTCTTCTTCAATTTCTACATCATCTCTTACTAAAATACTATCTAAGAAGCTTGCAGGTGGTTGAATATTTTCCTGGTGCCGTGCCTATCCCAAATACCAAACAAGGGTTCTCTGACACCAATCGAATGTGTTCGCCGTAGTTTGATCTTGCCTGTTTTATTTGCGAAATACCTACAATAAAATAAGATCTCTCATTTCCATCACAGGGAACACATTCAAATGAGGGAGCTGGCCGTCTATCAAAACAAAATTGACTCGACGTCTATTTATATTTTCTGCTATAACATAGTCAGCTAGTGTATTTGACATAATTAATATTTCTAGGGCTCTAGTTAAAATTGACTCGGCATCCGGATGGTCGCCTATAACGGGATGGAAACTATTAAGCTATATAGCTGCTGCAACTTTGAAATCAGTCATGAGGTTTTAATTAAAATATTTTGAAATCCCGTTTAAATCGACCATTTACAACTTGTATCACACGCACACACATGTTGCTAAACAACCTATAGCTAAGTGCCATATAAATTCAGCCAATACATCGAAATTAAAATATATAAATTTAACGTCCGATATTCTAAACCGGTACATTTATAAGTTTAAAGTACGGCCAACGAAAAGCGATACCAAATGTAAACAAAACACATGCAAGGTCATTGGGAATAGCAGGGGTGCGTAACTTTTTGAAAGTTGGATTTATATAGTTTTAAAAAATATCCGGCAAATTGTAATAATACCAAAAAGGATAGTCTATTTTTATAAATTTTATCATAATTTGAATTATTGTATAATGTAGATTTAAATTAAATAACGCGAATAATAATAATTTTCTGAATCTGTGTATGGCAACACACTTGCCCCCTGTTACATAGGGATTTGTAACAAATCAGTCGTAATGTGAGTCTTAATACCTCTGCCTGCCCCTTAGGGAATACAAGCGTGATGATATGTTATGTTTATGGAAATAAGAATACAATTTTTTTGAGGAATTCATTCTATTTTATTTAGTCAGACGCCGATTCTTCGAGTCTGTAGAGTCAGAATCAGAGTCTGTAACACTTATAATAAATTTATCCGTCACGTCATCTACAATAAAATCAAGTTTAAAAAACTTCTCTTCTTCTTTTCGAACGTGCTCCACACTGTTTATGTACTTAAGGTTCACTTTCTGCATGAATGGAACGGGTGTTTTAGAAAATGACAAACGTCTTTACTCAATGGTGATTTATTTGCGACTATTTTGACAACTAACTTCATGCATTAATATATATGAATTGGACATACCGCCCACCAAAACATAAGTTTTCATCTCTACTTTTTGTATACTAATACATGTCATGCAAATCGAACAATAAATGGACAGTATATTTTTAACTTCATTCGTGTTATACATTTGATTTAATTAAGACTATATTTCAATCATTCATTTAACCGCCCAGTATAGCTTACTGACTTATAGGTTCTTTAGGAAGCGGTATCAATTTATATAGGGGCCTTTTTAACTCCTTGTTCCCTATAGTCTGGACTGTTACCACTCTTATGAGGTTGTCCCTTCCAGGATGTATTTGTTTCACGCGTCCTAACAACCATTTCGTAGGAGGCAGATTATCTTCTTTAATATTAACAATATCTCCAATAGCAGGCTCGGGAACCTTCACTTGCCACTTATATCTTTGTTGGAGCGTGTTAAGATACTCTGTACGCCATTTATTCCAGAAATCTTGAGTCATTTTTCTAAATAATTTGCCACCTTGTTAAAAGACTGACAGGTTGGTTCTCATAGCACGTATCAGGAACGGAAATCAAGGGCTCGCCAACTAAAAAATGCCCCGGCGTAAGTGGCGTTGTACTATTGTCCATCTGATAAAGGGGGCGAGAATTGAGACAAGCCTCTATTTGTGCTAAGAGCGTAGAAATCTCTTCGTAGGTCAGTTTTGTATCCTTATTGATCCTGTAGAGGTGTCTTTTAGCCGACTGAACTCCAGCTTCCCACAGGCCTCCATATGTGGGCATCCTAGGTGGTATGAAGTGCCATTTCGTATTATCGTTAGCTAGAAGTTCAGCTGCTTCTTTCGCGATGTTATTCTTTCCCTTCCGGAACATGTCCTTCAATTCTTTGGCAGCGCCAACAAAGTTCGTGCCATTGTCGCTCCATAAGTTCGAACAGTGGCCTCGGCGCGCCACAAACCTCCGAAATGCGGCTATAAAAGCTTGTGTTGTCAGGTCTGTGACCGCTTCTAGATGGATCGCGCGAGTTGCCATACATATGAATAAACAGATATAGCCCTTTGTTGCGTGGTGTCCGCGGCCTTTTGAAGTCCTTATCAATACAGGTCCAGCATAATCCAACCCACTATTCATAAATGGCCGATATTGATTGGCTCTGACGGCAGGCAATTGACCCATGAACTGAGTTTTTACCTTCGCCTTATCCAAAATACAGGTCTTACAGTTGTGAATACATTTTCTTACAGCTGACTTCAAACCTATCACCCAGTATCTTGTTCTCACAAAAGCCATCATTGCTTGTATCCCACCATGTAATGTTCTAATATGAGCTTCTTGAACTAATAACTTAGTAATATGCTGATTACATGGTATTATAATCGGGTGTTTAGTCATTTCAGCTATGGAGGCATTCTCTAACCTCCCTCCCACTCTTATTATCCCATTTTTATCTAAAAAAGGAGCGAGTGTGATAAGAGAACTTCTTTTCTTCACGCTTCCATCCTTCTGTAAGTCCTCAATATCCTTCTGATAAACTAAGTCTTGGTAATATTTTATATATAATTCTAAGACCTTTTCTAGCTCATCAACGGTTAAATACCTTTCCTTTGGTTCGTTTTCTCTTTTTGCAAATATTTTGCAGTAGGCTAATATTCTTTTCATTCTAGAAATTGAAGAAAAATGTTCCCATATTGGCTTGTCTTCTACATTTATGTGAAATGATGAACCTTTCAATTCTAATTCAGTTTGAGGTATTTTATGTGTTTGTATATCGAGATTTTTGTGTTTTAACCATACAGGCCCAGTCCACCACAAGTCAAAAGAAGCCAGGTCGCTTGCTTTTACGCCTCTTGTAGCGATATCGGCTGGGTTATCGGTAGACTGAACGTGTCTCCATCGATCATTGTCTAGTATCCGTGTTATGTCTGCCACTCGGTTCGCAACAAATGTACGCCATCGACTTGGTTATGATTGCAACCATGACATCACGACCATAGAATCAGTCCACGCAAAGATTTTGTTTTTAGGTATTTTCAACAGGTCTGCAACATCATGGCCTATCATCATGACCTTTCGTATCGCTTCTCGTTGGCCGTACTTTAGGTATAGTGTAAAAACGATATTGCCCATGCCTAGCCCCGAGTCTTGCTATAGACATATAAATAGTATGGACTGGGAAAACCTACAAAAAAGGTGCATACCTACAACTCAAAATGTCTCTTAAAATGGCTGCCAATGCTAGGGTAGTACCAACCAGGGAATGTAGTGTTACTATAACAAGTATCGATACTGGTACTACATAAAGGTATTATGAGTCTTACTAGGTATCACGTTTGAATCATAATTATAATTTAAATTCTTACAGTCTGTTGTAACAGAAAAATGAGCAAGTTTAATTATTGCCTTTCTGATATCTGACAATTAATGAATGCAGTGTTTTTCTGCACAGAATTTAAAAACACTTTTAGTTTCATCACTTTTGCGCTTTAACTTATTTTATACCAGCACTTCGCCCGCGTCTTCGTCCGCGCTGTAATTTTCTTAAGGATTCCTATTTTTTTCTAGACAAATTATATACTAAAACCTTCCTCGAGAACCACTCTATCCATTGGTGAACAGCATGAAAATCGGTTTTTGAGTTTATCGCGCACAGACAGACAGACAGACGCGGCGGAGGACTTTGTTTTTTACGTGATGAAGTGACAGACCAGATCACAGACAGACGCGGCGGAGGACTTTGTTTTTTACGTGATGAAGTGACAGACCAGATCACTATCATCATGATAATGATCTGGTCTGTAGCTTCTGGTAAGCATGCAAACTAGGTTTGCAAGATAGTCATTTAATTTCCGGGCCAATTCGAGGGCTACTAATTTGGTGGGTAAGAAAATAGGTAACGGTATTTGTTGTAAATTGCATTTCTTGTAATTTTTTTCTAAACATACTAATACACCTATGTCATAAACGATCTTCCAGCTTTCATTGCTCACACAATGCTTGTTTAAAATAAATTGAGCACCGCACCTCGCTTTTACTTTTTTTTGTCAGCTTTTGTTGCCCCACTGCTGGGCAAAGGCCTCCCCTGTATTTTTCCAGCCAATTTGTCTGGTGTCTTCATCAGCCAATCCGTCAGAAATGAGTCCAAATCGTCAATAGCTACTTACTTATTCAAAAATAAAACATCGTTAAAAAATCAAAATAATAAGTGTTTTATTTATTCAATAAACATTTGACATGAAAATAATATCTACAAAAAAATAACACCACCCACATACACACCACACTATATTATGCACACCATATTATGGTGTGCATATATGTTATTTTGTTATTATTTTCATGAAATAATAAAAAAAGAACACAGACAGCAACGGTTCTCATGCATTAGAACTTGGAGTTGGATGGAGGCTTTTGCCCCAGTGCTGGGATACAAGCCTCCACTATGTGAGAGGGAGTGGGCCATAATCCACCACGCGCGAGGATTTTGTTTAGAGAATTAACATGTAAAAATATGTATAAGTAAAACGATGATAGCTGCAAAAGTATAAACTGTAGCGCAGCTAACAACGCCCTTCTCCAAATACAGAATGGAATGATGTTCCATACAAAAAGTGTTAGACAGGTAAAAGTTAAAAACAAGCAAGATAAAAATAAGCAGTCTATGATCTATGATTAGGATGTATTTTGACGTTGAGTTAGAGTGGTGAGTGTTTCTGTAGGGTGAATGGGTGTGTATGAGTAATGAGTGTAATGAGTTATGCATGTATGTTGTGGTGATTGTGGCATGTCTGTTGCGTGTGGTTATGTTGGGGTGTGTGTATTTACACTTCCACGAGTTTCTCTGTTTCATCATAATTTTGTGATTTTAGCCAGGTGTCAAGTTTTTTTTTTGCATTTACTCTTGATTAATGGGTAGATGTGTAATTGTCGTTGAAACCTCCAAAAATATAGTACTTTGCAAGACGACTAACGAATCGTAAATCGGTCGACTTCTAAGTAGACATACCTATTTGTACACTGTTTGCACAATTAGATGGGGTAACTGCAATGGAGGCATTACAGTAGATGTACAAGAAACATCAGAATTTTCAATGTTGCTCGTCAGAAAACAGATGACGCTTGATGTTGTTTTTTTGATGGATGCCTGAAAACATATGAACTTATATTTCGATATGCAATATTAAGTATGTTGTTTTTTATTAAAGAAACTAATCATCATCTGCCTAGTCTTTTCCCAACTATATTGAGGTCGGCTTCCAGTCAAACCGGATTCAGCTGAATACCAGTGTTTTAAGCGGAGCGGCTGCCTACCAGACCTCCACAACCCATTAACTGGGTAACACGGTACTCCTTGGTAAGACTGGAGTCAGATTTACTGGCTTCTGACAATCCGTAACGACTGCCAAAAATCTACAAATGACAGCCGGGACCAACGGCTTAACGTGCTTCCTGAAGCACGGAGGAAATTCGGTATATTAAGATGGTCACCCATCCACAGACCAACCTTGGCAAGCGTTGCTTAACCTTAAAGATCGACCCCTCCGGCTGTTATTATCTAGCCACGAGCTCCTCTCTCTTTATTTGATCGAGGTTGATTTTTAAAAAATCAACCTCATATGGTATTATTTGCTGACGATACGTCCTTAATTTTTAAGATATACGTTCCATAAATCTTGACGACGTAAATAACGCCCTACAGCAGGTCCAAAATTGGTTTACTGCTAATAATTTAGTATTAAATGGGAAAAAAACTAAATGCATCAGATTTGCCTTACCGAATGTTAAAAGAAATGATTGCGACATAGTATTGAACAAGGAGAAACTTGAATTCGTCGAAAACACGGTTTTCCTGGGGATTACGCTTGACTCAAGGCTACAATGGGGTCCTCATTTAACATCTCTTGCGGGACGGCTAAGTTCAGCAGCATACGCTGTCAGAAAAATCCGTCAATTTACCGATATAGATACCGCGAGGCTGGTCTATTTTAGTTACTTTCATAGTATCATGTCTTACGGTATCTTATTATGGGGACGTGCTGCAGACATCGAGTCTATATTTATCCTGCAGAAAAGAGCCATCAGAGCCATTTACAATCTCCGTCGGCGTGATTCCCTAAGAGAACTGTTTAAGGATATCAACATCATGACGGTACCTTGTCAATACATTTACGAAAATATTATGTATGTTCGGAAAAATCTTCATCTCTTTAGCAAGATTAGTGACAGGCATAATTTTAATACTAGAAATAGGAACAAATTAGATCAACCCCGAATCAGATTGGCCAAAGTACTCACTTCTTTTATGGGGTACTGTATTAAATTTAATAATAAAATACCAGTTGATATTCTCGAACTGAATGAGAGAAAATTTAAAGCATGCATAAAACGCACACTATGTAGACAAGCGTATTATAAACTGGAAGATTATATCCTCGATAAAAACGCTTGGCTAAATGCTGGTCCTGCTCCATAGTCACAGCTGCTTAGGTCCACTTTTTAGGTTTTTATGTTTTTATATTTGGAAGAGATGCTCGCTCCTTTTAGAGGTTCTTACATTATTTCGTTTATTTATTCTTATATACATACAAATTATATTATTATATTAATTACTTATTTATTATTTTTGATGTAAGAACTTAATCGTTCTCTTTATTAATTTATTTTTCATTATTTGGTCATTGACAACCATAGTTTTGTGTAAAGTAGAAGCATATTTTTCAAATTTTGTAAATGTGAGTACCATGAAACCATTTACATTTTATGTGAGTAGTTATAGTTTTACTTGTTGGACATGAACGAGCATGGTGGTTGAGAGCATGTCATGCTCACTCAAATGTCTCGCTGATGGCGGCGCGTGGGTTTGATCATTCGGTTCCCTTCGAAATGGTTGAGCTGAAGGGTGCCGATACACGCGTCATGTTCGTGAACAGGCGCCGTCGGTTGAGACTGGTCATCTCTTAACTGCCATTGGCTTATTTTAATCTTTATATTTAAAATTCTTATAATAAGCCCTTTTTTTTTCCTTTGCATTGTCCTCGCATGCAGAAGCAACAAGTATATGTAACTTGGAATTTTGTAAAACAGAACATGATTTAAAAGAGTGTCCGTGGAGTTTCTTGCACGTTCTTCTCCATAGAGATCTACGCTTTGGAACGTGCAAATAGCTTCTATGTTTTTGACTGACCGACCTTGACGTTTCAAAAGTGCCTGTGAATGGTTTATTTGAAATAAAAATGCTTTGAATTTGAATTTGAATTTATGTAACTAATACATCTAGATTTATATCAAGTCAAGGGCCCCATTATTATTAATCAATAATTTTAATACAGGGTGTCCGGGACATCGTAACGCAAACTTCGCGAAAAGGCTACACCTGATGCCACTAATCAAATTGTGGAAGTCATTAATCTCGCTAATGATCGGTTACAGAAATTGTCATTTTCGAGCGCGCAATGTATTGTGAACAAGGCGATCCAAACGCGCGAGAGCGTTGTACGGAGTACGTACCTACACTTCTTGAACACACTCAAAGCTGCGACGCCGCGCGAGCTTCTGCGTTAAATGTACTTAAGTACTAAGAATATCGCCTACCTATCGCCGACCACAATATCACATAAAATCATTTTTAATCACTCAGAAATACCTACGGTATCTAATGATGGTAGGAACATGTTTATGCAGAATTCAAGAGAAGAAAAGCATCGACAAGCTATGTCTTTAGTCTCATAAAATCACGATTCCGATAAAGATTGATAAGATAATAAAAAAGAAAACTTGTAAGTAGGTACCTACATTGAGATCCGTTCACGTAAACTAATGAACTATCTAAGTCACATTGACACAACAATAATACCTACCTATCTCATAAAATGAATCATTTTTATCACTCAGAAATACTAACCTGCTGATGGTAAAAACTTGTTTTTGAAGAAATAAGAGAATAGCCATAAGATTAATCTCTTAAAATACTTAATGATTCAGATAAGGATTGATTATAAGAAATAAGCTTGAAGTACCTACCTACATTGAGATCCGGTATCGTAGGTAACTACTGAACCGCCTCACTCACTTAGAAAGTACCTAAGTACCGACGAATAACACCCGTAGCCGACAACAACTGACATGTTTACGCAGAAGTTAAGGAGTCATAAGCTTAACCATGTTCCACAATGATGTACTTAGGTACCGAATCCAATGTCCAATCCAAGGTGACCTTGGTTGGAGCTTGGTTTCATCCGCAAATTTTGTACCTATGAATTCACCCAAACAAGGTTACCTTGGATGGGTCGCTGGAATACATCCTTGTGGAACATGCTCTCTTAAAATCACGAACGCGATTCTGATAAGAATTGATAACAAAGCCGGCCATGTTCGAGTCGGACTCTCAAACAAAGGGTTCTGTAAGTACCATAACTCAAAAAACACGCTTCTTGTATGCGAGCCCCCGTAAATTACCTAGTCCTATGGACGACGGACGGACAGCGGACGCTTAGTAATAGGGTTTCGTTGGTTACGCTTCGGCCTACCTACATTGAGATCCGATAATGTAAGTACCTACTACTAACTCACCTTAAGGTCGCTCACTCCTGGGTTTTCGAAGTGGCCGCCGCCAGCACGCTCGCATATCTGAGCACGGCCCAGAGTTTCAACGTGGACTGGACACGGAGCAGAAACTTTGGGTCCTGAGCACACTCCTCACGCAACGTCGCAAACACATGCACGACGCGATTCCTCATCTCGGCTGCGGAAGCGCACTCGGACACAAACACTTGTTCTTGACGTAACCCCAAAGAAAAAATCGAATGGGGTCGAGTCTGGTGAGTGAGCTGGCAATGGCTCCGGGCGGGCCGAATCTACCGATCCACCGATTCCACAAGTCCAGATGACATTTTTAAATCAGACACACAAACACAGAGAGAAAATTAGTTTTGGGATCAAACTAAAACTTATCTTCTCTAACGTTCCGAAAACAGACTTTCACAAAAAGCACACTCGTTCGCGATCAACGTCAACAAGAAACTGGCAAAAATCCATCACGAAATGTTCTTTTCGAACTCTCTTTTGATTTCGCCGACATACCTACGTGCAGTACAGTGGCGGAACTATCATGGGTGGTTATTTATTAATTGAATGATTTTTTTTTTGTTGAAATACTTAACCATGTAGTTACTTGATCGCCTTAAAAAAAGATTAAGATCTAAGAGAACCCAAGCTGCAAGAAACCGAACCAATTGAGATAAGCGTAACATTAGGTACTTATTTTATTAACTTAAGCCTTATTATGATTTGTGAAACGTGTGCCTATTAATAGTAAAAACTCCGGGAGTGCCGGCAGAAGTGAAAACTTGAATACGTGCTTCTCTCCCTCCGTCTTACGAATTTTCGACAGGTCACCATCTCACGCAATTTCACTAGGGTCACGTGTCTTGACGCGAGCTTAACATTTTTTTACCCATCACAAAAAAAGTGCACAACGTCGCTAAAGAAGCTTACACTTAAAAAAGAAATCTCGGTCAGGTGTCACCATCACCACTAAGCGAGACACTGAACCACCCCTTACACTCTGTTCAACAGAATAGGTACCTAGATCGGCTCGATTGTCGGCATGTCAAAGAGCGCGCTACGTATTGCCGCTAGAAGAAAATACGATTTGGCGACACAAAACAAAATAACCGATTTGCGTCTTTAAGCAATTATTTTAATGTTGGAAATCGCTTACTTTATTTTGTTGTGATACGTATTATTTTCTAATGGCGGCAGTCTTTAGACGGTATTTTTGAGCGGTGCCTTTGACATGCTCACTCGCAGGTACCTACTTGGCATGCGTTGACCTTTCGTTTGAACTTTGCACAGCTGATAGCTACCTAATTTGAAGTTTTATTTACATTGCTTTTTTTTTGTGAAAATAGTGAATTAATGACTTTTTAATTAAAAATCTTGTTGGGTTAGGTCAGAATAACGATTATGAGCAGTCTAAAGTAAAAAAAACTCCTAAAAAATATGAAAAAATGAGGAAAAAGCCGACGAAAAATTCCAACTCCAGGGTGTCCAGAATCATGTCCTGAACCCCTGGAAATCGTTTGTGCGTCGATGTCAGATACACCCGGTATGTACACACTTACCGAAAATATTGTAGGAACAGAGTTATCTCGTAATCTCATTACATCAAGTGTTCTATTGAAGCAACTTTCTTCAAAATGAAGTGAACAGACATACCACTCTTTATGACGAGGGTTAATAGTTTCTTCTCCAATAGCCTCTAACCACTTTTTCACTTTTAATTAAAACAAATAACAAAATTATGTCGTCTTGTTTTCGGATCTTGATCTCTTTTCCAATCATCATAAGTCTGTGGAACGGTCTCTCGGTGCTGAGAACCGCGAGCCGAGCCTAGCAAGGTCACTTGAATCGCACACGTATTATACCGATATCGTATCAGCGGAACGAAGGAACAAGTACCGTAAAATGTGACGGTATCGGTACTACACTATTCCATCATGACATATTATTGTAAACAAACGAATGAAATTAAAAAGGGCTGTTGGATGCAAATATATATATGTATATGAACACTTCAGCCATAAATACATGATAGTTAAGCATTTTTTTCATCTAAAATGTAGTACTAAGTGTAATAGTGCATGAAAATCGGTTACTAACCTTCCTTCTAGCACCACACTTCATAATACACAGGTATCTTGGATGGCTGTTTTCCAACATATACGTGTAATTTTAAAGATAAACTCCTCGTAATTTTCTGACAAATCTCAATAATACTAAAGTAAACACACATTTGACAGCAGAACTACCACGAAACTCGTCGCATATTATGGCGTATGCGACACTTACCTACAATTGTAATTACGTCACAACAAAATGCTGCCATTCTGTTTCGTATTTCACCCATATTTGTATAAGCAAATGTAGGTATAGAATATAGCGGCACCTCCATATTTTTTCTATCGCTATGGGTCTTGCTGACTGAGACTGTCATTGTCAAATCTATAGGGTTGCCAACCCTAAAATATAAATATTGTTCGTATTTAGTGAAGCAAGCATTTTAATTTTCAAAAATTGTTAAAAAAAAAAACGCATTAAAATAATTACACTCTTTCAGCAAACATAGCTCAGAATGCTGTTTAAATCATCAATTATTTTAGTACCAAGCTCTATACATTTATTGAACGTCTCTTTTGAAGTTGGAAAAATTCCTTCCCCACGTTTTAGCAGTTGTTCACTATCTATAATTCCATGAAGATGAGCTCTCATATTCGTCCGTAATTTTAAATTTACAATCGAAGTCTATAAGGGAGAAGATTTCAAGCATGCTTTGATGATATCAGCTTGAGTACCTCTTTTATTGACGGGAAGAGTCTATCGGAAATCTTCAGCAAATACAAAAGTAATTCCTCCCATGACAGCAGAGGAGTTTCTAAGATCTTTTAAGGTTCTGTCCACGACCTCAATATGTGCTCTATGGCTCATGGTGCATTCATCCTACATAATAAATGCGGCGTCTTGAAGTAATTTACCAAGAGGCCCATTTTTACGGATAGAACATGTAAATTGATGCTCAAGAGTTACAGATAGCCGAAGCTTAAAAGTCGAATGAGCATTTTTTTCCATCCTTTAGGAGAGTTGCAGCAATTCCTGACGAAGTAACTGCTATCGCTATCTTCCGCGATTGTCATATCTTGGCAAGAATTAAATTTGCAAGAAACGTCTTTCCTGTGCCGCATACAAAAAAAAGTTTTCCTTTATTATTATTCACATTTCACGCTATCGACAATGGTCTCAAAAGAATGTCTCTGATCTGGGACTAATTTTGTCAGGTTTTCATTGACAAAAGCGATTAAATCATGCGTATTATAGTGATGTGCAAATGTATCTGTAACATTGTTTTCTGTACGAACTGA
Source organism: Lacanobia oleracea (assembly GCA_950371165.1). Classification (NCBI taxonomy): domain Eukaryota; kingdom Metazoa; phylum Arthropoda; class Insecta; order Lepidoptera; family Noctuidae; genus Lacanobia; species Lacanobia oleracea. Next base: position 14,405,225 of record OX493385.1, read on the forward strand.
AGAAGGTAATCCAAAATCATTTAAGCTTTTATCATTTAATTGCAATAGTTTATTTTCTATTTGAATCAAACCTTCGTTATAAATTTCCTCACTGTATGGTAAGGCGAAGTCTTGATTTCGCTGTCTCATTTTGTGTCTAATATCTTCACATGAATCGTCTTTGAAATTGTCCCATCATTTCAATGATTCCGATGGCTGACAAAATAAAAGTATAACTAGAAATAACGCTCTCAGTTGTGCTGGACTGGAATTCCAGTAACGGTTTTTAAGTATTGAAATGAGGATGGACCGCGTTCGTGATGTAGCAACATCCTGAGGTAAAAACACTGATTGAGAAGGATGTACACCGTAGACTATTCCTAAAGCGGCATCTTTATGCCTGAATGGCAAACTACGTCTTCACCACGGCTCCTTCTTGTGAATTTATAATTGGCCCATGTGTAGTATTGCGGGACTTCGTGGTATAGAAGTGTCTTTGCGAAGTCTTTTCGAATTCATCTTCATTAGAGACCTCAAAGAAAGCCAGCAAAGTAGTTTTACGTGGGTTTTGGGCCACTTGTGCAGCTGTTTCTGCGGTAAAATACACCTTTTGGCCGTTTTCTAAGTGGACGGCTAACTGGACGACTGTAGAATGCCCCGCGTGGATCGGAAATTCTAATATTTGCCAGACAGCTTCGGATGTACTTATGTACCGGCCATTCACGTAGTTTTCCAATTCATGATTTGGGTTTCTGACGCCAAAAGTAGCTTGGTCTGAACCTTTATTGATGTATTTACAAATGTATTTGATGGCTTGAACCGAGTGGCAGTACTCCACATATATGTGAGCGTTAAACGTCCTACACAATATTGGAGAATAAGGGACAATCCATCTATTATCTATATTGACCCTACTTCCTCTGATATTTAGCGTAGCGCTGTCTTCCGTTTTCGGCGTCACGACGACGATCAACTTGGGTATCGTTGACGAAACGTCGAGGGTACTTGTTTGTACAGATACCAATTTTCATACATGGTGTTGTTAAGTTATGCTCTCCGCATGGTCCGTGCACCATATTTTTAATTACGATATCGTACAATATCGGGTCATTTGTTTGTCGGGCAGTTCCGCAACTATGACACTATCAATTTCGTCTGGCTGGATTTTTCTTTCTGGCCAAAAAAATACATAACAGTGTGGTAAACCTCGCTTTAAAGATAAATAATTGCCTGTCGCTGAACCCAAACAAAAGTACACTTTGCCTGCTTATGTACAGTGTCATTAAGTTTTAAAAGCCAGACTAAGCTGGATCGCTGGCAGACGAGAATGTGAAAGAAGGCAATGTTCGCAACAACTCTCATCGCAGACCCACAGTTCGGCAGCATTCAGAGGCAGTTTTACGTTACGCAGCATCCAAAATATGGAATAATCTACCGCCACCTATTAGAACAATAAACACAATCGGTACCTTCAGAACACGTTTACGGTAGTATATAATAGACACGCAACAGAAACTAGACCTGGTATACTTGAACATTTCACTGATTTGATGTCGAGCCTATCCGCGGTGTCGAGCCTATATTGCGGAAAGTTGCATAAATATAAAAGTAAATATAATAAGAGTTTATAAGTAACTTCCAGATGCGGGTGGTAAACGTTCCTTTTAAACCGCTGTTTCACATAACTGCCTCGTGCCCTCGACTGCGGGCTGGTGTGGTATCCATCTGTGATACCTGCTTTCACTCGAAGTCGGGAGGCCTGAGGGCTGAAAAGGATATGTTGCTTAATACTCGTACATATATTATTTTTTTTACTACATACAGCGATGTAAGCAATGGCTTACATCGTCCTTTTGGCGTGGATAACTCTTCCGGTCGGAAGCACGGCCGTTTGGCGGCCCGTTGTTCAATTATGACGGCTTTCTTTGCCGCCTGGAGTAATTTCGTCATGCTGCTGAGCCCGGGCTCGCCGCTCCCCTCGTCGCCGCTTCCTGCGGATCTGCCGTAGTCAGCGGCAGCCGAGGACAGTGACGCCGACGGGACCCATTCGCTGGGGTTTATATCCTCGTCTTGTTTAACAAAAGTTATAAAGATGTGATGTGACCTTTTGGTTCGATAAATTCTATGCCAAAAACAACTTCAAAGAATCTCTCATTTAACGTCAGTCCGCACTGCGATTTTTATTCGCGCCAATGAAATTTGATCGAATATTTTAGTCAAATAATTAATCGGAAATCTCTCTATGCAAAACCGAGCAGGGTGCCAATCTACACTACGCCGCCACTGCGAGATCGGAACCACCCGATCGACCGGCGGCTGGGTCCTAACTCCCTGTTTCATATTACAACACACTGTCCCTGCAGAACGAGCCCGATAGATCGTGTAGTGTAATAAGCGCTTTATTTAGTACTTCACAAAACATTCGCGCGAGTAAAAATCTGAGTGCGGATAGGGCCTTATCGTCGGCACGAGATCGTGCCATGAGGGGTCATGGCATCTGAAATCGACGCGTAATGGCATTCCCGCATGCCATACCAAATCACGCGGTCTACTCTTCTTTTTTTTAAAGGAGTGTCTAATATCCTATGGGGGGGGTCTGTATGTATGCTTTTACGGTTGCACAACGACACGCTTTGCTTTGCTTGGTAGTATAGATGCAGGCCTACCTTGTTGTCTCCTTCAGAGATGGGAAGGTGGCGTGGTCTTGAGGGGGAGCGCAACGGTCGTGTAGATCCTCAAGGCAAGTCCGGTGGTTGCCACCCCGTTTTTGGTCTAATTCCTTACGAAATAGACTTAACTGAAACCACCGGGCGACCCGCAGAGTGGCGGGCTTTCCACTCACTCCCATCCCAAATCCCACTAAACCCCTTTTCCCCTCTATAACCCCTCCCAACTCCCCTCCTAACTGTGACCCTTCTGTGACGAAGTGGTTGCGGGCTCGGTCGTCACTAAACTCAGCTGACGGCGGGTAGGAGAATTTTGTCACCTGCGCTAGGATCTGCGCAGTCGAGCGCCGTAAGCGGGGATGAAGGGGTCCTGGGAGGTTGAGCCAATCGGCACTGGCGGTAATGTGTCCGTGAGGCAACACGCCCCCTTTGGTCTGGATTTCAAGCGAAACGGTGGCCCTATCTTCTAGCCAAGGGTAGGGAAATGGCCAAAGTGTCCCGTCAGAGGGCTACAGGCGAGGTGCGTGGGGTCCGCGGGCGGCCGTAGCGGTAGGTAAAGGCCATGCTGACGGTGTAAGTGAGGGTTGATTAGTTGCCAACCCGCAGCTATATCTTCCTGGTAGTCCTAACGTTCGCACTCACAGTAGTGCGACGTTCCCAGGTGCGGGCTCCATGGTGGGTGGGAGCCAGGAAGATGAAGTTCTATAATTTTTAGTATGGACGAATTGAAGCCAACTAAAAATACCGCAGGAGTGGAGTCGGCGAAAGCTGGCAAAGCGAGGTGCCTCTGGTGCCTCGCTCGCCCCTGGATGTCCTGTGGCTCACGCCGTAGGCGCCAGCGCGGGCGCTGGTCCGGCTGTGGCGAAAACCGCAGCTAAGACCAAAAAGTCCCACTCCAAGCAAAGGAGAACGGCGCTGCATGGGACCAGTACCGATCCTTTACACACAAAGGCGAAAACGGAGACGGCTAACACCTCTGCCGGAAGTAGCCTTCCCAAACACCCTCCCACTCCTCCTGTGGCTCCTCAAGCCGCTTCCCAAGTCGCAGCCGCCTCCGGTCACACGGAGGCGGTCAGCAACACCGAGGACGATTTTACCAGCGCCTGGCAGGTGCCTACCCGTGAGGGTAAAGGTAAAGGCAAGGGCAAGGGCAAAAAATCAAATCCACAAGCCCATTGCTCTTGTTCGGGCCCATCAGGTCCAACAGCTCCTACAAGCCAGGGTAAGAGGAGGGAAAGACTGACGCGTAAGGAGCGGCGTCACGAACGCAGGCGGGGACGCAAAGCCCCCCAAAACAAGCAGGTTGCTGCCACCAGCTCGGTTAAACCGACCAAGCAAGGCAAGCTGAACTTCTCTGAGGGGAAGCGGTCGCAGGCTGAGGCCGGCACTAGCCGACCAACGCCTAGCACACTGCCATCTGAATCCGCAGGAGGTCCGGCCGAGGTGGCAACCACAACGCAGCGATTCGATGGGAACGACCAGGCTGCGGCCAAGCGGGCTCTCAACGAGACGATTTCGCCCCGTGGAGAGCACAAGCGGCCGCGGCTTGACCAATCCCAGAGGGTTGCTAACCGAAGCTACGCCCAAGCTGCCAGTGCGTCCCTAAACGTCGCGATAACCTGCGACCGGAGGGGCATCATAAGCCAGGGAGTATCGGACCAGGTCTTGGCTGCTATCCACAAGCGGATCATCAGCGAGGCCTGCTCTGCTATGCAGGACACTCCGGGACCGACCTTCAATGCGAAGCCGCTGTTCACCGGTGGAGTCCTCAAGCTGTGGTGCGGTAATGAATTTACCTTAGCCTGGCTGAAGAAAACAAGTCTCCAGCCTGGCTCTCCCGGCTGGCACCTCGCTAGTCGTCAGGAGCCAGACAGAGATCCAGAAGCGGGTGCGCTGCGGCATCGCCATCCCCGACGACCAGGGAGTCTACGAGGACTCGACCTTTATTGGACGAGCCCTCTGGTACCAGAATCGCTGGATCGACGTAAGGAGGTGGGTAGTGCTGCACGCCGAGAAGCAGAAGGCTTGCTGGTTCGTGGTGCTGGGTATCCCCGAGGACCAAGATCCGACCCTGATGAGCGCCGAGCGCCGTCTCTCAATTGGTTTGGGAGCGGTGTACGTAAAGTTTCAGGGTCCGAACGGCAGGTTCGTCGACGTCCCTCGGGGTTGGGACCCGATCACGAAGCAGCCGCTGGTAGACGCAGAGGACACCGATTCTCCGCCAAACAACCCGGAAGCAACTGCGGCCGAACCTGCTGTAGCAGCAGACTCAGCCGACCCTGCCACTACCGTGGGTGCTGTCCCTTCATCGGGGGGGGAGCCGGACGATGTAATGTTGTCCCCGGCTTCAGGCCCGGAAGGGGACGCTTTCGACGAGGGCGACCTGTTTGCCGGGCTGCGACTTGAGGGTGACGAGGAGGGTCTCGCCGGCGATGGCGTCCCTTTTGTCGGCCTGTAAAGTCGTGCAGGCTAACCTCCACCACAGCCAGACCGCGACGGCTCAACTCCGCAAGTGGCTGGAGGTTCAACACACGGGCATTGCCCTGATCCAAGAGCCGTGGATTAGGGGGGGCCACATACGAGGACTCTCCAATCTTGGTGGTAAGCGTTTTAATAAGCGTAAGCGTAATCGTTTTCGCCTCGGTATATATGCCTGAGGCGGAGGAACCGCCCCCACACGACCTGGTCCGCCTCATCACACACTGTGAAAGCAGCAGGGATGAGATTATCATTGGGACCGACGCAAACGCACATCATCCACTGTGGGGGATGGAGACGAAAAACGCAAGGGGTAAGGCATTAGTTGATTATCTGTTCACAACTAACCTATCCCTACTAAACACGGGTTCGGAACCAACCTTCGTAACCAGACGCAGTCGTACAATCATAGACCTTACTCTGGCTACGGAGGGAGCAGCGGAACTAATTACTGGGTGGCAAGTCTCGAATGAGGCCTCCTGCTCAGACCACAGGTGGATCCGCTTCGACATCCAGGTTTGTATACCACCCAAACAACCTAGGCGTAATCCTCGCAACACGGATATATCGGTGTACACACGAAACCTTACCTCAAGGCTTGTATCATCATGCGATTCGGAGTTGCTTGCGGACACGGCGCAGATCGATGCGCAAGTAACACTACTCACCGAATCGCTGATAAACAGCTACCGAATCGCCTGCCCAGAATCGATTCCGCGCGACACACCGGGTAAGCAACCCTGGTGGGGTGCAGACCTAGAGCGCAAACGCGGTAAGGTAAGAAAGGCTCTTAACAGAGCCATGAACACATGTAGTGATGAGGACTGGGACGCTTATTACGCGGCCAAATCCAGCTACAAGAAATGCATCAGATTCAGAAGAACTACAGGGTGGCGTAAATTCTGCGGTAACATTGAATCATGCCAACAAGCAAACAGGGTAAGGAAGATACTGGCGCAACAGAACACAACTGAGATCGCCACACTCCGGAAACCCGATAACACGTTGACCACGACACCTGAAGAAGCGCAGCGTCTCCTAGTAGAAACTCACTTCCCAGGTAGCGTATTCGCGCAGGTAAATGAATGGCTTGACGTTATCCAAACACCGTCAGAAGATGACTGGCTTTATGCAGAAAAGATGATTACGCTGGAAAAACTTCAGTGGGCCATCAAAAGCTTCCAACCTTTCAAGGCACCAGATCCCGACGGTGTGTTTCCTGCCTTACTTCAGTGGGGAGGTACCGCTGTTGCAACAAAACTGGTGCTCTTAATGCGAGCGTGCCTGGCCTTTAGATACGTTCCTAAAGGATGGAGGGAAGTGAAAGTCATATTCATTCCGAAGCCAGGTAAAAGTGACTACACAAACGCTAAATCCTATCGTCCTATTAGTCTGACCTCGTTTTTACTAAAGACAATGGAAAGACTGTGTGAAAGGGAACTACGTGATGGCGTTTTAAAAACAATACCACTGCATGGTAACCAACACGCATACAGCTCGGGTAAGTCGACAGAGTCCGCTCTTCATCTGGTGGTGAACCAGATTGAGGAAGCGATTCACCAAAGGGTCCTGCCTGGGCACATTCATAGACATCGAAGGAGCCTTCGACAAGACAAACTTTTCCAGCATTAGTGCCGCTCTCTCCAAACACGGCGTGGAACAGGTACTAACTGACTGGATAACTAATATGTTAAGCAAACGAGTGGTTCGCCTTGAGGAAGAGCAGCAGTTGGCTCTGATAGCCAGAGGCTGCCCGCAGGGGGGTGTGCTCTCCCCTCTTCTGTGGAATCTGGTAATTAATGACCTGATCACCAAACTCAACGCACATCGTTACTACACAATAGGTTATGCTGACGACCTCGCAATCCTAATATCAGGGAAAGTGACTGGAACGATCTGCAACCTCACTCAACAAGCACTACGCATCGTGGAAAGATGGTGCGACGAATATGATCTGTCGGTAAACCCCACGAAAACTGATTTAGTCATGTTCATTTAAAAACGAGCACTAGGCCACTACTGGCTACCTATGCTCTTCAACACAGGGCTCCAGCTGTCTAACGAGGTAAAGTATCTAGGCGTCATCCTAGACAGTAAGTTAAGCTGGAGTAATCACCTAGACTACAAACTAAACAGGGCCTGCATTACCTTCTGGCAATGCAGGAAAATGATAGGGAAGAAGTAGGGCCTATCTCCCAAAATAATACTATGGCTGTACAGCGCAGTAATTCGGCCCATGTTAACCTACGGGGCCGTGGTGTGGTGGCCACGCACAAAGCTAGCTACAGCCGTAAACAAGTTACAACACATGCAAAGGCTGGCCTGCATGGCATCGACGGGCTGCATGAGGACTACTCCAACTGCGGCGCTGGAAGCCATGCTGGGGCTCCCTCCGCTACACTTGTTTATAAAACAGGAAGCGACGATGGCAGCAGTACGCCTTAAAACATTAGGTCTCTGGAGTAAGAGAGATACACGACACACCGCTCTGCTCGAGGAGCTCAACAATGAACTCCCCATAACAAAAGCAATCAATGACCGGGTGCCCAAGCAATTTATCTTCGATAAAAAATACAAAATCCAATTGCATGAGGATCATCGGTGCGAGGGGCTCTGCCCCGCCGAGCTGCGGAGCTTCACCGATGGATCAAAAACAGGTACAGGTACTAGTGCGGGAATCTTCTCAGAGGATCTCAATATCCACATAGCCAAACCATTGGGGGCAAAACACAGTGTTCCAGGCTGAATGCATGGGCATTTCTCTGGCGGCATCAGCCATCCTAACCAGGGAAGTTAAGGACCACTCAATACGCATACTCTCGGACAGCATGGCCGTCCTGCAAGCTCTGAACAGCCACACAGTGAACTCTGGGTTGATTCTCGAGTGTCACCAACGTCCCAACCAGGTTGGTAGACACAACAAAGTAACCATTCAATGGATCAAGGGACACAGTGAATCTAGAGGCAACGACGCTGCGGATGAACTCGCCCGAAGGGAGTCGAGTTTGTCAGCGATGGGACCTGAGCCCATCGTGCCGCTGCCTTTCGGGTACTTACGCAATCTGGCACCGGAGATAAACATCACAAGCTATGGGTTGACCATAGTGAGTGTAGGCAGGCCAAAGAGGCACTTCCCTCTATAGATGGCCGTTTCACAAAACAAGCCCTAAGACTGACTAAACAACAGTTGCGTTCAGTCACAGCCGTAACAACTGGCCACGGGTTTTTTAATAAACACCTCTATGCTATAGGAATCACTGACAGCCCGCTATGCAGAGCCTGCATGGAGGAGAATGAGACAGCAGCACACCTGCTTCTAAGCTGCCCGGTAGTTGCGGATTACAGGGCAAAGTACTTCGGAAACCCAGGTACCCTCTGCGAGATAGTTGGTAACACCAAGGCGAGCCTGGCCTTCCTTGGGGAGCTGGGGTGGATCGAATGACGCATTTGTACAGGTGGTACAAATGCGTCATTCGATCCACCCCAGCTCCCACGCACGCAAAATACGCGCTTAGTCGTGGAGTTGCGGAAACCAGCCCGATTTACATACATACATTAATATCCTATGGCCCCCGATCGGCCAAAAAACAGGGCGCCCCCGATCTTTTTACAAAAAAAATATTAAATTGTTGTTGCGTCGCGACGGGTCTAATAAACATATTACGGCTAAGCCTTTTTATTTGTAGTTATAAAAAATATGAATACTTACAGAAACCCTGAGCAATCCATTTAAAAAAAAAATAGTTTTCACCGTTTGCACACGCTATAACAAAAACCGGCCAAATGCGATTCGGACTCGCACACCAAGGGTTCTGTACCTTCCGTATCTTATTATTTATTATTTGTTGTTATAGCAACAATAGAAATACACAACCTGTGAAAATTTCAACTAGTCTACCCATTACGGTTCTTGAAATACAGCCCGATGATAGACAGACGGACGGACGGACGGACAGCGGAGGCTCGGTGTACGGTGCACGTACATGATTCTCAAAATTGTTTAATAAGTAATTTTGGTTTGGTTGTGCAATAAGTAGGCTCGCATCTTTACACTTACACGCGCGACCTACAATAGTCAAAGATGACGATCATGCAGCAGCAGCATGCAAAGCATGGGTTGTGCAGTTTTGTACCTGAATTTAATTTAGTGTTCCAATAGACGTGGTTTGAGTCGGACAACTTGCATTTTTAACAGACTTCTTCAAAAAGGAGGAGGATCTATGCTCGGCTGTATGTATCTTTTTTTTTCATAACCGATCTATCCACCAATTCAGGACCGATTTTAAAAATTATTTTTTTATTCGAAAGCCTATACTCCTGAGGTGGTCCCATTGTCACCAAGTCAGAATCTGATGATGGAATCCCATAAAAATCGAGGGAAACCCTCAAAATTTATAAGCACATACACTGTTTTTCATAAACTTACTAACGCATTTCAGATATTTGTGCCTTGTAATTATCATCTTATGTTGCCGAGCTGATGTTGAAGGTATAAGTCAGGATCTGATGATGGGATTCCATGAAAAATTTTTGATTTAGCGATATTTTCGCTAATTGTGAACCGATTTGTATGATTATTTTTTTTTGTTTGGAAGAGTATTTTCTCTGACTGGTCCCATTTAAATTTGGTGAAGATCTAATGAAGAACTTCGGAGGTAGGCAACGGAACTCTTCAATAAATGATAGCAAATGGATCAGTATTTCTGTAATCGCATGTCTTTTGATTGTTTATATAGTTCATAACATAATATCACACCGGAACGCTCCCGTCTCGTGGAGGCTTGCCGCCTCACCAGAGACCGTACGGTATCCCCGGACCAGCCGGATGGCCATGGCTCTCTGGGACGCGTTGAGGTAACGGGCAGGTCGCTTCCTCAAAGTAGGCGCCCACACCGGCGCCCCATAAAGGGCCACGGACCGTACGACCCCCGCGTAAAGCCTCCGGCAGGAGGCGTTTGGTCTCCCTAGATTGGGCAGAAGCCGCTTGAAGGCAGCCCGGGACCGCCCCAGTCTGGGAGCCAAACGTCAGAAATGCTGGACGAAGTTCCACCGGCTATCGAGGACGAGACCCAGGTATGTCATCGTCGACCCGACCCCGATGTGAACCCCTCCTACCGTTATTTGGGATCCGGATGGTGGCTGGTTCTGAGAACCACGGAAGCACATGGTTTCGGACTTGTGTAGGGCCACTTCGAGACCCAACTGCTGGATTTTCTCAATTACTGTCAAAACCTCGCGTGTCATAGCCACGCCGCCTGCCGCCGCCTGGTGCGACCTCCCGTGCGCCAGGACCAGCATGTCATCAGCGTAACAAACCACACTGACGCCACTAGGGAGGTCGGCGCGCAGCACCCACAGGAGCTGCGCAGCCGATGTCCCACAGGAGCGGCCCTAGAACCGAACCCTGTGGAACACCGCACGACATCTCTCGCCGGTTCTACTCTCCCAGGTGACCGGGGTAGATGACGGCTCTATCCGTCAAGTAAGCCTCGACTACGCGACGGAGGTAGGTCGGCACCCGGAGATACCGAAGTGCCTCTCTGATGCAACTCCAGGGCAGGGTGTTGAAGGCATTGGCGATGTCTAGAGACACCGCCAAGACGATCCCGCCCCGGGAATCCGCGTACAAATGCATTGTAGACACAATTGACAACCGCTTCTTTGGAAAAATATCAGAGATGGGAATCAAGTGGCACTTCAACGCCCCTGCTTGGCCAAGCGCTGGTGGACTGTGGGAAGCCGCCGTGAACAGTATGAAATCATTTAAAACGGGTCATTGGAGATCAGCGCCTAACGTACGAAGAATTTACCACGCTACTATGCCAGATTGAAGCTTGCTTGAAGTCAAGACCACTCTGCACCGTAACAGAGAACGCCGAAGAAATTAACTGCTTAACATCCGAACACTTTTTAACCGGCACATCCTTTATGACTGTCCCAGAGCCGGACACTGACAACACCTATAATCTGGGCAGGAGATGGAAAATTGTCCGGCAACTAAGCAAGGACTTCTGGAAGAGATGGTCGCAAGAGTACCTTCAACAACTCCAGACAAGGCTAAAATGGAAACGACAGACTACCGATCCACGAGAAAATGACATCGTTTGCATCACGGATGAAAGGCTACCGGCAGGAAAATGGACACTGGGTCGCGTCACAGAGTTGCACACTGGAAAAGACGGCTACACGAGAGTTGACACACTACAAACCGAAAAAGGAGCAGTAAAACAGCCGATCACAAAAGTTATAAGTCGAGGTTGACGAAAATAGACTTGGCGACACGGACAAATCCATAACAAACAGACGGAGCAGACCGAACAAGCTTACTTGGAACAGGATGGTATGCTACAGCTAATGCTGACCATGACACTTATAACGCCCACTGTCCAATAAGACATGCAGCTTACCCCTCTGACAAAAAAACAAACAATTTACTTTGACAAGATTGCAGACTTGCAAGAAATTCGAGACGAATGAAAATTAGTGTTTTATTACAAAATGCCAAACTACTGGCGAAAAGTTGACACTCTGCACAAATTATTGACTCATATAAAAGAATATCGTTGTGACGACTGGATGATGCAATTCCACATCTTGATCAACCAACTTGAACAGAGCATGAACGAACTAGGCTACTAGGATACGTTGCCAACTCATTATTCGGAGTACTGGATCAGCACTTCACAGAAAAAGTACGAACAGGACGTCGACTTCATCCAACACAATGAGAACCATCTGTTACACCTCAAAAACCAAACAAGCATACTGGAAACCGAACACAACATCGTACAACGCAATGAAGCGACGATGGTAAAGCAGTTCACCCTGATGAATGAACACCTCACTAACCTGGAAAACAAAATAGAAACGAATAAACATGACACTGCTAATGCATTTTACATCATAACATCGGCAATAGCTGCAGAAAAAATGGCTCAAAATCCAACATACGCTCATTAACACGCTGACAAACATGTACCAGGGACGTATATCACCAACTCAAATGCAAAACGAATTAGACAGAGTGGTTCGACAGCTACCACGCGACGCCACACTTCCGGAAGTTCAGCATGATGTAAGAGATATCTACAGACTGTTCAGAATACATGCACGCATTACACAGCAATATCTATTGATGGAAGTAAAAATACCAATTCTGAACGATGTTTTATACGAGCTGAATAAGCTCATCAGCATACCTCAACGCATTTGCACTACCCGGGTGATGTACGCCATACCGAATTCTGAACTACTAGCATTTAACACCAACCAATACTCGTTCATACCCTCGAACAATCTGTCGTCCAATAACGCCAAAAGATTCAGGATAAAACATTAATATGCTAGTTAAACCACCCTATCTACAGCACCGGTGATCGACGCAAGTCAATTTGCGATGTACAGCTGATTCGGGACAATGAAAAACACAGTGTGTACTGCCACACGGAAATAAAGGAATGTGCTGACAAGTAGGTAAAACTACACAAGCAAAACACATGGTTTTATTATTGTTGTGGCGCGTGCGAAGTGCAATTAGTCTACGGCGCTCAAATTACAACGGAGACGCTACATCACTCGGGTCTGATTACACTTAAACGAGGTTGTAACTTACAGGGTCTCATTCATGTTGCAAGCATACATGGAACAAAAAGTGACGTTATAGTCACTGAACCATTCGCCATGATAATGCCCACAATCTCTCCCATAAACAACATCATCAACACGTCGATCCCGTAACTCGTCACTGCCTATCGAAACGCACGAAGAGATGTTCCATAAAATTGACACACAACTGCGCTCGATTAAAGACCAATCCAATCTGAAAACTTTATCCCCCCACGACATTCACCACTACACCGCAATCTACGCTGTCATGACAATCAGCATTGCACTAGCAATAACATCGGTGCACTTTTGGAGAAAGAGCAGCACCAAAAGACAGGGAGATGGCTCGCGAGCGCCGATTAGCAGAGGAGGACGAGAAGAAGAAGACGACATCGAGGACGGGTGTAGTAAAGTACCCAAACGGGGTTTGAAAGTGAACGAAGGGACAAATGCTGATCCCACCTTAAGTGAAGTGAAATGTGACACTGAGAAACATAGTGACGTGTGATTAGGGAGTTTGACAATTATTTTTATGGATTTTAAGTATAAATTTACATAATCTTCTAAATTAGTTTTGTTTTATTTTTTTCATTTACAGTTAGTACCTATTATTACATTCGTGCTCTGCATTAGTTTCTACTTTCTTTATAAGTTTAAGTTTTATTAGGGTATTAATATATTTCAGAAGTTTTTATCATTCTTTGTGTTGGCAATATGTACAGTGCACGTACATGATTCTTAAAATTGTTTAATAAGTAATTTTGTTTGGTTGTGCAATAAGTAGGCTCGCATCTTTACACTTACACGCGCGACCTACATTAGTTGGTTTATTAGTTGGTGGTCATGCATGGGTGGTGCAGTTTTGTATCTAAATTTAATTTAGCGTTCCAATAGACGTGATTTGAGTCAGACAACTTGCATTTTTATTTCTGGATTCAAGCCCGCTGGCACTCATTGCATTTACATTTCACTGACATTTGCATTGACAATAATTCTAATAAATGTGTATTTGCATTTGCGCCCTTTTTTTTTTTTTTTTTTAAGGATGGGAAATCATCAAATGACTCCTCCCGCTCTGGGTGAAGCAAGAGGGAGTGTCAGACTCTTACTGACTAAAACCCATCCGTGTTCCTTCTGGAGCCCTTTGCGTTCCAAGGCTACGGCACCTCTTTCGAACAGATTCCGCAGCCCCAGCAGGCACCTGCCCAAGCGGGCCCCGTCTTCCACGCTGACATCTCTTTGAGGCGCGCTGGGATCGCAGCGCGCCGCCGACCCGGGCCTAGTTCTGATCAGACGGCGAGCCACCCACTGCTCGCCGTCCGCAGGCCCGCGCCTACGGCGGCCGGGAATCGTCCTGCGACTCCCGACGCCTGGGGCGTCTTCTTCTGTTGCGGCGACTGGGACGTGAGGTTTCCCTCTCTCTCACACGTTCGGCCTCCTCCTTTGCATTTGCGCCCTACACTTAGTAATAGGGTTCCGTTGGTTACCCTTAGTGTACGGAACCCTAATAAAACGGATGGCTGACTTTTGACATTATTTTTAAGCACGCCATCTGTTAAGGATTTAAATGATGAACGACTCGCTTTAGATAAATAATTACTTTAATACAGATCGTTGTCGTGAGCGCACGACACGTCCGTCGCTGACCGAATCTGTGGCGAGCCGCGCGGGGTGCGGCGGCGATGCGCCCGATCAGCTGTGTGCGTCCCCCGCCCGCCGCGTCTCCCGCCGCTGTTGTCCACACGTTAGATGCGTGAACATCCTCCGGCGCGTTGAAAGCTTTAGCTTTCAAGAAGTAGACGAGGTCCAGAGCCTGGAGACGACTCCCTCTGGTTTGTTGTCATCTTTCGATTCTGAAGTGGGCAGAAGACATAGTTTATTGATAGCCCTTCGTATAATGCCCCTCGAAGTAGTGACGTCAGCCACCCTACTGACGCCATCGGCCCCCGGGAAGAGGCGACACACACGCCCCATCCGCCATTGTAATGGCGGTAAGTTGTCCTCCTTCAGTACTACCACGTCCCCGCAGGCGAGGCCTTGTTGCTCGGTGCGCCATTTGGTGCGCTGCTGCAACTCGGAGATGTACTCGAGGCGCCATCGCTCCCAGAAGTGCTGCCTTATTTTCTCAATAAGCTCGTATCTGTTTGGTCTAGTAGCAGTGATGGGCTTCGTCGGAATAGATGTAAGTGGTATCCCAATTAAGAAGTGGCCTGGGGTCAGACGAGAAGGATCAGTAACATTGGACGAGAGAGGAGTCAGCGGACGTGAATTAAGGATAGCTTCGATTTGCGCAAATAGCGTTGCTAGCTCCTCAAACGTCAAAGTAGCATTTCCAGCTACACGTTTTAGGTGAAATTTTGCAGATTTAATTCCAGCTTCAAATATACCACCGAAGTGGGGAGAATATGCGGGGCTAAATACAAATTTTATTCCTTCAGAAGTAGCATAATCACTAACAGACTGACGGCTGGATCTAAGCAACCTACCTAGTTCATTGTTTGCACCCACAAAATTCCTGCCGTTGTCGCAAAAAATCTCATGACATTTTCCTCTACGTGATATGAAACGCCTTAGGCATAAAATAAAAGCTTGAGTACTTAGTTCACTCACCAGTTCCAAATGTATTGCTTTTATACTGAGGCAAACAAATAAACATAAGTAACATTTAGTGATACGATTACCACGTCCTTTCCGGTTACTTCTCATGAAAGGTCCAGCAAAGTCAACTCCACACGAGTAGAAAGGAAAACAAGCATTCGTACGCGCTTCAGGTAAATGACCCATTATTGGCTGCATCGTATTCGCTCGTAGGCGAACGCAAATAATACATTGTCTAACTACTTGCCGCGCTAAACATCTTCCACCAATAGGCCCGTATTTATCACGCACTGACGCTAACAGCAGCTGTTGACCTGCGTGGAACAAACGTATATGTTCATTAATCATTAATAACTTGGTAAAATGATGTTTTGAATGTAATAGTATAGGGTGCTTCTTATCGAAATTATAATTTGAGTTTCCTAAACGACCACCCACACGAACTATATCGTTTGAATCTACAAATGGAGTCAACTGCAGTAATTTACTCTTTTGTGGTAATTGTTTCCCTTGCTTGAGTAACCCAATTTCAAATGAAAACGATTGTAATTGGCATTTTTTTATTCACTGATGTTAATCAGTGAATTATTTATTTCATCTGAACTTATAGGGCCTGAATATTTATGTTTGTTTTTATTGCAATTGTTAACAAAACGTAACACATACGCAAATGTTCTACTTAATTTATTAAAACTGGAGTACCTTTTGAAATCTATAAACAAACTACCGTCATCAGAATTGTCTACTGCAGTTATCAACGAATGTACCTTTAACTCAGGTAAGTTTTGAACTACGAAAGAATTCTGTGGCCACTCTGAACGTTCCTTCTGTAGGAAAGAAGGACCTTCCCACCACAAAGAAGAAGATAAAAGGTCCTGGGGTTCAACCCCCCTTGAGGCCAAGTCAGCTGGGTTCATATTCGTAGGTACATGTCTGTGTTCAAAACCACTTGTTAGCTCGTTGATTTCATTAACCCTATTGCAGACAAGCATTTTAAGATTTCTTACATCAGTTCTTAACCATCCTAAGACAACTGTTGAATCTGTCCAAATAGTTTTGTAAGTTATATTAAATCGTAATGACTGTATAATTTTATCACATAATCTAGCGCCCAGCAAAGTACCGAGTAATTACAATTTTGGTATAGTAATAGGTTTTAAGGGTGCAACTTGTGCCTTGGCGCATAAAAGCCTAAAAGTGACCTCATTTTTGTCATTCATTGACCGTAAGTATACACATGAGGCATATGCTTTCTGTGACGCATCAACGAAACAATGTAATTCTATTGACATAGGGTTATCGCAAAGAACATTTCTGCTAATTTTAATATTAGAAATGTAGTGCAAATTAGAAATAAATTTTAACCACTTATCTAATAAATTTTGTGGTATGGGGTCGTCTCAATTTAATTTAATAACCCATAATTGCTGTAAAAATATTTTTGTTTTAATAATACATGCACAAATTAATCCTAACGGATCAAATATTTTACAAATAGTAGCTATTACGACTTTCTTTGTGACAATTTGCGGTGGCAATTCCACTTTCGAGGGAAACTGAATGATGTCGAGTTTTGGAGAATAATTCAAACCTAGCACGCTGGATTCTTTAGTCAAATCTACCGGGTCGAATACACTGTCATCACAATCAAGTGCCTGCAAACAGTTAGTACGAATTTTTCTTAAGGGTAAACATGCTGAATCCAAAATTTTCTTAACATTCACATATATATGCTGTAATTCACTTTCACCATTCGCACCCGTATTTAAGTCGTCAATGTAAAAATCATTTTTTATTATGTTCGCGATAACGTCATCATTACACTCCTTAAAATTGCCGAATCTTTAAATTGCCGTTATTATTTGGTTCCGTACTAACGGATGAATCCCTCCACAAAATTAACTGAAGGTGACGTTGAGATTCATGCAAGGCCGTTTGTCGGTACATTTTCTCAATATCTCCTAAGAGAGCAAACCTGTGCCCGCGAAATCGTAACAAAATTGAGAATAAATCGGACTGCACTACTGGACCTACAGCCTGTATGTCATTTAATGACTTCCCAGATGATGTTTTGGCTGAGGCGTCAAACACTACTCTCAATTTCGTCGTTTCACTGTTCTCGCGAAGTACACAGTGATGTGAAAGGTAATTGCCAAATCTTGGGCGATCTACCTCACTTAAATGACCTAATTCTTTGTATTCATTTATAAATCTAGTGTATGACTCCTTAAGTTTCGGATTTTTATTTAATTTTAATTCTAAATTTAAGAAACGTTTTTTAGCCACGTAATATGAATCACCAAGACTAGTTTCAGGTTCCTTTAAGGGCATAGGTACACAAAACCGACCGTCGGATAAGCGAGTTGTGTTTTCTATAAAGTCAATTTCACAAAACCGTTCCTCTAATGAGTATGTTTTTGTCTCTGCAGGTAGTTCTTCAATCTCCCAAAACTTCTTCAGGGAATTATCAATATTCGAAAACTGATTGAAATAACAATAGACCTCAGACTTGGATTGACTGTTACCGAGTGGGCCGGCTATTAACCACCCTAATTGTGATTCTTGTAAAGTAGGTTTATTAGACCCTAACTTAATTTGATTTGTCCCGATAATGTTCCAAAAAACGTCAGCTCCTAAAAGCATATCTATAGTGGAAGGCTGGAAGAACCTTGGATCTGCTAGTTGTATACCACACGGAATATCTAACTCGCAAACGTCTATTTCAACGCTGGGTAAAATACCTGTTATCGTTGGCACTAATAAACAAGAGACTGGAGTGCTAAACGTAGATGAACAAGATTTAATCGTTACGACACACTTTCCTAAAATGTTAGTTTTAATATTATTAAGACCGCAAACCTTTAAGGTTTCACTATAACTCTTATTGAACCCTAATTTCTCTCTCATAGCTTCGGTTAAAAATGACGATTGACTACCAGTGTCCAATAATGCTCGCGCCTTCACCTTTTTATTGTTCAACTCATAACGATTTCTACCTGCGCCGTACACAATAACGTATGAGTCATCGTCGTAGCTGATAACGTAACCGGTTCATTTTGTTGACTATTTGCATTTTGTTCTGAAGAAGTATTCAAATTATCTTTATGAACCAAAGTGTTGTGTTTACCTTTACATATTTTGCAAGAACCCTTTAAACGACACTGATAACTATTATGGCCACTACGTAAGCACTTAGTGCACAATTTTAATCTTTTTACTTCGCACATTCTATCGTCATAGTTCATTTGCTTGAACTTCGGACATTCATAAACAAAATGATTCTGGCTACAAACAACACATTGATATTTTCCCGTTGAATCCGAAGCAGCCAAAAAAGATTTCACCTGTCTTTTATTTTGAGAGTGCATAATATTATTATGTTCCTGTTTATCGGATCTATTATAATGCGTTGTTTCCAAGATGTCTGCCCGGTTACGTAAGAATGAATAAAATTGATCTAACGTTGGTAAATCCGATAGACCATTTCTATATTCCTCCCATTTTATACCAGTGGTGGAGTCCAACTTTGCTGAAACTATGAATATCAACAAAACATCCCACTGATCAGTAGGAAGCCCGAGAGTGTGCAAAGAACTCAAGTTTTTAGATAAGTGATCAATTAAATATCGCAACGCTTTGAATGATTCCTTCACAATCGGTTCAATACTTAGTAACGACTTAATGTGGTTATTTATTAAGATATTTTTACTATTATAACGGTTACACAAAATTTGCCATGCCTTTTCATAATTGTCAGCGGTAAACTCAATTGATCTTATAACGACAGCGGCACTATTTTCTAAGCTTGATCTAAGATAGTGATATTTATTAATTAATGGAATAGAATCGTTTTTATTAACGAGGGAATCAAAAGTGTCCCTGAACTCAAGCCATTTCAAATAGTTCCCGTCAAACTTTGGCAAATTTATAGTAGGTAACTTTATAGAATTCATGGAATGTGAACATTGATTGGACATACTTTCGTCATGTAACGATCCCTTCTCTAAATTCGCACATTCAATCAATTCTTTAGCCATGGAAAGAAGAGAAAATAATGTGATTCTATAGAATCCCGCTCATTTAACTGTTCATCGTCATTTGAAGAGAGTAATTCAATATCCGACTGTATGACGTTAAAATCAGACAGTAATTCTTGAAATTTATCAACCCGCAAAGATATTTCTTTAACTTGAATGCTAGTTATCTTTTTCGCACCTACCTGGGTTAAAACATTCACATAATCTTTGAATTTTGTTAGTCTACCTTTGATTATGCTACGCTTTTTGATAAGCTCCTTTAAAGATTCTTTTCCTTCCATGACTAATCAATAAAAAGAAATTGAACAATGAACTAGGCAAGATAATGAAATGATCAAACCAGTTATAACGGTTCCGACGCAGTGATCCAGCCGCCCTGCCGTGGTTACCACTCGGATGCTTGATGGATTCACCAACCACAAGCCAAGCACTACGCAAGAGATAATCTGGAATTTACATAAATGTGTAACGTTAATATTTAAGTATGTTTATAAATTTTTATGGAGGGTAGGCGATCCAAAAAAAAATGACTGGGCAAAATTGAATAAATAGCTACGTTTAGATTTTAAATATTTAACTAGGAAGTAAATAGCGTAACTGGTAATATAATTTTAAGCTAATTCCATCATCCAATGGGGTTTCTGACTTTTTTAAATCTTGAAAAGACAAATAGGAATGAAAATGATAAAGCGATAGGTATGTACCTATAGGCAAGCTTTCGCAATAGCCGAAGCGTAAATTACAACGAAGAATAGAAGTGGTGCACTGGAAATACTATCCTGTAACGCTATCGGAGCGGCAAGCCGTACGCAAATCGAAAAGGAAAAAAAAATGAGAAATAGTGGATAGGATAAAAGACCAACTTCCCTTGGGTATTCCGCCAGACGTCCTCTAGCAGTCCTCAGCAAAGTTTTCACTCCACCAGGGCAGAAGGCAGCATAAGCAGCAATCCAATCCAATCTCTTTGTTCCGTAAATTCAAATCCCAGTAACGGTTTTTCGTTGTTCTTCGATGGTTATCCGAAGATTACAGCTTTGAGTCGCGATTGTAAACGGTCGCCAGAATGTTAAGGATTTAAATGATGAACGACTCGCTTTAGATAAATAATTACTTTAATACAGATCGTTGTCGTGAGCGCACGACACGTCCGTCGCTGACCGAATCTGTGGCGAGCCGCGCGGGGTGCGGCGGCGATGCGCCCGATCAGCTGTGTGCGTCCCCCGCCCGCCGCGTCTCCCGCCGCTGTTGTCCACACGTTAGATGCGTGAACACCATCTATTGAAGTTTAATCAAACCAAGATACGTTCGTTCGTAAAGGTAACTTGTGCCCATAAATACATTTTTTGTGAAGTTAAAGGTGATGATTATTTATAATTATGTAATAACAAATATTTTTGTAATAATATTATCATCGCACGATGGACACGGATGTAAATTTGCACAAACATTTTATGGCATGAGTTAATCTAGACATAGCCACGAAAGTGTTAAAAAAATATATGGGTACATTATGTTTTGTCATTCATTCACTCGTTCAAAATTTTGGGCGGTATTATTTGACACTGACAGCAACACTTTTTACATCGAAACTGCTTGCTGTTCTCATTCTCATACTCTTATATTATATTCAATTTCTCTAATAAAAATGTGGAATGCATGGAGCCATACCGTCCGCCGCGTTTTCTGCTGTGGGCCTGGTGCTCATGCAGCGAACACATCCATGATTGAGTAAGTATCAACATCTGAATTAATATTTCATGTAAGCAATATCGTATTCATTAGGAACTATAATTACTTAATAATATATCGGTGGAGGAGGTCTGTACCTACTTACCTACCGTTATCATGGAGCCATACCGTCCGCCGCGTTTTCTGCTGTAGGCCTGGTGCTCATGCAGCGAACACATCCATGATTGAGTAAGTATCAACATCTGAATGAATAGTTCATGTAAGCAATATCGTATTCATTAGGTACTATTATTATTTATTAATATATCGGTGGAGGAGGTCTGTACCTACTTACCTACCGTTATCATGTAGTGCCACAATTGTTATATAATTCAATAGAATACGCGTAGGTATAAAATGATTATTAGAAATATGATTTCTTTTCTTGTACTTCGACAGATTCGGAGACTCATGCCCGTTTTCACCAACATCCCCTAAGTTTACGGGATCCCCTAAACATGTTTAGGGGGCCGTTAGAGGATGGTTTCTGTTTCACCAACGTTTAGGGGTCAACTAAACGTTAAAAGGTCTGCTAAATTTAGGTGGTCGAAATTTTGCCCCATAAACCCGGCACCTACGTATGTGATCGTTTAAACAACGAAGATGGATAGTGATTTATATGATTTTTTTGAATATATTGAAACTATTTCTACTATATTCGACGTAAATAACAGCCGTAGACCAAAAATATATCGAAAACGTACAAATTACTTTGAAATTTTTGATGAAACTGACTTTTTTCGGAGATATAGGTTACGTAAATCTTCAGTGCTGTATTTATTGGAAAAGATTGAACACGCTTTAGAATTTCCTGATAATAGGTGAGTACATATTAACTAATCACAAGTTTTTATACTATGTAGCCCATAAAATAAAATAACAAAAAACCATGCGCATGGAATTTTTTTTTTAGTTGACGATACGACAATGTTTCCTTGTGTTTATTTGATTTACATGATAAATTTTATTTTATTCCAGGAATAATTCTATATCTCCAATAAATCAGTTATTAATAGCATTGAGGTTTTATGCTACTGGTAATCATTTGTTGGCTGTGGCAGACATGGGTGGGATCAGTGTAGCTACTTGCAGTCGAATAATAAAAAGAGTGTCTGCAGCAATTGTTACTCTACGTCCAGAATTTGTCAAATTTCCTAATACAAGTGAGGAGCAAGAAAAAGTGAAGATGGAATTTTATAACATTGCAAGATTTCCTAATGTTCTTGGATGCATTGATTGTACACATGTGAAAATTCAATCACCAGGTGAAACTTCATCACTACACTAGTTTAAAAATTTGTCAGAATTTTAATAAGAAAACAAACTGTAGTAGAACTTACACAAAATAAAATGCAATGTTTTGTATGTATTTTTTAAGGTGGAGATGATGCAGAGCTATTTAGAAACAGGAAGGGATACATGTCCATAAATGTTCAAACAGTAGCATCAGCCAATTTATTAATAAGAGATGTGGTGGCACGTTGGCCAGGTTCAACACATGACTCAGCTATTTATCAAAATAGCAATACATATAGAACATTTGAAAGAGGGGACTATGCTGACAGCTATTTACTGGGTGACAGTGGATACCCATTGAAGGTAAAATAATTTAGTTTAGCAATCAGGTAAAAAATTGCTCAAGTGCGAGTCAGTATAATAGGAAGATATCATAGAAATAAGTAGTACTATTTTAGAATCATAGGTTACATTTATTTAAAAATATACAATATTTCTCAGGTCTTCCTAGTCATTCTTTGGCCCACCAAATAAATTCTTCAGGTTTAAGTTTCCACCTGTAAAACAAATATAATATTATGGATTTTTAAAACATCAGAGATATCTTTTTTCTTTTCAGAATCATCTGTTGACTCCTTATTTAAATCCTACAACAAGAGGACAACAAAAATACAATGATGCTCATATAAAAACTAGGAATGTAGTGGAAAGGCAGTATGGAGTCTTAAAACGACGTTTTCCTGTCTTAGCCATTGGTATAAGATTGGAATTAAAAAATGCTATTAATGTCATTATTGCGTGTTGTGTCTTACACAACATGTGTATTTTAAGAAATGAAGAGGAACCAGTTAATGAAAATATTGTTCCCAATATAGAAGAACTTATTTCAAATGGGCAAATAACAAATGTCACAACCAACATTACATCCCACATATGGGCTTCGAAGATTACAAATTACAAATTATTTTGATAACTTGTAACATGTAATAAAATACTGTAATAAGTACTATTGAGGTTGTTAATAAATGTTCTTATGTAATACATACCTTTTGTTTGATTTAGTACTTCTATTTTGATTTCTACTTCCTTTTTTGCCGCTTCTAGTTGTAATTTATACAAGCTTCTTTTAAACTCTATTTCTTGTTTGATTTAGTACTTCTATTTTGATTTCTACTTCCTTTTTTGCCGCTTCTAGTTGTAATTTATACAAGCTTCTTTTAAACTCTATTTCTTCTTCCAACAAAGTCTTTTTCAAATCTTCGATTTCAATTTTTTTTTCGTTTATTCCTTTAAATCCTGTACACAGGGTAGCCACAACTTCAGACTGTGGATGGTTTTGCTCCTTTAGTATAGGCCTACGCCTTTTCCAAAGAGGAGTTGTTGACATTTTTGAACATGAAGGTGTGTTTGTCACTTTATTTTCGTCTTCCTTCACTTCATGTACGGCTTTGTCCTGAAAACAATCAAATCATATTAGAGTACCTACAAGAAATCATCTTTTGTATATTTTATAACTGGAAGCACTAAAGCTTACTGTGACTTTGTCTGATGTAATTAACATAAGTAGCCCGTCCTGCTTCTATATGTGAGCTATCTCGCTGGTCAAGAATAGTCAAAATCAGATCAGCTTCAGCAGTTTATTAAGTAACAAACAAACAGATAGATGTCTTTTCACAATTTATACAGTACTGAGATTGCCTAGGGCAATATAATTAAAGTGTGTAAAATAATATTATATCTGCAAGTACTTACTGTAACTAGTTCAGCATCTAAAATTATAGTCTGTGATTCTTCATTGATTATTTCTAAATCTGTGACATTTGAATTTATTGGCATAATGACTGAATCCGAGTCTGAAACATCAGCAATACCACTGCAACCTCGACCCATTAAATCGCAAACTTGTTCCAGTATTGGGTCTATTTTTGTTGTTGATGGTCCTCCACCTGTTCCAGTCGTACAACTCCTGTTTCTTGAGTTGTAAATTTTTGCTTCACTCTTCATTTTCTCCCAGACTCTCATGAGAGCATCTTTACTCCTAAGATGAAAAATAGATGGGTATAGTTAGCACATGTGCTAATTTTCTTATTGATAAAATAAGGCATGTTGATTTTTATTTAAATGTTAACTAACCTGTACATATTTCCCGTTGAATTAAATTGGTCACAGAGGTTTATCCAAGCTTCGTTCTTAGCATGATTAGTTGTACCGTCTGTTCTTTTATTTAAAATTATGTTTCTGTATGAATACACCATTTTCACCAACTTGTCTTTCTCGTCCACTGTGAAATTTTGGCTACGCTTCCTTTTTTCTGCCATTTTATTAAGATGCAAGCATGCGATCACAATAAACCATAGAGGAATATAATATATCGCAATAAACTATCCACGAAAACAAACGAAAGAAGTGTCAAATTAAATATGACCACAGATTAAACGTGAGTTTCGTAATGTATCCACAGAGTAAATATGCAAGAAAATATGAAATTATTTAATAATATGTAGGAATTAATATTGATTATTGCTATTAAAACATAATTTATTATAAACTGCATCTATTTGTGTATATACTTTAGAGAATTTGTTAAAAAACTATATTATTTCAAAGTATCGATAAGTTTAAAGACGAATCATTCACTATTATCGAAAACAAAACGTCACATAGTTATGTGTCCTCTAGTTAGGTGATAAAAACGATGGTGAAACGAAATTTAATTTAGAGGCTAGTTTAGGGGTACTGTTAAGTAAAGGGCCCCATACTTAGGTGGTAGTATAGGGGATGTTGGTGAAAACGGGCATCATACTCCCAATCGCCGACGTGCCGGAGCGCATACGGCTATTGGAGATGAATTTACACTCGCTGTTGGTGTACAGGCCAGAAGACGGCGAGTACCTAGATGGAAATGAAGTAAGTCACCTCCACCAGTTTTTTCCATCTGTTCGTGAGCGGCTGGACAGGACATGGCTGGAGGTGGATCACTGTGTTGCCCAATTTCTCACAGGTCATGGCAATTTTAAGAGTAAATTATTTTCCTTTAAGCTTGTGGCCTCGCCTTTATGTCAATGTTCTACAGTTGACCATGAATACGAACAATCCGCACATCACATCTTATGGGAGTGTAGTCTTTGGCAAACTGAACGCAATATTATGTTAGATAGTATTAAGGTTACATCTGGGGTAGTTTACTATACGGACCTTGTTGAAACCAGAACAAATTTCCGTGCGTTCAAGCGATTTTGCCATACCTATTACTGGAATCAAAAGTACCTCACAATTTAGGACCCATTAGTTTAAGTGGTAAGATGGTAGACCCATTAGTTTAAGTGGGGTGTATGGGGTCCGTTGCCATCTTAAAGACCCAAGCCAACCTCACCTGCTAGCGGTGCACCCTGCTGTCCAACGGACGAGGCTCTGGCGAACCTGGTTTCCCTCTTGTAGGGTTGTGGGGGTCAGACGGCTGGTCGCCCCACGTAAAACCAACTTCAGTCATATATATATGGTGAGAAACAAGTTAAGTAAGGGTACTCGGTCTAGGGCGTCGCCGCATAACGACGCGCAGGCACATCGCCCTAAACCTGCGATAAGTGGGCTAGGGCTACCGTGTCAAGTACGGGCACGGCTAAAGAGGATAGTACCCAAGAAGAAGTTCCGCTTTGCCACCTGGAACATTGGCTCCCTAACCGGATGTTGCCTAGAACTCGCAGACGTACTTGCGAAGCGTCGGGTCCAGTGCGCCTTCCTTCAGGAGACGCGCTGGAAGGGAAATAAGTCACGTGACATTGGGCAGGGGTACCGGCTAGTGTACACCGGATCACCAACGGGTAGGAGCGGAGTGGCCGTGGTGCTGTCTAAGGACCTTCAGGATGGACTCCTTGAAATAGACCGATGCAGCGACCGGTTGATGCGAGTTAGGGTGCTGTTCGAAGGGTCGGTAATGAACCTAATCAGCGCCTATGCTCCTCAGACTGGTTGCTGTGAGTCTGAAAAGGAGGCCTTCTGGGATGAGTTCGAGGACGTATTACGCGCTATCCCGAATTCCGAAGGTGTTTTGGTTGGGGGGGATCTCAACGGTCACGTAGGTCAGTTTGCTGGAGAGTATGGACGTGTTCACGGTGGTTTTGGTTACGGCCAGCTAAACGCAGAGGGAGTCAATATACTTAGCACCTGCGCTGTGTCGGACCTAGCCATCGCGAACACATTCTTTCAGAAGAAGCCCCAGCATCTTATTACGTACCGTAGTGGTGCCTACTCAACCCAAATAGATTACCTGCTGGTGCGACGGTGCCACATTGGCAAGGTTATCAACTGCAAAGTCATCCCAGGCGAAAGCCTAACGGCTCAACACCGCCTCCTTGTCCTGGACTTTGCGGTTGTACCGAAGAAGAGAGTGACCGAGAAACGCAAACCCCGCACTAAGTGGTGGTTGCTTGATGGTCCTAGGCAGTCGGACTTCATCGCGGAGGTCGAGCATCTCAAGATCAGTGCTCCGCATGAGTCCGCTCAAGAGATCTGGAGTAGGATCCATTCAGCAATCACCGGTGCGGGTAAGCGCGTCCTTGGCACTTCTCGTGGTGGCCGCACCATAGGAAAGGAGACGTGGTGGTGGGATGACGGGGTGCAGGAGGCGACTCGGAAGAAGAAGGTTTTATTTAAACAGTGGCAAGGGTCCAACTCTCCGGATGACAGGGAGGCATATGGAGCGGCTAAGCGCGCTTGCAAAAAAGCTGTAGCCAGAGCCCGCAGCAAAAGTCTGGCGCCCTTATACGACAAGCTGGAAACTGCGGAGGGGCAAAAGCTTATTTTTAAGCTGGCGCGTGGCCGGGAGAAAGCTACACGGGACATTAGCAAATGTCTTTGTGTAAGGGACGCCCAGGGTAAGCTGCTCTACGATGCCCCCTCTGTTAAGGAGAGATGGTGTACATACTTCGCGGAGCTGTCTAACAAACAGCATCCCCATAACCTTTCTCCGGAACCGCCTCCTAACCTTGGGCTTATTTCCCCTATTTCCCCCGACGAAACCCGCATTGCTCTTCGCCACATGAAGAACCGGAAAGCGGTCGGGCCTGACAATGTGCCAATTGAAGTGTGGAAGGCGATGGGCCCACATGGTGTGGACCTTCTGACGGATCTTTTTAACCGCATCCTGATCACCAAGGAAATGCCGAACCAGTGGCGATTTAGCCTGATTATCCCTGTTTACTAAGGCAAAGGTAGCGTACAGGATTGTGGTAGCTACCGCGGTATCAAGATCATGTGCCACACCATGAAGCTCTTCGAGCGCATCATTGACACACGGCTCCGTAGCGAGTGTACTGTCTCTGAGTGTCAATATGGCTTCCGGGCGGGTAGCAGCGCCATGGACGCAGTGTTCGCCTTACGGAATCTGGCTGAGGCTTACAGAGAGAGAAGGAGAGCTTTGCATATGGCCTTTTTAGACCTGCAGAAGGCCTTCGACTGTATACCTCGGCAGTCCATCTGGTGGGCACTGCGCTTCAAGGGCGTTCCCGAGGCCTATATTGACATTATCAGAGACATGTACCGCGATTCCGTGTCCTCTGTCCAGACCGCTGTTGGCGAATCGAATGGCTTCCCAATATCTGTTGGCGTTCACCAAGGCTCGGCTCTTAGCCCGTTCGTGTTTAACGTAGTGCTCGATGTAGTTACGGCAAACATCCAAGATCAGCCTCCATGGCTAATGATGTATGCCGATGACATCGCCCTCGTTAATCAGAACAAAGCCCATCTTGAGCGCAAAGTCAACATTTGGAAGGACACGCTTGAAAACGGTGGTCTGAGACTAAATGTGGCGAAGACTGAGTACATGTCCTGTGGCAGCACGGATACAAACACCATCCGAATAGGTTCGGACCTGATCGGAAAGTCCGATACGTTCAGGTACCTTGGATCCGTGCTGCACGAGTCTGGCATCGTGGACGACGATGTCCAAGCACGTATTGGCGCGGCTTGGGCGAAGTGGCGCGAGGTGACGGGCGTTGTATGCGACCGCAAAATGCCTCCGAAGCTCAAGGGGCAGATATATAAATGCATCATTCGGCCTGTCCTACTGTACGGGGGCGAGTGTTGGCCAGCACTAAGCAGACACACCCAGGAGCTTCGCGTCACGGAGATGAAGATGCTGAGGTGGATGAGTGGCGTAACGCGATCCGATCGCATACGCAACTCTTACATCCGAGGTAGTCTTGATGTCCGTGACGTGGGAGAAAAACTGCAAGAGTGTCGTCTGCGATGGTATGGCCACATCATGCGCCGCCCTATGGAGTACGTTGCAGCCAGCAAGCCAATAATTCGCTTCTAGGTACGCCAGGAGCTTATGATTCAGCACGCGTTCCATAGTCTTACAGAGTATGGACGTTACCGAGATGGGTCTATAATTCGACGGGTCAGCTCGACTACTCTTCTTGGGCACGGGTGTCCGTGGCGTGGGAGAAAAACTGCAAGAGTGTCGTCTGCGATGGTATGGCCACATCATGCGCCGCCCTATGGAGTACGTTGGTCGGAGATGCATGAATATGGCTATTCTTGGGGCTAGGCCCCGTGGTCGCCCTCGCAAGCGCTGGCTGGACGTCGTCAAGTCCGGTCCCGCTGGATGACATCATTCCTCACCATGTAAGGGGCATGCACTATGGTCCGCAGCGCAAGGTTTTGTTGCGCGCGGAGCTTCGCGCGATTCCCCTCACATGTGAGGGCGAACCAAGCGGGGGCGGCGTACGTCAGAATCGGGCGTATGTACGTCTTGTACACACCCAACTTGACGCGCGCCGGCAGCTGGGACGAGAGCACCGGACGGAGTTGTGCGCGGGCGACCTTCGCCTGGGCGGCGACCCGGCGGACGTGCGGCCCCATCATGAGCCGACGGTCGATGGTCACACCGAGGTACTACGCCTGGGGGGACCACTCGACGTCGACTCCTTGCAGCTTCAGGGGCGGTGGGAGGCGCGCTGAGCCTGTGGCTATCGCTTGCGTCTTACCCACGTTAACCGACAGTCGCCACTTGGCGAGCCAGGCGGGAAGTTCGTCTAGCGCGCGTAGTCCCCAAGGTGTTGCTCGACTGCCGCGACATGTGCGTGCTCGGCGGTCGGGTTCGGGCAGAACTGACGCTCCAGGTGGGCGGCGAAGACCTCCGCCCTTTTCTCTGCAACGTATTTGAGCGCCCCGTCGCTATCTTGTAGAGGGCGCACCGGAGCTGGGGTATGTGTAATCTGGCGGCACAGCTGGTGCACGGACGGCCAGTCGCCCACTGCGGCGTCAATGCGCTACTCCCAGCTCGCGGCGGCCTGAGCTCGCAACTCGGCCTTTACCCTCTCCGCGAGACGGTTGAGTGACGCTTTTTGTGTGGGGCAGCGAGATTGCTGCCACTGCTTGCGCAGGCGCCTCTTCTCGGCGACCATTGCGCGCAGCCTGGGCGGTAGGGGCGGCTGTAGCCCTCTCCCCTCCGTAGGCGTGGTGGTAGTCGCCTCCTCTAAGGCGCTTTGCACGCAAGCAGTGACGTCATTGGCAAGTAGGTCAACGTCCGCGGCGGTATTGATGGGCCGAGTCGGTGTAGTGGCTTCAATCTTTCCTGCGAACTTTGTCCAGTCCGTTCGTCGCGTGGCGCTAACGGCTTCAGTCGGGTCGGCATCCCCGATAAGACGACGAGTACAGGCTGATGGTCGGATTGTAACTCGTCGTCGATCACTTCCTGCGTGATCTGGCAGTTTAGCCCTCGATGGACGACGATGTCCAGCACGTCGGGCATGTGGCGGTCATTATCCGGGTAATGGGTTGGAGTTTCAGGGCCGGACACCGTCAAGCCGAAGGCTTCGGCCTCGGCGAAGAGTTGTCTCCCCCCGGTATTCGTTGTTTGCGCATTCCACGCTGGGTGCTTACAATTTAAGTCACCGCACCGGCGAGGATGGTCGCGTTCTGCGATTGGTACATGAGCGCCCGCAGCTCTGTCGGAATTAATTTCGTTTGGGGCGCCTTGTACCCGGCGTATATATTCAGGTCCTCGCCGGCTACGTGCAGCTGCACACCCAGCGCATATATGCTCTGCAATGACGGCGGGGGGAGTTCCTGGTGGACGATCCTTCGCCTTACCAGTACTGCCAGACCTCGGTATGCGTTGTTCTGAGCCGACCGTTCGTCTTTCCTGTAAGCGAGATAGCCCGGGAACCTTATCCTGTCTTCAGGTTTCAGGAGCGTCTCGCTTATCAGCGCCACGTCGACGTTTGATCCCTCAGAAGATGGCGGAGAGGGGCGACCTTGTCCTTGAGGCCACGGGCATTCCAGTGAATGACCCTCAACGGCCTACTAGACATTGTAGAGGTGAAGTAAGTCGGTCAGGCCGTCGAGGATCACATGCCCTGCGTCCTGTCCCTGCCTGATGGCCTTCAGCAGGTCCATAAGCAGTCCAATGGCGCAGGCCGTGACGTCCTTCTGGTTGCTAGTGCCGGCATTATTACTGGCGCTCTTGCCTTCGTGCAACTTGTTGCTATTTTTATTTGGTAGGCGCTTGGCTTGCGTTTTGCCACCTCGATCGCGTTACGCCACTCATCCACCTCAGCATCTTCATCTCCGTGACGCGAAGCTCCTGGGTGTGTCTGCTTAGTGCTGGCCAACACTCGCCCCCGTACAGTAGGACAGGCCGAATGATGCATTTATATATCTGCCCCTTGAGCTTCGGAGGCATTTTGCGGTCGCATACAACGCCCGTCACAAGGGCGGAGGTCTTCGCCGCCCACCTGGAGCGTCAGTTCTGCCCGAACCCGACCGCCGAGCACGCACATGTCGCGGCAGTCGAGCAATACCTTGGGGACTACGCGCGCTAGACGAACTTCCCGCCTGGCTCGCCAAGTGGCGACTGTCGGTTAACGTGGGTAAGACGCAAGCGATAGCCACAGGCTCAGCGCGCCTCCCACCGCCCCTGAAGCTGCAAGGAGTCGACGTCGAGTGGTCCCCCCAGGCGAAGTACCTCGGTGTGACCATCGACCGTCGGCTCACGATGGGGCCGCACGTCCGCCGGGTCGCCGCCCAGGCGAAGGTCGCCCGCGCACAACTCCGTCCGGTGCTCTCGTCCCAGCTGCCGGCGCGCGTCAAGTTGGGTGTGTACAAGACGTACATACGCCCGATTCTGACGTACGCCGCCCCCGCTTGGTTCGCCCTCACATGTGAGGGGAATCGCGCGAAGCTCCGCGCGCAACAAAACCTTGCGCTGCGGACCATAGTGCATGCCCCTTACATGGTGACGAATGATGTCATCCAGCGGGACCGGACTTGACGACGTCCAGCCAGCGCTTGCGAGGGCGACCACGGGGCCTAGCCCCAAGAACAGCCATATTCATGCATCTCCGACCAACGTACTCCATAGGGCGGCGCATGATGTGGCCATACCATCGCAGACGACACTCTTGCAGTTTTTCTCCCACGTCACGGACACCAAGACTACCTCGGATGTAAGAGTTGCGTATGCGATCGGATCGCGTTACGCCACTCATCCACCTCAGCATCTTCATCTCCGTGACGCGAAGCTCCTGGGTGTGTCTGCTTAGTGCTGGCCAACACTCGCCCCCGTACAGTAGGACAGGCCGAATGATGCATTTATATATCTGCCCCTTGAGCTTCGGAGGCATTTTGCGGTCGCATACAACGCCCGTCACAAGGGCGGAGGTCTTCGCCGCCCACCTGGAGCGTCAGTTCTGCCCGAACCCGACCGCCGAGCACGCACATGTCGCGGCAGTCGAGCAACACCTTGGGGACTACGCGCGCTAGACGAACTTCCCGCCTGGCTCGCCAAGTGGCGACTGTCGGTTAACGTGGGTAAGACGCAAGCGATAGCCACAGGCTCAGCGCGCCTCCCACCGCCCCTGAAGCTGCAAGGAGTCGACGTCGAGTGGTCCCCCCAGGCGAAGTACCTCGGTGTGACCATCGACCGTCGGCTCACAATGGGGCCGCACGTCCGCCGGGTCGCCGCCCAGGCGAAGGTCGCCCGCGCAGAACTCCGTCCGGTGCTCTCGTCCCAGCTGCCGGCGCGCGTCAAGTTGGGTGTGTACAAGACGTACATACGCCCGATTCTGACGTACGCCGCCCCCGCTTGGTTCGCCCTCACATGTGAGGGGAATCGCGCGAAGCTCCGCGCGCAACAAAACCTTGCGCTGCGGACCATAGTGCATGCCCCTTACATGGTGAGGAATGATGTCATCCAGCGGGACCGGACTTGACGACGTCCAGCCAGCGCTTGCGAGGGCGACCACGGGGCCTAGCCCCAAGAATAGCCATATTCATGCATCTCCGACCAACGTACTCCATAGGGCGGCGCATGTTAGTAGTTGTCACCTCTAAAATCCAAACTTTTAATAACCAGTGCTGCACTGCCATTTAGTGATGAACGCAAGTAGTGAAATTTATTTATTTTGTCAATACTTGGCTCTTCATGAATCAGTGATACATAATCTCTTTGAATTCTAACCAATCCCTATAACCGCCGCTAAAGTGAGGTAGATGAATTTTTGGAAGTCTAACGTTATTTTGTCTAGTAACCACTGGTAGTTGTTCACTGGAGCTTACCTTAGACTCTAGTTGAGCGCGGTGTCGCGACAGAAGCGCGCGAGCAGATGCAAGTTGCTTGTAGTAGCTGCCCTCAAACTGTTCACGTTCGGCGAATTGCTCGTCGGGCTTTGCTGACAGGCACTCCAATTGACCCTGAAATTGATCATAGGTGGCATATACGGTAACCATTTTTTCAACTCTCATCTCTAGTTCGACTAGCTGTTCCTCACTAAGTTGTTCGCAAGTCTTAGTGGTAGTTAAAAATGTTGTGAATTGAGTAAGCTGCGATTTAATTGAGGCGCGTTTCTTTATAAGCTCTTTAACTGTCATTTCCTCAGCCATGGCTAAATAAGAAGGTATGCAGCTTTAAGCAGTAAGGGAAAATAAAAATAAGAAGAAGACAGAATTAAGAATCACTGAAATATTCAAAAGCTGTAAACGTTCCAAGAGGCGCGTGAGTAATAGCAATCAGCTGATTCAAGCGTTGCTATTCAAAACCGGTAGGCGGTTAGAAAAAAATTGAATTCAAAATGCGAAGAAAAAAAAAGAAAAAAAAGCGGGTAGTTTGTCTTTCTAGTTTTTTACTGGTTTTATAACTAGATTAATAAGCACTTATTACTAGTTACTATATTAATGCGTGAACACTACTGTAATGGATGGAAGTGTATTTTATGTAAATAAAAATGCTAATGACAACACGGACAAAAATTAATGGTTCTACTAGAAAAGCAAGTTATTGACTATGTTTACGATGGGATATTATCTA
Source organism: Lacanobia oleracea (assembly GCA_950371165.1). Classification (NCBI taxonomy): domain Eukaryota; kingdom Metazoa; phylum Arthropoda; class Insecta; order Lepidoptera; family Noctuidae; genus Lacanobia; species Lacanobia oleracea. Next base: position 14,438,863 of record OX493385.1, read on the forward strand.
CTGAGATGAATACTACTGTATGATTCACTGGTCTAATGCACTATCTAATTCTCTAGTGGTATGATAATGTTAGTATGACATATGTAAATATGTTAGTAAGAAATGGAAAGATCTCACGAAATCCGTTGACTGCGAGTCCAAACTGAGTGTTTCCTTGCGTGAAGCTTTCAAGTTGGATGGCGATGTTCTCGGGCTCTGCTCGGGCTGCTACGCTGCGATGACCCAGCTGCGATGACCACTGAAGAACTTGATGTTCGCTCCGATGAAGTACGCTTCTTCGCAAAGGCGCCGAAGATGTTGACCGTAGACTCGAACCAGGCCCGCACGAAGGGTGAGAAGTCCTCTTGAAGTGTCGAGGTCGTAGTCCAGTTGTCCAACGGTCGATTTCAAATTTTGAAAAACCGCTTGTCACTCCTGGTAACTGGTCAGTTACTCGTCGAAGGACCATAGAAAGGAGTGGGTTAAATCCTAAGGGTGGTATTAGGACAGCAGAGAAACTCCGGTAACAATAAAATAGTGGACTGTATTAATTGAATGAAGTGAACAAGCGATCAAACAATAATTCGAACTAAGGGCATATGTACGGTTTTAAGTATAAATTGAAGATTGGCAATTGGAATTACTAGGTACTTCCAAAGGTTGGCGCGTGCAAACAAACAGAAGATCTTCAACTTTATTATCTTTATATACAACGTGTCCCAGAATTCAACGTCAAGCCGAAAACGGGCAATAGGCCAATTCGTGACAGTTATTAGAAAAATATAAAAAAAATCTTGATCAAGTACTTTTAAAATTTTATGGATTCAAAAATAAATCTCAAAAAGTGACACCCTGTGATGATCTTTCAAGTCTTGTGACTACAAATACAGAGTTGATATGACAGAGGGGCATTAAATTACACTACGTATACTATACGTGGTTATTAATTCGATACGGTACAAAAACAAAAAGCGCCAAAAATGAGAAAATATTTTTTTCAAACAAACTAAATAGCTTACAAATTATAATAAAACGCAACCACCCTTTGTACATGAATTAGACTGACCGTAGATACCTAGGTAACATAGCGGCAAAGTCGCGCGCGCGCCGGAGCGCAGTGTGTGTTATCTCTTGACAAGGCGGGCGGCCGGGGCGGTGGGGCGGCCGGTGACTTAGGCCTCCGCTCGTGCTGGCTTTTATATTAGATAAGGTTTTGAAGTACGCGCACAAAAACAAACTCACTAAATTTTTAAATTCTCGATGTGTGTCCTCCATTCAAATTAATGCACAAGTTATATTAATTAGATATTGTTATTTATTTTTCTAATTAAATCACTGTCCGTCGCCAAACACTTGTGGGCAATTGCGGCTGTCACCATACCTTTCTCTGTACGTTCGCAGAGCTAAAGCTGCGTTTCCACGGTATTCGCCGTAAATTAAAATCATGTCAGTGTATAATGACGCCGTGTAAGTTACACGAGGCATTGTTGAATACTTTAACTACACACACACACAACCGAAGTTTAATTACGTGTCCTACCATCATAAAAACAGTCAATCACAAAAACTCTAATACTAAATAATAATATTCCCAAGTTACGTGTTCTGTCACAGTAAAAAAAGAAATACTGTCTTTAACTTATTTAGTGTCCTATCACAATAACAAAACAAAATCACAATGATCGGCGCGCGAATTCGACAAATCGTACGTTCCGAAAGGACAGCGTCGCCGCGTCGGCGCACTCGTGTAGGGCCTCGAAAAAACCAAGTTTTTTAGAGGCCCCACTTACCGATCGCAAAAAACTAGGATGCATCAAAATGACCGATTTTTGTTTCTTTTACGCGCGGAATGTTTTGCTATGTTTGTCATTCTCGTAGTGAAAGTGCAAGTGTGTGTGTTTTTATTGCTTCCTTGTTTGCATAGCCAACTTTTTAGTGAAATATTTTGTTGTACTTGCGACATGCGTCAGAGCGGCAACAACGCAGCGTAGATTTATCGTTGTACGTGTCATGACCTATGCTTAGACATAATCAGCTGTTAGCAAGATACATCGTGTTCAAACGGTGCAAAAACTCGAAATACCATTTTCGACTAAACTACTGCTCCATTTAATTGATTTTTGGTACAGAGCTTGAAAATAGTACCTAGTATAGGCAGTTTAAAGGAAAGCCCCTCTGTCGTTTCAACTTTGTATATACTTTTCTTCAGTTTTTTTTTTTGTGACGTAACCATGAATAACCCTTCTGTAAATTACAGCTAAAAGATAAAACATCAGTTTCAAAAAAATGATCGATTTTTGCCCAACATTGAATTCAAAATTATTACATCACCCAACTTTAACCGCGTGTTGTGTAAAAAAATGTACTACACTATTTTGGAGAGTAACTTTAAAAGATGCGTTTAGTCTGGATTCCAAAATGGTATGCCACTTACTAATTACTACTTCTTAATTCCTCAATTTTTTGAAGTTGGTCAGGTCGATAAGTCTCAAAAATTCAGGTAAAAATTCATAGCTCGAAAACTATGAAAAGTCGCGCGACATAAATGGACCTGGTTCGGATATCCCAAGATACGAGGGACCTGTATTTTATTTTTGGACGTCAATGTTCTGGCCACCCTGTATATTCAATCAGTACCTATGAATATATGTCTGGTTACGAGTAGTCAGAAGCTAGAAAATCGGACTCCAGTCTTGCCAACGGGTTATGGAGGTCAAATGGGCAGTCACCTCGTGTAAAATATTGGTATTTAGCTGCATTCGATTGGACTACCAGCCAACCTCAACGTACGTAGTTCGAAAAATTTGAACAAATAAAAAAAAACAAACGAAACCGGGTGACTGCCGAGATGTTCTGAAGATGCGATACTGAGATAAAGGCGCCTCAGCGCGCCTGCAGTACACAACATGCATTAATGCATATGTTGCGTATGAGTTGCTATCACTTTTTGGGCAGGCGCGCGCTCGACGAATTTTACCATTTTTAGCTATGGTACACAGTGAGTGGCCCGTTTTTACAGCCCGTGGGGTTGCCAATGGTAGGGTCGTGACCGTGCGCCATGTCCCGTTACGAGGACGGTGCGCATAAAAAGCAAGGCGTCATTTATTTCAACACACACACCAACCGGAAAGATTTTAAAGTTTTGATGAACTTTGCTTTGGTATCATTTTGATCATGTTTTTCACTATTAATTGTACAGCCTCGCTGTACAAATTGTAAACTCGCTTTTACTTGTTTGTTAACAATTTAAACATAGAGTTGATACGACAGAGGGGCAATAAATTAAACTACGTATACTATACGTGTTCAGTATTAATTCTATACGGTACAAAAACAAAAAGCGCCATAAATGAGAAAATATTTTTTTCAAACAAACTAATAGGTTGCAAATCCGAATAAAACGCAACCACCCTTTGTAAAAAAATGACACTGACCTTCGATACCGCTAGGTAATGTTACGTGCCAGAATTACAGCTAGGTACATAACGACATTTACGTACATGTACCGCCATCTAGTATCGAATAGCGGAATTACTGAGGTCGAGATGTTTCTAGAATTTTCTATGCTAGAAAATTCTCGATGTTTCGACACCAGGTCAATCGGGACCGGTATGTACCCGAACTTTCCAGAAGTTTCTATACTGGAAGGTTCTAGAAATAACTGTCGCCGATATATAAAGGGCGGACATCCGGCGACTGAGTCAGTAGACCGAGCCTCACCTCCCAGCAGCAAGACGGGGTAAGTCCCAATCTCACTACTTCGTCCCAGGCAGCCCCAGTTGCGGGCGCCGCCGCGAATAACGCGGCCGCAGGCCCCCAAACGGCTAACAAGAAGAGGCCTCGCTACCCTCCGCTGGTAGTCGAAAAATTACCAAACTGGGCGACCCACTTCAGGGCATTAGCCGGCAAACTGGGCCGGCCGCCCAACGCTAGACCTTATGGCTCCGGGGTTTGATTCTCACCGGAGTCCGAGGACGAATACCGGCTGGTCCAGCGTTACCTCACCAATCTAAGCTGGTTCGCCTACTCGCTCCCAGCGGAGAAGCTACTCAAGGTAGCGATCCGCGGGCTGCCTGCGGACACAGATCCCCAGGAGATAGAGGAGGAGCTCCGCACCATAGGACACGAGCCCGAGTACGTGCGCCATATTAGGGCGCGCCAAGGAAGACCGGGTTGCGTGTTCTTCGCGATGCTGAAGCGGACGCCGGACGTGCGCCGCATCTTCGACACCACCGTACTACTCTTCATGCGGGGTGTCAAGATAGAGGCATGGCGGGGAAAACGTGGGCCCGCCCAGTGTCATCGGTGCCAAAAATTCAGACACTCATCTCACCAATGCCACCGCCCGCTCGCTTGCGTCAGATGCGGCGAGGGGCATGCTGCGCGCGATTGCCCGCGCCCGAGAGAGGAGCCCGCCACCTGCGTCAACTGCGGGGGCGCGCATCCAGCAAGCCACAGCAGCTGCCCCGTCTTCCAAAGGGAGACCAGGAACAAGCGAGCGGGGACTGTCGCCATCACTAACACAGTACCGCGCCGCCAATCCAGCGCAGACGGGCCTCAAGGAGACGCGCAAGGCGGCGCCTCATTATTGCGACAGCCAACGGACCCACGAACCGCAACGGAGCCTCCTCCTCAAAGCGGAGGGAGAAGAGCAAGAAGAGGGCGGGCAAAGGCAGAAAGCCAAAGCCCCCAGCGACCCAGGCGGAAACCACCACCGCACAGGTCGTCCCTGCCCAGGAAAAGGCGCAGGCCGCAGGCAAGAATAAGGTCGATTTGGCTGGCGCCGGCAAAACGCAAGCCAAGCGCCTACCAAATAAAAATAGCAACAAGTTGCACGAAGGCAAGAGCGCCAGTAATAATGCCGGCACTAGCAACCAGAAGGACGTCACGGCCTGCGCCATTGGACTGCTTATGGACCTGCTGAAGGCCATCAGGCAGGGACAGGACGCAGGGCATGTGATCCTCGACGGCCTGACCGACTTACTTCACCTCTACAATGTCTAGTAGGCCGTTGAGGGTCATTCACTGGAATGCCCGTGGCCTCAAGGACAAGGTCGCCCCTCTCCGCCATCTTCTGAGGGATCAAACGTCGACGTGGCGCTGATAAGCGAGACGCTCCTGAAACCTGAAGACAGGATAAGGTTCCCGGGCTATCTCGCTTACAGGAAAGACGAACGGTCGGCTCAGAACAACGCATACCGAGGTCTGGCAGTACTGGTAAGGCGAAGGATCGTCCACCAGGAACTCCCCCCGCCGTCATTGCAGAGCATATATGCGCTGGGTGTGCAGCTGCACGTAGCCGGCGAGGACCTGAATATATACGCCGGGTACAAGGCGCCCCAAACGAAATTAATTCCGACAGAGCTGCGGGCGCTCATGTACCAATCGCAGAACGCGACCATCCTCGCCGGTGCGGTGACTTAAATTGTAAGCACCCAGCGTGGAATGCGCAAACAACGAATACCGGGGGGAGACAACTCTTCGCCGAGGCCGAAGCCTTCGGCTTGACGGTGTCCGGCCCTGAAACTCCAACCCATTACCCGGATAATGACCGCCACATGCCCGACGTGCTGGACATCGTCGTCCATCGAGGGCTAAACTGCCAGATCACGCAGGAAGTGATCGACGACGAGTTACAATCCGACCATCAGCCTGTACTCGTCGTCTTATCGGGGATGCCGACCCGACTGAAGCCGTTAGCGCCACGCGACGAACGGACTGGACAAAGTTCGCAGGAAAGATTGAAGCCACTACACCGACTCGGCCCATCAATACCGCCGCGGACGTTGACCTACTTGCCAATGACGTCACTGCTTGCGTGCAAAGCGCCTTAGAGGAGGCGACTACCACCACGCCTACGGAGGGGAGAGGGCTACAGCCGCCCCTACCGCCCAGGCTGCGCGCAATGGTCGCCGAGAAGAGGCGCCTGCGCAAGCAGTGGCAGCAATCTCGCTGCCCCACACAAAAAGCGTCACTCAACCGTCTCGCGGAGAGGGTAAAGGCCGAGTTGCGAGCTCAGGCCGCCGCGAGCTGGGAGTAGCGCATTGACGCCGCAGTGGGCGACTGGCCGTCCGTGCACCAGCTGTGCCGCCAGATTACACATACCCCAGCTCCGGTGCGCCCTCTACAAGATAGCGACGGGGCGCTCAAATACGTTGCAGAGAAAAGGGCGGAGGTCTTCGCCGCCCACCTGGAGCGTCAGTTCTGCCCGAACCCGACCGCCGAGCACGCACATGTCGCGGCAGTCGAGCAACACCTTGGGGACTACGCGCGCTAGACGAACTTCCCGCCTGGCTCGCCAAGTGGCGACTGTCGGTTAACGTGGGTAAGACGCAAGCGATAGCCACAGGCTCAGCGCGCCTCCCACCGCCCCTGAAGCTGCAAGGAGTCGACGTCGAGTGGTCCCCCCAGGCGTAGTACCTCGGTGTGACCATCGACCGTCGGCTCATGATGGGGCCGCACGTCCGCCGGGTCGCCGCCCAGGCGAAGGTCGCCCGCGCACAACTCCGTCCGGTGCTCTCGTCCCAGCTGCCGGCGCGCGTCAAGTTGGGTGTGTACAAGACGTACATACGCCCGATTCTGACGTACGCCGCCCCCGCTTGGTTCGCCCTCACATGTGAGGGGAATCGCGCGAAGCTCCGCGCGCAACAAAACCTTGCGCTGCGGACCATAGTGCATGCCCCTTACATGGTGAGGAATGATGTCATCCAGCGGGACCTCGGGATTGAGGGCCTGGATGAGTTTGTGCAGCGCCTCGCGAAAGGCATGTTCGCGCGCGCCGACGCATCCGCTTGGCCCCACGTCAAGCAAATTGCGCCCTGGCGCGCGCGCCCGCCTGACGCGAAACGCCTACCCCGCGACCTGGTCGGGGACGTGGACGGCCCCGTCGCACCTCACCGGACTGACGCCGAGTAGGCCGCTTCCCGCTACACGCGGCCTACTCAAACAGTGACACTCGACACACAACACAACTCGCATCCCGGCGCGCGACCTGTGCTAAGTTAATATAGGCAGGTCGCGTTCCGAAATCCACACAATCACCACTAGACAAGCGCTAGTACTCACGCACCGAATATGTTTCCTAGGTTAATATAGGCTTATTCGGTGCATTAGCATTGGGCGGCAGTACTCACAACACGCGGCCGCCCACACACACACTCGGCTCTGCAGTCCGGGCCGCAATCGGCTAGATCTGAGAACCGGTGCGGACGAGAGCCACTCACTCCTTGCTGCAGGTGCGTCACCAAAGTCGACACCTTCGTCGCTGGTCGTTCTCGCTAGGCCTCCCCCAGGTCACTGGGGGTCTCACTCGGCGGGGACTGACCGCCGAAGGTGCCGTGAAGAAGCGACAAACAGTCGCGACGCGCCTTTAGCAAAACACTTCAGCGACCCAACCACAGGCATGCGACTGTTGGCTATGAAAATAGTGGCAGGCGCACGCCAACTTTCTATGGCACTTTGTTGCCAACCAAATGACCGGCCCGTGTTGACGGGCCGAGGTGTGGCCACTGCGGTCGGGGGGCTTAGCCCCGACACCGCCTGCCGCGCCCCCTTGTGGGGGCGCAGCGACATCTACCAAGTGAATGAGTCAGTATTGAATTGGCGATACAAGCGATAACTTCGGAAGCGATCTTCAACTGCGAATTAAGTGAAGTGAAGTATTCAGTAGTGCGATTGTGTGTTTTAATTAGTGTGTTTAAAGTGTTAATTACTGTTGTAAATTAAAGTGTTATTTTTGGTGGTTTAATCGGCTGTTGTATTCGGTTTGGTGTCAGAAGAGTGGATAATCATGCCGATTCTGCCAAAGGACGACACGGAGGGTATCCGTACCCGTAGTCAACGCCAGCAGGAGACGGACCAGAGACGTTTTGGTGGAGCAACGTCGCAGACGTCGGATGACCAGGTACCGACTATGGAGGCCGGCCCGTCCACAGCAACTCCGGCATCATCAGCACCAGACTTTGCTGCTCTGATGATGATGCTGCAGGAGCAGACCCGCCGACAGGAGGAGCAGGCCCGCCGACAGGAGGAGCAGGCCCGACGCTTGGAAGAACAGCTGCAGCGCGACAAGGAGGAGCAGGCCCGCCGACAGGAAGAACAGATGCTTCTCATGAAGAAACTTCACGCGTCCTTCGGGAAGACATGAAGGAGGTCAAGGATAAGGTTGTTCAGCATGACAACCGCTTGTCAGATGTTGAAACCAGGATCAGCAAGTTTGATGACGTGATTTCTGATGTGAAGAAGGAGTTGGGCAACCTTAAACTTGGAGACGGGATTGTTACTTCTGCAGCTACTACACCTTCGCTACGTGGGTTCAAAGTGCCGCCGTTCGATGGCACGTCTTCTTGGTCGGCGTACAAGATACAGTTTGAAGCTGTAATGAAGGCAAACGGGTGGAGTAAAGACCAGGCCATGACTGCCCTCACCCTAGGCCTGCGTGACCAGGCCTTAACCGTCCTGGAAGCTCTCGGTAAGGAGGTGACTTACCAGCAGCTCCTTGAGGCGTTGGATGCCAGGTATGGTGACGCTCACCTGGAACACGTATTTCGTGCGCAGCTAAGGGATCGCGTGCAACGGAGCAGTGAGAACCTGCAGCAGTGGGCCCTTGAAGTCGAGAAGCTGGTACGAAAAGCGTACCAGTCTGTACCTGCGCTCATTGAGGGGAACTTGGTACAGACATTCATCGACGGCATCCGCGACCTTGAGGTTAGAGCTGCTGTGAGACTCTGGCACCACGGGACGCTTAAGGACGCTTTGGCCCATGCGCTAGAGGTGGAAGCTGTGCGGCAGGATCATCGTTCCCACCGCGTTAGGGAGGTCGCAGCGGCTCCGGTTCGCGACCAATTTAAAGGGTTATAGCCCTAGGTGCTACGGCTGTGGTGTAAGGGGCCACCTTCGATCCAGTTGCCCTAAGCGCACTACACAGAGGGAAGATGGCAGACCTTCAGAGGATAGGGCGGCTAACAGCAACGCCCAGCAACAGCAGGGAAACGAGTAAAAGCCAGGACTGCGGGGCGGGTGCCGGCTGATTTTCAAGGAGCCCCCAAGGATTTCGATCTCACAAACCCATGACGGGAATAGCCTTATCATCAAGGGCGAGGTCAACAGAACACCATGTAAGCTGACGATAGACACTGGAGCTTCTCGCACGGTTGTCAGTTCCCAACTCATAAGTCGATTCCTTGGGGACTCTGCATACAACCAAGGGCGCATAAATTTGGTAACAGCCACTGGTCAGCGTATACCCGTCCGAGGAGAGAGAGAGATGGAGTTGAAGCTAGGCAACAAAATCTACCTACATAATGTTGTTTTGGCCGATATAATGGACGATTGCATCCTGGGCTTAGATTTTATGAGGAAGAATCGTTGTGAGATCGACGTGAATCAAGGAGTTATGAAATGTGGACAAGAGGAACTTGTGGCGATCCATAACACTAAACATAGGTAATAACATAATGTATACAAACATATATTTATTATCTAATATATACACACATAAACAATAACATGTATAAACAAACAAAATAAACATAATTATTTATCATATATTCGCCACACAAGTCAATACCGTACGGTGGAGTGGAAGCGCGCCGTGTTCCGTCACGCGGTGACGTACTGGGTGCGCACGAGTGGGATAGCGACACAGGTACGCGTAGCCGGCACCTTGCCGTGACGTTTTAGTCGGAACTTACTACCGCGCCGCGAAGCCCACACAACATTGCGCCCTTTCGACTTGATTCGCATGTGCACTATTCCCTCGGGATTAGCCACCTAAGTCGCATATTATCGTGTCCTATCTTGTATTGACTTTCTGTTCGTGTAATTGTGCTTTCCTAACCGTGTGTCTAAACTTTCTTCTACCTCTGTGACTGAGTTTGATTGTGTTTTGTGTGTGCCCGGACATTATAATTGTAAGTACCGCACAACGGACTTTTATTTTAACAACCATCACACACAAATAATTAGCGTACAACCGAACGCTAAAAACTTTTCATGGAAGGGGCTTTACCTGGAAATGTGTACAGCCTAAAGAAAATTGTTCTTCCTCCGAGATCGGAAACGGTTGTGCCGGTTAGTCTTCCTCGGAATCCTGGGCAGAATCATCGTTGCGTACTCGTGGAAAGGGAAGACAATGACCTTCCATGGAAAGTGGCACGAACATTGGTTAGAGCCACCGACATCTCAGGAGTACGTGTGTTGAACCTTTGTGACAAGGAGCAGGTGATAGAAAAGGGCACACTGATGGGTACCTGCGAGGAAGTGGATTGGTTGCGTCGATGCCAATATCTATCAACTGGGACCGACAGCAAGGATACACAAACAAGAGTGACCACACTTTTAGAAGACTGTAGCAGCGCTCTGTCTCAAAATGAAATAGTCAAGGCGAAAAGGATGTTACTCAAGTATGCCGATGTTTTCTCTTCGGACGATGCTGACATCGGGAAGACTGGCTTAGTTCAACACCAAATAAATACAGGAGAAGAATTGCCTATCCGTCAGCGACCAAGGAGATTACCAGTAGCACGTGAAAAGGAGGTGGAAACCATGATTGAGGGAATGGTGAAAGATGGTGTTATAGAACCTTCATCCAGTCCATGGTGTTCACCTGTAGTCCTAGTAAGGAAGAAGGACGGTAGCATGCGGTTTTGTGTTGACTATCGTCGTCTGAACGACGTTACGAAGAAAGACAGCTATCCTTTGCCAAGAATTGATGACACGCTGGACATGCTTACTGGAGTAAAGTGGTTTAGCACGTTAGATCTAAAAAGTGGCTACTGGCAAGTAGAAATTGACCCAAAGGACAAGGAGAAAACTGCATTCTCAACAGGAAAGGGTCTGTGGCAATTTAAAGTTATGCCGTTTGGATTGTGTAACGCTCCGGCAACGTTTGAAAGGTTGATGGAACTTGTACTAACTGGATTAATTGGTGATGCCTGCCTTGTCTACTTGGATGACATCATCATCGTAGGCCGCACATTTGAAGAACATCTTCAAAACCTGGAACGCGTGCTCATGAAGATCAAGAGTGCCAACCTCAAGTTGAGTCCGAAAAAGTGTTCTCTTTTCAAACGGCAAGTGAGCTTTTTGGGGTATGTAGTGTCGGAACAAGGTATCCGTACGGATCCAGAGAAAATCGCCGCTGTCAAGGATTGGCCAGTTCCAAAAGACAAGACGCAGGTCAGAGCATTTTTGGGTTTGTGCTCCTATTATCGGCGATTTGTCGAGAACTTTGCAGATATAGCCAAACCCTTGCACAAGCTAACCGAGGAGAAGCGACATTTCAGTTGGGATGAAAGCTGTGGCATCGCATTCCTGGAGCTAAAGGACCGTCTGTGCAAAACACCTATTTTGGGGTATCCTGATACCAACAAAGAATTTATAGTTGACACAGACGCAAGTGATATAGGACTTGGCGGTGTGTTATCTCAACGTAATGGCGATCAAGAGGTTGTGATTGCGTACTTCAGTAAGTCGTTGTCGAAACCAGAGAGGAATTATTGTGTCACGAGACGGGAATTGCTTGCTGTGGTAAAATCATTACAACATTTTAGCAAATATCTGCTGGGGCGGAAATTCCACTTACGAACCGACCATGCTGCACTGAAATGGCTATTGCAGTTTATAAATCCAGAAGGACAAGTTGTGAGATGGATTGAACTACTGCAGGAATACGACTTTGTGGTCGAACATCGCAGTGGGAAATCTCATGGCAACGCAGATGCATTGTCAAGAAGACCTTGCCCTGAAGACTGCAAACATTGTACTCGGCAGGAGGGCAAAGAAGCCGTACCTGTGAGCATGCTCAAAACAGATCTCAGCAACGAGTGGAAGGAAAGCCTACAACATGCTCAGCAGGAAGATTCGGACATCCGGCCGATTCTAGAGTGGATAAAGGCCAGTGCTCCTAAGCCCACGTGGAGCGACGTCTCAGCGATGAGTTCAATCACGAAAGGCTATTGGGCCCAATGGGACAGCTTAGTGATTCAGGATGGAGTCCTTTGCCGTAAATGGGAAAATGCTCGGGGAGACAGCTGTCATTTGCAAATGGTCGTCCCTAGGGCTAAAGTACCGGATGTTCTACAGCTGTACCACGATGGTTGTTCAGGAGGCCATATGGGAGTTAAACGGACTCTACTGAAGATACGGGAACGGTTTTACTGGATTCATTGTCGTGATGATGTTGAAGACTGGTGTCGCAAATGTACTAGTTGTGCGGCTGTAAAAGGTCCTCAGACTCGTAGCAGAGGTGCATTGAAATTGTATAATGTTGGTGCACCATGGGAAAGGATAGCCCTGGATGTTGCGGTGTTGCGGGACCGTTTCCGGAAAGTGAAAGTGGCAACAAGTATTTCATGGTTGTAATGGATTACTTCACTAAGTGGCCGGAAGTCTTTGCCATTCCAAATCAAGAAGCTTCAACAGTTGCAGATAAACTGGTTCATGAAGTCTTCTGTCGTTTTAGAGTACCCTTGGAGATTCACAGCGATCAAGGAAGGAATTTTGAGTCACAAATATTCCAGGAAACTTGCCGAGTTATGGGTACTCATAAAACGAGAACAACTTCTTACCACCCACAATCGGATGGAATGGTGGAACGATTTAACCAGACATTGGAGAGGTACCTGGCAAAAGTTGTGGAAAATCGGCAACGCGATTGGGACAAGCACATACAACCATTTTTGTTGTCATACCGAAGTGCTGTTCACGAAAGCACATCAGTGACACCAGCTTTCGCAAACTTTGGTAGAGAATTACGGCTGCCTGCAGACTTGATCACCGGAATACCGCCTGACGCCCCACGCAGTATCACTGATTATGCGAACGACTTGCGAAACAAAATGAATGACATTTATGAGCATGTCGGAGAATCGGGCCAGCAAATGTCTGAAAAGATGAAAACCCGTTATGACCGCAAAATGAACAATAAAGGTTTCGACGAAGGTTCACTAGTGTGGTTGCACAATCCAGTTCGCAGTAAAGGGAAATCTCCTAAGCTTCAGGCTAAATGGGACGGGCCGTATCGGATTGTGACAAAAATCAATGACGTGACCTACCGTATACAAAAAAGGACAAGAAGTGCTCCTAAGATCGTCCACTTGGATCGACTGGCGCGTTATTATGGGGCTGATAATGCTCGGGACGAGCATGTCTTAGGCAGTGTTACGTGCCAGAATTACAGCTAGGTACATAACTAAATTTACGTACATGTACCGCCATCTAGTATCGAATAGCGGAATTACTGAGGTCGAGATGTTTCTAGAATTTTCTATGGTAGAACATTCTCGATGTTTCGACACCAGGACAATCGGGACCGGTATGTACCCGAACTTTCCAGAAGTTTCTATACTGGAAGGTTCTAGAAATAACTGTCGCCGATATATAAAGGGCGGACATCCGGCGACTAAGTCAGTATTGAATTGGCGATACAAGCGATAACTTCGGAAGCGATCTTCAACTGCGAATTAAGTGAAGTGAAGTATTCAGTAGTGCGATTGTGTGTTTTAATTAGTGTGTTTAAAGTGTTAATTACTGTTGTACTCGTAAATTAAAGTGTTATTTTTGGTGGTTTAATCGGCTGTTTTTATTGTAACGAACCCCAAGCTCGTAACAGTAACAAAGCGGCAACGTCGAGCGCGCGCCGGAGCGCGGTGTGCGGTATCTCGTGTGCTCGGCGGGGGCCGGGCTGCGGTGGCGGCCGGCGACTTAGGCCTCCGCTCGCACTGGCTTTTATGTTAGGTAACGTTTTGAAGTACGCGCACAAAAACAAACACACTAAATTTTATTAATTTTCGATGTGTCCTCCATTCACATTGATGCACAAATTATACCGACGGAGAATATTGTTATTTATTTTTCTAATTAGATCACTGTCCGTCGCTAAGCACTTTAATTTGTGAAATGCTAAAATAATCCTATTTTTTAACTCATCAATTGTATTTACCTCTGAGGCATACACTTCACCCTTAATGTACCCCCACAAAAAGAAATCCATGGGAGTGAGGTCCGGAGATACTAATACTAAATAATAATAATCCCAAGTTACGTGTCCTCTCAAAATATAAATAAAATCACAATTGTTTGCGCGCGAATTCCACAAACCGTACGTTCCGAAACGACAGCGTCGGCGCACTGAATAGAGGCCCCACTTACCGATCGCAAAAAAACAAGGATGCAACAAACTGACCTATTTCTGTTTCTTTCAAATGCGCTACGTTTGTCGCTTTCGTAGTGAAAGTGCAAGTGTGTGTGTATTGATTGCTTCATTGTTTGCATTGCCAATTTTTAGTGAATGTCCTTCGACATGCGTCAGAGCGGCAACAACGCATCGTAGATTCATCGTTGTAAGGTGCATGACCTATGCTTAGACGATAATCAGCTGTTAGAAAAGATACATCGTGTTCAAACCGTGCAAAAACTTTAAAAATCATTTGCGACTAAACTACTGCTCCTAATTAATTTATTTTTGGTACAGAGCTTGAAAATGGTACCTAGTATAGGCAGTTTAAAGGAAAGCCCCTCTGTCGTATCAACGTTGTATACGTTTACTTAAACAGTATGATATACATGCATATTTGTAATGTGCTCGTCAAGACCTTTCTTTTAATACCAAATTATACCTAACCCACCAAATACCAAATTATTATTTTTTTGTCGACAGAACCTTAGTTGTCAAGGTCACCATAATACATTTAGGAATAATTTATAGATGTCACCAGGAACGCTTTTAAAAATCTATAGATACCTCAATCATAAAAAACGGATCAGTGGTTTAGGCGCTAGAGTGAAGCATACTTCTTATACACATACATATACATACATACATACATAGACCGCTAAAATCATAACCCTTCCTTGGCTTCCTGGCTTTGCCGTAGTCAGGTAAAAAACAAGTTAAAAACTTGTTTTTTTTTTTTTTTAATTTTCACACATTGTTTTACAGTCGCTAGCGAGTATAGATTGATAAATCTCATGGTAGACGTACAGTACTTCCGACAAATCGACTAGGCTGCGGCTAAGCGCGCCAGTTGTTCGTCGTTCATTTCTCCAGGCGCCAGCAAAACAGAAATAACCGCTCAAGAGCGAGTCGGACTCGCGTACCAAGGGTTCCGTACCATCATATAAAACATACTCGCACAATGTTTTTAAAATTTTCATCTGTCAGGCCTATTTTCGTCAGAGAATTTTAACACTACAGTGTATATTGCAGTTTTAGATCAGGAACTAATGTAATTTTGTCGATGCTTTCTGAAAGTGTCCTATCACATAATAATTTCAGATTGTTCTATAAAGAAAAATATGAAATTATTCTATGTGATAGAATTATAGGCAAACTTCGGAGAAGGGGGGACCGAATTTTTTTTTTGTCAAAATTCGAAAACCATGCGGCCTAAAAAAATGAACTATTCCAAATATTAAGTTAAGATAGCATTAATAGTTCTTGAGATATCCAGCTGTGACAGATGGATGACTTAGTCACACCATAAGGGTTCATTTTTACCATTTTGGTACGGAACCCTAAAAATCGACCACCACCAGTATTACTACTTCTACTACATTTCGTCCGCTAAACTCGAAAAAATGTTCTGAATAACTGATTGTTTTTTTTTCGCGATTTCGGGGTACAAAAAGTGAGAGGGTGAAAAAAGTTTTGAAGCAACTTTGCAAAAGCTAATAAAGGCAATCATCCCAACAGGCTTTCTCAACACCTAGTGTAAAATATATTAAGTCCTTATTATAGTACTATGTTTAAGCGCTTATTATTTATAATATTGGGAGCAAAAGTAGGACGAGTTGAGGGCGCGAGTTTTTAATACGTGGTTCTTAAAAAAAAAACGCTAAAATCATAATTATGATGACGGATTTATTACATTTAATCTTAAGATGTATATAATACAAAGAATTCTTATGCCTATTAATCGATGATGTCATATACATAGCAGGAAGCAACTGTTACGCTTTACCCAGATAAATAAAAAAAACATAAAGAAGAATGGCCATTTCAGACCCAGAGTCCGACAGAATCTCAATTCTGTCGGACTTCAGATGCCAAAAAAACTACAGATCTCAACCTATCGTAGTTTTTTTGTCATCTGGAGTAGAGCAAGAATATGTATTTTTTTTTCTATTTCGATGTAATCTTATAAAAAAAAATACCGGCCTTGAATATGTCTTCAAATGAAGTCTCGAAAAATAATTTCACATCCGTTCCTACAAGTATGCCTATCGTGTTTGAGGTCATTTGAATTGTCTCGATGGGTATTATGCATGATTGATAACGAGAGTCTGATGATGAAGAGCAGAAAGGTGGAAAACGGGAAAACATTTCATTTCAGACCCAGAGTCCGACAGAATTGTGACCTATCGTATTTCTTTCGTCATTTGAAATAGAGCAAGAATACGAGGGTGAATCAAAAAGTTCCTAGATGTGCATATATATAAACCTTTTTGGGAGAACTTCGATATTTAAATTAAAGAGTGTCTATCACTGTCACTTTGTTTTTGTCAGCTGGTTCGTTCGCACGTAATAAATTGCTTTGTGCAACGAGTTGCTCTCTTCTACCTGGCGTTAATCCCGGCTATTGCCAGGGTCCGCCTTCCTACTTATCTTCCTCCACTTTGCCCGATCTTGAACATCCTTCTCAGTTAGGCCATTGGCTCTCATGTCGGACTTAACGACGTCCAACCAGCGCTTGCGAGGGCGACCACGGGACCTAGCCCCAAGAACAGCCATATTCATGCATCCTCATAGGGCGGCGCATGATGTGGCCATACCATCGCAGACGACACTCTTGCAGTTTTTCCCCCACGTCACGGACACCAAGACTACCTCTGATGAAAGAGTTGCGTCTGCGATCGGATCGCGTTACGCCACTCATCCACCTCATCATCTTCATCTCCGTGACGCGAAGCTCCTGGGTGTGTCTGCTTAGTGCTGGCCAACATTCACCGCCGTACAGTAGGACAGGCCGTATGATGCATTTATATATCTGCCCCTTGAGCTTAGGAGGCATTTTGCGGTCGCATACAACGCCCGTTACCTCGCGCCACTTCGCCCAAGCCGCGCCTATACGTGCTTGGACATCGTCGTCCACGTTGCCAGACTCGTGCAGCACGGATCCAAGGTACCTGAACGTATCGGACTTTCTGATCAGGTCCGAACCTATTCGGATGAACCTCTTTGAATCCGTGCCGCCACAGGACATGTACTCAGTCTTCGCCACATTTAGTCTCAGACCACCGTTTTCAAGCGTGTCCTTCCAAATGTTGACTTTGCGCTCAAGATGGGCTTTGTTCTGATTAACGAGGGCGATGTCATCGGCATACATCATTAGCCATGGGGGCTTATCTTGGGTGTTTGCCGTAACTACATCGAGCACTACGTTAAACAAGAACGGGCTAAGAGCCGAGCCTTGGTGAACGCCAACAGATATTGGGAAGCCATTCGATTCGCCAACAGCGGTCTGGACAGAGGACACGGAATCGCGGTACATGTCTCTGATAATGTCAATATAGGCCTCGGGAACGCCCTTGAAGCGCAGTGCCCACCAGATGGACTGCCGAGGTATACAGTCGAAGGCCTTCTGCAGGTCTAAAAAGGCCATATGCAAAGCTCTCCTTCTCTCTCTGTAAGCCTCAGCCAGATTCTGTAAGGCGAATACTGCGTCCATGGTGCTGTTACCCGCCCGGAAGCCATATTGACACTCAGAGACAGTACACTCGCTACGGAGCCGTGTGTCAATGATGCGCTCAAAGAGCTTCATGGTGTGGCACATGATCTTGATACCGCGGTAGCTACTACAATCCTGTACGCTACCTTTGCTTTTGTATACAGGGATAATCAGGCTAAATCGCCACTGGTTCGGCATTTCCTTGGTGATCAGGATGCGGTTAAAAAGATCCGTCAGAAGGTCCACGCCATGTGGGCCCATCGCCTTCCACACCTCAATTGGCACATTGTCAGGCCCGACCGCTTTCCGGTTCTTCATGTGGCGAAGAGCAATGCGGGTTTCGTCGGGGGAAATAGGGGAAATAAGTCCAAGGTTAGGAGGCGGTTCGGGAGGAAGGTTATGGGGATGCTGTTTGTTAGACAGCTCCGCGAAGTATGTACACCATCTCTCCTTAACAGAGGGGGCATCGTAGAGCAGCTTACCCTGGGCGTCCCTTACACAGAGACATTTGCTAATGTCCCGGGCAGCTTTCTCCCGGGCACGCGCCAGCTTAAAAATAAGCTTTTGCCCCTCCGCAGTTTCCAGCTTGTCGTACAAGGGCGCCAGACTTTTGCTGCGGGCTCTGGCTACAGCTTTTTTGCAAGCGCGCTTAGCCGCTCCATATGCCTCTCTGTCATCCGGAGACCCTTGCCACTGTTTAAATAAAACCTTCTTCTTCCGAGTCGCCTCCTGCACTCCGTCATCCCACCACCACGTCTCCTTTTCTATGGTGCGGCCACCACGAGAAGTGCCAAGGACGCGCTTACCCGCATCGGTGATTGCTGAATGGATCCTACTCCAGATCTCTTGAGCGGACTCATGCAGAGCACTGATCTCAAGATGCTCGAGCTCCGCGATGAAGTCCGACTGCCTAGGACCATCAAGCAACCACCACTTTGTGCGGGGTTTGCGTTTTTCGGTCACTTTCTTTTTCAGTACAACCGCAAAGTCCAGGACAAGGAGGCGGTGTTGAGCCGTTAGGCTTTCACCTGGGATGACTTTGCAGTTGGTAACCTTGCCAATGTGGCACCGTCTCACCAGCAGGTAATCTATTTGGGTTGAGTAGGCACCACTACGGTACGTAATAAGATGCTGGGGCTTCTTCTGAAAGAACGTGTTCGCGATGGCTAGGTCAGACAAAGCGCAGGTGCTGAGTATACTGACTCCCTCTGCATTTAGCTGGCCATATCCAAAACCACCGTGAACACGTCCGTACTCTCCAGCAAACTGACCTACGTGACCGTTGAGATCCCCCCCAACCAAAACACCTTCGGAATTCGGAATAGCGCGTAGTACGTCCTCGAACTCATCCCAGAAGGCCTCCTTTTCAGACTCACAGCAACCAGTTTGAGGAGCATAGGCGCTGATTAGGTTCGTTACCGACCCTTCGATCAGCACCCTAACTCGCATCAACCGGTCGCTGCATCGGTCTACTTCAAGGAGTCCATCCTGGAGGTCCTTAGACAGCACCACGGCCACTCCGCCCCTGCCCGTTGGTGATCCGATGTACACTAGCCGGTACCCCTGCCCGATGTCACGTGACTTATTTCCCTTCCAGCGCGTCTCCTGAAGGAAGGCGCACTGGACCCGACGCTTCGCAAGTACGTCCGCGAGTTCTCGGCAACGTCCGGTGTGCAACGAGTTGCTAATAATCCAAAATTATGGATTAAATTGAGTTACGTGCGGTGATAAAATATCTTTTGCCAAAATACCCAGTACGCAAATTAAAAAAAAAACAAAGAATAGAATTAGAAAAGAAGTAGATCAAGCTGTAAAGATGACCCGCGTTCTGGGCGGCCTTCAACCTCTGTTACGGAAGAAAATATCAAAAAGATTGAGAATCTGGTTTTGGAAGACCGAAGAATGACTATAAAACATAAAGCTGAGATCCTAAAGATGTCATTTGGTAGCGTTCAATCCATTTTAATTGATTCACTGGGGTTCAAAACAGTGTCGGCAAGATACCCATCTTGCCCCACGAATGTTAACCAACGAAAACAAAAAGCGACGTTTGGAAATTACCAAGCGTAATCTCGAAATGTTCCAGCGTGATTCGGATAATTTTTGTCGCCGCCTTGTCACCATGGATGAAACGTGGGTCCACCATTTTAATCCTGAAACTAAAAGACAAAGTATGTCTTGGAAACGACCATCCTCTCCATCCATTAAGAAATTTCGACTTGCTTCCACCGCTGGCAAAGTTATGGCCTCTGTGTTCTGGGATAGCGAAGGAATCCGTTTTATTGATTACATGCCAAAAGGTCAGACGATTACTGGTCCCTGTTATGCAAATTTAATCCCGAGAGTGCGTGAAGCTATTAAAGAAAAGCGTCGTGGAAAACTGTCGTTGGGCGTGTTGTTTCTTTAAGATACCGGGACCAGCTCTCGATCGGAAATTCGCTCAACGCAATCCGCTGTGCTGTCTTCAATCGCCTTGACCACCCACCATATTCTCCGGAGTTAGCCCTAAGTTGTTTTCACTTATCCCAAAATTAAAGAGGAAATACGTGGAACAAAATTTCACGATTTTGACGCGGTTATAGCTGCCGTAGAGGAGTTTTTCGAGAT
This sequence comes from Lacanobia oleracea, assembly GCA_950371165.1. Taxonomy (NCBI): domain Eukaryota; kingdom Metazoa; phylum Arthropoda; class Insecta; order Lepidoptera; family Noctuidae; genus Lacanobia; species Lacanobia oleracea. The sequence goes on from OX493385.1 coordinate 14,459,118, forward strand.
CAAGAAAATATATTTTTTTTTTTTTTCACAAAGAATTAGGAAATTAGAAATGCGTTATTCTGAATACATTGCATTGAAGGGAGATTATGCAGAAAAAAAATATTTTTGTTTAAATCTTTGCATGTTTTAATATTGATTCCAAGAATTTTTTGATTCACCCTCGTATGTTTTTTTTTTCGGTTTCGGGGGCTAACACATAGATATTACTATATGAGCTTGAGTATTTCTTTACAGATAGTATAGAAAGTATAGAAAAGTAATTCTTTACCAACTCTTACAAGTATGGTAGTAATGTCTGCGCTCATTTCAATCGTACTGTTGGGTACCGTTTACTGCAGTTGGTAACAAGGGTCTGGCAACAGAAACCATTAAGGTGACTAGTGGTTCTCTTAGTTGACTACTCCTATACCCACTGTGTTTGGGCTCATTTAAATCCTTCTGATGAGCACTATTCATTTTACCTGGTAACAAGGATCTGATGATGGAAAACATAAAGGTGAGTAGTAGCTCTCTTAGTTGACTACTCTTAAACTCATCGTGTTTGGGCTCATTTGAATCCTTCTGATGAACACTACCCAATGCAGTTGGTTACAAGATCTGATGATGGAAACCATAAAGGTGAGTAGTGGCTCTCTTAGATGAGTACTCTTTAACACTTCGTCTTTGGGCAGATTTGAATTTTCCTAATAAGTACTATTTATGTTAGCTGGTAACAAGACCAGAAACGCCTAAAGGCGAGCCAACTGAATCCTGTTGGATCTTTTACACATCGTGGTTTATTACACACATCGTGTTTGAGCTCATTCCAAAGGTACATGTGAGTACAATTCACTGGAGTTTATACCCACATGTACCTTTGGAATGAGCTAAATATGATACTAAAAATTGCATGTTGAAGTAGGTCGCTCAGTCTTAAGTTTCTATTTAAACAATAATACTCACTGCCCGCGACTTCGCTCGCGTGAGTTGTATTTAATTTTTCTAACACGGATCCCTTTTACTTTTTCGAAAATAAGTAGCTCTTTATGATATCAGTTATCTGCTGGTGAAAGTTCTGGCAACATTGGACAAGCCGTTTCGAAGATCGCGCATAAAACTATCCCGCAAAAAAATGCGATAAGGTTAGTTTTAAAGTTGATTTAAAAAGTATTTTAATAACTTTTAGTTTTTTTGACCACTTTTATCATAACAGGTTTTTTAATGACGTTGTTCTTACAACTTTTATCTATACAAAAAAATAAATCGTAGACTGTGTCTGTGTCTGTACATTGAATATTTTTGCATAAAAATTACATAGAAAAGTTAGAAAAAAGATATAAAACACAAAAATGCAATTTTTGAAAATTTTGCCGTGCGTTTGAGGGAGCATTACGCATAAACCACAGATTGGGTTCCAAATTTAGGTACTTGAAAATATTAGGTACCTGAGTAACATTTAGCGTTTATTACATCAAAAACGACCCACAAAATCAAAAGATATTGAATTTTTAAGTTTAGTAAAAAACTTCCTAATGTATTTGATTAGTTAGAGCGTCATCTATTGAGAAAAATAAAATGCACGAAAGCATGAATATATCACCAAAACAAAATGTTATGTGTGAAACTTTTAATACGTGGCAAAGTGAACATTTTATACATTATCCGTATTTATCATAACTATCAAAACATATTGAATTTTTAAGTTTAGTAAGAAACTTCCTAATGTATTCTGATTAAAGCGCCATCTATTGAAAAAATAAAATGCACCAAAACAAATTGTTGAGTTACGTGTAAAACTTTTAATACGAGGCAAAATAAAAGTGAATAATAATATCCACCAGAAACTCGCAACTAAACTTAAACTCATGCAGGACCCATACACACCGTATTACAAATATTCACCAAGAGCGGTTATAGAAAATCAATTTTACAAAATATACTATGACCGCACTATAATTACAGATCACACAATACAGGGTAATTTAAAAAATACCCGAAACCTCTTAATCTTGACTTTGTATCATGACGCTGAACAACATTTGTTCTACGACTTTTCAAAATTCGAAACATTTTTATTCCATACAAAAAAATATAAACAGTCTAAATTTTGCATATTCTTTATGAGGCGGCCCACGAAAGGCCGCCGCCAGGTTGGCGGCGAGTGACTGAGTGCGCACGCGCGCGTAGTATACGCGAAATAAACAGACTTCAAATAAATTAAAACAAATTGGTTTTGGCTACATTGATTGGTTGAGGTCAAAGTCGTAGAACAAATGTTGTTCAGGGTCATGATACAGGTTTTGGGTATTTTTTCAATTTCCCTGTATATAACAACAGACCAGATATTACACTTGTTGATAAAGAAAACAAACACACGTACATAATAGATATAGCAGTCCCAAACACTAATAATATACAAAAAACCATCACAGAAAAAATTAGGAAGTACACAGAGTTACAAGAAGAAATTACCAGAGTTTGGAAAATGAATAAAGTCACAATAATCCCAATAGTAGTATCAACAACAGGTGTTATTCCAAAACAAATATTCAACAGTTTCAATGCACTCAATCTGTCTAAATATACGTACCTTACATTACAAAAAGCTGCCATACTAAATACTTGCCGGATAGTTAGAAAATGTTTACAACTAGATCTGGATAGCAATTTTACTACAGTATAGAGTAATTTAACCATCACATAGCAATAATAACTGCACCTTGGTTCACACCCGTGAGATTCTAGAAAACTCCAGGTACTAACCTGAGAACTGTAAGTTTAAACCCTTAATAATAATAATAAAGTTTATTGTTCTTCTCTCACATAGAATTTTACAAACAATATAAAAAGCAAACAAAACATTAGCGATAATTGTTGTGATCTATGTGAGAGACGTACTAAGAGACCTGTATGACAGATTACCAGCCTCTCCAGACCCCGGACAATAGGTGACAGCTACTACTTTAATACCTTATCGTTGTATATGGGCTTCTTATTTCACGTCTTGCGCTGCTAAATATTTTGTCAGTTTACGACTTGGTCCAAGTTGCTTGGAGCCAAGGCAAATTATAGAGTTCCGTACCAAAAGTGCTAACGGGACCCAATTACTAAGCCTTCGCGTACGATTTTGATTCGTGCGAACGTGCGACCCATTCGAACGAAATCGATGTTTAGGGTTCCGTATCAAGTTTGCTAATGGAACCCCGTTTATTAATAAGTAACCGCTGTCCGCTAATTTAAAAATGCCTTCTAGAAAAAAGTCGAATCTTTCACAATATAGCAAAAATCTTAAAATATAAAATAGTCGGGTTTGTTCGAACACTTATAACTCAAGAACAACTGGACTGATTAGTCTTTATCCGGAATAGCATAATAAGTATTAAAAATTTTTAAAAAAATTGTAGGTAGCGAGGGTAGGTAGGTAGGTAAGTAGGTTAGGGTAGCCAGTTGACGGGAGCGAAGCCGCGCAGGTCAGCTAGTTTTAAATAGTTTTAAACTAAATGGAAAATAATAATAAAAAAATTCTTCTCGTTTGTTCTTTTCTTTTTTTAATTCTTTTCGTGTTTCTTTATTTAACCTTCACAACAAGTTATTTTTAGAATAAAACCAGCACTGATGACTAACTGTAGGAACCCAAGCTAGGTGGTTCTACTAGTATCAACTAGGAGATCCACTGTCCACCTTTCTGCTTTCCATCATCAGATCTTTATTACCAACAGCAATGAATAGTGCTCATCAAACACGATGGCTATACTAGTAACCAAATAAGAGATCTACTATCCATCTGTCTGGTCTCCATCATCAGATCCTTGTTCTCAACAACGGTTAATGGTACTCATCAGACGGATTCAAATGAGCCCAAACACGACGGTTCTACTTGTATCAACTAAGAGATCCACTATCTACCTTTCTGCTCTCCATCGTCAGATCTTTATTACCAAAAAAAAATGAATAGTGCTCATCAGAAGGACTTAAACGACCTCAAACACATGGCTTAACTAGTAGCCAATCAAGATATCCACTATCCACCTTTCTGCTCTCCATCATCAGGCCCTTGTTCCCAACAATAATGAATAGTGTTCATCAGATGGATTCAAATGAGCCCAAACACGAGGGTTATGCTAACGAGAGTGTATGAAAAACAGCTTTTCTATTCTTCGTTTGACCGAACACTACACCATATACTCGTATTTACTCGTATGTGTTAGTCAACGAATTCGAAAAAAAAACGTCTTTCTTTCATATTTCAGAAGACAAACAAACTAGGATATGTGCAATTTCTGTCGGAGATGGGTTAATTTTTTATGGGCCGTGACCATTCTCCTTTAACAAATTATCATGATCATATATAATAATTCCACGTTATAGAATTTATAAATAAGTGATTAAGTTCAATGTGTATTTTTTGGTCGCGAAAAAGTTAAGAGCGTACTGTAGAACCTCGGTAAAAACGGTTTTTGAGTGATTACTCAAACTTCGTTAAAGCCATTCGATCAGTTAAAGTTTTTTTTTAAATAATACTCAAGTAAATTCTTGAGTGTGGTTCTGTAATAAGAGCTTAGTAAAACACTATTATTTTGATAACTATCTACCACGGTATGTGTAACTTGTAACATCATTGGTATGTAATGTATTACTATAAAATATACTTAGTGTCAGAATAAATTTTAGTGACTATTGTTATGGCTCATACTCTGTACTGTAAAAGTTAGTGTTTGCACCTCGGAAGGTGCATCTGCGGGAGGAGCAGGAAAGTGACCGTGAGCCCTTCTGTGATTCTGTAATGCAGTACCCTGAAACAAAAAAAAACAAACAAACTGTCATTGATTTAAATCGTTAAATGAGTCTACTTATATGCGTGAAAAACTGTCTACACAGAGAAAATTGATCTCGCACAAAGCGCTTTCGGGTACTTCGTACACATCAATCACAAAACCGTGCAGGGATGTGCATGACAAAGCGCCTGTCAAATCGTAGCGCAATTCTGAATCACGACACGTCACGTTAGAAAATAATCAAATTTATTATGTTATTTGTTACAAATTCGCTTATTTTAGTGAAACTATATTGACATAACCTCCAATAATTTTGTTTCAGTAAACTATGGGATAAATCTTTTTTCCACTCACCGGTACGGCACCGGCCCGGCTGGAGGGGAAGCAAAAATGTATGAATAGATAGATTAGGGACTCCAATTTCCGCACTTAGACTCTCATTCGGTTCGTTTGCGTAGGAGTCCTGGCTAACTTTTTACGTTTACGGAGACGGGGGGCGTCGAGAGTCACGTGCGGCATGGCGTCGAGCGGGGCGTCGTATGTTTTTTCTGTTTACAGAGAGGCGGCGCGTGCAGCGAGCCGCAACATCACACATACAAACACAAATATATGGTAATATATGATGTTGTTTATGGAGACAGAGAGGCGTGCAGACTAGCGGTGCGCGCCGCGGTGCCCACAGCGTTGCAAGCAGCGGCGGACGCTTGACACTCAAGCCAGCGTTGCCAACGCTGGGGAATCTCAAGTTGATTGGGGATTTATTGAGGATTGGCAAGATGTGGGGACAATGCGAAGATTTTGAATATCAATAGTCCGGGCCAAGTCAGAACACTTTTTTAAGAAAATTTTATTACTTGTCTCAAGGCGCAGATACACCTTAGTAACTGACTTAAAATGAGAATAACGTCTATCAATAGTCCGGGCCAAGTCAGAACACTTTTTTAAGAAAATTTTATTACTTGTCTCAAGGCGCAGATACACCTTAGTAACTGACTTAAAATGAGAATAACGTCTAAACGGCTTGTCGTAATTTTTGTAAAAAAAACATGTTACATTAGACATTTTCTTAATAATTTGATGTATGAAAATTTTGAGTTTTATTCGCTCAACATAGTGTAATTAATTTGTTAAGTTACACGGGAAAAAAACGACAATCAGACCAAAACCGCCAGTCGTATTTAAAAGTAAAAATAGGAAAAAATAAATCATAAAAAAATATATTTTATTTAGGGTAATTAGCGGGTAATCAGAAGAATTTATGTCCCCAAATTGAGGATTGTGACTAAGTTTTGGGGAATTTGATAAATTGGTAGGTGTTGGCAACGGTTGTTCGCGGTGACGGGTATCGCCGTATGTTTGTATTACCGGGTGGATACCGCGGGTCCCTCTGCGGGCTCCGCCTGCATTTCAAGCAAACGCCTGTCAAATCGCTTCGCCGTAAACGCTCTCGTACAACGCCATATGTTTGAATTTACACAGGCTTCGCGGAGCGATCTCATCGTTCCGAGGATTTGTTGACGTCGGGTAGCCATGGCCTCGCATTCCAGGATGACGTGGGCGGCTGATTCTTCGGCATCAAAACAGCTCCTGCTGAGTGGGCTGTCCGTAGCAGCGATGTTAAAGAGATGTTTTTTTAGGGGGCAATGGCCCGTAATTGTCCCTATTATTGTTCTGAGGTTATTTCTACTAAGCTGGGTAGTAGTTTCGTTAGTCGTGGATTTAGACTTGGCATTGCCATTTTTTTTTATTTGCGATGGGTTTGCTCTTGACTCTAGTCTAGGTCTGCGATGACAGAGACAAAGTCTACGATGGAGCGAGCTTACCCAGAAAGAGCCTGTTCACTCTAACTTTGAAGAAATTAGGGTTGTAAGCGTTTTGAAACACAGACGCAGGCAGATAGCTCCACTCCTTTGCCAATTGGTGGAATAGCAACAAAGAAGGGATATTTAGATACAGTGCATCTGGATGTCCGATGGTAGAAGGCAATAACCTTCACAAGATATAATAAACGTGAGAAATACCAACTGTTGATATAATTTCGTTACGTATAACATTTATATACTCTAAAACTTATTTTGTATAACGTTTTTGGATATAGTATTTATTTAATCGAAAATAATTTGGTCTAACGTTTAAAATTAATAAATTGTCTTAAATTTCAATATGTGTCACAAAAGTAAGTGACAGAAACGAATCGCTGCATAACCGACTCCACGTAGTCTTGTCTGCCCTACCCCTAGAGTGTTATTTAAGCCTACGTAGGCGCGGAGGGGCGAGGCGGCCCGCGAGCTGAGGAGCAGGTGGTTTGCACGCCCGCCGCCGCGGCGGAAACTGGCCGGCGACAAACCGAAGCTGCGATGGTGAGCGATGAAACCATCTGCAACGATAAGCTCGCGTGGGGCGGCCGGAGCCCCGCAGCACCTGAGCCGTGACAGAAACCATGCATGCTGAATGTTGCATGCTTGTTTGCATGCTGCATGCTTGTTTGCATGCTGCATGCTTACCTGCATGCTGCATATTTGCTTGAATGTTAAATACTGCATGCTTGATTGGCCGGTGGTCATCAATTCTAGTCATGCAACTAATTATAATATATATTAAGCTACTCGTACCTACGGGCTTCAACTTGTCAATATAAAGAACAGATATTTGCAATTTTACTTTGCTTTTTATCTAGACTTTTTTATCATATTAGACCACTACCGGAGATTTGTACATAGCGTTAAATTGCCAGCGATTGGTTTAATTGCATAGTTTCCACAGCAGAGTGGTTTTTATGAAGAGACTGGATGTATTTCCATAGTTACCGAAAATAACCACAACTTCTATACTCTTCTATACTTCCGATTTTCGCGTAACTAATGTTTTTCCTAAACGATAAGTAACGATGTCCTCTAGCTAAAAACAATTTTAGACCACTGTAAACGGGTCACCCTGTATACCTACAGAGGGCCTAGCACGAATATTTTGATATGTAGTAATAACGTTACTACACGTCAAAATTGATTCGTCGAATTGGTTCTGCTTGTAATAAATATAAAACATATTGAAATCATTACCTGTATGAATCTGTCGCCGCAAACTTCGCAGATGTAGGGCCGGTCGCCAGTATGTCGGCGTATGTGCAGGTTGAGGTCATTGCTCTGCGAGAACGCCTTTTCACAGTACGTGCACTTGTACGGCCGCTGGCCAGTGTGAACGCGCATGTGGCGGGACAACTTATTGCTGCGCGAAAAACCTAAAAAACATTGTTTTATACAGTATACATGACAGCATGTATACTCAACTTCTGAAACGAAGATTTTCGCAAAATGATTGTGACAAAATGCTAAGCATGCAAACTGCCATGTTTGATTAATTGAAATTTATCAATAACATCTTCAAAAAAAAAAAAATAACAAAAAAAAATTTATAGCCACAAAATACATATTATAAAATAAAAACTTATTTATAAAAAAAAGAAACCTCCGAAATACAATTTCGGAAGTCGGTGTTTTATCGTTTCTTCGTATTTTTTGACACGTACTTCCAAAATTGTATTTTTTATTTTATAATGTATTTATACCTTTTTTTAGCTATTAACTGTTGGTATATAAAGCCTACAATTCTACACAAATCAGCATTAAAATCTGTGTATGAACAATAAATTACCCTTATTTTCCCACATATAGGGTAATATCTTTTTTCCAAATTTATATGGGACCAACTTCGAGATAACCCTATCCAATAAAAAAAAGATTCATCAAAATCGGACTACTCTGAAAAAGTTATGCGTGGTCATACTGTACGACCACGCATAACTTTTTCAGAGTAGTAATATATATCTATCTCAGCGTCGACTTCGTCAGAAATTTTTTCTTCGGGTAAAGTTATAAAAATGGTCAAGCAGAAAAGAAATAAACCTTTTATTTATACAGATCTACAACAAAATATAGCAGCAAATAATAAAAACCAGCAAAGTGCGAGTTGGACTCGAGTGTCGAACAATATGAAATTACGAAATCCATGTGCGGTTTCCTAATTTAATGTTACATTTTTGATAAAAAAATAAAAATGATTTTTATTTACCTTTACCACAAACACGGCATACACAAGGTTTCTCTCCGGTATGAGACCTTCTGTGACATTGAAGATCGGAAGACCTTGGAAAACCTGTAAGTAAAGAGGTAAGGATAAAAACTCACTTTTATGCAAGCCGGGTATTGAGCAAACCTTTAAGCAGCCTTTCCCAAAGTGTGCGATAACGCCCCCTTGTGGGCGCTGCTGGCCTAAATGGGGGCAGTTAGAGACCCAGAAAAAAATGGGAGCGTTGTGTAGAGGTTTGGGGAGTCATTTGTAATTTCATGTAGCTAGGAGGCCTCTTAGAAACCGACTGCATGAGCTCTCGACTCTCAACTACAACTTGTGAACATCAACTAATATTAGTTAAGAGATTGCTCAAACTGCTCAAACTGCTCAAAAGGCAACAGACATACTTTCGGCTTTGGGCTGCTGAGCTGCATCCGCCGCCTCACTCAGGTGCTGTGTAAGCCCAGTTGTCTCCAAATCACCGCTGTGCGAACGGTAGCCGCATGCGTAGACAATTTTGTCTAAGCCAGTGTCCACTACAGCCCACAGCGTTGAGAACCTGGAGTCTTCAAGGTAACGGAGATGCCGATAGCAGATGTCGTCCCGGGCGTACATGCATACGCCCGCGCGGGGTCTGAAGTGGTGGTTACCCAGGGTTTACCCTGGAGCACCACTTCAGACCCCGCAACCCAATTGATACCCTTCTGCCTAATTGTTGTTACTGGGGGACTTCAATGCCCACCATCAAGAGTGGCTCTTCCCATACCAGTGCACAGACCATGCTGGACGAGAGACGCGAAAGCTAGCGCTTGCGTTAAATCTTACCCAGCTGGTCCAGGGGGCAACGAGGGTGCCCGATGTTGATTCGCACACTGCCAATTGCTTGGACCTTTTGCTGACAACAGATCCAGACCGCTATTCGATGTCGATTTCTTCACCACTGGGTAATTCCGACCACTGTCTAGTGAAGTCTGTGTCCATCTACTCCCCGCCCGATCCTAGCCCAAGAGGCACCCGGCGGGTATGGCGATACAGGTCAGCAGATCGGGATGGCATGCGATCTTTCTTCGCATGTTATCCTTGGCAGCCTACTTGCTTTTCTTCCACTGATGCTGCGTCGTGCGCGGACGCCATGACGGATGTGTTGCGGAGGGGAATGGAGTACTACATTTCCAAATCGTGCGAAGCTCGTCCTTGGTTTGGTGCCTAGTGCAATCGCGCTGATGCGCTTAAGCACGCGGCGTACCTTGCATGGGTCGACGCTCGTACGCGCAAAGCAAAAGACGTGAGTCAGAAGAAGAGAGCCTTCAACAGGGCTGCCAAGTCCTGTAAGAAAGTGTTGCGGAGGGCAGGGTTTGACCACATTAGCCGAATAGGGAACAAACTTGCCTCATACCCAGCAGGCAGTAAGTTGGTAAGGCAGTTTTTGGTCCCTGGCTAAGTCGGTCGAATCGAACTTCTGCCGCCCCTCACTACCACCACTACTGAGACCCGACGGGACGCTGGCCCACTCCGCTGAGGAGAAAGCGAACTTGTTTGCGGAATCTTCACGTCTGGATCCTGGAGGCGCGACGCCCCCCCGCCTCTCCTGGTGGATGCGAGTCGAGTATGTCGAACAGTCGCATTCATAAGGACGTCCGTAGGGTACTGCGTAACCTAGACGTGAACAAGGCTAGTGGTCCCGACAGGATACCGGCAATTGTTCTGAAGACTTGTGCGCCTGAGCTGTCTCTTGACACGCCTATTTCGCCTTTCGTTTGAGGCTGGAAAAGTGCCGAAGGCTTTGAAGCAAGCTAACGTGCAGTCCGTGCCCAAGAAGGGTAGTCGTGCTGACCCGTCGAATTATAGACCCATCACGGTAACGTCCATACTCTGTAAGATTATGGAACGCGTGCTGAATCATAAGCTCCTGGCGTACCTAGAAGCGATTGATATCCTTAGCGACCATCAATACGGGTTCCGCCGAAATCGGTCAACTGGGGATCTACTAGCGTATGCCATTCACATTTGGAGTTAGGCCATAGAGAAGCACGGGGAGTCACTAGCGGTTTCCCTTGACATCTCGAAGGCCTTCGACAGGGTCTGGCACTATAGCCTTATTGGTAAGCTTCGGTCTATCCGAGTGGTCATAGATGGCTGCTCGTCTGGACTGCTGGATATTAATGCCGGGGTTCCTCAGGGGTCGGTGCTTTCGGCAACACTGTTCTTGCTGCATATTAATGATCTGCTTAAACCCGGTACCGTTGGGTATGCAGACGACAGCACTGTTGCTGAGAGATACGTGTCCGACGCACGAGCTGGTGGGTCGCAGGTCCGGTCTCCCCGGGAGGCACTGATTGAGCGCTTGAACGTGTCCTTACAGGCTGTCTCTGAATGGGGCGATGCCAATCTGGTCAAGTTCAATGCTGCTAAGACCCAAGCGTGTCTATTTTCCGCCAAAAAGGAGCCAATTCCACCCAGCTCCATCATTCCGCGGTGAGACCGTGCCGATAACCGACCAACTTGAGCTTCTTGGGGTTACATTAACATCTACTCTCAATTTTGGCCCTTACATGAGGCAAAAGCTTAAGTGGCAACAGCTGCTCAAACTCTATCAAGCGCAAGTTCGATCGTGTATGGAATACTGCTCTCATCTTTGGGATGGATCTGCCAGATACCAGCTTGATGCCCTTGAGTCAATTGAGAAACGAGCCAAGAGGATCATCGGCAATGAGAGGCTCGTCACAACGAGGCTCCAAAGTCTTGAACATCGACGACGAGTTGCTAGCCTGTCGGTTTTTTACCGGTTGCATTTTGGGGAATGTGCGACGGAATTGCATAATTTAATTTCGCCAAGCCCGTTCCATCATCGGACCACAAGACGAACGGCGATGCTCCACAGGTACACGGATATCCCACCCATACGCGCAACACGTTTTGGTAACACATTCATAATGCGTACAGCTAAGGAGTGGAATTCCCTGCCGGAGTCGTGTGTTTCCTGATAGCTACAACCTGGGAGTCTTTAAATCAAGCGTGAATAGGTTATTACTAGGCAAGCGTGCTCCATCTTCGACCACATCATCGCTTACCATCAGGTGAGATAGTGGTCAAACGCATGCCTATCAATCTATATATTTTTTTTATTTTTTTTTTGGGACAAGCCCGCCACACATTCCCAACCACTGAAACTCCTGAAAGCCAGAATCAACAGTGGCGACCACCAGAAAAACGCCGAGCCAATGAAACCCGACGAGTCCCGGAGAAACGATTCAACTGTCTTGGATCCTGCAACGAAATTAATCAGAAAAGTACAGCGGAGGAGTAGGAAAAAAATATATATATCTATAATTTCCACTTCCCTCCGTATCAAGCAGGAGACAGAATAGAACTAGGCCAATAGGCACCAAGGGACAAATACAACTGGGTTAAGCCCAGTTGCCAAGCACCACGGATTATATTTTACCACTTAAACTAATGGGTCCTAAATTGTGAGCTACTTTTGATTCCAGTAATAGGTATGGCAAATTCGCTTGAACGCACGGAAATTTGTTCTGGTTTCAACAAGGTCCGTATAGTAAACTACCCCAGATGTAACCTTAATACTATCTAACATAATATTGCGTTCAGTTTGCCAAAGCCTACAATCCCATAAGATGTGATGTGCGGATTGTTCGTATTCATGGTCAGCTGTAGAACATTGACATAAAGGCGAGGCCACAAGCTTAAAGGAAAATTATTTACTCTTAAAATTGCCATGACCTGTGAGAAATTGGGCAACACAGTGATCCACCTCCAGCCATGTCCTGTCCAGCCGCTCACGAACAGATGGAAAAAATTGGTGGAGGTGACGGCCTTTGATGGAATTTTCCCACCTACATTGCCACTCGGATAAAAGTTCCTCCCAGACATCAGTCTGGGGTTTTAGTAATCTAGAGATCTTAGCACGGCCGCGTTGCGGTAAGAACTCTGGGTCCGTAATCTTTCTAGCGTAGTAGTACATTGCAGCACGCCGCTGCACTTCTAGATCGACTGGGAGAACACCCGCCAGCACTGGTAAGGCTTCAGTACTAACCGTCCTATACGCCTTGCATAAGAATATCAAAGCCAAACGCTGGCTTTGAAGCAATTTACGTCGTACCGCACCTATGGTGGCCCTATCGGCCCAGACAGGTGCCCCGTAGCACATACAACCCAAGTAGGTAGCCCCATAAATAGTTTTTAAGGTTTGAAAAGATAGAATCTATATATATATATATACCTATATATATCTATATATATATATATCTATATATATATATATAACAATCTATATATATAAAACAAAGACGGGTTCGTTACAACACTTATAACTCGAGATCGGCTAGACCAATTTTCATGGTTTTTGGTTCGTTGGATTTGTCCCCGCCCCGAATAGCAGAATACATATTAAAAATAATGAAAACTCGACGAAAACATAATTATAAAAGATGAATCATTTTCCCTTAATGTTACTTTGTTTCGTACCTGTCAAACATTTGTTGTCCATCCTGTCAAATACTATAAGTAATGATTGACATGCGTTCAGAAATAATGACAAATGATTAACATTTACGCGTGCGTTCATAAATTTATTAGTAGTCTATGTTCTAAACCATTGTATTTCTGAAAACAATTTCTAAGATTTATTTTATAGGTTATCGAAAACGTAAATGTCTTTTTTATGTTGTCTATGATTTTAATTACAAAGGTTAAAAAGTGCACTATCCAAAGTAATAGTCTATGATCTAAACTAATGTATAGCCTGACCAGAAATATAATAAACCTGTCAGGAGGTCGCTTTCGTGTTTTAACTTAACTGTCCATCTTCTATCAAAATGTATTACGAAAATTAGTTCTTAAAAATTCCGCAATATGGCGAGGTTTTTTATTTTTCTGGTCAGGCTTAGTCATCGCATCACGCGTGAACGGCTGGACCGATTTCGATATTTCTTTTTTTGTTGTGTTCGTTCTGGTCAGGAGAAGGTTTTAGGCTATATATTATCACGATATGTGCTTTGGATGCTGAGTAATATTCAAAAATGTCTGTTTTAACGACTGGCTCATGGTTCGATCCCCGGCCAGCAACAGCTATTATTTTTGTATTTATTTTATCTTTTTAACTGTATTTTTACACCATAATTTTGTAAAAACATAATAAAATGGGTTTTTGCGTACTTAAAATAACATTTAAGTTTATAATCCACATTTTTTCCAAACAGTTTAGTGAGGAATTGATTAAAGAAGCCACGACATTTCCATGCTCCGGCATGGCTAAAATTTGTTCAATTTCCAGTGAAGTAACAGCTCAGGGCTAAAAATTTTCCGTTGCGGGTGGCACCCTTCAGTGGATCATGGGAAACTATAGATCCCCAAGCAATGACGCCAGAGACAAACTCGCGAAGAGATTTTCCGAAATGATACTGATGGACCGGTACCCACTTCTCCTCTTACCTTTCACACTGATTCGTACATGAATTTGTTAGAGATCAACTGAACTTCAAGACAACAAATAATCACGGGCTACAAATTACAGGCAGTCAAAAATGGCAATGTTAAGCCTATACTTGCGAAAAACCAAGCGACTTCTCAACCCAAGTCGAAATACCCCCCGAATAATAATAGGTATAATTCCGGGTCATTGCCCCCTAGAAAAATATATTTTCAATATAGGTACTGCGGCACGATGGATCGATTATTTAAAAAAGGTGGATGGCAGCGAATGGACGCGGACTGCACAAGACCGGGATGGTTGGCTCTTTTTGGGAGGCTTACATTCAACAGTGGACGCCAATTGGCTGAAATGATGATGATGATGATAGTTGCTATAGACAGCCCAATGTACAGAGGTTGTTCGATACCGAGAAATCAGTCGCCGACTTCGTTCTGAAAATGAGGTGTTTGCTACCCGATGTGCAAACATCCTCGGAACTATGAGGGCGCTTAGCGAAACCTATATGCATAGCTTCGCTGGCTAACCTTGCCCAAGCACAACGGAGCGAATGGGAGTCTAAGTGCGGATAACGGAATCTCAACTGTACTCTTTCCGTTGCGAAGGTATTTTTTCCTTCTGGAAAGAGTTTCCCATTTCAACTTTATGTAGCTCAACCGCGTGTTAACAACTCCAGCAAATTTCTTCAACATCGTGAATAGAAAAGCGTTATCATTAAAACGATTCTCATTACGAAAACTTACTAAGGTTGTCCAGCGTTTTGAACAGAAGAGGTGATACAGACTTGCATGCTAAGGAGTCAAGCAAGCCTAGAAGTTTATTGTTCGTATATCTTATCTCACAACGGTTGCTGGTCGCTCACAATGGGCCTCATCAGAAGGCTTAAAATCACTCAAAGGGCAATAGAGAGGGCAACGCTTGGAGTTTCCTTGCGTGATCGAATTAGGAATAATGATATTCCTTCTAACCAAGGTTGCCGGACGAACCAAGGTTACCGACACAGCCTGAAGGATCGCCAAACTAAAGTGGCAGTGGGCAAGGCATATTGCTCGCAGAACAATGTCGATGTCGATGGGACCTCAAAGTTCTGGAGTGACGACCGCGTATCGGAAGACGCAACGTTGAAAAGCCTCCCGGTCGTTGTGGCGACGCTTGGGGGAGGCCTTTATCCAGCAGTAGAGGTCTGTCGGCTGATATGATGATACCTTATCTTAGCGATCTTACCTAGCGACATCATACTGTACGTCATACACACAAACGAAGTCACGTGCAACAGCTATCTATCTTTTTCTAATCTTCTAATGTATAGAAATCTCGGGTCACAGTGTTTGTTATCGAACTCCTCCGAAATGGCTTGACCGATTTTTATGAAATTTTCCTGTTTATTTATATGGCAAAACAACGTTTGCCGGGTCAGCTAGTATACAATATAAAAAACAAAGGGCCCAATTCACTTCCCTGCGGTACCCCGTATCTAACTATTCGCTCGTTTGATCTAAATGTTTCGTCATGTTTAGTAGCTAAATTAATTCTATTAATTTCAGTCATTTGTCGTCTATTATGTAAGTAAGACTGAAACAGGTCTAGAACATTACCCATAAGCTTCGAGTTTCTTCAGAAGTGTAGGATAATGGACATAGTCAAATGCCTGCGTCATGTCACAGAAAATGGCGCAGACTGGGTTACGTTTGTCTACATGATTAATGACATTCTGAATAAAATCAAAAATGCCATATTTATTGATCTGCTGGGTCTAAATCCTTTTTGTTGGTCACACAAAATATTGTTTTTTTCTAAGTAATTGTATAGGTTTTTATAAAGAAACTTCTCAAAGATTTTTGAAATAATCGGTATCAGTGAGATAGGCCTATAATTTTCCATTAACTCTCTATTTTCATTCTTAAATATTGGTTTAACAGATTTTTTTTTAAGTATCTGGATATATGCCAGCATTTATGCTAAGATTAAGTATGTAGCTTAAATGTACACTTATCTCGTTAGCTACAGATTTAAAAATCTCTGTAGAGAGGCCATTGTAACCTACGCTATTTGTATATTATCCCAGTATATTTTACATCGATTCAGTTACTGTTTCGTTCTCGAAAGTTCATCGCTATTCAAATAGTGATGTAGTCGGGTCGGATACTGGATGGATAGGTATCGATGAAAACATTTTTTTGTAGTTCCTCTAGTAGAAATTTTATTGAAATCACTAAACATAACTTTAAAAATATTTTTAGGTTTCCCAAAGACGCTATCGTCAAAGAAACATGGATTGATGCACTGGTAGAGCTGATTGGATGTCAAGCAAAACAAGCACGATATGCTCCGAGCATTTTTTAGATAGCGATTTTTTTATTTCAAAAAAAGGATATAGATACACGAAAACTTTGTCTGCGTTAAGATTCTGTACCAAACTATGTAATAAGATACTATCGCAAGCCACTTGGCATAAAGAGTTCACGGAACTGAAGTACCCCTTTTTTATCGGCAGTCGAGTAAGATACCCGAGGCATGATTTTGTAAGGCTTGTGGTATGAAAAAAAATCTGGCCAAGTGCGAGTCGGACTCGCGTTCAAAGGGTTCCGAACCAATTTCATTTTTGTAAGGGTTCCGTTTCTTACGGATGTTCGGAACACTAAAAAAATTATGATGTGTGTTATTTTGATTGATTAACGTGTAATAATAAAATATAAACCTGTGAAATAATGTTTTTTTTTTGTTTCTCTCTACTTTTATATAGTAAACTGGGAATATTTTGCTTACGCTATTTTGAAAGTAGAACTTTATTAACAAATGTCATAGCTTATTTTATACCGATTTAATCCGATACCGATCCAACAACAAGTTTTATATATGGCTCCCATACAAAACTCCAACACCAAGCGAGTCACATTTTTTGGAATTAATTTCGAAAAGTTATCTTATTTATCGATATCGACAATGTAAGTCAAAATTCATGTGTCACAGGCGTGATCGAGTGGTAACTGTTACTATCCAAACATAGAGTAATGAACCTTATTGCTAAGTAGTTTAAGTTTATAATTGCAACCGTTGAAAATACCGCCGTCTATAGTCGAATAGCGGAATTCACTCGTAAATTCAACTTGAGAATGAATTCAGAAAACGAAACGCTGTGAGTACTTTTTGCTTTAAAGCAAAATAAATCCTACGTGTAAGACCGAAGGTACATTTTGAAATGTAGGTTCTTTGACTTATTCTTGTTTTGACCAAAATTGAAACGACCAACCAATCGTATCCTTGATTTGTGGTGAATTATTATGATTATCGGTATAGTTTTGTGAGTGTGGCGAAACAGGTTCCGATACAAATTTCGTCGCATAGCATTTCCACCTGCTTTTTCTGTTCCGTGGATTCATCCTTCACATTAGTTTTTACATAAGAATCGATTATGTTTGTTTTATTTTGAATAAAAGATACTCTGTTTGAATACTATAAAGTTACGTTTCAATAATCATGCTCATTGGCAGATGTAGCCCATAAGAGTTAACTTGAGACCTGAGCGCCGTTGTGTATTACCTACTGCGCTCAGGTTTCAAATTGACTCTTGCGAGTTACAGTAAATCTCGTTTAGAATTAATGTTAAATCTCCACTAACATAGCTCACAATAATTGATTAATTTGATTTGAAGTTATAGTCGTTTTTAAGTAGGTGAAAACATGGGAGCGCTAAAAAAAAATATTCTCAAAGTGGGCAGCAGACAAAATAAGTTTGGGAACCCCTGAGCTAAAGGCTTACCTTTGCCACAAAAATCACATTTGTAGGGCTTCTCTCCGGTGTGGCGTCGCATGTGAACGATTAAGTTCGACGAGTTAGAGAAACTGCGGCCGCAGTAAAGGCATAAGCAATTACTAGACGAAGTCTTTTCGCGCTGCGGCTGATGGACTCGTTTGTGAGAACTGAAAATATTACTACACATTGTATTTTTCTATTACACTTTCTATTACAATAATTAAGTGCCTCGTTAAAACCGACTCACCGAAGATTGTCACTCCTGTGAAATTTCTTTTCACAAACATCGCATTGAAAAAAGTTTTCGATTGGCATGTGTATTTTAGTATGTTTGACGAGCAAGTCTCTCCTGTAAACAAAAAAATAAATAAATAACTACACTAACATTTTGCCAAACTGCTTTAGGCTATACAAAAACTTGAACTGGAATTTAGTTTCATCTTCTTGTTTTTAACTAGATGTCACAAAACCCCGCATACTTACTTGAAGAAACTTCTATTGCAAGTATCACACTGAAACTGTCGCTCTTCTCGTTTGGTTTTCGAGTCAATAAATTTAACTGAAACACTTTGTCCCTCATGATATCTTAAAATATGTTTATTCAATGATATTTCATATGCGAATTTCAGACCACACGTGTTACATTTATATTTTCTTTCTATTTGCTTACAAATGCTCCTATGGCGGGCCGCTGATCGCAAGCTTGCAAACACCTGAAACAATTTAATATGATAAAGGCTCACTCATCGTGCGTATTCGCACGTCTAGAGATGGTTTTCGACACCACCTTACTAGAATAAAACAATCGCTGTTCATAGTCTATGAGAAAATAACAAGATATACGGAGCTACGTTTTGTATGTTATCAATCAATATCTATATACTAATATATAAAGCTGAAGAGTTTGTTTGTTTACTTGAACGCGCTAATCTCAGGAACTACTGGTCCGATTTGAAAAATTCTTTCAGTGTTAAATAGCATATGCTATATATCATCACGCTAAGACCAATAGGAGCGGAGCAGTAATGAAAATTGTGACGCAGACGAAGTTGCGCGGGTCAACTAGTATTATATAAAATTCTTACGTTACTGGCTGATTGAGTGACTGACAGACAACGCACAGCCGAAACTATTGGTCGTAGAAAGCTGAAATTAAACTTATTATAATAAGGGTCAATTCATACCGAAATGGCAGCGAAGCGGCGAGCAGTTTCCGTGTCATATAATTTTAAACTTTATCTTCATTACTATAACACATATTATCGCGGAGGTCATCGGAATGCTCGCGGCGCCGCGGGCGGCCGCACGACCTCTTCAAGTTTCTCAAGCGATCAAGCGATACTATGTGTTACTGTGATGAGGATTAAGTTTAAAATTATATGACACTGAACCTGCTCGCCGCTTCGCTGCCATTTCGGTATGAATTGACCCTTAAGTTTCACTCATCGTGCGTATTCGAACGTCTAGAGACGGTTTCCGAGACCACCTTACTAGAATAAAACAATCGCTGTTCATAGTCTATGAGAAAATAACGAGATATACGGAGCTACGTTTTGTAGGTATGTTATCAATCAATCAATCAATATATTATATAAAATTCTTTCGTTACTGGCAGATTGAGTGACTGACAGACAACGCACAGCCGAAACTAAGTCGAGTTGGTCATAGAAAGCTGAAATTTGGCATGTAGGTTCCTTATGGAGTGTAGAGGAGAATTAAGTCATAAGTCAGTAATTTATTTCTTAACAATATAAATTGTGTAGAAAAATAATAATTATAATAGAAAAATGATCATTAAAAAAAGAAACAACCAATTAAAAAGAGTGTTAAAAATAAATGGCTTGTGTTTAAACACCGCCCAAAAAAGTACCTATTTTACTACCAAAAAAGTTCTAAACGGTTACCAAAACAGATAAATGGTCACCAAATAATATTCGAGAAGTAGCGCTCGCCGGCCGCTGCCGCGGCACCGCTCGCTTCGCTCGCTCGGCTCGCGCGCGGTTGGTCACAATTCTAACCTAACCTAACCTATTTTATCCAGTTTGTAACCCCAAGCCTACATTTTATGGCAATCACAGTTGAGTTGGATAGAATTTGGTGACCATTGATCCATTTTGGTGCCTAGGCTTAGAGTCTTAAAAATATTATTTTTGGTGACCGTCTAAATTATACCCAAAATAAATGTGTGTGTGTGTGTGTGTGTTTATATGCAATAATAAAGATAATTAAGAGAGCTCATTAAGAGAGGGTTTCCCGAAATTCTTACGGGAACGAGAAAAACGGGATATGTGCGTACGAAGTCGCGGGCAAACGAGGCTAACTGTTAGCGATATGTGCTAGTTTGCAAATGGAGCCAACTGCGATCTACGTGTTTGCAGCCGCGTATTCACAGTCGCATCTTCGCGCATTATTTTTGCAATTGAATAAAACACGTGACGTCTGTGCACGTGTTAGTAAAAATCTTACAGTCGCACTAATTGCACAGCCGACCTCGCGCAGCACAAATTGGTTTGAAAACATATCACAAGAAAGTTAATTTGACATCGCATTACATCACATCACAGCACAGCACACCGTAGCACAAGGTCACATAGGTACATACACTGACACTAGATGACATTTAAATGAATGCTTTATAACTTTTATTATTGAATTCTAAATGCTTGGAGGCAAGTATTCTACTTATGATACCATTTAGATGTTCTTAGTGTCAGTCAAAATGGGGCATTAATGTTTTTACATTAAAAACTATTACCCTGCACACTGTTGCAAAGGCTTACGATCATGTGTACGTAGGGCAAAGCAAACGCATTGCGCCGGATTGTCTAAGACTGCCATTTAATTTAAAAAAAAAAACTAAGTTTTTATATGTAGTCAGTTAATTTAATAGTTAATTTATAGACTCTTGCTAACGCTTACAACTGAGACAATTATAATAAAGATAGACGAGAATAATCTGCCGTCGTCTTTAAAACAGAAACAGTTTCAAATACCTTAGTACAGAGATTGCACCGGTGAGAAAGCTCCGGGTGTTCAGCATCACGATGGTTGATGAGATCGGCTTCCGATTGCAATAAGCAGCTACAAGCACTACATACTATAAGCATGTTGATGGTCTCCTGAAAAATCAGACACTTTTTTAAACTTAATGCCCCACTTATTTAATTTTATTTTTTTGTGCCGCTACAAATGGTTCCTTGGCATCCGCATAGCTTAGACTATGAGTGTTGCTCAAGCCAGTCAAGCTGTCCCCATGGTTCAAATTGACGCAGAAAACTCGCTTTGACACCTTGCTTGATGAAAAGCGCATAATGTCCATGTCAACAACTAAGTTAAATTATTTTTTATGTATTCTTGCGAATCCTTTGTATCTATGGCATCTCCTCCAAACCTCTCTATCTTTATCATGAGTGTCATTTTCTTTTGTAATCCAACGTCTTGACATATCTCGAACAACCGCGACAAGCCAAGTATGCAGAAGACCTACAACTATACAGCACCAGTAGGTGCGCAAGCACTTTCCGATATTATATACTCTCTTTAGTCAGTACATTGTGTGACATGGGCGTATCACCCACAATCATCTGAACTCCCGACTACAAGTGAAGACTATTCGGGTCAATTAATCTTGCTGCCACTATCCCAACCTAGGCTCGGCCATGTACAGCCGGGCAGTTTTGACTACTTTTCGCCGTGGATGTTTCAACAGAAAAATGGAAAAAAAACAATCACTCTGAACCTGTGATTCAAAACCTCAACGACAAGGTTGCGACCACGAGACCAACAGGGCCAATGTTTATATAAATACATAAAAAACATACCATATCCATATTTGGGTCTAAAAATTCTCGCAGTGTAATTTCTGAATGTAAATTCTGTGGATTTTTTTCGTTGGTTTCTGCTTTAGTCGGGTCCTAAGAATAAAGATAAATATTTATGACATTGAGGTAAAAGAAGACAATTAAATAAGAGAAAGGTT
This sequence comes from Lacanobia oleracea, assembly GCA_950371165.1. NCBI lineage: Eukaryota > Metazoa > Arthropoda > Insecta > Lepidoptera > Noctuidae > Lacanobia > Lacanobia oleracea. The sequence goes on from OX493385.1 coordinate 14,481,122, forward strand.
TGTGTGATATTCAGGTAATGCGGCTGTTGCATGGCAAAGTTTAACTACTTGGTTCTTCCATAAATAATGAGTACAATAGGTATATAACGTCTTTTATAATGCGCACAGCAAAGGAGTGGAACTCTGCCTGCATCTGTGTTTCCAAAGGATACAATCCTAATCTCTTCAACGTTAAGAGTGAACAGGCTCCTTCTGAGTAGGCTCGCCCCATCGTAGACTTTGTCTCTGTTATTTCTGACATAGACTAGAGTCAAGAGCAAACCCATAACAAATAAAAAAAACATATTTTCAGGAACTTGTCTTTTCTTTTTCTTTTTTAAGGATGGGAAATCATCAAATGACTCCTTCCGCACCTTTTTCCACGAAAATGCACCTTTTCAAATGGTTTGGCATTACTGCGTTCACTACCCATACTTTGACTAACATAATTATTGTATTGTGTGGATTGGTCTAGACTATTCGTCTATGTGAAACTCTCTAATTTAGTCAGATTAGAGAGCTTTTTAAACTTATATTATTTAGTACTCACATTTTCTACATTGCTTAAACCAGCTTTCTCGTTAATACAACTATGATGGTCAAACTTTTTCCTATCGAGGTAAATATTCTTGCATTTTAGACAACGTAGCACTTTCGTATCTGAAATAAAAGTACGTACATTCTTATAAACTGTCACCTATCTTGGCCTGATGGTAATCGAAACTGATTAGCGTTAAACATAACGGCGACCAAATGCAATCGGACGGCGCCGTAAGAAATAAGACTTTAGGCCGCATCATATAAAACATAAAACATTTTTGTGTAGCAGTCAGGTTTATTTTTTTCTACCTCAAATCCGTTACGGATCTAGCTAACGACACAAGAGCTAGGTTGACCCGGCACTATACCGAGAACATCCGGGAAGTCAGGTATGAGATTAGGATGGCTCTGCTCTGAAGCAGCTTGAAAACCACAAGTCGTCGGGTTAGGACGGAATTACAGCCGAACTGCAGGCAAGGCAGGTGGAAAACATAATAAATAATTGCGTAATAAATTAAATAGAAATAATTTCGGTGGGTATTTTTAAATAATTGTAATTAAATATTGTAACAAACACTCTATATCCTTCCTCCTCTCTCCTAGTTTTAATGTATGCTGTGCCTGATAGGGTCCATAATTGTGACTAAAATAAAATAACCCTAACATCTATGTAAACATTATGGTACGCAATAAAGAATTGAGAATTGAAAACCGGTCCTTAAGGCCCTTTAGGAACTGTTAAATTCGAATGGAAAATGCCACAGGCATGGAGGCAGGATGGTACTCATTAAGTAGCTTCGATTTGCCGACGATATAGTCGCCATGGCTGAGACTACGGAGGACCTCAGTACAACGCTTGATGACCTCAGTAGAGCTTCCGAAAGAGTGGGACTCAAAATGAACATGGACAAAACCAAGATCATGGTAAATACCCATTTAACACCCACTCCTATAAAGATTGGAAACTCTACACTCGAAGTTGTAGACGAATACGTCTACCTGGGACAAACAGTCCAGTTAGGTAGGGCTGGCTCGGAGAAAGAGGTCAATTGTCGAATCCGACTCGGCTGGGCAGCGTTCGGGAAGTTGCGTGGTATCTTCTCGTCCCACATACCAGTTTCTCAAGACGAAAGTCTATGATCAGTGCGTGTTGCCAGTGATGACATATGGAACTAAAACGTGGTCGCTCACAATGGATCGCCAAACGGCAGTGGGCAGGGCACATTGCTCGCAGGCCAGATGGTCGATGGGGCCGAAAAGTTCTGGATTGACGACCGCGTACCGGAAGACACAACGTTGGAAGGCCTCCCACAAAGTGGACCGATAACCTGGTGAAGGTCGCGGGAAGTCGATGGATGCGAGACGAGCAGGACCGGTCGTTGTGGCGACGCTTGGGGGAGGCTTATGTCCAGCAGTGACCGTCTTTCGGCTAAAATGATGATGACGGTAGACAATTTTTTGTTAATAATAAATAACCTTTTTACTTATTTTAAGTTTTTTTTTATAAAATATTACTAACCTTTATGAGTTATAGCGTGTGATCTTAATTCTTCTTTGGTTTCGAAATGTTGCTTGCAAAATTCACACTCAATCTTTTTAGCTGGCATTGATGTTATGCAAAATCCATTTTCTGATAACTTGTTGAGTATAGTCTGAAATTTTCCAGTTAGAATGTAAATAAATAGATAGGTATACGTCAAACCATTACAAACACATAATGTTGTAATTTAAAACTACGGGAGACATGCGGCTACTATGCAACTCCTAACAATAAACGCCAATAACAATGTCCTAATTCGGGATCACCGATCCTAAGACCTCAGCAGTGGTGGCTCACAGAACCTTCAATACACTCACGGTGACTCATCATAGTAAGCAAGCCATCTATTGACTGTAATTATTACAGTCTACAGATGACTTGCAACAAAAATGTGGTAGCCTCGAAGAAATAAAAATGTGCAGTTTTAATGTGACAGATTTTATAAATACTGATGAGACAAATGTTACTATGTACCAATATTATAATTCTAAATCCTACTGTTATTCTTTTAATCTCATTTGTTAATTCTTGGAGACATGCATTTTAATTTAATACCAAAAACAAAAAAAGCCATAAGATTTTTTTAAATGAGCAAAAGCTATTTTCTATTCATCAAACAAGATTTAGTAAGAAAAATAAAAAACTAGCAAAACAGTCAACTTGTAAGCAATGCACTAAAAATTTGCTGTCAAAAAACCCGACCGCTAAAAACAATTAAAAAGTTCGAAACAAGTCGCTTTTCGTGAGTTACGTTTTTGAAATCGTCTCCTCGAGCCCTTTATCTCGATACGTTTTGAAAATTAAAAATTTGTTAAAGGCATAGGCATTTTAATTTTTGTATAGCCAGTGTCACTCTTACAGTAAATACGTATCTAACGACAATCCCTCAAGTTAAAATCCATCGAGCCGTTTAGGCTCTAAGGCGTGCTAAAGAAATATACATACACACATACATACATACACTTGAAAAACATAACCCTCCTTCTTCCACAGTCGGGTAAAAAGACCGAAACCGAGACACTGAACGAAAATTGTTTCCTAATAACCTCCGTTGTAACCTCCATTTAAGTTCCTTTATTTTGATACCCTACTCGATAGGTTTGGTTAAAAAAAATATATTAGCGACTTCAAATTTAGCGCTCAAAATCCGCCATATTGTTTTTTTTTTAAACACGCGACTCTCTAAGGACACTTGGATTTTTTTAAATTAATCCAACGACACCTTAACAGTCGAAATCCATGTAGCCGTTTGGAAGATACGAGGTAATAAAGAAATTTACAAACAAACAAACATACATAATATACAGGGTGGACGACTTATTTTATAAATTTACTTTTACATAAAATGGAAATTACTAGATATTGTTATACAGGGTGGACGATTAATTTTATAAATTTTCTTTTAAATAAAATAGAAATTACTAGGTATTGTTTCAAAAATAAAACATTTGCCAAATGTCCACCTCTAGCAGCGCGACAAATGTGAGCTCTTTTTATCGCGTTTCTCGACACATTTCGCACATTTCCAGCGCTATCCAACTGACTGCGCCTCGGATATTCTGTTTTAAATGCTGAATCTTTCTCGGCTTGTTAGCCACGTCCGTATAGACACGTCCTTTTAGATAGCCCCACAGAAAAAAGTCAGGAGCTGTCAAATCCGGAGATCTTGGGGCCAATCAATGACACCATTTCTTGGAATTAATTGACTTGAAAACATTCTTCTCAATACTTTGATTGTGTCTGTGGCCGTATGACATGTGGCCCAGTCTTGTTGGAACCACAGGCGCGAAGGAAGGTGATTTCTACCGAAAATCGTTCGCAATTATCTCAGCGTTCTCGCAATAGAAGCGGTTTGAGTAGAATGTTTTGATAATTAAAACACGTTGTTCAATCGAAAATCCATATCGAATTTGCCGTAATCTACACGAAATAATTTTGGCAAAAAAAAAGTTGTATACCTCTAAGTAGGCCAGCCTGTATATATGGTGCAAAACATAACCCTTCCTTGGCAGTCGGGTAAATAGTCACCAAACCACTAAAGAAATGTAAACTTTACACTAAAGTTGACTCACACTGGTTAACATCTTCTTAGGTCTGCCCCTCTTTTTTGGGCCCATAAGGTCTGCATGGTTTTCCCACATATGTTTAGTTAAATTCTCTGCACCATTGTAGCATGTACCGCAAAGTGGGCAGTAAGTGCGGTTGGTTTCTTCACACTCTACTAAAATATGCGAAACCAGATTATTTTCATGGGAGACACAAGGTTCGTTACAACTATTCAGTAGATATCTGTTTGATGTTGAAAATTATAAACAGTGAAACAATTACATACAGCAATGTATGTAAGTATTACTCACTAATCACACCCCCGCAATAAAGACATTACATTGCATTCTAGTATAAGTATTAGTGCACAAAAAATGTTTTCCATTTGTGTATATTGTTTATTTTCCTTGTCATACTAACCTTTGATGCATATTTTCTGGTGTTCTTGTAATTTACAGTGAGTATCGAAAACGACTAAGCAGCTTTTGCAAACAAAACATGACTTGCGTTCTAGGCTCTCATGCTCAATTTTAACAGCTTCTGAAAATTTATTCATTGTTACTTTAACAAAACAGTGAAAGATTTGTATTACTTCTTCAGTCTATGGTTGATCACTGTTGAGAAATAATTCATACCCTGTTCATGTAAATCTGGCCCACTGCTTAGGGAAACATTGAAATCACTATCTGTATACTCATAATTGTCAAGTTGTGACCAATCTTCAGTCTTCACATCTGATGGATTAGTCTAGAACCAAAAAACATTATTTAAATTTGAAATGTTTTGTACATTAATACAGTCAAGCCTTGTTAAGTTTTGTACGTATATTATGTGTAGACAACGAAATTTCTTAGTCTGAAAGTGATTTTGTGTGCTACAATAAGCAAAATTTGAATACCAAACTTACTTGATTTACAGTTTTCATTGACGCACTTTCTTTCTTTTCTTTTTTTAATAGCCCTCTAAGGGACATATTAGCTTCTTCCGATTTTTTCTTAAATTCATATGCCTTTGATGCTTTTTCTTTACACTCGCAGCAAATTGTTGAAGGTAAACCATCATTTTTGCTTATCTGGGAACAATTGTTACAAATTAATGGTAATATCTACTATATAAAAATAAGTCGGGTTTTCCTTCCTGACGCTACAACTCCAGAACGCACGAACCGATTTCCACGGTTTTGCATTCGTTGGAAATGTCTCGGGCTCCGTGAGGTTTATAGCAAAGAAAATTCAGGAGTAAGGTAGGTAGGGTAGGTAGGGTAGGTAGGGTAGGTAGGGTAGGTAGGGTAGGTAGGGTAGGTAGGGTAGGTAGGGTAGGTAGGGTAGGTAGGGTAGGTAGGGTAGGTAGGGTAGGTAGGGTAGGTAGGGTAGGTAGGGTAGGTAGGGTAGGTAGGGTAGGTAGGGTAGGTAGGGTAGGTAGGGTAGGTAGGGTAGGTAGGGTAGGTAGGGTAGGTAGGTATAGTAGCCAGTTGACGGGAGCGAAGCCGCGTGGGTCAGCTAGTATATATATAAAAAGGCTTTGTCCTGATTAGAGATCAAGGCACAGCCTAAACCGCTGGTCGTAGGAACGTGAAATTTGGAGGAAATGTTCCTTATATGGTGTAGGCATCTGATAAGAAAGGATTTTTGAAAATTAATCTCCTAAAGGGGTGAAATAGGGGTTAGATGTTTGTATGAAAAACCTTATTCCTTGAGCCAATTTTCTTAAAATTTGGTACAAATTTTAACCTAAATCTAATTATTCTAGTCTAGTTTGTTTATTGTGTATTTTAATTTTGTCCTAACGTCCTTATTATTTTATATGTATGTATGTATCTATGTATTTATAATGTATTTCTTTTCCTCTCTGTTTGTCTTTCCTGTTGCACCTGCCATGTTGTCTCTGCACCATCCTAAGGTCGACTGGTAGAAAATGCCTAAGGCATTAAGTCCGCCTTTGTACAGTATTTTTTACTAGTGCATCAAGTTTTAATAAATAAATAAATAAATAATAAAGATTGCGACAATTTTTCACAACTGCCCTCAATAAGCGAATTGAAGGGCGTTAAACATTGTATGGAATAATCTTATTGCCAATGTACGTGAAACTTGGTACGAATATTGTCCGAAGTAAATACTAGAGGTTCTCATTATTAGTTTTTCACAAATATCCCCAAAAGACGATTTTGGAATAGTAAAATTTATAACTAAGTATGTAAGATTCGAATTCCTTGTGTTAATAAAATTGAAAGTTGGCAACTTATTAAATCATCTGCCTAGCCTTTTCCCAACTACATTGGGGTCATGCGCGCCAAGCCGGCTTTTTTGCCTACGACTACACAAGAGTATGGCGATTGCACGGCTGATTTTTAATTCAGATAAATACATACGTAACGCATATTTTCACAGAAGTAAAACGAAAATTTTGGAAAGCAGTATCGTCTTTTCTGCTTACCATATAGATATTCGAAACTCAAGGTCAAAGTGCTACCAGTGTACCTACTACTTTTGTTTCTGCCTATACTACTTTAGTCTCGGAAAAAGATTTCCTCCCTTTGAACCTTGAACCCTTGAACCCTACAAATTACCTCCCTTTGCGTGAGCTGCGAAAATTATTGATGATAAAACAATATAATAAACATGAATATTAGAGGACCCATCAATATCTACAAACAAAAGCAGACCACGTTATTCGCACCTTGGTATCAGTTTTATCAAAATCAATCATAATTTAATTCACTTATTTTTATGAATTACTGAAATCAAACATTCAAAATACATCATAATTTTATAAAAACAATACAATTTCATTTAGCCAAACGGTCCTCCACAGACGCGATTGACACGCCGCCGCCACCGTGCGCGCCCGCCTTATTGTCATAGACCGACAGAATAATGAAAATAAATGTTTGTTTATGAACTTGTGTTTGTGTTGACGGTGTCTCTAGACCTCGCCAATGCCTTTAACACCCTGCCCTGGAGTTGCATTAGGGAGGCACTTCGGTATCACCAGGTGCCGATCTACCTCCGTCGCGTCGTCGAGGCTTATTTGACGGACAGAGCCGTCATCTACCCCGGTCACCTGGGAGAGTGGAATCGGCGAGAGATGTCGTGCGGTGTTCCACAGGGTTCCGTTGTAGGGCCGCTCCTGTGGGACATCGGCTACGACTGGGTGCTGCACGCCGACCTCCCTAGCGGCGTCAGCGTTGTCTGTTATGCTGGCGATACGCTGGTCCTGGCGCATGGGTGTCGCACCAGGCGGCGGGCGACGCTATGACACGCAGGATAGCGATAGTCGTTGAGAGGATCCGGCAGTCGGGGTCTCGAGGTAGCCCTACACAAATTCGAAGCAATATGCTTCCATGATTCTTGGAACAGGCCACCATCGGGATCTCAAATAACGGTAGGAGGGGTTCACATCGGCGAAGGGTCGACGATGACGTATCTGGGTCTCGTCCTTGACAGCCGGTGAAACTTCGTCGAACATTTCCGACGTTTGGCTCCCAGACTCGGGCGAGCCGGGGCTGCCTTCAAGCGGCTTCGGCCCAATCTAGGGGGTCCAAACGTCTCCTGCCGGAGGCTTTACATGGGAGTCATGCGGTCCATGGTCCTTTATGGGGCGCCGGTGTTGGCACTTACTTTGTGGGAGCGACCCACCCGTTACCTACCTCAACGCGTCCCAGATGGTCATGGCCATCAGGCTGGCCCGGGGATACCGCACGGTCTCTGGCGAGGCGGCGAGCCTCCTTGCCGGACTACCGCCATGGGATCTGGAGGCGAGAGCCCTCGCGCTCATTTACGAGTGGCGCGTGGAGGCACAACGCCGGGGTGAGACTCCTCTGCCGCGGCAAATTGCAGCAAGGCGGACGGAGCTCCGGCAGGATCTCGAGGTGGTGTGGAGACAGCGAATTTCGCAACCCAACGCTGGGCCCGCCACAATCCAGGCTCTCTTTGAGAAGTGGATTCGGCGGGAGGACACGCCCGGGTGTCAACACTGTGAGGGTCGCCCGGAGGAGCATATGGTGGAGTCCTACCCTGCTTGAGCGGAGCACCGCCGAGTCCTCATCGAGGCGATCGGCGGCAGCGAACTCTCGCGACCGGCCCTGGTTCAATCTATGGTCTATGGTGTGGGAAGCACGGGAAGCAGTCACCTCCTGCGAAGCAGTAATGCTAGCAAAGGAGGAAGCCGAACGTGTGAGAGAGAGGGAAACCTCACGCCCAAGCCGCCGCAAAAGAAGATGACGCCCCGGGCGTCGGGAGTCGCAGGACGATTCACGGCCACCGTAGGCGCGGGCCTGCGGACAGCGCGCATTGGGTGGCTCGCCGTCTGACCAGAACCAGGCCCGGATCGACGGCTAGCTGTGTTAAACGCGGAAGACGGGGCGCGCTAGGGCAAGTGACTGTTGGAGCTGCGGAATCTGTTCGAAAGAGGCACCGTAGCACTGGAACGCAAAGGGCACTAGGAAGAACCCGGATGGGTTTTAGTCAGTACGAGTCTGACACTCCATTCTGCTTCACCCAGAGCGGGAGGAGTCATTTGATGATTTCCATGCAAGAACTCCGGTCATGAATCTCATAGAACACCTATGGGATGAGTTGTTTAAGACGACTCACAGCACGAGATCCTGCTCCGGAGACGCTTGGCCAGCTTGAACCAGAAATATGGGAAAGCATTCCACAACACAATATTGTGACACTCATCCGTTCCATGAGGAACCGCTTGGCACATTTTTTCGTTTTGGGTCTTTTCGGGCCGAACGTATAGAGGTTAATTTTACAAATTCTTAAAGGGTAAAAACATACCTGTTGAACATAACACGATATCTAAAAAAAATATTTTTTAGGGTTCCGTACCCAAAGGGTAACCAACGAAACCCTATTACTAAGCCTTCACTGTCCGTACGTCCGTCAGTCCTTCCGTCTGTCTGTCTGTCTGTCAGAGGGCTGTATCTTAAGAACTGTAATAGGTAGACAGTTGAAATTTTGACAGAGTGTGTATTAATTTTGCCGTTATAACAATAAATAACAAAAATTAAAAATTAAAGCGGGCTCCCATACAAGAAACGTAGTTTTTTTTCGAAGTCAAAGTCAAAAGCATTTATTTCAATTAGACCATTAAACGGCACTTTTGAACGTCATTTAAAATAACATAGTGACTAGTGACTATACTGTCCATTGGGAAGGGTAGATTCTTATGGAGAAGAACGGACAAGAAACTCCATAGTTACTCTTTTCAAATCAATGTTTTACATGTGCCGTGGTATACAAAACTTTTGTTAATACCCATTGTGGTTCATGGTCCTCAAATATGTGCGTCTTTTCTTTGATTTTTTTTAAAGAAACTTTCTTTATGTAATCTCGATTTCTTCGAAAATTCATATTCTGAGAATATGAAGTTTGAAATCGAGATTACATAATTCTCCTAAAAGTTAATCTTAGAACTTCTGTATTTTTTTTCTGTTTGATTTGTTCTTTTTTCATTTATCAAAATAGGAGCAGAGTTTATTAATATTAATGAGAAATTAATTAGTGTCACTGTTGCTCCAATAGTAGGTGACGGCACATGCCTTTTTCGTTCGCATTCTTATTTGTTGTATGGCATACAACTTAGATCAATAGATAGTGGTTCCTCCTAATCCCCTTTATGTTCCTGGACCGCAGTGAGTCTTTCGCACAAATTCCGTAATCTCAATAAGCCTATGCAGTGGTTATGTGAACGTGCGAATTAGACACCTAAGAACGACCAGGCTTCTATTTTAATGACACTTTGTTGATGTCCTTCGATGGATTAAGATACCAGTAGAAATCCGTGGACACTGTAGTGCATAATGGATGATAGATCCACTATCACGTTACTATCATGTGGAGTTCCTCAATACACTCAACCCACCTGATCTTCCATCTCACACACTTGTTCAATAAGATGGTTACGTTATTTTAGTAGAGAGCCTGTGTTGTAACGTTGCTCCACAACATAAATTATTTTTTTCACCCACCAAGCTCGAAAACTTAGATGTTTCTTGGTTATGCCAATGAACTATTTGGTCCCTCGCACTGACCAAATAACATCACTAACAACCATCAATACAGGTGATATTGACAAATGCTTTTGGGGAATGTGGGAATATACGTCCATGACCACGGGTGATGTGTATTACATCATTGAAGAAAATGATACACATCACCCAGTTAAGTTTTATGATTTCAACTCAGATTTCCCACTAAAACTTTGTAATGAGGTTTTGACCTTACTGAGAAATTCCTAATGGAAAATCCCAAATACATTTCTAGCCGGAACTGGGAATCCACCCGAACTGGGAAACTGGGAATCGAACCCAGGACTCCACGCAGACCAACGACGCAGTTCTAGAATGCAGTTCAGAGTGTGCCTTAAAGTGCACTCTTCCGACTTCCCATTTTTATCAGGGGTTAAGCATTACTGGACATTGACTGTTCGTATATCTTATCCGAATGAAGTCGCGGGCAACAGCTAGTCTTCTATCTTATACTAATATATAAAGCTGAAGAGTTTGTTTGTTTACTTGAACGCGCTAATCTCAGGAACTTCTGGTCCGATTTGAAAAATTCTTTTAGTGTTAGATAGCCCGTTTATCGAGGAAGGCTATAGGCTATATATTATCACGCTAAGATCAATAGTAGCGGAGCAGAAATGAAAATTATGACGCAAACTAAATTGCGCGGGTCAACTAGTAATATCTAAAACAACGCCTGGTGTTTTCGAACACATACATATAACTCGAGAACGGCTGGTTTTTGGATTAGTTTTCGTCAGGAACAGCATATAAGTATTAAAATAAAAACAGGGTAGGTAGGTAGGTAGGTGGGTAGGTAGGTAGGGTAGGCATGTAGGGTACGTAGGTAGGGTAGGTAGGTAGGTACGTAGGTAGGGTAGGTAGTTAGGGTAGGTAGGTAGGGTAGGGTTAATAGGCAGGGCAGCCAGTTGACGGGAGCGAAGTCCGCGCGAGTCAGTCCGTATAAGATAAATGGCTGTTTTGGGATAGATATTATTATTACTTTAACAGAATGACACTAGTTGTTAGTAAAGGCTGATTTCGTTTTTACGCGTTTCGGCGCGCGCGCGCGTTCGGAGATATATGGGGTAGTAGTTGCGTTTCAGAGTCGCGCGCTTGAGCAGCGCCGTTTAATAGGGTATTTTACTAAACGAATCTAATTAGTTCGTCAGATAGATTTTCAAAAAATATTGGCCAGGTATTATTTCCTTTTTCACGTAACAAAAATGAGGAGGATACGGCGAGTTAAAGACATGCGTGACGTCATGTGGCTTGGTAAATTTGGTACAATTTTACCAAGCCACATGACGTCATGCGTGTTTTACGTTTTGTAAAATACCCTATTCAGTAAACGCTGCCCTAGCGCGTGCCGCTCGAGCGCTTAGACGGCCAGTATGCGTTTTAGTGTGACGCCTCGTTGAGAGGCTCTGTAAGATATTCCTTTACATCGATACACGACTGTCTCACAGCAGCGGAACGCGCAGGACTAATCTCTTATCTCATTTCACAGTGCACCGCTGTTCAAGCGCGCTACCCAGCGACGCGTCTAACGGCGTGACTATAAAAGCCGCCGAAGTAGCTGAATAGTTCACAAAAGATTAGTTTTTATTTTATAAACAGCTACACAACAGCATTTCACATCAACATCCACTTGTTACTCAACTATCAATAAAATCATTACATAATATACAACAAAGTCGCTTCCGCTGTCTGTCTAGCCATATGTATGCTTAGACCTTTAAAACTAAGCAACAAATTTTGATGCGGGTGTTTTTAATGGATAGAGCGGTTCTCGAGGAAGGATTTAATATATAATTTGTACCCGTGTGATGCCGGGGCGGGTCATAACAAATACAAAAGTAAACTACAGCATGAACAATTGAGTTCAGTGAGTGAATTACTAATTAAAGTTAACCATGTCAAGACAATAATTATAACAAATGTTTACAGTTTAAGAACATAACATTCCAAAAAATAATTTCAATGACCTTTGTAATCCTTTACTTTCTTAATTGAATATTAAGATTTGTTTGTAACACAGTGGAACCCATTTATTATGATATCACTTGTATGAGCAGCGCCACTTGGATTTGATGCCCTAATATGTATTTTTTTTAAAAAAAGATTAGCAAACGGCAATTTGAAAAATTGGCTCTAAAATGTCTTTAAAGTGACTTCTGGGTCTTGTAACATCTTGGCTTGCTGACTTTTTTGGAGGTTTGAGAAATTGCAACTTCTAATTCCTGTTGTTTATCTGTTTATGGTGCCCCTGAGATGTGATGATGATGACCTAAGCAATTGCTTAATTTGCTTATGGTCCTATCCAGCACTGAGCTCGAGCAACTGCTTATTATGAAGTAATTAGCAGTGTGAATATTGGTAATTATAATAATGTTGGCATTTAAATTTCATATTTATTTACATCACTTATTGACATAATATTATGACGTTTTTTAAAGAAATTATATCCAGTTAAGGTGAATGCTCCAGGGCAGCCCGCGAAATTGAAATATTTTTATGTTTTTAGCAATTTGCCGGTCAGTGTGAAGCTGTATGTGGACCAAATACGATCCGCGACCGTAACGCGTATTTATCTAAAGAATTATAACCATTTTAATCATCAATATAGCCCTCTAAGTTCATGTAGCTCGACAGAATGATTATTTGAAATCCCTGGAGCATTCACCTTAAAGTGAGCAACATGATTACTAATATGTTTTTGTCTTTATATATACTCAATTCTCATTTTTGAGAATAAGAAGTCAGTTAGGAAAATACTTTTGGCACCAGCGCCCATATAGAATCTAGATAGGTTACTAGATGATCTCCAATGGTTTTACTGTCCTTGTTTTGGTTTTTGCTGGTGCTAAGAGGTCTTATTTCTGTATTTACATGATTGGTTGTTTAGTATTAGAAAAAATTAAAATAACAATGATTAAGGCACCTATTATTGTAATTTTAGTAACTCATTCGACATGATTCGCATCTAAGATACTCAGATAAATTGCTGGCAAGCATATTTAAGCATAATTCAGCTTTTATGGTATTTAAAATATTGTTGGTTGATAGGTTACAAAACAAACAGCGAAAATCAAGTTATATTTGAATTCGCATTGAATTTTGTTTTCGCACTGAATTTAATTCGATTTGAACAATGCGCATTTTACAGGATCATCGTTCAAATAAATAATAGGTACAAACAATGCCTTTACCTTTATCCCAGTGGTTGAGGTAACTATGTAATTTAACGTGACTGTTGAACCTTTAAGTATATCAAATAGCGAATATAATTCATTATCTTTAGACAGACACGTTCTACACAATTCTTCAATTTTTATTTTAGTTTCATGAATAGCAGAGGCCATTTTCACATTACTGAAATATTTTTCTTGTTGATCAGAGCCGGCCACAGACTACATAGAGCCGGCCATAGATTAAGATTATGTCTATGGGCGGGCCAGTCAATGGCCTGTACCACAGAATATATATAAGGCCCGCAGGATGCAGTGCCAAATTCCTATCCACATGTTCGTGTTTGTTGTTTGGTGTTCGCTGTTTACCGAATATATTATGGCGGCGGCTTTGCATTTTATTCACTCGTACCTATAAATTGTACGATTATGTATCTACTGGCTAAATAGTCTTACAAGTCACAAAGACTAGAATAATTTCCCACCATTTCCCGCTACTTCGATCAATGACGGGTTATGGCATAAAGCCAGATCCACACGCTTGGCACATGCTGAATACATCAAATATTCTCAATGGTTTGTTCAAAATTGGAATGTTATTTGTAATCTCTCTGAAGTTAGGTTTTAAGTGACGACTGTGCAGGTACAATCGCATAAAAATGTGTTACGGTCGTAGATTTTTTTATATACTCGTTGTTTTCTTGTTTAGTGTATTTTTAAACTAACTTGAATAAAGTTATATAAGCAGTTTGAGATTGTCAAATAAGTAGGAAGGAAATTTATAACAAAATAATACCAATAAAACTACCTAGGTAATTGAAATTGAAGTACAGTGTTTACACCAAATAAACAAAAATACATCTGTGTCCTTCTCCTTCTGCATATAATTCACCACACTGTTGATTATTTTTCGCGCCTGAAGGCGTTAAACGGTGTCCCGTTTAGGCATATTACATAAAAAAAAACTCACATGCAAAACAAAGCTACAAAGACAACCAGTAACAATAACAAGATAACAAAACAACAAGAAATAACAAAAAAGAATTCCAGCACCACGTATGATCCAAACCTTCATTGTTTTGTAGTATCACCCGACATACACACGAATATCAAGTTTTTACTAGATGCATGCCTACAACTTCGACAGTAACCCTCGATTTCTCAGGGTTTCCATCATAATATCCTGACGTGATGGCAATGGCACCACCTCGGCATCATACCATCATCGTCTGCCTAGCCTTTTCCCAACTGTAGTGGGGTCGGCTTCTAGTCAGGCCGGATTTAGCTGAATACCAATATTTTTATTTTATTTTCTTGGCAGCAAAACCTTTCATATAAAAAAAGATTCATCGAAATCGGTTCATAAACGACGGTTTTCCACGAACACACATAATATATTTTCATATATAAACGGTCGAATTGAGAACCTCCTCCTTTTTTTGAAGTCGGTTAAAAACAACCTAATTTAAAATAATAAAGTGTAACACGTTTAGAATTAACAATCTTATTGCATTTAGCAAGCGGGACACAAGTATGCATCGAACGTATACGAGTAACTGACACGTTACGCTCAAGATGGCGCAAGAACGCTGTGCACCATACACGCGCATGCGCTGTATTATATTTTTTGCCAAATTTACATCCCGGGCAGTCAATTGCGACGTTCTTCAGAGAGACAAACTTACGTGGCGCGGGCTGTAGCTTAAGTTAAGCGTATTACAAACAAATGTTAAATTAAGATTAGAAGTAGTGACCTGTAGCCTAGCCTGTTATTTCTTCGAGTCTGATTAAATAGGTTATAGGTAAAGACGTTCCGTTTTATTTACTTTAGAGTCTTTAGACCCAGTAGAGTGCATTTTTTTTGCGATATTTTATATGACTTGTCTATATCTAAAGAAAGATACACCTTAAATTTTGGCGTCCAATTTTTCACATAATTAGGCCTGTGGTTTGTCGTCGGCACACGTGTGTGCCATTGGGAGTCAACTGAAATTGACGCTTAATGGCATCCCACATGCCATACCAAACCTCGCAGTCTGAACTTTTTTTTTTTTTAAAAACGCAGTGTTTAATCTTACAATAAAACTATGCAATTGTTGTCGTCGCAACGGCTATTGCGACCCAGATGATCACAGGTTAACTTCAGTTGGACCTACAGTTAGCAAAAAGGTGATTGCGCCAGGGTAGCCCGCGACGCAGACGCGGTGGTCTCCTTCTGCGAAACAGTTATCGCGCAGAAGGAAGCTGCGGAAAGGGAGAGGCAGATCTCGACCTCTCTCCTAGCCCGCAGCAGGCGCACCGGGCGTCGGAGGATACGCTGCCTTCTTTCGGCCCCCCTAACTGGGTCCAGGGGCGGCGGCCTTGGGGATGTCCGTCGCCCTCCATTCATTCGGTCCCGAGGTGGCGGCGCGTGGTGTTCCCGTGCCCCTCTTTGACGTCGTGGGGGGAATCAAACACTTCACTCCCCCCGCTGACCCGAGGTGGCCCGCAGAGACGGGCCGGCACCAGCCAGTCGCATTAGTCGTGTGCGCGCGCGCTTGTCGTACGGCGGTGTTTCGTAAACCCACGTCAAATACGTAATTGTGCATAAAAACAACTAAAGACATTGTTTTTCTAATTTCGAATAAGCATCATGGTGAAGTGCAAAAAATGTAATAAGGCTGTATCGATCGCGAAAGATGAGACTAGTAATTGTAAAGGCTCATGTGGAGCAGTCTTCCATAAAAGGTGCGTCTCGAGAGCTACCTTCAAAAATGAAAAATGTGAGGATTGTGTTTCCATGCCCGGATCGCACCCTAGTTCGCCTAGTGTTGAAGAACCGGATATTGCATTGACCCTGGCTGCGATGAACAGGAAAATGGAGGTGGTGTACAAAATGGAGAAAAAGCTGAGTGAGCTGGCCGATCTGGTCGATTTCATATCGGAAAAGTATGATAATCTGATGGAGTACCAGAAATCAACCGAAACAAAAATAAAATCCCTAGAAAACATGAATGCGTACTTGCAAAAGTGTAATAAATCACTGGAAGATCGTGTGAACGAGCTGGAAGAGAAAGATAAGGAGAAAAAGGTTGAGCTGGTTGGGTTGGAGAAAAAAGAAACTGAAGACGTGGCGACAGTGGTAGTCCAGGTGGCTAACAAGCTCCAGATGGATGTTAGTCAGATTGAGTACGCAGAGAGGGTAGGTCGCGGAAAACCAGACGCCGACACCACTGCCAGTAGTTGTCACGCTGAGAACAAAAGAGGCTCGTGATAAGTGGATTGGAAGTCGCAAAAAACGCTTGACAAATGGCGAGATTTATGGCACAAGAAATGACAACCGTGTGTATATAAAT
Organism: Lacanobia oleracea; assembly: GCA_950371165.1. NCBI lineage: Eukaryota > Metazoa > Arthropoda > Insecta > Lepidoptera > Noctuidae > Lacanobia > Lacanobia oleracea. The sequence goes on from OX493385.1 coordinate 14,497,766, forward strand.
GAGAATCTCACCAGATATAAAAAGAACCTTCTATGGGTTGCTAAAAACCAGCTTCAGAAAACTTACAAGTACATTTGGGTACAGGATGGAAAAATACTCATAAGGAAGAGTGATGAACAAAAGAAAATAATGTCAATAAGAAATGAACGTGATATTGAACGATTCCTACAAAACGATGTAAATACAGCGAGTAGCTAGATGTTGTTGTCTTTGTTACCTACATGCCTCACGCACACATAGTGCGAAGTAAACACTGCGAACTAATCTTACATCTGCAAATAAAAGTGGATCGTTTCGACGTAATTGCCACACTTGAATGTCAATTCACCAGATTCAAAACAGCTACCACCTGGGCTAGAAGTATATATGGCATCAACAAAAAATTACACGTACTACACTTAAACATTCGATCATTAAGAAAAAACTTTAACGAATTGCAAATTTTTGTAAAGAATTGCTCTGAAGAGATAGGAGTGCTGGTACTGACCGAGGTTAATATTAAGAAAAATGAGCTATCATTATACCACATAGAAGGGTACAATCTATCTGCAAACACGAGGGAGACTGCGAGAGGTGGAGGTGTGCTTATTTATGCTAAGGAATGTTTTATTTTCAATTCGCACAAAACCCGGACGAGTTCACTGGAGGGACTTCATGGTAAACTCACTGTTAACCACTCAACTCTGAATGTAATTGCGGTCTACAGACCACCAAAAATGAGTAGATTGTTGTTTGTTGACGACATCGAGCAGATAATCAAGAAGATCCCGGCGAGTGAGGAAGTTATCTTGTTAGGTGACGTCAACATAAATCTTTTAGGAGTGAGTGAAAGTCAATTGGTGTCAAAATATATGGACTGCCTATGTGGACTGGGCCTGCAGTGCGTAATACCAGCTACGGAGGTGACGCGAGAGGCTATCGTCGCGGGTGTAAAAGAAGTGTCGTGTATTGATCATGTTTGGGTGCGAGTTAGACAGCTGCGAGACTGCTATTCGTTTGTTATTGAGTGCTTCATGTCGGATCATCACGTGGTTGGAATCTCGGTACCGTTACAGGTGACACAAACCTTCACTGATAGTGTGAACCCGGACTTTCGGTATGTAATTAATAATAAACTAGTAGCTAAGCAGATCACTGAGTACGATTGGTCTCAACTGTTGTTTATTGATTGTCCGTTAACTGTGTATTGTAAGATGGAAAGTGTTTTCAATGATATATATAAAGGTAGTAAGACTGTAATGCCAAAGATTAAAACACGGGTTACACAACCGTGGATAGGCAGAGACTTAAATAAAATGATGATGCGTAGGGATAGGTTATTTAGGGATTGGAAAGAAACACCAAGCAATAACACGAAAAGATTAGAATACACACGATTTAGAAATAAGGTAAACAAATTAATATTTAAAGCTAAAAATAGTTTTCGGCAGGAAGAAATTAAAAAGTGTAATGGAGACCCAAAAAAAATCTGGGACAAAATTAATAGCTGGACAGGTCGGAAAAAAGCCAATATAGATGATATTGTAAATAGATACTTTGGAAATAAAGACACAATGTACAATATATGTAGTCAATTTGCAGAAACATTTACTAGCGAAATCATTGCAATTAAACATAATTGTAATATTAAATTATTAGATAGAAGTAAATATGTTAGGGCGAGTGATGTGACGTTCCGTTTTAAACCAGCAACCTCTAACACAGTGTGTAAAATTATCGATCAGCTGAGCAGTGATAAGGCGCCGGGCACCGACGGTATTCGAGTCATAGACTTAAAAATGATCAAGAATGAGATCTCACCGGTCTTGGCACATTTTGTCAACCTGTGTTTATCGAAGGGGGAATATCCCAGCTCACTTAAAAAAGCTTTAATTAGGCCCATTTATAAACAGGGAGCGCACTCAGATTACGCTAACTATAGGCCGATTGCTATCTTATCAGTGATTAATAAAATTGTTGAAAAGATAGTAGTCGGCCAGGTTAGCGAATTCTTAGAACAAAATAGTATACTTGCGGATGCACAACATGGTTTTAGGTCTGGTCGTAGCACCGTTACAGCACTTTCACAGTTTTCCGAAGATATGAACAGCAGTCTTGATCAGGGCCATCAGGTCTTGGCGCTGTTCATTGATTATAAAAAAGCGTTCGATACCCTGGATCACGAGGTGCTGTTGTAGGCTATGGATGAGTGTGGAATCAGGGGCCACACAAACAGGTGGTTCCGGAATTACCTGAGTGGCAGAACCTTGCAGACTTGTATTTCGGGCGTCACTGGCAAGGAAGCAGCGGTACAGCTTGGTGTTCCGACTGGTTCGGTCTATGGTCCGGTTGGCTATGTCATGCATGTCAATAGCGTCAGTAATGTGGTGAAGAATTGTCGGGTGTATATGTATGCGGACGACATGTGTCTTATGTACTCCTCTAAGAATATACAAGAGGTTAGGGCTGTGCTGCAGGATGATTTTGATAACATTACCCGGTGGGCGCACGATAATGGCATCATACTTAACCTGAATAAGACGAAAGTGATGCATTTGCATTCACCGCACAACTTAGTCGCAAAAAATGTCAGTAGCGTGGATATAGGTATCGTGGGTCACACGTATGAGTGCATGCACGTTAGTAATGCAAATTGTGTTTGCCAAAGGCTGGAATATGTTAACAAATTTAAGTATCTAGGCTTGTGGGTAGACCGAAACATGAATTGGAAAACACAGGTTGACACGGTGTGCACAAAGCTTAGGGCAGTGTTGAGTAAGTTTTACATTCTGAAGGCACCATTGAGTAGGAAAACCCTCCGTGTCATTTATTTTGCTCTCGCCGAGTCATTGCTGAGCTATGGATTAAATACTTATGGCCGTACATTTAAAACCTATCTTAACAGCATAAAACTGCTGCAAATTCGTTTTATGAAATACCTTGTTAACCCAAAGACAAAACATGCTTGTAGGGAAAATTATGAGGAACTTTTTGTTGTATGTAAGGTGCTTCCTGTGCATGAGAAGGTAAAGTACTTGTTGGTACTAGAACAGCACTATAGCAATCAATTCAAAGTGCCGGTGCAAAATAGATACAACACTAGAAGCGTTAAAGAACGTAAACTGGTGCGACCAACAGTAAAAAAATTCTATGGCAAAAGAACCAACAAGTACTTGACCCCTACACTTTTTAATGATCTCGATTGGCTGAGAAAAGATAGTTTGAAAATAAGTAAACAAACACTAAAACATAAATTAAGAACTGTTTTTCTTAATGAGGTTGCCGCAAGGTGTGCAAATATACACTAACATGTCGTTGTTTATTTAATATAACTGTTGTTAAGAGTCAGGATACCTGTCATAACTTGACTGTATTTTCTTGTCTTAAATGGCCAACTTAGGCTACTTATTCTTCAAATAAGTATTAATTATGTATTTGAGCCAGATGTTTTAAGACGAGCGCTAATCCTGCCGACAAACTGCCACGCAGTTTGGTGGGTGTATATGATACGTATAATGTTTGGTTTAAAATAAATAAATAATAATTATTATTATTAATAATTATTATTATTAGTTCTCGCGATCTCCGGTTGGTGAGAGATGGAGCACCGGGGTGGTTTTAGTCAGTAAGAGTCTGACAGACCCCTCCACCCGCCCCAGGGCGGAGGACATCCATGAGGATTTCCCCAAGTTACAAAAAAAAAAGATCAGCCCGCGAAATTCAATTTTTTTATGTTTTTTGCAATATGCTGGTCAGTGTGAAGCCGTATGTTGAACATATACGATTCGCGGCCGGAACGCGTATTCTTCTAAAGGGTTATTACCATTTTAATCATCAATATAGCCCTCTAAGTTTTTGAAGCCCTATAGAATGATTTTTTCATGAAATACGTAGAGGGCACGCGAATTATAACCATTAAAATCAGTAAAATAACTTCGTTAGTCGGTATAATCCTAAAATGTCAAGATTTCATGATTAAGTCATTCTTTCTGGTTACCTGGCCTTATGAAGTTTAATTGCTGACTTAAATGGTTATTATTCTGAAAATACATATTTTTTTTTTTTTAGGGATGGTAAATCAATAAAAAATCATCAAATGACTCCTTCCGCTCTGGATGAAGTGGAAGGGAGTGTCAGACTCTTACTGACTAAAACCCATCCGTGTTCCTCCTAATGCCCTTTGCGTTCCAGGGTACGGTGCCTCTTTCGAACGGTTTCCGCACACCGGCAGGCATTGGCCCTAGCGGGCCCCGTCTCCCATGCTGACAGCTCTTTGAGGCGCGCGTGGAACACAGCGCGTTGTCAACACGTGCCTGGTTCTGACCGGACGGCGAGCCACCCAATGCTCGCTGTCCGCAAGCCCTCGCCTACAGTGGCCGGAAATCGCCCTGCGACTCCCGACGCTTAGGGTGTCTTCTTCTGTTGCGGCGGCTGGGTCGAGAGGTTCATTCTCTCTGACACGTTCGGCCTCCTCCTTTGCATATAATTCTTACACCCGCGAATCATACTTTAATCAACATATAACCTAATACTAACTTGCAAAATGGCAAAAAACGTATAAAATTTAAATTTCGCGGCCTACCCTGGCGCAACCACCTTAAAACAAAGGTTCTTCTTTATAGCTCTTTCCAACGGTAAAGTGGGTGATAGACGTACGAACATATAGTACGCGGATTTTAAGACCGCGAGCTTACGCAGCTCGACGCCGGTGACAAACGTGAAAGCTTGCTCATTACTCTGATACCAGGGGAAACGCAATGTCGTCAATGGAGGAAAGGTTTGCTTAGTCTAGAATAATATTTTATTACTAGTTGCCCCGTGCAACTTCGTCTGCGTCACAATTTTCATTACTGCTCTGTCCCTATTGGTCTTAGTGTGATGATATAGCCTTCCTCGATAAATGGGCTATCTAACACTGAAAGAATTTTTTAAATCAGACCAGTAGTTCCTGAGATAAGCGCTTTCAAGTAAACAAACAAACTCTTCAGCTTTATACGTTAAGTATAGAAGTATAGATTGCCAGATCGAAAATCAGTAATTTTTGCAACACAATAGAACTCGACAAAAAACAAAGTACATCTATGGATGATATCAATAACTGTGTGTATTAGACTGCATGAGTTATTTAATCTAATGCTACGTTTACAGCTTGCCGTAGCTTGGCAAGCGTCCACAAGCTCCAAGCCTTCACAAACGCTTGGATGCCAATTACACGCTTGCGAATGCGTCAATGTGTTCCGGACAGGCAAGCATGACGGACGTAGACGTTAAAGTTGTGAGGCCTCGACTACTTTTCCATCCGCAATCGATACTATGAGAAAAATATTCACTAAGCCTAAAAATATCATTTATGTCTGGCATGCCCCATCTAGGAAACAGCTGAGCAACGAAACAATTGGCATTTACTTACAAATATTAAAACAGATAACCAAAGACTGCGACTTCAAAGCCGAAACAAATAAGAACGTTCATCTCTAGAACAAAGGTTACTAGAAAATCTGTCTTTAACTCCTAGAAGAGAATACACAATCACACAATACTAGAAATGGCGGAAGTTAATGCAATGCAACAAACTTTAACTGCAAATACCACTGATGCTGTCATCGCCACCACTTCCAAACAAAAAGAATCTGGAAAATCTGTTGCCCTTAAACAATCTCAAGAACCTAATAGTACAGTAGCAGTAACGCCAAATTACCAGAGATGCAAATGCTTCTTCTGTGGTGGGTATCCATCCTTGTAGAAACTGTACTGCTACAGACTTTATCTGTCAATTTTGTTACATGAGGGGTCATTATGCTGTTGTGTGTGACGAAGCAAGAGCCATATCAATGCTGCTATTTTCGAAGGAAATGATAACCTTTGCGGTTGTATAGCAGCGGCATCACCAAATTGTGGCATCACATCAGGCCCTGCCATAAAACCAGTGCTGTGATATTTTTTTATTTTTAATATGAGACAGGGATTGTTTTGGCCTCGCACATATTAATTTGTGTAAACATATTTTTATGACAGTTTGTTTTACTTTACATGTATGTGTATTGTGCGTGTCCCAAATAAACATTTTTCTTTCATTTCTTTCAAATTCCTTGAAGAGAGCTACAGTTTTAGCTTACATAAAAGGGATAAAAGCTGGATCACTCGAAACTGGTAGCCGTTAAAGGTGTAAGAATGATCGTAGCGTAAAACTACAAACGTCTGTTCGGTGCGAGCTTTTAACCGAAACTAGACCCGCGCCAACGTGTAAAGTTTCCTATACGCTTGTCATAAACCTTTGATCTGTTTTCAAAAACCGACACTAGTCCGGTTTGGCGGCAAGCTCACGCAAGCCATGCCAAACACGGTTTGTGGACGCTTGCCAAGCTACGGCAAGCGTGTAAACGTATCATTAATACTACATAGTACATGACAGATCCTACGTATATCAATATACCGTAGTCTGTAGTCTGTGGTATACCCAGGTATACCGCACATAAATACTGTGTGTGTTGAGTGTTCGCTGGTTTGAGTGTAGAGTGTAGACGTATTTGTATACAAATAAAATGTTTTTGATTAATTAGTTTAGAGTTTTTGAATGAACAATACGTTCTTAATAATTTTATGTATTTTGCATTAATTTCGTGAGTTGTTGATTTTCTGATTTGTACCAATAATTACAACAATAAAGATTCTAAAATGTAAGTAAATTGTTGCTAATAGATTTCGCGAATGATTTTACAGTAATATTTCCTAAGCTGTGTTTATTTCTATAGCGAATTAAGCTTAATCATATTTTTAAATGACCTTTTATCATCAACTTTCTCTGCATACTAGTTAGTAAGTGAGACTGTTATATACCCTATTTTCAATTAAATAATTTGCTAATTTAGTTCGGAAGGACATTTTAGGGGGGTGGTTGGGTTATGCCAATAACATGCGAATGTTGTACTTATGGTCTTGATTACGTTGAATAGTACTTATATTAATTTCGAATATCATTCAGTATTTATAAGTATCAACAATATTTTTGATCTTTAAGACATTTATTTAAAAATAGTGGCTCGACCAAAAGTATGTCCATCTGCATAATGTACCGTCACTTTTAAATGGCGAACAATTTTTCAAATATTATGTGCTGTGTTTTTGTGAGTTTGTCTTTGTCACTGGATAATTGCAAACTCCATAAGATTGTAATAAATCTCTTTAGATTATATTTCTCAATATATTGTGATCATATTATTATTTAATGGTTCTTAGGTCCACCAAATGAAATTTTGAGAAAGGAGTACTGGTCTAATATGTTGTGATCAATTATCAAGTCAGCACAGAGATTTTTCACAATTAGTAAATTCACTTCTCTATAATCATGGTGTCTGATATGAACTGACACACATGCTTGACCTTCGACTTGTGACGTGACTGGTTGAAGCCATTGATATAATTTGCTTGCAGGGTCTTTTCTTTAATTGCCATAATTGAAAAAAAATCTGTTTGATGAAGCTTATAGAGCTACCAGTGTCGAGTGATCCAGCTTTTATCCCTTTTATGTAAGCTAAAACTGTAGCTCTCTTCAAGGAATTTGAAAGAAATGAAAGAAAAATGTTTATTTGGGACACGCACAATACACATACATGTAAAGTAAAACAAACTGTCATAAAAATATGTTTACACAAATTAATATGTGCGAGGCCAAAACAATCCCTGTCTCATATTAAAAATAAAAAAATATCACAGCACTGGTTTTATGGCAGGGCCTGATGTGATGCCACAATTTGGTGATGCCGCTGCTATACAACCGCAAAGGTTATCATTTCCTTCGAAAATAGCAGCATTGATATGGCTCTTGCTTCGTCACACACAACAGCATAATGACCCCTCATGTAACAAAATTGACAGATAAAGTCTGTAGCAGTACAGTTTCTACAAGGATGGATACCCACCACAGAAGAAGCATTTGCATCTCTGGTAATTTGGCGTTACTGCTACTGTACTATTAGGTTCTTGAGATTGTTTAAGGGCAACAGATTTTCCAGATTCTTTTTGTTTGGAAGTGGTGGCGATGACAGCATCAGTGGTATTTGCAGTTAAAGTTTGTTGCATTGCATTAACTTCCGCCATTTCTAGTATTGTGTGATTGTGTATTCTCTTCTAGGAGTTAAAGACAGATTTTCTAGTAACCTTTGTTCTAGAGATGAACGTTCTTATTTGTTTCGGCTTTGAAGTCGCAGTCTTTGGTTATCTGTTTTAATATTTGTAAGTAAATGTCAATTGTTTCGTTGCTCAGCTGTTTCCTAGATGGGGCATGCCAGACATAAATGATATTTTTAGGCTTTGTGAATATTTTTCTCATAGTATCGATTGCGGATGGAAAAGTAGTACACTTGCTGATATATAGACGTTTGATGAAACATGGTTAATGAGAAGGTCAAGTTTCCAGGAAGTTTGTAACTTCTCTCCTGTGAAGCAGCCTTCCTAAGCCATAACAAAGCTTTCGAAAGTTCTTTTCCAATGTTCCCATTTCTTTGATGAAGTTTCAACAGGATCAATATCCAAACATTCAGGTTTTCAATATTTTTCCATGGCAAACTTTTAGAACATTTTGTTAGTTAAATTGTAATGAGGTAAACCTTTACTAGATAACGGTTTTAATCAACAAAAATGGCACGGAGGAAACTCGGTATGTTAAGATGGTCACTCATCCACAGACCAGCCTTGGCAAGCGTTGCTTAACCTTGGAGATCGACCTGTGCGGCTGTTATTATTTAGCCACGAGCTCCTCACATACCCTCCGCGTCCGTACCACACATACCATTTAAAATACAATAAATCCCATCCAAATTCAATAGTTTCTAATGTATTCGTGCGTTGTTGAGAAAAAATAGTTCACAATTTCACGCAATACTTTACAATCTTACGGTTACTGCTATTTTCTGGTGACATAAACTTTAAGTGGAGTGCAACCGCTGGAAGCATACCCACCACTTAGGTTTCGAAAACGGGTCTACGTTGCCCGCCTCGCTACCGCGCTGCCGCCGCCGCCGCCCCGCTGCCTGCAAAACTCGAGGCACAGGCCTAATATATAAGTATATACTTCTCAACAACTATTTTTTCTCAACAAGACGCGAATACATTAGTATTCGTGCCTTGTTGAGAAAAAATAGTTTACAATTTCACGCATTACTTTACAATCTTACGGTGTCTGCTATTTTCTGGTGACATATACTTTAAGTGGAGTGCAACCGCTGGAAGCATACCCACCACTTAGGCCTCTGCGAGCTTTGCGGGCAGCGGGGCGGCGGCAGCAGAATCTATTATATCATTAAATTGAATCTAAAGGATAAAGTAATACCAAGTGTAGCCCCATTTCATGTCCAGGCTATCTCTTTCCATTCCAGGTTGCCTGAAAGAGATCGCGGAATGCGATAAGGCCGGCAATTGTATATTTTTTAGTTTAAGGTTTTCTTTGTTATTTTTAAAATTTTGGTGTACAATAAGGCATTATACGAGGGTGCGTTTTTAAGTTCGCGGAATGGGAGGGTAGATGATAAAAATAGGTCATTATCGAGGTGGCCACGACTGCAGCCACTCAATATTAGTATAAATACCAGGTTTTGTCTTAATTGGGTCATTAGTCTTTGAACTATCGTCAAGCAAACAACTCAATTGGGAAGAAAGTGTGCATTATGGAAAAATTCGAGTACCGTGCCGTAATAAAGTTCCTTACCAAGCAAGGAAAGTCAGTTCAAAACATACTGGAAGAGATGGAATCCGTTTACGGGGACTCTTGCCCGGGTAAAACCATGGTTTACAAGTGGCATTGTCTTTTTAAACAAGGCAGGACCTCACTTGAAGACGACCCGCGGCCCGGACGGGCGATCGAGGTGACTACTCCGGAAATCATTAAAAATGTCGAAAAAATAATATTCGAAGATGCCAGACTAAAGAAGAAACAGCTTGCAGAAATGGTTGGAGTATCGGATACAACAATTTTCAAAATTCTACACGATCATCTTGGCATGACAAAGGTCAGTGCAAGATGGGTGCCAAGAATACTCACGCCACCTCAGAAACAACGCCGCGTGGAGTGTTCTCGCACGTTTTTGGACCTCTGTAACGAAGATAAGGATGGACTATTGAGTCGAATTGTTACTGGAGATGAAACTTGGGTTCATCATTATGAGCCTGAGTCAAAACAGGACTCTATGCAGTGGCACAAAAAAGGTACACCACCACCCAAGAAGTTTAAAGTGTCACAATCGGCTGGGAAAATCATGGCAACAGTGTTTTGGGATTCGGAAGGGATTCTGTTGACCGATTATAAAGATAAAGGCGTTTCTATAACCGGAGAATACTATGCTTTTATCCTCGAGAGGTTGAAAGAAAGTATTAAAGAAAAAAGGAGGGGAAAATTAACCAAAGGTGTCCTTCTTCTTCACGACAACGCGCCTGTTTACAAGAGCCGTGTTGCGTTGGCTGCCCTGCATAAGGTGGGCTTCGATATTTTAGACCATCCACCCTACAGCCCAGACCTGGCTCCCAGTGATTATTACCTCTTTCCAAATCTGAAAAAAGAACTTCGTGGAAAGAAATTTTCAACTGATGAAGAAGTGAAGGACGCGGTTTCAGCTTATTTTTCGGACAAAGACAAAACATTTTTTTATGAAGGTATACATAAGCTAATTAAAAGATCTGAAAAATGTATTAGGGTAGCAGGTGAATATATTGAAAAAGAAAAATAATTTAGTATTTTTATTTTCACTTCTTGCCCTCCATTCCGCGAGCTTAAAAACGCGCCCCCTCGTACTTGTATACAGTACCTGGATGGACCGAGCTTTGCTCGGTTTTTTTTTATGACGTTTTCTAAATATGAAACCGAGCTAGATCGATTTAACGCTCTCGAAACCGTTTAGAGATTCAGATTATATGTACAGGAAGATATTTTCAAGTGTGCCTTCAGGGCCAAATCCGAAACTATAAGGAATATCGAAAAACAGAGAAAGAACTCTCGAACCCGATTTTGATGAAAATTAAAATTGCATCATTGGATTTTTGATGAATAATTTTTCCTACCCAGGAATCGAACCAGTTGATTTTGAAAAAGGAAACACACCCTGTATTATTGTACCATCCAAAAGTGTAGCTATTAAGAATCACCAATTTAAAAGCGGTCATTGTGACTTTTAGTCACCAACATCTAAGAAGTCCGATTCGACAGCAGGATACAACATTGCTTTACTAGTATGAAAGAGACATAAAAATAAATATCTTTCGCACTTAGTGGTAAAGCAATCTTCTATCCCTCTCTACTCAGTTGTCAAATCGGACTTCTTAGATTTTGGTGACTTTAAACATAATAATTAGATATATCCCACCAAAAACATTCTGGTAAAAAACTAGCCAAGTCTCGATGGAGCTGCTTGTTTATCTCTAAAAAGTAATGAAATCTAGACAAAGTCGTGCCAAGTCTAAGGTTCCTTACTGCGATTTCTTTATTATTATAGTTAATGTTGTGTGACTTGGATGTTGAACATTTTTTATACGTTAGTGGGTAGGTACAGGTCAATTTTGTTTAAACGTAATGTTATATCTGTTGTAACTACCTATATTTGTTAAGCAAGATAATAGCCCATACTGGTATTGGTAATTGGACGCTAGTGTCTCATTTTAGGCTGTTGTTGATTGTGCAACACATGCATTCAGCATTGACAATGCTGACTTCTGCTGTCTTCTTTTTGGAGCGTCAAATCGACCATCGATCTAACATAAAATAGACGTACAGACGGACTTCTATCAAAGATTCGGAAAAAGGACGAAATTTCCAAACAAAAAATCTAATGTATGTGACTACCACGGGACCCCGACGCCTATCGCTTCCATATTTGGTAAATAATTAGTGATCAATTGGTACTCTAACAAAAAAATTGATACCTTTGTAGTTTTCTAGAAAATCGACTTTGAAGGTGGTCCCGCGGTAGTCACGCTATTTTCAGCGGGACCACCATGAGCGCCGAAAAAGGGTTCATGCTACAGCTATTCTAAGTATAAAAATAGTTAGTACCCTTTTAAGTGATTAATTTCGTAAAAAAAACACAGCTAAAACATTATATTTATCGAGAAATCAACGATGATAACTTTCGCGCGCTCGTTCGGTAGGACCACGACTTTGAATGTTCTTCCAAACTTGAGAAGTTATTCGCTTTCCTAAAACCTATATAGAAAATTAGTACCCTGCTAGCTAAATTAGTACCCAAAATCCAAAATGAAGTACTCCAGTAGTTTATCAAAAATCGATTTAGGCATTTATAGTTTCAATTTTACATTCTAGAAATGCGATGTCAGCCCTCCCTAACTTGCATTACTGTCTTATTTCTCCTTGATCTTGTCATGTCAAACAGAAAATTATTAAACGCTAAGTAATTTATGAATATTTATTCAATTTAAATATTACGTTTTAATGTGAGATTTCTGTGGATGCAGGCAGTCATTTAGCCATCCCTTTCATGCCGGTAAAGCCATGGGCAGAAGCTAGTATTTCATAAACACCTGCGCCTTTCTACAATCAGACATATAATTGTGTTAAGTAAATTAGTGATATTTAGGGCCTGTTTTACGATCTCCGAATAGCCACTACTCTCTGAAAAAATTCGAACATAATTTCTATGGAATAATCTGTCAAGTAAATTAACGGGAACTTAATCGGGTGAAACAGGCAATTAGGGTAATATAATGATTGTTACATAGTCATTACTATGTAGTTGTAATTAAATACTCATTAGATTAGGTAGAGGGAGTCTTAACTTATGATCTTATATGGCTTATTATGAGCTGAACATAATGTGTTTTTAACCTATGTAGTGCTTTTTTTTGCAAAACGATTTTTTGACCCCCAACGCAAAAGCGACGGAGTGTTGTAGCTCAAAACGGATGAACCGATTTTGATTTGTTTTTTTTGAAAGGTCAATTAATCGGGACTCGAGAGTGTTCTAGCTATGTTTTATGAAAATCAGTCCAAAATGGCGGATAACATATTTTTTCACAACTCTCTCAATATGGGTACCAAATGAAAGGGCTTGGATACTAGCACAATAATTTAGGTACATTATATTGAAAGGTAGTAGGCTAGCTAGCATGGGTGACAGTTCGATATAGCACCTTAAGAGGTATAAAAGAGTTCATTGCAATAACTATACAACAGCAAGCCTTAAAAGGAGTCGGCGAACACTTTTATAAAGACTTGGGTGTCACAGAAAGGTTAAAGCTATAACGTATTAAGTATACTTGCTGCTACTAGCGCCATTATATCTCAAAGCTGTATTAAGCCGTCCATTAAAGCTGTAGTGCTGCGATTGGGGCTAAAATTTGTTTGTTAACTCCTCTATATCGTCTTTAGTTATAACTGAGATAATTATAACACTGCTATATTACTTAAAGACATAAAAAAGCCTGTAACTGACACCAAAATGTTATTTGGGAGGTGTCGCAAACTCGCAATGAGACCCGTCCGAGGTGGGGTGAAAAAATCGCGTGTACTTCTGGCAGAGTGTCTCCTAACTCAATCGTAAATGTGCCGTCCGCTTTAATATGCTCAGCGTAATAACTCCTTGCGTGCTTCAATTGATAGGAGCCAAGACTAAACAACGTTAGATCTTCTTCTGTGAGCCTTGGGATATCGTTGTGTTCAGGAAGATCAGCAGAGACGGGTCGGAATATAGTTCTTCGACTATTGTAATTGTGCTTGCAAACAAAATCGGCTAACCTGTTGGGTATTTCAATTCTTTAAAAATGTTTGTGCGTGAATATTGGAAAGAGAACAGTAGGATGTGGTTCTCTCTGCCGCGGCAAATCGCAGCACGGCCGACGGAGCTCCGGCAGGATCTCATGGCAGTATGGAGACAACGACTGTCGCAACCCAGCGCTGGACACGCCACGATTGCGGCGATAAGTCCCCTATTTGAGCTGTGCGCCACGGCATCCTTACCTTCCGCTCGACGCAGGTACTCACCGGACACGTTTGTTTCGGGAGATACCTGTTTCGAATACGACGGGAGAATACACCCGGGTGTCAACCGAGAGGGAGGGAAACCTCACGCCCCAGCCGCCGCAACAGAAGAAGACGCCCCGAGCGTGCGGACGGTGAGCATTGGGTGGCTCGCCGTCTGATCAGAACCAGACCCGTACCAACGGCATGCTGTTTTGTTTCACGCGCGCCTCAAAGTGCTGTCAGCATGACAAGATGGGGCCCGCTGGGGCGAGTGCCTGCTAGGACTGCGGACTTTTTTCGAAAGAGGCACCGTACCCTGAAACGCAAAGGGCACTAGGAGGGTTTTAGTCAGTAAGAGTCTGACACTAATTTCTGCTTCACCCAAAGCGGGAGGAGTCATTTGATGATTACCCATTCTTAAAAAAAAAAGAAAAAAGGATCTTGTTCTCACGTAATGTGGTTTTTAACCTACGCGCGGCATGAACCAAATGTGAGTCGCCCTGCGGCCATAAAATTGGAAGAAATCCTAGTTCAACCAAAGAAATTGAAAAATAATGCTAAAAATATTTGAAACTAGTATTCAAAAAATGTTTGCCATTGTTTTATTTGACCTAATTCCAATATTGTGTATTATCATCTGCCTAGCCTTTTGCCAACTATATTGGGGTCGGCTCCTAGTCAAACCGGATTCAGCTGAATACCTACTCTTTTATGTGGAGTGTTTATAATAGTATTTTATGTGGAGTGGCTGCCTACCAGACCTCGACGATCCATGAATTGGGTAACATGGTACCTATGCTACTTGGCAAGATTGGTGTCAGATTTACTGGTTTCGGACTATCCGTAACGACTGCCAAAGATTTACAATTCAGACAGCCGAGACCAACGGCTGAACGTGATTTCCGAGGAAACTCGATATGTTAAGATGGTCATTCCTCCACAGACCGACCTCGATAAGCGTTACTTAACCTTCAAGATCGACCCGTGCGGCTATTATTATTTAGCCACGAGCTTCTATATTAACCGATACGCAAATAAAAGTATTAAAGAACATGTTTGCCATTGTTTTATTTGCGAGAATTAGTAACCTTGCACAAGGCATGGAATACACAAAACATAGAATACAAATATACTTACACTCATAATGTAAGCCGAAAATTAAACCTTTTTTTTGTAGTATTACAGTTACACTACCGAATTACAGTCATTACAAAAAAGTTGAGAATGACCCATTGTCTAAGTCCATGCATATACTAATAGTTTATATAAATATATTCAAATAAATCCACCACTAACTACTACAATTTATACACCGAAATAAAAAACACAAATGTGTACATATCTTCTTAGATGATATGTTTATAACTTCGAACTCATGTAGCTGCTAATCTGATGGGTCTACCACTTTGGTGCCGTAGTACTTAATGCTTAGGATGATGTTCCAAATGGATTTCAAACATTTTGTTTCGTTGGCTGGCACTTTCGATTTTGGACCCAGTTTTGTATGAAACGTGAATGATCTCCTTTCACAGTTGGTTGGCTATTGATTTCTCTGAATAGTTTTCTAAAACAGCCTGACTTTGTTCAGATGCGCATAATAACAACTTTAATGCTATGATTAAGAGCCTAGGTTACTAAGTTCTGACGTTCGAAAGGCGTGGTTTAGCATCCCTCTCCCCGAGCGCACCGCAGTCTCCTCGTACTTTCACACCGAAAGTTAAAAAAATCGAATATAGCGACACCCCGTCAACTAATTCAAACCGCCAAATTATTTAGTTTTGCTCTCACGCATATTGTATTAACATAAATGTCGATACTCTTTTAAACTACCTTTTTAAAGATAGAATAAAAAGTAGACAAAGTATACAATTATTCCTGTTTTAAAAGGTGGTAATAAAGAAAAATACTGGTGACGCCTCCAATATCTACAACTACCGGCTGATATCGCTTGCCACTGTCTGTGCTAAGGTATTGGACAGTTTGCTTGATAAAGACCGAACTTATCAACAGATAGTGAAATTCTATGCCTTAAGCAGACTGTTCATTATTATATGGACAGAAAATAGCAAATTTTTCTTGGATTTATCGAGGGCTTTCGACCTGGTCAATTATGACCTGCTCTGGCATAACCTCACTCACGACACTACTGTCCCGGTTGATGTGATATCACTGTTTAGATATTGGTACGGTAGTCAAAAGAATAGATACTGTTAAGTGGGCAGGCTCGTATTATTATATGGGCTGGATTGTGCGGTAAGCTCCCCCCGTATTTTTAAACCAAGGTATACATAAACAAACTGATAGGTGGGCTCTAAAATCGGTTGTCACGTGGACGGTGTTTGCGTGAACAACATCAGCAACGGGGATGATATGCTGCTGCTGAACCCATCTATCGGTGCAATGAGAAGGCTTCTCAAAATTTGTGAGAGTTATACTCATGGGCTCAAATGTGAAAAGTTGGTTTTTAAATCGGGTACTTTAACCTACAATCAACTGCCTGATCTGTCTCTCTGGGTCTCCTTTAGGTCGAAATTTAAGTATTTGGGTCACTGGGTCTGACTGATGACTTAAAAGACAATGTAGACATAGACAGGGAGCGCAGGTCGCTGGGGCTCAGTCGCAAAATGACCACTTGTCAGAATTTCCCTTTCGCGAAATGTCCCTTTCGCAGAATGTCCCTTTAGCAAAATATTCCCTTCTCCAAACAGGCATCATTCATCAATTGAAAATTGGCTTAACTTTAAATAAACAACTTGGGAAAAATGCTTTTTAATTTTTTAAAGAATCCAGTAGCGACCCAGGAGGTTAATATTTTATTGTTTATATGGTCACTCAAATTGCTTTAAAAAAATAAATAAAAAAAATCATTTATAAATATTAAAATATGAGTAGTAGCCCACCGGTATCGGGAACCGGGTCCTAGCTAGCAAATTCATATTCCGTAGCCAAATGGCAAAAACGGACCCTTATGTATTCGTCATGTCTGCCTGTCTGTCCGTCCATATGTCACAGCCACTTTTTCCGAAACTGTAAGAACTATACTGTCAAAACTTGGTAAGTAGATGTATTCTGTGAACCGCATTAAGATTTTTACACAAAAATAGAAAAATAAAACAAATTTTGGGGATCCCCATACTTAGAACTGAATCTCAAAAAAATAAATTTCATCAAACCTATACGTGTGGGGTATCTAATGGATGGGTCTTCTAAAATGATATTGAAGTTTCTTATTTAATTTTTTCCTACATTGGTTAGTTTACGCGAGAGACACTTCCAAAGTGGTAAAACGTGTCGTCGTCGTCCCTGTAACTTAAAAGAATGATAAAACTAAAAAAAAAAAATATGATGTACATTACCATGGAAACTTCCACCGAATATTGGTTTGAACGAGATCTATTAAGTAGTTTTTTTTTTAATAAGTACGTCATAAATCGTAAACCGCAATTTACCTTTCATTCAATACACTCAAATATTAAAAAAAATAAGTTTTATGGTACGGAACCCTTCGTGTGCGAGTCCGACTCGCACTTGGCCGGTGTTTTTATTTGTATAAATTGATGTTTTCAGTTACAATGAATCTGACAAACATCGATTTCTATTATTTATTTTAGTATATGTGCGTGCACCTACCCATTTTACTGATTAACCGTATAGTTCGGTAATAGTAGGTACTAGACAAGCAAACCTCCGCCGGCTCGGTAGTAGTACCTTTAGATACTAAGAGTTACGTCATACGACATCCTTTTTATTATGTTGTTAATGATAAAGTTACTTAAAAAATCTTATGTTTTAGCGTTAACTAAAACAATTAAAACGGTCATATGATAGCGCTAATAGTTTCGTAATTAACCCACAAGTTTTATATTTTTCATAAATAAATCAAAGTGTATAATGTCATAATCGCCATCCACCATCATCCATAACAATATGGAACACAAAAATAAAAAATAATAACATTTATTTTTTGAATTTTTGGGTTGTAACATGTGTGCAAATCGATTATGATAATCGATATTTTTTTCAAATAATATCTTCCCGAATAATTTAAATGAGCGATTATCGTAATTCGATTCAAAAAAAAAAGCAATAAATTTAAAACAAATAAAATAAAAATACGTTAAAGCCATGAAATTCAATAATTGCAATAATGATAATTATTATTTAATAGCGACGCCCCGGCTTCGCACGGATTGTATACTAAAACCTTCCTCGAGAATCACTCTGTCTATTAAAAAACCCGCATCAAAATCCTTTGCGTACTTTTAAAGATCTAAGCATACATAGGGACAGACAGACAGCAAAAGCGACGTTGTTTTATACTATGTAGTGATGTTTTCTTATGTAATTTAAACAGGTTTTTGGACATTAGGAATAAAACTAACTCAAGAAATTCATTGGATCCACGGCTAATTTCGCTAATTGCTTATATTATATAACCTACTCAAAATTTAATTCAGAATGTGCGCGTGAATCAAAAGTATTTTATTAGATTGAAAATATTGAGAGTTTGTGTAGATATTTTCGGCATAAATGTATACCGGGCATTCTATAGTAAAGAATGCCCGGTATACATTTATGTAGGTATGTCAAGTGGGTGTAGGACTTTGGTATCAATAAAAAAAAACTTTATATTGAGTAAAGAGTACGGTTAAGTATTGCATCAGGTTTTATTTTTTTTATAATGCATGTGGATATGTTTATACTTGTTATAGATACCTACGTTCAGAAGTTTTTTTCTTCTGCTGCAAACCGAAGGTGGATCTACCATATAAAAAATCTAGCATATTTTTGTCAATGCCAATTCGACTTGCGTATTATTATTATTTTACTGTTCATAGGTACGCGTTTGACCACTATTTGACATGATGGTAAACGATGATAAATACATTTATTCAGAATGAAATTTGTTTCATGTAGAATTTAGCCTAAGTGACCCAAATATCTAAATTTCCTGATGTAGTATACAAAACTAGAAGACAGTTGTAGATGTTCAATATGAAAATCCTTTGTTCTCATATACATTCGCAAAATATTATATTATCAAAATATTATATTCTCGAATTATTATATTCTCAAAATATTAGAAGTACCTACAATCAAACACAGTGAAAAATAAAAATGAATTTATTTAAATCAAAATCTCTTTATTCCAGTACCTAGGCATCATGGAAACACTTTCGAACGTAATACAATATTAAAATAAAAAATATTTTTTTGCAGTATCATACAGTATTGCAAAATTATTTGCATTTATCATTAATAAAATATAATTAATAATAACTGAAACTAAACAAATCCCGAGTGATCAAGTGCATACAAGTTTTCACAAGTGGCATCTGTTTCCAAGCACGACGATTGTTACAGCCGCTTAACAATAAAAATTGCAAAAGTATATACATCATGGAAAATTTATGGGAGCTTATTCAACGCCGCTAACATGGTTAAGCATTCTATTGATTGAATTTTGTTGGATAAACAGTCTGTGATAATGCAATTAATTTTTCTATCATTTTCAATGTATTTTAAAGATCTTTTTTTTATCAGGGCAGTGGAAAGCACTTTTTAGCAATCTTTTATTTTGAATTTGAGCTTCTACTTTTAATGCTACCAAAAATTGGAAAATGGTTGGTTGAGATGGAATTCGAGACTTAATTCTTCTGTGCCATCCTTGGTTCCACTGCATTTGCAGTGCGGTTCTTTTCACTATAACAGCTAAAAATATCTTTGGTAATGGTTTGTATCCACTGGTTATTAAAATAGTCTAGAAATTTTTGTGAAACTTCAGTCTCTGGTGCGATTTCATATATAGTAAGATATGCTTCTGGAATTAGATTGGGTGGTAACAGAGCCAAACTTGTGCACAACTGTGTGATTTTGCGACCTAAGTGAGTTTCGTTGAAATTCAATTTTTTACTCATTCTAAACACAGCATTTAAAAAATGGTAATAACAGCCTTTTACTTTTATTTCTGGATATACCTCACGTATAGCATTAATTGCAGCAATTTCGTAATCGCGTTTGTATGAAATAATATTCATATGAAATTGATTTCTAAGTACAGGAAAGAACCTTTTGTATGTATTTGTGTTCTTATTTGGTAATAAGCCATAGACAATAGGTACAAAACTAATTGTGTTTTGGTCTCGTGCGATATCAATATGTAAGGTGTACAATTGGTAAAAAGGCGACGGTGTCACCTTGAATGTACCATCTCCGTATACAATATCAATTGTCTGGAATAATTCTCGTAGCTTTTGAGCAGGTAACATCGAAAATATTATAATTCTATCATCCGTTTCACCATCATAATCATCAAATAAAAAAAAGTCTTGCACAATGTGGTGTGGCAATCTCACATTACTTGTAGTCTTTGATGTACCGACATTCAAAAAATTATTTCGTTTCCTGTACAGCGTATCCTTTTTGGACGTAAATGATGGGATCAGATACTCTTTATTTTGAAAAACTTGTTTTCCCAAGAAGTGCTTTTCAAATATTTTTGGAATGGGTTCAAAATTTTCGCACACTTCTTTTTTGCACTCCTCCATTGCCATATCAATTATATTTCTTTCAAAATCAACGCTGCAACTATGTTTGGCCTGTCTAACGACTTTCTTATCCAAACTTAATGTAATCGAAGTCTTGCACTCCCTTTGGTTGCAACATCTCCAGTTGGTTGTACCATTTTCATGAAGAAGTTGTATTTGTAACCGTTATATAAAAAAACAGACTTGCCTTTTTGACTCGTTATAAACTTGGCTTCACTATCTTCAGACATTTTTATTTTAATATTTATTTATCAGAATGCAAAATTTATTCCCAATAAATATTTTTCACAATGTCACATTATACATGAAAAACAATTGATAAATAAAAACTGACACTAGTACAAACATAGGTTTTTCATTGTAATCTGACAGGAACTACTAGCAAAGAGTTTATCTATTAAAACTTCAATATAAATGCACATAATATTATATTAATGCATATCTTCAGGATTACCTACTACTGGGTGATATAAAATCATTAGTTAGATTTATTTTACAGAAGGTAGGTAAACATTAAAAAAGGGGTTGCAGGTTTGATTCCCATCCGAGACAAATATATGTGTTTAATAACTTATGTGATGATGTCAAATACATATTTGTTATTGTTTCCCTCAAATTAAAAACATTTTTCGCTGTGATTGTTCTTTTTGTAATATTTTGATAATATAATAATTCGAGAATATAATATTTTGCGAATGTAATAATATGAGAACAAAGGCATTTGTCGTCTAATTTCTTAAATAACTTCAAAATCATTTATTTTAAAATTATGAAAAAAATAAAATGAAAACCCTCCGTAGTCAGCCCTTTAATTTGGTATGTCACACGATATTGTTCAAATTTAAAGATTACAGGAAAACTTTATTCTAATATTATAAAGCTGAAAAATTTGTTTGTCTGCGGGTCTAAAAAGGCCACTTTAGTAGAATGAATGAATGAATTTGTTGAAGTGTCCTCTACCCATATACGCATGACAGACCGTGCGCCGCAACATTAAAAAAAAATTGGCGGCGGGGAGGCTATGCCACAATGGTTCTATGCCCTTTAATCATCTGCCTAGCCTTTTCCCAACTATATTGCGGTCGGCTTCCAGTCATATTAACGTGCTTTCCGAGGCACTGAAGAAACTCGGTGTGTTAAGATGGTCACCCATCCACAGACTAACCTTGGCAAGCGTTGCTTAACCTTAAAGATCGACCCGTCCGGCTGTTATTCTATCTATCATCATCTGCCTAGCCTTTTCCCAACTATATTGGGGTCGGCTTCTAGTCAAACCGGATTTAGCTGAATACCAGTATTTTACGAGGAGCGGCTGCCTACCAGACCTCCACAACCCATTAACTGGGTAACACGGTAGATACTTCATGGCAAGACTGGAGTCAGATTTACTGGCTTCTGACTATCCGTAGCAACTGCCAAAGATCTACAAATGACAGCCGGGGCCAACGGCTTAACGTGCCTTCCGAGGCACTGAAGAAACTCGGTGTGTTCAGATGGTCACCCATCCACAGACCAACCTTGGCAAGCGTTGCTTAACCTTAAAGATCGACCAATCCGGCTGTTATTCTATCTATGCCCTTTAATATTCTCCCAATTATATGACTCCAGGATACCGGCAATTATCTGGTTTAGAGGTCCATCCTGTTGTTGTATTGTATTAAGTACCTAATGTATTGTATATTATATCTAATTTCATTCAGGCCAATTACCAAATATTCCACGCATATTCCTATTTTTGTGTCATTAATAGGTACCTATTATAAAAAATATAATGATGTAAGAAAATATCAAAACTAAGTTAAATCAGATCATATTCCCCACAAAATAGCATGCACTTTAACCGTGAATACTACACAGGCATAGTATTTAAACTAATTAGATGACGTGCATAAAGACGTTGCTTTAATGATGTTAGTAATATAACAATATAGCCTTCTCATCTCATTCATATAGCGGGCTTGAGTTAGGTACTGAGACAGAAAAGAGTGAAAGTGAGGTAGACACCAGTTGCTGACGACTTTCACTAAAAGTTTGCGCCAATGTGTATATAAACATATTCGTATGCCAGAATACATACGCGCTCAATTTTTAGAGATGAAGAACGCTGTTTTTTTACTACTTTTTGTTATATAAGTACCTAGATAGTCTGTTTAATTAAAACCATAAATCTAAAGGCTCGTTACCAGGTGCAAACTACAGAGGAAGTCGTTACTTCCTCTGTAGTTTGCACCTATGATCGATTACATAAATGCTTGTGCACACAAAACATTTATTTTCTTTTTGCCTCGGCTGGCTACATCTTAGGGGCTGGACTTCATGAACTCGGATAAAAATGTTCTATCTGTGATTCCGTGAAAAAATGCGGGAGTAGACATACATATTTAGCAACCCTAAAAGGTTGCCTCGTAACAAAGAACGTGGATTGATGGAAGGTTGGGGACTAAGAGGGTTCCTTGGCAACGACACCGTTGCCGAGGTACCCCGCCTTCATCCTCAGCTTCCCGTAAATCCCTGTACTCAGCCTTCTGCGCAGTATTTTGTTGCAATAGTCAGAGCACAGTGGATGTGCAGCGAGTTCCTACAGTAGGTAATATGTTTTTGAATGTTATGTTTATTGAATGTAGGAAAATAATAAAAATGACCAATCATTGCGGAAGTCATTTGACTCCGTCGATTCAACAAACCCCTCCTCACCATAGCATAGGTCCATAATTTGACTAACCCTTTTTTTAGGTCTTAAACCTTGAAAAAAACAGTTGTTTTTACTGTGGCTTTGACCTGCAAAGTTTTTTTTAATAAAGGCGAATGGTATATTTTTAAGACTAGGTCGTACCAAATTGGCATTCCATTTAAAACCGGCTTATCGAGATATTTTTTTATAAACTTTACGGCCACCGCCATCTTGTTTTGTTGTTCAAAATCCATAATAGGGATCCATCATAGCTTGAAACCATAAGTGACATACCACTCAGGGTTTAAAGACGGTTCCAATGAAACTCATTAATTTGTAATCTATTAAACGTTTTACGCGACAGGGTAGCCCAGTAGAAATCGATCCTAAAAAAGGCTAAATTCGCAAAGCTGGATGTAATTCTGATAATGTGGTATGTTGTATGGACCAGTTAGAATAGTGTGAATCCAAATTTACAACTTCGAAAAATTCGTGCTCGCTCTGCACCACGCGATAAAAAGCGGAATTTTAGGACGTTTTTTACTTTTTGCTCTAACTGTCAAAAACTTTCGATTATCGACCAATTACATTCAGTAATCATATAAAGACACTAGTTGACCCGCGCAACTTCGTCTGCTCCTGCTCCGCTCCTATTGGTCTTTGCGTGATGATATATAGCCTGCCTTCCTCAATAAATGGGCTATCTAACAATGAAACAATTTTTCAAATCGGACCAGTAGTTCCTGAGCTTAGCGCGTTCAAGCAAACAAACAAACTCTTCAGTTTTATATAATACCTTATTGTTTTATGTAAGCTTTGTCCCGTCCCGTTGTTGATTAATGGTCCATTAATCACGTGATATTATAGCAACTTTCGAATTAAAGATTTCGGGGTACCTATTATGACATCTTAAAACCATACTGATAACGGTTTGGGAGGGAGACGGAGTTATACTTGACGCATAACACTATCCCTTTTTCACAGCTTTTTCTATCAGATTCAGCAGATTTCTAGGCAAACCTGCTCCATCTTCGACCACATCCTCGCTTACCATCAGGTGAGATAGTGGTCAAACGCGTGCCTATCAATAGTAAAAAAAAAAAAAAAAGCTTAATCATGATGGCATTAGCACGTCATAATAGGGCCTCAGGTTTGTGCAAGTGGGCCTTAGGCAGCATAAACCAGAGTTATATTTAAATCCGAGTATGCTTGCTAGGCCCCGTTATGTTTGAAATATTTTTTTATCTAACCTCGTGTTAGCAACTAACACTAAGTTAAAAGATAACTGGTATGTATAATTTGGCCTAAGTGTGCCACACTTGAAAAGTGTCAGAAAAAAATATCGTGTTTGGTATCTTTAGATTTACGTATGTTGTAGTCTTATTTAGTTCAAGAACCCGCTACATAAAATAACCATTCCACTTCGTTATTCGATTGTCATAGATATTGGAGATGGCGTTGAGACAAGAGACACCTCCAGCGCTGACTCCGCTGCACGATCCATACCACGTGGAGGGTACTCCGCCCCTCGCCGAAGAACATTTTGAGGCGAGTTTTCATCTTTATACTTCTTATACCTGGCTTCTGTAAATAAGTATTTACCTATTTAACTGATTTAACATATAAAAAATTGGTTTATATTGTTTGCAGGATGAGTTTGAAGATGCCACAGATGAGCATCCAACGTAAGTAAAGGCATGGCTAGCATGGGAATATCCTTAATTAAGTTATTAAATAAAGAAATAACAGTTAAAGTACACGTTTTGTGATGGTACCTTATTGTTTTAGGAACACAATGGATTTACTAACTGCTTTTGACGATTGTGAAGTGGCCATAAGAAAATTCTTCAACAACGATTTAGTTGGTGCCAATAACATAATGAAACCATGGTAAGTCGATTTTAGTTTACTCTGAAAATAAGTATAGGTATACAATATCGAATAGGTGTTTTTTTTTTTTTTTTTTTATTTAATTATATAAGGTTCACCCACAGCACATATATGGACATAAATACATTGAGTCTCATGGTAATATTCCAATATATATGCCAATTACGGGCAAACACAACATTGACAAAAACACGCCAGATCATTTATACACTACTGCAAAGTATTGGTAGTATTTAAGGTATGTCGGAACAATCTCGGGACCCTGAGGTCCCGGACCTTTGGTAGGCGTACGAGGGGCCGAAGCCAACTCGCAGAGGCCCCGTTAGAGATTTCTAAAGGAATGGGGCACCGACCCACGATTATCCCTGTATGCACTGTGAAAGCGTACCCAAGGACAATCCCCGGTTGGAGCAGGACTATTGCAGAACATGGAAAAAAAAAGATGAAACGCTATAGGTGTAGTGGACTGGTAATAGTCTACTATGGATGAACTATTGGGCTCTGCCTGACCACTGACAAATAAAATGGCTTTGAAATGGCAGGGGGTGGGCAATAAATGGGCCCCCCGAAAAGAGTCGCTAGCACAAAGTGACGTAGCGCCAAGGGGGCAACATATCCTAAGGTGTTAGAGGAGTGGAGAGAGTGGTTATCAGGACAATCCCGGAAGTACGGTCACGATACCCTACTTGCTGGTTGTACTCCTCTAGTTGAAGATGCTGTTACTGGATTATACATCCTTCGCCCGAGCACGTTTGCTCTTGCGAATCTCCACTCAGACCAGCCGATGAAGGCAAGAAAGAGGTGGGAGCTCTGTTCCTCGTCAGTGTTCACTCCGGCCAGCCAATAAAGGCAAGCTGGAAATGAGGAACTAGACTTCTCCCGGGAGAAGTCAGGACCTGCTCAGGTCCGTGGGGTCGCTACTGCCCAATAGTTCGCCACAAAACTGCCTTGCGGATGAATAGGTTTATTATTATGAGTATAATTAGGCGTCGTCCTAACATAAGCGATCATCCCCTAAATGATCGACACGATCTAGGTATATTATTTTTCTGCAAAACAGGAAGGTGCCTGTCTACCTACAAAAAATTGTTTTATTTTATTTTTCATTTTATTGAAAATCGTTTGTAACTAGTTTTTTTGCATTTGCAAACTGTCTTGCGTAGCCCGACTATTTTTCTAGTTGTATAATTTTTATACATTATTCATGCATAATTATATCATTATCCATGAATAAGGTCAGTAGTTGACGTCGCTATTATAAGCAACGTCACACGATGATGAATGTTTCCACTTTAATATTTTTGCATGTTTCTTGTCCCTTGTACATATACCTCACTAACACACTTTTTTATGTTTAGGGAACGCACATCGCTTTACCACAGTCTTGGCACTTCGATGTTCGAGTTCATACCAGCAATGCTGACATTCGACCACGCACAGATCAATCGGACCCTCGCGGCACTCAAAGTATCCATCTCTATATGTAACCAACACAGGAAAAATTACACTTTCGTAGAGAGCATCGGCACAATTATCAAAAAGGTAGATGATCTTTGTCTTACTTATTAATTTATTTAGTTTATAAGAGTGCGAGCAGATCAATCATGTTGGACAGAGTTGTACATCATAGTATGTTTATATACATTCAGTCAAAAAAGTATCGGGAATGGATGATTTGTTTATGGTTCCAAATTCAAATTTTTGTTTTTTTGTAGTTGTTAGATTGGCACAACTGTTTTCCATTTTGGCGCGGAGTTTGAGTTGCATCTGTTATTTATATTAAATACAGTGCTGGTTTTAGTAATATCATAATATAGTGTGTATTGCGAATTTCATAATGGACAAAAATATCGAACAAAGAGTTTGTCTTAAATTTTGCATCGCCAATGGAATTTCGTGTTCGGAGTCACTGAAAATGTTACAGAAGGCTTACGGTGAATCGACTTTATCAAAAACTCGTGCTTATGAGTGGTTCAAAGCGTTCAAAAGTGCCTGCCACTGCCTTACATTTCAGTTCTGTAAAACGTTTTCTGACGTCGAAAACTTTCGTATGTTTTCTGATCTCGACATTTGGAACTCGGTCTATCAACCGTATACAAAGGTTACCTCCAGCAGCGAGATTGGCAGACGACATTGTTGCCATTGCGGGTAGAACCTGGATGAGACTGCCCCAAGAACGTGGGTATTGGCACATGAAAAGAGATGTCTTAGCTCAACAGTGGGGGAGGGAGATCGGGCTGTGGTTAATGATGATGATGAACTTATTCTTACGATAAAAAGTATCTATCCTATGTCCTATTTCAGGACATGATCTACATCATATATTACCACCCCTTTTCACTCCAAGGGTTGAATTTCAGAAAATGCTGTAATAAGTGTTTGCTCAATTATATTAAAGAGCATTTGTATCCCGTTTCAAGTTTTGACTACAAAACAAAAAGTTCTTATCAATCTTTGCCACTCCATTTCACCGCTTTAGAGGTTTAATTTAAGAATATTCTTTCACATACCTATAAGGGCGCCTTCAAATTAGTCGCTAAGTTCCGCGCGGCAGCAGCGCGAAAGAATTTATTGATACTGATCATGAAATTCTTAGGTAAAATATAATAAACATTACTTTTTCTTGCAGCCAAATTATGCTACATATACAGATTTGGAAGCTCATGCTGAACTATGCTATGCCGAAGCCCTTATGCTTCAGGCTGCTATGACTATTATGGACGGAGAAGACCTCACTGGGCTTATCAAAGGCACTATCAAGGTCAAAAATTGCTACAACAGTTACAAGTAATTATTTTTTAAATTCTGTTTGCTGGCCAATCGCGTTTGCTTGCGACCAGGGGTCTACTAAGCCGTAGTTTCGGTCTTAATGGCGGGCGTTTTCTACTCCGTATCACCTACGAACTTACGATTGTCCCAAACCCGAACTAACACCAAGAATTAATGATATTTCTTGGTAGACCTCCTAGAACTCCTCTTACAGAACTATCGAGGAACCTAATTTTTACATGCTAAGGATGGGATATACCTACTTATGATCATAAGTATATCCCATCCTTTACTACGCGATAGCCGTTGTGTGGATGTTTTCAGATGAGAATTAAAGACGAGTTACTATCGCAATGTCATACTACAAGTTATACAGGGTGATTGGTAATTAAGTGCGTTCCTTAGATAAAATGGGTTAGGCACTTGTCTCACCGCCGGCGATCTGCGAGTAGCGAGTAAAGCTTCAAACTCGAAACAGTTTGCGATCAGCGAGTAGCGAGAGAAAAGTTTCGGTAGTTTTGACGCTCGCCTTTCAGCGAGTGCTTTAATGCGACGAGTAATACTCGCTCTGGCCCGCACTATAGGTAGAAATTGGTTGCAGTTGTTATGACCGCCAAACGAGCATTGCCGAGCGAGTGTCGCTGAGCGAGTACAATCTTTAATAGCTCTTGTCGCTGCGATCAACTAGAGGTAAGAGCCGGTCGCCGGCAGTGTGAACAGCCAGCTATCGACAATGAATTTGAGTCTCTTCTACTCACACGAGATCTATATCTTTTGTCCCTTTCCTTAGCGAGCAAATGGTCGATAGCTACTCGCTTCCTCGCCGGCGCGGGCGGTGAGACAAGTGCCTTAAACTTAAACTGATTTGCAACGATTTATTGAGACTGTTTACTCAAAATAAATGTATGGGTACTTGTCGTACAAATCACACGATACTGTTCCTTGTTTAATAAGATTTCTAAAATGGTATAATAATATTTAAAAACTAACACACAAAGGTTTAACTTCCTGTCACTTTGTATAATGTTGTTTTTAGTGCAATGAAACCCACTTCTCATATTTAATCTATATGTTCGAAACTAATATCAGTTGCTTTTGAACAGGGAATGCTCAAAAATACTAGAAAAAAAGCAGTGGGAGACGGAGCAGTCGAGGATACACTTCCAAAGCGGCGTACGCCTGGGCGTCGCCACCTTCAACGTGATGATATCTCTGCTGCCGCCGAAGATTGTCAGCTTATTAGAGTTTGTTGGCTTTTCTGGAAGCAAGGTAAGATAATTTTGGATTTTTTCCCCAACATGACTTAACCTGATGAAGTTTTGACTTCTAAGGCCCGTTGTCTAAACCAGAGTTATCTTTTAAGTCTCGAGTTAGTTGCTAACCCGGGTCTGTTATACATTAGATATTTGTTATTTAACGTCGTCCGTCGTCGTTTTGTTGTTTAACTAGTTCAGAGTCATAAATTAACTCAGGGTTGTGCAAGTAAGATTTAAAACCCAAATGCGCCAAAACTTAACTCCCGAGGTAACACGAGGTTAAAACAACATTTTCATACATAATACACGCATATTAGCAATTAAAGCGGTGCAAGGGACCTTCGTCTCGTCTACCACAAGACACAAAAAAGTTAGTTATTAGCATAATAATATGGCCATGTATCCTACATAAATTAAGCACTCAAAACATCAAGTTCGAGAAAAAACAGAGAGATTTGACAGTCGCTCCGTGACCAACAAGAAACAACGCTAAATGCGATTGCTCGTCAAAAGCGCATTTAAATTCTTGATTCATTCTCCTAAGTTAGAGTGAACAGGCTCCTTCTGGGTAGGCTCGCTCCATCGTAGACTTTGTATCTGTCATATCTGACATAGACTAGAGTCAAGAGCGAACCCATTACAATTAAAAAATAAAACAACTACCAGTACTTGGGACAAAAATCGACGCAGTGGTGAGAATTAGAGGTTGATATTACCATAATGATATCAAGATTAAGACACTTTATCCACGTACAATACTCAGACTTCATAATGTTACACCATATTATAGACTTCATAATGTTACACCATATTATATTATAATAATCGGATGTCCTTGTAATTCTCAGGCGTTTTTATATAGGAATAAAAATACGGTGAAGATACTGTTACTTCCAAACTAGTCTAGACGCAATATGTATTGTGACGATGTAGTTTTATCGCCGCTTAGGGAAACTTCCATTTAATATTATTGGTTACGTAAGAATTACAGGCTCATATAGTCAAATAATAATTTATTCACAACCTTGTTATTTATTTCGTTAAAATGATATGTAGGAAACTATGTAATTATTTTATATGACAATGCCTTTCACTTTTCACTAGCATTCTTCTTATACCGGGTGTGCGTTTAAAAATCACCCATCACGAAGTCTTAAATCCGGAACAAAATTGCAATAATGTAGGCCAAGCAAATATTTGTTAATTTCCTTACTGGTATCGAATACAAATATTTTATCAACCCCGCGAGGCGCGAGGCGCGGAGCAATGATAAATCACAGCAGAATAGTTAATAGGTTCTTCAATTTGAACGTTGTGTTTATTACATAACAAGCTAAGCCATCATTTTGTTACCTAACGAGACAGACATCTAGCTAGCACATAATTATACCACCTAACTTATGAAAAAATATATTGGACGTAGGTATGTAAAGTGGCTCTGAGCAGGTAATAAACGAACTAAACGGCGAGATGCAAGCCGAGAGTAGAAGATTGATCACTATACTATTTTGCTATAAATATTAAAAAGATCATCGACTTGACCATAATTTAACTAAAAAAAAAACGTTAGTCGTAATACTAAAATACCGTTCACAATCAAATGGTTTCAGTATAAAAACAAAAATTTGCGAAATCAATTAATGATAATTATGCATACAATAATTAATAGAAAAGTTATAGAAAACTGGGTTCTTTTTTCTGGTTTGATTTCACAACGGCAAGTCACGTGACCCGTGAGTAAGGCTACAAGGCTTTAAGGCTACAAACTAAAATACTAGTATTATTTTAAAAGCCAAGCGTAAGTCGGACTCGCATACGAAAGGTTCCGTACTATGTATAAGGCGACCTCACTTCTTGAAAAATTTCACGATTCTAGGTCAAGGGCAAGTACCTATAGATTTTGTGAAGATCAAAAAATGCAGCATTGAGAACCCGGGGGGGGGGGGGGGGGGCAGGAAAGGGGAAAGGGCAGCTGTATTATTGCATTAGCATTAGCGGCTGTTTGCCCTACACACTACACTACATATACCTAACGTTTTGTTTTATCTTTGATACTTCATTTCACAAAAATTCGATGACGTTTCGGAAAGATTGCTCTAAATCAACATGCATTCGGCTCTCACCATTATTCATTTTTGCTGTTTCGGCCCTAAATTGACATATTTTCTTCGTGCTTCCCATTTATGGAAGTACACTCATCTTTTAGACCAAATGGATCTGATTATCCGACGCACTTTTTTTATTAATTTTAAATGTGGCCTTGGACGACCGAGCTTTTGGGCTCAAGCTTCCCTTCCCATCCGCATGGGAGGACTCGGCGTCCGCAAAATTTCTAGTACTTATAAGTTTATCGGCTTTTAAATCTTCGGTTCACGACACTGAGGAATTAACCAGGAATGGCTTCCACACTGCTTCATTTTGATGTGCCGTGCTTCACCGATGCTATCGATGCCTGGAAAATCGCTTGTCCGAATACTGACCTACCTGACAATCTTCCCAGAGGCGGTGGGACGAGCCGCTCTGCAGAGTAGTTCAAAATAAGTTGCTGTCCACGTCTGCTACTACTGCAGAGCGTGCGCGCCTGCTGGCTGTGGAAAAATGGGAGTCGGGTCTTTGGCTTCATGCAACCCAGCGCTGGGCACGCCATAATCCAGGCGATAAGTCCCCTCTTTGAGGTGTGGCTAGACCGGCGCCACGGCATCCTCTCGCATCCGGCCCTGGTTCAGTCCATGGTCCGGAGCGAGGAGGCAAGCGATCACCTCTTTTTGCGAAGCAGTAATGCTAGCGAAGGAGGAGGCCAAACGCCTGAGAGAGAGGGAAACCTCAGGCCCCAGCCGCCGCAACAGGCGAAGACGCCCCGGGCGTCAGAAGTCGCAAGCCGATTCCCGCCCACCGCAGGCGCGGACCACTCAATGCTCGTCGCGAGCCATCGCGGTCCGATCTGAACCAGGCCCGGATCGACGGCGCGCTGTGTTCCACGCGCGCCTCAAAGAGCGTGTGAAGTCAGCATAGAAGACGGGGCCCGCTAGGGCCAGTGCCTGCCGGGATGCGGAATTTGTTTGAAAGAGCCACCGCGGCCCTGGAACGCCAAGGGCATTTGGAGGAACACGGATGGGTTTTAGTCAGTAATAGTCTGACACTCCCTTCTGCTGCACCCAGAGCGGAAGGAGTCATTTGATAATATCCCATCCTTGAAAAAAAAAAAGGTAGAAAACAAGTATCATTACATCTCATAACAGATTTTAAAATAAAATTAAGTACCAATTACGTAAGTAGTCTTAGTGGCTAATAATAGCCTCACGGGACGATCTTCCAGTATAAGCAACGCTTGCCGAGGTCGCTCTATGGATAGGTGACCATCGTAACATACCGAGACTCCTCCGTGCCTCGGAGAGCACGTTAAGCCGTTGCTCACGGCTGTCATTTTGTGATCCTTTGCAGTTGTTATGGATTGTCATAAGCTAAAAAACCTGACACCAGTTTTGCCAACAAGTAAATACCGTATTACTGGGTTGTTGAGTTCAGTGAACTGAATCCAGTTAGACTGGTAGCCGACCTCAATATTGTTGGGAAAAGGCTAGGCAGATGAGTGGATAGCGTGACGGATGACAGGACGGAGTAGATGAAGAAAACGAGTTGCGCTGACCCGAAGTAACATGGGGCAAAGGCACTAGGATGTTGAATTCAATACAAGGTCTCCTATAAGTTAACATATTTTATTGGAGATCCTAAAACTAAATTTTTTGCTAGTTTGTGTAATGCTCTGGAAGAGCGATGAGCGCATCTACCTTAAATGTCAATTTTATTTTGTCAACTAGCTTTTGCCCGCGACTTTGTACGCACGTATACCGTTGTTCCCGTTCCTGTAGGAATTTCGGGAAATTCTTAGTGCTCGCCTTCACTCCCTGAGGAACATACAAGCCAAATTTCAGCTCTCTACGACCAGTAGTTCCGGCGGTGCGTTGTCTGGCTCAGTAACGGAGGAATCCTCTCTTAGTGCTTCTTAAAGCGTATTTTTAACCGACTTCAAAAGAAGGATGAAGTTCTCAATTCGGTTGTATTTTTTTTTATGTTTGTTACCTCATAACTCCGTCATTTATGAACCGATTTGAAAAATTCTTGTTTCATCTGAAAGGGTATATACTTCTCGATTGGTCCCACAATACATCCATCTTTTCTTCGGCCTTCCTCTCCCTCTGCATCCATCCACATTTATATTCGAGTGTCGATCGACCAGTGTGTATGTTAAAATGGTCACCCATCCTCAGACCGACCTCGGCAAGTCTTACTTAACCTTGAAGATCAAAACGTTTGACTGGTATATTCCAAGGCACACCTGGAATCTCGGACTCTCGGGATGTTTAAATGGTCACCCATCCATAATACTCTCTATGGATCAACCTCGGCAAGCGTAGCTAAACCTTGGTAGACCCGTGGGATTAATTATCTTCTAACAATACAAATAGTTGGCCTGAGGCAGCTGAGGTCTTATTCCTGTGGAGAATCTTAACACAGCGATTCAGCAAAACGCGTCATGAGTACATCGCCATCTATCGACAATGTAGTTGAACTGTCAAAAATGAGTTTGAACTTAGAAACCCACATGTTACGATAGTTAATAATGATATTATGATAATAACATCACAGTATAAATTTACCGTAATAACATGTTCATTTTTCTTTTGCTACATAATATTAGGAGCTTAACAAATAACTCAACAATATGTTTTGGTGTTCGTTTCACACATTTGTTACTACTATTATTCTCAATAGACGGCATTGCAAGTTTTTGAAGTCTGAATGAAAACTACCTATTTTAGCGCTCGATGAAGTTTCTTCATATCATGCAGTCAGGCATTTTTTTTTTTTTAACATTTAAAAATGCTGTATCTATGTGAGACCGCCATAATTGATACCTACTTAACACGGCACGGTTTTAAAAACTTACTGTTTATACATGCTTTCGTGCATTTTATCTTTTTCAATAGATGGCGCTATGACAAATCAGAATACAGAAGTTTCTTACTAAACTTAAAAATTCAATATCTTTTGATTTTGTGAGTTGATTTTGATGAAATAAACGCTAAATGTCGGGTTATCACTTAATATTTGTAAGTACCTAGATTTGTAACCCAATCTGTGGTTTATGCGTGACGCTCGATCAAACGCACAGATAAACAGACAATAATTTTAAAAATAGCATATTTGTGTTTTACATCTTTTTCCTAACTTTTCTAAGTAATTTTTATGCAAAAATATTCAATGTACAGACACGGTTGGTCTACGATTTTATTATATGTATAGATTATTGGAACAGGTTTTTGTTGATTGCAATATCATTAAAACCTATCATTAACTTTATACTAATGCAATGCCTAAACCGCTCGTGTTTTAAACCTTGACACATTCGTAAAATAATTATTTGAGATCAGAGCAAATATTCATAATTTCTTAATAGTTGCTGTCTACTTTTATCTGTTTCTCCCTTTATTTCTCTTATCAGATTTCGGTACGGTTTTCAATTATAGAAAAAGTGATTAATGAGAAAGGTTAATATTGCACCCGTGCAATGAGAAAAAAATAAATTTTCGTGCATTTAATTTTTTGTCAATAGATGGCGCTCTGACTGCATGAAAATAACACCGTATCAAATTGTTGAGATATTTGTTGAACTTTTAATACGTACCTAAATAAAAGTAAACATTCTATACCTTATCGTATGGAACGTATGCTAACATACGTTCTTATTTTTAACGTCTTCCGCTGCCAAATATTTTGTCAGTTTACGAAATGGTCGATAGATGGCGTTGCACTAATAACAACATTTTCCATTGGAGAACGACCCTTACACGATTTTTAAACATCGTTGGGTTTCTAAATGGTCTTGAAAAGAATCTGCCAGTGCTAAGGTTTAAATTCGTTAAATCTCTGATTTGTCCTGGTTTGTTAATCTTACATTAAGCATTAATCGTAGAACTGACTTGAACTAATTTGGTACTTGCTAAGTACTGGACGGTTTGATTTGCGGATAGGCCTGTAAGGTGTAGGGCCTGTAGCTCGGATAATACGTACCTACAAATTTGCACGGAACTCTCGGTGCGAATATCAGACTCGCTCTTGATCGTTTCTTTTTTGGTATGTTGTGTTGACTAATGGACCAGTTAAAATAGTGTGAATCCAAATTTGCAACTTCGAAAAACTTGTGCTCGCTGCGCACCACTCGAAATTTTGAGACTTTTCCCACTGGGCTAGTTTTAAAAAACAATCAAAATGGCAGATTTTTGGCGCTAAATTGTAAGTCGTTAATTTTTTTGTAACGAGGTTTCGTTACAAAAAAATTAACGACTTACAATTTCGAGTAGGGTATCAAAATAAAGAAAATTAAAAGGAGGACATTTGTTTCGGACTTTTTAGTGCATTGCTAATAAAGTTGACTTTTTGCAGTCGGGTTTTTTTAACCAACTTCCAAAAAAGGAGGTTCTCAATTCGGCTGGTATTTTTTTTATTCATGTACACCGATTACTCCGATGTTTCTCATTAGATTTGTGTGATTCTTTTTTAGTTCGATGCGACATGCTTGCCGTTTGGTCCCGTAAAAATTTGATTCAGTTTGGTTCAGAAGTTTTTATTTAATGAGCATTTTTTCTTATTTAATTTTTTGCATAAATGAAGTCGTTGACCAAGTATCACCACTTAAAAGTGAAAAATAAAAAACTTTTTTACAAAAAAATATAACCGACTTCCAAAAAAACACTACTTAGTATAAAATAACCTTAATTTCGGAAGTCGGTTAAAAAAACGAAGATTCAAAACCAAAAACTACCTTTTTTTTAATCTTTCACTAGTTTACATGGAGAAACAGCCTATGTGACTTCAACAGACCACCAGTAAATACCAATTATTGACTAGTGCACAACGATTCTTTTCGGTAAGAATGGTTGCTTTCGCGGTTCTGGCCGCTCGTAACGACGGCCAAAAATCTTCGAATGACAGTCGATACCGACCACTGGTACCAACGGCTAAACGTGTTTTCCGAGGTATGGTGGGGTCATTCCGTAAGTCTGAATGCTCGCCTTTTCACAGTGACACGGCGATTAAAAATAGAATTGAATATAAATATTTTAAAAATATCTGCATTAGGTGCTTAAAAATAGCAGGTTGTAACAATAGGCGGTCTTATAGCCAAAAGCGGTTTTTGACAGAGATGGAAAAATTAAATGTCTGTAGTGTCTTCTGCAGTGTCCGAGCGGAAGAAGAAGTTGATTCATCGAAATTTGTGAGTTTTGATCTTGCTAGAGCTTTTTTTTGGATACGAAATCATTAAATGACTCCTACCGCTCACCCGACCGAGCAGAGCGGAAAGGACAGGATCAGGCTCTTACTGACTAATACCCACCCGTGGTGCTCCAAATGAGGGCATTTGGAGCAACGCGCAGAATTGAGGGCAATTCTGCAACCCTGGCAGGCACTGTCCCTAGTGGGCCCCGTCAATAATCCTTCAACAATTTGCGGCGCGCGTGGAACACAACGTGCCGTCGAACTGGACCAGAGCCACAAGTCTGCGATACGACCATAGATTGAACCAGGGCCGGTCGCGAGAGGTCGCCGCCGCCGATCGGCTCAACGAGGACCCGGCGGTTCTCCGCCCAGGCAGGGCAGACCTCCACCGTGTCCTCCGGGCGGTCCTCGCAGACCAGCGGGCACTGCAGTAAATATTTGTTTGTGCAAAACTACTAGTCCGATTTTTATGCGGTTTCCAGTAATATAAATAAACTATATCGATATGTAGTACAGTATACCTACATAATACCTATGCTCTCTATTAAGTTCAAAATAAAAAGCAAACTTATTTTTTTAACCCAAGACGCGATGGTTTAAAAATTGAAAAAGGATAAAATAATTTTAAAACCCCCGACTTAAAGAACTTATATCCGTCAGGGGCTGCCATCACTTTCAATTTCAACATAAATATAAATAAGTATAGCAATAAAATATCTCCAAATATTACTAGTTGATTAAATGGCAGCCCAGACGGATATAAATTCGTGTTTGTTTCATTGCCTTCTTCTCCAAAGCTCTTCATCTTCACCAAATTGAAATGGGACCATTCTTAAAAATACTCTTCCTAAAACTACCTAAATCGCTTCAAGTATGCCTATATAAAATTTTGAAGAGTTCCCTCTATTTCTCCAGAATCCCATCATCAAATCCTGACCTGATTGATGATTCCGCACCCCAAACCAAAAAACAATTTTCCAAATCGGTACAGGCGTCTTCGAGTAATCAGGGACCATGCATAAAAAAAAGATTCCGACGAATTGAGAATCTTATCCTTTTTGAAGTCGGTTAAAAACTTTCCACACGTTATTCAAATCGTGCAACCAAATATCAAGTAGACTTGTTATTTGACATTAAAATGGCACAATTCACTGAATTTGTTAGCGAACAGGATCAATATGAATATTTGCATGAATATAATTATAATTATGTATAAATAAAAATGTAACACAATATTTACTATAGCGTTCAATATAAAATTCTATTGAGTGACTGACAAACAACGCACAGCCGAAACGGGTGGTCGTAGAAAGCTTTGGCATGTAGGTTCCTTGGGAAGTATACTGTAGAGGAGCACTAAGAGAGGACTTCCCGAAATTCCTACGGAAACCGAAAAAAAAAACGGGAAACGCTCGTACGAAATCGCAGGCAAATGCTAGTAACTTATATTTCTGTAAAAAATAATTATGTTCTTGTTACTTAATTATTATATACTAGCTTCTGCCAGCGGCTTCGCCCGCATGATCTTTAGGGAACATTTTTCCGGAATAAAAGTAGACTATTTCTGTAATAAATTTTATATCGGTTCAGTAGTTTTGGCGTGAAAGCGCGACAGACAGACAGAGTTACTTTCGCATTTAGTCCGCCTATGTACCACTATTGTACATGAAGTTTAAATAAATAAATAAATTAGTAAGGATAGTATGGAAGTAAGGATTATGTATTAGTAGCTAACCCGCGCAGCTTCATCTGCGTCGAATTTTTCATGATCTGATCCTATTGATCTTAGCGTGCTGTTATACAACCTTCCTCAATAAATGGGCTATCAAACACAACAAAATATTTTACAACACACTTGCTCAAAACATGTATTTACGAAGCCTGAATATATTCAATGGAACGTGCGGTAAAACAGGTACTCTCACCTAAGTACCTACCCTCTTTATCGCACGCTCTCCGTTGCATCGCCATACAGCGGAGCGGGCGGTAACGTAAGTACTTACGTGCCGTGCGTAACCGGTTCTTATTTTTAATTTCCTAAAAAAATATACATGCATTCCCTAAGGAGTTTCACAACATAAGAATAAGAAAAGTTCAGAAGCTAGGAGATGAAATAAAGCGTGTACTTTCCAATGCTTCCTTATATTTTTTATAATACTTATTTAATTATTAAGGTGGTTGCGCCAGGTTAGCCCGCGAAATCCAAATTTTCTAACGTTTTTTGCAATTTGCATGTTAGTATTAGGTTATATGTTGATTAAAGTATGATTCGCGGGCGTAAGAATTATGTATTTTCAGAATTATAACCATTAAAATCAGTAAAGTAAGATGAGACGGCGATGTAGTTCTAATTTAAAACTTGCAAATGCGAGCCATTATTATATTGCAAAGATTGTTTCGACTTTCCGATTAATATGTAAAAACTAAAAGTTTGTCTCATCACCATTACATATTTTACTGTTTTCTCGATAATGTGTTGTAAAATGTTGTAAGTATGACATACGTGCGGATAATGGTAAAACCAACTTACCGCACTCATGTCATAAATAACTTTCTTCAATTCGAACCAGACAATAAACCAACTCTTCAGTTTTATAATATTAAGTATAGGTAGATATTTTTTTTTCTTTTTATTGATTGTTTGTGTTTAGTTTATTTCACGAGAAGTTTATTAGTGAAATTTTGTTTTACATGTGTCTAAAAAGATTTCTGTTAAACTTGCGCAATCACACAAAATAAGTCGATTTCGATAAGTATTCTTAGGAAATCAAGGTAGGAAATTATAACTATGATTATTTATGATATTCAATAAAATTAAAACTTAGAAATATAATTCCAATCAGTATTAATATTCATACTACTCGTAATATCTGTTTCACTATATCTGTTTGATATTCGTAAAGAATTAAATATTCATCAAATACCTTGAAAGACTTTTTTTTCTTGCCTAATACATTAGTTTGCACCGGACATGTCCATGACACGAAGCCATTTTTATAATTATTTACTCCATACAACATCAGCTATCATCATAGCATCTGTGAATGAACCATCGAAATCGGTTTAACCGTTATGGCGATTAACCGGAACAAACTGACAGACATACTTTTAAGTACCGGGTTTATATTAATCTAATAGATAAAAAACTCGTGTCACGGTGTTTGCTATCGAACTCCTCCGCAAGCAACGGCTTGATTCCGTTCGATGCCGATTTTATGATTTTTTTGTGTACATTTGGTAGGTCTAAGAATAGATCGTAGGCTTTTTAACGGGCAAAGGGCAATACAACGTTTGCCTGATCAGCTAGTATTCTTAGCTTTTTAATACTATATTATTAAAAAGCAATTATACATTACAAAACATAATTTATGGCAAATATTAGCCACTAGCTTTGCTCACAGA
Source organism: Lacanobia oleracea (assembly GCA_950371165.1). Lineage (NCBI taxonomy): Eukaryota > Metazoa > Arthropoda > Insecta > Lepidoptera > Noctuidae > Lacanobia > Lacanobia oleracea. The sequence continues at coordinate 14,537,519 of OX493385.1, forward strand.
TAGCCTGCAGGGTCCCATCTACTCAAAGGACACGTTCAAAAGTGGTACAATATTCTGAAGATTTTTAAACGCCAATGTGATATACCTTATTAGAAAGCTTATGTATGAAGCTACTCGATTATAGTTAAAAAGGACTTTTTCAGGCGCGTGTTTTCGAAAAAAACTGGGAAATTGTTTCAATACAAACAACTCGCACATAGACCTAATTTATTCATCTCTATGAAATGTAATTATTTTAATTTGGCTTAATTTACCGTTTCCATTACCCCAATCTATTGACCAATCTTCTCATTAATAAACTAATTAACACCTTAAAAAAACAACACTACTTTCCTAACGGTACATAATAGTAAGCGGATAATTAAGCCGTGGATTACCACTGGTATTCTATGTTGTATACGAAATCGTAATAATCTACAAAAACAATTTAGACTTGACCCACAATATGAAATCTTAAAAATAAGCTATCCTAGATACCGGAATCATTGCAATCATTTAATAAAAAAATTAAAGCGACAATATGAAAGAGATTTATTTACAAATTCAGTTACAAACAATAAATTGCTCTGGAAAAATATTAAACATCTACCTTATTCTAATAAATGTAAAAATCATAACTCTGAAATCTATATACTAATATATAAAGCTGAAGAGTTTGTTTGTTTGTTTGCTTGCTTGAACGCGCTAATCTCAGGAATTACTGGTCCGATTTGAAAAATTATTTCAGTGTTAGATAGCCCATTTATCGAGGAAGGCTATAGGCTATATACCATCAAGCTCAGACCAATAGGAGCGAAGCAGTACTGAAAAATGTGACGCAGACGAAGTTACGCGTTTCAACTAGTTAAAATTTTAGTACACTATATACACAAATGTGACGTCACTCGTAAAGTTTCATGCGCTCTCAATTTTTATCGATTTGAAATGGCAAAAATTAAGTGTTCAATATTATTTTTAAAAGAGACCTTTCATATTGGGCCCAAAGTCGAAAGTTAAACGTTTAGAACATCAACCTAAGCATTTGGTACCTAGCTATGGCACCAAAGCGGTAGACCCATCAGTTTAGCTGCATGCAAGCAAGCATGCAGCATTCAGGCAAGCAAGCATGCAGCATTCAGGCAAGCAAGCATGCAGCATTCAGGCAAGCAAGCATGCAAGCAAGCAAGCATGCAGCATGCAAGCAAGCATGCAGTATACAAGCAAGCTTGCAGTATGCAAGCAAGCATTCAAGCAAGCATGCAAGCAAGCAAACAGTATGCAAGCAAGCAAGCATGCATTGTGCAAGCGAGCATGCAGCAGGCATGGTTTCTATCACGAACTTATCGTCGCAGATGGTTTTAACGCTGCTCCTCAGCTCGCGGGTCGCCTCGCCCCTTCGCGCCTACGCGGGCTAAAATTACACTCTAGGGGTAGGGCAGACAAGACTGCGTGAAGTCGGTTTTGCAGAAATCGTTTCTGTCGCTTATTTTTGTAGCAAAACTTATTGTCTGTTTAAGAGAATATTTTAATTTAAGATTCAAAATGCTTAAAATTATTCGTTAGGTATATTAAACAGCAAGTCTTTTGACCGTAGTTATTTTGAAAATAGTTAAAATATCTTTGGATATTATAATATGAAACTAACTGAATATTATACTGATTGAACCAAAATCAAAATCTTAATTTAAGCAGACGTATGAAAATCGGAAAACAAATAAATCGCATTTACGACTTTCAGTCAAATAAGTTTCGTGATTTTTAATAATAGACATTATAATTCTTAGGTATTATGAAATTCGGACTTTTGAAAATCGGAATATCGAAATTCGGAATAAAATATTTCGGCGTATTTGGGTGTTCCCATCACTGGCAACACGCACTTGTCATAGACTTTGACCGTCTGTCCCAGGTAGACGTGCTCGTGTACAACTTCAAGTGTAGATTCTCCGTGATAGAAGTGCTACATGGGTATTTACAATGATCTTGATTTTGTCCATTTTAAGACCCACTTTTTCGGAAGCTCTATTGAGATCATCGAGCATTGTACTGAAGTCCTCGGTAGTCTCAGCCATGACAATATATCGTCGGCAAATCAAAGCTGGCTGATGTACTCGCCGTTGATGTAAATGCTAGCCTTCTTCAGTCTAAAACCTTGAAGACATCCTCCATTGCGGCCGTGGACAGTTTCGGAGATATAATGTCTGCCTGCCTCACTTTACAGGAGGACAGGTTTCGAGGTCTGATCCTGAAGTCGGACTGAAGTGGTGGCGTTTTTGTTCAAATATTTCAGCACCTCGGTGTATCGGTAGTCGATCTGGTGCCGTTGGAGAGACTGTAGCACAGCCCAAGTCCCGATCAAATCGAAAGCTTTCTCATAGTCCAAAAACGCTACGCAGCACGGCAGATTACACTCTTCAGTCTTCTGTATAACCTGCCGCAGCGTACGTACGTGGTCTACGATGCTGAACCCTTTTTGAAATCCGGCTTGTATTAAGCAGGGCATTGTTGCCCTTCTTAAAGAAGAATACCTCTGTTCCATGCCTGTGGCGTTTTTCCCTCGAGTTACATAATGGAATAGAATAGTTCCTGATCCGACGCCTTGTTGTTTTTAAGCTGCTTTAGAGCCATCCTAATCTCATATAGGCTAACGTCCGGGATGTCTCCGGTAAATGCCTGATTAATCTAGCTCTTGGGTCCTTAGCTAGATTCGTAGGGGGTGGAGTAATTGACATGTATATCTGTCCATAGAATGTCTCGATCTCTCTCAGAGAGATAGTTTTAAAAAACATATTTGCATTATTTTATTTGCGAGAAATAGTAACCTCAAACACACATACTATAAGCCGAAAATCATACATCGTTTTTTTTTAATATGTTGGAGGTATGCGGATCAGAGAGTAAAGTCCCGCAGACCTCAATTGAAAAGGAGAATCCTCCAACCAGGCGACACCAGCCGCCTGGCGGGCCTGCTCGATAGTCGTTATTCGGGCTAAATGTTCAAATCGCACGGTAAACTCTGCTTACGCGATGCAGGATTTCGACGAAGTAGTGTGCTGCTAGTTGGATAGATGGTTATTTTTGTTGCGACGTAGATTTGCTCCGTTAGTTTTTCTTGTGGCGGCATTGATGCCGCTACAATATTACAGAAACATTTACAGAATTACAGACATGGCAAGTTGAGAATGACCTAACTACTACAATATATTCACTGAAATAAAGCAAACATACTTTAATGTAAATATCTACTTAGATGATATTTTTATAATTTCGAACTCATGTAGCTGCTAATCTGATGGGTCTACCGCTTTGGTGCCGTAGTACTTAATGCTTAGGATGATGTTCTAAAGTTTAGAACATCATCCTAAGCATTGAATCATTTTGTTCCGTTGTACTTTCGATTTTGGGCCCAACTTTGTCTTCTTCTTCTTCTTCTTCTTCTTCTTCTTCTACCTGGCGTTAATCCCGGCTATTGCCAGGGTCCGCCTTCCTACTTAGCTTCCTCCACTTTGCCCGATCTTGAACATCCTTCTCAGTTAGGCCATTGGCTCTCATGTCGGACTTAACGACGTCCAACCAGCGCTTGCGAGGGCGACCACGGGACCTAGCCCCAAGAACAGCCATATTCATGCATCCCCGACCAACGTACTCCATAGGGCGGCGCATGATGTGGCCATACCATCGCAGACGACACTCTTGCAGTTTTTCCCCCACGTCACGGACACCAAGACTACCTCTGATGAAAGAGTTGCGTATGCGATCGGATCGCGTTACGCCACTCATCCACCTCAGCATCTTCATCTCCGTGACGCGAAGCTCCTGGGTGTGTCTGCTTAGTGCTGGCCAACATTCACCGCCGTACAGTAGGACAGGCCGTATGATGCATTTATATATCTGCCCCTTGAGCTTCGGAGGCATTTTGCGGTCGCATACAACGCCCGTTACCTCGCGCCACTTCGCCCAAGCCGCGCCTATACGTGCGTGGACATCGTCGTCCACGTTGCCAGACTCGTGCAGCACGGATCCAAGGTACCTGAACTTATCGGACTTTCTGATCAGGTCCGAACCTATTCGGATGAACTTATTTGAATCCGTGCCGCCACAGGACATGTACTCAGTCTTCGCCACATTTAGTCTCAGACCACCGTTTTCAAGCGTGTCCTTCCAAATGTTGACTTTGCGCTCAAGATGGGCTTTGTTCTGATTAACGAGGGCGATGTCATCGGCATACATCATTAGCCATGGGGGCTTATCTTGGATGTTTGCCGTAACTACATCGAGCACTACGTTAAACAAGAACGGGCTAAGAGCCGAGCCTTGGTGAACGCCAACAGATATTGGGAAGCCATTCGATTCGCCAACAGCGGTCTGGACAGAGGACACGGAATCGCGGTACATGTCTCTGATAATGTCAATGTAGGCCTCGGGAACGCCCTTGAAGCGCAGTGCCCACCAGATGGACTGCCGAGGTATACAGTCGAAGGCCTTCTGCAGGTCTAAAAAGGCCATATGCAAAGCTCTCCTTCTCTCTCTGTAAGCCTTAGCCAGATTCCGTAAGGCGAACACTGCGTCCATGGTGCTGTTACCCGCCCGGAAGCCATATTGACACTCAGAGACAGTACACTCGCTACGGAGCCGTGTGTCAATGATGCGCTCGAAGAGCTTCATGGTGTGGCACATGATCTTGATACCGCGGTAGCTACTACAATCCTGTACGCTACCTTTGCCTTTGTATACAGGGATAATCAGGCTAATTCGCCACTGGTTCGGCATTTCCTTGGTGATCAGGATGCGGTTAAAAAGATCCGTCAGAAGGTCCACGCCATGTGGGCCCATCGCCTTCCACACTTCAATTGGCACATTGTCAGGCCCGACCGCTTTCCGGTTCTTCATGTGGCGAAGAGCAATGCGGGTTTCGTCGGGGGAAATAGGGGAAATAAGTCCAAAGTTAGGAGGCGGTTCGGGAGGAAGGTTATGGGGATGCTGTTTGTTAGACAGCTCCGCAAAGTATGTACACCATCTCTCCTTAACAGAGGGGGCATCGTAGAGCAGCTTACCCTGGGCGTCCCTTACACAGAGACATTCGCTAATGTCCCGTGTAGCTTTCTCCCGGGCACGCGCCAGCTTAAAAATAAGCTTTTGCCCCTCCGCAGTTTCCAGCTTGTCGTACAAGGGCGCCAGACTTTTGCTGCGGGCTCTGGGTACAGCTTTTTTGCAAGCGCGCTTAGCCGCTCCATATGCCTCCCTGTCATCCGGAGAGTTGGACCCTTGCCACTGTTTAAATAAAACCTTCTTCTTCCGAGTCGCCTCCTGCACCCCGTCATCCCACCACCACGTCTCCTTTTCTATGGTGCGGCCACCACGAGAAGTGCCAAGAACGCGCTTACCCGCATCGGTGATTGCTGAATGGATCCTACTCCAGATATCTTGAGCGGACTCATGCGGAGCACTGATCTCGAGATGCTCGACCTCCGCGATGAAGTCCGACTGCCTAGGACCATCAAGCAACCACCACTTAGTGCGGGGTTTGCGTTTTTCGGTCACTTTCTTTTTCGGTACAACCGCAAAGTCCAGGACAAGGAGGCGGTGTTGAGCCGTTAGGCTTTCACCTGGGATGACTTTGCAGTTGGTAACCTTGCCAATGTGGCACCGTCGCACCAGCAGGTAATCTATTTGGGTTGAGTAGGCACCACCACGGTACGTAATAAGATGCTGGGGCTTCTTCTGAAAGAATGTGTTCGCGATGGCTAGGTCAGACAAAGCGCAAGTGCTGAGTATACTGACTCCCTCTGCATTTAGCTGGCCATATCCAAAACCACCGTGAACACGTCCGTACTCTCCAGCAAACTGACCTACGTGACCGTTGAGATCCCCCCCAACCAAAACACCTTCAGAATTCGGAATAGCGCGTAGTACGTCCTCGAACTCATCCCAGAAGGCCTCCTTTTCAGACTCACAGCAACCAGTTTGAGGAGCATAGGCGCTGATTAGGTTCGTTACCGACCCTTCGAACAGCACCCTAACTCGCATCAACCGGTCGCTGCATCGGTCTACTTCAAGGAGTCCATCCTGAAGGTCCTTAGACAGCACCACGGCCACTCCGCTCCTACCCGTTGGTGATCCGGTGTACACTAGCCGGTACCCCTGCCCGATGTCACGTGACTTATTTCCCTTCCAGCGCGTCTCCTGAAGGAAGGCGCACTGGACCCGACGCTTCGCAAGTACGTCCGCGAGTTCTCCGCAACGTCCGGTTAGAGAGCCAATGTTCCAGGTGGCAAAGCGGAACTTCTTCTTGGGTACTATCCTCTTTAGCCGTGCCCGTACTCGACACGGTAGCCCTAGCCCACTTATCGCAGGTTTAGGGCGATGTGCCTGCGCGTCGTTATGCGGCGACGCCCTAGCCCGAGTACCCGTTTTCAACTTCTTGTCCATTTTAATATTTGACTGAAGTTGGTTTTACGTGGGGCGACCAGCCGTCTGACCCCCACAACCCTACGAGAGGGAAACCAGGTTCGCCAGAGCCTCGTCCGTTGGACAGCAGGGTGCACCGCTAGCAGGTGAGGTTGGCTTGGGTCTTAAGATGGTAACAGACCCCATGCACCCCATTTTGGGCCCAACTTTGTATGAAACGTAAATGGTCTCGTTTAACAGGCGGATAATAGTATAATAATTATTTTTCTATCTAGGAAATACCCAATTGCAAACTCTTTAAGTTTGTAAGAATTTTGAGAGTTTGTAAAACTCTCGTTAATTATCAACTGAATATTTCTTATACCATGCTCATGTTACGAATCAAAGTTTTGGTTTCTATAATTTCTCCGTGTCGTTCCGGAATAATGTGGACTGACATAAACTGGAAACCAAACAGCATAGAAAGTCTACAATTTATCCGTTTTGGTTTGATAGTAAAATTGGAAAGTTGGTCTGTGACTGTGTTGATGTGAGCTCACGTGTACGCCATAGAGTTACGAATTAAATGGACCATGTCATGTGATGTCATGTCATGGGTATTGGTTTTTTTAGCCATGGTGAATTCAAAGTTTGTTTGAAATGTTTCAGTCTGTCGGTCTTGCGGAGCTGGAAGCAGGTTCGCTTGCGCCCGGCATGCGCTCCGTCCTGTGCGACCTGACGCTGCTCAGCTACCACCTAGTCATGTGCCACTTCATCGGCGCTCCCATAGATTTGCCAGTTTGCGAGAGGATACTGGAAAAGCAGCTGAAGGTTTGCACTGCAACCCATTTATTTAATATCAGTATAAAATTCGAGTCACATTCGAGACAAATAAAACGAAACGACGCAGATTTGAGTAACCTACAGATAAATCAACGACTACTATTCGATTGCAAGTCGTGTAGGTAGTGAGTAACAAATTAATTGACTATATAACGTCTTACAGAATAAATGCAAGACCTTAAAAGGGATATTCGGGGTTGGCCCTACTTAAGGTAGGACGCCCTCAGGCTATGTGGAGCGACGATCTTCGCGGGGTGGCTGGTAGCAGCTGGATAAGAACTCGAGCCAAATGGCGTGCACTTGGAGAGGCCTATGTCCAGCAGTGGACTGTTGTAGGCTGATGATGATGATGGGGTTGGCCCCCATAGTAAAAGTACTTATGATGAGTAGTACAATTACCCCTTTTGACGTATTGCTAACATTAACGTTTATTTTGTTAAAATTAATCATTTTTGTGGGGATGTTCGTCTTATAATCGTAATTATTATTTTATGATCATGAACTTGATTGAACCCTTGCTTTGCAATTCGCAGGTGTACCCAGACAGCGTTTGGTTTCTAATGTTTAAAGGCCGCATCGAGCTACTGCGAGGGCAGTTCGACACCGCCATCGAGACGTACAACCGCGCCGTCAACAGCCAAAAGCAATGGCATCAGTTCCACCACGTGTGTTACTGGGAGATCATGTGGGTGAACAGGTGAGAGAGCACAGCGGCAGCGCAGCAAGCATTCGTGACAGGGTGACAGGGTGCCTCCACATCTGGCGAACGTACCGCGAACGCATCGCACACGCGCTGCTCGCATGCACCTATTGCAATAGTTTGGTTCTGCATGTTTAGCGTAACTCGCGCAAGGTTACGCGCGCTGTGCAGCTAGAGCGCAAATGTGGACGTACCTACCCTTACATATTTTTGCATTGAGTCGAGTAAAAATACACATCTTGTTTATTTGATTGGTTTTAGTTTAAAGATGGACTGGCGCGAATCAGCTTCGTACGCAGGCAAGCTGATCGACGAGAGCACGTGGTCGAGGACGATCTACTCGTACTCCCGCGCGTCCATGCTGCTGGAGCTCGAGGACATCACACCTTCCGAGAAACAGCAGTGCACTGATCTCATGAGGTGGGTCATCTACTGACTACTGATAAAAGGTAAAATAAGGTAATCATAACAGCTGCAAGAGTCTATTATCAAGATTAAGCAGCGCTTGCCATGGTCGGCCTATTATTGGGGCACCATCCCGACATACCGGGACTCCTCTGTGCCGTTGGTTCCGGTCATTTGCCATTTATAAATCTTTGGCAGTCGTTAAGAATTGACAGAAGCCTGAAAATCTATCGGTTACTAGGTTTTGGAAGTAAGATAGACTCCATTTAAAATAGTGGTATTCCCAACACAGTAGGGAGTACTACGCAGATAGAATCATAACAGTGAAAATATTTGACGGCTATTTGCGATGTTGCCAACTTTCCAGCAATATGTTACCACTACATTGCAGGAATGCGTCATACTACAAGCAACGAATCGCCGGAAAGTCGCTGCCGATGGAGAAGTTTGTGATCAAGCGGTGCGCGCGCTACCAGGTGCAGGGCCGCCGCCTTATCTTGCCCACCATCGAGCTGCTCTGCCTCTGGAACATGTTCCACATCCTCGCCAAAAACGATCGGGGCATACAGAACATACTCAAGGTAACTTTCCACCCTATCAGACTCTCATCTCCTATCCTTGTTCCATGTTACTTGGTGCCAGCGCAACACGTTTGGTTTTACATTCCATCTTGTCAACCGCCACGCTATCACGGACGTCCTTTCTGATAATAAGAAGTTGAATTGGATATTTTTTTAGGGTTCTGTATGAGGTACAAACATACTTTTCAAAAGTAAAAAAGAACCCTTATAAGATCACTCTCATGTCCGTCTGTCTGTCCGTGTATCACTAGCGATTTTCTCAGGAACGGGTGGACCTAGCAAGTTGAAATTTATACCAGATACTGAGGTCTATACTCCCTATTAGTTAAAAATCATAGTCCTGAGTTAACACGATAAAAAGACAGGCAAATTTTGATTTTCGCGAAAATTTGTAAGTACCAAAAATTACATTAATTTTCAACTTTTTTTGTTTTTCAGAATTTTTACTTGTGCTGTAAGACCTTGTTTTTAACCAAAATTGACAATTCTAGATCAACCGGAAGTACTCTATAGGTTTTGATTCGAAAACTTATGTGGTAGTTCCCGTTGACCTAGAATCACGGAATCTTACAAAGTAATACCATCTTATAGTACTTATAAAGTTTAAGTGTAGGGAAAAGTCCGAAACCTATAATATTATTTTTAATCATAAAAAAATAGTCTTTATGACATAAAATCGGTCCAGTAATTTTTAAGTGTATTGATGTAGATAAAACTTTTTTGGAACAGTTAATAGAAGCAACGAGCGATCGCATAGAGAGCGAAAGCCGCGATTGGATGGGTGTGCACGAGGGAGACAACCGCGCGCTGGTGCGCTTCCTGAAGGGCTGCTGCCTGGCCGCTATGAGCCTGCCGCGGCTGGCGCTCGACACCTTCGACTCCGTGCTGCAGTAAGTACATACTAACAATGTCACGTTGTGTTCCACAACTCCACAAGGTTTCACCGACCATGACTAATTGCCACCAACCAGGTACAACTCCAACTTTTCAGACACACGTTGCTATTAATATTCAGGAACTACTGGTCCGATTTGAAAAATTATTTCAGTGTTAGATAACCCATTTATCGAGGAAGGCTATATCATCACGCTAAGGCCAATAGGAGTGGAGCAATAATTAAAATTGTGACGCAGACGAAGTTGCGCGGGTCAATTAGTCTACTATAAAATGCATCTTTTTGTCGTAAACATGACGTTGACGTCAATCAATTCAAGAAACCCTCATTGGTGCAAGGGATTGTTATCTCACTTAATTGTCATTCCTAAGTTTTCAAAGTGATATTCTACTTTGTTTCTTTTTTTGGCCTGAAATACAGGTTTATATAAACCTAGATCAGGTAACGCACTACATTACCTTTAGAGTTCTATTTATGACTGTAATCTCAAAATTTGTTTTACCATAGTTTATTTCCAAATTATTTTAAGTAATTCTATTATAGGCCTAGACTAATATACACCTACTACTGAACCATATGTACACTTTATATGAACTTATTATTTCAATAAATTTATTTATTATTTATTTTAATAATGCCAGTCATGTTAGAATGAATTAAAACAATTTTATTTTTATTTGTAAAAAAAAACTTGTTACAAAAAGATATAACTGAATTCCAAACAAAACACTACAAAGTATAAAATAACCAAAATTTCGGAACTCGATGTGAAAAAACAAACTTCCGTTTATGTTATTTTATACTTTGTAGTGATTTTTTTATTGTTCTATTTTAAATGGTGATACTTGTACGACGTATTCGTCTACGCAGACATTGAAAAATGCTCTTAAAATAAAAGCTACTGAACTAAACTTAATCAAATTTTTACGGGACCAAATGGCAAGTACACCGCAAGGAACTAAAAAAGAATCTCAGAAATCGGATTATAGGAATAAACTCAAAGTATTGGTGTACATAAATAAAAGAAAAAAAATCTCCTATTTTGGAAGTCGGTTAAAAATCTAAATTACAAAGATAAAAGAACGGTAATTTATTCATAAACGTAACATTAAGTTGTTTATTCACAGACTTAAGAATGACATAAAGGAAGATACATTCTTACTTCCGTACACTGTTGCTGAGATGGCGATGTGTCACTATCAGCTTGGTGACAACGATCGTGCTCTGCAAATGCTGCAGGATGCCAGGTTCGTTTCCTTTATTTAAGTAATTGTAGGTACAGTGCCAGGCCGCACTTGTACAGTGACACACTCGAATGAGTACCAGAGGAGGCCCTCAATAAAGTTGAAACTATACTAAAACTCAGTCTGAAGAAACGTAAGGTGAATGCAAAAACAGCTAAAAGTAGTAATTAAATTAATAATAACACTAGCTTGTGGTGTATGTATAGGGAGCGTGCAGAAACTATAGGTGGCAGCACAGAAACGTCACTGTCAAGTATATTTCAAGTAAAAAATTCGGAATAGCTACGCTAGATGGCCTTCTTCGCGCACGGTCCCCTAAACTGAGCGTGCAGGAACCGCAGCTGGCAGCACAGACACGTCAATGTCAAGTATGCTGACCCTTAAAACTTCGAATATGCGACACTAGATGGCATAGTCAACGCCGTGCACGGTGCCTATATTCACAATGTTACTAAAATAAATGTCTTATCACAGGAAAAAATATTCCGGATATTCGTTGGAGTCACGGCTACATTTCCGCTTGCACTCAAAGCTTGAAGTAGTCAAGAGTGGCAGGGCGGGCGCGAGCGCGAGTCCGCGCGCGAGCAGCGCCTGAACAACCGACCTAGCAACCACATACACACGACACATGGTACTAATTATTATTATATGTCTGGATACTCGTTATCATTTCTATGCTCTCTTAAAATGTTTAGAATCTCATGAATCCGTCACTTTATCTTTAATACAATAAATCCGTGCTTAGAGATTATTATAATAGAACCGATATTAAGTTATCAAATCGGTATTTCTTGTGTATAGGCAAGAAATTATTTATGGAATATATGAATAATTATAATAATATGTAAATTATATCTTATGTCGTATTGGAATTATGATGATTTTTACAATCATGTATGTGTATATTTAAGTAATTAAGAATGTAATCTCTCAAATATTTAATACAAAGAATTGTAGGAATACATACATATAGATGAAAACTTCTTCCATAACCTGTCTCAAAGTACAATACTGTCTAAATAACTTGAAACTTTCAGCATATCACTATACTCAACAACCATTTCCAAGTGATATGCCACATAATTATGTTAATCTATAATATCAATTAGTTTTGAATAAGTCTTTTTTATGTCTAATCAATTTTATTGCTTTAGCAAGAACAGAACTTACAAAAATTCCATTCTCTTCTTGTAAGAATCTTTATTTTTATTGATGTTAAAATATACTTAATCCAATTTTCAAAAATAATACATAGTTATAGCTCATAAATGTTTTAAACATAGTTCAATTTAAATCAATATACATTAGGTACAAGAGCTTGTGATGTTAAGGGATCTGAATTTTATTTTTATAATTTTTATTTTAACTTAGTTTTATGCGTGAACAATTTTTTATGGGAGCTGGCATACTCGCTAACCGCTTTTTTAAATATTTTTTATCAAAATCACGGCGCACGATCAAATATGTATATTATATTATGGGTAAAAGGAAACTAAAGCAAACAAAAATGTTACCAACATGGTGCCCTAAAGTGTCTTGCCGAGGTATTTGGGTGTCGGCGATTAGTTTATCACTTCAATTTTTGCAAATTAATGTCCGGACAAATTCTTCTTTATGAAAATTCTTAATTTTCCGGATACCTCATTTTCCTAATTATAGATAGGATGAATTCGGAATTTTGTAATAAATACAGTCAGTGAAATGTTTTGGAAACCCATTGTGCGTACAGCTAAGCAGTGGAATTCGCTGCCGGAGTATGTGTTTCCTGATAGGTTAGTTCTAAGCAAGCGTGCAACATCGACCACATCATCGCTTACCATCAGGTGAGATAGTGGTTAAGCGCTAGCCTATCATTAATAAAAAAAAGTCATAGGTACATTAAAATTTTAGATGAGTAAAAAGAAAAAAAAACTAATTTAGAAGAAATAGGCCTGGAATACATTTTATCTTCATCACTAAATTCCTTCACTTTTGCGGGCAACACCGCGGGGCATAGCTATTTAATAATAATTTCCTATGAATATATAATGATTTTTCCTATTAATAGGTCATCTATATTTTAGCTAATTTTTGCGTCTTTGATTATAAATTTTGACCGTCTTTTCCGCGGCTTAGTATATACTTGAATTTGTATAATCTTCTTTTCATAATAATATTGCTTCTTTTTTTAAAAAGTTTATGTATGTAAAAAGATCTGCCTTCCCAATCTTTTTGTTTAGGCGGAAGTGCCATCCTTCTAGAGCGTTCGTAGTCTTGTGACGCTCATGAGAGCAACACCACGCATTTGAACATAATTTTGTTATCCACTGTTTTTCGAAATAAGATACACAATTTTCTGTTACGGTATCGTATTCGGTATCGTATCGCTTCATTTAAAGTGAACAACCATGCTTCTGGAACAAATTGGACAGGCAGAAGGGCTAAATTGGATGTCAGTCTTACAATCCTGTGTTGTTTATCTGTTACCATTCCTATTTTTCCGCATTTTTCCATATCGCCTTAGGAAAATGGTAAAAACAACCTTTTATACATGCCTTGGCACAGTTTTGACTGCATTCATTATGGCAGTTTCCCAGTCACTTTTGAAAACAATTTGCCACTTGAAATTTCTCTTTCAAAACACGAAACACTTCTGTATAAGTCGGTCCCTTTTTGTTAGGTATAGGTATAAAAATATTGGTATTACTGTAATAACTTCTCTTGTACTGCCAATGTCTACATGAATAGTAAATTATTGTTCGAAAGGTTTCAGACCGCTTCGAAATGTCCCATCAGCTAAATATAAATCTGTTTGACTTTAACTTCATGCATCCTGGGCTCCCAAAAATAAAAATGTTGTCTTCTCCTTCTCCTTCGTGTTAAAGAAAATTCTTACCAAGTAGTTCCGGAATCTTAACTTCTTGAACACTTCTGAACTTCAATTTAGAGATATTTAAAGTAGCCTTACGCGCGGAGTATCATGCTTCTTTTATTGAACTAAATGGCAGTGGTACCTCGACGCTGTCTAAACCCTTCATAGTCTCTTGGTATAATTCAGAAATAGGCTTCCATTCTGTGCAGCAACGGTTCTTTAATGTGTCAACAGCAAGTGCTACTTTCACGTCACGGACACCAAGACCACGAGGTAGTTAAAACTGTAAGAGTGTCGTCTGCGATGGTATGGCCTCATCATGCGCCGCCCTATGGAGTACGTTGGTCGGAGATGCATGAGTATGGCTGTTCTTGGGGCTAGGCCCCGTGGTCGCCCTCGCAAGCGCTGGCTGGACGTCGTCAAGTCCGACATGAGAGCCAATGGCCTGACTGAGAAGGATGTTCAAGATCGGGCAAAGTGGAGGAAGCTAAGTAGGAAGGCGGACGCTAGCAATAGCCGGGATTAACGCCAGGTGGAAGAAGCAAGTGCTACTTTATTTTGAGAAAAGTCTGGTTTGCACGTATGACTACTTTCCCTTATTATTGAGTTCAGAGTTATAGATACCTACATTGCAGCGTATTCCTTTGTTAGAACAACGCCAAATCTATGTTCAATTTTTATTTTTTGTTTGGAAATAGTATTGGTTGCCACCACGTAGAATTTTTTTCTTGGCGTTTTCTCCGACGTTCGAACGAGCGACTCCCGCACTCTTACAAGCCTTAGTTATTTAGTTTATATCAAAAGTTTTATTTGCAACGAAATTCACTTATTATAATAAATAGGCGAGAATAGTAAACGTAGGTTTCTTCATTGACATAAATTAATTGCTATGATCTACATAATTACTAAGAATTTCACAAATATGCCTAACTATACTTTCTTCTGTAAAAAATCAGAATTCGTACTAAGTATCTACTTATAATTAAGAAAATAAGGCATGCGGAAAATTAAGAATAGGTAAAATTAAGAATTTTCATAAGTATTTGTCCGGATAATAATTTATAAAATTTGAGACGTAGATAATTAAGAAATGAAACTAATCGCCGACTTCGAGGTAAAGATTTGGAGGAAAAGTCGCCTTAAGAGGACAATGGAAATCATTAAAAATGAATTAATCATATAATTAGTTCACAGCCGAGAACTACTTTTATTATACAATCTACTGCATATCAAATTCAATTTTCAAATTTCAAATTCAATTTATTCATAAAAACTTTTACAATAAAATGTGTATAAATAGCCACAAAAAGATAATAAAGTAAAAATCTTATATAAAGGTAAATTAGTGCCTAACTTAAAACTAGTGTATGGCTACCAATAATTTGACGTATAAGATATTTAAATTGGAACTTATAATGTATATAGCGACCTGCCCGATCTAGGTTTATTTAAACCTGTGTTTCAGGCCCTCACTTCATCGCAATTTAAATTGGTCAGTTATATATGTAAACTAGATCAATACAATAAAAAATCTTATTCGACTATTAAAAATAAGCAAACTTTACAATTATTAATAAATACTATTCTAAACAATGAACAAAAATAAATAATACAAAGAAATATGAAACAATAGACATCATACTAAAATTTCTAGCAGTTTTTCTGTGTCAACGTAATTGAGTTTTGCTAAATATTCCGCAAGCGTTGTACTGCATTTCTTATAATTTAAACTATATATGTCAAGTGGCTTGTTGAGCTTGTTATATAGATAAGGTCCCAAAAACACAAAAAATCTATTTGCGAAAGCATGTTTGGTTTGAGGTTTAATACAAACCAAATCTTTCCTTCTCTTGCCTGAATGTACTCGGTCATAAGGAAGTTCAGTGTGCTGATGCAGTACGATGTTTAGAATAGCTAGTTGACGCACTGTTAGTACCTTACATGCCATGAAAAGCTGGTGCGTGGGAAATTTAAAAGGGCGAAAGGTTGCAACCTTTAGAATTGCTCTTTGAGCACGTTCTAGAGGAAGTAAAATGGACTTTGCGACACCACCCCAGGAAGTTATGCAATACGTTAGTATGGACTGACACAAAGCCAAATAAACTTGTTTAATTAAATCATAGTCGGCTACGTTACGTAAGTATTTAAAAATGTATATTAATTTCCGCACTCTGCTGCATAGTACATCAATATGTTTACGAAAATTTAGATTTGTGTCAATCGTTACACCTAGATATTTCACATAGTCAGCTTTAGCTAAGGTGGGACAAGTGCATGCGTTGTCAGCGTTAGTTCTACAATTATGTGCAAAAATGTTTAAGTTAGTAAGCGGAATGTTATTTTTCCTAATCGTAAATAAAATGTATTTTGTTTTACCTAAATTTAATGTTAAGAGACTGTTAAGAAGCCAATTAGATACAGTATTGAAACCATTCTGCGCGTGTTCATAAACCTCGATTCTTGATTTAGCTGAGAACACTAGAGCCGTGTCATCAGCGTATGACAGTATGATACCATTTTTGAGTGGCAAGCTGCACAGATCATTTATATATATTAGAAACAACGTAGGACCCAAAATGCTACCTTGTGGAAATCCGTAACAGCTATTTTTAAGCTCAGAACTTATAAATTGACCAATTTTCACACATTGATAACGATCACTAAGATAATCAGAAAAAAGTTGAAGTTGTGTTCCTCTTATCCCAATCGTTTCAAGCTTATGTAATAATATAGAACAAGAAATAGTATCGAACGCCTTGGCAAGGTCCAAAAAGATACCAATGGTGTGCATGCCATTGTCCATACTTGTACTTATATAATTTGTCAATCGGTGGACTGCTTGGCTTGTTGATCTTTTGGGCCTAAAACCAAATTGACTGTCTGAAAGCAATTTGTTGTCTTCTAGATATTTTATTAAACGAGTGTTTATGATTTTTTCTAAAATTTTGGAGAGGCCCGTTAAGACTGAAATAGGTCTATAATTATTAACACAGTTCTTGTCTCCAGATTTAAAAACAGGGGTGACTACAGCTTTTTTAAGTAATTGGGGGAAAACTCCTTGTGATAAACATAACTGAAAAATGTGAGTTAACGGAGGTGCAATTAGATATTTAAATCTTTTAAGAATATGATTCGGTATGTTATCGCAGCCAATAGCACAAACATCCTTAAGCTCGGTTATGATTCTTAATACCTCATTTGCGTCGGTCTCAAATAAAACAAAAGAATGTAGTGTAGAAGTTGTTACAGGTGAACTTTGAGGAGGCAACGATCTAGAATTTAATGTTTTTTCTGCCAAGTTTTTACCAACGTTAGCAAAAAAAATATTGACTTTATTCGTTGCTTCGGACGGATTTATTTCTGTTGATAATAAATCAAGGGGAGGTTCGGAATTTTTAGATCTAAAAGTATTATTTTTTATAAATTTCCAAACAAGCTTGATGTTTTTTCCTGCCTTTTGTAGTTCATTTTTATCATACTGATTTTTTATTTTTTTCAAAAGATTGTTACAGAAATTTCTATACCTCTTGTATGTGACGGAAAGTGATTCATCACCAGGTGCCAGTTTCGATTTCAGGTGAAGTTTGTCCCTATGTCTCATACATCGAACGAGACCGGGTGTGATCCACGGTTTAATGTTATAATATTTCCTAGGCATTATTTTAACAAATGAGTTTTTCTTAATTGCATATTGTAGCGAATGTATGAAATACTCTAAAGAAATATTTGCATCGTTTGAATTAAAAACTGGGTCAAAATTAATAGCGCTTATGTCATTTTCAAGGTTTTTCATATTTACTTTAGTATCGCTACGCAAGCAGTTTTTTCTAGGTAAAGAAATTTGCAATGTTAGTAAAACAGCTTGATGATCGGTAAGCGATGAGTTAGTTACAAATGTTTGGGTTGGTTTCTTTGATTTTATAAAGAAATGATCTAAACATGAGCCGGACTGGTGCGTGGGATGGTAATGAGTGGGTAATAGTCCATGAAACGCGCAAATATTCAGGTAGTTGTTAGCATGGCCATTGGTTTTCCCGGAAGCAATGTTAATGTTTATGTCACCTACAAGAATTATATTTTGAAAAGATGATACTTTTGTTAAATTCATGTTGAGTGAGTCCAAAAAACAGTCAATGTTTTGAGAAGGAGGCCTGTAGATGGCCATTACTACTGTATCAGGAAAAAATTTAATTAATAAGCAATTACTGTCCTGGAATAACGGTTCTTCTACCTCTGTTTTTAAATTATTTTTTACATATACTACCAAACCATCATTTTGGTTGATGGTTCTATCAGTTCTTTGTGAGTAATATCCGTCAAGAGATGGTAAAACTGTTTGTTTCGACAGCCAACATTCTGTTAGGACGATAATATCACAGCTAACCTCAAGGTTCTGTAGCAACACTTCAAAACCGTTGATGTTCCGGTTTAGACTGCGGATATTTTGTGTTAGTAGGGTTAACGTTTTACCTCCAACAGGTATCAGATTCCTACAGTCCTCAACATTACAGATTTTAGCTTCAGACACAGAAAAACTATCCAGATCACAAATTAGATGATCTGTCATTCTAATTATAAACTAACAAATAAAATATGAGGTAAACTACTGACTAAGTGCTTACTTAGTAATTTGATCGGCGGCGCTCTTAGGCGCCTTCATAATCGATTGAATTGATGTAGTTGTCTTCTGCAAATTTGCGTGCCGGGCAATTTACATCACCAGTTGGATGGTCACATTTTCTTTTGAAGCGTTTACAAGTCGCGCATTGGGAGGGAGCAGCTTTATTGTTACACTCCTTGAAGGAATGACCAGTTACTCCGCAGTGGTTGCATGTCGGACTAGATTCTCGGCAAAACTTGGCTGCGTGTCCAAACTGCTGGCAATTGAAGCATCTGGTGACAATCGTGAAATCTTTCACGGGGCAAGATGTCCAGTTTATGAAAATTCGGCCTTGGTTTATTAAAATTTTCCTGGTACTAGCGGGCACTTCCAATATATAGTTACAGGTAGGAAGGTTTTTCTTACCCGATTTATGGCTCAATTTTATGGTTTCTTGAAAGGACTCACGAGTAGTATTCGGCAGCTTATCAGAAATGTTTTGCTCGTAAATGCAATCAAAAACTTCTTTCTCAGTGAGGGCTATGGGGACACCAATGACAGCGATCCTAGGGCGGCGTTTTGATGGTTCTTCTACTTTGAGGCCCGATGAAACTAGTTTTTCAGATTTTTTCAGTTTATCGATGTCGCCTTTGCTATCGGTGCAAATGATGACACCGCCGTTTCTGACTTTTCTCAGGCCACGGACATGTAGTTTTAGTTCTTCTGGCGAGATGATTTTCTGTACTAGGGACTTCGTGTCGTCACTGGTCTTCGTCTTATCAGAGGGATAAATTGCAACAGTACTCAGGTTTGCAGGGCGAATAAAGCTGTCGGAACCTTTTTTTACCATATTGGCATATGAGCCATTTTCAGGTTTGAGTTTAGTTTCGACAACCTCTTTGAACTGTTGAAGTGAGTTCGAAACGTTCTGGTGTACCTGTAAGTGCTGGATGGTGCTGTGCGCCTGGATGGTTTTCTGCTTTAAGGCTTGGTACAAGATTGCCATTTGAGATGTCCCATTTAAGACCTTCCGGCAAAGAGTATTGACACGGAGCTTCTGATCCGAGTTCATTTTTCCTTCCGCGACAATGGTGCATACTTCGTTCAGAATGGTATCTATAGATACCATCCATTTCTGGATCTCTGGCGTAGAAATAACTTCACTCGGCAATTCATTCTTCTCCGAGGATGCGGGTGGACTTGGCTCTCTATGATGGAAGTCTTCGATTGGCGTCGGTGGAGGACTTCGCCGTATTAATTGGCTCCGACCAAAAGGGCTAGATCCTGGGTTAGACATAACTAACACAAACACTATTTGTCTATAAATTTAGTTCATCTTTCACAATGACTCAGATGGTAGTTACCTACTAATCACACGCGACACACTTTACTTAAATAACTGACGCCGCAGATAACTAGGTATCAAAACATCAGTCACAATAATTATTTAATGATATTTCATATTATCCGATTTTAAACGACACGTCTGCTTAGTCTCGCATCTAATAGAAGTATTTTATAATCATGTGCTGATAATATGCAGTATATTGTATTATAAAAGTAGTTCTCAGCTTGATTTAATCTACACTAATTTTATAAAGCTGAAGAGTTTGTTTGTTTGATTGTAACTACTGGTTTGAATACAAAAGTAATGTTTAGTGTTGGATAGCCCATAATTATATCGAGGAAGACTATAGGCTATATAGTATAACATCACGCTACGACCAGTAGGATTGCAGCAGTAATGGAAAATGTGTAGCAGATGAAGTTGCGCGGGTCAGCTAGTCCTTTAATCTAAATGAAACATATTTATTATTTTGCGAAATTCTTCATGAAATGGTTTTCAGGTGTTCTTATTTTTTTTTTCAATTCATTTTTAATGATAGTCATTGTTGTCACATGACGACTTTAACTCCAGATATCAATTTAGGGCACCATGTTGCTAATTGTTTTGTTTGTTTAAGTGTTCTCTACCCGTATTTACAAGTAACACCGTGCGCCACAATTTTGAAATATAAATCAAAATGGCGGCCACAAAGATTATATCCCCTTTTCAAGTGAGTACATATTTTTGGATAAAAATGTATGTAGTGCGTCCATTAATTAATTTAGGTAGATTCCGAATAGGCTGCGCTTCCGGATCCTTCTTCCGGGCTTATAATATAATGTAAATGCCTATTAATCAGCCTCTATATTATGTCGAAACCCTAAAAATATATATTTGTCTATTTATTATTATAAGAGGAATTAAACCCGACATAGAGGATGAGATACAAATATAATTAAATAATCGTTTCTCATTAAACTTACGAGTAGGCTGATAAATAATATTTAAGAAATTGCTATTCTATTTTGTAGTGAAAAGTTACAATATATTTTGTATGGACTAAATATGTCGACAGCCTACACGATATTTAATATATTTATTTTAACATAATTATTAAGGTACAAATGTCTATTAGAACATTATATACATAGAAAAATGTAAATGTATTACAATATTGGTGTTGCAGTATATACGTGTACAATGGTTGTAATTTTTGGCAGTTAGATTATGTGGTTCAGCCATAAGATCTTATAGGTTACAAATTGTTTATTATTTTTCTTAAATTGTTTTTTAGATTGGGGATGGGGAGACTGGGGATGTCAAGAAATCGCTATCAAGCTGTTCTTGTTTATTGTTGATTTTTTTTTTTAATCTGGGTGGTATCGGATTTGTTTTACGACTTTAAATCTCGATCATTCCCCCACTTTAGAGACCAGTACCCCTATTCTGTAACAACATTTACGTGTCTCGACAGCGGAATCCGAGGTGAGTATAAACATAACACCTCTATGCTGTGTGCAATAAAGTTCACTTTGTGAGCTATCTCACTCAGGTGAAGCTCGATACCGAAATGGTTACTTACAGAATAGCCTTGCTGTTCTAATAACGGGACTATTTATATCTATCGCCTCAGATATAGGCGACATCTTTATGTCGCCTTAAATTAGTTTAAATGCCTATCTTTGAAAGTAGCTGCGAAATCTTTCTAGCTGATTGCTAGATTACTTTGAAAACGAACTCTATTCGACGAAAAGTCTTTAGGTAGAGCAATATAGCTCTAAACTGCATGAGACAAAGTTATATAATTGCGTTACATTCCAAGTTAAAAAGCATCAAGAGAAATATGAGTAGCTTCTTGACCTTCTCGACAAAACAAATCACAAAATGAATCACAAATAAAGTAACAGGTCTCTGAATGACATAAAATAGTGCTAAGTAGCACTACATTTACCGTTTAAGCACATATTAAGAAGTACCTAATTTCATTTCCGTAAGCGAAGTCTTTGTTTTATTAAGAGCCCTATTACAAATTGACTGTATTTTTTGCGTAAAATTACCAATTTTGTCTTTCTTATTCTCAGAAAGTGAAATATTTAGATAACTTTGGTTTATTGGGAAGTTGAGAAGAATCATTAGTAGTTGTAGTGCATAGTGGTCTCACTTGTCGCATTTTTTTTTCTTAACTATTTGTAAAAAGCCAAAATTCTGAAGAAAGTTTCTCATAAAAAGCGCGACAGCACTTTTTATGAGCTCGTGGATTGAACTATTGTACTAAACAAATGAAATGAAAAATATATGATATTAATATTCCTTACATAATGGTTTCGTGCATAGCGGCCTCAGAAATTTTAAATAAGAATGAAAATCCATAAAAACTACTAAAAACGCTCAGAATTACCTGTCAATTTGACCATAATACATTAATATTGTTACCTACGTAAAATTTATACGAAAATAAACCATATTAGTTCATAAGAAATGAAAAAAATATAAATATACATTAAATAAATTAAAAATAAACGTAATTGTAATGTGACTAGCTAATTTCTACATAATGCGATGAGTCAGCAGTTTTGTGAGTGAAAACGCAATAGGAAAGATGCAAATACAGAATTGATGAGAAGGTTGTTAATAAAATGATAAAAAAGCATAAAGTAAAGGCAACGTTTTTATTTTAGTCAATATTGATTTCGTGAAACGGAACGTATTTAAAAACAACAAACAGCGTTTAGTAAAGTGACTGCTGTTATGACAACAAAAAGGCATCCTTATGTCTTTGAATTAGGACAGTTCATGACAAGTTTCAGACAGGAGTGACTCAACTTCCTTTTTCGGGCTAAATGACAAATTCTCAGTTTAAAACCGCAATTTTGAAAAGAAATTAAAGCACCTTATTTGTTTTATTTATGAATGGTCAATTTTACATATTATAATTCTTGAAAATGGAAGCAAGATGAAAATATTGCATGTTCCCAATTCTGTGATAGGGCTCTTAACAACAAATCAAACCCTCCTCAACAAAGAACTCAAAATAAATAAGAATGTAAAATAACAGGACTTTGAATGACATAAAATAGTGCAAACTAGAATAACACATACCGCTAAAACACAGATTAAGAAGTAATTTTATTTCCGTAAGCAAAGTCTTTGTTTTATTTAGTTCAATCGTGTTATAGTTAATAAGTATTTCAATTAAAATATGTATATTGTGCTTCCAATTAATTTAAATTATTATTTATTTATTCGTTTACAATACGATATTTGCAAATTACAACAATGAGTTGGGCTACGTTTAAATGGTTAGAAACATGTTTCCGATGATTACTTACATATTGCATTGCTGTTTCTTTAAAACTTTGAAGGACAAAAATGAGTAAACTGATTAATCATTCAAATGTTTTAATTTAATAAATTATTCATAGGTATTCAACATTTAAATCATTGTCCATTCAACAGTTGAATCGAAACTTTATAGCGGATCTGAACACGAGGCAACCGACGCCGCGCTGCGCAGTAACTATATATGTATACGTATGTGATGAAAGGAATATTGCACCTAATGCGCAGCGTGTATTGTACTTCACAGTTGCCATAAAGTTCGATGCGTACTGCACTTACAACTCAATTTGTATTTGTTGCAAATAATGTAGTTAGGTCTGAGATGTACGCGTTAAAAGCATAAAAACGGCTGTATAATTTATCACAATCAATAATGGGTCATAGTGAGGGCAAGTGGGTAAAGGGTGAAAATCAGGTAGTGCAAGTGGTGACGGATTTCGATTTCCATTGTCGAGAAACCGTTTCCGAATTGGTTTACCGTCATTAAATATCGACACCCATCACGCCTACGTCATATAATTTACTAAGACACTGAGTATAACAATCTCAATGTTTACTCCACTGACCTAGAACATTAATTAATATTATTTATTTCTTAGAAGTCATTCGCCATTATACAATTACAAGTCGCAAGGAAATCATAAAGTTGGTGATTTGATCGGCAGATGTGAAAATATGATGTAGGTACCTATTCTCCATCTATCATTATATTTTCTCCATCTATGGACTCCACAGTTTCGGTTTGGGATTTGATCAAATCACTAACTGTCTTTAGAAAAATTAGCCCAAAGAGTTATTATTTAAACATCTGCCAGGAACTGATCTTTATGAGCTGTAGGGATTTGATCAAATCCTCAATTTCATAATTTCCCTGCGACTGTTTGTGTTTTGTGTATTAAAATTTCAATTAAAAATTGTTTTTGTCGTAATTTTTATAGTTCCGTACCAAATGGTAAAAAGGAACACTTATAGTGCGACTATACTATATGTCCGTCTGTCACAGCTGGATTTCTCAATAATTATTTAATGTTATCAACTTGAAACTGTTTTAGATGACGTTTGCTTAACTATTTTTCAAATAAGAAAGAAATAAAACACAAATATTTTTTTTTTTGCAACAGCTCAAAAATTCGAAGTGGGGCTACTAGGACTTGTGGGGTATCATAATATGAGAGAGTGCTATTTGCACATTCTCAAACGTTTTTTTAGGCCGCATGTTTTTCGAATTTTGACGAAAAGTGACAAAATTTTTACCATTTCCCCCCTTTATCTCCGAAGGTTGCATAGAGAAAAATCAGAAATTATTCTATGTGATAGAAGTTTATGTAAAGCTTACAGGAAAATATAACGATGTCCCTAAATAGCTTCATAATTCAGAAATCATTAACAAAAAATTAATTCTACTAGCGGTCAAGAGATGGCGCTGATCTAAAACGCAATCACCGCAGTGTTAAATTCTATGGCGGTTGAACATCCGCAGATGAATAAATTTCACGTTTTATATGATGGTACGAAACTCTCGGTACGCGAGTCCGACTTGCTCTTGACCGACTTTTTATGCCGCTCTAGGGTATTATTGCATATTGAGTCATTTTGCGACACGGATATTTAGTTGTTGTTGTTTTAATAAAAAATAATGTTAGGGTTGTAGAAACGCGGGGGTAAATGTTTAATTAACGTTTGTCAAGGCCAATCCGTGGATGGGTGACCTTCCATTACATATCGAGATGCCCCTTAGTGTCTCGAAATAATAGAATATGAACCGAAGGGATAGATAAAGCAGTGTCTTTTGTCACGGAAGTCATACCTATTGAATCCCGTCCATAATTAAGGATAGCTAGGCTCAGCTCCCGAGCGTAACGAGGGAGTTTAGAGTTTATAAAGCGAGGGACTCAAGCTAGCTTAAGGCAAAGACACCTTTATCCCTGAGGAAAGTACCTACAGTACTTTTCACACCCACTGTGAGAAAATTGTCCGGACGCCGGCAGCTGGCTACGCCTACCTATATAATGTCCCGATTTCGTGCAGGTGGCGTGAAAAGTAACTTCTTGATTCATAATAGTCAGCAAAAAAATGTTGGTTATTCACTTCATGAATTTTAATAATTTACAGAATTTTAATACTTACTGAATACCATATTATTTATATTTTAATAATGACAAAGGTTTTTGTTTTATATCCGAAATAAATAATTAATGTGACCAGGTTTCGTTGTTGACTGTACCAACCATAATCTGTATCAATCTGTATTTTAACAGCTTTTATATTTTAACAAACATTATGAACAACTACAGAATAATGGTCCGCTTTCTAGTGGCAAATTACAAATTCTAATACCTATGTTTTTAAATTTATTATATGTTGTTATGGATTGAGTGCAAATAAAGATTTTTATTTAATAAGAGTCGTCTCATTTTTATTCATTTAACAATATCAAGGTTAAGTATCTTATAAATATTTACGTTTTTGTAAAAAAAACTTCGCATATCAGAGTAAAACCGATGTAGTTTAATAACTAAGAATGGAATAGCTGTAAGGCTGTATGTAACCCATTCAGCGCATTTTAATTAAAAATAACCCAACAGTTCCATGGTATTTAGGTTCCCGCAATAACTTATAGAAAAATATATTTTGAGAAAGCTAACTGCGATTTCAGTTACGGGGAGAAATTATAACAATATGGCTGTCAATGGTTGTCCCTCTGTTCGTTTGCTGCTGCGTTATTATTATAAAGCAGGGATGACGGGTCACGCGATGGTACAACCAAAGCTGCTTGGAAACGTCAAGTTATTGAAAATATCTACTAGATGACGCTAGCTAGCAATATTTTTTCAACACTAAAACTGGCTCACACCCACCGGCTTGCTGTGAAGTGTATTTGTTTCGCGCTCATGTTGAACAAGACGGTCAACCTCCACCTATTTAGTATATTACATTTATCTTATTTTTAGGGTACCGTAGCAAAATGGTAAAAAGGAACCCTTATAGTGTGACTAAGTCTGTCTGTCTGTCACAGCTGGATATCTGAACAACTACTAATGCTATGAACTTGAAATTTGGAATGGTTTTATATGACGTTTGTTCAACTATTTCGCACATAAGAAAGAAATAAAAATATGTATTTTTTTCTTGTAACGACTGAAAGGGATTATTAAAAATTCAAAGTTGGGCTACTAGGGCATGGGAGTATCATTATGAAAGAGTTGCTTATACATTCTCAAACATTTTTTTTTTTGCCACATGGTTTTCGACTTACGGCGAAATTGTTGAAAAGTTGACCATTCCCCCCTTATCTCCGAAGTTTGCAAAGAGAAAAATCTGAAATTATTCTATGTGATAGAAGTTTATGTAAGGATTACGGGAGAAATAAAAGTATGTCTCTAAATAGCACACTTTTTTAGAAATCATCAACAAAAATTACATTAGTTCCACTAGCGGCCAAGAGATGGCGCTGATCTAACTGCAATATACCTACATCGCAGTTACGAATTCTCTGACGAATATAGGCCTCGCCGATGAAAATTTAAAAACATGTCATGTTTTATATGATGGTACGGAACCCTCGATGCGCGAGTCCGACTCGCTCTGGACCGGTTTTATTTTAAGGTGAAAGAGCCAGGATAGCCCGCGAAATTCAAATAATTTTATGTTTTTGCAGACATTAAAATACCTAGGTGCACTTTGCCACTCAAAAAGTAATTCTGACTTTATATGAAATAACCATTCTATAGGGCTTCATGAACTTAGGCTATATTGATGATTAAAATGGTTACAATTCTTAAGATAAGAATACGCGTTACGGCCGCGAATCGTATTTTGTTCAACATGCAGCTTCACACTGACCGGCAAATTGCAAAAAATATAAAAATATTTTATTTTCGCGGGCTACCCTGGCGCTCCCACCTTAAGGTCAGACATGGGCAAATGTGGGTAGTACTATTTTACACATGCTTGCTTGTTCACTTCATTCTCCTCTTCGAAAAATGATAAAAAATAATTCTTAGGTACTTGCCTTTTTCCCCACCTTGGGTCCACAAAACCACTTATGCGAATAGATGGCCCTCGTGTTAACATTAAGGTGAATGCTCCAGGGTAGCCCGCGAAATTCAAATATTTTTATGTTTTTTGCAATTTGCCGGTCAGTGTGAAGCTGTATGTGGACCAAATGCGTTCCGCGACCGTAACACGTATTTATCTAAAGAATTATAACCATTTTAATCATCAACATAGCCTTCTAAGTTCATGTAGTTCGAAAGAATAAATATTTCAGAAATAATCATTCTTTCGGACTACATGAACTTAGAGGGCTATATTGATGATTAAAATGGTTATAATTCTTTAGATAAATACGCGTTACGGTCGCGGAACGCATTTGGTCCACATACAGCTTCACACTGACCGGCAAATTGCAAAAAACATAAAAATATTTGAATTTCGCGGGCTACCCTGGAGCATCCACCTTAAGTTTAATTATTAACTATTTAAAGTTATGCGAGCCATCACGTTCCAATAATTTGATCTAACAGGCTGGCTCAAACTTTTTATCAAATAGAAATAGGTTAAAAAAAAATTGTACTATAATGCGCGCGGAACTATTTGGCCGCGCCTTAGGTATAGTGAGCGGTGGGACGGAGAGGCGGGAGAACTTTGCTGTCATTACTCAGTGCGGCGCAGTACTTCGCGACGGCAACACGCGTTGAAAGTTCCGGCTAGTTTAGACAAAACGCACATGAGATTGCAATAGCGAGATGAGTCCGCCGATAAAAAGACAATCTAAGGAAATAATATTTAAAGTGCATACGTTTTTTAAAAAACGGAATGCCGATGTCAATAGTTTAGAATATAAAACTGATGCGAATATACATAAATTAGTAGCAGAAGCAACAGGGATATCAGAACGAAGTGTAAGGAGAGTGATTGCTTAAAGTAAAACTTCCTTCCAAAATACAGGGGAAGCAAAATTTAGTTCTCCGCGGAGACCAAAAGAAAATACAAGTTGATGATTTCGATTTAGGAGTGATAAGAAGAAAATTAATCAGTTTTATACGGTAGAGAAAAAAAAACCAAGCCTACGAAAACTAAATGCTGTGTTAAAAGAAGATAATATTTTAGATTGCGGATTTACTTTTTTAAGAGAAGTTTTGTACAAACTGGGATATTCATTTAAAAAATGTAAATCGAAGAGATCCCTTTTAATAGAGAAACGAAACATTGTTGAATGGCGAGTGAAATATTTGAGGGCCATAAAAAAATTCAGAGAATGCAAACGCAATATTTTCTTTTTGGACGAAACTTACGTTAACCAAAGTCACAATGTCCATAAATGTTGGCAATCTTCGTCAGAGCCTGGAATTTATACCTACAGCTATAGGCAAAGGAATGCGTTTAATAAGTTCACGCTGGTAGCCGGAACGGGTTAGTTGACAATGCTTTGCTAATTTTTAAATCAGATTCAAAAACGGGCGATTATCATGCAGACATGAACTCTAAAATTTTTTACAACTGGGTTGATCAAAAGTTAATACCTAAACTTCCACCGAACTCAGTCATAGTTACGAATAATGTCTATGATTGAGTGCAAGTTGAGAAGAACCGACTATGTCCAGTATGAAAATTAATATGCAGAACTGGTTGCAAAAT
Organism: Lacanobia oleracea; assembly: GCA_950371165.1. Lineage (NCBI taxonomy): Eukaryota > Metazoa > Arthropoda > Insecta > Lepidoptera > Noctuidae > Lacanobia > Lacanobia oleracea. The sequence continues at coordinate 14,566,310 of OX493385.1, forward strand.
CATAACGTGCCATTTTCTCCCACGATGATCAAAGCCGAACTCTTGAGGTTGATTAAGAGCGAGGCCCCACTAGTGCGTTGCGCTGCGTTGCGTCGCCGCTGCGGCGATGCGATGTGGTGTGCCAATGAGGCAGAGCTCTAATGTCCATGTTTCACGACGCGATGCAAACACGATTTGGTCGGACAGTCTGTCCATCCATCTGCCTAGAAATATATCGAAATATATGGAAATCGACGCAGCGTCACCGCTGCGACGACGCAACGCACTAATGGGGCCTCGCTCTAATACGACCCAATCAGAAAAAATATAGTACACTGTTGATGAACTTCTGAAAGCTGCAGGTCATACTGTTCTAAGACTACCTCCATATCATCCAAACCTCAACCCGATTGAGCTTGTGTGAGAAAATATAAAAAATTGGCTGGCCAAAGATCATATTAATGCTACATTGGACGAGAAAATTAAAATACTAACAAGGCTATTTTGCGAATTCTCTGCCGAACAATGGCAAAAATGCGATGACCACGTACAAAAAACGAACAAGAATACTGGAATCATGTTATGAGATTTGATACTATGATGGACGAAATCATTATAAACTTACAAGATGATTCTGAATCAAGTTCAGAGCGTTCAGAATCAAGTGATTCAGATGATATGTCAGAATAATTTCGTATACTTAATTTGTTTTTGGTTTATTTTACTTTTAATTACAATATAATTAGATTGGTACGATATAAACTTCTAAAAGTTCAATTGCTTTTTATTTATTGTTTTCAATAATTGAACAATTATTGTTCACGATATCTCGAGATTGGTCATCACTGTCTAATCTCATGTGCGTTGCAAGCAGTAGGCAACCCGGCCCCCTCACCCCTGTCGCCACCTAAGGCGCGGCCAACTAGTTCCGCGCGCACTAGTTCATGCCATTTGGCAACTAATTTTTGATCAAACATTCCCATTGACATTCATGCCAATTTGATCAAACAGGTTGTTTGGGTACTTGGTACATCTGGTACTTTTGAATCCTAACAGCTGACAATTCCAGCACCGGAAAAATTTCAGATTGTTTCTGTTTACCCGGTATCTTTAGCGCTCACAATTCCTGCCGAAAAAATACTTTGACATGTTATTGTATTTTATATATTTATTGTTATTATATTATGATTGTTACTGGTCTCCTGTTACTTGTGAACCCTACTACCTAATATTATAAACTAGCTTCTGCCCGCGACCGACTGCGTAGACTTTTGAGCTGGCATGCTTTTTTATATTTCTGTGGTCTTTGCTATTCTCACTTTCAGCCCCCGGAATCACTTCGACATGTTTCCTGGTTCCTAATTGTGAATCTTTAGCGCTCATAATTCCAGCCCCAAAAATGCTTCGACATGTTTATGGTCTCCTGGTAGTTTATTATATTATTAGGATAATACTATAATATTAGTTAGTCAACAACAGCCGAGGCCTCCTCATCACCCTTAAAACGAAGCTTATAGATATGTGATTATCTCCATGTTAACTTATGGCACCATAAGTTAACATGGTTTTGACTAAGTTTGGTTTTTGACTAACATCCAGAAATCCAAGCTGCCAAATAGCGTTGGAACGCAACATGCTTAATATTGAACTGTCTGACCGTGTAAGAAACACCAAGCAATTTGCATTTTGCGTCCAGCCCTGGTTCAATCCATGGTCCGAAGCTAGGAGTCCAGAGACAGTCAACTCCATCTGCGAAGCAATCATGCAACCAAAGGATTCGGTGGAACGCGTGAGGGAAGGGGAAACCTTCCCAGCCGCCGTAGCAGAAGGCGACGCTCTCGGTGTCGTGGGTCGCAGGCCCGGTTAGATAGCGCGTTGTGTTCCACGCACACCTCAAAGAGATATCAGCATATTGGACGGGGCCTGCTAGAGCCATCAGTGCTTGTCAGAGTTGTGAAATTGTTACAAAGAGTCTCCATTGCCTTGGAACGCAAGACATAAGTGGATCTGGTAAGAACACGTCTACCGGAAACCATCAAAATTATGGGTCTGTATAAATTAAGTTCGACCTAGGCTAAACTGATTGTCCTGGGCTGAACTAGTATATCCTGACACGCTTAGGATGAACTGGTTTGGTCTATGAAAAACTAGACGGCTCTGAAATCGGGTTTAGCCCGTAATATTGCAACTTAAAAATATTTCAACCCAGTTTCGGTCAATATTTTTGTGGTTTCTTTCACATTCTTGCAAACGCCCCATGGTCTGTAACCAACAAACAATTGCACAAAAACCTAAGGATGCCAGCAATAAAAATTTACATGATACACTTGAACTAGATCAAAGGAAGACAAGATTGTAAAAGACCATAAAGTACTGTCTCAAAGATTCTCAAAGAGAAGGAAGTCTCTGTATACTTGTCATACATTTACTTCTTAATGTCCGAACGAGGAGATTTGGCTGTAATAGAAATACAAAACTGCAACTCCAGTTTTGTATGCGACTTCATATTTCCAAAATCGCCGTGCACATCATTGTGGAAAATGGAGGGTACTTTCAATTTTGATTGAGCGATGTTACCTTATAGGCAAATTAAATCTTTCTTGAAAAAAAGCGGTTAAAATTATACATAATTAAGTAAGTTGATGAAATAAACATTTTTATTTTATTTAAGTAATAAACTCGATCAATGATAGCTACAGTAGTACTACACTATTGATAATCATCATCATCTACCCAGCCTTTTCCCAACTATATTGGGGTCGCCTTCCAGTCAAACCAGATTAAGCAGAATACCAGTATTTTACGCGGAGCGGCTGCCTACCAGACCTCCACAAGACCACAACCCATTAACTGGGTAGGTAACACGGTACTTCATGGCAAGACTGGAGTCAGATTAACTGGCTTCTGACTATCCGTAACGAGTGCCAAAGATCTACAAATGACAGCCGGGATCAATGGCTTAACGTACTTTCCGAGGCACGGAAGTAACTCGGTATGTTAAGATGGTCACCCATCCACAGACCAACCTTGGCAAGCGTTGCTTAACCGTGAAGATCGACCCGTGCGGCTGTTAAAGTACGGCCATTGTTTCTACATACACAGCCGTCAATATTTACAAATCTTCATGAACTGGCAAGCATCAAAAACAAAAGATTGGTAGCTTTTTTGGTGAATCGTATGTCCGTCGACGTACTGAATATGAGAGGACACGGATGGAGGAGTGCTTCAAAAGGCCTGCTGTCTCCCATTGCAGCGTCTTAAACGGCCCTTTTGAACGTCATCATTTATATTTAAAATAATAATATAGTGACTCTACTGTCCATTCGGAAGGGTAGATTCTTATGGAGAAGAACGGACAAGAAACTCCATAGTTAGGTACTCTTTTCAACGAATCTAACGACACCATCTAGCCGTTCAGGCCACAGAGCGTGCCATACAATTATACAGACATACCTACAACTACATACATACATCCAACTCTTGAAAAACATAACCCTCTTTCTGGCACAGTCGGGTAAAAACTGCCAAATGGGTGAAATAAGTCGTGCTGTGAATTCATAGATATTACGCATGCTGATTTGTAGACCTTGTCTTTGGTTTTTTTCGGCATTTTCGGATCGCAGAGGACTCCTGTTAGTGTACGCCACTTATTCCACCCAGACATCGTTCTGTGTGTAATGTCGGCTATTATTGATCAGTCTTCAGGGATTACTGATCCGAGGTATTTAAATTTATTTACTCTAGGTAGGCGACGCCACCCAATTTGACTTTCGCGCTTGATGGTATAGATTCGTCGGGGTTGAAGTTACAAACCATATACTCGGTCTTAATTCTGCTTATGCGTAATCCTTTTAACTTAACAAATTTCGCTACCTTGATGCACTCCTACTTTGACATCGGAGCTTTCCGACAGACCGGCTGGACTGGACACAACCGAAATGTGCATGCTACGTTGGGCGGGAGGAGTCACTCAAAGATAAAGTGCGTAACGAACTCATTAGGGAGAGTTTCAAAGTAACGCCTGTCACTGAGAAAATCACAAAGTCCAGGCTCAGGTGGTACGGACCGGGACATGTTATGCGTAGAGCCATGAAAAAGTGCTTTTCCATGGCTACAGGAAAGAAAGGGAGAGGTAGACCACAAACTAACTGGATGATGAAATATTTCTATGTGTGAATTCGTGTTTAAGCAAATTTTGGCACATCTGTAGAGAATGGTGTTTTAAACAACATCGTAAAAGTACTGATGGGTGAGGGTGAAGCTATCGGAGTTGGGCGTAAATGTCTTTCTAAATAAGTTATTATAATTACCTTGAAATATTAAAGGGCGCTAAATGCATGATCCGGCCCCAGCTTAGATAGACTCAATGATCGCCACGCGAAGTACGCGTCGGGACGTCGTCGTGTCGTGTGTGTTGAGCCGTCGTTCAACAAGCACACTAACGAAGGAATTTTGAACCGCTGAATGAAGATTTTAAGAAAATACATTATTGTTTGCTTCAATTTACTTGGAAATTGGTATGAACAATCTAATCTATACTAATATATAAAGCTGAAGAGTTTGTTTGAACGCGCTAATCTCAGGAACTACTGGTCCGATTTCAAAAATTATTTCAGTGTTAGATAGCCCATATTCATCACGCTAAGACCAATAGGAGCGGAGCAGATGTAGTGGATCAACTAGTAGTGGTATAATTGAAGCGGATCTGGCGAATTTTTCACTATTTAACCCAACGGAGTGAAGGGCACAACACTTGTGCCGATCCTGAGAGGCTGAGACCATAAGATCAGCAGCAAAAATGGGTGGTAAATATTATAAATCGTTTCGATTATGTTTAAAACACAACCCGTTCAAGTAAGTAGATAAAAAAGAAACTTCAACGTCGTGTTAAGGGGTCCCCATAACAGGGAGTTTCTGGATTAGATACCGTTCATCTTCTCACTAATTTTCTTTATTATTTTATGACTTCATGACCGTTAATTAATCATCATCATCTGCCTAGCCTTTTCCCAACTATATTGGGGTCGGCTTCCAGTCAAACCGGATTCAGCTGAATACCAGTGTTTTACGTGGAGCGGCTGCCTACCAGACCTCCACAACCCAGTAACTGGGTAACACGGTACTTCTTGGCAAGACTGGAGTCAGATTTACTGGCTTCTGACAATACGTAACGACTGCCAAAGATCTACAAATGACAGCCGGGACCAACGGCTTAACGTGCTTTCCGAGGCACGGAGGAAACTCGGTATGTAAAGATGGTCACCCATCCACAGACCAACCTTGGCAAGCGTAGCTTAACCTTAAAGATCGACCCGTGCGGCTGTTATTATTTAGCCACGAGCTCCTCGACCGTTAATTCATAAAAGTTTTTGAATTAATCTCTTTTCTAGTATACTTAAATAAGCATGGCCGTCGCGTTAAAAAGCTATAAATGATTGCAGTTCGATTTTCAGACCAACGTCAGTCAGATTTATTCAATACATTTAAAGACAAAAGAAAAACGACTGCCCGCTGGTGTTGGACGTGAATGTCGTAATTTTGCGACTTTGTTATCGGATTCGTAAATATATTCCCTGATATACCTATCACGAACTCTAAAATGAGTGAGCCAATGAAGTCCGTTTCTGCCATGAACAAATTGTACATCGGCAACTTGCCCATAGAAGCCGACGAAGCAGCAGTGAGACAGCTATTCGCTGAACAGAATCTGACTGTTGCTGATATCTCTGTAAAGAGAGGTGGTTACGCTTTTGTCGATTTTCCTGATCAATCAGCTGCGGATCGGGCCATAGACAAACTGCATGGTGAGTTACTAAAATATCCTCTAAACATCTTAGTGTATGTAAGTCAGAATCGGAGTCTTTTAGTTTGTATTTATAGAGCGGCAATGACATGATCGCTATTACTCCCAGCGGAGGATACGTTTTATAATGAATCTACGTAATGAACGTAACTGTAGCGCTGCTTCTAAAGTTAATAACCTGCCAAATTGATTAATTTTCTTTGATTAAATACAGTCGTTTCAAAGGTACACTTCATGCCATTTCTCTATTTTGCCAAGTTGTATTATATCGCACTATATCGGCAACAGTGCACTACTTTTAGGTAATCTATACTAATATATAAAGCTGAAGTTTGTTTGTTTGTTTATTTGCTTGAACGCTCTAATCTCAGGAACTCCTGCTCCCTTTTGAAAATTTATTTCAGTGATAGATAGATAGCCCATTTATCGAAGAAAGCTATAGGCTATATATCATCATGGTAAGACCAATAGGAGCGGTGCAGTAATGAAAATTGTGACGCAGACGAAGTTGCGTGGGTCAACTACCTAGTATCATAATAACTTAGCCGATGCAATTTAAAAATAAATAAACAAATTTAAATGGTCCACCCATAAACAGTAAAATTATGTACTTTGTTTCTAAGGCCACGTGCATGAGTTCGTCTTTCTTGAATAGGTCTGAGTATAACCATTATAACTAAGATTTTCAATAAATTTTGAAAATTTAAAGCTTTATCTGTCATTTCAGGTTATTCTTATTGTGGCCTGCCTCTGATCGTCGAGCCCTCTGTTGCTAATAAGAAAATGTAAGTAAACTAATAGCTTGTTGTAGGTATGCTATCACATAGTACATCGAGTGTGGAATCAGCTGGAAGGGAATATCTCGAATGATCTTTACCCTGTAACGTTCCAAAGAAGCATTTTGTTTACAAGGTTTTGGATTACAGCCCATTGTTCACACTGAAACAATGGTTAAGAATACGAGGCAAATAGAAGAAGAACCTTCCACATATTTCCAGCTTTCAGATTGGTCTAGGATTGAGTATATTTACCTATTTTCGTCAACGTGATTTAAACAATAACAGTAATTCTTTAAAAAATCTCTCGATGCACGAATCTTATCATCTGTCTTGATGCTGCTGGTTGTTGACAGATCTGCTCATTCTACTTTTAATATTCTTCCAGAGTCAACGTTCCTAATCTTCAAAGCGCAAGTACCACTCAGTTGAAGGAGGGCAATAATGACTCTCTGCCAGGAGGTTGGAGGTAAGTGAGCTGTTATGTACCTACCCTTATTAAAACCTATTCAATTCAAGTTGTGGAAAAAGAACTGTGATGGGTACTTCTGATGCTAATTTAGGTGACGCAGGGGTAGCTCGGAATACCGGTTTGCGAGAAACGAGATAACTGCTGAGCGTGCTTTACCTGTTTTGCTGAAACCGTGTTGACATAGTACGTCACCAGCATTAACTTTTAAGCTAGTGCGTGTGTAGGTAATTGTTAGATACGTAATGTTAATAGCCAGTAATAACGAGCAGCCAGCCCATATCCAAGCAGGCTCGACTCGCAGCTTGATTTGGTGCCGTTTGGTAGCTTGTGGTGACTACACTAAGCTAGGAGTATGAATAGGTATAATAAAGACGTGTAAATAAATACATGAAAATTTAGTAAATTGTGTAGATTTCTACATTATTTAAACTATTAATATCACTATTAGTATCACTAAGAATGAAAGATTCAGGAATGATTGAAGAGTCGACGTTGTTTGCATTACCTACACACTTTGGAAGTCGTTATTTTAATCGAATCGTAGGCAAAAGGATTGAAAAAGAGGATCGCAGTGCCTTTGCCGAAAAACGTACATAATAAGTCCGCAGTTCTATGAACTTTAATGAAACAAAAGGATCATGTAAGAATCTTAGCAGATGAGGCACCACCCCCATGGAAAAGCGTGAGGTACCTACATATTTTTAAAAGTAGATAGCATAGGTTCTACTTAAACACACATAATTAATTAAAAAACTAATAGGTAGTAACTACACGATTCTGTTGTCGATATCAAGAATAGAATCGTGACATCTACTACTTAAAACAAAACCGGTAAGATTTCTTTTTGTAGAATGAGCAAATATAAAAATAGAACATATTTCCCATAACCCCACCTATTGTGACGTTGAATGTTTTCTTCATCTATTTTTTCCTGTAACTTATTTGGCGTACATAATAAAGACTAAGTATTCTATTCTATATTTTCTTCGAAGCTGTCTATGTATTATGTAGTTCAGTCAGCGTTCTTTTACGAAGTTGCAGCACTCAGCACGCGTGCCGTTGGGTTAATTTTTACTTTCTTTTTATTACTGGCTGACCCGCGTAACTGCGCGAGCGCCGCATTTTTCATGAATACTACATTGCTTCTATTCGTCGTAGCGTGGTGGTTAGCCTATCTCAACAAATAACTTTTTAACTCAACGAGACTACTCTTACATGCCATCTCTTGGAGAATAGTGATTATTGAGTTACTCGGGCTATTTCTTGTGTTGATAATGTTTTTTATATATATAATTCTACTATACGTATGTATGTCATTGAACTCCTCCTAAACGGCTGGACCGATTTGAAGGATTTTTTTTTGTATGCGTTTGGGTGGCGCCCTGGGATGGTTTAGATTCACAAATAGGGTAGGGTAGGTAAGGTAGGTAGAGTAGCCAGTTGACGGGAGCGAAGCAGCGCTGGTCAGCTAGTCTGTACTAATATATAGGGCTGAAGAGTTTGTTTACTTGAATGCGCTAATCTCAGGAACTAGGACTGGTCCGATTTGACAAATTATTTCGTGATAGATACCCCATTTATCGAGGAAGGCTACAGGCTACATATCATCACGCTAAGACCAATAGGAGCCGAGCAGTAATGAAAATTGTGACGCAAACGAAGTTGCGCGGGTCAACTAGTCTTATTATTAAAAAAAAAACAATAAAACTGTTTTTATGTATTTCAACAGTCGATTTGTCTAACTGTACTTTAACCTGTAAAGCCTGTTAAACTCATTAACAGCTCGTAACTCAATATTCTCAATTCTGAACCAACCTTAACTAAGTACCCACTCAATCTCGTGTGAGATAATTATTAAACAAGCTACCTACGGTTTGAATCCAGAATTCGATAATCTACAAATTGGGGCTTAATCAATTTTTAAATACACAACCGTAAAGTCCGTTGAAGGTGATGGATTCAAAATTAAAATTTCAAGTAGGTGTCTACTCTTAATTAAATAAGTTTTGCAATAACCCGGATACACATGACATTGAATTCTATAATACTAATATCACAATCGACAACTTGAGAATTACACTTTAAAATATATTTTTTATTTATTACTTCTAACAACGTCTCAAAAAGTAACTCTCTTAATACCTTTAAAAATTTCGTTCTGAATGCACGTAATTTTTAGTTTAAGAGTTCAACTGCATTTTCCACAGTAATTATATATGCATATTTTATCTAATTTTTTGAATCGTGGTATTGGCGCGCGCTTAAATTTGCTAAGCTTTGCTGCAGTTTTCCAAAGCTGGGTCTATACGGGCTTGGAGTCAGGGGGGGGGGTCACGTAATATTACCCTCGAGCAGGGCTGGCGAAGTCCCATGATAGAGGAGTCGAAAAAGTTGCATTAGCTTCGCTGAAATTGGGTTTCTGTGTTTTAAAAACATAAAATTGTTTCGCGTTTCTGGTACGGAATAAACAAAATCAACTTTTTATTCATCAAGTAGTTTCAAGAAGTTTGTTTGGTTATTTTAGAAGATAGCCTACGCTATCCCGTTGCTTCGGGGAACCCACCGACCAAGCATCGACCATCAATACGCATAATATTGACAAATGATTCTGGGGAAATCTGGGGAATATAATGAATACTAGTTGACCCACGCAACTTCGTTTGCGTCACGTTCATTACTGCTCCGCTCCTATTGTCTTAGCGTGATAATAGCCTTTCTCGATAAATGGCCTATATAACACTGAAATAATTTTTCAAATCGGACCAGTAGTTCCTGAGATTAGCGCGTTCAAGTAAACAAACTCTTCAGCTTTATTATATTAGTATAGATATTTCCATGCAAACGGCCATGAAGAAAATCATGTACATCATCCGATTTTATTTAAGTTTTATTATTTTTATCTAGGTATTTAATTTCTATGAAACTTATAAAAAAAACTATAAAACAAAGCCACAACTATCCAACAAACTTTCTGTTTAATTTCAAAACTGTTCAATTACTAGTGAACCTATGAAACGTTATGTTCAGCCCATGGCCAGAAATTATCCGTTGCGGGCTTCACTCTCCAGTGGATCAAGAAGAACTGTAGATCCCTCGGCAATGACGCCAGAGACGAACTCACGAAAAGAGGTTCCAAGATGGTAGTGTTGGACCCGTACCACTCCCCCTCCTGCCTTTTCCATAGTTTCGTACATGAATTTGCCAGAGTTCAACTGACCTTTGTGATAACAAATGGTCACGGGCTACAAATTGCAGGCAGTCAAAACTGGCCTGGCCTTTACAGGCGACTAACTAAACGACTGTGCATTTGCATCTGTGCATTTGAGCGGAGCTAGGCTGGCTAACTTGGCCAGGAGTCCAGGACTAGCATGGTGTGGATAGCGAATAATTCTCTACTCTACTTTCTCCGTTGCTGGAGTAGACTTATCTTCTGGTTGAATTTCCCATGGCCTACTTACTCCATGTAGCTCTATCGCACGTTACCAACCCCTTTTTTATATTTTTTTAAGGGTGGGGTTGAAAGTATTACGTTTCGGCCCTAGGGAGAATCGTTTTCAACTCGCATTATAAAAAAAAAACTCGAACATTTCTGTTGAACCATGTCCCAACTTTCTATACTTACAGCCAGTCAATAACAACGCGATGTCAATTTGAAATAACGTAAACGTGATTATTAACTTAATCTTTTAATTGACTTTATTATAATTTACTTTCAACTATTTCTTAAAAATAACATACATTTGGGAAAAAAATATAAAACATTTCTTCAGTGATGATAATGTTAAATAAAGGCTGAATAGCTGGCCAGACATAGAAAAAAAAAAGACGGGAAAGCGGCAGTCCGATCTTCATTTGTTTTTTCGAGAGATTTGTATTGACACGTCGATGAGTTATCAGATTCAGATATGGATGTTTTCTTTAGCTGATTCGTGTTTTTATTTTTCCTTGTATTTGTTATGAAAAGCAAAGCACAGTGTTTATACCTCGGGTGAAAGACTTATTTAGTCCCTCGAACTATTCGAAAGTCAACCAAACGCCGTCTCGGGACTAAATCAGTTGCTTTTCCCCTAAGATAACAATGTACTATTGCAGCCGACTGCTTTACCTTTAGTTCTATTTTTAAAATTCATTCCCACCCTAGAGAGGGCAGCAAAATTACTAAGTATTTCCCACCCAAGGGTGGGAAGTAGCATCTTCCATCCGCTACTCGGATCAAACAAACACTATTTTCCGAGTATGAAAAAATGTATACCTATAATAAATTAATGTACTATGAAAATTGAGAACTGTTTGTTGTTACTAGAGTTGAATGTCGGGAACTTCGCTGCATGACGAAGTAAGTAACCAAAGAGTTACACTTACAAAACAAACACTTCCATTCTATTCATTTTCTTACTAGCGTTTGTATAAGTGTCGAAGTCCGAGTTTAGACTGTTATTCTTTACCCCCATATTGTTCTGATATAAGTACCTAAACACTGACTCACTGAAAACTTACTCGTTTTTCAATAATGTAAGGTACCTAGGTAATTGATGGCCGGTGTCCGGTGTGGTTGGATTTATCACTCAAGAGAACATGGTTTTTTTTGCTATTGTTTGTTATCATTGGATTAACCTCGGTAGATATCTAGGACCAGCTCTACATTATTATTCGTATATATCTGAGGGCCAATTTTACTAATTATTTAAAGCATTCGTATCTCAGTCGCAATTTGTCAAAAACCTCATTTTTAACAGACATCTTCAAAAAGGAGGAGGTTCTATGTTCGGATGTATGTATTTTTTTTTCAATGTATTTTCACCGATTTCTCCGCCAGTTGTGGACCGATTTTAAAATTCTTTCTTTATTCAAAAGCCTATACTCCTGAGATGGTCCCATTGTCGTCACCAAGTCAGAATTTGATGATGGGATCCCATGAAAATCGAGGGAACCCTAAAATTTTATAGGCACACTAAGTCGATGCAAAAAAACCAAAAAAATAAAGTTATACTTTCTAGTGTTTTGGTTTTGGAAGTCTGTTTGAATTTTTTGTAAAAAAAAAAACATATATTTCTGATAGATTGCGACGTGAGAACGTTACGAACGTTGTTTGAAAATTAATTAGAATTTGCACTCTGATCTACTAAACAGTTCTAGAATATTTCTCATTAAACATCCATTTTCTTCCAGGCATTAGTTATGTTTGAACTTATAAATAAAAAAAAAACACCGTTATAAATAAATAAAAAAAATATCTGCTGTCTTAGTTCCCACATTTTTGCTCGCTTATCACGGCAAAATGTAGAGAACTGTTTTTATTTATAAGGAACCTGTAAATAGTAGAGTCTGCTATATCTTTTAAACTTTAATATTTCAGTACGTGTACGTAGGGTACTTAGACTTGGTATTAAGTATAATAATATCAAACAAATCGTAAAGTACCTACCTACTATTTTTCAAATCAATTAAAGGTATAATTATGCCATAGTGATAGATTTTATCCAGAAGCCAACTCCAGTAAATTAAAAAAAAACACTCCTTCCCTAAACTAAAGTCTCCGTATCAAAACGTCGTGACCTATTCGCGGAACGACCTATTCGCGGAACGACCTATTCGCGGAACGACCTATTCGCGGAACGACCTATTCGCGGAACGACCTATTCGCGGAACGATCTATTCGCAGAACGACCTATTCGCGGAACGACCTATTCGCGGAACGATCTATTCGCAGAACGACCTATTCGCAGAACGACCTATTCGCGGAACGACCTATTCGCGGAACGACCTATTCGCGGAACGACCTATTCGCAGAACGACCTATTCGCGGAACGACCTATTCGCGGAACGACCTATTCGCGGAACGATCTATTCGCAGAACGACCTATTCGCGGAACGACCTATTCGCGGAACGACCTATTCGCGGAACGACCTATTCGCGGAACGACCTATTCGCGGAACGACCTATTCGCGGAACGACCTATTCGCGGAACGACCTATTCGCGGAACGACCTATTCGCGGAACGACCTATTCGCGGAACGACCTATTCGCGGAACGATCTATTCGCAGAACGACCTATTCGCGGAACGACCTATTCGCGGAACGATCTATTCGCAGAACGACCTATTCGCAGAACGACCTATTCGCGGAACGACCTATTCGCGGAACGACCTATTCGCGGAACGATCTATTCGCAGAACGACCTATTCGCGGAACGACCTATTCGCGGAACGATCTATTCGCAGAACGACCTATTCGCGGAACGACCTATTCGCGGAACGACCTATTCGCGGAACGACCTATTCGCGGAACGACCTATTCGCGGAACGACCTATTCGCGGAACGACCTATTCGCGGAACGACCTATTCGCGGAACGACCTATTCGCGGAACGACCTATTCGCGGAACGATCTATTCGCGGAACGATCTATTCGCAGAACGACCTATTCGCGGAACGACCTATTCGCGGAACGATCTATTCGCAGAACGACCTAGTCGCGGAACGATCTATTCGCAGAACGACCTAGTCGCGGAACGATCTATTCGCAGAACGACCTAGTCGCGGAACGATCTATTCGCAGAACGACCTATTCGCGGAACGATCTATTTGCAGAACGACCTATTCGCGGAACGACCTATTCGCGGAACGATCTATTCGCAGAACGACCTATTCGCGGAACGACCTATTCGCGGAACGACCTATTCGCGGAACGACCTATTCGCGGAACGACCTATTCGCGGAACGACCTATTCGCGGAACGACCTATTCGCGGAACGACCTATTCGCGGAACGACCTATTCGCGGAACGACCTATTCGCGGAACGACCTATTCGCGGAACGACCTATTCGCGGAACGACCTATTCGCGGAACGACCTATTCGCGGAACGACCTATTCGCGGAACGATCTATTCGCAGAACGACCTATTCGCGGAACGACCTATTCGCGGAACGATCTATTCGCAGAACGACCTAGTCGCGGAACGATCTATTCGCAGAACGACCTAGTCGCGGAACGATCTATTCGCAGAACGACCTATTCGCGGAACGATCTATTCGCAGAACGACCTATTCGCGGAACGACCTATTCGCGGAACGACCTATTCGCGGAACGATCTATTCGCAGAACGACCTATTCGCGGAACGACCTATTCGCGGAACGACCTATTCGCGGAACGACCTATTCGCGGAACGACCTATTCGCGGAACGACCTATTCGCGGAACGACCTATTCGCGGAACGACCTATTCGCGGAACGACCTATTCGCGGAACGACCTATTCGCGGAACGACCTATTCGCGGAACGACCTATTCGCGGAACGACCTATTCGCGGAACGATCTATTCGCAGAACGACCTATTCGCGGAACGACCTATTCGCGGAACGATCTATTCGCAGAACGACCTAGTCGCGGAACGATCTATTCGCAGAACGACCTAGTCGCGGAACGATCTATTCGCAGAACGACCTATTCGCGGAACGATCTATTCGCAGAACGACCTATTCGCGGAACGACCTATTCGCGGAACGACCTATTCGCGGAACGACCTATTCGCGGAACGATCTATTCGCAGAACGACCTATTCGCGGAACGACCTATTCGCGGAACGACCTATTCGCGGAACGACCTATTCGCGGAACGACCTATTCGCGGAACGACCTATTCGCGGAACGACCTATTCGCGGAACGACCTATTCGCGGAACGACCTATTCGCGGAACGATCTATTCGCGGAACGATCTATTCGCAGAACGATCTATTCGCAGAACGATCTATTCGCAGAACGATCTATTCGCTGATCCTGTTGTCAAAGTACAGTTACCTCTGCTGAAAAATTACTTCGGTTTTTCGTCAAGGCTCGTTTATTTTAAAATTCAAAGGCAACGGAGATATCTGGTGTGGACACGGAGGCACAAAAATACTATGAAATATCAATTTCTACCCGACTACGGCAAAGCCAAAAGGAAGGGTTATAAGTATGTTCCACTCTGCCTAAACCACTGAACCGATTTTTTATATAAGTCTCATGAACTACTTTTATTTGTCATATAATATTGTAACCCGCCTATTGGATAGCTAACCGAAAGCGCCATTTAGCTTTCGGATATTCACAAAACAGCTTATACAGCAGATACCAGCGGGTCTAAAAAGGCCACCTTAGCAGAATCAGAAAGCACATCACGTTACCCGTCACTGTCAAATTTTCCCAATCAACCTTGAACCTAATGCGTTAGCGATAAAGATGAAAATTATATTTGACAGATTGTTGCGTGATTCATATTATGATTCTCCTAAAGAGGCCATTTTGCCCCCCCCCCCCCCTTTATTGGGAAAAGCTAAAGTAAGCGAGATTATTCTCACGGTTTATTTCCAAGTATTGCCAATAATTATTATCCTAATAGGTATTCATAAAATAATGTGAAGCTTCAATTGTGTAGGTACCTATCTACGAGTATCTATTCAAAGTAGGCTACGGAGTCAGCCCATCGACCGCCATTTCACCTCGCTTACTCTGTATTTATTACCTAACACATTGACAATTCATAAGTATGGGAATTGGGACATGTGCTCTGTGTATTTTTCCAGCTGCATCAAGCAACCCCCGATTTAGAACCGTTCGATAAAGAACCGGATCGATGGCGAGGCCACTAATTGTCGTTTTTCATAGAAACCGTGTAGTAAGTAGGTTAGGTTCCTAAAAGTCTGTTTTACCTGAGCACTTGTAATTCCTAACGAGGATGACATCTAGTTACATGCGCAAAGTTACCACTTTGTGAATATTGTCATAAAATATTCTTAGTTTAAAATACTAACTAAATGGTTAAAATGCAATTCTATTGGCGTTGTAAGTTGAAACTTATTAGAATAAGTTTCTTTCGCAGGACTGGATTTTTTAGTTGTTTTTTTTTTCACTCCAAATTGCCTAAAAACAGGGATATTTGTAAAACACCAGCAACCTCTTAGGCAGTGAAACTACACATGATTATAAGCAACTTTTACTTTGGGAAAACTCCGAAATCTCGAGAAAAATATCAGCTGTTTCATACAAAATGCAATATTTAGCCAATGAAAATGTATGAAACAGCTGATATTTATCTCGGTTTTTTCTTGTCGACGGAGCCGGCAAGTCATAAACCAAAACATCAAAGACGTGATACAGGCCTACGGATTACGGACCGACACACTCTGAGAACGAAGGCCAACACAGTAGTGGGAATGTTCCCAACATCAAGGACGAGATTTTCTAAAGCCGATGTCTTAAAGCGGATTTCTCAATTTGTAAAGCTGATCGCGTTAAAGAAAACTTAGTTCTACTTGAACATTAATATTGATCTCGATTTTGCCAGAAGAGTCAAATAATCGATCGAGAACTTTATGGCATGGAATGTAAAATATTATCACATAAAACACAATACTTTTACGTATACATAACCTTCATTTTCAAAAATGTTGGTCAGTACGGAAATATGGAATGGTCATTTTTCATCTAATTTATTTAACAACTTCAAAACTATTTATTTTTAAGTTACGAAATGAATGTATTTGAAACCCTCACTATAAAACCTTTATGATATGTCATACGGCACAGTTTGGAAAACTTTATTTTTAAGTTTTCTATTTTCTCTAAAATAGGTACCTTACTACTTACATGAACAGTGATTACACTGACAAGCTCTGACAGCTCTTGAACTCGTTCAAGGAGCCTGATCGCCCAAAATCGACCTTTTACTTCGTTCAGTTTGAATTGGTGAAAATTTCCCTTGGAAGTCATGACATGAACTCATGACTGATGCAAAAAAACTAATGTAATTTTGAATTAATGTTTAGAAGATCTCGGGGATTATTACGAGTCTGTTCTCACAGATTCTCAAATATCTATATAATAGCTATATTTATTCATTTTGTCTTCTCACAAGTATTCAATTCAAAGCAAATGTGGCTCACCCCTTATTCACCTCTTCTCGGTGTACTCCCCTATAAAATTCGTTAATCTTCAAAGAACAACCAGTTTCATATGAACGTTAGCGTTATATAATATCCTGTCTTAATATAATTCTATTGGATTGAGCTTAGCGTTTTATCTCTGAACTGGTCAAAACTCGACGGATTCAAATGATCGTTATTTTTTGTCCGAGCCCTTAGTTTGAAGGACATTAACCGTCATTCTTTAAAAACATACTCCTTCTTTTATTTCGGTGGAAGCCGTTGCCGTAACTCTATTTAATTAATAAAACTAGAAATCTTTATGATTGGTAATTGAATCCCTAGTTCTGAGTACCAAAGACAAATCTTTCAAAACACGCCCAGCACAGCTGTTCCCATAAATTTTTAATCCGGCTAAATTAAACTTCCTTCCGCCGATGATGTTTGAATTTGAGGGGGTATTTTACTGAGGTCTGTCAATTTCAAGCGTAAAGGGCATAGGTAAGAAATGTAAGCAGCAGACGAGACAGCGAAAACGGAGGACATTACCTACTTTTTGACGCTCACAGCGAGCCTAGGCAGAAGTTTTTAACTTGAGTGTGTTATATGGTACGTTCAGTTTTGCTCGTTGGAGTTCTGGGCCCAACTTTGTATGAAACGTGTGAAAGCTTAAATAAGCACACAAACAATATAAAAATTAAGAAATACTTGTGTTTACTGCCCCCATCCCTTAAAGTAGGGGGATAAAAGTTTGTATGGAAGTTTTGACAATTTTCAAGCTAGGAACATTAAAAAGTATTATTTAGAATATTAGTTACAAATCACTACATAGTATAAAACGAAGTCGCTTCCGCTGTCTGTCTGTCCCTATGTATGCTTAGATCTTTTAAAACTACGCAACGGATTTTGATGCGTGTTATTTTGTGACGCGCCGAATGCGTGTGGACCACGTCTTGCTTTTCTTTACTCAAGGGCCTATTGGCACAAAATTGACACCCAGTGAATTACGCTCTGTTCATTAGTCCGAAGGAAAGTCTACGTATCTCTTGTGCTTCTAACTTACGCTTTACGTCATGTATTAGTCAAAATATGTGGCTTAACCGTTTCACCTATTGGCACAAAATTAGCATATGTTTTGTGAATTACTTTCTGTTCATAAGCCCATAGGAGTGTCTACGTCACTCTTACGAAACGGCCAGGCCACACTTGACTAAGGTGTAGGAATTGTGGAGAACTTAAGACTAGGGAGGACTCGCGCAAGAACGCTATTGGTACGCTATGGTCTGAGTTAGACAGTATTATGTTACCAGTTTGGCTCTCATAAGACCCGATAACTTTTTTACAGTGCCAGCAATAGGTACTCGTCTTGGTTACTACTTTACATAAAAAAGGTTTTGGTAGGATATAAACAATTACTTGAGGGACTTAATTTGACACTTAAACTTTTATCAAACTATAAATTTTGAGTAAATACAATCCGATCGGAGCTAAAATTAGATAGCTCGCTACGCTCGCCCTCTAATTTGAGTTCGCTTGATTATCACAGCCTTTCCGCATAAGCGCGTTGCTGTGCAAATTGTCAAAAAACCTAAGGTAGGTACTAGTTTATTAAAAATACCGTTAAACAACTGTGAAAGCGTCTAACACATTGTGACACTGAAATTCTCCCCCGCACAGACAAATATTTGCCCCCCTATATCTGCTGCGAAACACTGGATCCGCGTCTGAGTTACATTAGACTATTATATGAAGTACTTAATTGATAAATTATTGATAGAACAAAAATGTATAAATAAATTGTTTTGAACTTGATTCCAAAAGAACTTTGTTTTACTACTTATTTTGTTTACTTATATATCGCAAATAAGTTAAATGATTTAAAAATAAAATATTTAAAAGGGTGATTCTTTTTTATTGCTCGCGTCCGGAGAAAATTACTCAAAATCACCCAAATGTCCGGGATTTTAATAGCTTTGTCCGGGGTCGGCAAATTCCCCTATATGTATAAGAGCCTAATCTACATGGCGTATTTTTACGCGCCAAAGAGGCACGTTTTAGGAACGCGCGCTTAAAGCGCCGTAGATCAACAATAAAAAGCAGCACCGTCTGCGTCTGAAGCGCATAAACGCGCGTCGTCGCGCGTTGGCTCGATAATAAAACGCCGTGTGCTCTGGCCCTAAGATCAAATTATCGGAATCTGCGTAATGTTAGATTCACAGAATTAGTATTTCGTGAACGTTACCTATATAGTCGAGGGCAGAATTTCAAAAAAAAAAAAAAAAACTTTTAGATTTAGGGAATATGCATGCGATTTTTTTATTTGAAAAATGAAACACTTAGCTTACACAATTAGCTCTAGTATACAATCATGAAATATTTTTTTAAATATCTTCATCGGCGATGAAGTTACAAAAAAGCTTAAAAGATTACAATTAGAAAGAGAAGTCCGATGTAAACTTTGACGTCATCGTCCATGACGTCTATACAGCTGCCATAGAAAACAGGGTTTTCGCGAGAGGAACAGATATATTTGTTTAAAATAATTATATCTCCTTCGTTTTTCGAGTAATTTTAATTCTATTTTCACCGTTAGTATTATATTTTTGTATTATTTTAGACAAACTGTATATATGACATGATAAATATCTTTATCACGCATATTCCCTCTTCCCAATTTCCCATATTTTACAATTCTGAAGGTTCGAGTAAAACTTGAAAAGCATACATTTTGTTTATTGCGGTAGCTATTCTGCCTCGTGCACGCAGCACGCGTTCGCTACGGCGGTACGTAACACGCTCCGAACCATACGACGGCGACGTACTGTACTGTAAAGGATCGAAGTTCGGGGCGTAGCGGGAGCTACTTTAAAAATAAAAACTGTGGAAACTTTTAATAATTATTATATTACGTCTTTTCATTGTAGAAGCAATTAACAGAATCTCATCGAAAAAACCAACACATTCTTTATGTCACTA
Source organism: Lacanobia oleracea (assembly GCA_950371165.1). Taxonomy (NCBI): domain Eukaryota; kingdom Metazoa; phylum Arthropoda; class Insecta; order Lepidoptera; family Noctuidae; genus Lacanobia; species Lacanobia oleracea. The sequence continues at coordinate 14,586,216 of OX493385.1, forward strand.
CATTTGAATTCAAACTTACCTACTCTCTTTCTTCTTAAATCTTTCAAGGCTTATGACTTTGAGGATGCACCTTCCAAAGAGTATATTCTACATGAGCTACCCCCCGAAGAATGGAGGATAGTAAGAATGATTTTCTTGCAATCATACATTCTCAGCCTTGGAAGAGTTAAGCACCTACCTATTCCTAACTCGCAGTCCCTACCTATCTCCGGACACCGTAGACAAATGCAAGTACATCTTTAGATGCAGCTAGAATCATGCCTTGCGTAGACAAGTATCTTTGCAAAGTTATTGAATGCTTTTGCTTTGCTTAATTAAACACGCAGGCATGTCCGAGCCCCAGTGCGATAAAACTGGAGTAAAAGTTGCACCATACTGCGAACTTTTACCACAGTTGATACGGTTTACAAGCTAACCTAACTAATCTAGGTGGTTGCTCGTCGGACGATCATCGTAGGTCTAATAAATCTTAAACTAAAACTAAAATTGAGATTCATATAGGTAATCATTAACGTATAACCCACTCATACATGAGTAAAGTTAGGCACTTGAATTAAAAATAGTTTCTGCGAATAAAGTCCCTGTAGAACCTGGCAAACACTGAAGAGGTTTCACCCCAACCTGCCGTTTTTCGAATAATATCTAGGTAGACTCCTAGAACTTTCGCCTTCGATGAAGATGCATGTTGCGTGCTATGTGCTGTGAACATGGTGGTGTCTATGCCGCTCTTGGTCATCATATCTTTGATCCAACGGCTTATAGTTTGTGGTCCTATAACTTTATATGGTTTTTTGAAACTTAAAAGAAGCCGTCCTGAATTACTGGGTCGTAATTTTTCGTTATTTTTAACGGGTTGGGGCGTGGCATGCAATGATAATTCTTTGGGAGGCTCATGGTCAATTGAAGAGTCTAAAAAACACATTAATTATTTAGAACTCCTTGCTTCTTTCATTGGACTTAAAACTTATGCAACTAACCTCAGAGATTGTCAAATACTTCTCCGAATAGACGTAGATATACGTCTACTCTGTTTAAGATTTTAACTTTGAACTTACTCCAGTGATTATTCATAAGAAATGAAATCAATTGCCTCCATAATCAGTTCAACCAATGGTGACAACTAGCCACCCCTCGCGAAGGCTATGCCCCGTATGCAAAGTTAGTTTAACCGCCCATGGAGTCCTTCCATGCCGTAAAATTAAACGCGAAAACTCTACCTCTAACACCACTGGAATGAGTTCACCCTAGCTAATTTTTTTTTTTTTTTTGACGCGCTCTTCTCAAAACTGGGATCGCCATCGAAGTTGTCGACCAACGTACTAGTCCTTCTTCGAATATTACATGAAAAAGAAACCTCGTTCAATAACTTATTCAACCTACCAAACTAAAATAATGTTTGTTTACATGAAATTATAATTGACATCTATCTGTTTTGACATCCTACTTTTCTGCTATCATTAATGTTTGTTATAATAAAATGGTTTCAACCTATTTACATGAATATTAACTATAGAACCTTATTCAATTTAATCTTTACAGGTTCTACATGAAAGAATAATCTTTGATTCGTTTGACACAATATGACAAATTGTTTTTATGTTGTCATGTCATCCTATGACTGAAATAATACAAGTCAACCCTTCGTGTTTCGCTGCTATTAAAAAAAAAATAATTATATGTTATGAGATCAGCAGAAAACTTGAAAATAAATAACATTATATAAATCTAGCAAGTAGATATGATAAAGTGGAATTTCGAACAACTATAAAATCTTCAAAAATAAAACGTTTCCTGACCTTATAATTGTGTTAAATAGTTTCATATTTCTTTCTAAAATATTTCCATATACAAAATAAAGGTTGCTGTACTATCAAATCAGTAGTATAATGTTTTAGATGATTTGATGTGTACGATTTTCTTTTATATAAGTATATAAATGTGTTTATAAATTTTATTTGTTTTTCTTCCAACTCTTGTTTTCTTTTCAGTTTGGGCACGAAGAGAAATTTTGTAAGCACCATTCAAAGACTTACTTTGTGTATAAAATTTTCCTACCAAATGAAACTGATATATTATTATTAGAAAGATTATTGGATGTCAAGGGAAGTAGCGCTTCCTTAGGGAACATCTCCTTCGGTTCGTCTTCCTGTGTGGTAGCCTCCTCAACTTGGGCATCATCCAACATGTGATCTAATTCGCTACTGCTGACGTCATGGAGATCACATACAAGTTCAGACAACAAAGTCGCTTGACATTCTGGAATTAAATCTGGAATAAATAATGGAATGGACACACCGGGTTCTTTCTCTTCATCCGTCATGTCCGCTTCCATCTCGTCCTCGAATAGGCTGCTTCTCCACGGCTCTGTTTTACCTCGTCATCATTGTCATCATGGTTTTGAATTTGTGGGTCTTCAATTTTCATACTAGAATATAAAGGTGTATCATTATTGACATTCACAAACTCTCGCTGTCCGCATCCATCGGACACTTCAGTAATCGTCTTTTTGACATTCCAATGACCGTCGTTTACACGAAATGCATTTGTACGGGAATTCTTTACTTATTTTGTCGCATAGCAACGAAAAATCGATACCGTCGTGGTATATCGTATTATAAAAGTATCTTGCTGAACTTTGTAAAAATGCGCCCAAAATCGGCTAAGAAAACTTCGAAGCAAACTCGGTCTATACCGGTATATAACATAGACATTTTGCATACATATAAATTCTTTCTTTTAACTATAAAAACCACTTAAGCTTTTGTTTCCAGGCGTCCATACATCTAGGCATCTCGTCCTTTTCGAGATGACTTTATAAAATTGGGAGTCTTCATGCACTTTTCATCTTACACAGTGCACCCGCGTGGAAATTGTGTCCGTACAGTGTACTCGCCCTGTACACGCGAAATATCTACTTTTCTCTCACATTAAATTATAATAATAATACCGGGCGCGCCTCCGCCACTTGTAAAGGATCGAAGTTCGGGGCGTAGCGGGAGCTACTTTAAAAATAAAAACTGTGGAAACTTTTAAGAATTATTATATTACGTCTTTTCATTGTAGAAGCAATTAACAGAATCTCATCGAAAAAACCAACACATTCTTATGTCACTACATTAAAATTTGAATTCAAACTTACTATCTTTCTTCTTAAATCTTTCAAGGCTTATGACTTTGAGGTTGCACCTTTCAAAGAGTATATTCTACAGTACCTACCTATGGCTACACGTCACCCTCATATAGGTCTTCAACTCAACAAGTCGGCTTCCGCTCTACTTTCCCGTAATACCGTAATATGGATCGCACAGTAATCGAAATTCTCAGATTTTATTAAAACGCATTAGGAACTGCTGGAAATAGGTAACTTATTTTTATTAGTAAGTACCTACAATAAAAAGTAATTTATTTCACTAACTAAAAACTGAGAAATAAAAGTTTATTGTCTTTCACCATTAGAATCTTTCATTATCATGAACATGGGCTACATTTTCAAAAAAGTTAGGGATCCGTATGAAAACTTCGATAATGTAACCAAAGGTGTAAAAAAAATACCAAAAAAGATCCTTATTGACAATAGAGCAACGTGATCTACTACATTTTTATAGAAGACGTAAATATCTACATAAAAGTCCGCGAGTTTATCTAACTATTATGGTTAAGTCACAATGACCCCTTTTTAACCGATTTCTTCAAAAAGGAGGAGGTTCTATGTTCGGTTGTATGTATTTTTTTTTGTATGTATGTTCAACAATTTCTCCGCCAATTCTGGACCGATTTAAAAAAAAAATATTATTGAAAGCCTATACTCCTGAGGTGGTCCCATTGTCACCAAGTTAAAATCTGATGATGGGATCCCATGAAAATTGAGGGAAATTCTCAAATTTTATAACCACATACACTGTTTTTCATAAACTTTCTAACGCAATTCAGATAATTTTGTGCCTGGCAATCATCATCTCATGTTGCTGAGCTGATGATGGAAGGTATAAGTCAGGATCTGATGATAGTATCCCATGAAAAATGTTTGTTCAGCGATATTTTCGCCAATTGTTAACCGATTTGGATGATTCTTTTTTTTGTTTGGAAGAGTATTTTCTCGGACTGGTCCCATTTAAATTTGGTGAAGATCTGATCAAGAACTTCGGAGATAAGCAACGGTACTCTTCAATAAATAATAGCAAAAGGATCGGGATTTCTGAAATCGCATGTCTGTTGATTGTTTACACTAGTTCATAACATAAAATCTCGCCGGCACACTGTGCCGTGCTTTCACTTTTTAGTGGTAGGTACCTGCATACCACTAATTGTTCAAATTATTCAATCAAAACCTGGGTGAAATGGAATATTGGTGATTTTAGTATCACGATATTAATCCTTATCTATTAAAATTGGTTAATAAATAAGGTTGGTTATGTGCTTGTAAATTACACTTTAAATTATTCAAATCGGACCTTTCGTTTAAAAGTTATGATGGGTATAAAAATACTGTTAGAATAATGTTGCGAGTGAACGAACTGCCCTACGTTTAGTCTATTCATAAGTAATTTACACACCCTTTAAGAGATAAGATAGGAGATATAGTTCGTGTAGTAGGTACCAACTAAATCCGCGCGAGCGAAGTCGCGTGCGAAGTGCTAGTACCTACTCGTATAATTATAAAAAATTCATGTGTTCAGCCTCCTCCTTCGTTAGGCTATGGTCTCCTCTAAGCGCCGTAAACCGCGTACAGCGTCACGCCGCCGCGCCGTACACCGCGTCACGATGCTTGCTATAGAAATGTATTGTTGTGGTCTCTTACTCACACTCACACTGAACGCTGACGGTAGCGTGTGGACGCCGTAGCCGGCATACAAACGCGTCTCTAGTTATTTCGAAGCATTACAGCATGAATGTCGTATTTGGCGTCAGTACCAACATAATGTCAAAATATGATAAAGAAAAAGACGAATTATTGATTGTATCAGTCAAATGTTATAGGTATCTATAGTATATCTCCCGAAACATCCGTGCCCGGGGAGTACCTGCGTCAGGCGGAAGGCGAGGACGCCGTGGCGCAGCTCTAGCCACACCTCTAAGAGGGGTCTTATCGCCACAGTTGTGGCGTGCCCAGCGTTGGGTTCTTGCAACAGCCGCTGACTCGATACCACCATGAGATCCTGCCTTAGCTTCGTCTGTCGTGCTGCGATTTGCCGCAGCAGAGAGTCTCGCCCCGGGGTAGCGCCTCCATCCTCCATCCCTAAATGAGCACGAGGGCTCTAGATCCCACGGCGACAGTCTGGCAAGGATGCTCGCTACCTCGCCGCCTCGCCGGAGATGTTAACTTATCTGGAACCTCAAAACGGTTTAAAAATTAGTTTAATAATACTTTTACTTTAAAAAGTCAATCTTAACAACATAGATGATTTTTAATAAATAAATGTAAAATTTTCTCCCTCTGTTAAGACAATAGTTACTTTTGTCACAAAGTTTACAGTTGAAACATAATGTAAAAAGAACAAATTTTGGACCCTTCAATCCATGGTGCCTAACGCTGTGAGTCCTCGAGGACGAAAGCAATACAAATTAAAACATTTTCTACTCCACCAATTTTTGTGGGGCAAAAATATCTGCATACTGTTACGAGTATAGGTATGGTACACGAATGTTTCGTAACAAAACATCCATACATGCAGGTTGAAAGACTGGCCGCCCAGGTCAATCAGGCCAATCAATAATAAGACAAGCATCTGGTTCAGTATGAAATCCTTACTATTCGGGGTCATTTCCATTTCAACGGTTCTCAGCTAGGACGCTTATTGCTTCGACTCTTAAATAAGAAGCGGGATGCCGTGTGTCGGCGCACATAAGAGGGGTAGTCAGAATTGTCGTCCTTATCTTTCTAAGTGATCGGCGATCTCAGTACAAGTGGGCTTTTATTGCGCGCTGCTGAATCAAATGACATACCTACTTATGTATGTACCTACATCCTACATGTAACTTCAAGGAGGGTTCAGGCTTCTGAGTTCAAGGGAGGCAGGCGGCACAAAAACACCGGAGTAAATATTAGAATCCAAAAAGGTACCGCTAACCACGTAGCTGATAAGGATTTGTGCCCTGTTATGATTGTAAAATGGCAATTGCATACCTAACTATGTCAATTAAACATGCTTAACATATTGTTATTGCATAGGTACCTATTTTTGTCAAATAAACATGCTTAAAAAAATGTTTCAATTGGATATGGATAGGCACATCAAAAAAGTTTGCCATCACTAGCATACTGTTATATTTTTTTAAATTTAACTTTATCAAGAAAAATTCTGTGTTTTTTTTTAAATAGAAAAACACTGTTTGAAATTACCTAAAAAATAAAACTACTTTTATTGTAACAGGAATTTGATAGAAAGAAAAAGACTGTTTAACCAAACTTAAACAACAATTTATCGTAGGCCAGTCACCGTAGACAGATGAAACGCGATAGGTCGCTGAAAATAGGACCATCCTGATTTTTTGGTTTGTTAGGATAGATAACCAGTAGTGTCCTCCCAAATTTTCAACCTCGAAAGACCTGTGCTAACTGCGTATAGTAGTGCTCATCTAATTTTCGGTCATTCTTATCATGTAAATTCATAATGCAATTTTGAATACCCTCTCCCTGCTCACCGATGTCCGCACACGATGTTGTAAGTACTTTCACGGGCAAGGCGAATCAATAAGTATATGTACGAGTATACCACATATGGCGATGCAATTTTTGAATTACGAGACACATAAATTTTTGGTGACGTCGAAATCGGTTCATGACTATTAATACTTTAGTATCTATACCTTTTTAAAAACGTTTTTACATTAAAAGACTCTCTCTACAAGGAAAGTCGCAAGAGATAAAATCGTAAAGCAGTTCCTCCAGCATTCAAAATAGTTTGTCCGATCAGGTTTAATTTCATAACTCGAATGTATTAGTAATTGACAAAAGTCGAATACGTTGCAAATGATCTTCTTGAAAAGGGCTTTCCAACGGTAAATGTCTTAAGTAAATTAACATTAATAACATTAATTAGTAACATTCGGGTATCTTCCCATAGTTGGATGACCATTCTCTTAGGTTATTGAAAATACTAATTTATATTACCGTGTTGTACCTTTCCCTTAATTTTCTTCCATATTTGAATACTCCCAAAATATGTGCAATATTTAAGATGGATAAATTTATAGTATTTTTTAAATTGTACTCGATTTCATTATTTATGATTAGAATCATTTTCCACTGAACTATCTAACTAGGTATATTATAACATATCGATTTCGAAAGTCCAGTAAATCACAGAGCTCAATTTTTTAAACTACAATTTCGTTTTTTTGTGAAAAATGGGTCGTGTTTTATGTGCTATATCTCAATACCTGTAAAACCAAATTAACTGCTTAGAAGATATAAGCCAATGTCTGAAAAATGACTGAAAATGTTAGTTTTCCGAGCACCACGCCGTTAGCACAGGTCTTTCGAGGTTGAAAAAATGGGTGTACACAAGTGGCATCAGTTGGCATCTACCCTAATAACATAACAAAAAATCAGGATTGTTCAACATACTGCGACTTAAAATGTCTTTATGACTGACCTATTAATAAAAGGTTTATATTCAATGCAATATAACTCCTCCCCTGGCTCGAACACATGGGGAGATCCTCCTGGGCATGCTAAGGATCAAATAATCCAGCTTTTCATGGTGTAACCTGTCCCATTCTAGTCCCATGCTAGTGATCGCAAACTTTTTTTGATGTGTGTACTTACCTACACGTTGGCACAAACTTTTGACTTAGTTTTTGGCACAACGCGAAACTAATGCGCCCATTGTTCCACGCCGCGAAAGCGCGAATGAATGTCTTGTTATAACTACTATGGATACCGCTTCTGAGGAAATGTGCCTCCCGACGTTCAACAAGTAGTGTCCTGTACGCGTACCCATTGTGCTTGTTATGACCTTCCTTTTGATAATACTTACGTAATACCTGCCGAAGTTACACGTGTGCAAGATTAATACCATATAATTTCCGGCTCTAAGCTTATACCGGGAAACACTGAAACGAAAACAATGAAAGTGACAGGCTAGAGCAGGATGTACCGCGGAAAAAGTGTAGGTGTACGAGGACGTAGGTTGCCGGGCGCGCCGCGACACGTGCCGCCGGGAGTGCCGAGGAGCGCCCACGTGCCCGGCGATCGATCCCTCCGCGCACGCGCCGGCTCTCCCGCCATTCAGCCGCCACCGGCCAGGACCTACCGAAACGTCCCCTGGAAATACAAATACAGCCTCCTCCATAAATTTTGTAACATCTCTCTGAAGCAAGAGTTCAGCAGCTCACACGTCCCAATTTTTTTCACTAATTATGTTAGCAACTGTTGTGCGCGCACTTTTGTTGACGTTGAGCGATCCAGGCGAAGGAAAGTGAGTCGCATGGTAACAGAGCCTCCACTGACATTACATAAGTATCATATACATTATGTATAAGACAGGATGACCAATATTAATATACATATACATATATATTGTCTTCTAAAGACTCGATAAATGAGAAAATAACAAAGAGAATCTTTGCGTTAGCAGATAAAACCTTTTAATAGACAGACAGGATGTCAATTAGAGCGAATAATTTCGTATCCGGATTACTTCTCAAGAAAATAACAGGCAGCATAAATCACTGAACTACAAATCCGCCATCCCGTCTTATTACCGACTTATTTTTTCAATAAGTACCACCTACCTGCGTAAGAACCATTTTGTCCGAGCAAGATCAGAGTTTCATTACTTATTCAAGTAAAATTTCTCTTTCAAAATAGAAACCTCTTTCAGCAGTCTAGGAAACATAATGAGTTGTCATTTGATTCGAAAGACCATGTAGATGATTTTTGAAACAAATAAAAGTTTTTGAATCCCAAAAATGATTCAAAAAGCAAAAATATGTTACTTAACTATTGCATTACTAATTGAAAAATCGCGATAAAAAAATACCGGTGTTGCCTGAATTTCTTAATTTTCATATTTATTGATTTTTACCAATTGATGAGCTCGTGGCTAAAGAATAACAGCCGCACAGATCGATCTTCAAGGTTAAGCAACGCTTGCCAAGGTCTGTGGATGGGGGTGACCATCTTAACATACCGAGTTTCCTTCGTGCCTCGGAAAGCATGTTAAGCTGTTGGTCCCGGCTGTCATTTGTAGAACTTTGGCAGTAGTTACGGATTGTCAGAAGCCAGTAAATCTGACTCCAGTCTTGCCAAGAAATACCGTGTTACCCATTTAATGGGTTGTGGAGGTCTGGTAGGCAGCCGCTTCACGTAAAATACTGGTATTCAGCCGAATCTGGTTTGACTGGAAGCCGAATATAGTTGGGAACAGGCTAGGCAGATGATTATTGATTTTTACCAATTTTTTTATAAAATTGCGCCCGTGGCTTGCGCAAGCCAGAGTAAGTACCAGTTTTCGGCCGCATTTTCACCCCTCTGGGAAAATTATAAATGTATTGGTCCTATAGTTAGTTGACTTTGTTTTTTGACATTTTAGTGGAGTGGCTTAAGACATGTGTTAACCTCGGAACCTGGTTTCACTGGATTGTCGTGAAACCTTTTCGATTGCATTGTCAAATTTGACATTAATGTTTTATCTCCTTGACTTCATTGAATTTTGACTTATATAATCTCTTTCCAAACTATTATTCAATTTTTGTTGTAATTCCTATTATTAATAACTTTATGTACCTCTTAACGTAATGATGACCCATAATTTTTATCAACTATATTTGTACGCCGGAAACGGCAGAATATTTTGGACGTAATACGTAATAACGCACATAACAGCTTTGTACAATATTCTGACAAATAAATGCATTCTATTCTATTCTATTCTAAAAGGTTAAATAAAAAAGCTTACCCATCAAAATTCTCCGATCTCGATTGCTTACAACCTGTATTTCTGAAAGCCCTACTAGCTGGAAAGCGAGATGCCCCAATGCTGAGATACTTTATAAATGTATTGGTGCGACAAGGGCAACCTTGTCGCTCATAAAGTATCCGTCTTGTGTGTGTTTCTAACTTAAGTTACTAACCCGTAGATTAAGTTTTTCTTTGTGTTTGGACCGTTGTATTGTAGTCTAAATTAAAAAATAAATAATAATAATCCGCAAGGCAGTTTTGTGGTGAACTGTTGGGCAGTAGCGACCCCACGGGCCTGATCTTCCGGGAGAAGTCTAGTTCCTCATTTCCGGCTTGCCTTTATTGGCGAAGTGAACACTGACGAGGAACAGAGCTCCCACCTCTTTCTTGCCTTTAATCGGCCGGTCCGAGTGAAGATTCGCAGGAGCAAACGCTCGGGAGAAGGATGTATAATCCAGTAAGATGCTGGTAGGGATCTTGACCGTACTTCCGGGATTGTACTGATAGCCGTGGTATACCTCTCCACTCCTCTAGTACCTCAGGATATGTTGCCCCCTTGGCACTTTGTCACTATGTGCTAGCGACCCTTTTCGGGGGGCCCATTTATTGAGTGTGGAAGTCACCCCTGCCGTTTTAATTGGGAATGTGCATGAAAAACATATTAATCAACCATACAGTTTTTCTAAAAATATACAAAAACTAGCGGCCCGTTACGTGCTTAGCAACGTATAAAGTGAATAAATAAAAACAATTAGGTAATTGGATGTGACTGCAAATTCCCCATCTCAAAAAAGTTTTAATACAAAATGACCCGCCATTTATTGAATTCATTTATTACAAAAAATATGACAAATGAAGAACCACTCGACAGATTTTAAGCAAACTTCACATAAACCATCTGCTAAATAGTCCGAATAAAGCCTAAAAATTTGGTTTGGATAGATGAGCCCGTTCTTGAGTTATAAAATAGCAATGAGAAGTGGCATTGATTTTTATATATAAAGATATTAGGTCCTATGAAATTGCGGTTCTGCAGTACTGGCCATTTCAAATCAAAATAATTTTTGTTTGGCTAAGAATTCTAATTTCAAATTAATTTTATTTTAAAAAATGGTTTTTTTTCCAAAAGTAGTCATTTGTTTATTGATTAGTGTTACATTTTCATCGCATTTCAATCTTTTTCGTCATCATGGATACGTTAAAAATTCGAGTAATTATGGAATATGAATACCGTCGTGGCAGCAACGCGGCACAAGCGGCACGCAACATCAACGACGTTTACGGAGCTAACACTACAAACCAACGCACCACCTGTTATTGGTTTGCTCGCTTCCGTTCTGGAAATTTCGACCTGACAAATGAACCTCGCGGTCGTCCGAAGACTTTGGTCGACAATGACGAATTAAAGGCGATTGTGGAAGCTGATGATACGCAATCTACGGCTGAATTAGCAGCAGCTTTCGAAGTTAGCGTCAAAACAATATTGGTCCATTTGCGTCAAATTGGCAAGGTAAAAAAGCTTGACAAATGGGTGCCCCACGAACTCAATGATCGCCAGCGCGAAGTACGCGTCGAGACGTGCCTTGCACTGCTCAACAGACACACAAATGAAGGAATTTTGAACCGCATTGTTACCTGCGATGAAAAATGGATTCTGTTTGATAACCGCAAGCGCTCAGCAAGTTGGTTGGGTCCTGGTTCAGCACCTAAACAATGCCCTAAACGAAAACTTACCCCTAGAAAAGTGATGGTCACTGTTTGGTGGTCTAGCGCCGGTGTGATTCATCACAGCTTCTTACCAAACGGGGTGAGCATTACTGCAGATGTGTACTGTGAAGAACTGAACACAATGATGGAGAAGCTGACACATCTCCAACCAGCATTGGTCAATCGCTCGTCTCCGCTGCTCCTGCACGACAACGCGCGACCTCATACTGCACAGCAGACGGTCTCCAAGTTGCAAGAACTGGGGTTGGAAGCTCTCCGTCATCCGCCCTACAAAACCAACGCTTACAGACTACTACTTTTTCCAGAATTTGGATAATTTCTTGGCGGGAAAAAAATTCAAAACCCGAGAGGCAGTACAAAATGCCTTTGAAGAATTTGTTGCCTCCCGTCCAGCTGATTTCTTTAAGAAGGGCATCAATAAACTGCCACTGCGTTGGCAAAGATGCATTGATTGAATGGGTGATTACTTCGATTAATACAAATAAAAAATACATGAAAAAAATTCGTTTAAATTTTTTCATACAAAACGGCAATTTCATAGGCTTCATAGACGATGACGTCAAGTTTATATCGGACTTCTCTTTCTTATTGTAATGTTTGAAGCTTTATAACTTCATCGCTGATGAAGCTATCTAAAAATAATTGCATGATTGTTTACTAGAGCTGATAAGTATTTCATTTTGCAAATTAAAAAACCGCATGCATATTCCCTATTGTCAGTGGTCAGGCAAGGCCCAGTAGTTCTTCCATAGTATAAGATCAGTCTTTTGTTTCCATATTCTGCAATAGTCCTGCTAACCGGGATTGTCCTTGGGTATACTTTCACAGTGCATACAGGGATAATCGTAGGTTGGTGCCCCATTCCATTAGAAATCTCTAACGGGGCCTCTGCGCGTTGGCTTCGGCCCCTCGTACGCCTACCAAAGGACCGGGACATCAGGGTCCCGAGATTGTTCAAGACATACCGTAAATAGTAATAATAACCACAATTAATTGAAAAATGATACCTACACATATGATGAAATAAAATTTTGTAGTAAAGATGTCGATTTTAAATAATGAATGAATGATGGTATGTATTTACATAGTTACCTACTTTAACAATATTAATTCATAAGTTTTCAGCTAAAACTTAAAAATATGCAATTGGAAGAAAGTTAAAACAGAAGTAGTTTGAGAATGAAGTGTCGTCTTTCTGGTTAACTTTTATGGTAGGTATCTCTTAAAGACAATAATAACAATCCATGTGAAATATTTTGCTCCCTGAGCCACTAAATTCAGCACGCCTACAATATTTTTTTAGAAATCATCCGCTCTATTCTGTCTACATCTCACTGTGTACAATAAGAGCCCGTTTACGGAGACACTGAGCGACGAGGGTCGCGTGCGGCGTGGCAACGAGCGCGGCGTTGCGTCGGACGTTTTTCTTCTGTTTACAGAGAGGCGGTGCAGCGGGCCGCATCATCACACGCTCAAAGAGATGCGGGGCGAGCGTGCATAGCAGCGGTGCCAATGTGTTAGATTGCCCAAACTGCCGGGAATTTCAAGTTTATTGGGGATTGGCAAGATGTGGGGTAAATGCGGAGATTTTTTTCCCGGGCCAAGTCAGAACACTATTTTAAGAAATCTAATTACTTGTCTAAAGGCGCAGATAGATACCCCTCAGAACCTGATTTAATAGTGAGATTTACGTCTAAACGGCTTGTCGTAATTTTTTTGGAAAAATATACATTTTACACTAGACAGCTCAAGTCATACTCAACCTACGGCCCGCGGGCCACATGTTTTTTCGTATGGCCCTGTAGCCTGGCACATTATTGATGCTGTATTCAGGCGCGATTTGAGGGGGGCGGTCGTGGGTGTCATGACCCCCCCACCCCCCAAAACCGTGCTAATCAAATTGACAAAGCTTCTGAAAATAGACAAACCACAAACTAACTAAAATAAACCTGAAACTGAACTGAAAATTTCGAGCTCGCTGCGCTCGCTCTTGCATTCTTATTCGTACATAAATCGAACACATTACGTACTTTTATGTCTGTATCGATAGTAAACAGAGGATCTTAGCTATTCGAGGCAAATCCTATCCGAGAACATTTGGTGCTCGCTTTTGCATCCTCAATTAAGCAAGTTTTATGGTAAGACAACAAAAAAACACCTTTATTCCGAAGCGGGATGCTAAAATTTTCGAGCTCACTTTACTCTCTGTAACGTCCATATTTTTCAAAGAAACTTCTGTCTGTATGATATAAAGAAAATATCATACAGATCCTCGACAATTATCTAACTAATTTTTATTTCGGACCCGCTTTTCCCTCTCAAGCATCCTTGGCCCTCCAGTTTACGCTTAAATCGACAAAAAAAAAACACCTTTACTATGAGGTGTAAACATACAAACAAACAAATATTTCCTCTTTATAATATTATTAAAAGTAGCACTTTATCAAAAACTAGTTGCCCCGCGCAACTTCGTCTGCGTCACAATTTTCATTTTGCTCCTCTACTATTGGTCATAGCGTGATGATATACAGGGTTATTTGTAAAACACCAGCAACCTCTTAGGCAGTGAAATTACACATGATTTTTCCCCGCGCAAATTTTACTTTGGGAAAACCCCGAAATCTCGAGAAAAATATCAACAGTTTCATACATTTTCATTGGCTAAATATTGCATTTTGTATGAAACAGCTGATCATGAGTACTTTCAGTGCCTAAGAGGTTGCTGGTGTTTTACAAAAAACCTCTGCATTTCTACTAACACGGGCACCTACGGCCAATATTTCGATAATAGTTTGAAACACTTAGGCCCACCAATTTACTTTAAAATTATGTCACTAAATCAATATAAAGACACGATAAAAAGGAATAATTGTATTTGCTTGCGAAGTAAAAGTTCGCGACAAGTCCTGAAAGATAAACACGTCTTGCAGCGATAAAAGGGCGTTTCTCAGTAGAACTAGGTGACCTAGATACGATAGGACTTGTATATAGTTATGGTATAGGTAATACTAGTAATGCCGTAGGATTATTAAAAGAGTAGAGGCAACATTTTCTTCTTTGCTGCCACGATAAGAACCTAATAAATGTAGGTCAGTAAAGTTACTTCTTACTTAACTACTTACTACCTATCCACCCGCCAACTTTCGTTACATCCATTGCTTCAATGCATTATCTAAGTAGAAATACCCATACCTATCTAATGTCTGTTTTTTATTCTCGAATTGACAAGTTCAAATGTCAAAACTGACTTAAATGCTATTGAAATTTGTCAGTTTGCCATTTTGACTTGTCAATTTAGTCTCGGAGCTTAAAAACAGACTATAGGTACCGACCATCCGACTCTTTAAAAATAACAAAGCAAAACTTAATCGGAGTAATCTGTGTTAATATACAAAAAAAAACCGCCGAATTGAGAACTTCCTCCTTTTATTGAAGACTGTAAAAAGAGTAAGATTTTCTAAGGTCACCAAAATCCAAGAAGTCCGATTTGACAGCTGAGTAGAGAGGGATAGAAGATCGCTTTACCACTAAGTGCGAAAGAGATATATTTTTATGTCTCCTTCATACTCACTAGTACTTAAAGCTATGTTGTAGATATCCTGCTTTCTATCTAATCGGACTTCTTTGATTTTGGTGACTTTAAAAAAATCTTAACCCCCATTTCTGAATAAAAGCATTTGAAGTTAGATATTTCTCTCAAAATGTAGCCTGAAAACCACTTAGTTTGGTACTAAAAATTTCTTATACGTACAGAATCCAAACACATAAGTAATCAACCGGCTCGAAGCTATTAGCTTTACCTTCAAAAGAACTTTACAAACTTGAACGGATGAATAACCCAAAAAATCTTATATTAATTTTTAGGGTTCCGAACGTCCGTAATAATCTGAATCCTTATAGGATCACTCGGTTGTCTTGTCTGTCCGTCTGTCACACTCAGTTTTCTCCGGATCTACTGGTCCGATTCTGTGGAAATTTGGTAGACATAAATATTGACTTCTGTGACCCAAAAACGGACGCGTTACGTAAATAAGTATTTTTTTAGTATTGTATATGGGGGTTTGAATATGGGGGCTTCAAACTCGAATATAAAAAATCAAATAAAAGGGCTTACCTAATGTGAGTTTTAATTATACTTTTTGGTCTTATTCAAGAAATAAGACCAAAAATGACCATGCCCCCGCTCCCTTATCTCCGAAACTACTGCATTTTTTTCTAATTTTGAAAAAAATGCAGATAATAGTTCTATACCTAAAGATTACACGAAAACCTATCAGATGCCTGTAGTGTTAAAATAAGACGTGAAAAAATAAATTGGTTCGGAGCCCTTTGCACGCGAGTCCGACTCGCACTTGGCCAGTTTTTAAACAACGTTCGTATTCGCATAGCACTGAGCTTCAACATCTCTTATTTCAAGCTACCTATTTCCCTATATTTTGAGCAATTGCGACTGAGATCTGAATGCGAACGTTGCTTAGTGAAATTGGCCCCTTTAAACTGACGTTAATTTTTACGCGTCAATCGACAATCGAAAGCTCGAAAATAGACTATACGATCCCTAAATTTACACCAATCTATAGATAACATTAGGTAGTTATCGTACTTTTATTTTATAGTTCAACATCGTCGTGAATCGCCGCCGCGCACTACGTAGAAAATTTAGATGATGCGAGTTATCTACATACGTCACGGTCAGTTGAATAAAACCTAAAGTGTCCCTTGTACTAGTTATCATGTAAGTATTAGTTATTATGGAAGTACGGACAATCAATACTCAATCAAGATTGTTAGCAAGCGAGCGAGCAGTTCCAGGAATAACAAGGCTTCTTGACTAGCTGAGACGAGGGAGCTCTACGAAAGTACGAACCACTCCCTGCCTCCTTGTACCTACCCCTACCTACCTCAAACGGCCATATTGATTTATTGCGAGTCGTGATGTCTAATTTTATTAATATACAGTTGAGTTCATATTAAACAAGTGCTGCGGAAAAGAACTGATGACACTATACCAGTTTGATTATTTTGACGAAAGTTGGAAAATTTAAGCCAGAAACGAAACCACAATTTTATCGGCTTTCTGTCCAACTAACTTTTTTTTTGCCAGCAATTTCGCGCAAAATCGGCGCAATTCAATTAAACGCAATACAACTTCGGTAAACACCTTTTGAGTGTTCTGTTTTCCTCCCGTTTGTTTTAGGTGTTTGGCGGTCAAAAATATCCTTTGTACCTACTGTTTACAAATCCTCATCTAAAGCGCTCACTCGCTTAGTGCGCATCACACAGATCTGATAATCGCGGTAGGCTGATCCAGTCTCCAGTTGTCTTAGAACTGTTTTTAGAGTCGTAATTTCGAGATGGAAGAAACGGCGAGTGAAACTTACTTTTAAAAGTGTAGCTTCTACGACGAGGGGGGCGAGTATATTTATTTTGGATTTTATCTGACTGGCAATTCGCCCGCGACTTCGTTCGCGCGGATTCAGTTGGTGCTTCACGAACTTCACCTCCTCTCTACCTTCAGGGTAATGAGTAAATTACTTATTAATAGACTAAACGTAGGGCAGTTCGTTACAAACCACAACATTTTCTTTACTTAGAATATTTTTATACCCGTCGTAACTTTAAACGAAAGGTCCCCGATTTGAATAATTTAAAGTGTAATTTACATGTACATAATCAACCTTAATTATTAATCAATTTAAATAGATAAGGATTAATACCATGGGACTAAAATCACCACTATTCCATTTCACCCGGGTTTTGATTGAATAATTTGAACAAAAAGCGGTAATTGTGACTTAACCATAATAGTTAGATAATAATATACGAGTATATACCCTCGCGGACTTTTTTGTAGATATTGATGTCTTCTATAAAACTGTAGTACATCACTTTGCTTTATTGTCAATAGTTTTCGCAGCGTACCTTGTATTGTATTGTCGCAACGTACGCACACCTTGGGTTATACATTATCGAAGTTTTCATACGGATCCCTAACTTTTTTAAATATGTATTATATGTGTACCTAGCCTATATCGCATTGTTGTCACTGCATGTTATTATCTCATTTAATTGTGGTTAACAGATTCTGCTTTTCTTGTGGTTTGTTTGTTTTCTTGATTCTATTCTTGATAAAATGGGCAAAAATAGGTAGTGTACTTTATCGATTCTTATGTTTTGATTCAATCTTTTATTTTGTAGTTTTTTAATAATAATTAAGTCTTCAATAGCTGTAGGTATTTAAGTTAAATCTCGAAAGTTGTGTATACATCACCTGGGCTTGCTTCTTCCATAGCATCGAAGAACACATCCATCGTTTTCCATCAGATAAAATTGGATCAGGGCCTACAAGATCGATATACACTATATTTTGTCAATTCATGCAATAAATCCGTTGGCAGCATATAAATATGTATATATATCTATGGTTGGCAGGATTCGATCCTAACATTTTGACACGTAGGTGATGACTCCTCTCGTAGTGATTGAAAAAATTATGCTATGAAATGGAACCAACTGTGAATCAATATGATAAAAAAAAACATCTGTTTTATACAAATATTAATTTCGTTGTCTTTTTGCGTGGAACGGATCTTTCTTCCCTAGAACAAATTCTTAGTTCAGAAATCGGTGGATATATCTCTCCACCGATTTCTTTTATGGTTTTTTAGTCTTATGATTGTAACAATGAATAGACATTGTTGCGAGGAAAATGTCCAGCTCTGACGTCGATAGTAGGTACCTGAAAACTGCTTTAGTCGAAGAGTGGGAGGAAATCCCACAGGATTCCATCTGTATACTTATTCGGTCAGTGAAAAACCATTTACAGGCAGTCATTAGTGCCAGAAATAACGTACCTACTTAGGTAGGTACCTACCTAAATTGTAATATTTTAGTTTTATGGCTCGCGTGTGTACTTATAGAACTAGATAGGTACCTACGCTAGAAGGAACAGAAAAAACAGGGTAACCTACCTACGTTTCGTTCTACTCTTAACAAAATTATTGAGCCTAGTCATATCTTATTAAGAACATAAAATGTTTTAAAATAAGCTCTAAGCTCTAGCTTTCTCATATTCTTATTTAAGTACTTAAGTATATGAATTAGAATGCTTTGTTAGTAGACATCTGAGATCCCTCTAGAAAATTTGATAAACAGGCAACGTTGTTGTGATACTTATTAGGTTAGCAGGTAGAAGACATTCTATGGACCTAGTTGAGGTTAACGAGCATATAAACATTAAAAAAAAAAAAAGAAAATAACAAGCCTGCCTCGGGGCTTGGGCCATGCTGCCGTGCGGGGTCGGGTTGCTATTGCTACTTAAATTATCCTATACGAATTAAAGCCTGGAACGCATGACGAACATGAACGCGGCAGCGACGTCCAAACAGCCACCACGTGCGCCTCGGTTGCCGTGGAGACGCGCGGGCGGCGGAGGAAGGGGGCGCTGGGCCCCGCGGCCCTCCCGCGAGCCCGCGCCGTGCCGCGCCCGCTCCGCTCGCCCGCCCGCGCCGACCGGCGACGACCGACGACCGAACGAACGGAACTACTCCGCTCAGTACTCGCTACACGCGCGCACCGGTTTATTCCGTGTGCCCATTTTTCATACCGTAAACTAAACGCCGCTTGAGGCCCGAGTTCCCGTCGCCGATACCGAACTACTTAACATCGCATCATGGAAGGTGACATGTCTCAGGGCGCTTCCGGCGACGCATCTCCCATTTACGAAGATAGGTATGTAAGAGCTTTTTTTTTCTGTAAGACGCGAATCTTATTGGGCGAGAAATAGGTACCTAGGTAGGTGCATGTCGGTTCTAATACATACCTAGGTACATCAACAGGTATCAGATGCTTCTACATACTATATTGTTTATGATTAGGCGTGTATATGTATAGGTACTTACCTATTGGTAGGCAGGTAGATATTGTATAACTAGGTACCTACATATTATCATGCCTACCATTTGTGTTTGACAGATATTTCGTTACGAAGCTGTAGGTAGAGATAGGCAGTTAGATTATTTGTGATAATACCTAGTCCGTGCCATGCTAAATTTAAGTTACCTATACACATCAGTCACGTCACTGCCGCGTCGCCGGTCAGTCACGTCAAAACACATCGTACGTTGGTGTAGAGTTAAGTAGATTCGGAGGACACTGGCCCCACTCAATCACGTCACAACCGGCGCGACTCAATCGTTCACGTAATCGCACACAATCAGTGAGTGACTGAGCTGAGTCGTTACGGTAACGATATGAATGTGTGTAAATAAACCTTTAGGTACGCAGTACTCCAGGTCAGTAGGTACACTTACTGGTTTCGTTCAAATTCTTAACTTATATTAAACTAGCAACCCGCTTCGGCTATTTTGATTTTAGTACATAAGTAATATGCAGCCGTGCGGGCTGCAAATTATGTAAGTACTAAAATCTTCCTCGAGAACCACCGATCTATTAAAAAACCCGCATCAAAATCCTTTGCGTAGTTTTAAAGATCTATGCATACATAGGGACAGACAGACAGCCTAAGCGACTTTGTTTTATACTATGTAGTGATAATTAAAAACTGCTTATCTAGCCTCGTAAGTCCATAGTGCAGAGTTAAACCCGAATGAGGAAAACTTGAGTGATATTAATTAAAGTAGGTATGTAGGATACCAATGGCTATGGGTCACGGCCTGGGTCGAAACTTAATAATACCTAACCATCCAGATATGGGAACAAGAACACATCCACAATCTAAAGGGGGGGGGGGGATCTTACTAACACGCAACATAGGTCCATCGCATCCTTTTGAGGTCCTTGCTATCCGGCAAGGGAATGGTTGGATCATAACTAGGGCTGCTGTCACATAATTTGCCGACCCCGGACAAAACATTATTATTATTTTGTTCTATCAATAATAATCGAATAAGCAATACACACAATACTAAAATGTAACTCAGGCGCGGATTCTGAATTTTGCAGCAGATAAGCAAGGGGGCAAATATTTGTCTGTACGGGGGAGAATTTCAGTGTCACAACTTGTTAAACGCTTTCACAGTAGTTTAAGGGCGACTTCAAATTTGTCGTCAAGTGCAGCGCGGCAGCAGCGCTGCAGTCGCCCTGTTGCCGCGCTGCTTTGACTATTTGCACAGTTTAGGCGCTTATGCAGAAAGGCGGTAACAATTAAATTATGCTAATATGCGGCTTACAAATACAAATTATTTTGTTACTAAGATTTGTTTCAATTTATTTCTGCCTTAACGTTTTTCAATCAATCGAGCTTCCCAAAACTGTGGACTCTCTTTGAAACCCGGCCGGACGCTCCACGGACGCCCTCCAAACTAGGACAAATCGATACAAAGGCGGCTGCAACACATACAGTAGCTGTTCTGTAGTGCAGCCGGGTCCGTAATATAAATCATTACAGTTTAAAAAAACGGCTGCAATACAGAATAGTTCATGCAAACAGATTGAATCTTAGTTTGTCCTTCGACTTAGCGACAAGGACCACGTTGACTGGCATGGGAGGGGTATCTTCTCTCCCCCCATTAATCAGGTTTATGTCTGGTTTTCGTGATAAGTAGATCTTCCAGTATTGGGACTTGGTTCACCCCGACTCGGAAAGGTTTGGTTAGAAGGACCCCGCCATACATACCCTGAGTGGTTATTTTTTTAAAACCACCCAGAAGTCGCTGCTTTGTAGCTGGGTTCGGACTGACCTAACTGCGTTAAGCCATTCGCAACATAATGCAGCACAGACTGTGTGTCTGTGTTGGAGCCGCCTTTTAATGTTTTTTAATGGAATTATAGAAACAAATGCGGCTGCACTACAGACCGCTGTATTGCAGCTGGGTTTGGACATACTATAACTGCTTTAAGCCATCCGTAACATAATGCAGCACAGACTCTGGGTGTCTGTGTTGCAGCTGCCTTTGTATTTACGCAACCCGGACGTATGGCAGCCCTAAGTTTAACGTTCAGAACACTGTTTTCTATCTGAGCTGATTGCTGCTAATCATAAACACGCAAGTCTCGATAGCTGATGAAACGATACAATACAATAAAGGTACAACAAACTCATTTTAATACAAAGTTCGCATGAAATTCGCATCTCAGTCGCAATCTGTCAAGGTCAAGAGTAAAATTGGCCCTATTTATATTATTTAAAATGATGATCTACGCAGGTCCCGTATACCTATTACAGGTCGGATTGTTCGAGTGCGCGTGGATGGCCAAAACCAGAACTCTGAGGAAGAGGAATAGCGGAAACCACTCAAAAAGCTGCATCTTTGTTTTCAAAAGTCTGTCGAAACGATGAGGTTTTACTTTTCATCAAAATAGAAAATCAAATTCCTCGGATTTGGCCATTCCAAGCCCACTTAAAAAAAAGTCCAAATTAGCCCTATAAACAGCTCACAATCACATTAGATTATTTTGTGAATGATCTTCTTACGCGACAGTACTCGGTATACGGTAACCCTACTCTGATACTGATTGGTCAGCTGGTCAGCTGGTTAGAGGTTATGTAGGTAGGTACTTGTTGGTGAATCATATATAAGTGGGTACATCAGAGCGACCAGTGTGTTAACAACTGATCTAATTCGGTATTTAACTGTTCGTAACTTCGTAGGGGTAGGTCCTAGGTATGTACTGTCTACACATTCATACATTAGTTCACTATGTTACGACTGTATAACCCGTGGACACACGGTGCAAGTCAATGAACTTTTCCATTGAACTCTGATTGCCAGGCTGATTCCAAATACTTTTTTCCCGACACTAACATGCTAAAGATCTAGATAGGGTCTAAGAGCACGTAAGTGCCCCCGCCAAGTCGAGCATTAGTTGGGGAGGCATTGATGCTTAAATGTGGATTTACTCGAGCGTCGTTAGGACCCATTAGATTTTGTAGTTTAGATGATAAGAAGAATAAAAGGTTCTATGTATAATGGTTCTCCATTCGGTGGAGGAAGGAAGAGAAGAGGAAGAGTCCAAAGATTTTTAAAAATGTAAAAAAAAACTTACGTGGACATACTCGAGGGTTGTCAAATATCAATAGTTTAAATGCTCCAACGTGTCTTTGATACTAAAGGCATGTACATCTGCCGACTTTCGTGGTGGGGTTGGCTATCCAAAAGGGTAGAAAATAGATAAACACAATCTTTCGAGCGAGCTCGTAGATTTTTTGAAAATGCAAACTAAAATCGCCATATTGCAATACTTTCGAGCGCGTCAGATTCAACTTGATGTTCCAGTAATGTTTGCCAAATATCTGACGATTATTTGCAGGAGTGTTGTTAATATTTGACAGTTTGAACTTTTTTGATAGATTTTTTAATATGTGACGAATAAAACCACGTAAAATTTTCTTAATTCTTGTTTCTGCCACAAAAGTGTTTGTAGTGGAAAATTTAAAGCTTTATTTATAACTTCATCGCTGATGAAGGTATTTAAAAATTAATTTCATGATTGTGTACTAGCGCTAAAAAATATTTCATTTTGCAAATAAAAAAATTGCATGCATATTCCTCGGTAATGTGACACTTTAGGGCACCATGTTCCTAACATTTATTGTTTTTGAACTGTCCTTTGCCCGTTTATAATAGTTAGGTCGGGGCTATGCCATAATGGTTCTATGCCATAATGGTTCTATGCCCTTTGTTCAATTTCTTACTAGTCTATACTACAACAATATGAAAAAGAGGTGAAGTTTGTGAGGTTGTAGGGGCTAATCTCTCATTTAAAAAATCTTTTTCCAATAGAAAGCCACATGGTGAGAGTGTCATCATAAGCTATAAATACCGCCCAACGTAGTGGGCACGGGTCAGCTACTTTATAATAAATAACGAATTTACATATTAAAAAAAGCATCAATGAAAATGGTACAGGATAGTTTTTTTTTAAGCTGGCTTAGAAGATACGAAACAATAAAAAAAATACCCTTTTCGAAAAACGTTTGTTTAAAGTAGCTACACCCTGTACTTGAGATCCAGTTTCTTTGAACGTCATCGTCAGTGTATTTTAGGGCCTCTACCCCTTTCTTTATTTATTCTTGTGAGGCGTGCAAGAACGATAAATATTCAGCATCACATTCGGTTTTTATTTTGGTGCCTTAAAAAAAAAAT